>CP131462.1:11401190-12789880 GCA_030664755.1 Microcos paniculata
GGCTAGGGTCTAGATTTTGGCAGAAATAATTTGTGTTTGCAATTTCTCATATGAAAATGATTTATTGTCAGAAAAGAGTAATGCTACATGATTCTTATATTTTTATTTTGTTTTTTCATCTATATGATGTGATTTTCGTTTATCTGATTTCATTTCATTTTCTTTCTAAACTCCTATCACAACAATTTTATTAAATTTAAAATTTTACCTTATAGAAATATTCACCTTTATTTTTTGAAATAAAATAATCACCTTTATTAAAGTGGGACTAAACTTTGTGATACTTGAAAAAGTCACATAAGATTAAATAGAGACAAGATGAAGTAGACGGATCAAAAAGCATTTTAAGTTAGAAAAATACATAGATAAAAGGTACATCTAATATGTTTATAAATCTAATTAATAGTGAAAAATATAAATAACCTCGGCTAATCTTAAAAACTTATATTTTAGTCATAAAATATTTGATTTTTTGGATTTAAAAAAGTTCAACAGTAGATAATTTGAGCTAAAATGAAAGTTTCTTTTTAGAATACAATTATTCAATCTCATTATAATAATATGATAATTTTTATATAAACACATACTTTACTTTTATTGAGAAATCATTAAATAAACCAATATACTACTAATAAACTGATAATATTAATAAAGAAAATTGCCGATATTATTGGATAATCAAACCACACATGATGGAACTTGATGAGTTTAAGGCTTTATCATGTCTCACGATGACATCGTGACTTCATTTTGCTAATATATACATAGAAGTTTAATGGCCAAAAGTAACATTCCTAAACTTATAA
Organism: Microcos paniculata; assembly: GCA_030664755.1. NCBI lineage: Eukaryota > Viridiplantae > Streptophyta > Magnoliopsida > Malvales > Malvaceae > Microcos > Microcos paniculata. The sequence continues at coordinate 11,401,997 of CP131462.1, forward strand.
TTACATTACACTAAATATTATTCTATATATGTACTCACAAGCCATAGATCATAGAATCGAGGCGTGGGGTAACTAGAATTTCGAGAGGGGTTGCTTTCAGATTTGTCAACCCGTTGCTCTCTGTCATATCCACATCTTCGAGCTTTGATGGTTTAGCAACTTCAAAACTGTGCAACAAAGTAGCTAATATATAATGCAGCATCTTGAGCGCTAGCGAGACCCCGGGGCATAATCTTCTTCCAGAGCCGAAAGGGATCAGTTTAAAATTAGTCTGCCCTAGAAAATCGATATCCTTATTAGGGCCAGTTAAAAATCTCTCGGGCTGGAAATCATGGGGGTTTGGCCACACTCGCTCGTCACGCTGAATCTTCCAGGCATTTATCATCACCCGTGTTCCCGCTGAAACACAGTAGCCTGCTGATGAGAGGTTGCAATCTTCCATTGCAGCTCGAATAATGATCGGAGCTGATGGGTAGAGGCGCAATGTTTCCTTGACAATCGCTCGGAGGAAGACCAGGTTTTCAAGGTCAGATTCTTCCACGGGTTTATCTTCGCCGACGTGCAGGTCTAGCTCATTTTGTGCCTCCTTTAGTACGCGAGGATTGTTGAGTAGCAAAGATAGAGCCCATGTTAGAGTGACCATGGTCGTGTCAGCTCCTGCTAAGATCAGAACCTGCCGAAGTGCTTCCATATTAGATAACATGGAAGGCAATAATGCTCTAACTTGTTAAGTGAGGTAAAGATTTTAGCTACACAAATGCCATATACAGGGATGGGCAAGATTTGTGACATCAGGGATCAAGATGATTGAATAAAAGGCTACTGTCGTCTTAAAGAGATTCTCAGCCTAATAAAGCTTTATGGCCTTGTTGGCCGTTGGCACTTTACCATGAAATTAAACTGGGTTTTGTTACATGACCGTGTCCGTTTATAACCTATTTGACGTTACTGGTATTTTTTTTTTCCCTAAAACCCTACTATTATAATTTCTAAAAAGAGAAAACTTACCTTATAACATAAATAAGTTTGTTGTGGAAGGTGTATTAATAATAATTGGAATAAGAAGCAAGTAATAGTAAAAGATAATTTAAGAGAGATAGAGAAAGAAAATAAAGAAAGCAAAATGAAGAAGAGCTCATTCACATTTCATCAGCGATTAGCGCTTCAATTTATAGACGAAAGTTTACTATGCAAACTTTGAAAATTTTTGCATGTGGATCCCACGGTTTGAATATTTTATACATGAATAGTAATATGCACTATTCATCGATAGTGATATGTACTATTCATCAATAATTCATCCGACAGAATTAATATATGAATAGTAATATGCACTATTCATCGATAGTGATATGTACTATTCATACTGTAGCAATAATTTCAAAACTCCAATTGTGGCGTTTGAAGTCCACTTTCATAACACTCCCCCTTGGACAAAATGCCACTATGAAAAAATTGGACGTGTACTACCTCGTTAAAAACCTTAAGTCGAAAAAACCCAATGGGAAAAAAACCGAACATAAGGGAAAAAGAGTACAGCACAATTAAGTCCGTCTAATATGTCTTCAGGACAATATGTGCTTGTCTTCAGGACAATGTATTTGTCTTCAGGACAATATAGGTAGGCCTACTTCAGTGACCTGATTGGACGTGCTATTACTGCCTCATTAAAAAACTTTAAGCCGGAAAAAACCCAGTGGGACAAAAACCGGACAGAAGGAAAAAAGAGTACAGTGTACTTATGTCCATAATCGCTCCCCCTGAAATAAAACAAATTGCTACTTCTGGAGCATCTAAACATTTCCACTTCTGGGGAATTCAATCTTGCATTTTACTGACTCGCCGCATACCAATGCCATAAACTAATTTCTCAAATGTTGATGTTGGCAAAGATTTGGTAAATAAATCTGCAAGATTATCGACGGAGCGAATCTGTTTAACATCAACTTGTCGACTTTCTTGGAGTTCATGAGTATAGAAAAATTTCGGCGAGATGTGCTTGGTCTTATCACCTTTAATATATCCTCCCCTGACTTGTGCAATACAAGCAGCATTATCCTCATAAATTATAGTGGGAGAATCTATCACCGGTTTGAATCCACTAGCATTATGAATGTGTGATATCATTGATCTTAACCAAATACACTCTCTTCCGGCCTCATAGAGGGAAATAATTTCAGAGTGGTTGGAAGATGTTGCAACAAGTGTTTGCTTAGTGGAACGCCAAGAAATGGCCGTATCATTATAGCAAAATAGATAACCGGTTTGGGAGCGAGCTCTGTGCGGATCAGATTTATATCCTGCATCAGCATAACCTACTAAACCAGAGTTAGTAGTATTCTTAGAATAGAATAACCCCAAATCAATGGTTCCTCGGAGATAACGGAAGATATGTTTAATCCCATTCCAATGTCTCCGGGTTGGCTCAGAACTGAAACGTGCCAACAGATTTACCGCAAAAGCGATATCTGGTCTCGTGCACTGTGCCAAGTACATTAAAGCCCCGATTGCATTGAGGTATGGTACTTCAGGACCAAGTATATCCTCATCAGATTCTTTAGGACAAAAAGGGTCCTTTTGGGGGTCAAGAGACCTTACAACCATAGGGGTGCTCAATAGGTGAGCCTTGTCCATGTTAAAACGTCTAAGCAATCTTTCAGTGTATGCTGACTGATGGACAAGTATTCCATTCTTTTTGTGCTCAAGCTCTAGACCAAGGCATAGTTTGGTTTTACCCAAATCTTTAACCTCAAACTCCTTTTTCAAATATTCAGCAGTTTCATATAACTCTTCAGGAGTCCCAATTAAATTCATGTCGTCGACATAAACTGCTATAATAACAAATTCGGTATCAGATCTTTTAATAAACACGCATGGGCAGATGGGATCATTTATATACCCTTCCTTTGTCAGGTATTCACTCAAACGTTGATACCACATGCGGCCGGATTGCTTTAACCCATATAAAGATCTTTGCAACTTTATTGAGAATAAGTTGCGGGGAGTGTATGCTTCAGGCATTTTTAAACCTTCGGGAATTTTCATATAGATATTGGAATCTAATGAACCATATAAATATGCCGTCACAACGTCCATAAGACGCATTTCAAAATTTTCTTGGGCAACCCAACTTATAAGGAAACGAAAAGTAACTATATCCACTATAGGTGAATATGTTTCATCATAATCTATCCCAGGCCTCTGCAGGAAACCTTGGGCTACGAGTCGGGCTTTATACCTCACGATCTCGTTTTTCTCATTTCGTTTCCGGACAAAGACCCATTTATATCCAACAGGTTTTACATTGTCGGGGGTTTTAGTAATAGGCCCAAAAACATTAGGTTTGGCAAGGGAAGTCAATTCAGCTTGGATTGCTTCCTCCCATTTAGGCCAATCTTGCCTATGACGGCATTCGGTTATAGACTGAGGTTCATAATCATCATTCATAATCTCATGAGCAACTGAGAGAGCAAATGCATCATTGATGATTGTTTCATTTCGATCCCATATCTCATTATGATAACTGATGGAAATTTTAGTATTCCCAAGGTTGGTAATCTTTTCATGGGTTTGTACCACTTCAGGGGCAATATGCTCATGAACTTGTGCCACTTCAGGGGCAATATGCTCTCTTTGAATATTATGTTGTGGCACTTCAGGTGCAATTTGCTTTCCTCGAGAAAGATTAATGTGCTCATCTGGAGCAGAATTATACTCATCTGGAGCAGATTCTAAATTTCTCCCCCTTCTTTTTCGAGGAACAGTGTCTTTTGATCCCATCGGTCTACCACGCTTCAGGCGCGGGACATTTAGATCCATTTCGGGTGGTTCTACAAGAACATCTATCCTAGCTGGAACATTTGCAGCTAGGATATGAGACTTTGTAACTTTAGCAGTCTCATTAAATGCATCAGGCATTTGATTTGCAATAGCTTGTAAATGGATCAATCGTTGCACCTCATTTTCACATTCAGGTGTTCTTGGGTCTAAATGAGACAAACTTTTCTCATTCCATGAGAAAATCTCGACATTTTTCTGCTTTCCATATGTGTAAGCATTTGGTATCCCAAGTGATGGGAATACTGTCTCGTCAAAATGACAATCCGCAAATCTAGCGATAAATAAATCACCCGTCAATGGTTCAAGGAACCGAATAATAGACGATGAATCAAACCCAACATAAATGCCCAAACGGCATTGGGGACCCATTTTTGTCCTTTGCGGTGGTGCTACAGGCACTTGTACCGCGCAACCAAAGGTGCGAAGATATGAAATGTCTGGCTCCTGGCCCAAGACTAACTGAAGGGGGGAATATAAATGAGACGTAGTGGGGCGCAATCTAATTAAAGATGCAGCATGTAAAACAGCATGACCCCACACTGAGGATGGGAGCTTTGTCCTCATCAATAAAGTTCGAGCAATAATCTGAATGCGCTTAATCATGGATTCTGGTAATCCATTTTGAGTATGAACATGTGGAACAGGATGTTCAACTTCAATTCCTAATGAAGCGCAATAAGCATCAAAATTCTTTGATGTAAACTCACCAGCATTATCCATTCTTATGCTTTTAATGTGATAATCTGGGAAATGAGCTCGAAGCTTTATTATCTGCGCAAGCAAACGTGCAAAAGCGACGTTGCGGGTTGATAATAGGCAAACATGGGACCATCTGCAGGATGCGTCCACTAGTACCATGAAATATCTAAATGGTCCACTTGCAGGCTGAATCGGCCCACAGATATCACCCTGGATTCTTTGCAAAAATGAAGGGGATTCATAATCAACCTTTGTCATGAAAGGTTTAGTAATGAGCTTTCCTTGTGAACAAGATTCACAAATGTAATCTTTGGACAACAACACCTTTGTATCTTTTAAAGGGTGTCCACGAGTATTTTTAAGGATTCTTCGCATCATTGTAGCTCCTGGATGACCAAGGCGATCATGCCAAAGTCCGAACACATCAGGGTTCATTAGTTTCCAGGGCATCGTAGCATATGATTCTATAGCTCATATTGGGACAAAATATAATCCCATACTAGAAGCTTCCAGCTTCTCATGGATGGTCTTCTGGCCCATCTTGTAGGAAGTGATGCAAAGTAATTCCTTATTTTCCTCATTAATTGTTTCTAGATGGTACCCATTACGGCGTACATCTTTGTAGCTAAGTAGATTTCTTTTTGATCTACCGCTCAACAATGCATCTTCAAGATACAATGTTGTGCCATTTGGCAAAATAACTGTGGCAGTCCCATAGCCATCTATAATATTAACAGGACCAGATATTGTCTGAACATTTGCCTTGCGCAATGTCACATTTGAGAAAAAGTGTTTGCCACAAAGTATAGTATGCGTTGTAGCACTATCAAGCAAACATATATCTTCCTTTTTCTCAATATGTCCCATTTGCATTAATCTTGACAACTTCAGGTGTCAAGTTCCATAAAATTTAACAAATTAATAATATGACGCAAAATATAAATCAATAAATATGGAATAAAAGATATAAATCAACAAATTTAACAAATATGGAATAAACCAACTGCAAAATATAATATGATGCAAAATATAAACAGCTTGTGGATATTGTCCGTTTTGGTACTTCAGGACCTCACGGATTTAAAATGACCATATTTATTTAATATATTCCTTGGTAACATAATTATCCAAGGGTATGACAAAACATAGATGAAAACCCTCAGGATCTATTTCTGGGGACTTATTATTTTCATCAACATTATAAAAAGAAATCAGAAACCTCAAAAGGTTTTTCATTGACCAAAACCTTATTGACTTCAGTATTAGTCTCAGTTAGGTCAATGGCATGGGTCTCAACATGCTTGTTTTTCTCCTTCTGGGATGCTTGGTATAGATCAACCAAATGTCTGGCCGTACGACAGGTATGTGACCAATGACCAGTCATTCCACAACGATGACAAGTACTATCATCATGCTTCTTCATGGGCCTTTTACCTTTAGGGTTGTGTGGGGAGTTATTTATATTACAGTTAAATCTCCCACTACCCTTACGGAAAAAATTCCCATGCCTGCGCTCACGGCCTCTAGGACGGCCAACATTCTTACTTGAGCCGGCATTTGCTTCAGGAAATGCCTTAGAGCCAGCAGGTCTTAAATCATGATTTTTAAGCAGCAACTCATTTGTTTGTTCTGCAGTCAACAGGACTGAGATCAATTCAGAATATGTTTTAAACTGGCGCTGCCGGTATTGCTGTTGCAATACAATATTCGAAGCATGAAAGGTGGAGAATGTTTTCTCTAAAAGCTCAGCCTCAGTAAGCTTAACACCACAAAGTTCAAGCCGTGATACAATATCATATAATGCCGAATTATAATCGGACACGGACTTGAAATCCTGCAACCTCAGATGTAGCCAATCATATTGTGCTTGAGGGAGGATGACAGTTTTGGTATGATCATACCGCTCTTTCAATCTTGTCCACAAGATCAAGGGATCTCGGACAGATAGATATTGAACTTTTAGGCTATCACTTAGATGCCGACGGATAAAAATCAAAGCATTTGCCTTATCTTTATTATTAGCATTTCCATTTGCACCAATGGTAGCTGTAAGACCTTGGCCTTGGAGATGCAGTTCAATATCGAGACACCATGACAAATAGTTATTGCCACTTACATCCAAAATTTGGAATTTGGGCTTTTCAATATTTGCCATAATTCTTAAAAAAATGGTCTCAATTAGGTTGACAACTTCTGGTGTCAAAATTAGGTTGACAACTTCTGGTGTCAAAATTATTTAGAAGTAAATCTTTACACAATAAAAATTTAAATTATCTAGTGTAAAGAAAATATTAAATAAAATAATGGAATCAAATCTTAAGAACTTACAAGGCTTTAAACTTGCTTTACTTTAGAACACTCGTGCTGATAGAGCCTCGTACTGATAACGTGTTGTGGAAGGTGTATTAATAATAATTGGAACAAGAAGCAAGTAATAGTAAAAGAGAATTTAAGAGAGATAGAGAGAGAAAATAAAGAAAGAAAAATGAAGAAGAGCTCATTCACATTTCATCAGCGATTAGCGCTTCAATTTATAGACGAAAGTTTACTATGCAAACTTTGAAAATTTTTGCATGTGGACCCCACGGTTTGAATATTTTATACATGAATAGTAATATGTACTATTCATCGATAGTGATATGTACTATTCATCAATAATTCATCCGACAGAATTAATATATGAATAATAATATGCACTATTCATCGATAGTGATATGTACTATTCATAGTGTAGCAATAATTTCAAAACTCCAATTGTGGCGTTTGAAGTCCACTTTCATAACAAAGTTAACATTTTAAATGTGTGGCTAAATTTTTGTGATATTCTTGGAGAAAAACCACATCAAAAGAGTTGTAGGTGGGATAAGTACATGGGGATCAAGAAGTATTTTTGAATTAAACTTTCTAGTCCTTCTATGTTTGTCTTGTTTCATCTATTGATTATTTGGACTGAGACATGTATTATTAAGCAGACAATTTAGGCCCCGCCATATTTTCATACATATCTATGCGATTTGATGGGATTTTGTATATACCTCATTGGCCTATCTGAAACAAGCTGAGAGATCCTATTTCATATACCTAAGAGTAAGAAATCCAGCTAATCCCCTATACTTTCCCATATCTTCTCCTATTTAAGCAGAGGATTATGTAGAACAGTCAGTGCACAATAATAGTTTTTTTTTTTCTTTTGATCTCATTGCAAATAAAAGTGATCCTCTCAAAAAAAAAATCAATAAAAGTGATAACCAATCTGAGAGGACAGATTGTGGAGTACTTCAGTTTCGATTCTTACCAGGCAAGTCGCCTTGTTGATGGTGTCAGCATCAAAACCAGAGATATCGGCATCCTCCAGTATGTTCAACAGAACATCCATGAAATCCTGCTCTTCTTTCAACCCTCCAACCAAAAGTCTCTTCTGTTTATGCTCTTCAAGCCACTCTCCTACTATAGAGTCCAGTTCTTTTGCAGTTCTTTTCATGGCCTTCTTGTATCCTTGAAAATAATCCAGCCATCCAAGAAATGGTAGTGCATCAGACAAAACAAACACCCCAAACAGATTAAAAAAATCTCTCATCACTTTTTGGCATCTTCGAGCTTCTTCTTCCCCACAATCAGCATTTGGTCCAAAGTATCGCTTCCCTCCCACCATTCTTAGAGTAATATTGTGAGTTAAGTCTCCAAACCACTGCTTTATATCCACCAACACCCCACTTTCTGCACCACCTTTGCTGAGCCATGACTTGTACAATTCTCTTGCCGCAGACCTTACCTCAGAAACTCGAATATGTTTGAGCATATCAATCCGGCGGCTTGACAAAAGCTCAATTGTAGCAATTTTGCGCATCTCACGCCAATAAGGTCCATAAGGAGCGAATCCGAACATAGCATAGTCATAGGTTAGAAGCTCTGCGGCAGTAAAGGTTGGTCTAGTGGAGAACTCTTTATCATGCACAATAAAACACTCTTTGGCCATTTCCCAACTATTTATAACCAAGACCCTTTGCGATCCTAACCTTATGGTGAAAACAGGTCCATATTTTTCCGCCATGGCACCTAGTATTTTGTGTGTGATTTGCTTGCCACCAAAGAGATGCATGTGGCCAATAATAGGTAAAGCACCGCCAGGTTGAGGTGCAGTTCTCGGTTTATTTGACCGATAAAAGTAAAAACAGCTGATCATTGAGAGGGCAACAAGGCTGCAGATAACTATAGTAAACAAGGGCTGAAGGAGAGACTCCATCACAATATTTCAGAGCTTGAGGAGGAGGAATGGAGGATATGGCCAAAAAAATAAACGAGACTTAAGTCTAGATTGTAAGCAGTAAGCTGCTTTCGAATCTCTTTGCCCGTGCTCTCATTTTCATTGGAAAATACCAAATTAAATTATCTAACTTTTTGTGTGGCCAAGAAAAAATATTCTAACTTTTTGGGACACCGTCACCATCAAGTTGGGCCTTTTGTGAAAGAAGTAGACGATTTTTCTTGCTCGTTGTGTTTTAAGAGGTAGGCGAATTTTAAATGTTATCAAAGGAAATCACTTAATTATCGGAAGGATTTTCCTGATTATGTGATCTAAAATAATAATTATGAAGTCCAAACCAGGAAAAAGTTCTGAAGTTAAGATATCCATCTGTTCTTCCAACTCGGACTCCGCCAACTCTACCAAACCAAATGGGCCATGAATGCAATACCTGATCAAATCTATCCCACGTACCCAATGATGAGCCCAATATTGCAACTTTCGATACTTAAAAGCCTGGTTTACTTTCAACTACGTTCCAAGCCCCCATTTTTTTTGAGGGAAGGTTTCAAGCCCCTTTCATTTTTTTGGAGGGAAGGTTTCAAGCCCTCTAGTCAGCTTAATGATATAAATATAAACATAGAGTTGTCAAAAGTTGACCCGAATCTAAAATTAACTTGATCTGATTTGATTAAAAAAAGTAAACGATCCGAACTTGACCAACTCGAAACCCGATTGACCTGTAACCCGATTGACTCGAAATCCAATTAACCCGAAACCGATTGACCTGAGAATCTAACCAGAAAGAACTAGACAAACTAATGAAATACTCCCTCTGTCCCTATTTATCTGCCTCCTACTAGGAACTTTATTTGTTTCTAGAAGCTTTATTGATCCCTTTTTATCTGTCAATATCCCAGCATTAATTATTAATTTTTCAAAATTACTCTTTCAAACTACTTTCTTTCTCTCTTAAATGAATATTTTTCTTAAATAGGAGAGAGAATTAAAGAAGAAAAGAGATAAGGATAAAATAAGAAAGTCAATGTAAATATGTATGAAATTTTGTACCATAACTATTTTTTTTACCCTGTATAAAACGATTAATTGTGACAGACAAATGGGGACAGATGGAGTATTTTTATATACCTTCTAAAATTCAAATTTAATAAATAAATTTGATAAAGAAAATAAAAAATAAATAATTGATAAAATTTTAATCAAAGTGAACTAAAAAAATATTTTTTCATAATCAAGTTTTTTAAATTTTATTATTATGATTGAATTATATGAATTTATAGAATATTATTACTTAAATTTAATAATATTAATTATGAATATTATTAAGGAAAATTTGAGAATTTACACAAGGCTATGTTGATTTCATCATTACTGATCAAATCAAGAAATAAACTTTTTCATGTGAATGACAATTTTCCATTCTAACTAAGAAAATTTATAAATAGTAGTATTAATAAATTACTAATGTTCATATCAAATTAGTGAATTATCTATTCAACAAAAAGCATCTAAACATTAAAAATTTGAAATTAAAATTTCAATATGTTGTCATATATTTCTTCTTATAATTTAGTTTTCGTCAAAACGAATAATTTAATAAGAATGCCAAATATATTGTGTGTGCAAGTTGTTCTATTATGCAGAAGTGGGTGATGGTAATCACTAATCACTATAAAGTATAGTCTATATACAAGTCTTAGAAAGGAAAGAACAAAACAAAGTCATTAGCACTAAGATAATAAGATACTAAGATTAGTGGTTTATGGTGACTATAGCTGTATGACAGTCTGGATAGCCTATTGACTATTGGCTATTCCTTTTCGATTATTTTATTCATCGACCAAATAAAAACTTTTAAATTTTCAATTCAATAAGAGGACATGTACGGTGCTGGCTTTGACCACTTGGGTGTTGTTTTTTTTTCTCTTTGGGTGATTTTCTTCGCTGCAGCTTTTTTGTTGGACTTACTTGTTTGTGCCTTCTTGTTGTTTTGGCTGCCGATTTTGTGGTTTTGCTTCAATAAATAAGATTTTTCTCTGCCTTTCAAAAAAAAAATTCAATAAGAGAAAACTGGTAAATTTTGTAACTGTATGCCAATCTTTTGATTCCTTAGTTTGTAATTATATATCAAAATTCTGATTTTTTAGTTTGTAATTGAACGATGGATAATTCATAATTATATATTAATGATATTATGAATCATGAATTTATTATATATCAATTAGAATTTAGAAATGAATTAGTAAATAATAAAAATTTAAATATTTATTTTATTTAAAACTATAGATAATTTATAGGAAAATTTATAAAAAAGATATAAATATTACTGATTTAATTAATACATTTATAACAGTACAAATTTAATTAATTTAATTACAATTTATTACAAATCTAATAAATAATATTTTTGATAAAATCCCTCTTAAGTATTAATTTGTAAAATTAAAACTTTAATTCAATTTAAAATAATCGGGAACCCGAATGACTCCAGAGTTAAATCCAAAAAAATCGAATCCAAATGGTATAAAACCCAAAATATCTGTAACCCGAAAGACCCGATGGTCAAATCCGAAAAACCCGAACCCGAAACCCGAAGACAAAATCTGAAAAACCCGAACCCGAATGACCCGAACTCGAAATGACCCGAGAATCTCTTTTGACCCAAACTGATCCGACCTGATTGACACGAACCCGAAACCTACCCGATCAACCGATTTGACACCTCTACATAAACATCATCAAAACCCCTGTCTTGGAATAGATTATAGGTTCGCCCCCGACTTGAAGATGATGCTCCAGCATTCCTTTTCACCCAACCCAACCAACGCTAAAGTTATCATGATTTGCTTCTAACCTTACTAAATGCTTACCGAATATTGGTCTTTCGATTCTATTAGTATTTCTTAGCTCAAAATGGCACAAACATCCCCAACTTGCATATATTGTTTTCTTCTGCAAAAGTCTGCCAACCATTTTCTTAGGCTTGCATATGGCTGTTTCCAACTTCCTATGAGGCAATGTTCTACGGAACAAATTATCCCATTCGAATTGCAAAGAATTGCATCAAGATGCTCTTTAATCAAGTGTTTCAGAGAAAACGGGCAAAGAGTTTTAGTATAATTAACCTGCCAAAAAGAATTAGAAGTCAACACAAATTCATTATTGATCATCACCCTCTTCGAGCTGGACACCAACCATATAGCCTGGTAGGCCTAAGCATGGGAGGATGTCTTCTAGGAGCTGAACAGAGTCATCATCTTTGGCTTTTCCTCATCATTCTGCTCCTGGAATTCTTCAATTTACTCATAATTAATAGCTCTTCTCAAATGTGCAGACATGGTTTGATTGTTTAAGGTAGCAAGGTAGTAATGGGCAATGGCTAGGGCTGTTTAAGTAAATCGAAAAAATCGATAATCGAACCGAATCAACAATTGGATTAAGATTTTGGATTGTTCATATGAAAACCGAATGAATCGAATGGAATCTGAATAAACCTAATGAGCTAAAATTTTAAAAAATACTTGATTTTATTGACCCAAAATGAAAAGATCCAAAATTTTTATAATCTTTTTTGAGCTTTTATTAAAGAAAAAAGTCCAAAATTAAATGGATTTTAACTACCCAAAAATCCGTAAAAAATCCAAACTTAACCGAACCGAAGTATCAAGATATTAAAACTTTAATATCTAAATCAAACCGAACCGTTTACATCCCTAACAATGGCTCATTGCCCGGAAACAGTAGTCAACAAGTCAAACAACGTTGTACTAGGCCGACAAAGCCAGCTGGATAACATACGTGGCGGACACTTATTGGACAGCAAACAGCCTCAAACATCATTGGTTTAGGATCCAATAAAACTTCTTCAGAAAACATTAAAAAATAATAACCATATAAAACCTGTTTCAAATTTCTGTAATTTACTGTTCAAGTGTTGACAAACAAAGACACGGCTAATTACGCCAAACCATGCAGCAAGTTGCACACGCAAATGCAAACTAAAGCGGTATGGATTAGGTGTAAACGATTCAGTTCGATTCGAATTTTAAGTTTTTAATATCTTAACGTTTCGGTTTGATTTAAATATTTTTATAGATTTTTTGGTAGATAGAATTCATTTAATTTTGAATTTTATTCTTTTACAACAGTTCAAATAATATTATAAAAATTTTAGATCATTTAATTTTAGATTTTTATTCTTTTACAAAAATCTAAATAAAATTATAAAACCTTTAAATCATTTAATTTCGAATCAATGAAATCAAATATTTTTATAAAATTTTAGTTTATTTAGATAATTCAGTTCAATACGATTTTCATATAAATAATAAAAACTCTAACTGAATTATCAGTTCAATTAGATTATGAATTTTTTCAAGTTTATTGAACAACCCTAGTAGTATCTCATGAAACAAGATCAAAGCTGACAAACTAACAATGTGTTAGTACTAATTAGAGGCAAACAAGTGTAATTAATTTTACCTAATGAGCAAAATAAAATCAACTTCTAAGAAAGTTCCCACTTCCCACGAGTGGTACCCAGAGGCATTTTTATTTTAGCCAACACTTCACGTGCGCAATCTGGCATCTTCCCCAGAATTTTGAATTGTAAGAATAATAATAATGTCAGAAATCGTTTCATTCAAATTCAATGACCCCAATAAACCTCTCTACCAGATCCTTCACTAGTTTCCTATAAAAATAAAAAATGAAGACCCTTCACCCTTTTTTCTTTTTATTTTATTTTAAAACTACATTCAATTTTGATTAATTTAAAGTTGAGCTACATTTAATAAGATTCAAACTCGATATATTTAAAAGTACATCAACTTTTTTCCACACAATTCAATAGATTGTGCTTCTTGTTTATTTTTATTGCCGAATAATTTATAGTTGTAATTGGTGTTTATGAAATTTTTCATAGGTTATTTTTAAAATAATGTTGTAATCTAACACATTTTCCTCAATAAATTTAAGAAGACACATACTTTTAATTAAACAAAATCAAACGTATATATGGCCTTTTTAATTTTTGGATCCAATATCCTTTTCTTTTATTTGATGTATGAACTGAGATCAAGATGGAAGACATAATAATTAAAACTTAAAAGGGGCGACATTTGTTACTTAAGAAAACAGATTAGGGGGTATTCATTTTGTCTTTTTGGAATTGAAGCCATGAGGAGCAGGCAGGGTCGCAGGGACAGGGCAGAGGCCTTGGATGCAGCTGAAGGTAACCACTGTCAAAAAGTATGGTTGATTTTAATTTAGATGGCTGGTCACTGTTTTGCATTCAAAACCTAACTTTTGAAACTCAAAAGCCATTTTCATTTTTCAACCTGAATGCCAAACAGGTTCTCTCATTCTCTCACACATGCCTCTCAAAATGGTCCCTCTATTCGTTCTCCTTCTACTTCTCTCCACCGATCTCAGCAACTCCCAAGCAGCCGCCACCGCCGCCAAGGAGTACCTTAAGCTCCCATTACTCCATAAAAACCCATCTCCATCACCTACCCAAACCATTCTTTTCGACATTTATCGCCTTTCTCGTCTCCGCCACCACCACCACCACCACCACCACCACCACCAGCACCAACAGAACCAGAAGGGTATCATTAAGTCACCAGTTGTGTCCGGAGCTCCATCAGGGTCCGGCCAGTACTTCGTGGAGCTCCGCCTCGGCTCTCCTCCACAACCTCTGCTTCTCGTCGCTGACACTGGCAGTGACCTCCTCTGGGTCACGTGCTCAACTTGCCGTCACAACTGCACCTACCTCCACCCTCCAGGCTCCACATTCTTAGCCCGCCACTCCTCTACCTTCTCCCCCCACCACTGCTTCGAACCAGCGTGTCAACTCGTCCCCCATCCCGACCCGAACCCCTGCATCCGAACGCGGCTGCACAGCCCGTGCCGCTACCAGTATCTGTATTCCGATGGCTCCGCAACCAGTGGGTTCTTCTCCAAAGACACAACTACGTTGAACACAAGCTCCGGGAAGGAGGCCAAGGTTGAGAAACTCTCTTTCGGGTGCGGGTTTCAGATCTCGGGTCCAAGCGTCTCCGGAACCAGCTTCAATGGTGCTCACGGGGTAATGGGCTTAGGCCGTGGCCCTATTTCCTTTGCCTCTCAACTTGGCCGCCGTTTCGGCAACAAGTTCTCTTATTGCCTCATGGATTACACCATATCGCCACCTCCGACAAGCTATCTCATCATCGGCGAGGGTAGCGGAGACGAACAAAGCGCCATTTCTAGAAAGACCAAGATGAGCTTCACCCCATTACTTGTCAACCCTTTATCTCCCACATTTTACTACATTGGGATCAAGAATGTCAAAGTTAATAACGTCAAATTAAGGATTGATCCTTCTGTTTGGTCCCTGGATGAGCTTGGCAATGGCGGCACGGTCATGGACTCAGGCACCACTTTAACATTTTTACCCGAGCCAGCCTATGTTAAGATTTTAACGGCCATCAAACGAAGAGTGAAGCTGCCGATTCCTGCCAAGCTAACTCCGGGTTTCCACCTGTGTTTCAACGTGACAGGGTCAGCAAGGCCGAAGCTACCAAGGGTGAGTTTCGAACTGGCCGGTGGATCGGTGTTAGAGCCGCCGCCGAGGAATTATTTCATCGAGACGGAGGAAGGGATAAAGTGCTTGGCGATCCAACCGGCTACCAAGGAAATGGGGTTTTCGGTGATAGGGAATCTGATGCAGCAAGGGTTTTTGTTTGAGTTCGATAGTGACAAGTCGCGGCTCGGTTTTTCACGTCACGGTTGCGCCTTATCTTAAACACGGAAGTCCCTCCTGGCTCGCTGAGTCATCTCCTTTTGCTTTTAGCTTTTTCTTTCCTTATTAATAATTTATTTAAAATTTTAAATATCCATTTCTTTTTGAAATAACCATATTTTTAGAAAAAAAAATTGTGGCTCAAAATGAAATATTTATATTTATATATTTTAATAACTATTTTCTGACATTGCACGGGTTTTTTATTGGAGAAACAATGCCTAGATATTTTTCTTTTTTCATTTTTAAGGAAAAAAATAAAACATTGTCACATTGAGATGGATGTACATGGGAAACGACAGCGTGGCAAATGTCTAGTTGGTCTCATTCTGGGTTGTTGTCTGTGATTTTCACGTGATAATATCTTGCCTTTCTTATCCGCAATGATCTTTTCTTCTTTCTTTGCTTGTGAGTTTACATCGTGTTCTTGTCAGGTATAATAATTTGTCTAACTGATTAGTGTCTGAAAGAATCAATGTTGGATAGTCTGTTCACTTTTGGGAATTGTTTTGCTTGCCCACCTTAAAGTAAACAAGTATCGACTTCCACTTGAAAAAGCTCTCTGTTACGACTTACAAGCCCTCCAACAACAAGGTCCTCCAGGCTCCATCCACTAATACGAGCCATTCCATTGGATCTGACAGCTCACTTTCATGAATTATGTGCCATAAATTAGTGCCTTTCATCAATCCTGGGGACAGGCCAAAATCAAGGGATTCAAATGTTTTGGTTCTTTGTAACCAACCCTTACTATAGCTTGAATCTGGAAAGAAACTCATTGGATGATGCTTGTTTGAACCTGTGCGGCAAAAATTGAATGAAAAATCCCTGTTCGCTTTATGCAAAAAGGAAGAATAGTGCATTTAACATATGTATATATACTGGGTTGCTCTGTGTTTGGTCAGATCAGTTTCTGTGATGAGTGGTTTGGCAAAGTTCACGATGGGGTAGGGGAGAGCCAGAGCATCAAAAAAGTTCTACTTGTTTCCCATGTTGCTTATGCAGAATACAGTACTAAGCTGCCTTGTTGCTCTAACATCTAAGAAAAGATAGATGGTGGCATTATCAGAACGGATGATGCATTTACTTGAAAAGGATAATAAGGTGGAGACTGGAGAGTAGTCTTCATAGGCAGATAGAAAGTTGGATGCTTGGGGAAAATCCTCATCAAGGCTGGAACAATGTAAACTACAGTGCTGCTTTCTGTCATAATACAAATGAGGCAAATAATGGATTGGTAGCTAGTAAGAAATGAGGAAGGCTATATCAGCGTAGCTAGGAATTCCTAGGATGGTTCTGGAAAACTGCAGCACTAATGAAGCTGAGACGATCGTGGCTCGAATGGAATAAAGAAAATATTTGTTCAAACTTACGGGCCTCTTTCGGAGGAAATCCAGGCAACGGGCCAAAAGTTCGAAGATTTTTATATAAGTTCGATGGATTGGTAGAAAAGCCTATCAGGCTGAGGATTGGGTGGCAATTACCAGTCCAAAAGGGATATGTGCTTTTCAATTTGGCAGAAGTGATGAGCATTGCCTCCATCTTCCTTCTTGTTTATATACTCTGCAGAGATGAACTGCCCTGCACCCTCTTGTTGTACCCTAGGTGTTGCGAGACTTTTTGTGAACTCGAATTCTCTCGAAATAAGTTTATACCAATATGTTAGAGCTATTGACAAAGTTCATATTTAAAGTGGGACGCACAAATAAGAAAGTCCATATATGGAGGGCAAATCTAATACATTATACATCATAAATGGCACGACATTTAGGAGATAATTTAGGTAATCTTGGAGTCAAGTTATGTGAAATTTTATTTTTTTTTCAGTATAAATTCATTGATATTTGGTAATCACATTAGCCTCTAACTAATTCAGAGTTAAGCCACATCAAACCTTAAATAGAGTAATTAAGTCAAGTCATGTGGAATTCTTGATTAATTAAAACTGATTAAATAAAAATTGATTCGAAAAAAAAAATCAGTGAAAGTACAGAATCGGTCCCCCTACTATTGTGAAATATTCAATTTAATCCCTCTACTATAAATCCAAACAATTTAATCCCTCTACTATTAAAATTAGACGAATTAAGGACGATAACTGACTGATCTGTCAGAATCCGTTAGATTTGCTGATGTGGCTTAAACGGTGAAAAGGACTAACATAAATATGATGAAACTGCTTACATGCTGTGGTCATGTCAACTGCCACGTGGAATTTAAAAAATAAAAAATTGAAAAAATAATTGTTTTCTTATTTAATTAAACTGAAAAGGGCCCTCGATTTTCCTTTTTTTTTTCCTCCAATATCTCTCTTTTTCTCTCACTCTTCTCCATTGTTTCTTCTCCCTTTCAGCAACAAATCCTTGCCCCTTTTATTCACTTCTCACTTTCCCTCTTTTTCTTCCCAATTCGAACCCTTTAGGATAAAAGGGCACAATTGGAGAATAATTACTTCGAACCTGGAATTGTCATTTGAAAGATGATCCCTTCTCAAACTCTTCAAGAATTGACGACAATAACTAAATAAGCAAAGTTGAATCTCTGGTTCTCTAAGATATTTGAAAAAAGAACCTAGCTCACCCCGTTTGGCAAATTTGGATTCAAAGAAACATGTTGCTACCAGATGCCTAATTGGAAGGTCAAGTTAGATCAAATTTATTCCATGATGAAAAACCACAAACAGTCCACAAGAGAGGACACCACCACTTAACAAATCAGAGGACTTCAACTCAAAAAGAAACTCTAAAATGTAAAAACATAGAAGAGGCCATATCCCTTCCACGCTAGACCAGAACAACCACATAGTCTTGCCAAACCGAAACCACTCAATATAAGAATGCTGTCAAGCTTTAATCCATCGCCAATAAGAATAGGAAAGATTCCACGATGCTATTGGTTGTTTTGGTGCTTTCCAAGCTTGAAAAATAATGGTCAAGAACATTTAAAGGCATGTTGGAGCTCGACACCATCTCAAATATTGATTCGTATCCCTCATTTGCTATCTCCTTCATCGAGTTGTAGCATTTTAACATGTTTTCCTCATTTACATATGAACAACTGGAAATAGCTTTTTAGAAGCAGGGGAATTGCGGGAGAAAAGTTCATTGGAAGCAGAAAGAAGTGTAGATGCAACAATTATTGATGGCTTGAACTCCAAAAGCTTTGTATCTATACAAGCGAAAAGCAAAAAAAAAAAAAAAAAAAAACCTCACCGTTTTTTACTTTGATCTTTGTTTGGGTAGTTTGGAGACGATTTTGCACAATCCCAACAGTGGGAAAGCGTGTTGAGGGTCGGAGAACAGCATATCAAAAATTAAAATCCATCCAACGGTGGAAGCGATCCAATCGAATGTTGGAAGTTCGGGAATTTAGGTTAATTTTTGGAGGAAAGCAAGCATTTTTTGGAAAAGCCAAGCCCGGGATCGTGTTCCAGCTATTAAAGAGAGTTGGTTTGTAAAGTTTGGGTTTCATCTGAGACCGACAACGGCGATAAGTGGTAGACAGCGTAACTGGTTTCTGGGATTTTAAAGAGAGAGGCAGAGCATTGTTCTTATAGAGAGAGAAGTTGAATTAAGATAAAATTTATATTTAAAGTCTATTTTTTCTAAAAAAAAAAAATAAAACAGATTTATAAAAGTAATTTTTATTTTAAAATTTAAATTTTATACGTGTGATGAAACATCAGGTTTTTTGTCAACGAACGTGACATGTCATCACAACGTCAGTCATTTTGACGAGAAATTATTAGGTAGACCGGACCTACCACGTCATTTGTAAATCCGACCAATAAAATTGTGACAACTCAAAAATTTTCCTAAAATTAAGGCACTAATTTGATAAAGGTTTAGCCTCACTTTACAAAGAAGGAGGATTTAAAGGGTAAGTCCTTAAATTTAGGCTATAATTGTGGTAGGGTTTTAGTAATTATAGCATAATTTTTGAATTGTCACAATTTCATTGGTTGGGTCTACGAATGACGTGGTAGACCCGGTCTACCTAATAATTTCTCCATTTTGACGGATCTTTAAGGATCGGTTATCAATTGTCCTCAATTTTCACAATGTTGAGAGTAGAGGGATTAAATTGTTTGGATTTATAGTAGGGGGATTAAATTGAACATTTCACAATAGTAGGGGGACCAATTCTGTACTTTCACCAAAAAAATCCAATTTCATTAGCAAAATGAATAACACCAATTCTCATCTTGAATCTCTTAAACACCAATTATGCATTACACTAAGAGTTCATTTGGTGCTTTATAATGAATTACTTTACCTGCAAAGTTTAAGATTGTAATTACTTTACATGTAAAGTGAGTTTGTAATATTTGATTTAACACATAAAAATTATAATTAAATTAATGCAAAGTTTTTTTTAATGTTTGGTTGAAGAGTACTTGCAAAAATTATTTAAATATCAAATTTGCCCTTTTATTTCATTATTTTTTTTAAAAAAAATGATAATAAGGTAATTTAAAATTTTTTGAACTTTTAGAGTTGAATGCAATTGACTTTCACACCTCCTCCCCCAATGCATCTAATTTTCCCTAGTGAAAGAAAAAGTGATTACAAGAGATCACATACTTTGCATCCTTAAAATTGACACTAAATGTTGCAAAATGTTTCATGCCTTTATTATATGTAAAATGATTAAATTGCATCAAATCAAATGGACTATAAAGATAACGTGCTCTATCGGTCGGGGCATGTGGAAAGCATCTTCCTTCAATAAAAAAAAGTCCATATACAAGTGACAAATTAAATCTTATAAAGCATAAAGAACATTACATTCAATTAGGAGAAAAAAACTTAGGTAATCTTTAAGTCAAGTTATGTGAATTCCTGTTTAATTAGAACTATTAAATAAAAATTGAATTTGAAAAATCCAATTTCTTAAGCAAAATGATGATGAAGAGCACCAATAAAACCTTTTTTTTTTTTATTTTAGGTTAGAGAGCACCAATAATTCTCACCTTGAATCTCTTAATTCCAATTATGCACAGTATCAATTGGATAATAACTTGCCCTATCCGTCGGGGCATGCATGTGGTAACAACTTCCTTCAAATGTTATTGGCCGATGACTTCTAATATTCTTTCGTTCATATAATCAGATCTAATTTGGCTAGCTGAGCTTCCGTGCCCTTTCGTTTAAAATGCCATTAGAAATTCTAACAAACGTATAATACCAGTCGAGAATTGGACAAAAATTTTAAGTCTCTTCCGCATTAAGAACGAGACATCGCTGGTAAACGCATGTTAGAAACAAAGACGACTGACTATGAAGACTTCTGTTCCTAATCTTTGATTCTTTTTCCTATTGGTTTCTCATAAGATGGCTATAAATAGGCAACAAAATATGATCAAAATGCCACATTCACCAAAGAAATTAACCTGTTTTTACTAGCTATAGCTTGATTAATCATCATGGCACACAATGCAATTCCATTTTTCTCATTCTGCGCCTTCATTCTTGTCCTTCCCCTGCTGTTTCAGGCTGCTTTAGCTGAACCGAAGCACAAGAAGCCATCCCCATTCAATTTTATCCAGCACCTCCAAGGATGTCACAAGGGTGACAAGGTCAAAGACGTACATAAGCTCAAGAAGTACCTCGAGAAATTCGGGTACCTGAAATATGGCAAGAACGACACTCATGCCAACGATGATGACTTCGATGATCTTATGGAGTCTGCCATCAAAACTTACCAGCTCAATTTCCATTTGAATTCCTCCGGAACTTTAGACCCCGAAACAGTGTCAAAGATGATAATGCCTCGATGTGGGGTAGCAGATATCGTCAACGGAACTTCTCGGATGCGTTCTGGCGATCACAAAAAGCACCCCCATAGCGGCGGTCCTGCAGGCTCTAAATCTATCCATGAAGTCTCCCATTACTCCTTCTTCTCTGGGAGGCAGAGATGGCCAGCTTCCCAATCCCATCTCACCTACGCATTCCTTCCAGGGACTCGTGCCGACGCCATGAGCCCCGTTGCGAATGCATTCCGGACATGGGCTGCAAATACACGCTTCAGATTTTCCAGGATTGAGGATTACCGAAATGCTGATATTAAAATCAGCTTCGAGCGTCGCAATCATGGAGATGGAGCCGAAAACGCTTTCGAAGGCCCTGGTGGAACCTTAGCTCATGCTTTCGCACCAACTGATGGGAGGTTCCATTATGATGCGGAAGAGCCATGGTCTGTAAGTGTTAGCCCCGGAAGGTTTCACTTGGAGACTGTTGCGTTGCATGAAATTGGACACCTTTTGGGTTTGGGGCACAGCTCGGTTCAGAATGCCATAATGTTCCCATCTATCCCGGCTGGAAGATCCAAGGGACTGGATCGGGATGATATTCAAGGAATCAGGGTTCTTTATAACTGATGGAGCTAGGATCGAGTTTTCAAGTGAAATCTATATGCTTTATTGATATTTAATCAATGTTGCATGTATGAGACATGTTACAGAGTCAGGATAGTCTTTTGAGTTATATAGATATACAAAGTATAGGTCATATTAGAATAAGTCTTTGTCGACAAAATAAGTTTGAGAGCAACATGGAAAGACTCTACACTTTCCTGTTTGGTTCTATATTGGGGTCTTTATGTATTTTACTTTTTTTATCTACATGTCTGTCAGCTTTGATTTTATGACAAGTGGAATATTACTTCTCGTCTCTGTATCTTGAGGTCCCTCTTTCCTGGCCCAGTGGCCCTTTTCATAAAGGGCCAAAAAGTTCAAAATTCTATTTTTTTTATACTAATTGTTTTAATTTTTTTTCTCTCAAATTAAGTATATATAAGTATATAGTACTAGGTCAGAGACTAACTCACGCTTCGCTATGAGTGTCTTATTTCTATCTATGAATATAATTTGTTAAGAAAAAAGTTAAAATTGTCAAATTTTAAATATCAAGAAAATCTTTAATTGTCACAATTGTAAGTTTTAAAATCATTTTATATTCTTAATGGGTGTCATTAAAAATAATTAAGTTCTTGGTAAGAACAAAAAATAATTAAGAAATTGACAATATAATTATTATGATTTGTACATACCTTAAGAAATTAAAATTTTCAAACAAAAAAGTTCTCGAATAAACATGAAAAACATAAACTTATTACAAAACAAATTTTAATTAACTTATCAAATAAATAGTATGAAATATAATTATATAATTTTAAAAAGAAATAAATTAAGTATTATTATAATTCAATTTTAAATTAGATCAAAATTTTTTTTATTTAGAACAAAATCAAACAAAAAAACAATTAAAATATAGGCCCATTTAAGTAAGTCCAATTTTAACCAAAAGAAATTCTAAGACCAACATCATATCTCTAATCCAAAATTATCTAATGTCATGCAAAATCCACTTTATCCGTGGACACTTGTCAATAATTGAAATCTTGTATTCAATTTTATATGTAAGGATAGATAGATAAAAAATTAAACTCAAAAATCTTTTAGAAATAAATCACTTTACTAAAAAATAAAATGATAAATTAAATTACATAAACATTTATATTGAGAAAAATTATATAAACATTAAATTAATATATGCATCAAATAAAAATAATAAAAACCATAAATTTAAGAAAATAGAAACCCATAATAAGAGCCCAAATAAATAGAGTTCAAAACGAATTCATTTAAACCATTCAAAAAGTCCAAATAGACGGCCCATAAAAAATTTCCCCCCATCAAATGACTAAAAGGCATTTGCACTCTTATTTTATACCATCACTTGTCAAAAGATTAAGTTATACCTTTAACTTTTAATAGAAGGATAAATAAAAATAGGTATATAATTGGAAGATAAATAAATATATAAATTTTTATATTGATCATTGGGGTGTCTCTTTTTAATTAGGGACAAAATGTAGTTTTGATTAAGATATGTAGGGTCCACCTCGAAAGGGGAAAAAAATCATATTTACTGTTTGACTGACCGTCAAATAGTATTAGTACTCCAAAAATAAATCTTTGACATGGATTTAAACCACAGGTGTGGAAAATCTTGCCAGGATACACTTAAACGAAACTTATCTCTCTAGATTATATATATTCACAAACAAATTGAACTCAACCAGTTACTTCAAATTTCATCGTATGCTAGAAATTCCCCGGGCTTCGTCCCGGGTCATTTTTTTTATTCTGAATTAAAAATTAAAAATTTTGAAGAGAAAATTTAGAAGTTTTTAGTATTAAATTAAAAAGGATAATAGCACTAAACGAAGTTAGATCTCAAATTAAATGTTAATGATATAAAATTTGACACTTTTAAAAATAAATATCTCACAATATATTCATAGAAACAACTTTTATTTATTTTTATAAATTATAAATTAATGGACAATTTTCTTTCTTGGGGGTGCAATGAAATTTCAATAGATCAAATAAATCTCATAGGGCACATACATCTTATGAGAAATCATGCAAACAACCTAATAATAGTATAAGAAATAACTAAACCAAGTAATTAACAAAGCAAACCAATATAAAAATTGGACAAAATTCACATATTGTGAGATTCGAATATGAGACTTGAGGTCTCAAGCAGCATACACCTATAACTTAAACTAAATATCATAAATTAAAAACAATTAATATACTATTTGCCAATCGTTAAAATCTCATAGAACTTATTATTTCTATTTATGAAAAAATTATAAAGTTCCTTTTTCTAATAATATAGTTTAAATTATTTCAGAATGACCCTAAAACCTGACTTTGTAACATTTCACAAATTTTAAAAGATATCTATATTTTAAATATACATTCATTCTTATCAAATAACTTTCTTAGAGAAAGGAAAAAAAATTTATAACAAAGTTTAGCCTCAAATTAATTTTTTTTTTAAATTTTCTATAATCGGTAAATTAAGGTGAATTAAATGAAATTTTATTTGGTGTAAAATGAATAAGATAGTTATTGTAAATTTATGAGATATCATAATATTATTGGATGAGTAAGACGTTAGTTTTTTAAAATCAGCATAATATAATTTATTCCGTCCTTGGTATTACCGTAATTTTTCATTTTATTATAATTAATAACTAATTATGTTGTGAATTTCCTAATAAAACCTAACAAAAAACAATTCTATCAACATTTTGATTCTTAAAATTTTTTCATATAATATACCTAAATCTCCTAAATAATCAATAAAAAAAAATCTCAAAATCATTTGGACATGAGATACATCATACGTGCTACCAAAATTTAAAAATCATTTTTCACACATCGAACATCCCTTAATCATATGAAATTATGATAGGTTAATAAAATTAATTATCTTTTTCAATTATTAGACTGATGCTTCTTTTATATCTCTATCAATGCTTCAAATATCTGGAAAATTAAAACTTTGTTAATTAATAATTCATTATCATTATTATTACTAAAAAAATTAATCATAAAAATTGTGATGTTTTAATGCTACTAATAAAATAAAAAATAATTTATTTTATCAAAAGAATATCTTCTAATAATAAAATACAAAATCACTCCTTTAATTGACCCAAAACTAATAATTCAATAATGATTTTAATTCAATAATGAAAATGACCTCAAAATCAATATTGAAATTTATTATTACCTATCAAATTACCCCTTAACAATAATAGTAAACCACCTTAATTCGTTGAATTAATCATATATCCAACTTTATATATATCATCATTACCCACCAAATATCTTAAAATAATTATATAATAAACATTTATTAAAACTATTCAATTCTTTCAATAAAATAAGATATATATGTTTATGAAAAAGAATTGAAGAAATTAAAATTCTATCTTAACTAATATGAAAATAAAAAAGAAAAAGAGACAAAGTAGAAGAAAAAAGGAATAGAATTGGGAAAAAGAAAAGTCAAATACATCCCTAAATATATAAATACCCTCCCAATCAAGCAAAATTACTAAAATTACCATTCAATTTTGGGACACTTGTCACCTAAAGATGCATTTAATTTTTCAATTCTCTTCAATTCCACAATGGGGATAACTTTCACTTATGATATTGATATTGAGTATAACTTACATTATGATGATCTTAAAATATGATTTTTTAGGCATTCAATAGTATTTAGACACCTCATCGATTTTAGAAGACATACCACAATTATTTTATACCCCTCTACACCTAATCAATTTTGATTAATTCATAAAAATTTTTTCTTTATTTAAACTAAACCTTATAACAATAAATATAACATGAGTTAAAACTTACCCTAAAAAAATAAAAAAATTTAATTAGGGGCTAAACTTTATTATAAGAGACCATTTTTTCAGTTTTTAGAAAAATTATTTGGTGAGAGTGAATGTATATTTAAAATCCTAATATCTTTTAAAATCAAAGAAGTGTCAATTAATTATTGGATACCTAAAAAGTCATTTTTTAAGATCATCCTAATATAAGTTAAACTCATTAATATTATAATCTTCCTTAAAAAAATCTTGTTATAATCATAACAGAAAGAATGTATTTTGATTGAATTTTGACTTAGATTTGCTTCGATCTCTTGGGATGATATCTATGAAGATGTAGAGTTCTTGTGAAATTGAAGTACTATTATAAATTCTTACCAAGAATGCTATATAAAATTGAGTCCAAGTAATTTAATTCTTTCTTGTGCCAAAAGTCATGGCTCCCCAGTTTTCTTATCAGCTAATATCAAAACTTTTCATTCTCTTCCTTTTACTTCAAGCTTTCCCTATTAATTCTGAAAACGGATTTTCCCAGTCCATTCGATTTCTTAAAGGAGCTCGAAAAGGACATTCAGTTAAAGGGCTGAATCAGGTCAAGCAATACCTCAAGACCTTTGGCTATTACCCAAATCACATCGATAATCTAACTGATCATTACGATGACTTTTTAGAGTCCGCCCTTAAAACATACCAGAAATACTACCGTCTCCAGGTCACAGGGAAACTCGACACCGGTACCATGAAAAAAATCTTGACTCCAAGATGTGGTTTCCCTGATATTTTAAACCACTCAAATTCGGATCACCATGGCGTGCTTGGCATGGTACCCAACTATTACTTTCTTGGCTGGAATTATAAATGGAGCAAGCGTCAACTCACCTACACATTTAGTTCGAGTGTCCAGGTGATGAGGGTTGAAGAAATGAGGCCCGTGATAGCCAGGGCGTTCCAGAGATGGGCAACCGTGGCCGGATTCACGTTCCAGGAGGCATCTACCAGTCAAGCTGATATCGTGATCGGGTTTCACCGGGGTTACCATGGGGATGATGCTCCTTTCGATGGCCTTGGAAACATTTTGGCTCATGGAACTTTGCCGGAATCGGGCACTCTTCATTTTGATGCAGACGAGTATTGGAGCGCCAGTAATCCTAGGCCTAGCTATGACCAAGTTGATATGGAATCTGTAGCTGTGCATGAAATAGGACATGTTCTAGGCCTTATGCATAGTCAGGTTCCAGAGGCGATTATGTATCCAGGTTATGTGCTCGGAAGTATCAAAAGGGATCTACGCCAAGACGATATTGATGGCATACGAGCTTTGTATTCTGGCTAGCTAGCCTTCTGCTAAGAAATAACCCTAGCAGAGTTAGGATATGATTTTGATTTGTTCCCAGCAGGTATATATTCAGTGTTGGGTTTTGATTCGATTCCTTTTTGTCTTTAAATAAATTTATTTTGGTTTCGGAATAAACTAATTAAGAAATCAGCTTTAATTTCTCATGATATTGGGAAGTTTAGTATCTTCCATGGGACCGGATTAAGATTTTCCTTGCAATGTGAGAGGTTATATATTAGATTTCTATTTTTCTTAAAGAAGATTAAGATTATTTTTAATTTTAAGTTTTCAAATAAATTTCTATTTTAATAAGTAAATAATTAAGATGGTACTATATACCAATACTATATATATACATTATAATTTTTTGGATTGGCGGTGCTGGGGCGTTAGAGTGGGGGCGGGGAGGTGTGGGGGTGCGTTCACAAGGAGGGGAGGGGCCTGCGAGGCGGTGCTAGGCAATGCGTGAACCCGTTTTAAATCAAAATCTATTAAGGTCTTTTGAATGGGACCAAAATCATTTAAACTCATTTAGATACAATTAATTAATTTTGACGTCAAACTATGTATATCTTCTATGTGAGAATTAAAAACAAGGGCAAAGTACCTAGTTGGGTTTCTTCATATTTTCTTTAAGTTAAGTGGAAAGAGTTCAATATTTCTTAAAAAATGTATCGGTTCGAGTTTTATGAATAGAAAAAATAAATTTGAAAGAGTTTTCTTGCATTTAAGGAAAGAGCTTTCCCGCATTTAGAAAAAATAGATTTGGGAGAACTTCTTCATATTTGTAGTCCGATGCAACTCCAACAGAATTAGTCGTTGACCATTGAATGGATAATAGGTACTTGTAGTTGTACAAAAAAAATTTAATATTTTCTTTTAATTGTAATTAAATATGTACTTGTAGTTGTAAAAAAAATTTAATATTTTCTTGTAATTGTAATTAAATATGTGGGCATGCAGCCTATATAATAAAAACGAGGGTCCACACCCTAATCAATTTATCTTATTATTATTTGTAAGAAGATGAATGTTGATATTGTATCAGTTAATAAATACTTTATCTCTTAAACTTTTTAACTTGTCATTTTTGTCTTTTAACTTTTATTCGGAACGCTTCACCCTTAAATTTTTATTTTGAATAATTTTCGTTTCATTCGTCAACAAAAAATAATTCTGTAATATAATGTGATCAACGGAGCCATGATGATATGTTGACATGGAATTTTCAAGTTAGATGCCCATGCTACGTCGATTTGCCCTTGTTACATTGAAAATGTTAATATATATTTTGTCTCCTAAACTTTTAAAATTTTATTGATTTGTCCCCCTATACTTTTATTTTGATGTTTTATCCTCTGAATTTTTATTTGAAGTGTGCCTAGTTACCCCCTGAGGTTCATGAAATTGAGCTTGGTTTGTCTTCTTTTAATTTTTAAACTTTTGATTAGTTGATGGAACCATTAATATTTGATGTTTGGTCGTTTGGAAAATGAAAGGAAGTCTAGATGTTTGGTTGTCTAGAAAATGTAAGAAAACTTGGAGAAAACAAAAATTCTGGAGGTAAAACACCCAAAATAAAAGTATATAGGGGACAAAACATCATGCAAATATGCAAAATCAAATGGTTTAAGGACCGTAAGGAATAAGTGAATAAGTGTGTATATACACAGACATGTAATTTACACTAAAAAAGCAGATAAATATTTCAAATCAAAATGGTTCATGAATCATAGGAAAAATATATAATCATAGGTTTCCTAATTCGCATTTAGTAACCTAATAGCCTATTATTTTAGATTTTAGAGTTCTTCTTATACTTGCACGAAATATCATAATACCAATAGGTAAATCTAACCTAAACTTCTATGCTCCATTTGTGTATAAATGGGCGTGAAGGCGCAAGCACCGAAACACACCCAAAAACCAGCAAAGCAACGTTTGATCTTTACTACTTCAAGTTCAAGCATAGCTTGGCACCTAAACTTTCTCATCAGATTTTTGGAGCTTTCCTTCTCTTCCTCCTGCTGCAACCTTTTGTAGTTGAGCCTAGACGTCCTCTGAACTCCGAATCCCTTCAGAATCTTTTGGGAGCTGAAAAAGGAGACACTTTCAATGGGCTTTATCAAGTCAAGCAATACCTCAAAGCCTTTGGCTACTATCCTAATGACATCAACGTTACTGATCATAATGATCATTTTGATGACATTTTAGAGTCTGCTCTTAAAGCATTCCAACAAAATTTTCATCTCAAAGTAACAGGAAAAATCGACCCCGATACTATCAAAGCCATTGTGGCCCCTAGATGTGGTGTCCCTGATATCATCCCTAACCGAACTTCTAATGTCCATATCGATCACCATCCTCGATCGGATATTTCACTTGGTTGCTAACTATTCCTTCTTCCCTGGAAGTCCCAGGTGGAACAAATACCAACTTATCTACACTTTCCTACCCGGTATCCAGGTGGTTAACTTACAAGTATTGAGGCCTATCATTGCTCGGGCATTCCAGAAATGGGCAGCTGTTTCTCGATTCACATTCCAAGAGGCAGGACAAGGCACCCGAGCCGATATGGGGATCGGGTTTTACCGATATGATCATGGAGATGGCTATCCTTTCGATGGCCCTGGGAACGTTTTGGCCCATGCTTTTGCACCACAAGACGGGAAGTTTCACTATGATGCAAACGAGAATTGGAGCCCGAATCCAAGTGCACGTAACCAGGTGGACTTGGAATCAGTGGCTGTGCATGAAATAGGGCATCTTCTCGGCCTTGGCCATAGTCAGGATCAAGCTGCCATTATGTATCCAACAATTCCACTAGGAGCTACCAAAAGGAACCTAGGCCAAGATGATGTGAATGGTTTGCGAGCTTTATATGGTTAAAACCATATGCTTCACGGACCACGGTATATCAGAATTATAGCGATTAAATAAGTGATTAACACATTGGGATACCGACTGGAATTATAATAAAGTGATATGCAAACAATTATCTGAAATGTAACGTATTATTAAGAATAAAATTTCTGTGTCCTAGCTATAGTTATTTTCCTATGCATTCTGTGTCTCGAAGTTTGCCTTGCAATCTGTTAACGCTTGCCGGGCGATGAAGACATGAAACGCCAGTAAAGTATCAACAAGGCCCAATTTAATGCCCAAAAAATGAAAAGGAAAAAGACCAGTCCAATTTAAGCCCAATTTCCACCTAAAGTATCTAACCCATTTCCTTCTCCCACTTGTCTGAAAAATAAATAAATAAATAATGATTATATTTATGATTAACAGTGAAATGGTGTTAGTATTCCACCAAAATTAAATCTTTGATTGGATTTAGACCACAGGGTGTATGAAATCTTGCCTAGATATACTTTAAACAGAACTTATCTCTCTATCTCTCTAGATTAATATCCAAAAGCTAATTAAATTCAATCCATCACTTTAAATTTCATTTCATATTATTGTTATTATAATAGAAAGATAGTACGTAGAATATATCATATTTTAATTTACTTTTGACTTAGATTTGCTCCGATCTTTTGGGATAATATGTATAAAGAAGTAGAGTTCTTGCGAAATTGAAGTACTCTACTTTAAATTCTAACCAAGAATGCACCAAATAATTAACTTGAGTCAAAATAATTCCACTTCTCTTTTATACCAAAAGCGGAAAGCCATGGCTCCCAAGCTTTCTCATCAGCTAATTTCAAAACTTTTCTTTGTCTTCCTTTTAGTTCAAGCTTTACCTGTTAATTCTGAAACCCAATTTTCCCAGTCCCTCCGGTTTCTAAAAGGAGCTCCAAAAGGACATACAGTTAAAGGGCTGAATCAGGTCAAGCAATACCTCAAAACCTTTGGCTATTACCCCAATCACATCGATAATCTAACTGATTATTACGATGACTTTTTAGAGTCCGCCCTGAAAACATACCAGAAATACTATCGTCTCCAGGTCACAGGGAAACTCGACACTGGTACTGTGAAACAAATGTTGATTCCAAGATGCGGTGTCCCTGATATTCTCAACAACTCAAATTTTGATCAGCGTAGCGCGGTTGAAATGGGGGTGCGACCAGACTATGCCTTTGTTGACGGGAATTTTAAATGGAACAAGCGTCAACTCACCTACACATTTAGTTCGAGTGTCCAGGTGATTGGCGTTGAAGTATTGAGGCCTGTGATAGCCAGCGCGTTCCAGAGATGGGCAGCCGTGACCGGGTTCACGTTCCAGGAGGCATCTACTAGTCAAGCTGATGTCATAATCGGGTTTCACCGAGGTTACCACGGGGATGACCTTCCTTTCGATGGCCCTTGGAGAAACTTAGCTCATGCTTATCCGCATGTTGGATGGCTTCACTTTGATGCAGACGAGTATTGGACCATTAGTAATCCTAGTTGGAACCAAGCTGATCTGGAATCTGTAGCTGTGCATGAAATAGGCCATATTCTAGGCCTTGCACATAGTCAGGATCCAGACGCGATTATGTATGGAACTTATCCGCCCGGAATTCTCAAAAGGGATCTACGCCAAGACGATGTTGATGGCATACGATCTTTGTATTTCGGCTAGCCTGCTGCTAAGAATTAACCAGTGGAGTAGGATATGATTTTGATTTGTTCTCTGCATTTGTCTTTGACTTTAGAGCCGGATTGTGATTCGATTCCTCTTTATTTTTTAGGTAAATTTATTCTGGTTCAGGGAAAAAAAAAAGGGAAATCGGCTTACTTTTGATGACATTGGGAAGTTAATTTAGTATCTTTAATGGGACAGGATTAAGATTTTCCTTCTCATGTGAGAGGTTAATTATACGTATTAGACTATTAGATTTCTAGATTAAGAAGATAAGTTTTGAACTTCTATTTTCAAGGCACCCAAGCCTAACTGAGGGTCGGGTTTTACCAATACAGTCATGGGGATGGCTATTCTTTCGATGGCCCTGGGAAACGTTTTGGCTCATGCTTTTGCACCAGACGGGAGGTTTAACTATGATGCAGACGAGAACTGGAACCAGAATCCTAGTGCACCTAACCAAGTGGATGAAATAGGACATCTCGGTCACAGTCAGAAGTTGCCATTATGTATCCAACAATTCCTTTTGGAACTACCAAAAAGGGACCTAGCTAGACCGAGATGATGATGTTAATGGTTTGCATGGTTAAAGCCATGCTTCTTGGTAATTAATATCAGAATTATAGCGATTCAATAAGCGATTAACACATTGGGACACAATCATTAATAAAGTGATATGTAGACAATTATCAAAGGTTAAACTTTGTTTAATTTTCTTTTGAAATGTAACGAATTGTTAAGAATAATATTTGTGTCCTAGCTATAATTATTTTCCTATACATTCTCCAAGTTTCCCCTGCAATCTCTTAAAAGGAAGACATGATAACGCTGATCATGAGTAGTATTTTGTTTGACTTTAACAACTTGAAAGAATGTTGGCGTGTACTATATATACTTGACCTTATAAGTTTTTTTTTTTTTTGAAAGACAAAGAAGAGATTTTATGAAAAATCTCCAAAAGGGGTGATAGACAGGTACAAGAACAAACCATCAATCTGGTTGACCATATAAGTTTTTGATTCATATCACCTACTTTAATTATTTTTCCTACAATCCTACAAGTGTTTAATCACAATAAATAATTATTTTTGACCCGTAAATGGTGGACACGTGCATACTTCTTTTATCGTGTATAAATATCATAATACCAATAGGCGAATCTAAATTAAACTTCTATGCTCCAAAATATGTGCTTTATATCTAGGGATTTATAGGTAGGATAATTTTCATAACTCGAGAAATATATTCTAAGTGGGTGCAGCCTTGGGTTGATGATTCCGGCAGCCTCGTAGTTTAGGGCGAACCACTCCTTCGAATCTTGCTTCAATAATTTACTCAAAAAATTAGGCATGTAAACGCTTGATAAACGGCTTGAGTACGGCGCCCTATATTGGATATTACAGCCGCCCGTATACGTAGCTGATTTTGGCTCTTCAAATTAACGGTTTGCTTCAAATTGACATCCCATGTCTAAACTATGGTGCTTCTTGTTATGCACTACGGTACCGTGACGACTTGGCCTAACTTTGTGCTCCAATTTTTCTTTCAATTAAACTTCAAGGGTACCTTTTTCTTTCAACCAAAATCAGGTGGCGGCATCAACATGTGGCTGTCCATCTCCATGCATTGAATGTCCAACGTGCTCCAAATTTTGTATTCGGAGCTTTAATTCCTTCAAATTCCCAAAGTTATGCCAAGCTCTAGCTACCTACGAAACGATGAACGAACTAACATGAGAAGAAATCAAGTAATTATGGACCATAAAATACGAATAAAATGGATCAAAAGCATTTTAATATATGTAAATTGCATCTATCAATAAGATTAAATATAAATGTAGTAAGAGTAAACGTGAAGATGGTAAGAGTAAAGATAAAAGTAGTAATTAAGAGTACGTGTAAAAATTTATGATTTGATCATTTGCCTTTGTAAAATTCAATATTTTGATTATTAAAATCATAAAATTTGGCTCATTGACGTGGTCATGCCATATTATCATGCCACATGGGCATGTTGGATAACATGGCCGTACGTACATTAACAAAGTCATTACTTTCTAAGAGCTGGATGATTAAAATATTAAATTTTACATAGAGAAATGACCAAATCATAAGTTTTTATAGTTGAGTGGTTAAAATAAAAAATATTTAAATATTAAGTGACCAAAATTTACCCCTTTTTAAAAAAGGAATGGATATCTTTTGATTTTCATACATCAATTGACGTCAAAATATGTCCTCTCGTTCATGCATATTTTACAAATTCAGTATTAGCAGTCTTAATTTTTTTTTTTTGAAAAGTAAGATAGCTTTATTACAAAGAAAATAAGTACCGGAATTACAGAATGAACAGAGAGCACTAGAACCCAAAAACCATAAATGTCAGCAATACGATCTCCACACATAAAAAAATAACCCAAACAAGCAGACTAGACACAACAAAAGAATAAAAAGAAGCAGTCTTAACAGTTAATATTACATAAATTTTGTTAGGATATGAGGTTGTAAAGATATATAGTACAAGTGTGGGAATGCAGCTACCCTAAACTAACACTACTATATAGTGGTCTAATCCACTCTTATCATCCTAGCTATAATTGAGATTCGCTTTCCAAATATTATCCCTCGAATCACCTCATAATTTTTTTTATAAGCATCATTATCCAATTGCATTCCCAATCATATGTTAAAAAAAATGAATTTTTCAATTAAATATTTATTTTAAAACTAAAAATTTATTACTGAAAAAAAAATATACAAAGTCAAAGCCAAGTACGTATTCTCAGATAATTTAACAGGAAAGTTGCAAAATAATTGGCCTCCCTAAGTACAAGCTAGAGTAAAAGAAATATTCTCTGAACTCAAAAGTAAATTAATTAAATAATCAACAAGCTTTCTCCATGCATGTTACCATTTTTTTTACGTCAACTTTCCATGCATGTAACTAATTAATAAAGATCATGATTTTTTTTTTTGTTATCAGAATCGGATCGGATTGCCGGTCCGACTGGTTGAATCGGTGAACCAACCATGGAGCCGATCCGGTTTTGTAATTAGACCAGAGTTGCAATCAATCTGATCAAATCCAGTCGAACCCACGATTTGTAATTAAATCGGTATTAAACTTGATGGTTGAACAAATTTAACTAAATTTCAAAATTAATGTAACTATTAAGATTTGAACCTTAGACCTAAGGAAGATTAACACTCTCTAACCACTAAGCCAAATAGTCTATTCATTTTAATGTATTAAATATTTTTATTTTTAACTAGATAATTACTTATTTGATATATAAAAAATAATATATAAATATAAATTAAACTAGCAATCGACCCATTGACCCGACAGTTGAACCATTGACCCAGTGATCCAATACCTCCACTGGTTCACTCACCGGTCCGATTCTGATAACTATGGTTTAACCTATTATGAGGATAAAGTTCTCTCAGTAAAAGTTTTCTCTATTTATAAGACTCAAATTCGAAGCCTTACTTAAAAAAAATAAATGTCAAACCACTTGCACCAAACCAATTACAAAAAATAATTATGTGATATTATGTGATCAACGGAGCCATGATGATGTTGACATGGAATTTTCAAGTTAGATCCCCATGCCATGTTGATTTGCCCTTGTTACATTAAAAATGTTAATACATATTTTGCCTCCTAAACTTTCAAAATTTTATTAATTTGTCCCCTTATACTTTTATTTTGATGTTTTATCCTCTGAATTTTTATTTGAAGCCTAGTTAACCCCTGAGGTTCATGAAATTGAGCTTGGTTTGTCTTCTTTTAATTTTTAAACTTTTGATTAGTTGATGGAACCATTAATGTTTTGATGTTTGATCGTTTGGAAAATGAAAGGAAGTCTAGATGTTTGGTTGTCTAGAAAATGTAAGAAAACTTGGAGGAAATAAAAATTCTTGAGGTAAAACACCCAAAATAGAAGTATATATATAGGGGACAAAACATCATGCAAATATGTAAAATCAAGTGGGTTAAGGCCTGAAAAAATAAGTGTGTATATACACAGACATGTAATTTACACTAAAAAAGGAGATAAATATTTCAAATCAAAATGGTTCAAGAATCATAGGAAAAATATATAATCATAGGTTCCTAATTTGCATCTAGCTAGTAACCTAATAGCCTATTATTTTAGATTTTATATTTCTTCTTAATATCCTTGCACGAAATATCATAATACTAATAGGTAAATCTAACCTAAACTTCTATGCTCCATTTGTGTATAAATGCGCACCAAAACACACCCAAAACCAGCAAAGCAACGCTTGATCTTTACTACTTCAAGTTCAAGCTTAGCTTGCAATGGCAGCTAAAGTTTCTCATCAGATTTTTGGAGCTTTCCTTCTCTTCCTCCTGCTGCAACCTTTTGTAGTTGAGCCTAGACGTCCTCTGAACTCCGAATCCCTTCAGAATCTTTTGGGAGCTGAAAAAGGAGACACTTTCAATGGGCTTTATCAAGTCAAGCAATACCTCAAAGCCTTTGGCTACTATCCTGATGACATCAACGTTACTGATCATAATGATCATTTTGATGACATTTTAGAGTCTGCTCTTAAAGCATTCCAACAAAATTTTCATCTCAAAGTAACAGGAAAAATCGACCCCGATACTATCAAAGCCATTGTGGCCCCTAGATGTGGTGTCCCTGATATCATCCCTAACCGAACTTCTAATGCCCATATCGATCACCATCCTCGGATATTTCACTTGGTTGCTAACTATTCCTTCTTCCCTGGAAGTCCCAGGTGGAACAAATACCAACTTACCTACACTTTCCTACCCGGTATCCAGGTGGTTAGCTTACAATTACTGAGGCCTATCATTGCTCGGGCATTCCAGAAATGGGCAGCTGTTTCTCGATTCACATTCCAAGAAGCAGGACAAGGCACCCGAGCCGATATGGGGATCGGGTTTTACCAATATGATCATGGAGATGGCTCTCCTTTCGATGGCCCTGGGAACGTTTTGGCCCATGCTTTTGCACCACAAGACGGGAGGTTTCACTATGATGCGAACGAGAATTGGAGCCCGAATCCGAGTGCACGTAACCAGGTGGACTTGGAATCAGTGGCTGTGCATGAAATAGGGCATCTCCTCGGCCTTGGCCATAGTCAGGATCAAGCTGCCATTATGTATCCAGCAATTCCACTAGGAACTACCAAAAGGAACCTAGGCCAAGATGATGTGAATGGTTTGCGAGCTTTATATGGTTAAAACCATATGCTTCACGGACCACGGTATATCAGAATTATAGCGATTAAATAAGTGATTAACACATTGGGATACCGACTGGAATTATAATAAAGTGATATGCAAAAAATTATCTGAAATGTAACGTATTATTAAGAATAAAATTTCTGTGTCCTAGCTATAGTTATTTTCCTATGCATTCTGTGTCTCGAAGTTTGCCTTGCAATCTGTTAATGCTTGCCAGGCGATGAAGAGATGAAACCCTAGATAAAGTATCAACAAGGCCCAATTTAACGCCCAAAAAATGAAAAAAAAAAAAATTCATAGTCCAATTTAAGCCCAATTTCCACCTAAAGTATCCAACCCATTCGGTGCGTTTAATCGCACCCAACCGATGCTTAAGTGAAATTCCAGTGCGGGGAAGTTTGCCAGGTTGGCAAGCTTCCAACCGCACTGGCCCCTCTAATTTCCATTGGACCTTTTTGGTCCGATGGAACATCAGTGAGCCGATTGATGGCTCTTTCCCATGTTATACCCTTTTTTTTTCTCTTTCTTTTTTATTGCAAACTTTATATTTCTATTTAATGTATTATTTTGTTAGATAATATTTTATTATTATATAAATAATTAATTTTAAATAAATTGTTAAAGGTATTTTTATGATTAAAATTAAATACCTAAAATCGTAATTAGCATATTTGTTAATTATATATATATATATTTAAATTTCCTATGTTTAATATATTTCTAAAAAAATAATAAATATAATAAATTATTAAAATTAAAAGTAATTATTTAAATTGAATATTAATAACAATTATTAAATATATATACATGTGTAAAGTTAATAGTAATATATTAAATAAAAAAAGTAATATATAATGCTCTTTTATGCTAATACCCTTAATGGTCACTTTACATTTTCATCACACTGCCACCGCTGTTTTCGTTAAACACATATTTTCTCACCGCTGATTTTAATCTCACCACCATAATTCTAATCTCATATTTACAATAACTAATCTCATCATTTCAATCGTACCAGAGTCAATCTCACCACCCTCCCAAACATACCCTTAACCGTTTGCTTCAGATTGACATCCCATGTCTAAACTATGGTGCTTGTTGTTATACACTACGGACTTAGTGACACACCCGGACCTAGTCCGCACGTGTCAAGTTGTATAATTATGAATTTCTGTCTTGATTAAAATACCAAATTTGATTCCCATGGATGTTTTAAACTTCATCTAGCTTAATTTCAAGCTTAAAAACCCAAAAATTGAAGTTCCGAGATGTGGGCCCCACTTGGAATCGAGTCCGAGGGCATTTGGGCCGAGTTGACCGGAGTCAACTCAGCAAAAGTTGACTCCGACGCCGGACCCGTGGTTTTATATGGGGTCTCGGTTGCCCGAGACCCCCATTCTTCACTTCTCCTCTTCTTCGAAAATTCTCCGAGCCTTCCCCTTCAATTCTCTCTTAACCAAGCCTTCAATCCCTCTTCAAACACTTCATCAATCATCAATATCAACTTCTTTTGCCTTCTTGAAGATCAAAACATCAAGATTTCTAAGGAAATCATCAAATCTTGAAATCTGGAAATTTGGCGACAGTTTGTTCATCAGCCCATATCTTTTGATTCAACCGCGCGTTTTGGCTGAGAATTTGGTATGTTGTTCTAGACTCATCAAGATTTAATTTGATAGTTTACACGCTTGATTTCATGGTCTGTGCTAAGAGAAGTTGATGATTGAAGTTGAGATTTCTGTTTTGCCCGAGTAAAGTCAACTCTTGATGTTTTGATCCAAAATTCGAGCATGATTTATTGTTTGATTCCGTTCTTGAAGGTGTGAATTCATAGATCATGTGTTTAACTTGCTGTGTTTCAATTTTGGTGCGGATTGGTGATGAATCGAACTC
Organism: Microcos paniculata; assembly: GCA_030664755.1. Classification (NCBI taxonomy): domain Eukaryota; kingdom Viridiplantae; phylum Streptophyta; class Magnoliopsida; order Malvales; family Malvaceae; genus Microcos; species Microcos paniculata. The sequence goes on from CP131462.1 coordinate 11,440,839, forward strand.
GAACCGAGCTTAATTTGGTTGATGGCCGAAAACGGCCAAAATCTGGAGACAGGTCCGGCGCCGGACCTGGCAGGTCCCGCGCCGGAGCTGGCAGGTCCCGCGCCGGAGCTGCCTAAAATTGGGAGTTTCTCCCGATTTGGCTCACTCCCGCTCGGGAGTGAGCCATCTGCCGACAACGGCACTGTAGCACCAGGGGCATTTTGGTAATTTTACAACCCTAGACCCCATTTGACCCCAATTAACTCCAATTAGCTTTAATTGACTTCCAAACATGCCAATTTTATTCCGAGACCTTTAATTGGTGTTGTTTATGATTTGATTGTTGGTTGAATATTCTTATTAATCAAATTAGATTTTAATTTGATTATTTAGGTACGTGATCGTACGAGTTTTGGACCGGTTGCAATTTGAGCTAAGGCATTCGTGGGTAATCGGGGAGTATACAACTCTCCTCACTTGTGAGTGGCCTAGATTTCTCTGTTTAGCCACTGGGAAAGGGGGATTTAGAAAATGATTTTAAAACATAAATGTTTTCAAAACGGTTTTAGGATGTGGGAAATCCATACACACACAATTTATTTGTGATATACCCACACCGTGAGTGGGATGTTTCAAAAAGATGTATAAGACCTATGTGTGTGTGATTATATGTTTTAAATTAAATGTTTATGTGAAATTATATATATATATATATACATATATATATTGATATTATTATTAATTATTGTATGGGGAAAAATACCCCTGAGAGATGAGAGATTGATTATTTTACTCGGGGCTCCAATATGAGGGAGCGTGGACCGAGTATATGAGCATGCGTGATATTCAGCCGTGGACCGCCTATTGAGGGGCACGGGAGTCGTACCTGGTTGAGAGAGGCGCGTAGGGAAACTCGCCAGGACTGCTGTGTTCCACCACAGCGAGGCAAACGTCAAGGAAGTGGGCCAGAGAGAAAAGTAAAAATATTTTAAATGTATAAAGTAACCCTTGACGGTCCAATGGATACCCCAGCGCACGGGTATACTTTATTTGGACAATTTCAGATGCCAACCCATTATATGTATATATATTTATTTATGGATTTAAAGTACTTTAAAATAGGGTTCTCAGCAGAAGGACCAGAAAAGAATTTCAAAGGAAGAATATTTGTTTTAATATTATGTATTTTATTTTATTTTGGATTTCCCTTATCTGTTCTAACCCAGATGGAGATTCTTAGAACCTCTGCCACTCACCTGTATCCAATATGGATGGATGCAGATTTGCAAATCGAAGTCAGTTAAAGAAATTAGGCTCACTAGGAGGCGTCGGTGGCTTAGGCATAGAAGTTTTCGCTGTGTAGGTATTCTCTCAATTAGTCCACTGGCATTACTTTTAAAGTTAATTATTTTATTAAATATTTTCTAATTAAAGTTTTAGTTTTATTGACAGCGATGATGCTCATTTATGCCTTGCGGTGCCTTAAGTGCGTGACTGGCCAGTACGTACTTCGAGACAGTACGGCGGTTGCCACGTGGCCGACTCGGGGCGGGTCGGGGCGTGACACTTAGCCTAATTAACTTTGTGCTCCAATTTTTCTTTCAATTAAACTTCACACAAGTGTACCTTTTTCTTTCAACAAAAATCAGGTGGCACCAACATGTGGCTGTACATCTCCACGCAATGAATGTCCAACGTGCTCCAAATTTTGTATTCGCAGCTTTAATTCCTTCAAATTCCCAAAGTTAATTATGCCAACCTACGAGACAATGAACAAACTAAAATGAGAAGAAATCAAGTAATTATGGACCATAAAATACGAATAAAATACGAAGAAATCAACTGAAATCAAGTTGCATGAGGAGTGGTCATCATGCAATTATTGATAAATTGCATCTATCAATAAGATTAAATATAAATGTTGTAAGAGTAAACGTGAAGATGGTAAGAGTAAAGATAAAAGTAGTAATTAAGAGTACATGTAAGAATTATAATTTGATCATTTATCTTTGTAAAATTTAATATTTTGATTATCAAAATCATAAAATTTGGCTCATTAACGTGGTCATGCTATATTATCATGCCACATGCGCATGTTGGATATAGTATAGCCATACTACATTAACAAAGTCATTACTTTCTAAGAGTTGGATGATTAAAATATTAAAATTTTCGTAGATAAGTGATCAAATCATAAGTTTTTATAGTTAAATGGTTAAAATAAAAAATATTTAAATGTTAAGTGACACCCGTTTTTTAAAATGGAATGGATATCTTTTGATTTTCATACATCAATTAACGTCAAAATATGTCCTCCTCGTTCATGCATATTTTATAAATTCAGTATTAGCAGTCTCAATAGTTTTTTTTTTTTTGAAAAGTAAGAGCGCTTTATTACAAAGAAAATGAGCATTGGAATTACAGAATGAACAGAGAGCATGCACTAGAACTCAAAAACCATAAATGTCAGAAATATGATCTCCACACATCAAAAAACAACCCAAACAAGCAGACTAGACACAACAAAAAAAAAAGGCAGTCTTAATAGTTAATATTACATAAATTTTTTGTTAGGATGAGGCTGTAAAGATATATGGTACAAGTGTGGAAATGCAGCTACCCTAAACTAACACTACCATATAGTGGTCTAATCCACTCTTATCATCCTAGCTATAATTGAGATTCACTTTCCAAATATTATCCCTCGAATCACCTCATAATTTTTTTATAAGCATCATTATCCAATTGCATTCCCAATCATATGTTAAAAAAAAATGAATTTTTCAATTAAATATTTATTTTAAAAACTAAAATTTTATTACTAAAAAAAATACAAAGTCAAAGCCAAGTACATTCTCAGATAATTTAACACGAAAGTTGCAAAAAAAATTGACCTCCCTAAGTACAAGAGTAAAAGAAATATTCTCTGAAGTCAAAAGTAAATCAATTAAATAATCAACAAGCTTTCTCCATGCATGTCATTATTATTATTTTTTTGCGTTAACTTTCCATGCATGTAACTAATTAATAAAGATCATGATTTTTTTTGTTTAACCAAGGTAAGCAACTTTTTAACACCAAAACGCATGTAATACCAAACGAGCTCTAACATTCTCTCCTAAGAAAAAGTGGCTAGACCAAGAAAAGTGGCTAGGAGGAGTCGCAAAATATGTGTTTTAACTAAGGTACTCATAGCTAGGGTAATTTTCATAACTCGAAATTCTAAGTGGGCCAAAACACTTGTTCTCTTGCCGGATATTGAATATGACAGCCCCGTAGTGTAGGCGAACCACTATTTCGAATCTTGCTTCAATTTACTCCAAAAATTAGGCGTGTAACCCTTGCTAGACGGCTAGAGTACGGCGCCCCATGTTGCGTATTACTGGCGTCCGTATACTTAGCTGATTTTGGCTCTCTTCAAAAAGTTTGCTTCACATCCCACGTCTAAACTATGGTGCTGCTTGTTGTACACTATGCATGGTACCGTAACTTGGCCTAACTTTGTGCCCCAATTTTTCTTTCAATTAAAGTTCAAGTGTACCTTTTTCATTCAACCAAAATCAGGTGGCATCAACATATGGCTGTCCATCTTCATGCATACATGGCCATACTTCAAAATTTGTATTTGGAGCTTTAATTCCTACCAATTCCCCAAGTTATGCCAAGCTACCTAAAGAACAACCATAAACTAAAATGACAAGAAAGCAGGTAATTATGGATCATAAAATATGAATAAAATGGATCAAAAGTGCTCGAATATAATCCATAAATTACACCTATCAGTAAGAGTAAACGTAAAGTTGCAAGAGTACGTAAATGAGTAAAGATAAACATGGTAAGAGTATAGGTAAAATTGTAGAATATAAGATTTAGTAACAGTAAAATTTTATTATATCCTTATAACAAGAATTTAATAAAATTTATATATGTTTAATAAAAAATTATAATAAATGATTTTTTGTATGAACTTATAATAGAGGTATTAATGATTTTTTGTTTTTCTACAAATGTTAATTACTACTCCCTTTGTTCTCATTGAATATCCACCTTACTATTTTAGAATATTTTAAAATAATAACTATTTTCTTAAAATGAAAAACACTTTTACAACCTTATTCTTTACTAAACATCAGCTTTTCAGTGAGATCCATCATTGTCTCTACTTTCAAAGATAAAATTGGAAAGTAACTATCAAAATATCACTTTTTCTAAAATTTTATGTAATTTAACAAATAGACAATTATTAATTTAGAACGGAGGGAATATTATTCTAAATTAGCAATGTATAACGTCTTACATATATATTATCATAAAGTTTCCCTTTTTTAAATATTTTTATATTAAAATCAACTATGAGTATAATTTGTAGAATAAAAATAATTTTATCCATTTGCTATTTCATGTATAATTACAGTTTACATTTATTTTATATACAGGCCTAACTTTCTATAGTACAGAGTTAATTATTTCATCTTTTATTCTTGCATGATATCGAGCAAGATGACTCTAACCTCGTAACACTTCTATGCTCCCTTTGCATATAAATAGAGACATGGGAGGCAAGGCACCAAAACACACCACCACTTCAAAGCACAGCTAGCCTTGCAAATGGCACCTAAACTTTCTCATCACATTTTTGGAGCTTTCTTTTTTATCTTCCTTGTGCTGCAACCTTTTGGAGTTAAGTCTAAAAAGCCCGCGCAATCCCTTCAGAATCTCGAGGGAGCTGAAAAAGGAAACACTTTCAATGGGCTTTATCGAGTAAAGCAATACCTCAAAGCCTTTGGCTACTATCCCAATCACATCAGTGTTCTTGAGCATCATGATCACTTTGATGACACTTTGGAGTCTGCTCTTAAAGCATACCAACAAAATTTCCATCTCAAAGTAACGGGAAAAATCGACTCTGATACGATCAAAGCCATTATGACCCCCAGATGTGGTGTCCCCGATGTCATCCCCAACCGAACTTCTGATGGCCATATTCACCCCCATCGGGTATTTAACTTGCAGGTTGCCAACTATACCTTTATCGGTCCTAAGTGGAGGAAGTACGAACTTACCTACAGTTTCCTACCCGGTGTCGAGGCTGTTATTAGTGAAGATGAACTGAGGCCTATCATTGCTGACGCATTCCAGAAATGGGCAGATGTTTCTCCATTCACATTCGAAGAGGCAGCAAAAGACGACCAAGGCGATCTGACGATCGCGTTTTACAAATATGATCATGGGGATGGTTCTCCTTTTGATGGCCCTGGGCACGTTGTGGCTCATGCTTTTCCACCAGAAAATGGGAGGTTTCACTATGATGCAGACGAGAATTGGAGCTCAAATCCTAGTGCATACGACGAGGTAGACTTGGAATCAATAGCTGTGCATGAAATAGGACATCTTCTCGGCCTTGGTCATAGTCAGGATGAAGCGGCCATCATGTATCCAGTCGCTCCAACTGGAACTACCAAAAGGGAGCTTACCGAAGATGATACAGATGGTTTACAAGCTTTGTATGGGTACTAACAAAACTTGTTGCTTCAGATTAGAGCTACCCAAGCTTGACTATATAGTATATGCAATAAGTGATAAACACAGTAAGCAGAATGGAATAAGAAAGCGGATGAAAGCACTCTCGCTCACAGTTTTCTTTCAATAGATAACGCATGCGTAAAATTTCTAGAATAAAGTTGCTATGTCAAGTGTCAAACTAGATACTTTCCCTGTTTTACCATATATAATTAAAGTTCCTATATATATTTGAAATTAATTAAGCTTTCCAAGTTTCCCTTGCAAATGTTTTAATATTTCCTGCAGATGGAGTACATAGAAGCATAGAATTGGCTGCAAACTCTGCAAGCCGAGTAATAGCTAGCTAGGTTGTTTGATTTTAATAACTTTGAAGTCAAACTATTCAGTATTCAGTTTGGGTACATAATCTTTGCTCAACGAAGAACAAAAGTTCCAATCCGCTCTCTCCAAATTTTTTTTTTTTAAAAAAAGGTAAAACAATTGTCAGAAATTAATTTGGCTTTAAAATTAAATTTGCCACTGTTTGGTCGGTTTGGAAGTTTATAAATGATATGGTCTTTAATGGTAAAAATTTCGATGAGGTTGAGCTGATCTCTATGATTCAACTGAGACTTGCCTGATGGGTTAATGCCAATTGGCCGAATCTTTAAATTTCTTTCCTTAACTTATATAGATAGCCAAATTTAATTGCCGGAAAACAAACATGTACCATGAAGCTTTGCAACTCTGTTTGGTGTAAGCCCCCTCAAGGAAAGTTGAAATTCAATGTGGATGGAGTTGCAAGGGATAAGCCAGGGCCGGCAGGTATAGGGGGTCTTCTAAGAGATGTGTTCTGGAAAACGATGGCTGGATTCTCAAAGTCAATTGGATTGTGCGAATCTAATGAACCCGAAATTTTGGCTATTAAGGATGCTTTAGCTATTTTCTGTGATTTGAGATGGGCTAATTCTTATGGTTTAATCATTGAAAGTGATTATAGAAATGATCCAATGGATGTTAAAGCCTAGAGGGAAGCTCCATGGATGGTAAAGAAATGGGTAGCTCAATGTTTGGTTCTCAAGTGTAGACTCATTAGCTGCGAGTTTCAACATACTTTTAGAGAGGCCAATTCTGAAGCTGATGCTCTGGCCAGAGCTGGTGTCGATAGATTTATCCCTTGGTTGCATATTGTTGAATGATGATGCTGTGGCTATTTTCTTTTGCTCAAGGATCTGTGTTTGATCTCGATCGGTTTCGGTTTGGCAAGACTTTGTAGTGATTTTGTTAATGAGGTGGGGTTGTGTTGTTACAGCCTATGTTTTAGCTGCTTTTCCGTTTTCTGCTTTTTCAGAGTTCTGCGTGAGTTGCAGGGGTCCCTTTGTTTGAGTTGGCTGCGGTGCTTTTTCTTTGTCTGGCGAAGGAGGATAGAGTTTTCTTTTGAGTTGGAGTCCTTTGGCTTGTAAAGCGGTGGAAGAAGCCATCCCACTATCTGATGGAAGTCTCGGATGAATCCAATAGAGTGTTCAATCGGTTAGTAATCCATTGAAGGTAGGGAGAACTGCAAAGTGCGAATGTTTCAGTTGATAATTTCGAGTCCTTTGACGGGCTATTCCCCACTATAGGCATCTGAATGTCCCCCATTCTAATCTGAGGCTGTACTTGATACTCTCAGCCAATGGAATAGCGTTCGCATTTGCTGCAATAGTTGCACCCTCTTGATTCCTGTTTTCAACCCTCTTTTTTTCTCTCTATCTTCGTTGAGCGTTGATTTCTCGTGCAGTCTTTTCGATTTCTTGATCAAAAAGGCAATTCAACTTATAACCCTTTTGTTCTACGAGTCATAAACAACCTGCAATCAACAAAAGGATATAGAAGATAAGAGAACCAATAAAAATAATAAAAGTAAAATAAAAATACTAAAATTAATTAATAAACTAGAAATCAAATTAGTTCCGGGAAATGTCACAAAAAAACTTGACAACTCAAATATGCAAAGTAGAGCTACTGCCGACGTATCTGGGTTTGGACAAGAAAATAAGATCCAAATTTTGGATTTTGAACAGAGAAAGAGGCATGTTTTCTAAACGGGTCAGGTCTTGACCTTAAGCCTAACCCATATTTTCATATAATATAGATTTTGTATTTTACTTTTAAAATATTAAGTTTAAGCCATCATTTCGTGTCAGGATCGTTATAATTTAAGTGCAAAATTTCAAACAAATCAACAAAATAAGTGATAAAATATTTACTTTTCAAATTTTATAATTAATCCATATACAAAAATTGGATGATATAAAAAATAAGGCATGACATTGGGAAAAAAATTATTGTTAAAACCTTTTTGGGAAAAAAAAAGTTTTTAAAGATATTATCATAATTTTTTTATTTGTTATCCCTTTTGATATTTATTTAAAGATATTAATTGTAAAAAATATTTTTTAGAATTATTTAATTCAATAAAATATTAAAAAATATTAAAATTGCCATTTGGAGCTCTTTGGAGCCAAAATTTACAACTACTTTAAAAGTATGTAAGATGTAAGATTATATGTAAGTAAGATTATTATTCTAAATATTATATGTTAGAATTCCGCCCAAAAAAATTATATGTTAGAAACATTTTTAATAAGAAAATAATTCTTAAGATTTTTTGGCCAAAAAAATTATAAAGATTATTTTATAATTCGTAAAAAATAATGCTATATACAAATCTGATTTTTCTAATTTTTATTTGAAGTAGAAAAAATTTTGGGTTGGCTTTTGGGTGTACCTTGAACAAATAGATTGAAATTTGTGTAAGCCTTAGACATAAGATCAAGTCTGATTAGTAGAGTTAGGACGAGCTTGGATAAGCTCATTTTTTATTTTTCATTAGTCGAAACCCAGCCTAACCTAGTCCATGATCACTTCTATATGCAAGTACATGGAATAACTGTAGTATAATTAAATTTCTAAATATTCTGAGGTGTTGAATCTATAGAGATTAGATTAACTACTAGTAAATTAATTCTAGAACTATGTATATAAAATTACTAAAATTATATATAATTTAATAAGAAAATTTAAACAATGAAATCAAACAATCAACAATATAATAAGAAATCAATCAATATAGTAAATGTCAAGATTTAGACTTTCCCCTAGGTATTTAATTAATCAATTATGAAATAATATCAAGCTAAAATAGCAATCATAAATCTATTTAGGAATTCTTTCAAATTCACTTAAGATTTTTCAGCTAAGTAATACTAATTACCACCTTTTAGTGTATAAACTAGTTAGCCAAAAACAATATTAAAAACTAGAGATTTAATGCTAACATTATGTCTAACTTAATTTAGTTATGTTTATTTTCCTAGAACATAGTTTGTAGAATCCTTTTAGCTCTTACAACTTCAAATTAAGAACGATTCTGTGTTGGCTAAACATATAGTCGAAGTTAAGCATAAAGAAAATATATTTAATCCATAAGAAATCAAATCATACTTAAATTAAGTAAAACCCCTAAAAGCGATACATCTAAACTCCAACTAAGGATTTAGTTGTTCATAATAAAATAAACATGACAAAGAAAATAAATTTTAATAACAACAAAATTAAAGAGAAGAAATTCTCCCAAAAGACACAAGATCTACTGCTTCAAACTCCTACTCTCTAAAGCTTAGTTCAGCATTATGGTTGCGGTTGTGATTGTGAAAAGTTCAATCGGTTTTGAAAAAGCACTTTTTAAAAGTGTTTTTGAGAATTGTTGTGAAAATGTATGGATGAAATTTTTTTAGTATTTGGTATTGTTGTGTAGTGTAGTTTCAATGTAAAAGCACTTTTCAAACATAAAATTCTAAGGTCATGTTTGAGAGATAGATTGGTATTGATGTGGTGCAATTAAAAGCCCAAACGCATTGTTATCGTTATTTTCCAAACACATATTTTTCATTTATATAGTAATTGCTCTCATAATTTTATCATTTGTAAAGTAACTTTTTTTACTTTTATAATAATTTTTTCAAAATTTCAATCTTATCGGACTAATCTCACTGCTCTCCCAAACAGGACCTAATAGTTAGTTTGACATTACGTTTGGGGTCAACAAGTTCTTTTTCACCTCTAACACAATGTCAAACTATTTTTTATTTGTACAACAAACTCTTTTTGATAGTTAAAAGCCATCTAATCTGAGAAACTAGACCTTTGGTACTTTTGCATTTCAAAAAAGGGCTTTTAATGTAAAATTATATATAAATCACCCATGAGTTATTATTTATCTTTAAGAATTATCTTTTATTTTCTAGCATGTCTTTTTTAGATATTTCCTACACTGCAATTTTTCACAAAAATATCAAACACTTAAAAATCTCAACCGTAATTTTGCATAGTAATTTTAAAAAGCATTTTTCATAAAACGTATTTTTCTAAATCGAGATTTTTCATATCATAACCGTAATACCAAACTAGTCTTAAGAGATTAGGTGTGTTATTGGGTGGGTTATTGTCCCAAAGCTTTTTACTCAAACCAAAAATTATTTAGTATTTTGTTTGAGGAGAAAATCAGTTTTTTTGACACTCAAAAACAAATATCTCCTAATAAAAACTGGGTTGAAGTAGTCTCAAAATATGTGCTTTAGCTAGGTACTTATAGCTAGGGTAATTTTCATAAACCACAACACCAAACTAGTCCTAAGAGATTGGGTGAATTTCTGTTGTCCCAAAGCTTTTCACTCAAATAAAAGTTTATTTGATATTTTGTTTGAGATGAAAAGTAGTTTTTTGACACTCAAAAGCAAATACCAAACAAGCTCTACGATTCTCTCCTATGAAAAAGTGGGTAGAAGTAGTCCCAAAATATGTGCTTCGCTAGGTACTTATAGCTAGGGTACGTAATTTTCATAACTCAAGAAATTCAGTAAGTGGGCCACCAAAACACTTGTTCTCGTGCAGCCTTGAGTTGATGATTCCGGTGCCGGATATTGCAACAGCCCCTTATTTTAGGGCTTGTAGCCGAACCATCACTTCGAATCTTGCTTCAATTTACTCCAAAAATTAGGCGTGGTAGTACGGCGCTCTATATTGCATATTACAGGAGCCCGTAGACTTAGCTGATTTTGGCTCTTCGAAAAGTTTGCTTCAAATTGACATCCCACTTCCAAATTATATATGGCTGCTGGTTGTTGTACACTATGGTACCATACCTGGCCCAACTTTGTGCTCTAATTTTTCTTTCAATTAATAAACTTCACACAAGTGTACCTTTCTCTTTCAACCAAAATCAGGTGGCATCAACGTACGGCTGTCCATATTCATGCATTGAATGTTGCATGGCCATACTCCAAATTTTGTATTTGGAGCTTTAATTTCCTTCCAATTCCCCAAGTTATGGCAAGCTACCTAAAGAAATCAAAAACTAAAATGAGAAGAAATCAAGTAATTATGGACCATAAAATATGAACAAAATGGATCAATAGCACTTTAATATATATGTAATTACACGTAAATGTAAAAATTGTAAGAGTAAATGTGACGATGATAAAAGTAAAGATAAAAGTGGTTAGAATATAAATATAAAATTGTGGAATATAAGATTTAGTAATAGTAAAATTTCATTATCGATATATATAACAAGAATTTAATAAAAATTTATATATGTTTTATAAAAAAATCATAATAAATCCTCTTTTTAGTATTGAATACAATAATGTACCACATAATGAATTCATGATACAGGTATTTATGATTTTTTGTTTTTCTAAAAATGTTATGTATTTTTTTCATATATATTTTTATATTAAAATCAAAGATGAGTATATATTTTGTAGAATAAAAATAATTTTATCAATTTACTATTTTTCATGTATAATTAATTGCTAATGTATATGTACACCTTAATTATATTTATTTTATATACAGGTCTCTAACTTCTATAGTACTGAGTTAATTATTTCATCTTTTATTCTTGCACGATCGAGTAGCAAGATGACTCGAACCTCCCTTTGCCTATAAATAGACATGGAGCCATGGAGGCAAGGCACGAAAACACACCATCACTTCAAAGCACAGCCTTGCAAATGGCACCTAAACTTTCTCATCACATTTTTGGAGCCCTCTTTCTGATCTTCCTTGTGCTGCAACCTTGTGAAGTTAAGTCTAGAACTCTAAAGCCCGCGGAATCCCTTCGGAGTCTCGAGGGAGCTGAAAAAGGAAACACTTTCAATGGGCTTTATCAAGTGAAGCAATACCTCAAAACCTTTGGCTACTATGGCTACTATCCCAATCACATCAATCTTATGGATCATGATGATCATTTTGATGACACTTTAGAGTCTGCTCTTAAAGCATACCAACAATATTTCCACCTCAAAGTAACAGGAAAAATCGACGCTGACACCATCAAAGCCATTGTGACCCCTCGATGTGGTGTCCCCGATGTCATCCCTAACCGTACTTCTGATGGCCACCATCATCGCGTATTTAACTTGCAGGTTGCTAACTATACCTTTTTCTCTGGAAGTCCTAGGTGGAGAAAGTACGAACTTACCTACCGTTTCCTACCCGGTATCGAGGTGGTTATTAGCGTAGATTATTTGAGGCCTATCATTGCTGCGGCCTTCCAGAAATGGGCATATGTTTCTCCGTTCACATTCCAAGAGGCAGCAGCAGGCTACCGAGGCGATCTGACGATAGGGTTTTACGAATATTATCATGGGGACAGTTTTCCTTTTGATGGCCCTGGGAAGTATTTGGCTCATGCTTATGCACCAGAAGATGGGAGGTTTCACTTTGATGCAGACGAGAATTGGAGCTCAAATCCTAGAGCACCAGACGAGGTAGACTTGGAATCAGTAGCTGTGCATGAAATAGGACATCTTCTCGGCCTTGATCATAGTCAGTATCAAACGGCCATCATGTATCCAATCATTCCAGTTGGAACTACCAAAAGGGAGCTTGCCCGAGATGATATATATGGTTTACAAGCTTTGTACGGGTACTAGCAAAACTTGTTGCTTCAGTGAGAGCCATGCAAGCTTGACTATATATATATAGTTATCTGCAATAAGTGATTAAACACAGCAATTAAGCAGAATGGAATAAGAAATTGTGATATGAAAGCACTCTCGCTTACAGCTATCTTTCAAATGCCCATAACTCATCTGTAATAAAATTTCTAGAATAAAGTTGCTGTGCCAATCTGGATATACTTTCCCTGTTTTACTATATATAATAAAAGCTCCTATATATTTGAAATTAATTAAGCTTCCCAAAGTTTCCCTTGCAAATCTTATAATTCCTGCAGCTGGAGTGCTACATAGAAGCAGAGAATTGCCTGCAAAGTGTGCAAGCCGAGTAATAGCTAGCCTAGGTTGTTTGATTTTAATATAACTTAGAAGTCAAACTATTCAGTTTGGTACATAATCTTTGTTGGTTTGTTCAAAAAAGAACAAAGTTCCAAATTCCAATCCTCTTTCTCCAAACCAAAAAAAAAAAAAAAAGTTGGAGATTAATTTGGCTTAAAATTAATTTCCATATATTATTGTACTTGGCCCAACAAAATTTTCTACTATATCTATTCTTTTTTTTTTTTGGCCAGACTACTATATCTATTCTGGAAACATGAAATTAAAGTTTTCTTATTCATGTACTAATAATAATTTAATTATTTTTTCAGTGTACAAGTCTGGGAGCTTCTTATTTTTATTGTTTTAATTAATTAGTTTTATTTGTTAAAAATATGAAGGATAAAAGGTTAAAAAATAATTTTATTATATAAAAACAAGCAGTTTTAATGTCGAGGGCAGAGGGGTCAAAAGCAAAAACTGGAAAATTGTGTTGGATGTTTGGGGCTTTGGGCTCTACCAACTAAACGCTCAGACCAAAACAAAACACAAAGCTTCGAAGGTTGTTGCTTATACGACTACACTTAACACACCATTCTCTTTCCATTTTACTTTTGATTTTACTTTCACTTTAGACAGGAGAGAGAGAGAGAGAGAGAGAGAGAGAAGAGGAAGAAGAAGAAGAAAAACTCAAAAAAGAGCCAACTTTGTTGCAAAATCTAAGGGGCATGGCCTCAACTGAGAGCTCCAGATCTTCAACTGCTGGGTCTTCTGATTCATACATAGGCAGCTTGATAAGCTTGACTTCTAAGTCTGAAATCAGATATGAAGGTGTTCTCTTTAACATCAACACCGAAGAATCCAGCATCGGTTTGAGAAATGGTAAAAGAAAACTACTTTTTTCTTTTCTGGGTTCATTGTTTTTGGGGGCTTTCTTTTGATATTTGAGCTTTTTAGTGGATTTTGCTTTGTGGATTTTCTTTGTTACGGTGAAATAGCTTATCTTTTAATGTTATTGTGAGGTTTATTTTTGGGATGCGTTTAAAATTTTTCATTTTTTAAAAGTTTTTCTTGGGTGTACTATAGACGTGAGATGAATGTTCACTGGTTAAGCAACTGTTATGAGTGGAGAAAGTCAATAGATTAAATTCCCCAGACTGTAGATGAGAACGTCAATCAAGTGGGTGATTGAGAGAAGCAAACAGAAAGAGTGCTATAAGGCTGAAAGCATAGGAGAAAATAGCAGAGGATTTCTTTTTCCAATTTGCTTCCAAAAAGCTTTAAGCTTTTGTATCTCTCAATTAATAGGACCTGTAATCATTATCCATAGTTCCTACATAATACACGATTGCCCGTTTTACTGACATAACAACCTTAAAACAGTTAAAAGGTTTACATTTTACAGCTCTCTAAACAAAACACAGTCAAAACTATGAATGGCAATTAAGTTGGCGGTGCACCACTTCGACATAATTGGCAATTTTAAATTGTTGATGGACTGTATTAAAATTGTTTTTTTCTGAAAATATTTGATGCTAGAATAGAGCAAGTGGAAATTCTTTGGAAATTTATAAAAAAAAAAAGAAGGATAAATGGAAGGTTAATTGTTAGTATGGACATGGAATGCTATAACGGATTGAAATTTATGGCTCACCGGTAAAAAAGGACGTTGTGGCTCTTCTGAATGAAATATTATATGTGGATCATTAGATGATAGAGCTTGGCATAACCATCTATATAATAATTCCCCATTCGGACTAGAGAAAGCTGTGATTATTAGGGCTGCAGATGGGAGAGTCTTCAATGTTATTCCATTGCTTGTCCTATGAAATGCCTGTTAGGAAATTAGTAATAAAAGAAAGAAAGGTTATATTCTGTATTCCGTGTTTTAGTGACTATTCTTGTTCTTTTGGGTGTTAAATGCAACTCTATCTGGGTTCTAATAACGAATGTTCCTTGCCATTGCAGTACGATCATTTGGAACAGAGGGGCGAAAAAAAGATGGTCCACAAGTTCCTGCAAGTGATAAAATTTATGAGTACATACTCTTCCGTGGAAGTGACATCAAGGTATGCCAAAATTTTTTGAAACTAATGCACATAGATAGTGCTATTATTTACCTTCTTCTAATTTAAAGTTTGGCTTTTGGCAATTGCTCATTGATTAAATAATTGGACACTGAATTTGAATTCTGGTCTTAGAAGGCTGTTTCTGAGGTAATGCTAAATTGTTGCAGAGTAATGAGGGCATTTCTCTCATTAGAAATTTCATCCTTTGCTTCAGTTATGGTGTTGTAAGTTGTTTACTTGCTATCCAGAATTTTGGCAAAAGAGGCCAGAAAATGCAAAAGTTGTCATGATGATTGATCGGCTTTTTATCATTGCTTGTAAAGTTTGTTAGAAGTTTCTTAGGTCTCATACTGAAAAGCTTTCCAAGTTAGAATTTTTTTCTTGGTGTTATATAAATTTGTTCTACAAAACTATTGTTCTTGAACAATCTTTATGACATTCAATTTTTTCTGTGTTTAATCTATGATTATTCAAGTTGGTATTATATAAACAGACTGTAATGACACCACAAGTTTGAGCATTCTTTGTCATGGAAAAAGGAGATTTATAGGTAGAATTGAGGTTTTTGATACTATGGTGCTTGGTTGTGGCGAGTGCAAGATCTCAGCAGCCATTGATTTAAGGGTTCATTGTGGCATTGATTCAAAATGTGCTGTTTTTATCTTTTGGCTTTCATTTTTCCCAAGGTGCATTATGATGAAAGTTGGACTTAATGTTGTATATATGTGTCAAAGCATACATATCTCTGGATATGCTCTGATATGTGCCTGGAGATCAGTCTGCTCAGCAGGCTAAGGGTTTCATGCATCACTTTATTAGTGCCTGACTTATAGATGACTATTTACAGGTGACCTCATAAGATCAATCTTTAATCCTTGACCTCAACTTGTTATTGAAAGTTGTGATTATGTGTAGACTTCACAATACTAAATCCAACATGTTAGATGTATCTGCACTAAAGCATTTTAGCTTAGATGCCCCATTTGCTGGTTACAATCTGATTCCATCTAATTTCAGTAAAGAAAGAAATATTCTTGTTCTCTCAAATTTTGTATCATTCTATTATCAGTATTTTTTTTTTCTTTTCACTTTTTTTTTGACATTTGTTTACAGGACTTGCAGGTCAAATCTTCTCCACCAGTTCAGACCCCACCACCTATACATGATGATCCTGCTATTATACAGGTAGAGGAAAGAAAATGGGTCTTATCTATTACCATAAATGTACTACTACTAAAACATAGATTTTGAAACCAGTCATGTTTTGTTGGAATTAGTATTATGTCAAATTATATGGAATGATATGATGTACAATGTATTTTTGGATCTGGAGTCTATTTACCAGCAATGCAGATAAATATGGAATTATTATACTTTCTTGTGAAGAAATAATTGAAACAGTTTAGGACTTTTTCCTCTTGTAATATTTGTTTTTTAATTTGTAATCACTAGATTATTCTAGGCATTTGCATTGGGTTTAGGGTTTAGCTTATAAGTCCAATCTTATTTCAATTTCTGGTTGTTTTTGAATGATGACTTGTTGAGACTTGGAAATTTATATGAGATTTTCCTTTTTCCATTGGTTTTGTCTCTGTAGTTCTTATCTATTGCTAAGATGTTTGGATTTGCATAATTATATTAATTTGAGGCTAGCTCTGAGTTTTTTTTTTCTAACCATAGCTTTCAATTTCAAATAGCATGACAAATTAGCATTTTGGGGTTATTGAAATCAGGCTATATGCTTTCAAGCTTCAATATTGATTACATTATATTTTTCAAATTCACTGAGATATGTTTCAATTCCTTTCTTGTACAGTCTCACTATCCCCAAGCAGCAATTGCATCCGCAAGTTTACCTTCTTCTGGTACTAAACCTATACCAGATCCAGGTTCCCAAACTTCGTCTGTCGGACTCACCCGGCCAACTTTACAAGGCAATCTTCCGTTATATCGACCTAGTGTGACTTTAGGGCCATGGGGTTCATCTACTGCTTCAACCACAAATGGTGGGCTTGCCATGCCAATGTACTGGCAAGGTTACTATGGGTCCACTAATGGTCTACCCCCACAGCAGCAACCTTTGCTTCGACCCCCACCTGGCTTGTCAATGCCACCTTCCATGCAGCAATCTATGCAGTATCCAGCCATGAATGTCCCTTTACCTACTGCAGCTTCTAACTTGTCAGGTTCTCAGTTTTCTGAAAATACTCCTCCGTTGCTGCCTCCATTTGGTATAGGCACCCCGAATTTGCAACCTTCTGTTCTTCCAGCACAGTCTTCTACAGTAGTTTCAGACTCATCAACTGGTTTGATTCCTGATAGGGCCTCTGCTTTAACTCTTTCTGCTCCAACTAGTAGCTTGCCATTGGTTTCTCCATTGAATACTGCTTTAGATAAGAATGCTATCACATTGTCTCTTTCTGACAAAACTAAGACTGTCCCTGATCCCATAATGCCATTTAAAGGCATGCCTGACTCTGCTTCCTCCGGCATCGGGACAACAAGTTCGGTTTTGAATGATGGAACACTTCCGGCTTTAGTAACCCCAGGCCAACTGTTACAACCTGGAGTGCTCACATCATCTTTGTCTATGTCTTCACAAACAGCTCAGAAGGATGTGGAGGTTGTTCATGTGTTATCTCCAGAGTCAATGCCAGCACCTGTTCCAGCACAAGCACCACCCCCTCTGTCAACACAAGTCCCACCACCAGTGTCAGCACAAGCACCGCCGCCATTATTAACCCAAGCACCACCACAACTGCCGAAAACAGAAGGACAGGAACCGATATTGCCTTCACCTTCACCTTCACCCTCTGATCATAAGGTATTGCATCCATTATCTCACTTTCTCTGTGCAAAGAAGGCAGGGTTGTGGAATTTGAGGAGCACTTGTTGACTCTCCTATGATATTTTAGTTGTCATTCAGAGGGTTAGGAAGGAACATGGAACAGCGTCTATTTTTCCTTAGTCTCCCCATCCCTTTCTCTCCAAAACAAGGTGGCTAACTGCCTAGTGTTTTCCCTTCAGTAAAAAGTGTTCTAACTTGCCCATTAAATTTATCTGCTGTTTCCTTTTGACATATTTGGGATTACATTACCATATGTCTCTAATTTGTTATGGCTGATTTGACCATTGGTTATTAATTGCTTTATTCTTCCCAATTGTTACACTTCACAATTTTAATTTGTACATACATATATTTATTGGCTTGAAACGTTTACACGTATGCTGACTTCCAATTTTTCCCCCTTTTTGGTGCATTTGCTCCTGCTTCTTCACCACCCTTCTAGGTACACAGAGCTCCAATGCACAATTATCATAGTTATAGAGGAGGACGTGAAAGAGGAAGAGGAAATGGGGTATGTTTCATGTTTCTTTGCTTTGCGATATTGTCGTTTGTGATGCATATGATGGCAATGCTAACTTTCTTAGCGTTAAACAAACAATTGAAACTAGAGTTTTTGCGAACTTTACTTTGTATTCTTATTGCAGTACAATCATGAGAATTGGCTGATCATGGTATTTAAAATCCCTTTTTTTATTTAAATTGTGGATTCATAGTGGATATCTCAAGTATTTTAAAGTTTTATAATTCATAAAATTTTTATGTTCTTATTTGAGAAATCTCCAAGATTACTTAGAAAAAACAAGTTAAAAATCTTTTACACTAGGGAGACATACGTTTGAATATTATTGTTAATTTGCAAAATTAATAGTTTAAATTTCTTCTTCAAGCTGCTGTTGACAAAGAGAAAATCAAGGCTTGGTGACAGCCACTTGGGGAAAGAGGAAATAGTCTTCTATCAATTAATGCAACTCTTCTATTTATTGGAAAAGTGTATAAATAGGACTATTATTCTGTGGTGTGCTTTGCCAACCTTGTTAAACTAATACAAGGCCCATAATGTCAACATTTGGTGCTGCAGATTTCGAGTTCAGCAACCAGATTTTCAGAAGAATTTGATTTCATAGCAATGAATGAGAAGTTTAACAAGGATGAAGTTTGGGGTCATCTTGGCAAAAGTAGCCGAGCTCAGGAAGATGCCGATGATTTACAAAATGAAGATGGTGTTGGATCCTCAAAAGGAGAGGTTAAAGCAAGTTTTCTCTGTCTCCCACCCCATATACGTGTTGGTGCCAAACAAGTTTTGCATGATTTGGTTCATGAATTCTTTTTGTTTACTGTGCTTTGTCCTTTTGCAGCCTGTATATGTCAAGGATGATTTTTTTGATTCCTTGTCATGTGATGCTCTTGATGGTGGATCTCGTTATGGAAGAACTAGATTTTCAGAGCAAATCAGAAGAGATACGGAGGTACTATATTCATTTGCATTATTTACGTCATTGGATTATTTAAATTTGGTAAAAGTACAGCTTCTAGGTGTCTGGCATAGTTCACATGAATCTCTCGCTTAGCTGCTTATCAACATGCATAATCCAGTATTCTTGATAAGAATTTCCTTTGACGATATCTCTATAGACCTTTGGCGATTTCCCAAGGCCTCGTGGCGGTAGAGGTGGTCGTGGACCTTTTTATGGTGGTCGAGGACGCGGTTATTATAATGGAAGAGGCTATGGATATGCTGGGAGGGGTCAAGGATATGGCATGGCGAATCGTTAGCACCCGAACTCGAGCACAATTCGCAGTTCAAAGTACTACCAGAAATGTAAATGTATGGATGTAGCTACCAGATTGAACATGCTTTCAAACAATGGCCTTTGATTGTACTCCTACAGTGGTTGCTGCATTAAGATTTAGCCATTGAGCTATAGAAATGAGCAAAGCCTTGGGGACAGAGAGATGGGCTTAACATTGCACTACTAGTGTGCTACATATAAGTTTTTCTATGGATGGTTTGAGGTCATTTGATCTTTTGAGTGTCTGTTGTTGTTTTGGCTAATAAAGATAATGTTGTATTATGTGAATTTTTACTTGTAATTTCAGGGCCTACTTTTTGTTTTATCTTATTGATGCTGGTTTTAGGACCCTGTATTGTATTTTCTCCTGGCAAAAAGGTCAAAATGGCTGGTATTTGTCATCCAAAATGGTTCCTTTTTCCCCACCTAGTATAATTTTTCAGCTTACAACTTCTCTAAAAGAATTTGTAATTGGATTATTTACAATTTACATACTTTAAAAATGATTTTTCAATTGAGCCCCTCTCACCCTTCAAATAACTTCAATTAGGGTATTATTTACTCAAATGAAAAGATGTACTGAAATAAAAATAAAAATAAAAATAAAAGAAATAAAACGAAAAGCTGAGTCAACGTGGCACGAAGTTATTAGAGAATAAGTTGTCTGACATGGACAGTATGCTGACCTGGCATCAGTTTTTTCTTTTTATATTTCTCCAGAAGCTGGCACTCGGCTGAAACTTGGGAGTTGAAAACTTTGAAAGACTCCATCCCTGATCTATAAGACTATTCTCTCCACAGAAACAACAAAAGACCAATCTTTCTTCTTTAATCTCTCGACTGAAACCGAGAGGCACTAACTTTACTCTTGTTCGGACAAAACCCATCTCGAAAACCCTCTGAAAACACATATCTTGGCCTTTGTTTCTCTCTGTCTGTCATTTTTTCTTGTAGGAAAAATGGCCGTTCCAGTGATCAAATTTCCGATCTTTATGATAATAAGAGTGTTGGGAGTTCTAATAGCGGCTCTTGTATTTACATGGAATCTTCATTATAGAGGAGGATTGGCTCTCATCTCTGACAACAAAGATCTCATCTTCAATGTAATCTCTCTCCCTTCTGGCTCTGTGTGTGTGTGTGTTTGTTTTTTCTCTTTTTTCATGCCTTTTGTTAAGTGGAGAAGAAAGAGGTTTTTCTTCTAATTCATTTGGAAGTTGACTTAGATTTTTCTCTAGTGGGTTGCTGGCATTGGTTTTGGTGAGATATGGTGATCCAACGATCTTGTTCCATTTTGTGGATAATTTGCATTAGGTGATGGTCTATAAGGGGAATATTATGAATACTTTGGAAATTGATCGTGTCATTTCCTTTAAATTGGACGAATATTGCTGCTATTCCTCCCAGTTTTTAATTGTATAATTAAATAATGCAATGCAGTTTAGCAGGAAGCGATTAGCATTACTTAAAAGTGTTACTGGTTTGGTTGAACAATTAAAATAAAAATGCATTCTTTGGAGACATATACTATGATCTGGCTTTTATACAGAAACAGTTATGTTAAATTGATTTTGTGTTTTAATTATCTCTGTGTGCGTGCGTGTGTGTGTGTTGTTTTTTCTTAAAAAAAAATTAATTACAATCATATGTTGCTTTATAACGATGTTTTGGAAAGGAAAGTGTAAGAAATAAAAGCAATACCCGAATAGCGCCTTAGTATCTTTCTTAGTCCAACCTATGAAGAGTATTATTTTCTTTTCCAAATGTCCAAAAACTTATCTCTTTGTTTACTTGTTGTAGGTCCATCCTGTTTTGATGGTCATTGGACTCGTGCTCTTAAATGGCGAAGGTGAAGACTGTTTCTCATTGTTTTAAGAATGTTCTAGATGGTGCAATATTTATCGGAATATCATTTTTAAAGTTCTTAATGGTTAGCTTGTGAGATAATTGAGTTTCAATTTTATCAGATTAAGTTACATCAGTTGGACAGGATGAAACAATAAATCTGGAGTCTGGAAGGACATTGATGCATGTCTAGAACTTTGCGGTTGCAGGGTGCTTACCCTTTGTTATCACTGATAGGTTCACTGACTGTTTTTAGGACTTGAAAATTGATAACCTTCAAAGTATTAGCAGAGTTATTCTAATATTTGTCTCTCTAAGATCTTCTGTAGTTTCTTTTCTGTAGTTTCTTTGATTTTTCATCACATGGCTTTGTCTAGCCCTAAATTGTCATGATTTTGAAGGAGGACAATTATGCCTTCCTTTTTCTGTTTTGAAGTGTTGTTGCTATTGCTGGAAAAGTTGCTTGAGGAATTTTAAGAGTTTGTGAATGCTTAACTTGGTACTATGATGGGAGGTGATGTTTGTCAGACCTAATGCACGATTAACTATACATGCACAATCACAATTTTTGTTCACTTTTCTCTCTCTCTCTCTTCAGGTCTCAATAGAAGATCTTAATAGTTTTCTGATATATTTTCCCAGATAATATGTAAAGTATCTATTTCTGGTATATAAGGAGTATAATTTTGCTCCTCCTTCCAAGTAGGAACAAAGTAAATTAAGTTTCATTCAAGGGGTTTCATTTCCTCTTCCCTTGTTGCTTCAATCTTTTGCTATCCAATTTAATTCAGAACTCAGTAGGTTGAAGAGAGCATCATGTAAGATAGTGACTCTTAGAAGGAATGCTGTTGTTATAGTACATCTTGATGTGGTAACTTACATATCCCTTTCATGCTGTTGTATCTGTTTTTTTGATAAGAATAATCTCGGGCAGCATATTCTGATTCAAGTTCGAAAACAGCTTCTTCTAGATGCAGATGATTCGTGAATTAGCCCATCTATGTATTTCCAACATTCTTTCTTCTAATTTGTGGCACTTGAATCTTGACTGTTTATTCATGAAAGTCCACTTGGAAGCCCTCAACACCGATTGAGTCTAAAGCATTGAGTCTCTATGGAGCCTTCACCTTGATTTGGATACTTTTAGTTGAGTCATATCTAGTTTCTTTGTTATAAAAAAGGTGATGCATTCTCTGAAGTGACAATTTGAGTGACACATAAAAATTGAGTAGGTAAAATACTTGCTTGATTAAATATTTAGGTTCATCCACGCCTTTCTGTGGTTCTGGGAGCTCAAGTGAAAATTTTAGATAAGGTTTCTGCTCCTGCATTTATCTTCATTGATCTGTGGCAAGCATGGAAAAAAGATTGTCCTTATGTTATGTCCTGGATAGGCCATGAAACATTAACTTTACTAAAAAATAGCATTCTTGGAGAGAACTTAATTATACAACAAGAGAATTGTGAATGTGAAACCTCATGGAAATAAGATCAATATCTTTACGTAACTCTTGTTTGTTGTGGATTAATGCAGCCATGCTGGCATACAAGACTGTTCCCGGGACAAAAAGCTTCAAAAAATTAGTTCATCTTACAGTACAGTGTCTTGCCTTTATCTTGAGTATTATTGGTGTGTGGGCTGCTTTGAAATTCCACAACGATAAGGGCATCGACAACTTTTACAGTCTACACTCGTGGTTGGGCCTAGCTTGCCTTTTCTTATTTGGCATCCAGGTCTGTGTTATTATTCTGTTCTCCTTCCATTGTATTTTTGCTCCATTTTTGTTGAGAAGTTGGTCTCGACGATGATGCCTATGTTTTTGGCCTTTAATTTCCACTGAACAGTGGGCTGCTGGATTTGCAACCTTTTGGTACCCCGGTGGCGCAAGAAACGGCAGAGCTGCTTTGTTGCCATGGCATGTCTTCTTTGGGATGTATACCTATGCCCTTGCTGTTGCTACTGCCACCACAGGTATCTTAGAAAAGGTTACATTTCTTCAAGCTAACCGGGTAATATCACGCTACTCTACCGAGGCGTTGCTTGTAAACTCTTTGGGCATTTTGATTGTTGTTCTGGGTGGTTTTGTCATTCTTGCTACACTCACTCCCGTGAATGGCAAAAGTGATGTCCACAGGGGATTAGCGGAATAGATACAATGTGTTTCCCTTGTAATTCCAGAAGACTGAAAGCTCAAAGGTGTATACTCTACGCTGATAGAACTACAGGAGGAGTTTGTTGCTCGGGCTATTGTATCAGTAATGAAATTTCTGAAACTCATACACAATTGATCTGGGATAAAACTGAAGCGGCTATTGTTTACGCCCCTTTATTGTATTTTATAGCGTTTAGCTTTCTTTTTCGCCATTGTTAATAGTAGTCAATTTCCCAAAACGAGGACCTTAATGGTTTTTTTGCAGAGCTTCACATCGTGGGAAGTTTCCCTTTAGTTGATATTTTGTTCCCTTCCTACTTTGTCCTCTTAAATTTTGCATTATAAATAAAGTAAAGGTGAGCTAGCTTGCTAAACGAGGTTCCTTTGAGCTGCAAACTTTCGATAATCCTACACCGGGGTTGTCAACATTTTTGCAAGAAGATTTGTTCGGAGTTGTTAGGGCTAGAGCCATAGTTAATGCGGTTAATCCCCTCGTTTGTACCAGAAGGGTAAAAGGGAAATATTGTAAAGCCAAGAAGTTAAAAAGTGAATAAAAGTAATTCACCTTCCCACTATTCTTTCTAAAATTGTATAGCCAAGAAGTTGAAAGTGACAGAAAGTGATCTGTATGCTAGACAAGCAAAAATCAAATAATCACAATCATTTTGGCACTAGAAGTTCAAGCAAAAATCAAACTCTACTGCAACAAAATTATCGAATCTGCTACAAAAACTCATCTTTGAACCTCAAAGGGGATTAAAAAACGGCGAAAACAAAACTTGCTACAACAAATGAGATCGCATCATACTTCTGCCCGGAGAGGCGAAAAGATCGCACTCTTCACTGAGTCAGGTTAAAAGAACAAAACAGTAATATTGAAACCATGCGGGCCTATTGCCTTATTCCATCAGCAAGAACAAAAGATAAAATATGACAAAAAATTTCTCTTATTGTTCCGTTTAGATTGACCAGAATGATGGTCTACAACACGAGCAAAATTGTTGAGAAGCCTCTATGATATATATATATGAGCCATCTAGGACCACAGGTGTTCTCTTCGATATTCCCTCACAATGACGGGTACACTTGTGGGTGGAACCTAAAACAAAAAGACAAAAGCCATTTAATTCATATATATATATATATATATAAAAACAAGAAGCAAGTTTGGGAAACGAGAAAAAAAAAACTCCCCGATAACTAGCAAGCTTTACGCATATTCAGTGATGTACTATGATTAATCCAAGAAGACAAAGTAAAAAGAATACATTGCTCATAGATGCAAGGTTTTTCCAAGGGTAAAATCCATAAAGAAGCATTACAATCTTTTCTCAACTCAGCACAACTAAGTCTTAATCCTAATATGCTGTTTTCTAAATGCAGAAAAAGGCAATAAGCAGCATTAAATCATAACTTACCATGCCATAATCTGTGATTACCATGGAGACATAATCTGAAGGTGTTGCATCATAACTGTCAATAAATAAGTTCTCAATTGTCAGTGCTTAAAAGATGAACTTAGTATCACAACCGTTACATTTATATACACTTACATTAGATTCAGAAGCTGCAGATTTTCACTATTGACCAATCCATCTAAGTAGTTGATTTCCTCTCTACCATGAACCTTTGAAATAGCATCTGGATTACCTGTTACAAACAGGACAGAAACCTAAGCTACTTCCATTTATGCGACAAAATAGAGGAAACATGACCTGGTAAAGATTGAATCCAAAATCTATTTCCATAAATGCCTACCGAGCTCATTAGAGCATATCGAATCGAGCTGCACCCTTTCATGAAATTTATATGCTTCACAACAAACTAATACAGGTACACGGAAAGCGTGAGCAACCATAGCAACACAAGCAGTCCCAACTCTTGAGTAAACTGTTCCATTAGACAAAACTGATGAAGCACCCAGAAAAACTCGAGTAACTTCATGCATGATACAAGAAATGGCGTTTACATGAGTGTATGTACAGCTAAGGCCCTTCCTCACCAACCTACGTAGCAAGAGTTGTCCTTCCAGCTTCGGGCGAGAGTCAACCACTACTACACGGAATTGTTTGCCAAGCTCATGGGCATGCAATAATATCATCTCAACTGCAGAGGAGGCCCCATATGTGAGAAGAACGTCACCGTCTCGAATTTTTGTAACAGCATGTTTGACTATCACCTTGTCTGCAAGGATGATCTTCTCATTTATGAATCGATCAACATCCAACATAAGTGTAGTCTTTGCTTCTGATTCTGACAGAGACAGTGGTAACTTTGTAATTCGATTTTTTAGAAACTTAATTGCATTGCCCATGCTAATTGAGAGTGGCCTGCATTCAATCAAGAAAGAAACATAACTACTAATCCTTGCAGTTAAATCTCTGATTAATGTTTTTTCAGGTGGAGTGGAATAGTCCTTGATAGCCTCTTTGAATGCTTGAAGCATTGCAATACAACGGGCATTACCACCACAAATATCTCCAGATAAATACTGCAATCCAACCTGAGAAACCAAGGAAAGCCCCAATTAAGACAATCAATGCTTTGATCTCTTTCACACATTAATTGAACAAAATTTGCTCAACTCAAGAGAACCACAGAAAGTCTTCCAATCATGTTGGTAAGGCTTGAGCAATGACTGATTAGACAAGAGCATATGACTAAGAGATAAAAGTAAAACCTAGTCACACACATATGTGCACATCCATGAATATACATTCATATGTACGTGTGTGTGTGTGTGGTGGGGTTGGGTTGGGTTGGGGGGGGGAGGTGTTGTTGTGTTGTTGTTGGGGGGCATAAATGTCTGGTTGATGTATCTATCTTGCTAAATCCAGAAGACCCCAAAGTCGAATTTGTAGGAGTACCTTGTACACAGCAGGATGCATCGGATCAAGTTCAAAAAACTTCTTCTCCAGATCAGGGAGTTGAGTACCATGTTCATATTGAGGCAAATGTCTGAACAGTTCTACCCTATTCCTAGCTTCAGTTTGTTTTACGACTGCACGCTTTTTTGCTTTCTCCACCCGGATTGGATCATCGTATTGCATTCGTGGATGAGGAGCATCTTTTTTTCTTTCTTTCTCAGATGCACGATCACCTCCCTTCTTCTCAGAAGGTGCAACTTGAGACCCATCATTTTTCAGTGAAGGGGCTTTTGCAGCTTTAGTTGGTTTTGTATTTGTTGAAGTCCCAGCCTTAGATGCAGCAGCTGGTGCCTTACTTCCTTCAGCTAATAAAACGTTGGGATCAAACAGAATACATAATGAGTTAATAAATTTTTTCTTTCTTAAAAAAAGGTGAATCATATCTACAAGATAAACCAAATAAATATAAGAAAGACAACAATATACCCCATTTAGCTGCACAAGAAGTCATTTAACAACTCACGAACATTAAAAGAAAAAGCAAGTAACAATAGATACCTTTTGCAGCTGCCTTGGCAGCTCGTTGAGCCTCTTGAAGTGCACGTCTTTCCGCTTTAGAAGTTTTCTCTTTCAATGGCTTTGAGCTAGCAGGTCGGTCCTTCTGCAGTTCAACTGATGCTCCACCAGCCTTCTCTGCATTCAAATTTACCCCTTCAGCTTGTAAATGCTTCATTACAAAATTCCTTAGGATGACAATAGAAAGTACATCCAACCAAACGCAACTTGAAAGAGATTCAATTGCTATGGACCACACAGGGAAGAAACTCTCTTTCATTCTTCCACTAAAAGATCCATTTCTTGCCATGGATCCATAGAAATTTAAACCGACAAAGGAGTGATCAGATACAGGTATGTTAGTTAGAGTGAAAAATCCGTGCAACCAAGGAAATAGCTCCTATTAACAGCTCGAAAGAAAATGATATAATTGGAATCCATGAATTCACCAAGTACCAAAAATGAAAAGACAAATTAATTCTTTAAATCCATCAATGTATACAAAACAATTGAAGCTTAAAAGTATATAACATGAGGGGCTAAGCTATTAATCACTTATTCATATTAATAAGAAAACTACTACTCCCTAGAGATAGAGTCAGCTTAAGCCCTCAGAAGAAACTTAACCTCTACTTGTTCATGATCGAGCCAAGGTGAATTAGTCAATCAAGCCAAGTTTGAGCTGCTTGCAACCTAAACAAGCCTTCAACATTTATTGCATATCACATTATTGAAATAAATTGAGCCCAATTCAGCTTAATGGAGTCAGGCTCAAGTGGCTTGATGCATTCTCAAGTCAAGCTTAAGTTTGAAAATTGAGCTCAAGCTTGAGCTTTTTCACTTTACGACTTCAATTACACCCCTCTTACCTAACCATTAACAATTCCCTAAACCAAACACAGAGAATTCAACTATGAGAAGATTCCAAAATCTCCAAACTTTTATACTTCCTATTGTTTTCAATATACATGAGTAATCAAAATGAAACTCCTTCATACTCTCCCACAGAGAAAAACAATCAAAAGACATTTCCAGATTTTTTTTTTCAGCTACTTTACTAAATAAAGATTTGAACTAAGTTAATTTTATTTTAAGTTAAATAACTAAAATTATCGTTACCACTTACCAGTGATTCCAGGAAGCAAATTAACCACCGACACAGTGGTGAGCTCACTCGCGGGTACACTACTCGCCTTGAAGCCTGGAAAAGACGACGGTGATTTTCCAGAAACAACCTTACGACCAGGCGAGAACGCGGATGCTAGGTCCTCGTTTTCTTGAGGAATGGACACTGTTCGAGCGGAGTACGAGAACGACGCCGTAGGAGAAGTAGCTTGGACAGCCGTGCGGAGGAGAGTGTCGGAGTGGTGACGAGGCGGAGGAATAATAACAGGGGACAGGGAGTTACTGGAGGGAGACTGGGAGTTAACTGGAGGTGATGAAGGAGAAGAAGATTGGACCCAATCTTGGTAACATGGAGGATCCGATAATGAACGGTCGGGTGACGTAGGTGGTGGTTGAGTGAAAAACCCGACGTGACGGACCTTCGGATCGCTGACTGTTCGAGCGGTACGGCGAGAGTCCATCTGTTCGAACGGAGTGTTTGGTTCGAAGGAAAATCCTTTTATTATAAGGGGTTCATGAAGGAAGATTTTCTCGGGAAAATTTTGGGTTTTAGGGTTTAAACGGGAAAGTAATGAAAACGAATCGGAGTTTATGCAAAAAAAAGGAAGAACAAAAACAAATTCTTTTTTATTTTCAGTAAAATTGTTTTTCTCTTCCCTTATTTGTCTATTTTGTTCTTATCTCAAACTCTTTTTCCTTTTTTTTGGTCTTTTTGTTGTTGGGCTATAATACTGTTTTCCTTTTCCGATAATGCCATTTTTGGAAACCAAATTATTGATTTTCATGTGCAAAATTTGTGATAAATTAGTACAATCAATTACTAATATTAATTGCACAAAAAAATACTAATATTAATTTTTCCCAAGACTAATAAGACTAATTCCTTTTGAATCAGGTTAGAAACATGAGATTAATCTCTTTCGAATCAGAAACGGAAAATATAAACCCTTCTCACAAAAACACTTCCGGAGGATCGAACTTGGATCTTCATATCTCAAATTCAATTTTATTCAATCAATTTCCAGCATACTATGAGTTTTAAGGATATGGAGAGTCGGATACCAACTAAAATTGGATGCTTTGCCAATAAATGTAAAATGGGAAAGAGCAAAAGATTAGGAATAGCTGGTATATATAAATGACCAAATTCAAAAGCATCCGTGAACACCAATATATTGATGGATGCTAGGAGCAACTGCATACAGCAAAGGGTCTGAATCTGATAAGGTATCGCCACACATGATGCTAAATTTTAAATCCATGATTTGGATAAACATGAAATGAAATCCATGAACAATCATTCCGCAGTGACATTCCCTTTGTGATACATGGAAGTAGAGATCTAAAATCACATAAAACTAGGGTAGACTGGTCCCTTGGAGAGGCCAAGGCGAACTTCCATGCTATGGTGCAACTCTGGCGGCCGGAAAGTCTCAGACTCGCGAGGATCTGCAACCAACAACAAAATTCTAAATTACTGCCATGCACAACATAAACTAAAACCACGCGTGTCATGGGTTATCCAACTAGCAGACTCCATGTTATGGCATCTATGAAGGAAGATTCCAAGTTTCTAACAGAAAATGCATCACCATCCATCCACCTCAAACAGCATGCGCCATTTCCAATTTTCAATTAAGCACCATGGAATTAAAATATTGGGCCCAATCACAGATGACTCATAGTTGGGAAAGAGAGCCACATTCATCAGAAATACCAACGTCGTTTACAAAAGCAGCACATAAAAATTTCCCCCTTTTCCTAGATATGGATTTTTTTTCACTTTTAAGGGCTATTGGATATATAACAGGGAACCATATTTATTTCTTTTCAATCTCCAAAAGCTCTACTTATAAGCCAAGGAGATGAAGGCAGTGCCAAAAGGGAAAGTAGGAAAAAAAAGAAAAAGAGCATCATGCTTGTTCTGACACTATATGGCTGTTGAAAAGAATTCACCATGTGATCACTGATCAATCTTTAACGAAAACCTAACAACATGGAAAGGGAAAGACAGTAGCATAGTAACCCAACTCCAAACGTGACAGTGAATTGACCTTTCTCAAGTCTCTCACAGATGGACAGGAACCATGTGGGATGCAGATAGTGACTTGAAAAGACTATAGAACTATGCAATGATGTAGACAAATCATAATTTTAAACAGAAAGTTAAAGCGAACAACCACAATAAAATTCTTATATACATATAAAACATAATATAATATATCTGTGTGTGTATGTATTCTGTGTGCATCTTTTGTATTTAGTATGCATTGTCATACCATTCAAATAGTCCTCGAAGCCAAAATCATCTAAAGCTCCTGTAAATGCTTCCAACCCTAGCATTGAAGATGGGAGGAATGGCCTCTGGAAGCTGCATAATTTTCAAAGAACACACATAAAAGGAATTTAGCAGTATGTTGACAATCTTATATTTGCAAAACTGAAGACCATAAAGCAACAAAATCCAGGTACATCTTAAGCCCCATCTAAAGGGAAATGAGCTACATGATCACTTTTCTCCCAAAATCTGCCCAGCCAACAGCAGTGCTCTCCCCAAAACAGTTAGATATAAAAATCTCTCGACTATTTCAATCCACATTATGGCATACACAACTTTGTAAAACAAAGAAAAAGATCGATAGACTGTATGGAACAACACTAGCTAGATTTCTGTCGTACAAGATAGTCTGCATTGTGGAAAGAAAGATTATAAAACATTTCCAACTACCTAAAATCTCAATAACTCAACTCATTTCTAGCTTTTGGATATGAAAGGTAGATCTGTACTTCAATACAAGTTGTCTCTTCTTCATTTGGTTGGAAATCCTTACAGCTAGAGTTAAAAACACATTACTTTTTCTCAAAAGTGAGGGGGGCAAAATTCAGGTTGCTTTCTCACAAAAACCAGGTTTCGGTTAACAAAAAGATTGAGTTTGCCAGTTGTATCGCAGTCTTCTCACATTACAAGTTCGGAAGCACCTAAACGAAAAGATTTCTTGCTCCAAATCTGCTCTCTCCCAAGGCATAAACTATTAAAAAGGGAAAGCTAACAACCCCACTAGCTAAATTCCACATTTTCTTTTATGCCCTATGAAAGTCATAAGCATAGTTATGATGGAAGTCTGTAGAACATAGCCATGCTTCATGCCATTCTTTCCTTCCACATACCAACATCCCAAACACCACACTCGCAAGATCCTTTGTTTAGCCTCAAAAATTTAAAAGAATAAACTTACATTAAATGCATATCTAATTCTTCCAAATGAGGTACTCCATAATAAAACAGAGGGAGGTGAGACATACTTGTCTCCATACTGTTCAAAAATCAAAGTCCTGTCCTGATCTTCTACGTCTTAATACAAAAACAATCAAAGGCAGTAAAAAGTGGAAGAAAGTTAGCCAAAGCCTTTCACGTGGCGAACAAGACTAAAACCCTTACAATCTAATCCTTATCTCTATCCCATCTATACCAAAAGACATGATAAAAAGGAAAATTGGGAAAGCCACTTCTTTTTCTTTCCTCCCACCACTATTATTGATTTTCATCCCCAATGAGCAAGCAGAAAGCGGTTGAGGTGATAGCAATAATAAGCAGGGAAAACCAAGCAAGAAGTCTTTAAAAAGCTTACATCTAAATTCAAATAAAGCTTCCTACTCGCAATAAATCCCCCAAACTAATGTTACATTGAAATCTATATGTGATTCTTCCACATGAGTACTCCAAATAAAACGGAACTCACTGATAACAATTGCAATTCTTCAACTTTTCCCTATTCCAACTTTAATCCATGTTTATTCAACGTAATCAAAAGATGATCTAAAAGAGCTCACACAATTATTTTATCAGAGAAGGAAAAAAAATCCTAATTATTCAGACAAATCTAAAGAAAAACTTTACTAAATATCGAAACCCACAAATTGAGCTTGAGAAGAGTACTAATTCATCATAAAAATGGAAAGCTTAAAGCTCATACCGTGAGAGAATCTGCCTCTCCAGATCCATCTTGAACGGCAACGCTGTCCCATAAGTATTGGCCAGAACTTTTCTCCTCATCTCCTCCTGTCTTTTATTTGCCTAAAAAAAACCACATAGCATCACCGCATCAATAGCTAAGTATTTAACTCTCGATACGACTTCAAAACCTAATTAAGAATTAAAAAAAAAAAAAAACCCATCTTTCTACTATTCTTTTCAATAATGAAAAGCCCTAAAACTAATTTTCAACTTTTCAGTAATACATACAACTATTTTTATGAGGGGGTTTGTTTTTCTGAGTAGTGAAGCAAAGATTAAAAAAAGAAATAATAGTAATTGACTTTATTTTTCCTTAAATACTTGCATTTTCTCCTAAACCAAAATGCAAAGAAGATCGGGGGAGAGATTACAGATTCGTAAGCAGACTGAAGAGGGTGAGATCCGACGAGGTCACCCTTAACGCCATTGAGACCGAATCGAATCGTTTCCCTTTTGACTCCTCCGACTACGTGCCCAATCGCCTTCGGTGACTCCATTTTTTCACTTTGGTTCCTTTCGCCTTTTCTATTTGCTTTCTCTTTGGTGGTTCTATAATTCTTTCTTCGTTTTCTTTCTCGGGATTTTTATACTGTCGTTCGTTTCCGCGGAGTGTCTTTGCAAGCAAGAAAAGAGGAGCGACGTCGTATCATTTCATCTTATCAGATAGGAACGACGTCGTAGCTAATATGAATCAACAACCAGAATTCCAATTTAAGCCCAACACTGATATTGGGTTGGCCTTCAGATAAGAGCTAGAGATTAGTCAAGCCCATTTATAGGAAGGAAAAAACAACCCAATTAATTATAATACGAAATTGCTAAGTAAGTAATTATTGGTAATAATTGTCTTATTTTTAGGTGTTTAACATTTATTTTATTTTTTTATTATTGCTTAAAGACAAGAACACCTTTATTTAAATTTAGTTCCAAATTTATAAAATTTAGCCCCAAATAAAAAATTTTAATTTTAAGGGTTAGTTTTAAAATTTCAAATATATTATTGTAGGGTTTTAGAAAAAAAAAACAAATTTGTTAAATTTTAGCCTCAAATTTATAAAGTTTAGTCCCAAATAAATTTAAAGATATTTTTGTCATTCAAATACTTTCTGATAATAATTATTACTCTTTATAAAATTTAATACTACCTTTTATCATCATTAATCAAGTTTAACCAATGCCTGATTAACCAAACCCATTACAATAAGTTTATTTATCTCAATCCTAATTCGATCCTCCTTTAGAAACATATTTGTTGATAAAGATTTACCTTTTATACATCTAACCAAAAATAAATTAATTTCGAGTCAATAAGATTTAAAAATATCGTTAGTTAAATCACAAAAAATAAGCTACTACTACTTAAAATAGTACAATAAGATGATTGATGATGTACTCTTTATCTTTCTTTAGGGTAGAGTAAGCAGTAGACTAGCAGTGCAATCTACAAATGGTGTAAGTATTTTTTGTCTTGCATTAACCTGATGGTCATTGGTCAGCTCAATGTAAGGAAGGTAGGTGGTCAAAAAAAGGAGCAAAGATTGGCAATAGCCTCTCAAGGCTGTTGCTTGAATCTAGCTAAGATTTTCCCAGCCTGCAAATTGCAATATTATAAAATTTTAGCTGGTGAAATAGGCCACAACAGAACTGCAAGCAGAGTACTGTCCAGTTCAGTACCAGTTCTTCTAATTATGAGGGTCGTGGGAGTTTTAATGACAGTATATGGCTAGAGAAAGAGGATAGCCAAGCTAAGCTAAGCTAGGGCTTTTGACCTTTCCACCAAGAAAATAATTGCACCCCCTCCCCTATATGTGCTTGAACAAGGTAACATCAAAAGCTCTACTTGTAGTCATTTCTTGCCCGGTTTTCCCCTTTTTGTTTTAGAGTTTTGTGCCTTGCACATCTTCTAAAAAAGATTCATCAACTTTCTTTTTCTCTCTTTTTCTATCATTTTTTCAGTTTTGAGAAGAAATTATATATTATATACTTTTATATAGTACTATCTCTGTCTCATAATATAACTCATTTTCAATTCTTTTACACAAATTAAGGATAGTAATTTTATTTGTTAAATTTTATTATGTACTTATATATTTTATTCCTATTTCACTTTTTTATTTTTTCTCATTTATAATTATGTTTGTCATTATTTCTCCCTTCATCACCTAAGAAAGAAGGGTTTCTAATCCTAACAAGAGTAAATTTGAAAACATATAAAAATATTATCTTGATTTTATAAAAGTGATAAATATTTTTAGATAAAAAAAATTTATAAAAATGACTTATATTCTAAGACAGATAGAGTACTAACTTAGTAAGATACTACCCTCCTTTTCCAAAACTTTGCATGCATGAATCTGTTCAGTTGAAGGAAAAGACATGTAGTGTGACTGAAATTAAGTTACAATGGATTTGAGTTCCCCTCATTGGCTGGCCACCAGTTGGCGTTCCAGCTAGCTTACCCATCATCATGTTTCCTCCCCTTTTGGAAAGAGGATGTTTCCAATTAAGGTCTATGATTATTAGGGCTTATTGCTTCTGCTATCTAATTTGGGATTAATTTATCTTCCATTTTAGTTCCATATTGAATTCTAGAGATATAAATAATGAAGTTCATCACTTCGTACTGGCCCCCATTGTTTCAAATAGATTTAAAGGTAGATGTGAATCCACAATGCCACCAAATTCTTCCGTTCCCTGAGCGAATGATATTACACATAATATATGCATAACTCTTTTTGGCCCAAAAATGTACAAAGGTGTGGTGAAAAATTCAATAACTGTTTACTTTTCCTGAAAAAGACCCGAAATCAGTTTCATTGGCTGCATTCGAGATTAACACTGTAAAAGCAAGCAGTAAGATTTCAAACCCAAAACCAATCCCATCGAGACAACCAAACCTACCCACCATTGGCCCAGCCTTTTGTTCCTCGTCTCTTTCCATGCATGGCAAATTGTCAACATGGAAACATGAATTTTGGAGCTTGGGTGTGTAGAAGTTTATGTTATCAACTTAAGCGCAAGGTCACTGATCATTTTGTCTCGCTCTTTACATGTTTTCTTTTTCTTCTGAAAGAAAGCTGCAGCCTCCAGTAATTAAGGACCAAACTGACAGTTATCCAGCTACATATACTGTGTAAATTATAAAAAGCTCTGAGCACAAATCTTTATGGTAGAGAGAGAGAGAGAGAGAGGTAGGTTTGGTTAAGATAACACACACCTAACACGGGACTCTCTCCAGTGCTGTACTGCCAAAGTGCCAAGAATAATATAAAGAAGAAACATATACTGGTACGTAGTACCAATTATTGTATTCACATAATCAAAAAATTACCTGCATTTCTTTCCACAATTTTTCTGTATAAAAATATTTTGATTTCTATCTCAAGGACATCTTTACATCAATTTTTACGAAACCAAGTTCTCCCCAAACCGATCGAGATGATTAAGAGTTGGACTTCAAACCTTCGTTCCACTCCTCTAGGTCCCTGCCATATTCATGTGATATAGAGAGTAAATGTTTTCGAGATTTCAACAGATTAACTGTCTGATAAGGAGGGAAGAAGTCTTAACAGAAGAAAAATTTTTCGATCTGTAAGGATCAAAGCTCATAACCATGTAGTACTATTTAATAACTTGATGATCTTTATACTGAAAAAAAAAAAAGAAAAAAACTTTTCTTTCAAAATCATTTATTGTGGTAGTTTTTTGAGTACTTACATAAGATTTTTTATAACAAAAAAAGTGGACAACTTTTTAATTCGTACCATAATCTCCCATGCTTGGTTTTTGACAGTCTTCTGCTCTGATTGTTATTCCAGCAGACGGTACTAACTAACCCCACTTTTTCAAACATGTTCAAAGAGGATTTTGAGACTAAAAAGAACAAAAAAACGATGAGTAGTTTCTTTCACCATCACTATCACAGCAAAAGAAAAAAAAAGGTTCTCTGTTCATATATTCTCATGAAGAGGAAGTGTTTGTAACTATTCTTCACTTATTTTCTTCAACTTCAAGCTAAGTAGCAGTCTCCATCCTTCCCTCCACCCAGGTTTTCCACTGTTCTAGCTAACCCACTGTTTTTGCTTCTATATAAGTTTTTCTCCTCTGGGTCTTATGTAAAAAAAAAAAAAATTTACCTATTGCAGGAAATATTGGCTGCTGAAAATATATTTTACTGTATCAAGTTTTTGTTTTCATTTATCATAATTTGGTTTTTTCTCTATTTTCATTAAAGACAATATAGATCTTCTCCTTATTAATTAACTCCTATGTCAGACTCTTCTTCTTGTTCTTCTTCTTCCTTTTTAAGTAGAGTATAGCAATTCATGTAACTCAAAGCTTCTTCTTTTTCTTTTGTCTTATCATTGAGTTTCCCTACCGGTCATGGTCACGCACACGCTCACTTCCCACTGGGTTGTTTTTCAGATTATCTTTCGTACTTATTGAGGGTGGGGTGGCTAAAATCAAGTTTTCTCAGGGAGAATTCATCTTCTGTATGTTAAATTGCAGATGGGAAACTCAGGTCAAACAAAGGACTTCCAATTAACATTACCAGGTAATCCCAAACTCTTGCCTTCAGAATGCTGGAAATATCACTGTTCTTTTTAGCTTCATTTACTATTTTCTTTAGCAGAGTTTGAAACTTTCAAAGAAACAGTAGTGTTTAAGGATCTTCTGTACTCCACGTGTTTGATGAAATTGAGATAGTTACAGGAGTTGGCGACGCTTTGTTCTGTTTTGTAGTATGCTTTTGTGTTTTTGCCTTTGGTCCAAAATTCCAAAAGGTTCAGATTGTGTGGGTCCCATTGGGTTGGCTTATTTCTTCTTTGGGCTTGGCTTATTTAGTGAGTCTTCATCTTCACAAAGGGGGCCTGTCCTAGGAAGCCACTTTTCTACATTTGGGCCTGACAATTCACCCAAAACTATAAGAAAGCAAGAAGAGGAGGCGAGGGCAAAATGTAGACATTGAGTTGCCAAGCAATCCACACCAGAAAGTCTTGTGGACTTTAAGCCTTTAACATAGTGACTGACTTGCTTTAAATTTGATATAGTACCTAGTTTTCAGTACGTTGAATACCATAATAGTAAAAATAATAATATTATATTAAGTTAATTAGGCAAACCAACTGATAAATGAGATGATGTTAACACTTTCTGGACCAGGGAAGGAGGGGGTAAAAAGGATGGAAACTATGTGTTTGTTAGTATTTCATTCTCTGGAAATCCGGTTCAAAGTTCCAGTCCCATTCTCCACTACCTTTCATGGCTAAACTGTTATCCATTGTTTCACTTTCATGCACAGGGCCTTGGGTTTCTACATACTACTCTTTGCATTTAGAAACTTGAACAGAACATTGTATAACTTTGAATCATTTTTTCCATAGGAGAAGTTGGATTCTGGAAATGATGATTGGTTTCAAAGGGAGAGAGTTCTTCATGTAGTATATCACAACTCAAGATTTAAGGTAAGTAGGTAACATAAACTCTAATAAAGGACTGACTACTTTTTAATTCTCTCTTCTCTGTTATTTTACATATATCAATTCTGTGCTTCTATTTGTTGAAGTTGGGAATCACATGAGGTTTGATGTGACATGAAAATGGGATTTAGCAACCGTCAACTAAGCCTAGGCAGTCTGCTGAGAGCTTATTTAATTGAATAAGCTACTGCAGCTAGGATTTGATGTATATCCCTTTTCCTTCAGTATTTTTTTAGTTTCAGGTTCAATGACATAGGTGCTCGGCAGAAATCTTAATTATGGAGAAAGAAATTTTCACAAAATACCCCTTGCTGTTTAGAGGAAAATGAAAAGAATACATTCACTAGAAGTTTATGTTTAGCCAGCCTAGTATATACATGACCCAAGGTGATGAACTGATTGGTGAAGAAAACTGTGCACTACTTGGTTTTTCTTTAGTCTATATGTAGTAAGGAACATGTAAATTTTATATAATAGGATATATAATGGTATAACTATTGTGGGATATTAAAAAAGAACTTAGCCATGAATTTCGGTTATGGGTCTGAATGCACTACATATATATAAAGCAAAACGGACGGAAAAGTTGATGGATCATGAGCAGGAACAAAAATACACAAATGGAGTCACAAGGTCATTAGTAAAGATTCCTATTGGGTATGTTTTGAAATTGCAAATTGGATGAAAGGGTCAAGGAACCAATATAGCTAGGAAAATGCGCCGGTCCTTTTTTTCCCTTTTTATTCCCTCCATATATCCCGGCTAAGAAAACTTAAATTGCTTTCTAAGGTCTAATTAGTAATATCATCATAAGAACCTCCTAAAGGTTTTCTTGTAAAATCTGTTGAATGCACATGTGTCTTCTCTACTTATTTCACCATATTCATACCTGTGCATGCCAGTAATTAATTGAAAATTTCTATGAACCCTTAAATAATACTCTACCTCGGTAAATTTTGTTGTTATATATGTTAGTATTATCTATTTTCTCCATGAAGGGTTGAGGGAGGGCGAGCAGATACTAATCAACGCATTAGCCCTTACAGATACTAGGTCTAGAAGCTTAGGATTAATGTTAACAGTGAAGAAAATTCTACTTAGAGAAATTAAACAGTTCATTTCCATGATGGAAATCACTGCAGATAGGTAGAGACACCAACTCCATGAAGTATAATACATACATAGAATAAGGCATAAGATAGACATAGTAGACACTTCTTGAAAACTAGAATAGGGAAGTTGGCGAGACTGCATATATATCCCAGGCAGTGAACAGTGGATTTAGGTGTGCCCTAGGCTAGGGTTTGGTTGAAAAACTACTCAATGGTCTATCCTCTCTTTGTAGTTTTTTCCTGGTTACAATCTAATAGAAAACAAAGCCTTAAAAACACATGTTGCGCTATGTGATACTCTCCGCTCCTGCATGTCCTCCATAACGCAATAGAAAACTGTGTTATATCTGATAAAATTTATTTAGAACTGTACCCAAATATGTATGAAGCTTAGATGCCTAATTTTACCTAAGTTCACAGGTAAGAAGTGAGAAGAAAAGCATCGCTGAATGAATTAAAACAACACCAGAGCATAGGAAAAGGAACTCATCCATCCCACGGACAGAAAAACAGAACATCTTTCTAGAGAAGCAGGACAATTGAAGAGACAACAATATAGGCAAGAACTAAATTGCTTTGCTATCATCTTTGATGAGATTATGATATTTTCCCTCTCATGGAAGGAACCTAACTATAATGTTATGTCAAATAGTCACATGTTTAGTTGTTTGGTTTAAGAACACTGTTGTCTAAACCATACATTCCAAATAAATAGTACAAGAGAACAAATTATTGCATGCATGAACAGTTGAAGCAAGAAACTAAAATCAAATTGGATATGAATTAACAGAATGTAGCAGTTTTCGTATAATGCTGGCTGGAAGGAAGGATTGGCCTGTTTCAGGAAGGCAACGATGTTGAAGATTATCAGGTACTAGACAATGTCACTGTAGACCGTAAGAAACAGACTTTGCCCAAGAGATCCTAGGGTTTTGTACTCATATAGCAAAAGCTTCTTATTGATATTAGCACATACTTCTTCTACTAGTTAATTAGTAAGTTGCATATTGACTTCAACTCCAAAGTGAGTGCATCTTGATTTCACCTCTAAAAAAGTTTATTTTATACATTGTCCACCTTTAATAGGATTTTAAACAGGATTAAGAGATGATTAGGGTTTCTTACCCTCACATGCATGCAGTCTGCAGGGCAATTAATCTGCCCTGTGGTCATAATTTAGACTGTATTTGTGCACATATGCCATGCACTTAACAGACATGTATATCCTTCAATTTCAGCTATCTGGTTGTGGTTTTTGAGAGGAAAACTATTTGTAAGCTCACAATTCACAACTCTTTCAGTGCTCCTAGTAAGTTTTCTTTTTGAATGATAACAGAAATTGCTCACTTGTAAAGATATTTGCTCAAAGCAGGAAAGCTCACGAATGGCAGTGTAGTAAAAGCTCATCCTTTAATAACAAGTTCAGGCAGGACTTTCGAAATACAAACATCATCATCAGGAAGTTATAAGGTAAGTAGTGTAAAATACCATAGTAACTAAACCATATGTTGTTGACAGAAATATATAACTCAGTACTCTCAAGCTCACAATTCATATAATGATCAGGCATTGAACACACACCTAGGAATCTAGAACATTGTTTGATGGCAAGAATGTTCTTTTTCCCTACTAATTAGGACCAGAAGCATACTCTAGTTGTAGAAACATCCGATGATCTCACCAAGCAAAGACAATAGTCAATCTAAAATGACTAATGAACTAACTTGGAAGATTTATGATTTTTCATCAGCAAGTCCAAACCCTATAATTTTTGGTAATTGCAATATTAGTAATCCACAAGTGCCTGGAGGTAGTAAATTTAAGTTGAGTGAGCATACAGTCTTTTTAACTTTCATTTGCCCTCACTGGACTCCTCATCTACTTCTTTGCATCTAAACTTTGGGCTATGAGTTACAACCTAAAACGAAGTTTAGGGTGCTTAGATCACAAAAAGATTGCCTGGCTTAAATTTAGCTGAACTAAAACCACTCGAGAACACTTATATTTCTCTTGATTCTTTTTCTACCTTTAATTAGATCAGTATGCAATATCTTAAACATTTCTTAAATCTTTCACTCTTCAAAAGGACTTATTTGGCTGGTATGCACTTTTGACAATAAAAATGAATTAAGATTGTTAACTGTGATCCTGGGAAGTTAATTTCTGCTCAATTACATGA
Source organism: Microcos paniculata (assembly GCA_030664755.1). Lineage (NCBI taxonomy): Eukaryota > Viridiplantae > Streptophyta > Magnoliopsida > Malvales > Malvaceae > Microcos > Microcos paniculata. The sequence continues at coordinate 11,481,680 of CP131462.1, forward strand.
ATTTCTTGCACGCATGTAATGCATGTTTCTTTGAGAATATTAATTAAGTCCTTCTGAGGTATCCTTTTTCCTGATTCAGTAACATGAAACTTATAGGCAAATCTCTATTTATAGAATTCATCTTTGTCATCATTTTGGTTTAATTTCTTAATTATATTAGATCCCTTTATTATCGAGCTTAATTCCTTATCATTTGGTTAAGAAGATATGTAGCTCCAGGTGTCAGTAACTTTTCCAGACAAAATATACTTATTTCGTAAAAATCAGCCACAAACATAGCACAAGAGATACCATATATCCAAGGATACGCCTTGGTTCTTGCGTACCGCAGTCAAATATAAGGCTAACTTTTGGGCATGCTATCTGCTTATCATCGGATAATTATATCACAAACAACCAAAAGTGGAAGGTGGAGGGGATGGGGGAGAATTAATGTTGGAACTAAGAAGATGAATGCACAAAAAACAAAATTAGAAGATGGAAAGAGAGGATCTTCCTCACTAATTTATAATTTCTAACTCCATGAAGCAATTGGGAGATAGAAAAGAACAGTAAGCATCCAAAGATTTTTGATTTGCCATATTGAAACTCAAAAAGAAACAACAAAAATTATAGCTTACATCTTTGATGCTCATGCACTGCATAACTATAGATTACTGTAGTCACAGACTTCCTAGCTGGCCTCATGGTTTTCCATATATTTGAACGCCTGAAAATTTAGATTGATGAATTAGAAAATGAAATGAGATGAAGAAATGAATAGGAAAGGGCTCATCTATATTTTTCAGTAGTACCTGTAGACAGATTCATATTAGTTATAGCACGAAAGGTAGAGTGTGCCATTGCACCATTGATGTCCCAATTCTGAGGCAAATTGGGAAAGTAGTTATTTCCACTGCTGCTGCAACTTACATCCTTTGCAGCTGCAAGGTTCTGCTGAGAACCCAAAATTGTGGATGGCTTCAACTTCCTTTTGATCACTATGGATTCCTCGATGACATTATTTTCCCTCGGTGCTGCACTTGAGAGCTGACGGTGGCCGAGACAAGCATCTTCGACTTGATGAGCAACATTAACCTTAAAGGAAGATGCCATGTTGTGGCCACAAGTCTGATGATCTGATTTCTTGGGTACTTCAAGTTGGGTCAAAGACCTTAAATTGTTTAAGAATTGAGGGCTTGTATCGGGACATGATCTTTTCCACTCATGAGTAGTACTACTCCTGGTGCACATCTTTTCTCTAGTCCTTTCCCTGGCTCTAGCCCTTGCCTTTGCTCTTGACTCTTTTGCAAGAACATGGACCGTTGCTTTCTGTAACTTTTTCATCTTTTTCTCTTTACAAACAACTCCCTCTAGTGACCTGCTTTTTGATGTCCCCTCCAACTCTCCCCCATCATCAAGCTCTCCAATATTCTCAGCTACCGTTTCACATTCAGGGCTAGAAGACAATCCTTGACCCCCATTCCCATGCTTCATCTTTACCAACTCCCTAATGGCATTGCTCGACCTTTTAAGCAGCCACTCTAGGGTTTTGCTTGCTTTGTCAAACCCTAGCATGTCTTGAAGATCAAAGAACTCGCGGGCGATTTCAATGGACAGCCTCACCCTCCTGTCTCTCACCCCTTGAGCAGTGCAAATCTTGCTATGGCGGTCTTTCTTCAGAGTCTTCTTGACAGGAATACCAAAACCTGAATTAGCATCAAAATTACACTCCCCATGTAGTCCTCCACCACCACCACCACCACCACCCTGTTTACACATTGTGGCGTTATTCAACAGTGCCATGTTAACTAAAGACTCAGCTAATTGAGGATTGGCTGGCAGCAATGAAGTGGCTGCAGGCAGCAGATCATGGTGCTGTTGAAGGAAAATCTCGTTAGAATGATCATGACTAGTTATAAGAGGAGGAAGAGGAGGATGGTAAGAAGATGATGGAAAGAGAGCAAACGGGTTAATGATATTGTTGGTTGAAGAAAACATTCTTTGCATCCTTTTTTTGACAAACTTGGAGGTGCAATATTTACAAAATTAGAAACCCTAACATCTCTCGAATATGTTCAGAACTGCTGCAAGAGAATTTAATGGGGCTTGGGGTACTCTAGCATTTGAAAAAGAACCCCCAGCTCAACCCCATTATATCTTGTTTCAGGTGCCTCTCTCTCCTCTCCCTTTTTTTCCGTCTGCCAACAATGGAGAGAGTATTGATAGTGTACCATGAGTTAGAGAACGACAAACAACCAAGCTAGCTAGAGAGAGATGATTGACTGGAGGAATTGGAAGTCTGTGAGAGATAAAAAAAGCACTAAATAGTTGAGAATTAAGAGACAAAAGTATCCCTGTTGAAGACTTTTGGGCAAAAAGTTAAAGATGAAAGTATGTTTGTGTGTGGAGTGGTTGGTCTATAACTGTAGGTGAAAAACAAAGTTGGGGTTGTGCCACTAAATGTGGGAGCAGCAATCCTAGCTAGGCAGGTATTCCGATTCAGCCATCCACACAGTTTCACACACCCAATTGCCATTGAGGTGGGGAGGGAGAGGGACTGATTGCAATCTTTTCATACTTTTAAACCCGTTAATTCAGAGGAAAAAAAAGGTAACATTTTTGGACTACTGCCCTTATTCTCCTAGGCTCTAACAGACCCTTAGCTTTTATCGTTTCCCAAGGTATTTCAAACGCATAGTTATTATTATTATTGTTTTAAATTAAAAAAAAAAGGCAAATAAGATCCATAGATAAATAATAGAATTCTTTCTTGTGATTACAATACGGAAATATTTTTTTTCACTCCATAGGATATAGAGATCTTAAAGTTAGACAGCCACATTCTGCTGGGTAGATCTTTTTCCATATCTTTTCCATTTAAAAATAAATCTCATAGATGTATAAATAAGTTGTAGAAAAATGGAAGATTTGGAACTTATTGATCAAACCATGCCTACATTATTTAATTAAAAGCATGGTGGGTTTAATGAAAAAATTTTAATGCCCTTTAAATAATGTTTAGATTTAAGGGAATGGGAAAATTTCTTTTTAATTTAAAAGTTAACATGACTCGAACTCTAATTAATCGGGCCTAATATAACTAATGAATGTCGATGAGTTTATATAAAAAAAAATTATCATTTGATTATTACCTTCGAAAAGAAATCAGTAGCATTGCATCAAGCTACATACGTGTATGTATGCGCCATTTCATTTTGGGGGAAAAAATGGATACTTTGTGTTGTAGAATAATGGGCAGTGAAGGGTTGGGACTTGGGAGTGAACAAACTTAGGTTTGTGTTTCTGGTTTTGCCTAAGTCCGCGAGCTTTATGTGGAGAAATGTGATTTTTAGGAAGAGGAAGAAGAATAAGAGGTTATTGCGGCAACACGTGCCTCTGCCCTACACCAACTCTACATGTCTCGACAAATTAGTCTCTGCCATTCCTCTCATCTCACCTGTCTAGTTTTGTCACACACCCCCTCTCTCTCTCTCTCTCTCTCTCAAAAATAAAACCTAACGTTTTTTCTTTTTCCTTCCAATAATATTACATTCTGTGACCCAAAAATGGGAGTAATAAATAAGGAAGTGATGAGAATATTAACCAAATAAATGGTCAACAAATGGGGATTGCCCCATCACTCTAGTGCCGTAACACAGTACCAATAGGCTTCATTAGGGTAATTATTTCGTTTTCTTAGCCACACCCTTTTATGTCTGAGAGACTGAGTCTGACTGAGTCTGATCCCCTGAGAGTACTCCATAACTCAGAACTATTAAAAGGAAAAAATACGTATTTTCTTCAGACTCCAATATCCAATATACAAAAGCCAAGCAAGGGTTTTGATTTCGAGGTTGTAGCCAAGCTGTTAAACATGACGTTCTCCTCGTCAACATTTCCTGATATACTTAGAAAGTTTTTTTTTTAGAAAAAATGAAGTCAAATTTAGCTGGGAATGGTGTCCATGTTTCCCGATAAACTGCAATGACTGTAAGCTAAGATCACATCTGGGGCTCTGCCTGACCCACCCATCTCTTCCTTTTTCTCTCGTTGTAACACTAACACCGGCTTTCTGCTTTTGTTGTAAAAAAAGAAAAGAAACAAAGCAATGAGTAGGTGGGAAGTAGGGCTGGAAGAAGAATTAAAGAAAAACCAAGGAAAAAGGGTAAAGAAAAATGAGTAGTTCTAATGTTGTTATCAGAAGGACAAGATATTGCCATGATATTGTACGAAAAATGTTAAAGAAATAAATGTAATGAATACTACTACTGTTTATCTCGTGCTTTTGAAATAGTTATCCTTCAGTTAATGTGACCATATATTATATAATCTCCGTGTGGAAAAGTGTTGGATAGCAACATTTCTTTGAACATTTGAAGACTCGGTCGTCAAATAAGTCCAGTACCCTATAAATTTGAGCATTTTATGAATGGAATTTGTTGGTGTGAAACTATTGTATTGCTTTTTTTTTTCCTTCATTTGAATGGTTGAAATTTGAATTCTAATCACTAAAATTTTGGGTCTTTGAACAGACGAGGACGGAAAGGTATATATATTACAGAAAGGTACTCAAAAAGCGAACGAAAATGGCATTACATACATGAGTTGTTGTTGTGAGTTGTGACCATACATTATGTTTTCGGCAGTCTAGCCCGAGCTTTTATTTTCGTAGACTATTGTCCTCTTTTTCTTGGAAAAGTTACCATTTTTTTTATGTGCATATGATATTGTGTTTTCTTTTCTAGGGTACACAGGAGGTAGGAAAAAAAGGGTTGATTTATATGAAGTAGGATGTTTCAAACTTAAGATTCCCTGCATAAATTTTGACTACCATGGTTGGTGGGGGATTTCTATATGGTATTGTTTGGCTTAGAGGCTATTACTCGTACAGTTGGTACTAAGGTAATTAACGGTAACAATTTTATTTCTTGTGCTTGAGTTCTTGGAGAGGGGAAAGGGGACATTCTCGGACATTCCACTTCGGAAAAACCCCAAATCAATGTTTGATAGAGAGAGTGTTACCAAAAAAAACAAAAAACTTGGGCAAAGTTCTATGTTTCTGAACTGTTTGAAGGTCAATTGGTAAAGTGGATGAACTTGGAAGAAGTATAGTACTATATGTATAGCTCTTAGCCAAAGATTCCTTGATTACCTGGTGGAAATTACAAGGTGGAAATCACATTCTTACACCCACTAACAAGATGTGTGAAGATTTAGTGGGAGAGAAAGATGTTTCTATTATTAAGATAAAGAAAAATGATCACATACAAATAATTGTGGGTATTATCTCTATCAATCTTTCTCATAGATACTAGTGATGTTCCCTTTGCTGCATACTTAATTGCTATAGCATATCAGAAAACATTCTACTTCTCATTATGATCATACAAATACTGGAAAATGTTATTATTACTTAAATGCATGCATTTGGACCCAAATTTAAGGTATTTGTAGCGTAATGATGAGCACTTTATGATCACATTATCTCCATTTTGTGAATGGTGACCTTATAGGAATGTGATGAGGACGTTAAAGGACTAAGTGGCATAGAAGATTTAACAAGGGGATAGCTAGCAGCTAGGTGTTCTCACCAATATTTTGAAGCTTTCAAGTTTCAGATGTGCATTTATATATATCCACTAGCTATTGCTATGAAAATTGCAATTGTATCTTAACAGCAATATCTAGAATCTTATCTAGCGAGCTGAGAGCCAATGATAACCTTCTGAAACTGCTACAGGCTTTCTTTTTGGACGGCAAACATGACATTCTTCTTTTATATTCAATGATTATGTCTCTTATCATTACTGGGAAGCTTTCCTTTGACAAGAATATAATTCATCCAATATATTTCCTCTTTTTGATGTATATATTTGGACATCACCCTATTGTTTTAAACCCTGAAAGTTTGATGTTTTGCTTTAGCCACAAAAACAGTATATTGTGGAAGTTATATATATCCTGAAAACCTGATCTTAACAACTCCCCACACACCCTTCCTGTTTCTTCTATTTTTTTGCCCTTGGCGCATTTACTCCAACCCCTTCTTCTTTGTACAATTTGATTCTAACACACAAATATCTTCATTTGAAAGAAACTAGCAGGCGCCTGCCCATTCAGAGAGGTCACATGTTCATCAATTTAGGATTCTCTTTAGAGACAAGCATGAGACAACATCTGGTCCTTTCCCTTATCCTCTTTATTTCTCCTGTTTGTTTTGCCCCAGTAGCAAAACCACCTATGTGAATAGGGATCGGAGGAGGCCTTCTAAGAAGGTACAAAAAAGAAAATCATGAACTTTATTTTACATATGAATGATTTGAACATATTGTCGAAATATAATTTTATGGGCCTCCATATATATCACTTTAACAATATCTTATCTGTAATTATGTGTATACGCACATGCATTCTCGCACATGTCTTTCAAATTTAATTTAACCGATTCCAGATGTCTTATATATATAATTGTATAGCATAATTGTATATCATGCACGCGGCTTTTTTCATAGAGAAAAGAAAATTGTATTTATCATAAATGTCATTCAGTAGCGCTGTTCTAGTTTGAGAAGCTCTATGTATTGCATTTTAGCATTTAGCATATACCTATAAGATTGTATACAGTTTGCTCCAAAATAACATTTAATGTGGCTTTAATTCTGCAATTGAACTAGACATTCATCTGTTTTCGCTTTTTCATGATACATGTATGTATATATATATATATATATATATATATATTTATGTTTCAATAGTGATTATCATTGCAATATATATACATATAGCTAAACCTTCTTGTTTTAAGATTTATTGATGGAGTTAGATAAGAAAGAGTCTAACCCTTTCTCCCCCCCTTTTTTTTTGTTTTCTTTTTTCCCCTTTTCATTACAAGAAAAATGAAACCATTATGGACTTAATTCTTGTCCTGGAACTTGTTCTAGTTTAAGAAAATTGATGATTCATGTCAACATCTTTGCCTAAACTTGTCATTTTTTACACTTTACATATGAATCATTGCTATTATTATTGTGTGGACCAAATTTGATTTCTTCCATGATTCAAATAATTGCCTAAACTTGTCATTTTATATTTCATTTTTTTCTTTCATGTTTATGATATATATGGAACTCTATCTAATATTCTCTAACGTATGTGACAAATATAAGAGAGTATTTCAAAAAAAATTACATCTCACTCACATCTATCACAAATATATAGGAAACATCATGGAATTCAATTGAATAGACAGTATTCTTTTTACCACATAGTGGGATTTTGATATGACTTAATCACCTTTTAGTAACTATATTTTCTCTTTGATAATAATAAGGTCTAGTGGGAAAAACTCTACCCTTTTGTTTGCTAGCTAGTAAGAAGTGTTAATCAAGCAGAGCAATCATCTTTATAAATAAATAGTTTGAGATGAAAACTTGGGAACCATGACTTCAATTTCTAATAAATACTTCTGAAACTCAGCTCAGATCATGTATGTCACCCCCACCACTTTTTTGTGAACAACAGGAGCAATTCATCATTAATTAAATATAGTCCAAACAAAGTTTTACCTGCTGCATCAAAAGGTAGCTAGTCATGTTCATAATCTTGAGTTTGGATTCTATATACTATTAAACTTTAGGGTGGATTTGTGTTACCATTTTTCTTTTTTAATAATTAAAATGATTGGCCTGTTTATTTTAATGGGAAAACTGTTACTATAAGTTCTAAATTCTATACCTCTCTAACACGCTAGCTAGCTAGCTAACTAGCTAGGCCTTTGAAGTTGCAACATAAGAGAGGGCGTGCCTTTTGAAACAGGGGATCTTTGTTCTTGTCTCTATGTCCATCGTTGATTTCAGTGTGCAAGCATTATATGAGGTTGTCAGGGGATTTATGTTGGCTTTCCTTCAATTATATCAAACACATTCTCATCTTCCATATATCTATAGTATTTAATTATTATTATCATCATCAGAGATATAGAGACTATATGTATAGTTTCTAAAGTTATTTTGATCCTTGTCTTGATGCCCTCCTTCGGCATTCATGTTTTGTTCCTAATATATTTCCTTGATTCTTATTTCTTTAATTCAAAATATTCATTTTCTCCTTTTTTTTAACTGTATTCTTAATTAATTTTTTTTTATTTTTTTTGGCTTCATTAGGACACATGCATGGTGCCTTGCAAATTAACTTTTGATTGGAAAAAAATAGATACCCTCTTTGATTGAATTTTATAATTTTCATTTATTATAAATGCATATTTTTATTTATATGTACTGAATTTTAATTTAAATAATAATATTTATTTTATGAATAAAAAAAGAATTTCAATCATATTGAACTATCATTAATTAGACTAGGATACTTTGGTAGTAATTCTTTATATATATATATATAACTCTTAATTGGTAAGATTCCATATAGTAGTATAAATTTAGGGTTCATGAGTAACTATATGTACATCTTATGCCATTATTAATATGTTATATAGAATATGATCATCCCAATATCAAAAGATATGGCACGTTTGTCTGGGTCCGATGTAGTTCAACTTTGGATTAGTCGGAACCCAAGATGCAACTCTAAATTAGTTGAGATCCAATATAGCTATCACATGTTGGTGGGTTTATTTAAAAAAAAATTAAGAGATTTTTTCCCCTTCCATTTGGTTTTCTTTTATATAGCCACCACTAGACCCCACCAGTGAATAAAAAATCGGACCAGATCGGTCAATTGAACCGATTTAATCGGGAATCCGCCATAAATTCGGTCCGTTAAAAGTTATTAAACCATTTTATATTGAACCGGTTGGACCATAGAACTGGTTGAACCGATTGAGTCAGAAATTTAAAATTTTATTTTTTAAGCTATTTTTAATTGACTAACTCAGGTCCAAAAGAAACCCAAATTAATGAGATGCCCAAATTCTAATTTTTTTAATTATGTTTGGACTTTTGATTTTGAATTTTTGAGCTTAACTTTTTAATTTTTTTATTCTAATATACTCCTGTAATAAAATTTTAATTTGTGATGCAAAATAATTGCAATATTTATTTACATTATGTGATGTACTAATATTTTATATCTTTTTTATTTTTTAGGAATTTAAAAAATTTGAATTGAAGATTTTATATTTAAATTTTTTAAGAAATTAATAAAATTAAAATATTCATCTAAACGGTCCGAACGATTCAACCGATTAAATTATAAACCGGTAGCCTAACCAATTCAAGAACCAGCTCGATTTTTTATTCATTGATCCCACTCCCCCGACACCACAAAACCAAAAAACAAAAAAAAAATCTAGGGCCAATATGTGGGTAACAATAGTAATATGTTTTTACGCTTTCTTGAAGGAGTACTACGTACGGGTTCGTTGTAACTTTAATCAGCTGGTTGTCTTCTCCCAGCCTTGCCGTGAAATATTCCGCTGTAATGATCAGCAAGTCCAGGTGACTCTGGTTTCCCTAATTACTACCCTTTTGCTTCATTTTTATGTAAACAAATTCCGTGTTTTTTGGTTTCAATTATTATTAGTTTCCTGGAAAGTGTTTCTTTCAGGTTTAATACGTACTACGTACTACGTACACTACTCTCTTATAACCTTGGTTGGCATATATATACCTCTTTAATTTAGACTTGATCCTGCTGCTTGTTTTTGTTTTATCTCTTCCTTTTTCGTAGATTAATGTAATTTCAAAAGTCCTGTTCATTCTGCTGCTAAAAAATTATGATTCACGATTAACTGCCACAGTGAACAAGACAACTTTTTATCCTCCCGTCCATTTATTTGAAGTTATTCCACATTATTTACTTCTATTCATTGAATGTGGTATTAAAGAGTACATAGGAACAGTGTGTGGTTTTCTCAGGAAAAGTTGCAGATGAACCAACATTCTTGTATCCTCCCATGTCAAAATTAGCCACCTGATCTATCCTTTAGGAGGGTTTTCAGGTTTTGTGATGGAAGAAATCAAATGTTGCTGGCTTTTGAATGGCATTATAATATCTGAGATTCAATTTGCTGAAAGTTAGGTTATCATCCTCGTAGCCAAGTTCCCTTGATGTAAAGAAGGTAACTAATTTTGTATTTGTTTGTAAATTGTAACCCAAAACTTTCCATTGGTTGATCATAGCTTATACTTGGAGAACACAGTTTCCTTGGAAGCTTTTTATATTAATTGTCGAAGGCATATGGATATATCTAATGCTATTGCAAGTGACATATAGGTGCACTTGCTTTTTCTGGCTAGCTAGGTTAAGTCTCTTCTAGAATGAGGTAGAACTATATAATTATACTCTTCCTTCTTCGACATTAATTGGTTTGAATCTAGAATTAGGTTATTGCCTGATGATTGCTAGAAATGTGCAACAATTTTGGTGGTTAAGTTATTCTTGTGATCGATATGTATATACATAAATGGAAAACCTCTTAAGCATGGACACGCCATAAAGGTTGGCGTACCCGTGTCATACCATGTCAGACACGTCCTCGGACATGTCCAGACACAGTGTCTGACACTCCTCGACTCCATAAAAAAAAAAAAAAGGACTGCTCGGACATGGTCAGGATACAGTCAAGACACGACCGGATACTTTGACAATGATTTTTTTTTTCATTTTCCTGCATTATGGTAATAATTGGGTTAATTAATTCCAACTACTTGTGACAAAATTTAAAATTAAATTTACATATTTTCAGAGATCCTTTTAAATCCTCAATTTTCTTGGAAAAATATATACTAAATATACTTTTACCATGAATTAATACTTTTTATCATAAATATATATAGTTTTTTTATTGCCGTGTCCTTATTTTTCAAAAATTGCCATGTCCGTGTCATGTTGTATCATGTCATCGTATCCATGTCCATGTCCGTGCTTCATAGATGGAAATAGATATTCTGATAAAACTTTTCTAGAGGTTTATGTATACATATGATAGATGTCATTCATTTGATGAGAAACCCCGGTTATTCTGTTTTTTTAGGCAATAACATAATCAGGTTGTATCATATACAAGCATTCAGGGTTAAAGTGGAGACTGGGCTAGGACATGGAAATGTCCTATATATAAAATCATTAGGAAATTAATTGCCATATATAAAATCATAAAGCCTCCTGATATGATATTCTTTTCTTTTACAAGGGACATATATATACAAATCTGATGCGAGATGGTACTAATAATATTAGTTACTAAAATATTTGATCTCTTTTTTGTTAGGTTTTTTAGTTCTTCTCTATAGAAAGTGGATGACAATCAAGCAAGAGGAAGAAAAACATGGAGAGATGAGGAAAAGGTTTGTGAGAGTAGGTCAGACTATGCCTTGCTTAATCAATAAACCGAATGTGATGGTACCATAGTGGTTCCAAGAAGTGGGGGATGGTCGGGGGTGACCATACCCTTCTACATATACGGGATTCACTTTGCTAGGAGAAATGAAATAACTTGCACATTTTGGATGAAGGTATAAAATGGTTGCATTAAGAAATATCTTAGTCTTACAGAGTTTGATTTGCACTTTCTGTTTAGCTTTAGCTAGTTGGGTTTTCTGAGAACTTGTTATTTCGGGAAATTTGATAGTATAATGGATTGGAAAGCTGGCCATTTAAAATCTGAAACCTTAGTACTAACCATACTGATAAGCAATCGAAGTTTAATAGTTTATAACTGATAGAAGAACTGTAATTTCTTATAGCACATGCTAATATATGAGTCCCTTTCTGGGCACTTGTCAAGGTAATGCTACATAGAGAAACATTTTCACTTCAATATAGCTAGTGACAGAGATTCTTTTATCTATGAAAACCTTAACAAGTGCATTTTGGACTAATTAAGGACTTACTACAGTAGGATACTGCTAGGGCCCTTTATTCATTCCTTGTTTGCTGCAAATTAGATTGCAGGACATTAGTACTTTTGGTCCTTAAAAACTTATGAAATTTCAAGGGGAGAAGAATTATAAGCTTTGTCATGTACAAACCGTTCAAAAATCAAGAAAAAAATTTGCTTGTTTGAGTTCGTGTTCTCTTGTTTAATTGAAACCATCAGTTGGTCTTTGCTCAAGTGGCTCCAAATTAAAAGTGGTGTCAATTCAATATACCTTTTGTTTTGACCTTTCCTTGTTTGTTTGAATTTAGATAACTAGTTACGGAAAATTGGCATATATTATATATAGGATCTAAACTCTTGGAAGAGGACTATGATTCTTTTACATAATAATGCTGGACCTCCTAAAAGTCCATTTTTGTTCAAGGAATATGAATGCAGACAGCAGACTAATCAATGTTATGTATCTGTGAAAGTATGTACTTTTTGTATCTGAATTCTGGACACATCTTCATCAACTTTTGAGAAAAAGTTGTCCTGATGGATTCACTTAATTTTCAGAAACATCCAGAGTATGCGCCAGTCATGATGATCTATGTGAAACTAATATCAGGTTATTGAATTGCACAAGAATGAAGGTCATTCTTCCTGTACATAATCTCAATGCAAAATAAAGTTTCCGCAAAAGGTGATCGACAAAGAGTTATTGTTAGAGTACTGGAAGAGAAGATATGTGTCAATCAGAAACTTTCTACACATTGCTCATGAGGACAAGAAACTGGAGTTGTTAGCTGCTGCCCGTATTGTCTATAGTTTTCTGGAATCCTTTTCATTCCAGGCCCCTACATATATCCGACAGGCAAAAGGTACTGAATGCTTCTCATCTGATTAATTTTCCTTGATATTTATGGCATTAAAGAATAATGACTTGACAAACAGTTGCTGTTGGGGTCTTGCGGCTGTCTTATGCTATTAATTGCTTGTACAACTTTGAGAAAGGAAAGTAATTAGTGACGGAATTCATAGGATTATGAGATGCATTAAGGAGAATAAAATAAAATAAACCACTTAGGTGACTGCAGCACCATTGATACTTAATCTTAAACCAATTAAACTTGTTAATTTTCTTAACTCTGAAATTACAAACCTAATCCTAGCATATCTAAAAGCTAGAAAGTAAAACTTCCTAGATACATATTTTGATTAATTTAGCTTTTAATTCATGAGTTTCACCTGGCCATACCTTTTATCTGTTTTTATCAGATAATTTTCCTGTAACAACTCTATGGACCTAACTTTGAAATGATCAAACAGCCGGCATCTGAAATATAAATGATGCAAATGGAAAATAGTTACAATCTTCACATACAAGTCTAGAAAGTCTCTACAGGACATGGAAGTACTTAATGTGGCAGCCTGGTTGTGTGACACTAACAATTTATAGTTCTTTCTTTCTCTATTTAGGTGAGTTATATTGTTTTAAGTTTCTATATTTATGCTTCTGATTTGTCTAGGCACTGCAAAAAAGGAAACAATTGAGAATTCCTGGTTGAAAATGAATATGTATAATCAGAATATGCACGTTCTCAGTCTTATGTAGTGTACATAGGATTCCATTCAAAACATTTTAGATATTTCTCATGTTTATGCCAATAGAAGTTGTTTTTTTCTTCCATGAATGTAAAAAATATCAACTCATCATGCAAAACATAGAAAATAAAAGGTGATTAACTAATGAAAAGAAGTGTCGGGAATTTGCCAGGAAATGAAGAACAAATCCTCACCACCACAGAATTTATGTACTTAAGAATCAATCAAAAAGTTGATCAGCCGAAAAGAGATTGCTTCTGTGATATTCTAAGGACACCCTTATGCCACAAAGCCTGTATGCGTCCTTTAGACTGCTGGAACACCAAAAAGATCTAAGTTTTGTGGTTTGCTGAGCCTGAATCATAGGACCTTTTAGGGTGATCTGAAAGCACTTGCTATAAAGAATCCAGCATTTGAGATTAGAGGGCCTCAAGCCAAGTAAATCAAAGCAATGGAACATATAGGTGGCACGTTCCCAAAATATCTTTGAATACAACCCTTGCCAACCTGTATTCCATATCCTTTTTGCATATGCTGAGCTATTTAGTTATATTATCAATGTCCTCAGTGCATTGTCGGCAAGTGAACTTGGTCATGAGTTATGATGGTTCAGCCTTCTAAATATGATATATGTATATTTGAGGAAAAACTTAGAAAAAGATGCATAGCTCTTGAGTTATTCTTGCACTAGATGAAGACGAAAACGAAAATGTACTAAATAAAAGTTGGCAGGTCAAAATGTTAAGATTTAGACAAGTTAGAGGCTTAGGCTCGTTTGGCATCGTTTTTGTTTTCTATTGCCATTTTCATATTTTAGAAACAAAACAGCTGAAAATGCATTTGGTAGAATGTTTCTGTTTTCAAAATTTTGGAAACAAAAAACATGTTTCAGAAAAAAAATAAAAGCAGAAATTTTATGTTTTCAAAATACTTTCATAACACGTGAATAATAATTTTTTAATAATATCCTTAATACTTAACTAACATATGTTTAGGTTTTTTTAATATATTTTCATGAGAAAACAAACAATAAAATTATATATCCAAACATGATTTTGTTTTTAAAAAATTGACGGCGTAATAAAAACAAAACAAAAATGAAACAAAAAAGCAGAAACGATGCCAAACGACCTCAGTTTGTGTATTAAGCCAAGTTGTAATTGATGAATATTTATGCATAATAAGGTTGAAATTGAATCAAGATGCATAACTACTTGTGACATGTATCTTATTGCTTCGTTTGAAGAGTTCTTATAAGCTACTTACGGTTATGGCCTTACAAGATATAGATGCTAAGATCATTTTACTCTTACGTTGCTACATCTCTGAGAGACTAATTGCCTTGTCTTGTATGTGTTTTTAACTTTTGGATGATCAAATTGCCTTTGCCTTTACTTAATCATATGTTAATGCATATTCCATCTTAAATCAACTAGTTAAATTTACTTAATTTACCATATATAAAAATGTAGTTATTTTTATGAAGTACTTTTTCCAAATATTGAAGTACTTTTTTATGTTTACTAACAAGTGTTGGCGAGATGGTGGAGACCTCTACACCAATAGGGATGGCGGTATTCGCTAATTTGGAGGAATATATACCTTAACCTTAAGTTTTTAGGGTATCTGAACCCGATAATTACTCGATTTTATATTTTTTTAAATCACTACCTGAACCCTATCCGAATAAAATCCTAATTACCCGTTAAATACCCGAATCCAATAAACACCTGAATAAATTTAATAAATTAAAATTAATTCATAATAAAATAAGTCCAAGTTTAAAAAAATTATATTTTAATAATTTGATGAATTTTAATTAGTATTAGATAATTATTACATTATTTTTGAGTAATTTTGAAACAAAAATATAATAAAACATAAAAAAGTAATATTAAAAAATTAATTTTATAATCAGATTTTGGTAATAGGTATGCGAAGATCACTACTCGAACCCGTCAAGGGTACTAAAATTACTACCCAAACCCTACTTGCTAATTATAGGGGATTCAATTCCACATAATCGAATCGGGTGATCCAGGATATCCTATTACGAATTACTCATTACCATCCCTATACTCCAGTAAAGATAAGAACACAAGTTTAATTCCCGAACATTCACTTATTAGGGGGTTTTATCTTTTACACTCTCAAGTTCCGACCCCAGAGAAGATTATAGTCTTATACCAATAGAAAATACCTTTTTGCTTAATCAACTGAGTCATTAACAGAACAGTAACTAGTTCAAAAATTAGTGGGAAATTATCACACCCACATAAATAGAGTGGTAAGTTTTACATAAAGCACCTAGCCAGAAGTTTTATGTAAAATATTAATATTAATTATCGTAATTAGACTTGTTTAAAGGTCGGCCTACCATCAATTCTAGGCCTACGAGATTAGCCCAACTAGACATCCTAAACAATCAAACCTGCCGACTAGTTTTGTAAGATCAACCAGGTGCAATTCAAGATATGGACCAGGCAATTCTAGATTTTAGCCCAATCCCATAGAAGCCCACGAACTCCTTTAACTGTGATATTCACTATCCAGAGATGTTATGAAACCATATTATGCCAATAATTAAGTCATTTTATTTCCGAAATTCACCATAAATTTACTCCTTTTCATGATAAATGCATGCATAATCTATTCCTTCCGCTTTCCCATCTACATACATCAATGCTATTCAACCATATAGATAGATACTTGTCAACTAGGCGAGGGGAAAAGAGCAATGCTACATGACCATCAAATTTCATCTCACCGATTAATCCGTCTAATGTGATGAAATTTTAATCATTAGAATCTTATGGTAAAACAATGTCAAAATTTAGGACTTATCTGGTAAAATAGTTGTTTCTAAAATTTATATTTTAACTTATGACACATCAGGCAAATTAGAAATTAAATTTGAAATTAAATTTGATAGATCGAGAATTTTTTCCAAGGAGAAAATCTATCATATAATTGAAAATTCATGGTATTCCCCTCAAACTTTGGGATCTCAACCAATATGTGTGTTTCTACCCATGCCCATTAATGCACCAAAAACTATTCATTACAAAAAGGAATTGACCAATTACATCGATGAACATTGAGAATTCATATGAGCACAGAAACCAAAGGGAAGGAGGGAGGGTTGCTCACTCAAAACCCATAATTTTGAGTCAGCAATTCCCACATGGTGATGGTGTCCCCATTGTCTCTGCTTTCATTTGTACCCAAAACCCAAAATGCTCATAGCAAAAAGAAATTCAAGAATGAGTCCAAAGATCATCAATCATAGAAACAAAATGTGTGTCTTCATGTCACCATAATGGGAAAGAAGAAACATTCATGTGTACATGATTATGGTGCACCTCATGGTGGGGGGGGTCCCATCCATCACTCCACTCTGGGGCCCCTTAAAATCTGGGTCCTACCGCTATTGATTGGAAAAGAATCAGACAGATCTGGTGGTGGGTGGGTCCTTCAGGATTAGGATTGCACGTGGGTATCATGAAGCTGCCTTTTTGACCAATACCACTGCAATTTGCAAACCTCCCTCTCCCTACGTCGAAGTGGCTGCTTCTGATTGGTGAGTAGCAGTTGAAAGAGTACTTATTTGTTTTTGTTATTTTTTTCTTTCCTAGTCCTTTCACTTTCCGATTTACCCACATCTAACCCTCCAAGACAAAGTTTGGGTTCTTTTTTCTTCTCTCTCTCTTCTCATATATATATATATATATATATATATGAGTATACATACGGTCGGTTCGGTTAAAAAAATTTCAAAACCGAATTAACTGAATTCTTTTAAAAATTCGATCGAAATAGATCGAATACAAACTAAATAAATAAAAAATTAAACTATATCGATCGGTTCGATCGAATTTAATGTATTTTTACTTTTTGTTTTCAATTTTTTTAAAGATCAAATAAAAACTAATGAAAAATCTAAAACAAATACATATAAATTTATGCAACTTATAAAGATAACAACTTCAAAATATTAAATTGAAAAAAATCTTAAAACTTGCAAAGATAATAAAATCAAGAACGTATAAATGTTAAGGTTATTTTTCTTTTTTTAAGAAAAATAAGAGTATTTTTATTTTCAATTTATTTGAATATTAGTATTAATAAATTATATTATATATACATCTTCTAATATATAATGAATTATATAAATTATATTAAAAATTATATTTAAAACTATTATTATATATTAATCGATTGTTCGATCGGTTCAGTTAGAGAATTTTAGAAACCAAAAATCGACCAAATAAACCAATATTTTCAACCGTGTAAAATCAAAAATTGTTTTAATCGAACCATTTACACCAAATTTAATCGATTTGATCGATTAAATCAATTTGAACCAATTAATGCTCACCCCTACTCTTCTGTTTTAGTTTACACCATAGCAGAAGTCAATGTAAATAAAGAAGGAAAGATATATTTATATTATTATATTATATAAATTAATAATAGATTTAATTTTCTTAATAAACTATTGCATTATACTATTTTTTTAGAAATTTAACTATATAATTTCATTATCAATAATAATAATAATCAAAGTGAATTCACCTGAGCAAAAATTAAATAAACAGGGAAAAAAAGAAAATTTACCATTTGATTCAAGAAAAATAAAAGTAATTGAATTAGTTACTATTAAAGAAGAAAATAAAAATGGAAATTGAATAATGACTTCTGAATTTCTTTTGGGTGGGACCAAAGAGCAAAGAACTGTAAATTGGGAAAACAGTGTTAGATTCTGACGAACGTCTAATGCCAGGGAATGACACGCGCATTGCACGTGCACAAAACGAGAGGTTACCCTGCAAAGAGCTGAGACCCACTCTTCCAGGATCCCTCACATTTTCCTTTTTTTTTTTTATTATTACTATATTATTATTAAATTAAATAAAACACCATTTTTTAACCGGTAACCGCACATAATCCTAGGTCTCCCATCACTTTTTCAAACTGATAAAACACTAGTAATAAATTTTTTTTTAAGATAAATAACCCCCAAAAAGGAGCAAAGTCTCTCCACCCAGCTTATTATCTCCATGGAAATTAATTAATGCCATTCAATATTCAACAAATAATTTTTTCTGCCTTACAAATTGTCATAAATTAAGCCAAAAATGATGAAAATATATATAATTAACCATATTGAATGCAATGCATTAGTTGAAAATAAATATGTACTTTTAATAAGTTTTAGGGGACTTATCCTGACTACTTTCATCAATGTCTTGACTTAATCATGCATATATATTCGAAGTCAATGGATTTTACTGTTTAAGATTGGTTTAATTAGTAAGCTTTCGTCTTGAAATAAATAAATGGATTATTATTATTATAATATAAGGTACGATGTAAATGAATAGAAGTCGAAATTCAATATCCATGGATATATCGATATATATATCCGATATCGATATTGCGATACATCTACGGGAATCTTTTTTTTTCGATATCCGTCGATATATTCATATATCCGCGATATATTTATAATATTTTATTTATCCGTTGATTTTGACCAATTGATCCGAAAGTTGACTTTTTTAATTTTGCCCGTTTTTGATCCCGAATTAAGTCTAGACCCTTCCTAAGCCAGACAGAAGCCTAATTAAGCTAGTTTGAGTCTGCATAGGCATATGTTTATTTTAAAAAAGACTTTTAT
This sequence comes from Microcos paniculata, assembly GCA_030664755.1. Taxonomy (NCBI): domain Eukaryota; kingdom Viridiplantae; phylum Streptophyta; class Magnoliopsida; order Malvales; family Malvaceae; genus Microcos; species Microcos paniculata. Next base: position 11,500,765 of record CP131462.1, read on the forward strand.
AGATTTTAAAGATAAGAAATTGTTAGTTTTGTCTATTGATATGTTGATAATTTAGTAAAATTTAATATTCTTTTCTCTACATAGATTTGAGAATCAACTATTGAAAGCTTAGAAACAGTGAAGAGCTCATTGGCAAACGAAGATCCTTTTGAAGGTGAGAGATCCTTTGATCTTATAAAAAATTAAAATGGACATACATTTTCTTACTTGTTAAACTCATAATTATTATTATTATTATTATTATTGGTATACATGATTTTTTGAAAATATTTTTACTTTCTAAACTATTATAATATAATTACCAATCGTATTTTAATATTTTTGTAGATGGCTAGAGATGAAGCATGGGAGTATGAACAGCCAAAACCAAATAGCAAGGGTGGTTTTATCTGTAATTATTGTGGGCTTATGACGAAAAGTGGTGAAGTTACTCGGTTAAAATATCATTTATCTGATACAGATTCAAGAAAAAATGTTAAATCATGTGATCAAGTGCCTCCAGAAGTGAAAGAAATAATGAAACATGCATTATTTGATTATGCTAAACAAAAAGAAAAAAGCAAACACAAATGGAAGGTATTAAAGCAGAATTGAGAGCATGTATAATGGGTCAGGAGGATGATCAGGACAATGACGATGATGATGATGATAATGCATTTGTATATCCTCCAAATTTGTCTCAATATGAGAAAGTTACTTATAAAAAAGGCTTATCATGCTTTAAAATAGTCTGAATGGAAAAATGAACAAAAATTGAAATATTCAACCGGACTTGGCAACAGTAGTAAACAATCGTCCAAGATTTCATCTATGCTCCAAAAAAGTCATAGTGTTCAAGAACAAGAAAAAATATGAGTATCCTCTTTTCCAATCTTGTTTATTGTTACTACAATATAAAATTACGTGTTAGAGATATGGAAGCTACAGAAGATGAGTCGTCGGTGTTAGACCCATTAGAATATACTTGATATTACTGTTGAAATTGATGATGAAAATGAGTATCCTCTTTTTCCAATTGATTAGGTCTGTGCAATTAGATGGTCATGATAGGAAGCATAATCTAGAAATTAATATTCGTGCTCAAGAATGTAGGATTGATGTTGATAAAGTCTTATCTGAAAAGATAGGCTTAGACTCTTCATCAGATAAAACCATCAATCCTCCACCTTGATTCGAAGGTCATGCAAGAAACCAAGATGATGATGAAAATGAAGAAAGGACTACAACAACAGGGACTCAAGGTGAGGTGGACAAAGAGGAATATAAAATGTTGCAAGGTATAATCCTTCATGTGAAAGTGATTATTATAGATCAATAAGTCCATTTACATACGAAGCAACTTTCATACATGTTACGCAAGATGAGGACTATGGGTTTCGCAAAATTGGACATGGAGCAAAAGGTAAAAAAGGGAAGAGAGGTATGAATAATCTCACTGATGATTTTGACTCTATGAGTATAACCACAGAATAAAGTTCAATTGGTTATAATACACCGATGAATTTATATTCTGCAAATTGGTCTGATGGTAGATATGGGGAATATTATCATGGGGCACCATATTCATCTAGTCAGTATCCATCATATTATTCCCTTGAACAACAGCCTTCTTATGATTGTCAACCAGCACAGCCAGCGGAACCACTGGTGGATTATAGTTCCCCCCCTGAATATCTTATGCAAGCTAGTTCAATTGAACATTTTACTCATGTGCAGAATTATGTAAATAATTATACAAAACTTATGAGTTGGCCTGAATATTACGTCTTAATTTAACCTAGGGCTGAAAGTCATGTTAATTTTGAGCCTCCAAAGAATTCAATATGGTATTAAATATTATCAATTTGATGAATTTTGTAATATTTGATGTTGTTGAATATATATATTTTTATAAATATGATTGATAGTCTTATTTTTATTATATTTCATATATTTTCATCGATTTGAATATTTACCAACACATTAATTCTATATTTGAATATACTTTAATTAAGATGTTTTAACTTTAAAATATGTAACAATATGTAAATAAACATATGTTGAAATTTCATTTCAAAATTCCAACGTTTACTATAAATATCTGTAATTTTTTCTCATTTTTTACCACTTTTATACGATATCGATATATCCATCGATATATTCATTGATATATCTTTAATTTTGAAGATGCCCTATTGATATGGATATCGATATTTAATTTCTTGATTCCAGTGTCTCGCTTTACGTCCTATGCATTATAGTTCACTATTTGTCTCACCCATTTAATTTTAACAAAATAAATAAAAAAATTAAAATTAAAATCTTACCCCAATAATATCATAAACATAAAAACTTATATGATTTTGAGCTAAATTTTTGTTATAAAGGTCTTTTTCTTCTCTCTAAAATAATTTTAAAATTTTTTGCTTGAAAAAAAAAATGCTTAAATCAAACAAAGAGTAAAGTATATTTTTGAATTGAAAGGCATGCTCTTCTATACGGGTACGGAGTAAGCACTGAAATGTGATAGAAGATTTCCATTTGATGTAAAGAACATATATATACCATCTCTCCTCGTGTAAAATAACAAATTGTACAAGGATAATAGTAGGTTACAAGGATAACATTAAGAAGTAAGAAAACTAGTACTATTAATATTTTCTTCTTATAGGTTATTCTATTAAATACTATTAGAAGACGCTCCTGGGCTTCGCTCCTGGTTTTTTAAAATTTTTAAATATTGCTATAAATTTTTTTAATAAACTTTAATTTTTTATTTTAAATTTTAAAAATAAACTTTTCTTTTTTATTATATATTCAAACATGAATAGAGGTAAATTTTTTTGAAATTATTTTTAATGTATGATATAGATGTATAAATTTTGATCTCATAAATTAACTTTTAAAATTTGAGAGAGAGAATAATTTTGGAATAAGGGAAAAAAGATTAAAAAAATAAAAGTAATTTTACTCAATCTTCAAAACAATACATAAACATATGAGTAAATCAATGTTATGGAAAAATACTTTAAAAAAATATAATCTATATATAACAAATATATATAATTAATATAATTAATAAAAGTTTTATTTTAAATTAAAAAAATTGGAGGACTAATAAGAAATGATAAATAGTACTCCAAAATTCTTTTTAATTGACTTTTAAGAAGTACAAATATAAATATTAATTGATATGAATTTTTTAGAATTTTTAAAATTTTAAACATTTAACTCTTGTTTTAGAAAAAGTTTGAAAAAAAAAAGATGACTACAATGAGGATGACAAATGATACAAAATTCTTGAAGTAAAGGATTATTAATGATTTTTTAAAATAAATTTTATAGGAATTTTAGAAAAAAATTAAGATAAAATTTAAAAAAGAAGAAATGATAGAATTCTTGTAATTTTATCTTAAGTAAAACTAAAAAATTTGAAAGCTACCATTTTAAAAGTCAAAATGACTTAAGATATAAATAAACTACAAAAATATATAAAAAGAAAAATGGTTTTTTGTTCCCTTTTTGTATGAAAGGAAGAAGAAATTTTTTTTAGAAAAAATAAAGATAAAATTAAAGAAGAAAAATGATGGAATTCTTACTATTTTGTCTCAAGTAAAATTAAAGAATTCAAAAGAAAATTTCTTTAAAAATATAGACGGTTATGAGATTTTTTATCAATTCTTTTTCTTAAAAGGAATAATATTGTTGGAATTCTAAATATTAGAAAAAATCAATTCTTTTTTTAAAATGAATATTGTTGGAATTCTAAGGATTATTATATTGGAAAAGACAAATATAAACACTTTCTTTTAAAATATAGGAATAAGTAAAATGATAGTTTTGACAATTCATGTATAAGCATTTAAATCATTAGAAAAAGTCCAAAAAGGACATTAAACTTGTAACCACAACAATTGATATGGGATCATTTATGTACTTATATTAGGTGTGAAAATTAATATATATATATATATAGACTAGTATTAAACTTATATTTTTCATTAAAAGTGCAAATTTAATCAATAATATAAATTTAATTTGGCACTTAAGTATTTTGGATTAAATCTATAAGATTGACACAAGTGATCAAGTTTTGAATTCATGTAGAAGGTATTTGGATTCGAAACCCACGATCTTTATTGATAAGTGATCCAACATGTTCCACAAACAAGAATGTAAATCACTAATTGAGTTGGTAATTTACTTTGACATTAAAAATAGGCATCATCCCCAACTTTTAGGGGGCGTTTGGTTGGGGACATCTTACATGTCCTGTGGGAATGTGCACCATGTCAAGTTACATGTCCTCGTTTGGTTTCTCTGACAATAGTGTCAGAGGGCATGTGATTACCACGGACGTGGTAATATGGGTGGGAATGTGATTACCAACCCTCTCTTAGGTTATGTTACATGTCCTACCATTTTGACTTCAATTTTTCTATTTTACCCTCACTTATTTCTCATTATACCAACAAGCAATGGTTTTCTTTTTTAGTTTAACAATATTTATATTTAAACAAAAAACAATTGATAATTTTAATTGAAGGAATTTTAGATTATTTGTATCTTTATATATTTATCAATTATAAAAATTATTTATCAAATTATTATTTTTATTGTTAATATTTTGATTTTTTTTATTTTGTTAATATTTACTTTTTGTTATTGAATTTGTTTAACAGTTTCAAAATGTGTTGATTTAGTTAGAATATTAATTTAGTATTAATTTAGTTAGAATAGAAGTTTAGAAAACTTTTTATATAAGTAAGGGTAAACTAGTAAAATAGTTATTCATATATGTCACATTCCCACACCAACCAAACATGATAATCTAAGATGTCTATTTCTTCAATCAAACACAAAAGGCACACATTACCAGGACATCACATTACTAGGCAATGTTGTGGTAATCTTATGTCCACAGGTAATATAACATCACCCCAACCAAACACACCCTTAAAGTTTTAAATGTATCAAAATTGTGAGTGGAATTTACAATATTTTTAAGAGCCAAGTTAGAAAACTATCAACTCATTCATATGTTTTTCATCTTGTACTCTTTATATACTAATTCAAAGTAAAGAAATTATAGTACTCCATATGCGTAGTTGTTTTATAATTATTGTCTTTTATCTTTCTTAAGAAAATCCACATTATTAGTTTAGATATATACTCTCTCCGTTTCATAATAACAGTTATTTCAGAAAAAAAATGTATTTCAAGTTATTTATCATTTTAAGAATTTTATAAAATATTAACTATTTATTTTTCAAGTTTGCCTGCCCATCTCTTTTTAAGTAAAATACTTATTACTAAAAAAAGAATAAATCATCCCAATAAAAAAAATAAAACTACCATTTCATAATATTTTAATAGATTTTATGAGACTTTAATAATTTTCTTAATTCTCATGCAAAACTTAAAATACATGTTATTATAGAATGGAGGGAGTACCATCTAATAAGGAAAATAATTAATTATCAATATGATTTATATCCTAACTACTACAATTTAATAGAAAGCTATTTATCCTGCATCTTTAAACAAGCTATATTTCTTGATATCGAATTTAGAATATCATTTTTACATAAGAGATAAACAAAGCGACTTATTTAAGATTTCAAACTCGAGAGCTATTAAGTAATTTTCAATTCTAATTGTTTTCACTAGAGAGGAATTGGATTTGAGAAGATCATATTCCCTTGTCCTCTTCAAATTATTATCCCTCAATATTTATCATCTTCTTTACTGAAATTTTGATTTTCATTTTACAGCAGCAAAAGGAAAATGAATTACCATGGGGCAAAGAAATTAAAAGTGTCAAATCATAAGGTACAACCCACATGTGATGAGTGATGAGCAATGCTTTGAAATTGCATTTCAGTAGCTATGCCTATGACTTGACAACACTGCAACTAATGGGGATCCCCTACACATAACTACTAGTAAATCACACAAAACTCAACAAACAATCATCACCAAATTAATATCTATACTGCTTTCCTTACCCCCGTGCTCTGCATTATTTTCAGCGACTCAAAAATCTCCATCTGCTCACTGCTTATTAGGCACTGAAAATATTTTCTCAGACACTGAATAAGGAACATAGACCACACCTAATTTAGCAGTACTGAAGCTTTTTGGCCTTTCTAATTTTGGTTAGTGGCAGCAAGAGATAATGAATCCTTACAGAAACCCCATTTTAACGAAGTAAAACATTTGATTTGAGAACTTAAGCAGCTGTTAATGAAAGAGAAATGGAAAGTAAATGCAACAGTAGCTAGTTTTTTTATAGTAATTAGTAAACTTGGAAATCAAAATGTTTGATCGTGAGGAACTTTCTGCATATATATAACAAGCTTGATGCTGAATTGCTCATATCAGTAGCATATTGCATGCACAAAAACAAAATTACTTAAAGCAACTGCCTAGCTAGCTAATTAACTCCTAATACTATCTCTTTTGCTATTTACAATTGGAGAAAATAAGGGAAAAACAAAAGGAAGGAAGAAGGTGAAGAGAGAATTTAAGTTAGCTGCAAACTGCACACAGGCAAAGTTGGGACATATGAATTCTTCACTTCTGCAAGTTTGCAGCTAAAGATCAAAAGTTTTTGAGCCAATTATTAGACACTCATATATATAGCCTTGATCGCCATGGAATCAACTGTTTGCTTTGATTAATGATCTGCAGCAAAATGATGTTAATCATGCCAGCAAAGCAGCATAACAACACATCTTCTGATAATGTAGAGTCTTCCCTTTTGTTCCCTAAGATACCCTCCAAGCCTTCTGCATGAAATCTTCTTCTTGGACTCTCTCATGCCTGCTGCTGCTACACTACTTCTCATCATCTTCATCTCTTTACTTCTTCTTAATGATCTTCTTCTGTCTGGGTTTTCTGGAGTAGCAGAAATGGAGAGAAAAGCAAAGCAAAAAGCTCTAAAGGTACTAGTGTAGAGTTGTAGTAAAATTGTTTGAAAATTGAGAGGAAAGTGTTGGCTTCTTATAGTGGGAGCGATGTGGTCCAGATTCCTGCACAAGGGGGAAAATATGCATCTCATCAGCCTCCAAGAAAATATAAAAAGAAAACAAAATTTCCAATTTCTGTCTACTGTGAATGTGACACGTCATTATATGAAGAAAAAATATTTAATGTGAGAATCACCAACCCAAGATAACTGGTCGGCCATTGATGGGAAATTCTGAAGGAAAAGCCTGAAAGCTTTGAACTTTGAAGGCAGAAAAGATTTTTATTTTAATTTTTATCTTACTGCTTCTATATACTTCTAAGTTCTACCATGTTTTCATGAGAAAAATTTACTAACATTTTTTGAAAGAAAGAGCTATGATGTTTCCTTGTCATGTCGTTTGACTGCACATTGCCTAAGGCATCGATCATGCCATTATTATTTACCAAACCTTCTCTTTTGCTCTTATTCGCAGTTTGTGAAAAATATCAAAATTCTTTTGTTCAGTCCTGCCAATCCACAGTTCACTGATCCATGTAATGCATGTGCACAATAAAATCTCAACATCATCCTTAGCCTAGCAAGGACAAAACAAAGAAGAAATTTGTGCCTTCAAATTTCAGTAAACATCTTTTAAGTTCTAAATTATTTAGAACTGTAATTAACCAAATCTTTAAGTTCAAGCCAACGATAATTTAGAAAAATTAATAAACACTTGACGCTCTTCTGTTGGCCTCGGGAAGGAAAGGGGGTCCATTGAGATTAAGGGTACTTAAAAAATTTGCAACTAATAAATTAGAAAAATGAAGAGAGACAAGGCAGAGATGCAGTAAGGTTTACAACAATGAGTATTATATTTATATATAGAAAAGCTCAAAACTCAAAACATTGCAAAATGGAATCTGAACGACTTCTTGATGAAACACAAACCATGATATTAGAATTGATTATGAATCTAATCCAAATAAAAATCTCAGCATAATCCCACATGTTGCGTCTCGTGCTTCACTCACATCACATATCTAGTCAGGCTCGTACCCTGGTCTCGCTCATTCCAGGCTCAAGGCGATTAATCTATATTCCTTGAGCTGGCAATCAATTTCGAGCTGCTCAGAATTGAGCAAACATCTAGCTAAATTCCTGGAACTCATGGTCCCTTCCCTTTGAGATTCATTATTCTAATTTTACACTTTAACATTATTCTTTAATACCGGCCGGTACGTACTAATATTATTGTTGAACATAGGCAAAGTTTAACTCTTACGGATAGATTAATATGATTGATCAGACTTCTAATTAACCTTAATCGTTGTAAATAAGATTCTCTCTATTCCAAACAGTTAGACGAAGGAAGCTAATTAATTAAGCCCCGTAATTATAAGAAACTATGCCGAAAAGATTCTATTCCACTAATGACATGAAAGTGCATTTCCAATTTGAGTCATGATATCATGAAATATTCGAAATCTTTGATGTATGTTGAGAAAAATGCAAAAGCATTGAAGTGGAGGAGAGAAAAGTCCACATTGCACTATACATGATAGTTAAATGATCGCTCTCAAGTCTCAATGATCGATGTGACCCATGAAAGTTTCTAGATAAAAAAAGATATTAGTAATTAATAAACTCAAATTATTAGACAAATAATTGAAACGAACCAGCTGGCTGTTAACCTAGGAGAAAACTCTTAGCCTTATCTGATTTGTGGGCCAAAAACGCACCCATCCGCTTGTATTTTTGATTATGATGTCTTTAAATCTGGGTTTTTTTCTTTTTCTTTTTTTCTGGGTAGGGTCAAGTTTTGAAGGCCAATTATCCACCAACACCCCCAGAAAGAGAAACTTCTCCATGGAAAGGAGACAATGGGAGATTAAATTATCTCAAATGACTCCATTACCAAACAATGGGACCATGGTTTTGTCTCAAGTTGTTGCTTCCCCGGTTTTATTCTATGTTTACATTTTGTAATAGAAAATTACAGACATGAACTGTGCAGAGAGGACCGGTCGCCACGTGACAGTCCCGTGACAGACACGGTCGTTGCCTTACTTATGGTAGACAGCCAAGATTTTTGTTAGGCTGTTGTTCTTGATTAGTGCCGAGAGTTTTCTTTTTGTTGACTTCATGTTTTCACAATAATTAAGCTCGCCTTAATTAATCCAAGATTTTGTGTACTAAACCTAAGATTACCGTATCTTTGTCTTGGTTTCTTCGAAGATTTCCCATGCCATCGGCGTCCTCTAACATGTACGTACGGTTCAATGTACTAAGTTAGGACTTAGGATTTTTTGGATTAAGGGATATTCACATTTATTAATCGTGATTAGGAGAAGCATTTTTTTTTTATCAAGCAAGCATCCCAGTTTTGCTAAATCTTGAAAATTGATATACTGAGTACCTAGAAGAGCTGCCGGATTAGTAACTAATCATGTTAACCCAACAAAATATATATGTAGTATCTTGTGAATGGAAAAAATAAGTAAGGAAGAATTACTTTTATTTAGAGTTCAACGTGACACAACTTTGGATTAGTTGAATTTGAATCGAATATCAGGGAATTTATTCATATTGAGATTATTCAAGAATGATAACAGGAATATTTAAGAAGAATCATCTCAAAAGACTACTTACGAAATAGGAGAAGATTTTATCAAGAAACAAAGGCCAATTTCATCATGATTTTGTAGGCCATTCATGACATAGAAGATATGTTACAAGTTTTAGTGGCTTGGAATGAAGTCTAAGGGATTGGTGTGGCCCAACTTACATTTGAAACATACAAATGTTGAGATTTTTAGTAGCAACTAAATGAATCTTCAGGTAGTCCAAAAAAAGGCATGCGGATAATGGATTTTATAGACTTATTTATTTCTTCCTCCCTTTAGTAAACATCCGAATGAAAACGAAATTTCATTCGAATTCTCATAACGACAACTCAAAACAGTCACAACTAATACAACACTTATATTTTATACTTATTCTCAAGAAAAATAGCAAAACAACGGGTTCGATCTTCATGCAATTCCCTTATTAAGATCAGAAAACGCCATTTCCATTCTCCACTGTCCTATTCTTCAATAATTCTGGACGTTAGGAAAATGAAATGCTGGATTTTTTTCATTGTTTTTTTCCTCCCCTCTCGGAAAGGGGGTTCGAGTTCAACTCTTTCAAACAAAACTATTTGTATGATTCAATTATTATTGCATTTTTGTATTTAAACAAACATTTTTCATGAAACTATAATCAAAAAATGTTTCAGGTAGATATGAATGTAGCGAGGGAAGGTAAAACAAAGCTTCATTATTTTTTTAATTGATTGCAAGTTTAATCACTTAACTCTCGATATTTTTTATTTCCGTAACCCAACTATGAAATAAAGTAACGATTTGGTTCATTTATTTGTACAATTCAATATTTTGATCGTCCAATTATAATAGTTCACTGATGAGTCATGGTTATAATATTCAAAAAATCACGTGACATGATGTCGTAACGTGTCATGTCATCTAAAATGTCATGACATGATGATGTGGCACAATCACGTTACATTGGGCATGCCAATTAGTTGAAATATTCTTGATCATTTCAATATTGTAACAAAAAATGTTTCTCCTAATTATATATATATATTGAAAATTTGGTTCTAAAGCTACAATACATGATATTTTTGTCACCTGTTTTTCTTCTCTAATTTATGATGTTTTGTCTATTTTAAATCTGTTCTTTAGTCTTTGTTGTATTCATCAAGGAGACAAGATCTTTTCAATATATTATCCGAAGTAGCCCCGTAATTAAGATTTATACTTTGCTATATCTTTGTAAAAGAAACGAATTTCTTCGTACAAAAGGGTGCATTAAGATCCATATAAAGCGTCTCACCCGACCAAAACATTCTTGGCTACGCCTAAACATTCCAGAAGGATGATAAGAACAAATAAGAAAAGATGTAAAATTTGAGTTGAAGATAAGCTCCAAAAGGGATTATGGCCAAGCATATTACAGCAAGAGTTCCAATAATTACTCTTGCAATCCTTTCTTCCAGGAAGGGTCAAATTGCAACCGACAAAGGAAAATTTGTAATTTTAGTATCCCCATCTAATAATTCTATGTCGGTGTAATTTGATCCTTCCAAATCTTACCACCTCTATCTTAATTAGTTTTTTTTCTTTTTACTACCAACCCATGCATGACACTTCACAATTTTCATCTACTCATTATTTCATTAACATGTGAAAAAAGAGAAGAAAAAATCCTAGCAAATTTGAACCCAAGCTTGTATTGATTCGAACTTACTAAAAATTAAAAATAATCAAACTTGTAATTAAGTATATGATTATGAAACTTATTAATCCAATGCAAAATCAACTCAAATTTGAAATCCACCTAAATCCAAAGTGTTCCTTGCACGTCGGACCCAAATGAGGAGAAATTCTTCCAAATTTATTTTTTCTGTTTAAAACATTTCAACCTCAGACCTTACTTAAAATGTATTGAATTTCTTACCTTCAACCCACCAAGAGTCGATACATATATTCTAGTAATTTGTAGGGAAAACCCGAAGACCCAAATTTTAGGCCTACTTGATTTGATTTCTAAACTCTTGGATCCAGCATTCATCCTGGGCCAGTCCGTCAGTTTTGTTTGTCATATACTGCTATGGGCTGTGACTTTTGCGGGCGCCAAGCCCAATAGATATTCTAACTTTTTAAAACCAAAAAACAAAAGAGAGAAAATATTCTACTAATAACTTAATCAATGATTTATGAGACTCTGACGATGATTATTATCTGCATAATATATAAGCACTGGCATATCACATGCATTTTCATTTCTTGTTTCCTTATTTTTATGGAAAGTATATTTGGTAAACAAGAAAATCATTTTTGAGTCATTATCACAACAACTTCCAAGTGCATGAACATTGAAAAGGCAAACAGAGCTTATGTCACTGCAAATTTGCCAATTTCTCACAGGAACAAAAGTTGAACCTGGCTAATAAAACAACTCCGTAGCTTGGGAAATCCAATCACATTATGCCACCTATGCCTTGGGAACTTCAACTGATCCCCATCCATGAAAGACAATAGCTCTCTCTCCCACTTCACAAAATCAATTTTGTAACTGCTGCACTCTTAACAGATCATAACACAAGCACATTAATGGTGAATTATTTGTCTGCCAATATTATTCTGTCCCATCATCTTTATAGAATCATTTGGTTATGATAAATGGTACTAATAGGGAATGAGGTCAAGTCCTGAGATATGAGGAGTGTCGACAGATCGTCGATCGATCTAATATTCTGTCTCTATACGAGAATGATATGATAAGATCGTCTAGGTTACTATTGTAAGCTGATACTTTACGAAGTACTATTTACCTAAAGAAAACTATGAAAAAATATTGAATTTTGTCACTTGTGTGCTTCACTTTGTTGGTCTTTTTGATTAATTTAACCTTATTCCCTAAATAATTGCATTGTAAATAGGTTTTTTAGAGTGATAGGAGTGTCGGGTACTTTAAGTTTATCTTTAATTATGATAGAAGTATTGGATAAGGTTGAAAATGGAGAAGCTGTAAGTGAAGGATTTTTATTTTTAGTGATGAGTCATGAGAGCATCACAGGAAATGCACTGGTGAGGGAATCAGACCTGTCTGGGCCTGGCTACATATATATTTGACAGAGAGGGGAATGAACTTACATAAACCTGGCTTGATTACACTACACTCATGGAATCCCATCACTTTGCCCAAGCGGGTCCCCACCCTTCCACACTTTTATATTGACTTCTATGTCACTTCCATGCCCGAATCATTTCTCTCATTTTACAGATTTCGTTTGTTTGAATGCATTCACCAAGATTGAAAGTTTGAGGTGAATTTTGTTCTAGGAAGATCCAATTATCGTTTTTTGATTCCATCAAAGCAATGGCGACATATTCAGCTTTTGCAGCTGAGAACTCATCGTGTCATCCAGCAGTATCCGAAGGTGGAGACTTTGAGGTCGTCGGTCCCGGTCCGAAAAAGCTTCCTTCTTCAAGGTTCAAGGGAGTGGTCTCGCAGCCTAATGGCAGATGGGGAGCACAAATCTACGAGAAGCATCAAAGAGTTTGGTTGGGAACATTCAATGAAGAAGAAGAAGCTGCCGAGGCTTACGACATTGCCGCATTAAGGTTCCGTGGCCAAAACGCATTCACAAACTTCAAGTCTTCAACAGATCATGCCAATGACGAAGATGATGACTTCGAAAATTTCTTCTTGGTTTCTCATTCCAAAGAAGAGATTGTGGATATGATAAGGAAACACACATACGCAAATGAGCTCGAGCATAGTAAGTGTAACTATGCACGCTATGATGATACCACGAAGAGAAATATTAGAGCTAACGGGTTTCCGGGTTTCCCCGGATTCGACCCGTCAGGAGGAGCTCTCGAATACCTCTTCCAAAAGGTCGTTACACCAAGTGATGTGGGGAAGCTTAACAGGATGGTGATACCAAAGCAACATGCTGACAAGCATTTTCCTTTGCAAATTGGGAATGTTTCCAAGGGTATTTTATTGAATTTTGAGGACAAGATGGGGAAAGTATGGAGATTTAGGTATTGTTATTGGAAGAGTAGTCAAAGTTATGTGCTAACAAAAGGTTGGACCCGATTTGTGAAGGAAAAGAGCTTGAAAGCCGGAGATGCTGTAAGTTTCTGGCGATCCATGAGGGAAAATCCAAAGTTCTTTGTAGACCATAAGGCAATGAATGAATCAGATTCTGATCAGGAGGTGCAAAACAGGGCAGTCCCCTGCAGGGAAAACGTGGGGATGGTTAGGTTATTTGGTGTCAACATTTTGTAGAGACCAAGTTTGGTTTTATAGATCAAATTAGGTGTAAAAGCACAGAGTCATGCAATTTTCCGATGGAAGGTTAGTTAGGCCCCCTATTGATCATGAAATCATATTTTTGATATGGCTATATCTAGAATATTTATTTACTATAGTATTTATCTTTTATGTGAAGGTGAGGTAACGCGCAGAAGAGGCGAGTGGGTTGCAGTCAGCGAACTGCCTGCCACATCCTATCCTACAGTCCACTGATCAGTCAATGTCAATAGGACATAAGCTTCGGGTAGCATCTGTAGCAATTACCGCCCACCCTCCTTAAAATCTTAACCCATTGAATGAATATAAAATTAAAAATCTTATATGTTTCAGCACTTCAAAGATAAAAAAAATCACTTTAAAATGGGGAAATTTAAATTACAAATTCTATGATGGAAAATTTGTTGTGCCCCGGCATGCATTTAAAAGTTCAGGCTTAGAAAAGAAGAAAAGGGGAAGAAAATTATGTAAACAAAGTCGTTAACCAATGTTCTGAAGAGTAAAAAAACATGTCATCTTTTGGAGACAAAGCTCTTTTCTTCTCACTAACAAAACTGTGAAAATCAGATTGGACCCTACACCTACGTATAAGCAGGCCATCTTCAAGCAGGCCTTCAGGCTTCAGCCGGTCCTTGTCAGAATCCCTTCCCACACTTTCTTCCTTTTTTCACTGTGTAATTCACAGGACAAACAGGAAGCCAATATTTGTAGAATCAATCACAATACATTGATAATTCAGTACAAGTTCTACATTAATCAGATACTACATTTGTGTTTAACAAATCATGTCAGGTTTTCCTGGATATATATTTCAATGGCGCAAAAGGTTTGCAGAAATGGTGAATTTCATGGAACTTGTAGAACTTCATGAAAACTCAAAAAACCACCATAATTATTCAAAGATTAGAGAAAAGATAGACAACAAGAAGACCAAGATGGCAACACCAACAACAAATCCAAAACTAAAACTATTTCAAAATCATATAAGATGGTAAACAAGATAGTTTGATGTAAAAAAAGAACATGTAGGGGAAAACTCAAGGTGGAGACTGAGAACTGAACCCAATCTGTTCCATAAGCTTAGCCAACTTAACATGTTTACTACACCAAGCCTCCATTAGCTTAGCTTCTTTGGTCTCAGCATCTCTCTGCAAAACATTCAACTGCTCTTTATACTCGCTCTCCATCCTCCCAAGAAACGCTATCTCCTCCTCTCTCAAGTGCCTTATCTTTGCCTCTATCTCCTCCATTTTCTCCCTCCTTTTCCTTGTCTTCTCCGACTCCAGCTGCTGCTCCAGCCTGCTCAGCCTCCACGTTGCTTCCTTCTTATGCTGCATCCAGCTTTGCCTTCCTTCCTCCAACTCCTTACAGTATTGCACCAGGGTTCCAACTTGAGCCGGCATGAACCGGGTCAAGTCTGGGTCGAGACCCGGCTCTCCAGGCGAAAGAGACAAGCTCACAGACGGTGATGGGGTGGTTGATGAAGTTGAAGATGACAATGAAGAAGTTGTGTGATTCATCCAGAGCGGCAAAATAACGGAAGACGACGTGGTGGCAGTGCCAGAGCTACCCGACCCGAGAGACAGAACCGGGTCAGGGTCGGGTAGGGAAATGGTGGGAGCAGGCATAATGGGAGATAAGTTCATGGTGGAATAATTAGCAAGAAACTTGTTATTTGGTTGAACGTATTTCTCAGCAAAAGTCTCGAGAATGTGATCGTATTGACCCGAAGAAGATGAAACAGCTGGGATATTAATAATATTACTACTGTTATTTCCGTCGGGGGAAAACTCTTTCCTGCCTTGTTTCTTCTGCAATTGTTTGAGCTGTTTCTCTTTGAAAACCTCCCACCACTTGCCAAGTCTTTTGGCTGTACGGCCAGGGACCTCGCTGGCTATCTTTTTCCACTTGTTGCCGTACTTGGCTTGGAGGGAGATGACCAAGGATTGCTCTTCCGGGGTTAAGGACCCTTTCTTGATGCCTGGTTTGAGATAGTTTTTCCAACGTTCCAGGCACGATTTTGGGTCACGGTTGAGGGGCTTTCCCATGCGTTGGGAAATAAGGGTCCATTCTTTAGGGCCATATTGTTTGACATAGGCTTTGAGGAGTGCGTCTTCTTCTGGTTGCCAACGTTGACGCTCTTTCATTTGAAGATCATCATGCCCTCGAAAGAAAAAGAAAGAAGAGAATGAATGGATACTTATTTGTTGCTGGGTGTTGGTTTTGAGATGGGAGGCTTTTGGAAGATTTTGAAGTAAGTTGTAAGAGAAGACAAGGATGGGATTTTGAGCGAGTGAAAAGCCCTTCGGAATTGGAATTTAAGAAAGGAATTGGAAGCAATAAAGTTGATGATGAGGTGAGGTAAGGGCCCAGGGGAGAAAGAGAGGGGAGAGATCCTTTATGGCAATTAGGGGTGTTACTCAACGCGTCTTGTGGGCGTGGTTGTCACGCTCTAGATTGGTTTTATTGAGTTGTGTTTAGTGAAACTTTTATGACGTGGTGCATTGGAGTCTTGGAGAATGGAGATTGATTGAGTGAGAGTGAGGGTGTGAGGAATGGCAGAAAAATGGTGGGAGAAAAGAGAGAGAGTGCGTTGGGGGGAAGGGGGAGGGGGAGGGGGGAGGAGAAATTACAGAGAGGAGTCAGAAATTGTGGACAAGACATGACAGTGAGAGACTCAGAGAACCCCTTATAAGGCTTTGTGTGGTACAGAGGGATAAGAATGATGCCAAGTGAAAAAAAAAAAAGAAAAAAAAAAGGAATTGGCTAAAGGTTAAATAATTAAAGAGTTTAATTTATATTAGAATAATCTTAAAAAGTGATTTTTTAGATATTTAATAATTAATTAATACTTTATTGATTTTAAAAGATATTAAGATTTTAAATATACATTCATTCTCATTAAATAATTTTTTTAAAAACTGAAAAAATTATCTCTTATAATAAAGTTTAGCCCCTAATTAAATTTTTTTTATTTTTTTAGGATAAATTTCAACCCATGTTATATTTATTGTTATAAGTTTTAGTTTAAATAAAGAAAAAAATTTTATGAATTAATAAAAATTGATTTGATGTAGAGAGGTATAAAATAATTGTATTATGTCTTTTAAAATCTATGAGGTGTCTAAATATTATTGGATGTCTAAAAAGTCACATTTTAATATCATCCTAATATAAGTTATACTCATAATTGAATTAGAAATAAGATCTGACAAAAAAAAATAGAAATAAAGCAAGATCAAAAGGAGAAAAGGGTAGTGGGATGGTTTGCGTTTCTCAAGTGAGAAATGGCACACTTCAATTATAGATGAAAATTGAAATGTGGTCTCACCTTAGGAAATTGTTGGTTTTGTTATATAGAGTTGAGTATATCTTTTTTTTTTCCTTTATTGGATTTGGACTTTGGAGGATGCTTTGGGTATCTTTTCTAAGTTTTGTATTTGTATGTGACAAATCATTGTCCATTCATCATAAAAATATAAGAAATAAATGAGCCTTTGAGATGAAATATTCCTCTTTGTTACCTTATTATTTGTAGCAAAATTTGATACTACTAATTTTAAAGTGCTAGCAAAAGAGTAACCCAAGAAAATAAATTATTAATAAGGGGAAATTCAAAGTTGGAAAAAGAAAGGGTAGTATTATGATTTGAAGAGAAGAGAGTGTGAAAGACGCGCGGGCTTTGGGGTGTGGGGCGGTGGGGAAGTGAAAAGGAAGAGGTGTAGTTCGCGCACAAAAAGACCAGTCGACGCATTTCTCGGATCTGTTGGATGGGGCTTTGTTTGTCTTGGTTGGCCTATCTGTCTCTCTGTGCTCTATGCTCAACATCTTCTGCTACATTGCTTCAGCCTTTCCTTTATACAGAAAATTAAAAAAAAAAAAAATTAACAACTTGTTACTGTTTCTCCTCCATTGGAGTCTCTAGCTGTTACTGTTTGATAGGACCACCAACACCCTTGTGTTTTTTCTTGGGGCAAATTTAGGGTCAGATACATTGTTCACTCCTCCAACATGCATTTTAAGGCGTTGGATCGAATTCTTAAATTATTGTCTCAGTCTCAAGTCCAAATCCAATCCATCCGACCCGAGTCGATCGATCAAACCCAGTAGTTTGGACAGGTAGCTTGATCCTCGGACGTGCCTAAAGATATTAAGACAAACGGTGAACAAAACTTACTACTTACCACCGGAAGCCCATAATATGAATGATTTTTCCCCATATGCGATGTTGGGCTTTAGATGAGAGCCTCCTTTGTCATAAACCCATTCAATCCATCCTAAATTTTGGACCCAAATCTTTAAAATGAAGTCTCATCATCATAGTCAAAAAACAAGACAAGTTACCTTTAAACTCAAATAGGAAAATATATTGACTTATATTAAGATTTTAGAGGCATGACTTTACCAACTAAAATTGATCTTATCAACGCATGTTAGGATAAGTGGAAGAGGTTTGGTACTTCTTAAGTAAAATTTCGAGTTCAAATCTTATGAATTGAAAAAATAGATTTTGAAAATTTTCCCCTACATCATGAGTTCGACACAAATTGACTTTGAACTTATCAAGACTAATATGACTATCGGATACCGGAAATTTATACAAATACATATATATATATATATATACATCTTAAAGAAAATAATAGCCATTTATATGTGATATGTAGGAGCTAAATAATCGAGATTGAAATTGTCAGTTTAATCATACTTTGTGAGAAGGATATTTCTACACTAATTTATTATCAAAGTCTGGATGTCAAATGGATGTTGAATTTGAAGTCCTTTGAGATTCACCGGACAAGCATCAATCAACTATCTAGTTGGATGCTTGAGGAGTGGCCTTCCCCAGAGATTTTAAATTATTTCAATCTTTTATCCACTCTTTTGTTAGCACCCCCTTCCTCCCCGCAAAAAAAAAAAAAATGGGAACTTTTAATCACAGATGCCAATTTGGTACAAAAGAGAAGTAATGAGGATAGGAAGAAATGGGCTTTTTATGCAACTTAAAATAACTGGACTTTATGGGAAAAAAGCACCAATAATCATGTAACAAAATATTGGCCAAAACGTTACCATAAAGAGCGTGACACATAAATTTTTGATGATATTTGCCACTAGACAAAGACTGAGATACTTACCCTCACAATATCAAACTCTAGGCATAGACCACGCACGCATGCAATTATTTTAGCCTTGGTGGTGGTGGTGGATGGTCCCCTCTTTGTCTACATAATTTTTTGCCCATATCAAGCCTATAAAATGAACAAATTAAATGTCCATACCATCAATGATCCACAGAATGTACTATTTGTACTATAATTTATGGCTGGTCCTACTGTATTTCTATATTAAAGATTTTTTCTTCAACAGGTGAAGCCATGTGAAACAGCTGACAGCATGCTATGCCCTTGGAGAAGTGATGAGACTTAGATTATGTTTTATATGAAAAATATTTTATGTTCTTATTCTTTAAAAAATATAAAGAAATTACCATCCAAGATAGGTGTTGTAAGGAGAAATATATACATGTTTTAGAAAATGAAAATGAAAATGGACCTAAAAATGATATTAAAAAAAATGTTTCCAATTTTAGATCCATTTTCTAAAATATGTATACATTTCTATAACCTATACATATATTAGATGATGATTTCTTTACTTTTTTAGAGAATGAAAATAAAAAATATTTTTGTGTATCAAATATAGCCTTAATATTTTTCCCGTTTTTAAGAGTAAAAAAGGTTACCCTGCAGTTAAGATAATTATAAGTTGAAATTTACAGATCCATTGGTTTCTCACGGAGATTTATCAAACAAGGGATTATGGTTAATGGATTCCAACTTAATTATGTACTAAAATATTGTGTATAAAATATCATAACCTTAACCAGTTGTGTCGATCTCCACTGCCCCAAACGATGTGGAGACTTTTGTAGCTAGAAAATTTGTAGCTCTAGTTGTGGAAAAGAAGCAATTACAAGGTAAAGTTTGTTGTGGCATGATAAAATGGGGCGGACCGCCCCGCCCCACGGCCTGCGATCTTCATGTCCAGTCCACCCATTTAAAATTGGGCTTTTTTTGGTACTTTATTTGTAGTGTTACTTTTTTTCTCTTGTTCTTTTTCTTTCAATTTTCAAGAATTTTAGAATATTATTGAAATATAATTAATTATGGACTTCTTTTTTTTTTTTCTGGTATCTATTTTTGTATCCTTCTTAGGCTCCCTTTGATAACACTACTATAGTGAGGTGAGGGAAATTTTGTGCTTTAATAGGTTGTACAATTTGTTTGGATGACCTTAAGAGCCCATTTGGTTTGATGCAAAGTAATCACTTTGCATGCAAAGTCAAGGGCTGCAAATATTTTACAATGTTTGGTTTTAATTTTAAGAGTGTAAAGTAATTGGTCAACTGTAATTACTTTACCTTTGACCAGGGAAATATTTGCACAGGGGGGGAGGTGTGAAAATATTTTGTAATGCAATTGTGAAAGTGAAGAAGTTGTTAAATTACTTTATCACCATTTGGTCATCCTTGGCGGCAATTTTTCTACTCCTTTAGCGCATTTCTTTCTTTTTTTTTCTTCTCTTTCATTTTTCTGGGGGGTTTTCATTTTCTATGCTCTTTGATACTGCCTCCAGTCTTCTTCTCCTTCTTCTTTCATTTTGCAGGTAATATTTTCCCTTTTTGATTCCTTTGCCTTTTTCCTCCATGATCGGTCTAATGGGTTTTCTTCTAACATTGTAGGATTCAGAGATTTTACAAATCGATTTTCTTCAGGTACACAACATTGCAGGATTCTATTCACTTTCATCTATTATTATATCTCTAGTCTCTTTTTCTTTTTTCTTTTTGTTTTTGTTTTTGTGCAGATGCTCAAATCGATAACCTGGCAAAATTGTCTTGACATATATATATATATATATATTATTTTGCAGCAAACCCAGCCAACAGAATTTTCATTGTTTCAGTCGTGCATTGAATTTCAATGGTGTTTAATTGTTCTTTTAATAAAAGGCGTTAACGGAGAAAAATGAAAAGAAACAAAACAAGAAACAAAATAAGGGTAAATTTGAGATTTGATTAAACTTTACAGGGAAAGTGTGTTCTAATCAAACATTGTAAAATATTTTTCATGCAATTTAATTACAATTTTCATGTATTAAACCAAACAGTGCAAACCTATTTTGCATACAAAGTTATTGCAGGCCTAAACTTTACAGGGAATTATTTTGCATGCAAAGTAATTCCTTGCAAAATACCAAACGGGCTCTAAGTGTAAGTTGCAATGAGGTACGATTATCCTACGTGAATTAGAGGAAGCTGCGATAGATAACTGCAGGGAAGGGACTACAGTGGACAATCTCACCGCTACCGCAAAAAACTGTAGTGTTACCAAAGGAAGCCTTAGACTCATATGTCTCCTTCGCGGCTTTCCCTTTGCCAAATCTCTTCTAGAAGTAGTGTTAAAAGTGAAGTTGTCGAATGTCCAATATCTTGCAAGTTTCAGGCCAATGTACGTATTTATTAATTTTTGTGGTCCAAAGAAATTGATGTGTAATTTCCAGTCTTTGTTGACATGTACTAGTTCGGCAGTTCCGAACCAGAGTTCATTCTACCGGCTCCCCTTTTTGCGGCTCCGACCATTTAAACACCACGTGTGCACCGTGTATGGTCTTTTCATTTTGCTTGGCATTGCCTTTCCATCAACGAGAAAATTTAATTTATCAAAGAAGTTTTAGATTATTCACAAGCTAATACTAAGATTTCAAGTTAGAAGTAGAGAAGAGTGTGTCAATGATCATGCATCGAACTTTTTGAATTAAATGCTCAGATGCTACAAATCTAAAACTAAATTGATAAAGTGTGTATTAAAGACGACTGAACAATTTAAGTAATCGAACAAACTTCTTTAAAATTCACCCAAGTCTTGCTAGTTTGTTAAGGTTATTATCATCAATGAACAATAACATGATTTTAAATGATCATAAGAAGCACAATAATAATTTGGGTCCAATTCCTTTTTTATAAGTAAACAAGTTACTGATTTTTTCTTTAATGTTAAGAGAGCGTTTGATTCGGACAATTTAAGATTATCTTAAGTTATGTGATTACCTTTATCAAGATAGTCTAATGTATATAACTTGAAAGTTTATCAAATTATATTTGGTTCAACGTGTGTCTATGTTAGATTAATCTATTTGTTTGGGTGTTATATTTTCAATCAAAATTGATATTTTATTATTATACCCTTACTTCAAAACTTAATTTATTTCTTTTATTTAAAATTTAACCAATAAGTGTTGGTTCAGGTAGTAACATCCATTACCTTGAATCAAGTTAGAATATAAGTTCGATTCTTTGAAAGCTACTTGTCATGAAGGCTTTTATCTTTAACATTCTCATTCAAAGGAGATTAGTCTATCAATATTTGTTGGATCGAGTAGAAGGAGGTTAATATCTTTTAAGTAAAATTTCGAGTTCTAATCTTATGAATACATAAAATAAGCTTTGAAGAATCTCTTCTCATTTAAATTTTGATACAACTTGACTTTAAATTAATCAGGATCGAATGTAGTTATATATGATATTAAAAGTTTATACCAAAAAGAAAAAAAATGTCTTGAATCAATACAACTTGAAGAAGATGCCTTTACTTTAAAAAAAAAAAACTAAACAAGAAGTCATTAATTAGAATTAAAAATCCATCATTACCAATTATTTTTAGGCAAAGTATATATTCAATGAGTTGGAGCCATAATGATAATTACTTATGTGTTGTATATTTGATGTTGTCTTTTATTTATCCTTTTATATCAAGAAAGTGTTAATTATTTATTTTTAAATTTGTTTTTTTTTAGAATTGTAAGAACACTTAAATGTAGTAATTGTAATATGAGTTCGGTTAACCAGTGCCTAAGCTCATTTAATCGAGTTAAAAAGTAACTTTGAATTCTGAAATTACAATAATTGTTATCAGAAAAAAAGTTAAATGACAAAATTATCCTTAGATACAAAAAAGTTTCTTATTTAGGGTTAAACTTTATCAATTTGGGGTTAAACTTTGACAAATTTGTTGAAATTTTTTTTCTAAAATCCTACAATAATATATTTTAAATATTAAAACTTACCCTTACAATTTATTTTTTTTCATTTTGGGCTAAATTTTATAAATTTGGGATTAAACTTTATAAATTTGAACTAAACTTAATTAAGGGTATTATTATCTTTAAACATTAATAAAAGCGTTAAGCACTTAAAACAAAGCAATTATTGGCACTCGTTAGCAATTTCCTTGTAATATTGAACCAACTAACTTGAAAAAAAAAAAAGAGAGAATGAAACAGCTTAGGGTAAATTTAAAAAATAAAATAAAATTTATATAAAATTTTATTATCCAACTAACTTTTTTAGTTCAAAAGATTCAATTATTTAGATCACATACGTAAGAATGGAATGAGTTTGGTATTACTAAAATGTTTTGTTATTATGGCAATTAATTTCATATACAATTTTTAGCTGGTGCCTACCAAACATGGGGTGGCCATTTTTTCAAAGGAAAACATAAATGAAACCATTTTCCAACCAAATAAGTTTTGAATTTAAAAAATCTACCTAACTAACATAATACTAAAACTTCCTCCGACCATCTGTTCCACATGCAAGAGTTGTACATTGAGGACTCCTTTGACCATCCACACAAAACACACATGTCAAAATTCAATTCCCCCCACACCCCACTCAGCAAACTTTTTCTCTTTCCTTTCTGTATAAATTTATTACTACTCTCCCTCACTTTCTCATCGAACTGCTCCACTTTCCATCTCCCCAAACACGCTCTTAAAAAGCAAAAGTGAAAAAAGAGAAAGAAAGCATTTTGGTAATGGCTGCCTCAAGCTCTGCTCTAGGAACAACCATTTCTTCTGTGAAACTAGGTAACCCCAGATCATCATCATCATCAAACTTCTCTTCAAAGACCAGTTCTTTGCTGCCTGCTTCATCTTCCAAGCTCATCAAAAACCCATCTTTAACTCAAAGCTACAAGCTTTTTACATCAAACTGCAACAATTTCTCAGTTCCCAAACGATCTTTCACTTGCAAAAGCCAGGCTATTCCATCTGATAACTCAACACCCAGTAATTTCCCCGCTTTTTTCTGATTGAAACCCCACAATTTTTTCACTTCGGTTTTTTCAATTTGATTTGCCTTTTCTTTAACTTGATATTGTTGGTTGACTTGTTGGGATTTCTATGTTACAGACAAAGTTCAAGAGCTCCATATTTACGAGATCAATGAGAGAGATCGTGGCAGCCCAGCTTATCTTCGTTTGAGCCAGAAACAAGTTAACTCTCTCGGGGATCTTGTCCCCTTTAGCAACAAAGTAAGTTCTTCACTTACACTGTTCGAGAGAATAGAAAAATAATCAATATTTTGGTAGTTGTTGAATGTTGATCTTCTAGACTCTATAGAGTATTTGTTGGATTTTTCTGTGATTCAATAGGGTAAACTTTCAGGTTAATCTGTCTTGTTTGTTTCCTGGGAAAGATCGAGTAAAAGTTTGGTTGCAACTTTCAACTTTTACCAAAAAATATTATTGCAAATGCCGGTAAATAAGAAATTCCTGACAAAAAAAAAGAGACTTTTCTCATTGCTTACTTTTGAATCTTGTCCATAGTGGCTGTCACTGTCATGTCAATCTATAGTATATAACTTTTTATATTTCAGATATATACCGGGGACCTGCAGAAACGGATAGGAATCTCAGCAGGAATATGCATTTTAATCGAGAACAAACCGGAAAAGAAAGGTGATCGGTACGAGGCCATCTTCAGCATCTACTTTGGAGACTACGGTCACATAGCGGTGCAGGGCCCATACTTGACCTACGAGGACACGTATCTCGCCATCACTGGTGGGTCAGGGATTTTTGAAGGTGTCACCGGTCAGGTTAAGCTCCGGCAGATAGTTTTCCCCTTCAAGATTTTCTACACATTATACTTGAAGGGCATTGGTGAGCTCCCGGCCGACCTCGTTTGCAAGCCCGTTGAGCCTAACCCAGCTGTTGAAGCCACCCCAGAGGCCAAGGCTTGTGAGCCACATGCCACTATTGCCAATTTCACTAATTAAGATTATTAGTACCTTGGAATTGTATTACACTTCGTTTGGCATGCGATTAGTTTAATTCAACAACTTAATTGCGATCGAGAAATTTTTTTTACCTTTTTGGTATGAGGGTTTTATAATCGAAATTCATCGATCGCGATTAAGCTCGGGTTCTAATTGCAATGTCAAATGGACTATGAGTGTTAATTAAATGGTAGGGAGTAAGACTAGGGGGAGGAATAATGTGTTGTACGTTTTCTAAAGTTTTGTGTAATAATGGGATAATATTTGGCTTTTTGGCCATTTGGATTAGTGCTTTTTTTTTATTAGTGGTTTTTTCATGTAGATGGATGTTAAATATGGCAAATACTAGAAAGCCACTTCGGTGGGGATAGCATAGAATGATGGTGATGGTTCAACAAGACGACTACATGGTTGCACTTTATATTCTTGGGATACCTGTGGGAGTGGTTGTGCCATCACGTTATGATGTGTTGTAACCCATCTTTCTTTGATTAAACAACTTTGTTGCTCTCACCATAAAAGGATCTCAAATCTACAAGTATGTATTTTGTTTTCCATTAAGAATCTTGTTTGCGTTTGGGCTTCATAAAATTTTTCATTAGCCCTCCCCTCGAGGCTGAAATTCTGAAATTTAAAATTTACGATTTTCATTAGCCCTCCCTCGAGGCTGAAATTCTTAAATTTAAAATTTTCGTAAATCGTTAAATGGATATAAATATTTTTAATTTATATAAAAAAAGAAATTCTTGATGAAGGTAATATATACATTTAACCTTGAACTTAGGATCTTAATGACTTTTGTTGGCCCTTTAACCCAAGATCTTGAAGAATATGACATGTACATCTAACCATTAAGACCAAATAGAGGGCTAAGGTTATTAACTTATTATATTATGCAGTTTCAATTTGATTAGACACAGAGTTTCCTCTTTTTTGTTTTTGGGGGGCCGCAAAGATAGAGAGTTTCTTAGATTTCGTATTTCTTTAGGAACTAGACTTAAGGACTGTTATGGTGGAAAATTTTCTTGTGTAATCGTGTGTCATGTGCAAGAAAGATCAAAATAATATTTTTTTTTATTTTTCATCCGGTATCCAGAGCTTCGCTCTGATTAATCCGGGTTCGACTCGCGTTACGCACCTGGATATGGTGGGTGAGTCTTTCAACGGGGGCAGCTGCGTACGCAAAGTCTCGAACCCGAGACCTGCAACCCACAACCCAAGACCTACTTAAGTTGGAACAAACTGCTTACCACTCGATCCAACCTCACGTTGGTATCAAAATAATAATTACCACTTCTAGTTGGAAAAGTAATGTTGAACTTGAGAATCATTGACTCCAATAAAAAAAATCTTTGTTTAAAAACGGTTGAATAGCAAATATATATGAAAAATATAAATATTTTATTTTTCAAAACAAAAAAAAAAAGATTGAAAAAGATGTATGGTGATGAGGCCAATCAAAAGTGGAATTATTTTGAATTGAATTAAGCCATGTGCATAACATGTTAGTGCTATATATAAATAAATTGAGTAAAAGAAAATTAAATGGACATGAAGATTCCCACTACTCCTTTCTTTTTATTCTTTGTTGTTTTGTTTTTGTCTTCAAAGGTGCTACTTCCATTTCACAAATAAATTACTCAGATTCCATCCAAAATTCACATTGTAAAGAGAAGTTGGCTTCTCACCCATTGTTGTTTCTATCAATCGTAGATATTCACCTCACCTACAATGGATCATCGATTCTCATATTCCATATTCACATTTGTTGTCTTTGATTTGCTTTTTGTGAGTTTATGAAAAATGATATTTTCATTATTTCTTGTTTTAACAAAAGGCATTCCGTATGGAATTTAAAATCTCTACATATATCTCACCTCATCCTGATCACTTAAATTAAGAATAAACGATTGATTCTAATTCAAAAGTATACTTGATAATACAAATACATGGCTTTAGTTGGAAGACTTAATTTATTTTATTTTTTTAATAAATAGAAGATGTAAGAAATATGCATTCATTACCCTTACCTTTAATAAATTTTAATAATCCTAAGCTTAGCACATTGACCCTTCCACCTACCAATCCCAAACTCAAAACTGAAAAGATTTATACTTTAATTAATGCTACTAAGTACATTATAAATAAATAAACTAGTAATTTATCCCGTGTTAACGTTGTGAATATATATAAACTTTAATTTGAATAATTTGTTGAGAAATAAATAAAAAATTACTAATATGATGTTCGTATAACTCTACAAATAATAATTAAAGAAAATTTTTTAAATTAATAAATTAATAAACTTATATATGTGAGAAAAATAAAACGAAATTAGAAAGTTAAAAAAGAAAGAATAAATGTAACACAATTTTTAAGACTTTGAATTAGAAAAAAATTAAACTCTCACATTCAATTATTTTAAATAAATATAAAAAGTATTAAAAAAATAAGTTTTTTAATTACGAATTAATCTATATCCAAAATCAATAATTCCTAATTGAGAAGACAAAAGGGTATTTCTATACCACATTAACTTCATTCCCATAAAATTACTACTATATAGTTTAGCAAACAAGCCATCATATAGCAACTTAGAGAGACAGAAATGTGATTTAATTAGAAATAAAAATAATATATAGGTATAAATTATTTTATGTAACCCCAAAATAATAAATAAATTATTGTAAAAACTCCTAAAATACTATCATTTACTGCTTTGGATCTCCTAATTCCAATACCCCCCCAACCCAAATTCACACAAGAAGAACAACAAAGGAGGACTGCAGTCTCAAAACTTTGAATTGAAATTGAATTTAACCTTCCTAAAGGCCATAAAAACGACCCTCTTTTTTCTCCTTTCCTTCTAAGACAGAAACAAAAGAAAGCTCAAATCTTTGGTGTCAAGAGAACTCAAATGGTTCTTGTCCAAGCTTCCAAGATCAATCTCCCAACTTCCTCTCCCTCTCTTTCTCCTCCTAGGACACCGACCTCCATTCTATTTGAACCCCATTCTTTTTCCCTTGCCCTTTTCCATTCTGACTATTCTCTTTCCCTTTTCCCTTCCATTTCCTTCCCTTTCTCTTCCCATCAAAAGTCCATTACTATTCCTCCTCCTTCATCTTCTTCCACATTTCTTCTCCTCCAAAAAACCCAACAAAATCCCAATCCCAGAGTCCTTTTCATTGTCGGAGGCCCTTATAAAGGTGGTTCCAAGGTTCTTCTTAGATTTTTTCTTTATAGGGATGATGACAGGAAGGTATTCGAGAAGGCTAAAGTTGTTGTTTCCAAGCAAAAGGGTATTGAGTTTGATGATAAAGTTGGGGTTTTGATCGATGTTAGTCATGGTTTGAAAGTTATGATGGTTGGTTCTGTTAATTTTTTTGCTTTGTATTCGGTCTCCAGCTCGAAAGTATTGATCTTTGGGGTTAAATTGGTGGACAATGATGAGGGTGATCATGCATCGATAGTTAAGTTGATGAAATGTGCTGTTATTGATTGTATGAAGCCTGTTTTCTCAATGAGTGTTTCGTTTGAGTGGTTGGTTTTAGGGGAGGAAAATGGGGTTAGAGTTTGGAATTTAAGAGAATTGGTGAAAGGGAAAAAGGTCAGGAGAGTGAAGAATTCTGGTCTGTCAAATGGGGTAATTGGAGATAGTGATGGTTTTGGTGTTGGTGGATCAAGTGGTTCTGAGATTATTTGGAATGGTCAATTGGATGGGAAGACTGAAAAGCATGGTGTTTCTGGTGAGTATTGGTTTAATCTGTTACTTTGAACTTTGTTTTTCTTGTTTTTGTGATACTAGTGTCACTGTTATATTTTGTTTATTCCTGAAAGATTTAATGGATTCTATCATTTACACTATAATCTTTGGTGATTTTACTAGCAAAAGTTCTCAAATGAATCAGAGTAGGGTGGCTGCTTCTGCAGCATGTCAATATGATGTTAATGCGTAGCTTGTGACAGCGCTAATTATGCATCCAGTCCACATTGTTGCTTTTTCTTGAATTTAGTCTGTGGTGATGTTCCATTATGTCATGAGTCATGACTTGAACCTGTGATATGGATAGGGCAGAGGTCACTGATTAGTTAATACACTGCAAAAGTTTAGCACCCTCTTTTAAGTCACTTTGATTTTTTTTTTGGGGGTAGCAATCCTGACTGAATTCAGAGCAAATGTGGTGATTGGATATCTTTCTAGCAGTGATTTTCTTTATGAATGAACTTGCTAAGGACTTGATAATTAGGAACATGCCTTTCATTTTAATGATTTCTAGACTTCAGATTGAGCATCTTTGAGACACAACATACAAGGCTTTTTGATGAAGGGATTTTGCTTACCTCTTAAGATCAATGCTTTTTGTATAGCATTAGAGATCAGATAATTAATGGGAGATGCTTGGGGGGGTGGAGGTGGCTAGTATCTGATGTAAAGGGTGTCTAAATTAAGGTCTTTTTATATGAAAGAGGTTTAAATAGCTAATTATGCTGTAGGAATTGATCCTTTTTTTCTTTTGTTTGTGATGGTGCGGTGTTTCTGTTCAAATTAATTATTCAACTATTGAAGAAAATAATCGAATTTATACCAGCACCTGTCAATGCCATTTATTGCCATTTTCCTGTTTCAGGCAGTTAAATGAGTGCATTACCATCTTTAGGCATTCTAGCTTGAGCCTGATCAGACTAAAAATGGGTATGGACTTTAGGATATGAATAATAAATTAAAATTAATTTAATTTGAAATATGAATATGTCCAATTGTCTTGACAATATCCATGTAATGTCTTTATGGGCACTCTCCCTAATTTTTCATAGATTTTGGGGTGAGTTTGGCTTATTATAGTAGTTTGACTTCCGGAAATTGGCTTTACTCGAACATGCTATTACATAGTCTTGCTTTCGCATTAGTGCGACTGAAATGTATTTAGTTTGTGATTTTTTTCTAACAAATTGTCTCTAGATATTGAGATAACCGAGCAGTTGGGTCACTTATATTAAGCAAGATGCTGGTCTTTGATTGAAATCATACCGCTTGATGGTAAAGTAGTTATTAATAGAAAGCATGAGTATGTTTGATTAAGAACTCTCGTTCATGTTTCCCTTTTGTTTGGCTGAAGTCAATACCATGTGACGGGATTACTAAATCTTTCAGTGTATTTTCCGGAGGGTACCATCAAACTTAATAAATGACGCATAATCTAGTAAATTTTCCTTTATATATTATCGATTTTTGCAAAGTACTGAGAGATTTGACATGGAGGTTGCTTCTTTTCTTGTTCCTCTGATTTGGCATCTTGATTTGTAGACAAGCGTAGGTCAGAAAAATACATACAAGAATCTGCTGAAGAGGGTGCATGCTTTGTGGCATTTGAGAAAAAGGAGGTTGAGGGGTTGAAATCTACTAAAATGCCATTTGTGTCCATGAAGGCAATTTCCATCTACCCACTATCTTCAAAGAAGTTCTTAATCTTGAATTCTGCAGGACATTTGTCTGTCTTGCATGTCTTAAACACTGCTGTTGAATCAAATATTACCTGTCACATGAGGCAATTGCCACAGGTTCTGAAAGTGCAGAAGCTGGCTGTTCTTCCTGATATTTCCTCAAGTAAGCTTCTCCATTTTTGCATCTTTCGTTCTTCCAAAGGCTTCAATTTGATGTTAGAAATGCCTGTATGAAAAAATTAGGGTCTAAATCATGAATAATAGATGACAAAGTGACATGACTAGTGGGTATTGGCCATGGGAAAATTTGGCTATCCACAAAAGAGGAAGTTGAGCTTTTCCTGTGTTCTTTGCTAATGGGATATCTTGTGAGCAAAGAACAGAGAAAAATCCTGGTGAGGGGCAAGGGGAGTGCTTGAAGTCAATTGCATTCGGACAAATGCCCCCTGTTGAGTGAAAAAGATAAAAAAGAAACTTTGGGATACTGAAAAGCATTCTTTGGAATTTTTTTAATGATAAATTTTGACCTTTGGACTGATGCGTTGGGGAAAGCACTTGCTGGCTGATCTTTATATTATGTGCATGCATTTTAAGGAGTGTTTTCCACCATTTTGCAGGAAGACAAACTGTTTGGATATCAGATGGGTATCATTCTGTGCACATGTTGGACATTAGCTCTGCTGTTAATGAAAACGATAACAGGGAAAGTGAGGACAAGCTGATGCAGATCTCAGGTTTCTTAAATCCTCCAATTTCATTAGTTTAATATTTTGAGTTATGTCACATATATGGTCCTACTTTTATAAATCTTAGAAGAATACTTGCATGTATGATCTTGCATTGCTTTGTTTCCTTTGAGGTGGGGCCCTTCTTCAGTTTATTCTTGCTCATGAAAGTTGTATGATCTGGAGAACTTAAATCATCAATGATTGATATGTTCCCATGCCCTTTGGAGGGTGTTATTAGAGTTGAATTTAACTTCTAGTGTTATACGTTTGCCCTAACTTTTTGGCAAGGTGATTTACTTTCTTTCCTTCTTTTTTTTTGCCAGTTGGTCAAGCAATTTTTTCCAGTGAAAAGGTCCAAGATATGATCCCCACGGCTGCAAACAGTATTATGATCCTTGGACAAGGTAATCTCTTGGTTCCTTCATTTAGAGGTATTCTATGTGCATCTTTTCCTTGTGGCAAACTGGAGACTTAATTGTATGTGGTAGCAGTCTCTCTATCAAGATATGATAAACCGGTCTCAGTTTTATGTCTCTATGCTTGCATGTGTGAGTGTAATACTCCCTGGTGTAAGCACATGTATCCTACTCTCCTCCCCCTGTTCACGCGCACCCCCCCTCTCCCCTTGCTCTCATTCTAGTTGCACATGATCATATATATTTCCTCTATGCTTTGTGCTGTTCTGTGGTTTCTAAATATCTTGACTTCACCTATCTGTACCAAGCAGGAAGCTTGTATGCATATGCTATTTCCTGAAGAGGTTTGGCTACTATAATTTTCTAAGGTGAGCATTTTGTCATGTCATTCTTCCTTAAAGGATAATTCTGGATCCCTGCTGCTGATCTAGGTGAATCTTTCTGTAGGGCATTTATATTCCAGGTTGTATTGGATGATCTCTCCTGGACCGGTTATTTTAGTATGTGTCAATTCTTTTGCAAACCTATGATTTACCAATGCTTGGGATAGTATGCTGATTGCTGCATAGACTTGTTGTTCCCTGAATTTCAGTTGGCCATCTTGCATTCGGAGTGAAAAGGCACGTGAAGTCAGGATCTCCAGTTGTATCATGCGTCTAATGGTGCATAAGACGTCAAGGACATTGAGCTCCTAAAGGTATCTATTATGTGGAATTTATTTTATTGAACTAAAAGTTTGTTAATCTGGCAGATGACTTTGTGATAGTCTTCCTACTTCCATGATGTAGGCCAGATGACATGATATAGCTTTTAGGGTTTATGGCTATGGTTGGAATTCAGGAATTAATTAGGTGTGAACTGGTTAGAATTATCATAGGAGTGAGCTAAAACTGAAAGAAACGATCTCTAGAAACTCTGGATGGCAAGAAGAGAAGCTAATGGTTTACTTGTTGTGTTGAGGTTGGCAATGATATGAAATTATGGCTGAAGGTTAAATTCATGAAAATGCAATGTGATTTCTTATACAAAGAAGCAAACATATTGTTTGAAGATACGGGATGTAGCAAGGGAGAAGAAGAATGAGTGGGAATAATAACTTAAATTTTCTAAGTCAGATTTTTACTAAAATTCAACTCTATGAAAGCCAGCATTAGAAATGGATATAAACAGTCAAAAGATTATCTTATCCTATTTATGAGGAATAAAACCCAGCTAGTGTATACCAAGATTAAGAAGAATATTAATAGTTTTAATAATATAACTAAACGCAAAATAGAGACCCACATATTATCACTGAGGTCCACCCATCTCAGCAAAACAGGAATTTACTAAAGTTCAATTAAAACGCCCTTAATTAGTAGCAAGGACGTAGTGTTTTGGACTAAGAAGGATTATCTTTGATCTTTGTCTCTGGCTTCCTAACTGCATGGGATCCGTCTTGCCATGTTATTGATGCTTCATCATGGCATTCTACGCATAATTCAATGGTTGGTGGTAATTCCTAACATAAAGGAAAATACCAACTAGTATTATTTTTTATAGTTACTATTTGAACTAAAAATGTACGAAATTAAAACAAAGCTCTGAATAGTTTAGCTCTTCAACAAGCCTGATCTTCTCCTGCAGGGCTTGAAAGTTTGTTTTTGTGATAGTGAGCTGGAATTGATGGATGAGGAAAAAAGAGCAGCAAATATAAACCTGAACTATCTTTTTTTTTTCCCTTTCTTTGATATGGTCTTGGGGATTCAGGGTCAAACAAAATACTCCGAATGCAAATTTAGTTAAAATAAAACTGTAAATGGAGCGTTAACGAGAATTACAGATCAGGACATAGTGCAAGGTGAGCAATTTAAATATTTGGGTTCAGTTGTCTGAAAGGATGTAGAAAGTTGAAGGTTGATAGATTATGATGTGTATGCACGTTATAAATTGATAAAACTAGGGACTAGTGTAGAAGGAGGTGTTGTGGGAAAATGAACGAAAAACATTTAATTGGTTCTGGACATGTACTTAGGAAGCCTACAAACGCTTTCATGAAAAATGTGAGCTAATTGAGAATATCCATGTCATGAAAGTGACAGAATTACCAAAGGAAATGGTTGTATACTAGCAGGAGGGAACATTTATTGAGTTTAACCAAGTCTGTTATCTGAAATACAAAACGGAGTACAGAGGCACAATCTGATGAATTGTCAACTCCGTAGTTATCTTAATTGCCAAATTACCTGTCACCTTCTTTTTTAACCATTCTGTTTCCTATGGTTTGCCTCTTTTTACCTATCCATTTTCAGTTTTATTGAGCTGTAATTTACATCTCTGTAACATACAGAATCATGGGAAAAGTCAGATGCCTGTCAATAGAGTTTCTTATCCTGAAATGTCGAATCTTTTCATCAACTCAAGGCCACATCTAATCCACGTGCTGCTTACATTATAGCTACAAGATTGTTTTGCAACCAAGATGTTGGCTGTTGCCTTCCTCAGTTTCATCTTTGAAGCACACAATTAATTTCATCTTATGTTGTCCACCGGAAGGTCCAAGCCAGCAATGAACCTAAGGTCACGAAGATGCCAGCTAGAAGTGTTTGATATTTTATGAAATTCCATTTGTTTGGTGCAGCTTTGTAAGGTTAGTCACTGTTTCAACTTGACCGTTAAAATTTGAAGGGGCGTGGCCCATCCTTGGAAACATTTTACTTGTGTTTCAATTAACATTTGGCTGTCAAAAGTTAATGTTTTGGCCTGTGTTTATTCTGAACTCAAGACAGTTGAGCACTGCATTGCCATTGTATTGACAGGATAGAAATTGTAGAGTTCTCTTTTAATGTTGAATTGTGTTGGATTTTGAAGCATTGGACCGTTTCACTGAAGGGTTCTGGCATATAATATATCCAGGGATATACCTGTTTGCTACTTCACAGTAGATATATTCAAATCAAACCAGAGTTTGAAATTAAAATTACTGCTACCAATCGTACTTTAATTTTAGGACTGTGACTTGATATGACTAATCACCAATTAAAGTACAAAACATGACATGAAAATGTTACCTCACATGTTAAGATCAATTCAAATTATATATACTGGTGTCACAATCCTATTTGTTAAAAATTTTAGAACTTGAGATCAATTTCTATACAAACTATCACAGAAATTATCACAGTTATGAAGAGGAATAACCACTGCTGTTTGTTTGTGATGTTATGTCTAAGCATAATTGGAAAGTTATAAAATGACTGATGAACCTTTCTTAACAAGTAATGCAGACAAAAATGGACGACTGCTGACAGGATGTTGAAGATGAAACCCACAGTGGACATTTGGTTTGAAATCCTATGCCACACAATTCACAAACAAAAGTTTATATATGTGTTTCATATTAGGTTGTCTCATAAATGTGATATGCAGATATCTACCATGGATGTGTTAAATAATCCAGGCTCGAAAATGGAGAAAGAAGAATTAGTAGAAGGTTGAATTCTTAATTTGGATAAATTTATTTATCTCGAACAACTTTGTGGATTCATATTTGAATTCTCAGATTATAAAACATTTATCTTTCTAAGCCTTCTTTGGATGTTTTCTCAAGTTTAATAAAAACAGGGTGAGATAAAACTTAAAAGACAGGACAAGTCACATGAAAGTAGAAGGGGAAGATTAAAAAGACGGATGTTTGAAAAGCTTTAAATATCAAACGAAGCAAAGGGACCAAAAAACTACAGGCAAGAAACAACTGGGGGAAAACCTCCCTTTCAGTGAAACCTACATTGCATACAAATCAGACAAAACTGACGGCCATGATGAGCCTACGAGGAGGACCCACCGGCTTCTTACGTAGTTATAAATCACCCATTCATTCATTTTTTCCTCCTTTGATGATGATGACAAGCACATGTCGTGCACATGCATATATTTTCTCAGCTTCCCTCCATTTTCTGCTATCCACTCTTTCTTTCCTGCTATCAAAACAAACAAACCCCATTTTGAAAACAACCCAACAAAGGGCATCTAGCATATCAACTTGTAATGTAATGTAATGCAATCTATCTATCTATCTATACCCAAAGAGGTGGTGATCAAGTGAGGTTGTCCATAAAAGGATGCGTTCCTTGCTGTCAGATTCCCATTGGCATTGGTGGTAGAAATGATAAATCGATGGAGGGAAAGGCAAAAGGTTTTGGCTATTTTTAAACATTTGAAGTTCCAATGATTCTTGGGGTGAGCTTCTCCCCATCCAACCAATACTAGACCCCTAAGTTTACAAGTGTACAAATTGTAGGGACCCCAGTTCCTGAAACCTGTCCATGGTGCTGACCTCTTTTTTCTTTTTTTTTTTTTGGATGAAAATGACCTTTTTTTCCCTTTTACTCTTGTTGAGTTTATTCAGCTTTCAGCATCTTGGTTTCTGTTAAACATTTGGACCACAACACAAATTGCCTTTCAACTGTAAGAGGAGTAGTTAGGGTTGACAACCTTGTTTTATTGGAAACAGATTTCATTAATTCTCTATGTTTTCACTTTATTACTAATGCTTTTTATTCAGTATAAGACATGGAATCAGCACCATGTTGTTATTTACGACTTCAATATAGCTCATTCTAAAGATGCATCCGAGCGTTAGACTCAATAATTGGTGTATGATTCTTCCTATTTATAAAACGGGATAGAAATTAGGTAAAGATATTATATTCAAACTTTTCTTGTTTTTCATTTATAAATAGAAGAAACCATATAACTTAAGATGAAATGTGAACCCGGTTTCTCACTTGGGCAAGACTGGTTTCAAGCTCTAATAATTGTACTCAAAAAGGAGAAAGAACAAGGAAGTTAGTACCTTTCAACTTTAGTGTCCTATATTATCTATATAATTGTGTGCTTATTGAAGGTTAAATACACATTACACTTCCATCTGCCAATGGAAGTGCTCAAAATTTAGTGGCAAAGAGTTTCTTGCCGTAGAAGTAAGGAATTGAGCAAAGGAAAAGAGAAGAAAAAAAAAAACAGCATTAAATTAATTGTGAATTAATATAAGTCCGGCTTATTACTAAGAAAGGAAAAATGAGAAATTTTAGTCATGATGCCGATGTTTTTGAAGAAGATATATATATATATATATATATCAAAAACATCATTTAATTTGGTTCCAAAAAGTCCTTTCTCACTGTGTTTCAGAAAAGTGCTGCTGAACTGAAGTTCGAAGTGAAATCAACATCAAAATCCATATTATAGAATGCATAGTGCAACACAGTAAGTCTATTTGCCTGCCTATTTTTGAGCACTACAATAAAAAGAAATAATGACCTGCTCCACTTTGTAACTTTGTGTTCCAATTTATAAAATTAGTGAGAGTGAAAAGAAAATGACTTCTGATACAAGTAAATAATTCAAGTAATATTCTACATGTAAGTAATCTTCATCAAACTATAATAATTCGTAGTTATCAGGATTATTGAGAAGCATGGTTTGGATTCCCTCCAATCTGCTAGAAAGTCCGCAAATATGTAGCTTTAAAGTTAATACCCGAGCATTTGACTCAAGTGGCTAGTGACATGCGTCCCCCTACTCAAAAGAGTAGGAGTTCAAGTCCCCATCCCCATATATATTTGCTAGATGAACCATTTCAGGCTGCTAGTTTTCCCTTGGATGAATATTAATTAGGTTTGGCTGTTATAAAAGAGAAGAGGTGGGGTTACCATGGACTAGACTTGGAATTTAGGTTGTCAACTTTAATTTTTTACACTTTTGGTGCGTGTTGTGTTTTTTCTGATATGGGTACCGTTTTTTTTAATTCTTTGTGCATTATTGCTTGACGAATAAGGATAAAAAAAGCACATTATCGAGTAAAACTGTTTTTGTAATGCATATGAAAACAACCATCGTAAATGTTAATGGACAATTCTCAAAAGAAGTAGAAACTTTTAAGGCAGTCCTTAAGTTCCGATTAGAGCTCAACAAAAAGGTCGCTTTTACATTTTGAAAGTCTGGTAAATATTCCAGGCAGCATCTGCTGATTTGGCATCCACAGATTTTTTATTTTTTTATTTAAATTTACACACTTATAAACCTGCACCAAAGTTTAGAAGGAAAAAGGGCTTTCAATACAACATTATAGCTCATTCATGGCCTCTGCCATGGAACAATCTTCTTATAGTTCAAGACGACATCATGAACCAGAGTTTAACTTGAGAGAGTGGGGTCTCAAGGCTCGAATTAGCCGCGAAAACACAACTTCAAGAAGATATTCAGCATCATATATCAGAAGTTTTAGAGAAGATGCAAGGTCATTTAGATCAAACATAACCATTTCTAGCACTGCCTCCTCCCCGGGCCATTCTTTAAAAGGTATCTCTCTAGCTTGTATCTTTCATGCAAAACTATGTCCTTCTTTTTGCTTTCACTGTTCCTCTCAAAACTTCCCCGTCTTTTTAACAGATGAGATTGACCCCTCAACATATTCATTCACTACTGCTCTCAAAGGTATCTGCTGAATACTTTAGTTAATAGTTTGAAAGTTTTTGGTAGAGTAACTGGTTGAGCTAGCTTAACAGTTCAAACTTTTATACTAACTGTTTATTTTTTCCTACAGCATTGCAGGCAAGGACCGTTTATAGTAGTTGGGAGTGCTTGTCTCCAGACGGGTTTGCCTTAAACTCCAAGTGGAATGAAGCTGAGAAGTACATTTGCAACCCTCTTTCTGGAGAGGTTCCGATGGAATGTTTGTCTGCGAAAACACTAAGTGGAAGGTCATTTCGAAACTTGACAAACAGAATCACTATGTCTGCTCCTCTTGTCTACTCCCATTCATGCCACGTCCAAACCAAGCCTTCCAGGACAGTGCCGGAAGACATAGCTCAGTTCCCGATTCCAGGTCCGAAAGCACATATTGTCTTGCTGTTTTGTTTTTTATTAGCAGCCGAAGAGTTTATCTCAAAGTTTAGTTTTAAAGTAAATGGGGTATCTGTTTGCAGAAAAGAAAGCAGAGAGCATGACTAGAGATGTGGGAACTCAAAGCACTCCACCTGATCTTAGTTCTGGTAGTCTTAGCCCTGCTTCAACCCCTTCAATCTTAGAGAGACCATTGGAGCGATGCGGGACAGAAAATGGAGATTCCCCTAACCCTAACACAAAGTCAAAGACTGAGGAACAGGTATGTTCTTTCCTATGGAGGAACTGCGTTCCTATCTGCTGCTGTTAGACTTGGTTACTTTCTGAGTAAGGACTCAAGCATGAAAATTATTTAAGAAACATAAGTTGACATATCCCTTTTGGATGTTCTGCTTGTATCATGGACATTGTTTGAGAATTTCGAAGCATCATTAATGCTCTCTAACAAAATGTTACAGCATCATTATTCATTTCATTTTTCTGATCAACACTCAAGTTTTTATTTCTTTTTGCTTACACTTCCATTTTCCATTTTTTCCCTTTTGAGGTAAGTTTTTAAAATTTGGAGGATAATTTCCTTCAAGTGTAGTATATTAAATCAGGGAAGTGATGCATCACTTGCTGCTAACTAGATTCTTGCCAGATTTTCTTAGTACTTGCTTTACATAAGAGTAGGAAAGCTGATTAGATCCATAGGAAAGTTCGATTGCAGGCCATTCTGCCTCTAGTAGCCTAATTCTGTTCATAAAAGCTGTTTGCTTAGTCCTTGCTACATGTTGGTTACCTTGTTGCGGCCTATGTGTTTTCAAGATCAAACCAGCCTGGATTGCCTGAATTGTGATATATATTCACTGTGCCCTTCCAAGGTGGGGGACTGTTAGATAAATTTGGTCCCTCAAGCTTTTGCAGGCAACATTGCCTCAAAGCTCCCGTAAGATGCTTTGCACCAACTAGCCCGTTTTCCCTGCAAAAATAATTGAACTGTGTCCTTCCAAGGTGGGGGACTAATATCTCAATTGGTCCCTCCTTAGATTGATAAGTACATGCCCTCCAATTGCATGTACAATACAAAATAAGGCCTTAGAAGTTTTCTCCCAGCCATGCCTGCTTTCCAGCACATACTGTTTGTATTTGTCTCTGGTTTCTTGTAGCAGTCTTTTCAGCAGCAGAAACAAAGAATTGCTTAAACGTTTTTTTTCTTTTTTGGGATCTCAAAAAACAATTCCAAGAACCACAAAGTTATTGAAAAGAATTCTCCTTTTTCTTTTACTTGAATCATGCTAGCGTTTCCTTTTCATTCTCTTCTCTTTGTTTGTACGTGGATCAAGCAAAGATGCTTCAGTGCCAAAGCATTCAGAAGGATTCTTTGGGGTTCTCAATGACAATGTCATATCATTGCCTTTTCTTAGTCTTTTTGGTCTTTCCGGAAAATCAACCGTGTGTTTCAGGGCTTTTGTCATCAGAATACCCAGATCAACAATTTGTGAATCATTGCACCTGCCACATTGGACCTTGCTTCTATATCCTTCCACTTACTTTATGCATTAAATTTTTCTGAACATGATACATCTAGAATCCGAAATCCCAAAACTACAATAACCCTGTCTCTGTCATTCTTCATCATTTATATTGGAGCTAAGCTCTGCAATCAAGTTGTATCATTTTAACCATGAAATGGTTAATATTTTTGGGTACAGTTTAGTCCTTGAAGACTTTACCCAATTGAAGAGGAAACAAACATTAGACCAAGTCTTGGTTACATTTAACTTGCTCGAATGTGGCAGTGCAAATTGCTCAAGTTGAGAGACTAGTGTCCAAAATTGGTGCATGTGCAAGTGCAACATTAGCATGTGTTTTCTTTCTATTTAGAGTCATATCCTCTCATCTCTCCTTCTCCGCGGTGCTTAATTTGTGTGGCAAACTGTTAAAAAGTCAAAATTCCGTGCGAATGGGCGGTAACTCATCTGTTTTTATAGCTGAATATCCCCACCTTTGAGACCAGAAAATTGGTAGTAATAGTATAAGAGGCTGCATATCAGCTAAACTTCACTTTAGAATTGAGGTTAGTGATTGAGATGAAGGCCTTGCTCCTTCAAGATAAGATGAAAAAATATAATGTATTCGTGGCATTCAGTAGTAAATGAGTATCAGAAAAGATCTAATAATTAAGCTCAAACAGTTAGGATGATGGCCTACAGTAGATAATAGGGAGCTTCATCTGCACCCCTTTGTACTTGAAAAAGTGCAGCATTTAAGCAAAGTGATTAGTTGCAGTAATCTAAGTTAGGTAAGTGACTTCATGGATGAAACACATAAACCAAGGAAGATATTGATGTGAGAATTCATTATTGGGTGCAGGTTGAAGTGAAAGAAACAAGAGAGAAAGAAGAAACAAAAACAGAAAAAGCAGAGAGGAGAAGAAAAGATGAACAAATGTGCAGGTGTAGCAGGCAACCTGGATGCTTATCCTGGATGAGAAAAAGGCAGAGAGAGAAACAAAAATCAAGGAAGAGAAGTATCTTCATAATTCCTCATTTTAAAGGGTGCTAAAGGTGGTAATATAAAAAAAAAGGGGGAAAAAATATATATACACATAAATTTGTGGGCTTTATTGAGATTCTCCACCACCACCTCTCAATCAAGAAAGGGTTCTTTACTTTCCTTTTGGTTTTTGAAGGACATGTTGCATCAGAAGGTGAAAATGAGAGCAATCATGATTAGACAGAGGTGAAAGACTGTCTTATGGTAGTTTGTTTTCCTTGGGATTTTGTTGTAGTTAGTGACCTTATGTTTTGTTTCTTGTTTGTATATGGTGAAAAATGGTTGACAGCTCTGTGTTCACGTGCATGCTTTTGTTTGTGGCCTTGGAATGGAAATTTTCTTCCCTAAAGAGCCCAGATGCAGACAATCTTGCACAACTCTTTCCTGGCCAATTTAGATATTCCACCCATTCTTAGTGCAAGCAAAAGTCACACCAATAATGTGTGGAATAAATGCAAACAAGCAATATCGTCAGTAATTCATCCAAGAAAAACAAAAGATTTTCAATCACTCTCTTTTTTTGGGGGGGGGAGGGGGTGGAAAATATTTTCAATCATTCAACAAACAAAAAAATAAACTGCAAAAACTTCTTTCTGGTTATGGTGGACTTGCAAAAACAGGCTCTATGAATCAGAAAATCTGTAAAATTTGAGAAAACAGAAGGAGATGCTCAAAAGTTAAAATCATGACATCTTTATAACATTTAGCAGTTATGTCAGAAGCACAATTTTAAGGTTCAAGTGTTTGCTAGTTAGCCATCTCTGTGTTTCTGCTCTAACAATTCCAAGTTGAATTGTCCCATGAGGTATAATCTCAGGCCACTTGAAGGAAACTTGACGTCTATCCAGGATTATAAGAGTTTGCTCGCATCTTTTAAAAGCATGATAACAGAAAGCAAAAGAACAATAAGGGAGGTCACCTTCACTTTTCCTGAAAAATCACATTCTAATGCAAAGACTATCATATGTAATTTGCTAACCTTATAAACTTATCTTTATAAGAAACTAGCAATCAACCCGCGCTTCGTCGCGGGAATTGGTATATTAATTATACATAGGTATTATATATTTGCGTGTATATATATTATAAGTAAACTAATGAAAGTTTGTGCATATACCATACATGCATACATGGGGTTTAATATTAAAAAGCCCTCAAAACTATACAAAGTCTATGAAAACAACCAATACTTATAAAACATAAAAAGTAAAAAAAAAAAAAAAGAAGCTCATAAACTCAACCTAACAAAGCTAACACTTATAAAGCATAAAGCCCAAGAAAAATGTCCCTATGATTTCTATTTATATCTCTTGTGGATCCCATCAAAATATGTTGAAATGTCAATTGAACCCCTATTAACCTATTCAAAAAATTGCTTGAAATGGTCTCAAATTTGAGAGAATGATGGACATTATTGTAATTTCAATGTCAACTTTTTATGTATTTAGTATAAAGCCCAAGAAAAATATCCCCATGATCTCCATCCATATTTCTTGTGAATCCCATCAAAATATATTAAAATGTCAACTAAATCCCATTTACCCATTCGAAAAATTGCTTGAAATGACCTTAAATTTGAGAGAATGATGGACATTATAGTAATTTCAATGTCAACTTTTTATGTATTTGATATAAAACCCAACAAAATCATAAAACCCAAGAAAAATGTCTGCATGATCTCCATCCATATCTCTTGTGGATCCCATCAAAATATATTAAAATGTCAACTAAATCCCATTTACCCATTCGAAAAATTGCTTGAAATAACCTTAAATTTGAGAGAATGATGGACATTATAGTAATTTCAATGTCAACTTTTTATGTATTTGGTATAAAACCCAACAAAATCATAAAGCCCAAGAAAAATGTCTGTATAATCTCCATCCATATCTATTGTGGATCCCATCAAAATATGTTAAAATGTCAACTAAACCCCATTAACCTATCCAAAAAATGGCCTAAAATAGCCTCAAATTTGAGA
Organism: Microcos paniculata; assembly: GCA_030664755.1. Classification (NCBI taxonomy): domain Eukaryota; kingdom Viridiplantae; phylum Streptophyta; class Magnoliopsida; order Malvales; family Malvaceae; genus Microcos; species Microcos paniculata. Next base: position 11,543,702 of record CP131462.1, read on the forward strand.
GAATGATGAGTATATTATTGTAATTTCAGTGTCAACTTTTTATGTATGTAGTATATATTTAGTATATTTATACCATAAGTAGGGATTTCTTCTCACGCCGGTAGCTCAGATCTTTAAATTGCAATGGAAATCCGGCTGAATAATTACAAATTTACAGAGTCAAGACTCAAAAAGCCATGTCCTAGATCACCATTATCATCAAAATTGGCTTACTTCGTTCAGAGTAAAATGATAATTACAGTTTTAAAGAACCCACGAACCGATATTAGACAAAAACTAAAAGAATAGCGAAAGTTGCCCGAGCCAAGATGGTTTGTTATCTGAGCTCAAGATAAAGTTCACATGGCTATCATCTGTAAGAGTCTGTAACCTTTTCAGATAATGTCACATGTTCTCCGTCATAAAATTACTTGTTACCCACCAATCAACATCAGATGTACTTATCAGAAATCTTCAACTATTCTGCACTTTTCTTCTATCTTCTTGACATTCTGATTTTAATACGAAAGCGTATTTGACATTGCTAATATATATACACATATACTACAAAATTTCTATGAGGAACCAAAAATAAAAGTAAAACCGGAGAACAGAACTAGATGGAATCATTGTCATATACTTCACGAGGCTGATGCATTAGAACTGGTGTTTGAAATAAGTCGAACTTCGTATAGGTTCTTCTCTCCCTTCCCTGAAACATATAGTTCATAAGCTTTGACCAAAAAGAATTTATATACAAGCAACCTTTTTTAGATGGAGTAGAAAATCAATACTCACCTACTTCTGCTGTGATCCCTGGTCCGAAGAAAGAAGCGAATTTTGCCTAGAAGCCATGATTTAAATAAAAAGATCAATACGTTGTCATTTCGGCTTTCTTAAATGAAGGAATTAGAGAATAGTAATGGGAAAAAGTATTAACCATAGAGAAACAAATATCTTCATGGCAATTTAAGGGCATATGCACTCGAAGTCTCAATAAATAGGTTGGTGACAGCAATGACATGCTACTACTTTACCTGCCTCTGTTCAAAATCTGACAACTGCAAAGCCTTAGCCTCAAACGCCAGGACTAGACAGTATTTACCGTCTTCCGTGACCTAAGACATGGTAACAAAAATAAGGTGGCAGGCTAATCACTGAAAACCCTTGTCAAATTATGATCAGGAATCAGGCATTCAGTTCAATTGATCTCAGGTAATATGCATAAGCGTCAAATAAGACCAAAAAGATCAAGTATCATTGCTGGAATGGTTCTCAAACTGGAATACAATGTACTTATAGATGTTCATGAAGTTACTAATGACTGACATCAATCAACGTCTTTTATATACACAAGGTGAGGCAGTTAATAAGTTTCATGTTTGAAAATATAATCAAGTTAGAGAAGCATACTTCTTCCCGGATCATTTGCAGAATAGGTGCGCTTCTCCGAGGGATTCCACCACCCTGAATTTTGGCACAGAAAAAAGACTGATGTCAAAAACTTATAATTTAAATATAAAGTAACAATCTAATGTGCAAATACGAGACATAGCACATTGGCCCCCAAATTGCATTTCGTTTTTCTTCCATGTAGGGGTTGTTCATTGTTGGATTCTTTCTTCCCCCTTCCTTTTGGGTGGAAGCCGGGGAGCAGGGAGGAGGTTTACAAGCAAGAATATCAAGATTAGAGTGATTACATCTATGCCTTTGCCTAATTATTTGAATCATGTAGCTTAGACTCGCCAATTCAAATGTATATACAATTTTAAAGTATGGTAGAAGTAGGGCTGAGGCAAAAGATTTTATCAATAGGACATATCTCCAACGGATTCAAGATGGCATCAGTCAAAACAATTGCTATAAATTGACACCCATCAGAGGTTAACCAAAAAGTTTAAACAGTGCCTGACCAAGTTGTGGCAAATTCCAAAGAAAATACTCCACAGTGGACCTCTAGGCTATGATTGCTAGATTAGCTACCAATTGGTCCAAGGGCCAGAAACTTGGTAGGAAAACTGAAGTGTTCTACAAATATTAGACGTACAAGCATTATGCTTGGTCTAGCTAAGTAGCTTAAGTGCTCAAACCGGCTGCATTCACATTTTGGTCTGATTGAAACTGGGTTAACGGGAAGCATTGCAATCTGATCATGTTTTGAATAGCAGGATTTATCAAATAGAAAAGTACTACTTATTTAGTTGTTCTAACATCCAAAGGATACAAAAGCAAGAGAACATTATCGATTAAAAGTAAATTGGAACCTGAAGAATGAAGCATAGTGTCCTTGAGATTTCATGAATTCAGTCCATACTTAAGTATCAATAAACAAAAATTGGATTTAAACCTTTTTCTTCTTCCAATGCAAAAATAAGTGATTTTCCAAGAGGAATATAAAAAGCACATATTCTGCATGGAGTATGTCTAGACCTCAGAACTCATACCTGACCATACTGGAAAATCCGCTTCAATGCCTCATCCAAATGCTGCTCATCCCCATAACGGTATCTTGTAACATCATTCTTTACCTGATTAAAGCAATGAAAAGGTCATTCCAATGTGATCCACTAAATGAAAAGAGTACCATATGCATCACATAACGGATTTAGCTTGAGATAAGGAAATTTTAAGTAACAGCAGATAGACTCAGAGTTTTGACAAATGTAAATTGCAACCCAATTTAGGCATAAAATACTCGAAGAATTTATCAAAGTTTTTTAAGCCAACAATAGCCTTAAGAGCCAAGGAGCTATTACAATTGAAATCCCACACAGCAAGATGGTTCGCTTGGCATCGAATGGAAGGGGGATTGAAAGATGGAAAATCTTATATGCAACTTGTCTTGAAGACTTTGTAAATGAGTTTTGCAATGATAGATTGATGAAAATACCTGCTTAAGGATAGGAGTGGCACAGGTTTCTCTCAACATTTGAGCATCTGAATAGGTCAAGCATGGCACTGGTTTGAGTTCTGCATACTGTGAAACAACCAGAAGGCTATACTTTGTTACAAGAAAAGAAAATTACAAAACAAATAATTACATCCTCCACTGCCACTGTTACTAAACCATCCGTTTAACAACATATTGGAGCTTTTGTAATAGACTAAATATAATCTTCAAAACTCTTGGAAAAGCCCATCTTGCTGCGCCAATATAAAATGCAAAAGGCATAGAATAGAGTTAGGATCACGATGAGAACAGAGCTACTTGATAAAACTGGTCAAATTACTATAGCTTTTCGTCTAAATCATTCTGCTGCCAGGAGATCAAATACAATCAATTGCAGTTTCTCAATGAGGTTAAGATGAAAATCAGGAAACCCCTTATTCCAGCTTTAACTATTCTAAGCAAGATGAAATTTAAAAGCTTGTAGCAAGTTATAACTCATATAGGATGCAAAATGCTGCTGAAATTCTAATTTCAGATAGCTCAATCCCATTATCTAATTAGGAAATATGAGAAAGAAATTTTCAAACATCCATCTTAATCCCACCCCACTGAAGAACACTTTTACCTTGAGGGCCATTCCGATTATTGCAAGAGGGAAGCCATATGTCAGCATGATTGCTGACCATTCAGATCCAGGGAGAACGTTAAAATATGCCCCGAAACCATACCTGTATGTTACCGATAAACCAGGGCTAAGCCAGAATACATTTAAGAGAAAGAGGAAAAGGCAAAAGGTGAGCACTCACGAGAGAAGAGAGAGTCCAACACCAAGTCCAATAACACCAAATGAAACCTGCAAATAAATAATTAAGGATATGAATATGCAGCAGACTATAAGATTTGATATATACCAGTTAATAAAGCCTTAGTAAACGTAGCTTTATTAGATTTTTCCATCCAATTAAAAGTTTTTCTCAGAATCCACTCAAAAAGTCAGCTGTGTTCAACCTTAGTAGTGGAGGAAGAAGGGAAAAAATGTACCTTTACCTAATTTAACAGAAAGCATACGACATATACGAGGATAATTAGGCAGTTCAAAATGCTCCCAAGGCTGAGCCTTACTAATGTAAACAATTGAATTCTCAAAGAACTAGTTGGCTTTTAAGTCGTGGTTCAACTTAGACTTTCATAAATCATTCCCACTTTCAACTCTTCACGAGTTTAGTTTCAAATTTCAATGAGTTCAAATGTTCAATAACTCCCAACCCACATGCATTCAACCACACCTTTGTTCATTTTGCTAAACCCCCAAAACTACTACGTCTACTATTTAACTAAATTGTTCAAAAACATAAACACAAAATACCCATTTTTGTCATACATAAAAGCTTATTAATTAATTACCTTGGCGAATGAGAATCCATCATCAGGGACTATGGTTTTGTCAGCAGCAGCAGCAGCTGAGGAAGAAGGCTGAGAGGTTGAATCAGCTGCTCTTGTTATGAACGCTAGCTTGAGACTATGGGGCTTTGGAAATGATCTGGCAAGGTGCTGCTGCTGCTGCTGCTGGGGTCGAGGTAGTAAAGATAAAGACCAACGGCGGTGATTAACGCTGTGATGATGAGAATGAATAATTATAGCCGTTGACGTCGGTGATATTGCTTTCATTGGCATATTGGGCTTCTTCCTTTTCCTATTTTTATTCGAGTTACTTGCTTCAAATCTTCAATGCTTACTGGGAAATACTCTGTTTTTCCCTTCTCTTATTCTTCTTCTTTCTTCTTAGTATTTGTGTTTTTGAGTGTATATCTTTTGGTGTGGAACAATGAGAGGCTGTTGTTCGTTACTGTCTCAGCTCCATGTTTCAACCGCCAATTCACCTCTGACTACGTGTCGCTCATGTTTTCTCTCCTTTTCCTTTTTTTTTTTGCCCTTTTATTTTGGTTTTTAAATATTTATTTTTTCCTTTTTGGCCAAGAAAAGATTTATTTTTTCTTTAGATATTTTAGATTTCAGCATAATGAAGGTCACTCTACATGTCATTATTAGAGATTAAAAGCTATTCTTGGTCTGCTGCATTACAACAACTATCCCAAAGGTGAAGAAGAGTAGAAGAGTTCCCCATTTGGGGTCGGCACAAATCTACTTCAAATTAGTCGTGATCTAATGGAATTAGAAGATATCAGAAGTTTATACCAAAAAAAAAAAAGAATCATAATAAAATGTGTATTTGTTATGGCGAGTCTAAGTTCGAATCAAAGGCATTTTATGTGAAGTGGGAAAATCCAAAATGAACTCAAAAATAGGCAATCAAATCAATTTCCTTCACATCTCTCATAAATATAAACAGCAGTGCAAATTTCAGTATCATCAGCATTCCTTTTTTGAGTTTATGTTCTTCAGTCGCTGCCGTTGCGATCATCATTGATTTCATCAAGAAGAATCACCAGAGCGGTGATGAATGCATAATCAACATTAGGGCATATGGTCAGTCCATAACTGTCGGAGTCGAATACAACGGATTTCACGTTGTGGTTTCTATGCATCTGCACACAAAATGAGTTGAAGGATTTCCAGTCAAACTACTTTCAATCAATTCTAATTTTTTCTGTTATCTATACGAATTTTTTTCCTTTTTTTTTTTTTTAATTTATCAGAATTTGATAATCACATTAGATCCCGACTAATCTAAAGTTGACAGATCCCAAATGGGATTTCTTGTTTCGACTGTTGTGTATGGAAAAAATCACTCTAGAGAAAGCTTTATCCTGAAATGGACTAACCCGGTTCGAAAAGGATTGATCTTAAACCAAATCCTGAAATACCCTTAATTATACCAAAAAAAAAAAAAAGGTAATTAATTACCTGAGCAATTACGGTTTCTCCAGCATAGATGGTACATGCGCTCTCACGCCAGCTCCCTTTGATCTTGAAATCGGGCACCGATCCACTTGTGTTGGATGCCAAGAAAACGTCCAATGTAGTCTTGAATTGGATCAAAGACGATTTCTTCACGCTGAAGAGATAATCACTGGAGTTGTAGCTTTCTCCCCTGAAAACTTGCCATCTCCTATGTGCTGTCATTATCTGAAACATAATAGGTTACGTGGTTTTAAATTTTAATTGGTCGTCTGTTCTGTCTCTGGTTTTACGAACGAAGGGGAAAAACAAAAGTTACCTTCTGTCTGAGAGAGACGACGGGGTTTCCGGCGGCGTCAAGCAAAACGCGACGATCATGAATGCTGAACAATTTACCTTTAAGCTTGAAAATAAGGTTGCCCTGAACATCCGTAACAGAGAAGTTGTTTTCTGCAAGCGTCAATGTTTTCTGTTGTAATTTAAGGTCGATGGGATGTTGAGCAACGAACTGTTGCCCAACCACCACAATGGGCTTTTCCACAGCCGTAGCAACGGCCGACGGTGCGGGCACCGGCAATGACTTTGCTGCGTGGGCTGCCATTTGATTCTTCTTGACTTTGTAACGGGAACGAAGAAAGAAGTAGAGGAAATTTGATTGACAATTCCGATTCTGGAGCCTGATTATTTATATATAGAAATCGATGGAACGCGTTGGTAATTAAGAGACTGGGAATAGCAAATACGCGTGGGGAATTCCTGAAGATTTTCTGTTCCGACGTTAAGCGTTTGAATCAAAATTTCTGGCGGTTACCAATTTGGTTTGGATAAATAAGAAATATGACATAATTATCTATAAATTATTGTTAATAATAATATAATTAGGAAAATTTTGTAATAAACAATCAGAAAAAGAAAAAGTTATGCAGCCCATTTATGGAATTGTGCTTTTATAGCTAAAAAAATTGGTTAAAATTAAAATACAATTCACTATTATGTTTTTGAATAATTATCGTTTTAAAAAAATTCTTTTGTTTTACAGTAATTATCATTTTACAAAATCAAGAAAATATTTATTATTTCTTTACCAATTTTATCCTTCACTCTGCACTATTTTTAAATTACTTTAATGAGTTTTTTAGTAATTTATAATTTAAAAAAAAAGGATAATTTAGTCATCTAACTAATTTTTATCTAGATTTTAAAAGATTTATGAGTTTTCTTAATTCTTGTGTAATAACCTAAAACAACAATTATTTAAAAATAAAAATAGTAATTAACAACCTGAAGCAAATCTGTTGAGAAAAATACCATCTTTATATTTATATATAAACCATTTTACAAATAAGGTAACAGACAACATTTCAAAAAACTAACAAAATGCTATCAAATCAATCATCAGCTGAATCATACAGCTTATGAAATTACACAATATCATCCTTTACAATTCCACATACAAAACAATGCCTGCAATGAAAATTTGGTAGCAAGCAAACTGATGATGTCTCAGCTGTCGGTGGCCATATCCGATGCCTCCCCTTTCTTCTGTTTGAGCTGAAAGGACATATTTATTAGTGTTATATGGATTTGTTCAAAGAAGATAAAAATGTTTTTAAATATTGACTAATGACTTCAGAGTTCAGACCAATAATCAGATAGTATATGGCAACCCTAAGTTATATAGTGGGGCAACCAGGGAAAAGTTACTAGGAAATGAAGGCAATTCACAGCAAATAGATGCAAGCATAGACTCCAGTAGCCACTCACAAGTCCTATGAACACGGTGAATTCCAGTACAATTTCTAGGATAATGCTAAGAGAATTGCTCTAAAATATAAAGAAATTCATTCTACATGTCATTAGAGATCAAAGCTATTCTTGGTCACCCGTGTGACAACCTAGCCGCTAAATCGGATAGGTGAAGGAGCAAGATCAACTTTTAACATCATAACAAAAAGCGTATTTGTTATGAAGAGTCAAGAGATTATATGTACTTCAATCAATAATTAATCCTCATGATAAGTCAGCTGCAAATTGAGGTTATGTAGAAATTATGTCTGAGGAAGAACTGCCACCAGTACCTAGTCCTTGTTAACAGTATTATGCAGAATGGAGCAACGTAATGCAAGGCTACTAAGATTTTGCAGGTTAAAGCCCAAGAGATTTTTTCTACATAACATGCAGCATATTATCACCTGAAGTTTCCTTAAAGATGGCCAATGACATGGAGTAAGCATGCTACAAGTTTGTTTATGCAACAGCGGTCGGAAGGCTATCTGAAACTTTCTGAATCCTAAGCCTTTTCATCCTGTAGAGAAAGAAGAAAGAAATAAGAGATTATGATACTAACAATTATAAAGACCATGGCTATTGATTAGAAAGGATTTATTAGAAAATAGCATAACACTAGAATGTTCTCGAAGGTTTTCACGTGGTAATATCCACGTGGAATCTTAGGTGGTGAGAAATTTCTTAATTACCCTCCAAGGTTTTCATAGAAATTTTAAAAACTTGCCATTTTTGAAATAAACTTCCAAGCACATATGATCACATCGTTACCTAATTTCTCAATCCTAACAAATTATACATACCCTTAGACCTCAATTAAGTTCAAAAAGCTTATATTAAGTAAATTGGTTCTAAAAGACAACCATAGATGCACTTACCTTATGGAAGAAATGTATTTCTCTACATCCAGTTTCTGTTCAACATCATAGACAAACCATTTTTCATCAGGAACAACAGGATCTATGGTCCCAATATCTGTTCATTAAACATGAGTGAGACTTGAGCCTCCAATATTCATATTGTTTATCAATGCATCAAAGTAATGCATTTAATCCTAACCTTGAAGCAAAATATGCTTCTCACTGGTAAACCCTTTTAATCTCCAGAAAACATGACCATTAAGATCCACGAATACAGGTGCTGTCCTAATAGCATCAGATCTTTGTCTCTCTGCAACAATTGTATGCAAAGGGATGTCAGATTGTTTAGGGAATATTTGTAGCAAAACATGCATTGAAAAGAATTTTTCTGAAAGCACAAAAATTGAATGGTTGGAAATAAAATAGTAGCTCACAAACATTCATAAGTTCTTTTTCATTTTCCGGGCAAAGTACATATAAATACTAGTATTAAATTAGGATGCCATCATTGATCCACAACCCTTTCGATTTAACATGCAATTAGCGTCCTACTGATTCTTATTTAGGCTGCCTTTGGTAACTCAGTGCAGTGCGAAACTGCACCTTTTGCATTTTTTACCAAAGAAGAGTTACCAAAGGGGTTTTAGGGCTGCTGTGAGATTGTTCAACGTGGACAACCAAAAGCAGCTTTTTTTCACTGGTTAGGGAAGGGGAGCAGTGGGTTACCGCTTAAGCGGCGGTTGCCACTCTCACAGCTAGGGCTGCTTTTACTCATCGCAGCCATACCATAGGGAGCCTTAAAAGCTCTGACCAAGGCGATTTGTATATTCCATGCAGCACATCCTATCATGCAGTAACTATTCCCAGTCTAATTTGGAACATATGCTAGGAGAGAGAGAGAGGTGGCTTTTTTCCTTTCTTTGGGGGTGGGTGTGCATAGCTTGTTTAATACATAAATGAATAAGTTTATGCACATTTTCCAAATTTTGCTTGAACAATAAAAGTTAAGAGAGAGGTGGCTTTTTTCCTTTCTTTGGGGGGTGGGTGTTCATAGCTTGTTTAATACATAAATGAATGAGTTTATGCACATTTTCCAAATTATTGCTTGAACAATAAAAGTTAAGAGATTGAAAACTACTCTTTGGCAATGCGCCCAGCGCCTGGAGCACATCTGCATGAGCTTGAGCTGCTTCTCTTTTTATTTGTGCAATAAGAGTCTCATGCTCAGAAACTGACATCGGAGCAGCACTCTTTTCAATCATAGCTTTGGCAACCTCATCCTGCATTTGCTGCCTTAATTGTTTTTCCTGTATTAAGTAATGGCAATAAAAAGTAATAAAAAGGTTAAAAAAAATGAAAAGAGCAGCTTTGCTGAATATACTTAAGATCACAACATCAAAGTCAAAAAAAATGCACGTATTACCTTATCCCTGGCAACAAGAATCTTTTCTTTTGCTTCCTTCTCTCTATCAACAAACTCTAAATTTTGTTTTTCAATCCAAATCCTCAATGTTCTGAATTTTGTTTGATTAGAAAAAGGAAAATGGGATTAATAATGGAACGAAAAGAAAATAGTTTTAATTTATAAAAGAAAGACTGGTCTTTGCTTTCGTTCTTTTTACTTACATAGTGCAAAGGGCTTCATCACATAAAAAGTTTAAGAGTCTAAGCTTTGTAAAACTGTCTAACATATTATAAGCATCCACACCATTATCAAAAAAATCAGAAGGAACTTCTTCCAGTGCACATTGGGACTCAGACACACATTCTCCAATAGCTCGGAACCATGAACCGGGGTCATTTGTTTTTAAAGATGGAAACCTGAACAGTGAATACAGCAGAAGATTATAATACCATTCCAAAAATGAAGATGAACTTGAGTAGGTATGTAGGGGCACTAATTTATACTTTTTCCCCATATCTTTTTGTATTAAAGACAACAATTGTGTATGAATTTGGACAACTGGAGAGTACTGTAATCGGCATCTGCCACGTCCACGCACCATTTCTCTGATTACAGATTCAGCTTGCCCTTTCTTCATATCAAAAACCTTGAAAAAAACACAAACACAAAAACCAAGAGTAATTAGTACATTAAGCAGAGCTCTGGCAGGAATAAATGAAAGCAAGCAACTAAACCTGACAATTTACATTATAATAGAAAACAGCAAGTACTTCGGAACGATAAATATTTTCTTTTTTGGTTTACCCCAGGGGTATCCTTGGGCCTTTGGCCCACAACTAATCCCTTTAAGGCTGGAAGCATTAAAGGTAAAGCCCTCCCAACAACTACGCTTCCGGAGGATCGAACTTGCATCCTCACCCTTAAAGGGGTAAAGGCCGCTACCACCTCAACCAACACTTATTGGTTATCAATAAATATTTTTCCAATATAAGCTATTCATGACAAGACACCCATTTGCCGATGCAAGGGCAGGATGGTGTTTCATCAGCCTTTTGAAGGATGTATACAGCAAATCATAATTTCATGATTCATAAATCCATATGACAGAAAACTCCTCGTAAAAATGCTGTTATCATCAATAGTTCTATAACCATGTATTATTCAGCTATTGATTTACCATTTATGCATCTGGCCTTGAATGTTAAATAAGAAAAGATTTAAATCAAGCATACCTCTCCAAAAGCTGCACAAAACTCAATGAATTGCAATGCATGTCCAACATCTTTAGGAGGTAAATCAACACCCGCAATAGTTACTAAGCTGGTGCCCTGAGGTAATTGAATGTCCACGTCAAATGTTTTCTGCTTGCAAGGCTCTAGAGATGACAGGAGCTCAGCACCAGTCTTATCATTTTTGAAACCATTTAAACCTCCGGGATGCTCACTTTTTACACCAAGTTTTTTCTTTCTAATAGGACATATGGTATTACTTTCCAGAACCTGCCTCTCAGAATTATTTTCCTCCAATAAACCACCATCAGTTTTTTCTACTGACTTCCGTTTTCCCCTGGACTTTTGATCAGAAAATGTGGGCTCGCTTTTCCTGGAAATTTCCTCAGGCATTTGAACACTATTTAAAAGTCCCACTTTCTTGTTTTTTGCACATTTATTTTCTTCTCCTTTATTGAGACTGGAAGGATCCTCCCTCTTTATTTCTGTCTTAGAGTAGTTTTCATCTGAAACACAACCATCATCTTTTTCATTTCCCTTAACTTTTTTCCGTGAAGCTTCATTCAGGGTTTTAGGCCTTTTTAAACTGCTTTTTTTCAAAGAAGCCTCATGATCTCCATTGCCGTTGCATAGTTCCATCAATCCTTCCCTTTTTATTTTCATGGATTTATTTTCATTTGAAAATGATGTCAAATTTTGAGAATCAAGTTTGGGATCAGAATCTCCATCAAAAGAATTTTCCTTCCCAAGCTTCCTTGGTGAAGTGGCCACAGACTCCTGGAATCATCAGAAAGACGCAAATCTCATCACCCAAAACCATGAAAAAACATTAGCACATTGTCACTAGCAAGAAAATCAAAGTCAAACCTTCTTGGAAGCAACTTGCTTTTTTGGTGAAGCACCAATATCTTTAACAATCTTTTCATATCCAAAATTTTCTGGCCCTTTAGCTTGAAGCAATTCTGAAACAGAAGAGTACCCAGTGGCCTTGGCTGTGTGCACTAGTATACCTGTTGGTTTGTGACCTTTTTTCTTCCTAAAAAATATAGTACTCAATTATGCTTGAACAAAAAGTAACAGTAAAATCAATCACAGAAACATTTTGCAGTGCAATATGCTTACATGCAGAAACTACAATTGCAAATGTCTCTGCACTTGGGACATTTCCAATCAACCAACAATGCAACTTCTTCTGCCTTCTCTCCATACCTATCCAAGACCAATCCAACAAAAAAAAAAAAAAACTAATAAGAGGATGGCTTCATTCAATTAACAAGATTGTTCAAGGAGTAAAAGGTCAAAGTAGCAACCTGTTCAATAGGCATTTATGACAATACTTAATGGGACACTGCTTGCCCTTTTTCAAGTTCTTGCATGGAGCCATGAAACTCAATGTTTTTTGCCGGCACTTCACCATTTGATCCCAAGGCAAGAAGAAATATTAGAAGAAAAACTTTTTAAAGCTAAAAAACCAGAGAATTATCAACCAAAATTAAAACATTCACCACATATTCTGGATAACACTCAAAGTAAATCCATTAGCCCGAACCCATGTTACTGCGACCTCATTTTCCTTGACGCATCAATGTCTAAATGACACACATATATGGGACATGAGTATAGAAATCTAGACCTCCAAATATATGGAAAACTATAATAAAACCCTTAACCAAATATCTCAACACATTCCATATCTAAACACTCACACCCGAGCATCTCAGACACATTCCATATCTAAACACGCACACCCGAGCTCAAGTAACGTAAAGCCAACAATTCTATAAGTTTCGATATAGAAGAATTAACGTTAGATTCAAAGTTTATCATAATTACGGCCGACATAATGGGTAAATCAAAATCCATAGGGAGAAATACTTATATGAATCAATTACTTTACGTCAACAAGTATTTAGGATCTAATCCACTGTCAAAAAATTTACCCAAAAATACTACTAATAAACTCTGCAACAAAGATCACAAACGCAAAAATAATGAGAAGAGTAAAACCCAACTAAAAAAAAAAGGTAAAAGCAACTCTGAAATTCAGCAAAAACGAAATTCTAAAAGCAAACGAAACATTACCTGGTGACAAGTCTTTCCAGGTTCAGAAACAGCTACTTTTGGCTCCACAACAGTAATTCCATCGCCATTTGTTTGCTTCTCTTCTTCCGTAGAACCAGAAGCGGAAGCAACAGCCATTTTGCTTTTCTCAAATTCCCAAGTCTCAACCAAAAGAATTTATTTTATTTGTATGGAAAGAAAATGAGTATATACCTTTTTTTTTTTCCTTTTTAGGAGTTTTTGAAATTTGGTAATGGATTTGAGTTTCCCTCTTCCACTTTAGTGGCGGGACAGATTTTTGAGAAAACGAAGTACGAAAATTTTACGGGAAACAGAAAATGAAATCCCGGGAAAAGGAATTGTCAACCATGAGACATGGGCGCCCAAATTGTCCCACCTTGCATAAATGGTCAAATTTCATATTTAGTCCCTCTACTTTATCAAAAATATTGATTTAATCCCTCTATTTCAATTTGATCAAATTGAATCCCTCTATTTTACTAAAAGTATTAATTTAATCCCTCTACTTTAATTTGATCAAACTGAGTCCCTTACTTTTATCTATGGTCAATTTCAGTTCAATTATTAACGGTGTTAAATTTCACTATACTGATGTAGCATTTACCATATTGACGTGATATTAACTTTGATCACGTGTACCTATAAAAAATATTAAAAATTTTTATGTAGTTTTTTTTTGTCACATTAAATGCCTTTTAGACATGATTATGAAACCTCTCATTAAAAAATATATGAAATTAAATATTCAAAAAGAAAATAAAAATAATTTATACAAGGTGAAAGATATATTATGATAAAAAAAAGTCACATGAATTTTTTTTAATATTTTCTAAAAGTATTTGTCATTATAATCAATGTCACATTAGTATATTTAATTACGAAAATTTAGCAAGTTAGTGATTAAAATAAAATTGACAGTAAATAAAAGTAAAATAACTCAACTTGACAATAAATAAAAATAAAGATACTCAATTTGATCAAATATAATAGAGTGACTAAATGAACACTTTTTGATAAAGTTGGGGCATTCGATTTAATAAAATTGAAATAGATAAACTAAATCAACGCTCATGGTAACGTAGAGGATATCCAACATGCCTACTCACACACTTAGATGGGCTTCTATAGGGGCTGTTTTATAATGGTAGGCCTATATTTTAACCCTATTAAATATTAGTGTGCCGGACAATTCTGCAGTACTATTCACTGCCCTTTTCAGCATAAATATATATATATTTAGGGATGACAAAGAGACAGGGAGGAGAAATCAGACAGGCTTTTGTATAAGGCAATCCTTCCCACCAACAAATTACTAGTAACATTATATTTTCCACTTCAACTCGAGCCATTTAAGCATTCTATTCTTAATCTATCTCACCCCACACTTTTACTTATGTTTCAATTCGTTCCAACTTGAACACGACCAATTAAATTTCAAAGCAACTTAACCCAATGGTAGGGTGCCACTGCCATGTGGTCAACTAATTTTCTTTTTGGATCCATAAGAATTTACATAAGGAGAAGTATAAGTTTTCTGACACATCATGAACATGCATGAATTTCGACTTCTAATCAATAGCTATCTCGGTTGGGAGAGAATTCTATACATATAAAACATCTGTAATACTTATTAGATATTTTAAAAAGATAATAATGATAATGTCTAATATATACGGATTATTATTGGCTATCCCCTTAGGGGGCCTTTTGTTATAGGTAATTTGAAATTACCTTAAGAATTTTATTATCATCGCAATGACCAATAATTTAAAATGATTAAGAATTAGTGCATTTTCTGTTTTGTGCCATGATGAAAATTTTAAACAACTTTATTGGGTGGTTGTCATAATAAAAATTTTAAAGTACTTTGTTTGTTTTAAGGGGATATGACATTTCAAAATGGGTTTTTTTTACTAAATTATATTCTTTGGTTTTGATTATATGATAATATTTTATTATAATTTAACACATTTATCACTATTAATACAAAACAATTTCAATGATTGAAATTAAATAAATTAAAAATAATTAATTATTCCAAAATAATATATTTTTGTGACAAAACTAACATCTTTTTAAAATAATGCAAGCATAAAGAGATAAAAACATGCCTAAACTTTCATCCATTAGATATAATTAGATAAATAATACAAAGACAAAGGAGTATTATGTCCAAAACCTTAGTTTTATAAGGGCATAAAAGGTATAAAAGTTAAATGACCTCGATAATTTTAAAATACCTAAGAAATAGTTAGTAATTGAATTCCTACTTCAATAATTAATTTCTTTCATCGTATAATAATATGAAATTACCAAGATAATATGAAATTTTCAGAATAAAGACAACCAAATTTAAACATTTAATATTATCAGTAACGAATTCCCAAGGTAATTTGAAATTGCAAGGTAACTTGAAATTCCCAAAGTAAATAAACCAAACATAACTATTTGATATTATCAAAGAGCAATTACCATTCACCGATATAATTTTCAATTCCCTTAAACCAAACGCACTGTTAATGTTAATTGTAAATGTAGCGCCAAATTTAGGTTACTTCTTTAGGGCCATGTTCTTGAAGATATGGTCAAATCCTAATTAGAAACCAATGGATTATAAAGAAGTCCCATCATTTTGAAAAACCTTCATGTATATGTTCATTTCTAACCACAGCTTGAGCCTTTTAAACAATATATTGTGGTAGAGAATGCAACTGCCTTGATTAATATCTTGTACAAGTCATAAGTTTTCTTCACGGTACACATGGCCCATTTTAGTTATTGAAAGAAACCAGTGGTTCACAAAACCTCTTGGATATTAATTATGCATGCAGTCATTAATCATAAGCAACCCTCCCTCGAATCTACATTTACTTTTTTAGTTTCTACTAACCTTAAAATTTCCACTTCCAAGGGACAACGCTCAACAGCTTTGTTCGAAGGAAACGGACGGTGGGAAGAAAAACGTATGTGGACAAGAAATGGTGAAAATACGAGGGAAATTGATTGAGAGCCTAAGCAAGGAACCTGTGGGATCCATGCGAATTTTGGGTGGGGTCAGGGGTGTGAGTCTCATACAACGGGGATTGAACTAAATCACACGTGGCAGCTTACAAGTGGGCCAACAAAGATAAGGCAGGATTTAATAGATTTCCCTGTCGCTTTTTTCACTGTTCTTTTCATTTTAGTCCCCCAACTGGACCAAAGTTTTTCCCAATATATGGTTTTATAGGCATCCAATTATGAACCTCCCATTAAATTAAAGTACTATGAAGAAATAATACAATATCAATGTCTGCAACTGATCATCTCTTTCATCATACTCCAAGCTCTCTGGAAAGCATCATTTGATTTCTTGGAAGTTGGAAACTTTGTCTTCTTCAAAGGGTATACTTTTAATTTTTCCCACATTTTCCATTTCTCTTGTACGATGATTATATGTTTGTCTATAATAATAGTATAAATAATAATAACAGTAGTGGCACATCCTTCTTCGGTTCCTCATCTCTTTCTGACAGAAATGAGTCTTTATATATGGCAATGTTTTCTCATTTTGAGCACTGTTGCTTTGGTTTTAGGGTTGAATAAGGATGTAGGAGTTTTGTTTCTTTTCCTGGGGGAATTCAAGCATTCTTCATTGTTAAATTCCTTTCTTTGTATCAATGACAGTCGCAAGTCAGCATGGCTGTGATTCCGTTATGTTACAAGATGCCATATAAAGACCACAATTTTCCAATTCCTAAGGTAGCAGGACAGACTGAGAAAGGCTTCATATGTGGCGCCTGCACTTCTACCTTAGAGGGCTCTAGGTGTTTCTCTTCTAGTTGTGACCACAGATGCAGGAGTTGGAATCCTTTGCATGTTTCTTCTGGTATTGTAACGAAAGCAGAGACTGGAAGCAGAGAAGGAGGTTTTAACAGACTGCAGTGGCACCTTTGGACCTTGCCCGGTGTGCATAACACAAAATTTCACCTAAGACCCTTGTCCAGAAAAGCATCACAAAAGGAAAATTCAGGGCCTGCTACAACTAATGAATCGCAGCTGAGATCGTTGGATTCTTATTTCGGAAAACTTCATCAAGATGCAAAGAAGACTTATTCAGTTTCTTCAACCAAGAAAATGGAGGCGTTAGATAATAGTGGTGAAAGTAAAATAAAGAAGGGGCTGAGCTCTTTGGATGCCTATCTCAGCAAACTAGATGAAGGTATTTTGTCATGTTAAAAACGTTCATTCTTCTGTCCCTTTTTGATCCTGAATGTTAGCCTGCCTGGTTCCACTAATGATTAGGGTACCATTACATGTAAAATAATTACTACTAAGAATTATACTTAGAATTTCTCTTCATTTTTTGCAGATTCAAATTCTAAAAACTATGAATCGTCATCCATTGCTGGCGGCCATACCTCCGAAGGAAGCTCAATGCCAACTCCATTTTATGATGGTGAAGATGCTAAGGTAGATGAGGAAGCAAAATTGAGAATTGACGTAGGATTCAGGCCGAGGGATGTTGGTAGTGGCATCTCAAAAAGGTCTGACGCTTTGCAGCAGTCTGATGAAGCCTCTGATCTCTACTTAATGTAAGTCAGTAGTCCATCTCAAGTGATTTTATGTTTGTTTTAGTGCCAGAAATTTCAATACAATTTCTCACATGCTTCTCTCTATTCTTTATTTGGTCTTGTAGATGTGTATTAGCTTCCATAAACATAGCTGTATTTCTGTTTGAACTGGCCACTCCAGTTAGAAGCACTGAGTTGGAGCTCTTTTCCCTTCCTTCCTTATACGGAGCGAAAATAAACGATTTGATTCTGGTTGGAGAATGGTGGAGGCTTGTGACACCCATGTTTCTGGTACAAGATTGAAACAACTCGGTTCGTGTTCTTTTTCTGTTCTGTTTTTTTGCATGAGACTCTTCACAACAACTAAGCACTAATAAATGGCATTCACAAATTGTTTTTGCAATTCTAGCTAGTGCAATAATATTGGACTCACCAACAGTTGTAAGATCAAAGGCAATTCACTGATTTCATTCGCATGATCTCATTTTTTTCCCTTCTGATGTTTAACTTTTCTGAACTCCTAATCAACTTGACTTGGTGATGCAGCATTCGGGAATTCTTCATGTAGCTCTTGGATGTTGGGCACTTCTTTCTTTTGGACCCCAAGTTTGCAGACGATATGGATCATTTACATTTTTCTTAATTTACTTGCTTGGTGGAATATCTGGGAACTTGATCAGCTTTCTTCACACACCAGAACCAAGTGTTGGCGGCACGGTGAGCAACATTTCTCCTCTTCTTTTCCTTTCCCCCCTCTTCACAGTTATAACTTGGCTGTTCTCAAATTAAGAGACTATCACTATTCCCTGCAGGGACCAGTTTTTGCTGTGATTGGTGCCTGGCTGATTTATCAGATACAAAACAAAGATGTAATTGCAAAGGACATGTCAGAGAGAATGTTCCGAAAGGCATTAGTTGTGACGGCCTTTAGCTTCATCTTAAGCAACTTTGGTCCCATTGATGACTGGTGAGATTTCTTCTGCTACTTTTTACACAAACATTATAGGAAAGCAAAAATTGTTCATATCATATGACAATTGCAGGACTCATTTTGGGGCAGCTTTCAGTGGTATAGCATATGGGTTTTTCACATGCCCTACGCTACAAGTGGACGATACAACTTCAAGAACAGGTCAAGAGGAACAAATCACGCTTGTCGGACGAAATGCTGATCCTTGCAAATCACTCATTTTGTTTACAGCTTTCATTCTGGTTTTCAGCTCTCTACTTTTCCTTGTAGAACCCCCTCTCGACGCATTGCCATTTGCTGATTTGCCAATAGATGACTTTGCATAGATGCAGGCAGGGAATAAGGGAGAAACCCACGTTTATATTATAGCTATATTGGTTTAGAACAATAAGGATGCAGGGGTGATCGAACCTCACCTTGAGAGATGTAGAAATGGCAGAAATATATTGTACAGATGGAATAAGACCTTAATGATGGTATCACCTTTTTCATAATTTTTGGTAATGGAATCCAATTTCATTTACAACTGCAGAAAAAGGTCTATAGCTAAGTGGAAGAACAAGAAATAGAACAGTTTGACATTCTAGTGGGCAACCAAATTAAGGGAAGTTTGTGATGGATGCTTAGGGTCTTAACCCCAAATATTTTAGGGCAAAGTGAAAACCTAAACATGCCTATCTATAGGCATGGGCCTCCACCTTCAAGAGATTATCCGCAGAAATCAGAATATAATCTCGATATAAGTTTTTGGGCTTTGTCGTACCAAAAAAAAGAGCTTAGGGATTTTGGAATCCATGAGTTGTGGAAGCATGCATGAGTTCCACGTATAAAAGTGACCCATTGTTTAACGGAGCCTACTGGCATCATCTTGGACAGGAACAAGATTTCTCAAACTGATTTGATGTTCCCAAGCGGCTTATGTATGTTTTTGTCAGTTTAATGGTGCAAATTTTTAAAGATTCAGCAACAAAACAATATTAAAACCGACATTGGAGAAAGTTAATAATCTGCAGAGAGATTGAGAGAGGTGTCATGTTTTGATTTTAGGTAACTCCAAAGTTTGCACATGAAACTCCCTCCCCACTTTTTAAGTTTAAAGAGCTTTGGGCTAGCGTCCTTTTCTTTAACATTCAGGCCCCACAGTTGTTAACAAGAAACCAAATAGCCCAGTTCTCATCAACTTCCAAAAAGTCCATAAACCCCCTCGGTCTCTTTTGTGGAGTGAATTGTGAAGCGAAACTAGCTAGCTAGGCCGACTGCTGAGAAAAGTTGACAATGGCGACCGGGAACGGTGGTAGGAGCCTCATGCCTCCTCTTCTAGCAGTGAACATTGTGGTTTGCTTGATAATACTTGGACTAGCTGCTTGGTCTGTCGATAAATTCATCAATGGTGAACAAAATCATCCCCGTATGCACCCTCTTCTCTTCCTCATTTCCTCCGGGCTTCTTTTTTTACATTGTTAAGTAAGTACTAGCTTGATTTGTTTTGCCTAGTTACCAACTCTCATTCTGTAAATTATATCTGAAAACAGATTTGGGAGGCAACCCATCCACAAGCTTTATGTTGATATTTGCTCTGCTTGCTGGTGTGATTGGGGCTTGCTCTGTTCTAGTTGGGGTGCTGCACCATCGTTCATGGACGAGTCACAGTTTTGCTGCTGCAGCGTCTTTGGCTATCATTGCCTGGGCTGTTACTGCTCTTGCTTTTGGGTACTTTCTTAATTCTCACCTCACTCTTCTCCCCTTCATTTGTTATTGAAAACAGATTTGTGGCAATCAATTTTAAACCATAAAGTTTTCTTCTGTTCCACATTGAGTTAATTCGCAGTTTAATCTAGCAATTAGAATCAATGCAACTCTAATTTTTGCTATGCAGTCTGGTCTGCAAGGAGATCATACTAGGAGGCCACAGAGGGAAACGCTTGGTCAGAAAAATTTCAACTCGATTACCTTAATTGATTTCAGGGATAATAAGTACTTCCACAAATTAAATTCTTCTGATTAACACTGCATTTGAATTGATTGTTGATGAGTTTGCAGCAAACATTGGAAGCCTTCATCACCATATCAATGGTGAGTCAATTGCTCTATGTAGTGCTTCTCCATGCCGGTATGTTCAACACCAAATATGGACCTGCTTATGCTAGTGCCAGCCATGGTGGCACTATTGCCATGGCTCATCAAGAAACTTCAAAAACTAGCACTACTCTTATCGCTGGATAATAACTTTTTTCTATTAATTAAACCGTTTAATCTGGTTGTGACAATTCAGACTTGACCTAATGGTTGTTATTCTTTTATAAAAAGAGTATCGAAGTTCGATGTTCGAATCCCTGCTACTCGATGGAACTTCCTTATGTATGTACCAAATCAAAACTTATTGTAAATAGTTGCAAGTTTCTTGTAAAATCATCTAGTAGTTAACTTATGCATGCATGTGAAATTTGATGGGATGAATGTATTCTAGCTTTGATCAAGAAGTGTAGCTCTTTATATATATATATATAAACATGAATATCCCATGTCTTATTGACGGAGAAGCCCCACAATATGAAAGGTAAAACCCTTCTAACAATTATTTGTCATGATGATCGAACTTGTATCATCGCTCTTATCATATCTAGAAATGTAGTTTTGAATATGATCTCCATGTTTAATGCCTTAAATCTTAATCAATTCAACTTGGGCTGGCCTAAATGCTTGGCAGGCTCAGCCCATTACATAAAACATGGTAGGCATGGCCCATCTCTAATACAAAAAACGCAATTATACACTCGTACCAAAAAATGAATTATTCTAATTTTTTTAACCAAAATTATGTACTTCGTACTTAATTAATCAATTTAGAGAAAGAAAAAATGTAGTGTTTTTAATATTTTATTCCGATTTTGTAATCGAAAACATGGGAAAAAAGACTTGAAGAAAATTTATTAAAATCCTTCCGCCCTTTCCTCTTAACGCACGTGTTCGGGTTCGGAACTTGCTGGAATCGAATTTGCACAAATCCAACTTGCGGCATTTTGCGGGAAGCACTCATTAAAGTGAAAAATAAATTAAAAACTTTTTAAAGCTAATTAAAAGACCTTGGCACTGAGTGCTGCTACTCTTCTCCCATTTTCAGCTGTTTGCTGTGTAGACTCTTCTTCCATGGCTTCCACTTCCTCAGTGATTGCTTGGTCTCAACTCTCAACCCTTGTTTTGTTCTTCTTCTTCTTCGTTCTTTCTGCTTTGAAGTTCCAACTTATTGTTCCAAATATTTTGGCTAATGATTTCTCTTTTGTTGTCTGTTTGCAATAATTATGTATTATCTCAGGGGTTCGGGTGAAGATGGTCAATTGGGTATTGGAAACAATGAAGAAAAAGAAAGGGTTTGCGTTGTTAAAGCTCTTGAGCCTCACAACGTCCGCTCCGTCGTTGCCGGCAGTCGAAACTCCCTCGCTATTTGCGATGATGGCAAGGTCTCCAATCTCCCCAACTCTCCCTTTCTTCTTTTTGTTTTTAAGAAAGTCTCTTGGTGTTTTTTGAAGTGAGCTTTGATTGGTTGTTGCTTAAGTATTGTGTTTTCTTTTTTTTTTTTTTTTCTTTTTGGGTGCTCCATTTTGATGGTTTTAGAAGAGTATCAATCGTACTTTAACTGGTTAGCAGAGTTCTGATTGATCATTTCTTCATTCATGTTCCTTTTATTTGTTACTTTTGAATTTTGCTACTTGCTTTCTTTTGTTATTTATCCTTTCTTCGCTTCTAGAAAAGTTGCTTAGAACAAAATGCAATTGTAAAAAATTAAGTTCATTAACCGAATGAATGCTGCATCGTAAATTTTGTATTCTGCAAAAATATATACTTTAGGTACATTTGGTTGTTACTTCTACAACTAGCTTTTTGCTTGTAAAAAGTGTGTTTTGGCACCAAAAGCAATGATATTTTTGATAATCAAAAGTAAATATCTAATTTCCTTAGAGAACAAACTTCTTGATTTTACCAACATCTGGAAGTCTTATATTAGATTAGTGTTGCATTTTAGTTAGTATTTTTTCCATTTCTGTCAATCAAGATTTGCATTTGACCGTTTCGTTTTGCTTTTTAGCAACTTATAAGGAGGCAAAAAGCAAGTGTCAAAAGTAACCATTACGAAGAGCCTTTATGTTTAACTACACAAAGAAGAAAATTCTTTTCTTTTCCATTGAAATGCATTTTGCTATCCGTATCCAGAAGGAAAATGCAAGTAACAAAGCTAACAACCAAACGGCTCCTTGGTTGCTCAAATTTGGTTAAATTCTTGGTGTTTTGAAAGAGTTCTTGGTTGCTCTTCAAGTATTGTAATTTGATTATCAGAGGTTTCATTGCTTCATTGTGTTTTGAAACATGCATATGCTGCTTTATAGTTATGCAGATGCATCTCCCTTTTCACATAAGATTGGAATTTGGTAGTTGAAGCTTCATTTGTTTCTTGGTGTTTGTTGGCTTTAGTTGTTTACGTGGGGCTGGAACCAAAGAGGTACATTAGGGCACCCTCCTGAGACCAAAACTGAGAATATTCCAAGTCAGGTTAAGGCCCTTGCTAATGTTAAAATTGTTCAGGTAATTTTGTTTCCATAACAAAAATGGTTGTTTTTGCATGTCAATTCATTAGACAGTATTTCTTTTAAATATTGATTTTTAAGTTATTCTGGTTGATTCTAGGCCGCTATTGGTGGGTGGCATTGTTTGGCTGTTGACGATGAAGGCAGAGCTTATGCCTGGGGTAAGCTATTATTTTATATCTACACACACACACACACACTGCATATAAATATATCTCCTACCTTTGTGGATGATAGAAGATTAGGTTTTTGGTGAATGATACAGGGGAGGATGTTTTGAATTGTTCGTTGTAATTAAGGGCAATGAGGTGAGTATACTTGATGAATATAAATACGTGAAGTGCTTTTGGTGCAGGTGGAAATGAATATGGGCAGTGCGGTGAAGAACCTGAGCGTAAAGATGACACTGGTAGGCCTTTGAGAAGGGACATTGTGATTCCTCAACGCTGTGCCCCAAAGCTTGTAGTTCGTCAGGTAGTTTGCTTGAATTGATGTCTGTACTTGTGGTTCAAGTTAAACCAGATTGCTTGAATTCTCTTGCTTTTGTTTCTAAATAACCTGTTTCTTGTATTGCCGTCTGATTTGAAGCATTCATTTCCCTTCCTCAACTATGTGTTTCCAGATATGATGTGGGTTTTAGTTGTAGATCTAAACCTATATTTGTGTGTAATAATGTTTAGTTGATTATATTGTAGGTAGCTGCTGGGGGTACTCACTCTGTTGTGCTTACACGTGAAGGACATGTATGGACCTGGGGTCAGCCTTGGCCTCCTGGAGACATGTATGTCACCTTCAATTGGAGTTTTTCATTTTTTATTTTTTATTTTAGTTCTAGGGGTTTAACTGCCCTTGTAATCATCTCTGTCAACTGTAGTTGTCTCCTCTTGATAGCTTATTGAATATTCTAAGCTTATATTATTTCATTAATGCATATTTCTGTCCTTCTTTCTCAGAAAACAAATATCTGTTCCTGTGAGAGTACAAGGTCTTGAAAATGTGAGGCTTATTGCTGTGGGAGCATTTCATAATTTGGCTCTCCAGGAGGATGGGACTTTGTGGGCATGGGGTAATAATGAATATGGACAACTTGGAACTGGGGATACTCAACCAAGATCACAACCTATACCCGTCCAAGGGCTATCTGGTCTCACTTTGGTATGGAGCTACTTTATTCCCTAGTATTTCGCAGTGTATATCTTAGTTAGTTGTTGAACGTTAGCAAATTGTATTTAGTAAACTCAATTTCATTTTCCTATATGGCTTATAAGAAACCCCTTTTTTTCTTTATTTGTAAAGGGAATAATCTAGTATTTGGAATAAAAACATTTATGGTTATGGTAAATTTGTTAACCAGTTGATGGTTGGAAGTGTTGGCACAAGGCCAAGGGATATCTATGAAACATGTTAAGTTGTATTATTCCAGTGATTCAGTTTGGGGTTTGTTATAGCTTTACACTAATTTTGGATCTCTCAAGTCTCAACTGTTGCTATAGGTTGGGTACTTTAAAAAAAGGCTTTCAACTCATCCTTTGTGAATTTGGTTAAGAACTTCAATCATCAGATAAAAATCATAATAGCATCCTTTGCTAGCTTTTCTTTCTCTTTTTCCTTCTCTCTTTCCCTCTTTTCTGTTTCTTCAAGTTTAGATTCCAGCGTTACAGCTTTAGCCTTTCTTCTTTTCTAGTTTCAGCTGTGTGTATAATGTTTATTGATAGTCTGATTGGCCTTCTGATTTGTACACACTTCCAGGTTGATATTGCTGCTGGTGGATGGCATTCTACTGCATTGACCGATGATCGAGAGGTATTGATCCGTTGTTATATGGAGAATATACTCTTTTCTATTTGCGCTTTTAGCCTTTCTTCTTGCATGCCAGCTCCATTTTACGGTTATTTTATGGTATTCACTTTGCAGCAGTTACATGTATGCTTTTCTGGATTCTTTTGCAACTTTCAGCTTTGGAGCTCCTAAAATATTCTGTTTCTGTGAAACATAATATTTTTATTTGTGTCATTGATTTTAGGTGTATGGTTGGGGACGAGGGGAACATGGGAGGCTTGGGTTCGGGGATAATGACAAGAGCAGTAAAATGGTGCCACAAAAGGTTCATCTTTTAGCTGGGGAGGACATTGTACAGGTATTGCATTTTGTTTTTAGTGAAACAGGTACTTAGTATATCTATCTATCTATGTATATATATATAGAGAGAGAGAGAGCATCTTCTCAGCCAGGTTGGATTTAGAAGATTTTGAAAGATATGCCCCTAAGTTAAATGTCATCTGAATGTGATGACGGATAATTTTTGGTCTCTGATGGTGATGGATGGGCTTCATTTCTTATAAATAATAAATTACCAGTATAAATGAAGTATAGATTAAATGCATTTGCGGGTTACAAATAAGTACATTTTGTTTATGGAATGATAAGTACTGCTAATATATTGCTTCTTAATGTGGCTTGTGGCTCAATCATGTATATGCAATCCAGGTATCTTGTGGTGGAACTCACTCGGTTGCATTGACACGTGATGGGCGCATGTTTTCAGTAAGTCTATTTAAAGTTCCTTCTTCTGTTTGCTTTGCCTGCTAAAAGCTATGGATGATATATGATCTCATCACCCGAGTAAACAATCTGAAGATATCAACATCTATGTTTGTGTCTACTCTTTTTCCAAGATTGAATTTGTTCTTATATGCTTTAATACTTTCGGTTGGTAATGATGATAATTGCAAACTATTATATTGAAGTATAGGTTTTAGTTGGCTAAAAAAAGGAGTACATTTTTAAGGCTTTCTTGTGCGGCTTTTATCAGGAAAGTTGTCAGAGAAGCAATCAACTTGAAATTTCTAGGCTTTATTCAAAGTTTTAAACTAAATAATGAAGGAAGTGCACTTAGTTTTTGGGCTTTGTTGGAACATAAGTAAAAGTAGGGATGATTAGAAAGTCTTCCAACAGATTTGGACCTAACCTAAGGGCAGGTAGGTAGTAGTTTGTACCTTAAATGGCTTCTGGCTGAATAGAGCCTTCTCTATATTGGATGAACCAAAAGTGTGCAATAGCAGCTGTGACCTCTTTTTAGTGGGATGCAGCTCAGATTCTGGTATTTCCCTTGCTAGTCTTCAGAATGGTTAGCCATGGATGTAAAGATGTTTTGTTGGATAATGTTATGTAAGTATCAAAGCGAAAACACTGATAACATTCAATGAAAATGACTCCTAAACTCTAAAGCACTAGTGTGCTCGCTGTTCCCACAGTTTACCTTGTTCAAATATGCTGCCAATATTATTGGGCATTTTTCCCTCCCCAAAAATTGTTTACCCAAACCCAGGCCATAGCTGACTAACTGCAGAGACAAATACCAGCATATTCATCTTTTAATAAGAGAATAATTGCTTTATAGTGAATAATTTAGAATATCAACTATGCTGACTGGTTCTATTATTGGCAGTTTGGAAGAGGTGACCACGGACGCCTTGGACATGGGAGGAAGGTAACAACAGGTCAACCGATGGAAGTGCCCATCAATCTGCCCGCTCCCAGAAATGTGAGTGGCGGTGGAGCTGAAGGGCATTGGATCTCTAAACTTGTAGCTTGCGGAGGCCGCCATACGCTTGCTATAGTAGAATGGAGGACTGATGACTCTTAAGGCATAAGCCATAACATATTAGTACTATTACATTCTTAAAATGTTTGTTATGAAGCTTAGTTGAAGATTAAAGTTGAATTTCCAATTTCAAATGATAAAACCTCCTCCTATGCAACTCAAAAAGATTAAAGTTGAATTCCTTGCATATTTCAACTTTTTCATTGCAAAAAAATTATGCGAGTGAAATAAATGTTATGGATTTGCTTTGAAGAAGTAAACGTTGATGCCCCAAGCTAAACCAAATTCATTTAAGTGCTCAATGTCAATTCATTACTACCTTTTCTTTTTCCAAAAAAAAAAGGGGGGAAAAAAGAGAATTAAGAATATGGAGAGAGTAATGAACCCCCTTACTACCTTTCAACGCATTGCTTTTCGTTAGCTTAATGTGTCTAACGGTAAATGGCAAGTTATGGAGTTGAAAACATTGTTTAAAGAATGAATCCTCTGGCCTAACCAAAACAGGGTCCGGATCCCCTCCAGTGCACCTTGGACGGTTAGAGACGGGGACATGAGAATATGAAGACTCATGTGCCCCCATCTCTCACCCTTCAAGGTGCACTGACTGGAGAGAAGCTCAATCCAACCAATACAAACATAGACCATTAGCACTGCCACTCACTAAATTTATCAGAAATTAGTCTGCCATTCGCCTAGTTGAAAAGGCATATTGTTTTCATCGTTTTTGTCTTAGCAAATTCTATATCCACTCCACTGTAACCCCTACAAAAGTTCCCATCACAAACCATATTTTTCCCAAACATCAAAAACTAAGCAAAAACCCGCAAGCTGACTAGGAACAATCCTTCTTCCAAAAGCAGAACATTAAAAAAAAAAAAAGCCAACCATACTTGAAATTAACGAAGCCGACAGAAATAGTACCGAAAGAGGGAAAAGAAAGGGTCAGAAGGAAATGCGAAAGGACGCATTTAACCCCTCTCCACCTCAACGACTACTGTTCGGACACTCCCTTGCAAAATGCCCAGAGCCTCCACAGTTGTAACAAGCCCCAGAACCGCCACCACCTCCGCCATACCTTCCTCCACCACCACCACCACCGCCGCCCTGTGCACAATCCCTGGCCATATGTCCCATCACTCCACACTTGAAGCACCCCCCGCCGCCGCCGCCGCCGCCATAGCCACCACCGCCTCCATAGCCCCCTCTTCCTCCTCCGCCTCCGTACCCGCCACCGCCATAACCACTGGACCCACCCCCTCCGTATCCTCCGCTACGACCGCCACCTCCATACCATCCACCGGCTCCTCCACGACTGGATCCCGAGGCGCCAAGTACGGGGTTGCCGTTGGGGCCGGCAACATCAACAGCCTTGTTCCAGTTAATATATAAATCGTTATTTTGAGCCAAAAAATTTAAAATAGGCAAATGTTAAATGATAATCCCATGGTACTATACTTTTTAAGAATCATTTATTACTAGAAGTTGCTTGGACTTTGCTTCGGACATATAAATATATTTGAAATTAAAATTTTAATTAAAAATATATTTAAAAATTTTTAGTATTAAATTAAAAATATATAGGATAAACATAAAGTTAATTTTTATTTTTTTAATTGTTATATAAACATCTCTCATTCTTCTAATAAATAGTTACCAATAACTTTTTTTTTGTTATTATAAAATTAACCCCATAAATTAATCTCTCATTCTATTAATTCTCATACAAACATTGAATTCATCAAATAAAAATTCAACATTTAAAATAAAAAATTTACCATATGACTAATCTACATCATTAAATAAAAGTTATGTTCAATGAAACTCTAAAGAAAGTATCACTCGATTTTTTTAAGTTTTTTTATTATTTCTTAAAAATATAAAATACGTATTACCTTAAGAAATAGTAAATACAATTATTTAAGATCATTATATTAATTTAATGTACCTTTTATTTTTTAGTTGTTTGTTTAATCGAAAGGAAAAATGAAAAGACATTTAAAAAAAAAAGACAATGTGAAATAACTTAGTTATTTTTTAAAATGTTCAACAACTTTTCTTCTCATATTCTTGAGAAATAAAAAAAATAATATATTAATTTATTATTTCAGAGGATAAATAAAAATGTAATAAATCAAAAAGCTTATGTGTTTATTTTTTTTATTTTTGAATTGTAAGGATAATATAAAAAATCATCAAGATAAACCAATAGGAACTTCTTTTTTTTTTTAATTATTTCCCATACTCTTTATTTTTTAATGTTAAGTAGCTAAAGTTTAGTATATAATTTAATTTCCTTTGTTTTTTCTATTATGGTCATATATGTTAACTAAGTTCATAATATGCTCTTTTAATTTTTTTTTAAATTGTCTCACACTTAAAATTAGTTGTTATTATCTACTTAAATATTACAATATATTTTTTTAGGAATACATTACATTTATTTTAAAATATAAACACAAATCATTATTTTTATACCTATAACATTAGCGAGGGATAATATCTAGTTGTTTATTTATATCCATAAATATACAATCGATGATTCTTCAAAGCATTAATTATGACTTTAATTGATCTAATTAAAATAAGTTATTAAAAGATTTTTAATTTTATATATTTCATTTTTACTTTAAAATATATAAATCAAATATAAAAGTTTTTTCAATAATTATATTATTACCCTTAATTTTGTATGGGTCTAAATTTTATTAAATGAAATTAGAATATTTTTAATAAAATTTAATCGCTTTTGTTAATTATTATATTAATAGTTTTATTAATACTTGATTTATAAGTATTTTTTTGCCATAATACTTCATTTATCAAATAAATTATAACATTATTTAAATTTTGTCATCAATAATAATAATAATAGTAATAGTAGTAGTAGTAGTTCAAAATTAATTGAAAAAATATTTTACTAATCAAATATTCTTTAGATAACAATTAATCATCTTAATTAATCACCAAATCAATTATAAAACCAACCTTACCATCATCTAATTATCCATCAAATATCTCATTAATAACCAAATAATCCATCCAACTTTCCAAATTAATCCAAAAATAACATTAAAATACTATTTATATCACCATAAAATACAATTTATATTACCATAATTAATGTCCAAATAATCCTCATTTATTACTAAATTGCCATCAAATTGGACACTTGGCAACAAATTAAGCCTTTAATTTTTCAATTCTCTTCAATTATAGAAGGGGATAACTTTCATATATAGTATAGATATAGATATTATTATCTATTATTTGATTTTTTTTCAAAATTCGTAAAAGTTATTTTATATTTTAAATTGTTAAATAAATTTTTATAAATATACCCTTCTAAATTTTAAAAAATCATTATATTTTTTATTTGGTATTTTATTTTAGATTTATAAAATTATTTATATTTGATAAAGTTTAGCTCCATATTAATTTTTTTATTTTAAGGGTAAGTTTTTAAATTTAAAATTTATTATAATAGGTTTTTGGAAAAACAACTCAAACACTATTGATAAAGTTTAGTCCCAAATTTATTAAAAAAGTAATTTTATGGGTATGTTTTTAAATTTAAAATTGATTGTAGTAAGGTTTTAGAAAAAAAAAATCTCAAACACTTTTAATGAAGTTTAACCATAAATTTTATAAAAAATAATTTTGTTAAAAAGCAAACTAAAAAGGGTATTATTGTCTAAAACTATTAATATTGACTAAATTTTTTTTATGAAACTCATCTAATAATTAAAACACAAAATAAAAAACAAAAAAAATTGACTTTAAAACAAACTTCTTTGACGTCTAAAGACAACAAAGCTGCTTCAATATTTTCATGGTTAACAGCAACACATACACACATGCACAAAAGCACAAAAGCACAAAAGGTGAGGAGGGAGGGATGAACTAAGAGACGGACCGTCCGTGACTGTGATGCCTGATACAAAAGATTCAGAATATTCTGGAGAAGTTCCGTAATCAATGCGCCGGCCCCGTAAGATTCCTCGCCCGATCTATGGAACCCAGAAGTAGCTTCATCCAAAGCCTGCGAAACGAAAAACATTTGTCATTTTGTCATTCATGTACACAAGAGGATACTTGTGGTTGTGGATCTTCACACAAAAACCTAATATTCAAGACTTGAGTAGATAAGACTTCAATAAACAATTTACAAAATCACCAGACTTTATATGGATAATAATAAGAGCAATCACTAACATGCTACAGTCCACACACTCCGTCGTTGCAACAAAAGGTTTAACTTGATTCAATCTTTTTCTAGCAAAAAGAGGTATTTGCAGTCATCCCTTAGAAAGTTTTTCATAATAAGCTAGATTTCCAAACCATTCTTGAGTATTGACCTATTGGCACAGTGATAATTAGGTATTAAGTGCTACCAAGTTGAGTCCTCAGGCCTGCAACTTCCTTTACACAAGGATAATTGCCGTCACAAGTGGGTTGGTTAGGGTCTATATTAGGAGTACGACAATTCATTATACCATCCAAAAAGAGACCACACCAAGACGGTTAAAAGCAGACAACTACAGCTCCATAACTTGGTTCATTAATAGTTCTAAAGTCATGAAAGGAAAAAAGCACACAAGTACTAATAGAAAGGCGGAAGGGAGTAAACACCTGTTTTGCAAGATTGCAAGCACGATCAGGGGAGTTGAGGATTTCATAGTAGAAGACAGAGAAGTTAAGAGCAAGTCCCAGCCTGATCGTGTTAGTAGGAGCAAGCTCAGCAAGAGCAATATCCTGCCATCATAAACAAAATTAAAAGGAAGCCAAGAAATACTATTGGAATCCTTTTCACTAAAAGCGGTCCTCAAGAGATTATAGAGATAATAACTCAAATTGCCAAGAGGACATCTCTCCACTAACCAGGGCAGGCTGGTAAGCCAACGACGCGCTTCCAGCAGCTTCATTCCTCTCAGTACCAGTCCTAAACTCAGCGAGGTACCTGTAACAATCACCCTTCGTCTTAAGGTAAAAGACCTTGGACTCAGCAGTTGAGGCCGAAGGAATGAGGTGAGATTCAAGAAAGCTCAAAATGCCATCACAGTTCTTGCTGAGCTCAGCTTCAGTCTTGCCCCTCTTCTTCTTGATGATAGCAACATGATTCTCATTTCCTATGCTCTCTTCCTCCTGCTCAATGGAAGAGATGATCCTCAATAAATCCCTGCTAGCTCCAGTCACATTCTTGACAGCGACATTGAGAAGGCCCCTTTCCTCGACTGTTAGCTCCTCAACACCGGAAGTTTTAGCAAGTTTTTCCATGAGCTCCAGCATTTCGTCATGGTCTCCAACCTGCTCAGCCAACTTGGCCAGGTACACATATTCCTCCCGTGATGAATCAGTTGGTGACATCTTTACTATATCAATCTAATACTTGATCCTGCAACATAACAAGATTTAATTAATTAAACAAACATTTGAAATCAAACCTTTAGCGATCTAAATAAGAGCATCGACATCAAAAAAATCAATTGAGACATTTTCATCCGTCAACCCCGATACATGATCAATCTTCAACTTTTAGTTCTCTGTTTCTACAAAATTTTTAAGCTTTTACATCCAATCTAATTTGTTTCAACTAAACTAGAGGTGTCCATGACGGGGCTCGGGCCATTTAACAAGCAACATGCTTGTCCAAGTTCGGTCTGGCCCGATTATTCTAACTTCAAACTTTGACCAAATCCGACTTTAAAATATAAATCTAAACATGAGAATTGTCTAAAGGCCCATTTAACATTTTTGTCAAATATTAATTTTGAAGATAATTTATATCAATTTATCTATAATCTTATATCTTACATACATTTAAAATAATTGTAAAATCTGGTTCTAGAGAACTTCAAATGACAATTTTGATGCTTTTTAAATATTTCGTTGAATTAAATAATTCTAGAATTTTTTTTACAATTAATATATTTAGATAAATACCCAAAGGGATAACAAATAAAAAAATTATAATAATATTTTAAAGAATTTTGTTTTTTCTAAAAAGATTTTAATGGCAATTTTTTTTCTCTCAATGTCATGTTTTATTCTTATATCATCCAATTTTTGTATAGGGATTATAAAATTTGATAGTAATTATTTCATTACTTATTTTATCAATTTGTTTGGAATTTTACAGTTAAATTGTAACGATCCTGACGTAGAGCAAAGGCTTAAACCTAGTATATATAAAAGTGTGAATTAAGTAAGAGGTTTATTCTTATTAAACATCATTTTTTTCAAATATATTTCAAAAATGCCATTAGATTTGTACTCTATCTTTTATATTAGGCTTTTAAAATAAATAATTAAACATTAAGATTTTCAAAGGTTTTTACTCATTGGCATTCAATAATAATACTGGTTTAAATTGGCTCTTACATAATTAAAAAGTATAAAATGTCATGAGCCATTATAATTTAATTTTTTGATTTAATTAAGGGTACCCCTAAGTCTTTGACTTAAAACTAATCCCTTTTGTGTTTGAAGCATTAAAAGTAAAGTCTTTCCAACGAGTGCACTTCCGGATAATTGAACTTATGTCATCACCCTTACCTTTACAATGCTAAAACCAAACTTAATATAAATATTACTCTTATATAAATTACTGTAATCAAATGTATTTGAAAAAATAAATATAATAATAAGAGTGAATGTCATCATTGGTCATTGAAGTTTTGCTTAAATTCTATTTTGATCCCTATAATTTAAAATGTGTTATTTTAGTCCTCGCATTTTAAAAGTTAAACCATTTTAGTCATTCTATTAGTAATTTTATTAACTTGGTTTTTATATATTAATATATAAAATGACCATTATAGATATTAATATGAAAGTGGTTTATGTATTTTATTTTTATATATTAATGAATTCTTTTTATTTAGTTATCATATATGTACTTATTTAGTTATTATTTATCTTTCAATGAATAAATTTATATGTTTATTTACTTTTAAATTTATAACAATTTTTAGTTTACATACAATTGTTTATAAATAATAATTGAAAATAGATTAAAAATATATTTAATATAGATCTCATTTTAGAGGTTTTAATAAAATCTTTCTAATGACATATTTTTCATAATAATTTAACTTTTAAAAAAAATTTAACACAATTTTGGTACTACGTTGGAGATGACATAAAGTAACTAAACAGATCAAATTCATAACCCTTTTCTACTCAAAATCTAAGAAAATCAAAACCTTAAGTCAAAACAACAAAATATTTTCTCAACCCTTATTTATTTATTTTAATTAATCATTTCACATATGATAAAAAAATTAGTTATTATACAAAATTGCATATATATATTTATTTTGATTTTATTTGTTTTATCTATATCCCTCCTTTTTTATTTTTTTATTTAAAAAAAATTCATTTAAAAGAGAAAGAAAATAATTTGAAAAGATAATTTTAAAAAATTAATAATTAATACTCCCTCTGTCCCAGAATACAAGTCTATTTTTGACTTTTTTCGGTCAAATAACTTCATCCTTAACCATTATTTTCTATAAAAATATAAAACAAAAAAATTTTTAAAAATAATATTTGTAAACCTTAAATCATGAATTTATCAAAATATATTTTTTGAAATTTTAATTCTATATAGTTTTTTCATAAATGATAATCAAAAATAAATTTGATTGATTGAAAAAAAATTAAAAATAAACTTATATTCTGAGACAGAGAGAGTAATTAATAATTAATATATTAAGATAAAAATAAACGAAAAAAGACCAATAAAATTTTTAAATGGATATAAATAAAAAAGCACAGAGGAGAGAGCCCGTTCTGTTTCCCAAATTTTTAGGAGCCCAAGAGAGCCCAAGAGAGATCCTAACAAAAAAAGACCCTGTCTAGTCAAATCAAGCAATAAAAGGCTCAAGTCTCGAACAGATCGAGCCGAAGCCACTAAATTCGAGCCAAAAAAACAGCTAAAACCACTCAGTGCACTGATAAATAAACAAGAAAAAAAAAAAGAACGATAAATCAAAGAAATACTAATAATCTTACAGATGTCAAAGTAACGAAATAAGCTCCAAAATAAATTGAAAGAGAAAAGAGACTAAAAAATAACGTACCGATCAAGATATTTTTTCTCGTGAGTTTTTTTCACATCTTTTTTTCTTTCGATTCCTCGATGGAAATGACTAATGAAAAAGACGAGGAAAAATATTATAGGGGAGTGAAGACTGAAGAGAGTCGGTAAGCGGACCGCCTTTTTCTTTTTTAGAAAAATGGAAAAATTGGGAGTGTCAATGAGAGTAAGTGGGGGTGGTCCAATGGAAAGGCAAAAAGAAAAAGTGCATCCGAGAAAGAGGGTGTAACTGTCATCCTTTAATTACGACGGTCTTTTTTTTTTTCTTTTTTTTTTGATGTTTTGAGTAAAGTTCATTATTTTTTTCTTTTTTTTATATTTCAAATTTTGATTTTTTTCATATTTTTGAAATTGTTAGTATATTTTTTATAAGAATTTTTTTCATCCTTTATAAGCCTAAAAAAAGGTTTGACTTTGTGATTTTTGTTGATTTTGAGGAATTTTTTTACATCTTTGTTTATCATATATAGAGCTTTTTAAGGGTCGGGTTACTAGTCCGAGCTCGTAAATCTGTCTGATATTTGGAAGGGTTTGGACAATAATTTTAAATTTAAGGACCGGACTTGGATAAAATTCTCTAAACGGGTTGGGCTTGGTCGTAGGCGTAAAAGCCCGAGCCCGGCCCGTTTTACTATTGATTTAATATAAATATATTTTTATATATTTATTTTATTTGTTAATGTGTTGTTTTTCTTTTTTTTTAATATGATATTGATATTTTCAAATGTTATTACTATTTAGACTCTCTTAACTTTGTAAAAGTTGTCTTAGATAATAATTTCTTAAATGTATTGATTTACTTTTATTTATAATATAAATTAATATAATTTAATTTTTAAAATTAGTGTACGAAAAAAATTAAAAACGGGCTTTTGGACAGGTTTCGGGCTTTCATAAATATTTTAGAGTCAGACTTAGACAAAAGATTAGGCCTGAATTATCGGGCCTGGCCGGGCTTGGACAAGCAAACTTTTTACAAATTTTTGCTTAAGCCCGGCCCGACCCAACCTGAACCCGGCCCATGGACACCTCTAATCATATATATTATTAAAATTTATTTATTATCAAAGAGTTAATATTTGATCTATATATTTTTATTTAATTGTTTATCAACATTTTCAACTTATGTATAATATTTTATATATATAGTTTTATTATTAATTAATTAACATTATCTATGTATATCAAAATAAATTTTTATAAATTTTTATATTACATTTTAATTTACATATACAATCAATATATAATTGTATAAATTGATCTTAAAATACTATTCATATTTAGCCTCTCATATTTTTAAAAATAAAATTTAAATACTTGAAATTTAAAAAAATTCTCAAGACATAACCCAAGTTACTTTCTAGTGCGTGTATATATCTATATACAAAAGCAAACAATTCTTCAAGACAATATTAACGGGGCGTTTGGTTCGGGGTTATCTTACATAACCCTAGTAATGTGCAAATTAGAATGTAATATTATTTCGTTTGGTTTGTGATAATCACATTACAAAGGTAATGTAAGATTATTGATACGTCAATTTTTGGTGCACATTATTAGAAATCTCATAATCTCTAAATTCTTAGGTAATATGAGATTACCAGGTTATGTTAAAATTTTTTTCTACTTTACCCTTAGTATTTTGCTCTTTTGGACCCTAATAACCTTATGTAATTGATAAATTACATGTTTTTTTAAGGATAATTTATTTTGATTAAGAAACATAATTAAACTTAACTTATATAATTATTAAATTAATAATTATATGTCAGTTCATTTAAACTAAAAGCATAATTTCTTTTTTGTTAAAAGTGTAATTAAACTTAACTCATATAATCATTAAATTAATTAAATTATATGATATTTTACTAAGTTTATTACTTAAATAATTTTTATGTTAGTCATGTTTAATTATCAAACTTAACAAAATTACAACAATTGTACAAAACATTGAACAAATAAGAAATAAGCTTAAATGTTGTATAAGGGCATTATAATAAAATATCAATTTTAACAGAAAATATACCCTTCAATCAAACAGGTTAATCTTATATTCCGAGAATCTCAATCAAACTGAAATTGTGCACATTCTGAGAATATACACTAAGTTATGTTATAATCTGATAATCACATAACTTAAATAATTTGAGATACCTTAAACCAAACACCTCTTAAGAAGAATTTAAGATAGACAATTTAAATGATTGACACATGAGGTATCTGTCCGCGTCTATTTAATTGCCATGTTACTGAGAAACTGTTGATGGAGAGGTATTGATCCCTTGTTATATGGAGAAGATACTCTTTTCTATTTGTAGTTCAATCATATTCTTCTTGCATGCATGTATATTCCGTAGTACAGTGGCAGTCAATAGTTCAGCTGCACTTTGCCACGTGCATAGATGGCCCTTTTGGACCATGAAGCATTAGCAACCGATTTTAGGACCTTATGTTTCTGCAGCATAATTAAGCCTTGAGATTATAGTTGTTGTATACTTTCTTTTTTGGGTAAAAGAAAGTTTAAGAGTAAGACAGAGTATCCCATCTCCAAGGTCAAGGTAAACCACTAACCTCTTTGAAGATTTACGAACTCTAATTTTGTGAAGTTTTTCGGACTTATACATTACTTACCAAAAAGGATCTGTGAAAGTTTGAATCAGGGTGCCTTGCATCACTAATCCAAATTCTTACCACTTTGACCAACATCATTGGCTACAATTGTTGTATATATATTCTTTATTCATTATTTATATATATTAGATTTGGCTTATGGTATTGATGGAGGATTTAGGTATATTCATTAATTGAAAAGTAGTAGTTGGAGTGGTAAATTTTCTTTGGTACGTCCTTAAGATGCATGAATTATTTAATTTATTTTGCATCCAATTACTCGAGTGCTATGGACTTTAATTTGCTCTGCCTACGGGTATTTCTATTTGAGTGGTTTCTTCTTATTTAGTTAATTATTCTGATGAAATTGCATTAATCTTTTGCATGGAATTTGCGAATAGGTTCTGAAAAGGCTTAAATTTTACTACAACAGCAACCAGGCCTGTTAGAACCCATTTCAACAGCAATATCATATAGCACTACATTGAAACCCTTTCCCCAACACTCTGCAGTCAGGTGGAGTAAGATTTTATCAAATATTGCCTGCAAATGATCTCGACTTTCCACGCTTCGCTACAGACTAAAATGAAAATAACATTATGTCATCCTTTATTACAATTAAAATTATCTCAAAAATATTATAAGTATGTAGGATTTTTTTCTTAGATATTGAGATTATTTATTTTGGTTTGGAAAGGGATTTATTTTTGGCAAAAGATAGAAGACTGCAAAGAGCCAAGAGAAATTTTTTGACTTTTTCTTTTGGGAATCGCAAAAAATATTGATTGAATCCTAGGAATTATAATGTCCAATAGTTCTCCCTAACTCCAAAAAAATTAAAGAATGTATAAGGGGAGTGAAATGATTGATAAAAA
Source organism: Microcos paniculata (assembly GCA_030664755.1). Taxonomy (NCBI): domain Eukaryota; kingdom Viridiplantae; phylum Streptophyta; class Magnoliopsida; order Malvales; family Malvaceae; genus Microcos; species Microcos paniculata. The sequence continues at coordinate 11,582,081 of CP131462.1, forward strand.
TTTACATAATCCAATTTTCTTCATGCCTCTCGATATTTTACCAAAGCAAGTGGATCAATTAAAAACTCTTCATGCAGAAGTTCACTCAATGCTCTCCAACCCTCTTCTCGGCAAAGTATTCATCAACGTGCAGACTGCAGAGTTCTTTGCAACTGACTGCTTAAGCCACTTCTCTTGGCTAAGCAACGTAGCAACTAGAAGCCTCTAGCTTTCCTTTGTTGACGGTGAGAGCCACAGGCCTTGAAGTTCAGTTAAACTTTACTTGAGCTTCCCTATGCCAAGAATCTTAAGGGAGTCTCCTTTTCCTCTTGAAATCCTGCTGTCTCTATATCTTTTAAGTTATCGAGGATGGAATTATCCCCCATTCCAAACCCACAACTTCCACCTTGTCCGGCTAAATCCCTCTATCCTTTCTTTCTTCCTAGACCTCGGCCGAATCCTGACTAAGAACAGTAACTGGCTCTTGGTTTTTTGCCGCTAGGTTCACAATATATATCCTTTGTTGTTTCTGTTTTGTTACTTGAATCTGATAGAAATAATATCACATGGTTTGACCTTTAATTATTTTTCTCAGGGGATTAAAGAGAGTTTAAGATTATCATGAGATTACCCGGCTGGCATCATGCACATAACGGTAAGAGGCTTTAAATGAAACGACATCGTTTTATTGCTAGCTAGGCTGACAAGGAAGAAGGAGAGGACATCACATTCTCCTTTAATGTATTTAGATATTTCCCCAAAAGGCATATCTTGTCTAATCCAGAGATCAGCATGTTTTTAAACTTCGAAATTCTTGTTATAGAAGAAGTTTCAATTAGTATTTGAAACAACACCGAGCGTCTTTTGGCTACAAAAGATGGAGATAACATGCCAGCTTCATTTTGCAGTCATTTTATTATGCTATTCATCTGCATTTATGTGTATGCTTTTCTAGATTCTTTTGTAACTCTTAGCTTGTAGGTCCTAAAATATTCTGTTTCTGTGAAACATAATATTTTTATTTGTGTCTTTGATTTTAGGTGTATGATTGGGGACGAGGGGAATGATAAGGATAAAATTCAAAACCAGCAGCAGCACCCTTAGCTAAACCTCTTATGTGATTATCTTTGTATTTATCTCTCTCATCTGTTGTAATCTCTTTCTATGTTTGATTATAAATACAACTCTGCTCTCACTAAGTTGATAAGTGAGATTTACCAAATAGTTCTCATCGTTACATGGTATCAAGAGCTATGACATCTAACGACCCAATTTCTTCCCCCACCACGAATTCTTCTTCAACTTCCTCTCTCTCCTCTAATTTTTCATCTCCCAGCATCACAACTAATTCTCTATCTCTATCTTCTTCCACTACCACAAACTTTAACCACCCAGTTCCTGTTTGCCTAGATCGAACAAATTTTCTTCTTTGGCGGTCTCAACTACTTCCTGTCATCAGAGGCCATAATCTCACCGGTTATATTGATGGTTCCTTTCCATGTCCTCCACAACCTTCATCAAATACAGATTCTTCCTCTGATTCTTCCCCTGCTAATCAAGCTTATACTTCATGGCAAAGACAAGATCAATTGCTTCTTGGCTGGATTCTTTCTTCTCTTACAGAACCGGTTCTTGCTCAAGTTGTTGGCTGCGTCACTTCTCATTCTCTATGGACTTCTCTTGAAAGGTTGTTTGCTAATCAATCTCGCAATCGCATAATGCAACTCCGGTTAGACATTCAGTCAACAAAGAAGAATGGTCTCTCTATATCTGACTATCTTCAAAAGATCAAATCCATTGCTGATAACCTTGCCATCGCAGGCCAACCAGTTACAGATCAAGATCTCTTGCTTCATATTCTCGCAGGATTAGGACCTGAGTATGATCCTTTAGTTGTTTCTGTCTCCTCACGCCCTGATCAAATTACTATTAATGATCTTCATAGCCTTCTTCTCAGCTATGAACATCGACTTGAGCAACACAACACTTCAACATTTACTCAACCAATTGCCAATATTGCTGCTAGAACCAATAATTTTTCTAATCGTCCTCAACGTACCTGAGGGAACAGTTCAACATCTACCTCTTTTCGAGGCAGAGTCAATTTTCAGGCAAATAATATTTCCTCCACCAATCGACCTCAGTGTCAAGTGTGCAACAGGTTTGGTCATACTGCCTTAAACTGCTATCATCGATTTGACCATGGTTTTCAGTCTCCCTCAGCAGCAAATATCTCTGCCATGATTGCCTCTACATCTTCTACACCACATGATGATGATTGGTATCCTGACTCTGGTGCAAACAACCATCTTACTTCTGACCTTACCAATCTGTCCATTCACTCTGAATACCAAGGCCAAGATCGTGTCAAAATTGGAAATGGTTCAGGTTTGCCTATTAAAAACATTGGCTACTCTCAATTTTCTTCTCCTATTCGACCTCTTTATCTAAACAAAATCCTACATGTTCCTTCAATTACCAAAAATTTAATCAGTGTCTCCCAATTATGTTCTGATAATGATGTCTTCTTTGAATTTCATGATTCATTTTGTGTTGTGAAGGATCGATTCTCGGGCCAGGTCCTTCTTCGGGGAGTGCTTGATCAAGGTCTTTATCGAATAACCACGAGTCCATCTTCATTCCAGTCAATAAAACCTCAAGCCTTTCTTGGGGAACGTGCCACTTCAGATATCTGGCACCAACGTTTAGGCCATTCTTCTTCCCGAGTGGTTCATTCTATTCTTTCATTCAATAAGTTACCAATAAAAGGCAACAAGACAATCTCCTTTTGTTCGTCTTGTCAATTAGGAAAGTCACATAAATTACCATTTCAGTTATCTTCTTCTGTTTCTCAAGGTCCTTTAGATTTAATTCATTCTGATGTATGGGGACCTTCTCCAATTTATTCTACTAATGGATTTCGGTTTTATGTTAGCTTCATTGATGATTTCAGCAAATATACTTGGATATATCCTATGACTCAAAAATCTGAAGTTTTCCAAATTTTTCAAAAGTTCAAAATCCAAGTTGAAAATTTCTTTAACCAAAAAATTAAAGCCTTGCAAACTGATTGGGGTGGTGAATATCGTAATGTATCTACCTATTTACAATTGCATGGGATTCTTCATAGAATTTCATGTGCACATACACATGAACAAAATGGCAAAGCAGAAAGAAAACATCGCCACATTGTTGAAACTGGTCTTACATTATTATACACTGCCTCTGTTCCTTTAAAATATTGGGATGACGCTTTTACTTCAGCAATTTTTCTAATAAATCGATTACCGTCACCCATTTTGCAAGATAAAACTCCTTATGAAAAATTGTTCAATAAAATCCCAGATTATCGTTTTCTAAAAGTATTTGGTTGTGCTTGTTTTCCTTATCTTCGGCCCTATAATTCACACAAGCTTCAACCACGGTCTTTGCAGTGTGTGTTTCTTGGCTACAGTCCCACTCATCGTGGTTATAAATGTCTCCATCTCTCCTCTGGTAAGATATTTGTTTCTAGACATGTTATTTTTAATGAACTTAGTTTTCCTTTTTCAGTTCTTTCTACTCCACATTCTAGTTCTTTAGCCTCTATTCCGTCCACAATCACAAGCTCTATTCCTACCATATCAACTGGTCAGCCTACTAATAGTAAAAGTTCTTTCTCTCCTAATGTCTCTACTGTCTCACCAACTTCTACTACTCATAGTATAGCCTTTTTATCTGATACAGCAAATCCTCCAAAAAGACATCATATGACCACTAGAACTGATGACAATACCAGAAAACCAAAATCTTATCCTGATTATGTTGCTTATCTATCTACCAAACATCCTACTCCTTTATCTCCTTTATCAGAAACCGAGCCTACATGTTTTTCTCAGGCAAACAAATTTTCGTTTTGGCGATCAGCTATGGTTGATGAGTACAATGCTTTAATACAGAATGGTACATGGTCTCTTGTCTCTCCAACTCCAAGCATGAACATTATTGGTTGTAAGTGGGTGTACCGTATTAAAAGAAAACCAGATGGTTCTATTGATAGATATAAAGCAAGGCTTGTGGCAAAAGGATTTAATCAAGAAGAAGGAGTTGATTATACAGAAACTTTTAGTCCTGTTGTGAAACCAGTCACAATCAGAGTTGTTCTTACTCTTGCTTTATCCAAAGGTTGGTCTTTGAAACAATTGGATGTTAACAATGCCTTCTTACATGGTTTGCTACAGGAAGAAGTATATATGAGCCAACCACCTGGCTTTGTGGATTCCACCAACTCTCATGCTGTTTGTAAATTACATAAAGCCATATATGGACTTAAACAAGCCCCGAGAGCATGGTTTCATAGACTCAGCACAAAATTGCTAGAACTTGGCTTTGTTAATTCCAAATCTGATACCTCTCTTTTTATTCAGCATACTGGCAGCAACATTACCTTTATACTTATCTATGTTGATGATATTATTGTGACTGGTAACAATGATGCAGCTATTTCTACTTTGATCAAGGATCTTAATGTCTCATTCAAGTTAAAGGATCTTGGTCCTCTTCATTACTTCCTTGGTATTGAGATCTATCCTACTTCCAATGGTCTTATTCTTTCGCAGCACAAATATATTCAAGATCTTCTTTTTCGAACTAATATGGAGGGAGCAAAGCCTTGCACAACACCTGCTGCCACTGGTATCACCTTATCAAAATTTTTTGGTGAACCTTTTCATGATGATAAACTTTATAGAAGTACTGTTGGGGCACTACAATATGTTACTGTTACTAGGCCCGAAATTGCTTATTCAGTTAACAAGGTATGCCAATTCATGCACCGTCCGACTCAAGAACATTGGAAAGCAGTTAAACGCATTCTCAGATATCTCAAATATAGTATCACTTCTGGTCTTCATTTGAAAGTCTCAAATTCTTTATCTATCCATGCATATTCAGATGCGGATTGGGCAGGTTGCCCTGATGATAGAAGGTCCACAACTGGTTTTTGTATTTTTCTTGGTAATAATTTAGTGTCCTGGAATTCAAAGAAACAACCAACTGTCGCCCGATCCAGCACAGAGGCTGAATACAGAGGTATTGCCATGGCTACTGCTGAACTGATTTGGCTTCAAAGTCTACTTCGAGAGCTTCATGTATTTCTTCCAAATCCTCCTGTTCTGTGGTGTGACAACATCAGCGCCACTTATCTCACCGCAAATCCAATCTTTCATGCAAGGACGAAACACATAGAGATAGATTATCATTTTGTGCGAGAACGGGTTGCAGCTAAAGCTCTTGATGTTCGTTTTATTTCTTCTACTGACCAAATAGCCGATATCTTGACCAAACCACTGTCTTCTCCACGGTTCAGTACCTTACGTACCAAGCTGCTAGTGTCTTCTCCCCTCATCAGCTTGCGGGGGAGTGATAAGGATAAAATTCAAAACCAGCAGCAGCACCCTTAGCTAAACCTCTTATGTGATTATCTTTGTATTTATCTCTCTCATCTGTTGTAATCTCTTTCTATGTTTGATTATAAATACAACTATGCTCTCACTAAGTTGATAAGTGAGATTTACCAAATAGTTCTCATCGTTACAGGGAACATGGGAGGCTTGGGTTCGGGGATAATGACAAGAGCAGTAAAATCTGTCATTATCGGTCAAATTCTCGGTCAAATCTGCCCATGACATTGATAAACTTGGTCGCGTAGAACCTGACAAAGCAGTTTGGTCTTGGCTTTGGAAGCTTAACATTTTGCCAAAATTGAAATTCTTTCTATGGGAGTGCCTTCGTAAAATCTACGAACAAAAGAACTCTTGATTCATCGTGGAATGCAAATCCAACCTCTCTGTCCGCTCTACAGCTCTGCCCCTGATGATATTAACCACTTGCTAAGAAATTGCGCCGAAGCAAATCTGGAATGATCTTGGCATCACTTTCAAAAGCTCTCTCGACGTTGGAGCTTGGATTAAAGATCTCATCTGCGACAAAACTTTTCACACTGGCCATAGAATCCCTTTAGGCTTGGTTGGTGGCTGCTCATGCTTTGTGGGAAATCTGGCTTTTAAGGAATAGCTGTACCTTTGGTAGCAAGAGAAATATTAACTCTGCTAAGCACTCCATCCTTGCTAAAGCTGCCGAGTATTATGCTATCAATGGAAAGACCTGGACACTTTCACCTGCTTTCACTATCGTCAAATGGCAGAAGCCACAATTAGGCTGGTTTAAACTGAATACTGACGGTTCATCTTTTGGGAACCCAGGAAAAAGCAGGCGGTGGTGCTATCATTAGAAATGATAGAGGATGAATGGGTCTTAGGTTCTTCAAGATATCTAGGACATGCAACGAACCAACTGGCCGAAAGCTGGGCACCAAGAGCAGTAAAATGGTGCCACAAAGGTTGGTTCATCTTTTAGCTGGGGATGGGAAGGACATTGTATAGGGATAATAAATGCATTTGAGTGTTACAAATAAGTGCAATTTGTTTATGGAATGATGATAAGTACTGCTAATATATTGCTTCTGAATGTGGCTTGTGGCTCAATCATGTATTTGCAATCCAGGTATCTTGCGGTGGAACTCACTCGGTTGCATTGACACGTGATGGGCGTATGTTCTCGGTAAGTCTATTTAAGGTTCCTTCTTCTGTTTGCGTTGCCTGCTATAAAAGCGATGGATGACATATGATCTCATCACCCGAGCAAACAATCTGAACATATCAACATCTATGATCTATGTTTGTGTCTACTCTTTTTCCAAAATTGAATTTGTTCTTGTATGCTTTAATAATTTTGGTTGGTAATGATGATAATTGCAAAAATATTATTGAAGTACAGTTTTTAATTGCATTCCATAGGACTATCTGACTGGTTCTATTATTGGCAGTTTGGAAGAGGTGACCACGGACGCCTTGGATGTGGGAGGAAAGTAACAACAGGTCAACCAATGAAAGTGCCCATCAATCTGCCCGCTCCCAGAAACGAGAGTGGCAGTGGAGCTGAAGGGCATTGGATCTCTAAAACTTGTAGCTTGCGGAGGCCGCCATACGCTTGCTATAGTAGAATGGAAGACTGATGACCCTGAGGCCTAAGCCATAGAATGTTAGTACTATTACATTCTTAAAATGCTTATTGTGAAGCTTATTAGAAGATACATAACATTAACCCACTATTGAGTGCAAAAAGATTAAAGTTGAATTGCCAATTTCAAATGATAAACTTCCTCCCATGCAACTCCAAAAGATTAAAGTTGAATTCTTGCATGTTTCAACCTTTTTTCATTGCAATCAAGAATGGCACCGCGAGCGCAGGTTTAAGTTTTCAATACAGCGAATGAAAAGCCCATGATGAAACCTCTTGCCTAACCAATACAAACATAAACCATTAGCACTGCTACTCGCCTAGTTGAAAAGGATGATGAACTTCTCATCGCGACTAAGCCTCATAATGCCGGACAGCAAGTCCGGTCCACAAATGATTTTAAAACTGGAAGGATTTAACAGTCAAAGCAAAATATAGAAGCAACTGGTATGATGAACTTGATTGCCAAACGCACTACCATAACATTACCATATTAAATCCAAGCCAAATTGTTCTTGTCCAATAATAAAGCACATATATATAATCCATTGGAAGATTTCAATTCCAAGTGATGATGAATGCATTAAAAAAAAAAAAAAAACTCTTCTACAACAACCCACATTGCACCTATGTAAAACCTGCAAGATAAAAGTACAGAGTACATATGCTACGAAATTAACTCATCACTGCTGTCCATCGCCTGACTCACGTTTTGAAGCTTCCTTGATCTCATCTCCAGTTTCATCCTATAATCACAAAAAAGGAAAGCACACAAACATCAACCATAGAATAAAGACAACTCCACACTAATTGAGGAAACCCAATGTCAGTTTAAAGGGTAAGTGCAAATTAACAGCTAAGTGCAACTTAGATGAATGAAGTTATAACATTTGTAATCTGAAGTCCCAAGTTGACCACGATAACATCAGGAATAGGGTGAAATGTGTTATCGCTTGTAGACTATGCAGAGGATTTTATTTACAGAAAAACAAGTTAGAATGGCTTTAGAGATTACTTAAACCTTTGTCATTCTATGCTGGCACTAATCTGATGAGATTAGATGCCTGAAAGTTTTAAGAGGCAACGGAAGAGTGTCTCTACACTTTGGTCAAATAACAAAAGGAAAAAGCCACAGTTCAAGAATATAGCTTTAGACATTTGTTCAACCCAGGATGAGTGTGGAACATGCAGGCATCCCACCAGCCAGGTTGCACCATCAAATGAGAAGAGAGAATTCTGACAATTTAATAAACTTCTTTGATGCGCAAAGACAACAAAGCTGCTTGAATATTTTCATGGTTAACAGTAACACATACACACATACACAAAAGGGAAGGAGGGAGGGAGGAAGAAGTGGAAGACAGACCGTGATGTCAGATGTCCAAAGGGTCAGATTATCCCGGAGAAGTTGCATAATCAATGTACTATCCTTGTAAGATTCCTCGCCCAATGTATCCAACTCAGAAATAGCCTCATCGAACGCCTGCAAAATGAAAACCATTTGTCATTTTGTCAGTCATGTACACAAGAAGATACTTGTGGATCTTAACACCAGAACCTAATATTCATGACTTGAGTAGATAGGCTTCAATAAACAATTTACAAAATCACCAGACTTTACATGGATAAGAGCAATCACTAACATGCTACAGTCCACACTCACTCTGTCTATGCAACAAAAGGTTTAACTTGATTCAATCTTTTTCTAGCGGATCTCATGAGCAAGAAGAGGTATATACAGTCATCCCTTAAAAAGTTTTTCATAATAACCTAGATTTCCAAACCATTCTGAGTATCAACTGATTGGCAAAGTGATAATTAGGTATTAAGTGCTAACAAGTTGAGTCCTCAGGCCAGCAACTTCCTTTACACAAGGATAGTTGCTGTCACAAGTGGGTTTGGTTGGGGTCTATATTAGGAGTAGGATAATTCATTATACCATCCAAAAAGAGACCACACCAAGACAGTTAAAAGCAGACAACTACAACTCCATCACTTGGTTCATTAACCATTCTAAGTAATGAAAAGAAAAAACCACAAAAGTATTAATAGCAAGGCGGAAGGGAGTAAACACCTGTTTCGCAAGATTGCAAGCACGATCAGGGGAGTTGAGGATTTCATAATAGAAGACAGAGAAGTTAAGAGCAAGTCCCAGCCTGATTGGGTGAGTAGGAGCAAGCTCAGCGAGGGCAATATCCTGCCATCGTAAACAAAAATTAAAAAGAAGCCAAGAAATACTATTGGAATCCTTTTCACTAAAAAAGGCCCTCAAGAGATTAGAGAGATAACTCAAATTGACAATAGGACATCACTTCACTAACCTGGGCAGACTTGTAAGCCAACAATGTGCTTTCAGCAGCTTCTTTCCTCTCAGCACCAGTCTTAAACTCAGCGAGATACCTGTGATAATCACCCTTCATCTTAAGGTAAAAGACCTTGGACTCAGCAGTTGAGGCTGAAGGAATGAGGTGAGATTCAAGAAGGCTCAAAATGCCATCACAGATCTTGCTGAGCTCAGCTTCAATCTTGCCCCTATACTCCTTAATGATAGCAACATGATCCTCATTTCCTCTGCTCTCTTCCTTCTGCTCAATGGAAGAGATGATCCTCCATGAAGCCCTCCTAGCTCCGATCACGTTCTTGTAAGCGACAGAGAGAAGGTTCCTTTCCTCGACTGTTAGCTCCTCAACATCGACAGTTTTAGCAACTTTTTCCATAAACTCCACCATTTCCTCATAGCGTTCGGCCTGCTCAGCCAACTTGGCCATGTACACGTTGTCCTCCCGTGATGAATCAGTTGGTGACATCTTTACTATATCAATCTAATACTTGATCCTGCAACATAAGAAGATTTACATTAATTAAACAAACATTTGAAATCAAACTTTTAGCGATCTAAACAAGTGCATCGACATCAAAAAAATCAATTAAGACATTTTCACCCCAAATACATGAACAATCTTTAACTTTTAGTTCTTTGTTCTTCAAAATTTTTGAACTTTTAGATCCAATCTAATTTGTTCCACCCAAAGAGACACAACTTAAGATACAATCATTAAATTAATCATAAAAAGATCAAAATTTTCAGGAAGATAAATAATTAACACCAGCTCCTGTCTTTTCTTTTCCAACAGTTTCTCAGTAAACAAACAGATCAACTTCATAACGCTTTTCTACTCAAAATCTGAGAAAATCGAAACCTTAAGTCAAAACAACGACATACGCTCTATTTTCCCAAATTTCTAGGAGCCAAAGAGAGATCCTAACATAATAAACCCTACCTATTCAAATCAAGCTATAAAAAGCTCAAATCTCAAACAGATCGAGCCAAAGCCACTAAATTCGAGCCAAAAAACAGCTAAAACCACTCATTGCACTAATAAAGAAGCAAGAAAAATTTTATAAAAAATTAAAAACAGAACGATAAATCAAAGAAATAATAAACTTACAGATCTCAAAGTAAAGAAATAATCCAAAAAAAATGAAAGAGAAAAGAGACCAAAAATAACGTACCGATCGAGATATTTTTTCTCGTGAGCTCTTTCTTTTTTTTCTCTTTTTTCTTTCGATTCGTCGATGGAAATGAGAAAGGGGAGAAAAATATTATAGGGGAAGGAAGGGGGGGAGCAAGAGGACTGCCTTTTTATTTTTTAATTATTTTTAGAAAAATGGAAAAATTGGGAGTGTCAATGAGAGAAAGAGTGGGTGGTCCAATGGGAAGCTGACAACTGGTGGTAGCAGAGATTCCCGTGGAGTTTCGGCCTGCCACGCTGGCAGTTGACCGTCAATGTTATTTTTAACAAAATATAAAAAATGTCAAATAAAATTGATCTTGTTTTGTTTGTGGGAGTGGGAGTGGGATTGGGAACGTGGGGGCCAAGCTTTGACGGTTTTTTAACTTTTTTTACGGTTTGGAGAAAATAGTAATGAGGTAAAGTTGACTTTTTGACCACCCGCCTTCCTCCTGCAATCATTTTGCTAGTTCCTATGTAAAATTACTATTTACTACCAACACTTTGGCTTTAAGTGTAAAAGAGGCCCTTGAACTTATTTAAGATGATCAATTGCACTTAAAATTTTACTGTAATGAAATAAACCCCCAACTTTTATTTATAATCAAATAAGCCCTCCATTTCTCACTCTTTTTTTCTTTTTTATACATCTATCGGGATCTTGATAACTACATTAGATCCTAACTAATTTAAAATCGAGTCACATCAAATTTTAAATAAGAAAAAATTATCATAAGTCTATTTTTTCTATTCATAATATTTAAATTTAAACCTTACTTAAGGGATATCGAGTTTCTTTCACTTGATCCAACAAGCATTACTTAAGTTTATTTCTCATTTTTCAACATTTTTGCAAGCGTGTGTGTACAAATAAAAAAAACGATGGAAAAGAAAAAACGAGCTTCAATGACTAAAAAGCGGAAGTTGTCTCTTTAACCCTAGTAATAATCCAAGAGTAAGGGAAAAAAAAAAAAACTAATCCTAATTATAATTAGTCCTAAGTAGTGAAGAATAAGTTTAGAATGGTCCTAATTCCAAGCTGCTGAACCCAATCATTTGGGTAGATGAAGCATCAAAAAATCAAAAGTGAAATGTTGAATTAGTCAAATATTTGATTGTTGAATACTTGAATTTATTCCATTGCTGGACAACTAAGTAAGCTGTAAGGCATAGTCACTAGTCATGCCTGCTTATGTTGCCTTGTCTTGTCCCATTCAATAGGGAAACAAAAATTAGATACAGCTATTAAATTTTTTAAAAATATTTTCTTTTTTTTTCCCCTTAAATCAAAGTAAAATTTTGATCAAAGGCAGAATTTGATTCTAATTCTTTGAACATGAAAAATACATACTTATCATTAAAAAAAAAAGAAAAAGACATTTGAGTCAATGATAATCACTTACAACTTCTTTTGTAAAGGACTGTATTTAAATCTCCCTTCATTCAAAAAAAAAAAAATGCTGTATAAAAGTGAAAAGAAAAGAATCTTCATTGTATGTCATCCATATTTTGCAATGGGTTGGACCCATCATTTAGTCAATATTCCCATTATTGCCTCATTACAAAACCTAAGGGGCATTGCATTACTAACATGCATGTCTGCTTGGATAGAATTGTGGGAAAAGTGCTATTAAATTAAAACATTATTAAAATTGATTTTTACTTTTGACAGTTTGAAAAGTTTTTTACTAGCTTTTGTTTGATAACATTTTTTGTTAAAAAATAATCAAATATTCATGGAAATTAAAAAAATTTTCAAAATGACATTAAGGTCAACTTCTAAAGTTTTGTGCTGGTAAGTGTAGATTTTACTCCAAAACTAGGCAAACCCGGGTTTGGACCCTAAGACCCGTGGATTAATGGGCCCTTGGTGTTTGGGCCATACTGATTGTAAGTATTGGGCCTGTTGGCCCAAGAAATTTAACAATGGTAGAAAAAGAAAAAGAAAACCGAAAACACGAAATCTTAAGTCGAAACATAAGCATCTACCTCCGAAACGTTTTGGCTGCCATTTTGATCAGTAGCCGCAGGAAAGTGCCCATCTTTTCCCTAAAGAAAAATTTCTAGCAATGGGTTACGTGCAGGAAGCACGTGAGAATCACGTGAAGAAGAAAGTTGAAGAAGGTTAGCCATTTTAGAAGAAGGGGAAAGGGAAAGCTAAACCCTTTCTTCTAAAACCCCTGTTATTTTCTTTCTTCATTTCGGTTTTCTTTTACTTTCTGGCATTTTCTCAGCAAGAAGAAGACTTTATGGTTGTAATTATGAAATGGGTTGATTTGGGTTTGTTCAGCTTTGAGGAGCAAAATGAAGCAGAAGGCACTAAAAGAATGTGATCAGTACACTTCGAAATATGCGCAATGTGCTGCTGGGAGGACTATTTCTATTGTATGGAAATGTCGTAAACAAGCTAAAGAATTGAATAAATGTCTTCACCAGTAGTAAGTTCTCCTTTTTTATCGTTTTATTATAAGGAGAACTTGGAATTTATGTCTTGCAATTGGTTCATCTTTAGCTGCAGTAATGATATGCTGAACTAATTAGTATAATTGGATCGGTTTTAAGTTGTTTGAAAGGTTACTGTGTCTCTTTCGCTGAAAAATATGAAAATTTTGCTTATTTTACTTGAAGATCTTGTCATTATTTTGTGCATGTCGGTTTCTGTCTAATGTATGTGGAAGGGAGATAGCTCTCTTTCATTTCACTAAGATCACTCTTGCATCTCCAAGATTCGAACTTGAAATCTTCAACTTGTTAGTCTTTGAGTTCCTACCACTGGAGTGTTTCCTAGGGGCAATACTTTAAACTTTTGCCCGTAATAATTTCATCATTGATCTTTTTGGAGAGGCAAATTTATGCTCGATTATAGATAGTTAATTGATTAAAACTCTTTTATCTAGCTGCGTTACATTGAGTACAATTCTTGGAATTGCTGTCTCAGACCTTATGTAAGAGTCAAGCATGAACATTTATATCTACTTCTGTGAATTGTATGTTCAAGTATATTGATTTGAGTTTACTATCGCCCTACTATTGATGTTGCAAAGCAAATTAGTATATTGGCATAAAAAAATTAGCAGCAACATTTTTGAGTGCCTTTCTAGGCATCCTCATGCATAGGTTTGGACTGTCCAGTTCTAGGGCATAGATTTAAATTTTGAGAGCCCTTACATTGTGCAAATTCCATGCCAGGACTGTATCCAAGTCAATCCTCCCCAATATTTGATAGTGGGGGTACCATAACTAACTAGAGACCGCCTTCAAATGTTTTAAGAACCCTTAGAACAAAGTAAGTGTATAGTAGTCACATAGGATTGATTTGATGCAAAAGGTGAAAAAGCAGTGGGTCCTTAGTTGTGGTATTTTAGAATGCAAGCATTTTAAAATCCTTGTTTTTCCTAGGCTTTGCTTGGTAGGAAGGATAGATAGGGGTGAGGATGGATAAACATTAAATATAAAGATTATTCATGCATTTACTTCTTATTTTATTGGAAAAGCTCTTATTGAATTGATGGAGATTTAGAATTCAAGTTTGTCAAAACCCTTATAAATATGGTGGTTTTACATTTTCAGTTTTTATAGGAAAGCGATTCTGTGGTTAATTTAGAGTGAAGGCACATGAGTTACGCTGGCTGCTTAGCTACCTTTTCTGTTGTTTCCTTTCCCCTTCTCTTTATTTCTTAGAAAGCATATTGAGGAAAATTGAATCCCAAAACATGTGTCTGCTTACTTTTTCAATTCTGTCCATGCTGACTATGGTTAGTTTAAACATAAAGACCTGTTGCTAATTTTGACAAAGGCTGTGATCTACTTTGAATTTGATATAACTCATTCATTGCTTATGTATTTGTTATGGCAGCACAAATGATTCTGTCTTGGAAGAAATGAAGAGAGACTACATGCTTCAGGAAAATGAGAAAGGATCTTCAAGAATCTAAGCTCATTCCTTTTGGTTGCTACAATCTTGCGAAGGAGTCTTCAATCTAAAACCCCTTTGTCTTATTTAACATGCCTGCCTCAGAAGTTAGATCTGCATTTCATCCAATCTGGCTTTTATCTTCACAAGCATGCTGTTCATAGGGCAAATAATTTATTTCATGTGGGATGGAGGCTTCAATCTCCATGGTTGCAAATACTTAATACATTGAATCATGAATCTATCTGGAATTGCAATTTGGAACTCCAGGATCTCCAAAGCAATGTTGTTTGTTAGAGTAGATAAGCACAAACTTCAAACTCGAAACCATTTCCCCTTTGTTAATTATTAACTTATGCCAATGATGTCTGTGTTATTTTATATTGAGTTTCATACAGTGCATCAGTTTTGAACGCTGGTACAACTCATCAGGCTCTGAAACTGTTTAAACAACATTTGGCCATCATGTTGCAAATTGCTTAATTTGGTTATCTCTTGGTGGTACCCGGAAGGTTCGATTGAGTACATATCATTACAACATTTTTGTAGGTTTAAGGCACCCAATGCCTTTGGTCCTTTGTTAGATCTTCTTTGGGTCATTGCCAAGTTCAGATTAGTTTTCCTCATCAGCACGATATGGAGGCTCCAATCGTTTCACTTCCAGTTTTGAGTCATTTGAATTCAAGTTGTCTTGAGTTCTGAGTCATTTTGGTTATGAGTCAGATCAGATTGAATAAGGTGCCAGCAGAGAACCTTTTTTAACATCAGAGCTGCTGTTTGGTACCTGTACGTGTTAGATGTAGCTCCATAGAAATCAAACTCAAAAAATATAAAGCAGAAAAGGAAATAGGTGAGAAAAGGTGGGAAATCTGGAATTGGGGCGAAAATAGCCTTAACCAATGCCTACCACACGTACGAGGAAAATTAAATATTCATCTTAAGCTGAAAATATTTCCTCTCAAAAATATCCCGGAACACAACCACCTTAGTTTACATCACAATACAAGATCATAAGTGACACCCAAACCACACCAACATTTCCCCAGCAAAAAATTATATAACGGCACACAAACATGCTTAAGTTGGCTTCCGCATGTTTCTACCAGCCCGGATGACTTCATCCACCAACAGCAGCTGTGATGCAATTACAGGACTGAAAAACAAAAACAAGAAAAAAGTATTGATAAAGTTTTTACTCTCCACCTTTCACTCATACTAAGCATACATCACGATGGCAAGTAAAAGATTAAAGTGAAGACTGGAGAGTAGGGCAAACGGAGATAATTGTAAAATACAAGCAGAAAGTCTTCACTTACCCAGAGTTTACAATTTGGCGCTTAACAGAGTAATTATCAAATATACCCTCCATTTGAGGGTCCATTGGTTCTCCTGTCTGATGATTTAGACCCACAATATTACCTCTGTCATGCTCTCCCTGAATAAACAGGTCAGAAGGGAAGGCTCATTTGTTTTTCGAGGTACTTTTAGAAAGAAGTAAAATACACAGTGATTAGAACAAAATAAGGAATACCGTAAGACCAATTATCACATCTTGAGTGTCAAGGCCAGAGTTTTCAGCAAGTGTCTTTGGTACCACCAGAAGGGCATCAGCAAAAGCTTCAATACCCAATTGGGCACGCTGTTCAATGTTTACAAACATCAGAAATACTAATACTAAATAGTCTTTATAATTAATTCCAAACAACAAAATATGGGGGAGACATACCCCCTGAACAGTTTTCTTCACTTCATTATTTAGGTATTGTCTAGCTGCAACTTCAAAAGCTCCAGCGCCCTGAAGCACAGAGTAGTCATTAGATCACAAAATAACAGAAAAGATGAGTTATGCTTCTTGTAGGATTTGAATCAAACAACACTCTCCCATTTGCAACCTAAAGCTCAAAGGCCATATACAGCTTGCCAGTACCTTCTTTTCCATTGCTAACCATATTGCAGTCTCTAGAAGGGTAAACTTAACTGCTATTTACCCCAAGGAGCCAGCCTATTTGTTCCTTCTTATTTGCACTATAATTTTAATTCTAAGCTTGGTTTATCACAAAGCAAGGTATATAAGGATTCATACAAACATTTTGATAAAGTTGCACTAAAGACTACACACAAAATCAACTACTAAATGGGAATCAGCTTGAAGAATAAATATGGGAAATGTAAAGAATAAGAACATACTAGCACAACAGCTTCGTCTTCAATAGTATTCTTGACTGCTCGAAGCCCATCACGAACGGCATCCTTAATTTGTGCAATTGTGTGGTCATTAGGCCCTAGGTTATAGATTATAGAAATATTAGTACATAAATAGGAAGCAGCACTGCCAACGATGATGTCCAATCTTGAAAGGTTATACAGAGCAGTTAATAGATCCAAGTACCTTTTATTAAAATTGTACATGAATGAGGATTCTTAACTTGTTCCACAAATGTATACTTCTCTTCCCCAAGGACATGCTCGTAGACCAGTCCAGCCCACCCAAGACAATCAGGTGTTAAATCGTCAACAGAATTAACAGCTTCTCCTCCACAAGCCAAAACCAGTCTTTCCATATTTCTTCTCTTCGCTCTTCTGAGGGCAATAATCTAGACACCACGAATCAGCAGATTGAAATTAACAAACAGGTGAGACAAAATTCCACTAAATCCTTTAGAAAACCATTTCAGTTTTATCAGTGACACTTCAACCTAGGAATCTGTCTAAATCTATTTGTTCTAGCATTTGAGAAAATGCCAGAAAAAAAAAAGCCTTATATGAGTCAAACACATCTAACAATAACTAATTAAACTCAAAGATAGCATACTTTAACAAAGAACTACTATTTGAAGTGATTTACTCCCAATTACAAAACATGCAAAAGCTTCAATTACCCATAAGGGTCCCAGGAAAAGTACTAAGAAACTGCCAATCAGGAAAATCTTATTTTGCTTGCAAACCAAGGCAGCCATCATATTTCTAATGCAAAAGGAAACAATTACTTGATAAGCCAAAAATGAAGCTGATGAGGCATATCTTCGGCTGACACTGAAACTAAAGCAAAATGACAATGACAATATGATATAAAACCTAGGGCTATAAAACATTAGTGGTTAGGTACCTCAGTTACCATGTGTTCGGTTAGGGGAAATGTAGATAAGTTGAAATTGCACATATAATGTAACAACGTGATTTGCATAGGAGAAATAATGATTTTAAGCAATAGGTTGGGTTAAAGATCGGAAGAACAGAAGCTGACAACTTACCCCTGCTTGTTGAAGAAGATGCAAGGAAGGGGGATCAATACCCTTTTGGTTGATGACAATGAAGTTGTTGTCAGTGCCTGCACAAACCTGCATATGACCAAGAAGAATATGAAATTTTAAGAATTTACATATACCTGCTGTGCAATTGGCTTATTTATAATTTTAGCAAATGATGCATCCCAAAAGCTACCTTGTTTTTTAGTTCAATTATTTTTTTGACTCTCTCATCAACAGAACGCCTTTCAGCAGCAACCATCGCCTCTCTTTGCTCTGCATTTGAGTAGAAAAAGCCTGCATTTATTTCACTGAAGACAAAAACATTAGTTGTATGATGACAATGGAACCAACCCTGTATCCAATCCACTTAAACACGTGGACCAGCTATGGGTGGATAAATAGGCAAGAATTGTTATGATAAGATAAAATAATCAATTTCTGATCTTATTTTATGATAAAGACAACCCGCCCCACCCGAAAACAAATAAATAAAAGAAAACTTAAAAGACATTTGAGAATATATACCTTTTCTCATATTCTAAAGATACATTGCATGTCAAGATGTAACAATTTTCTGCTCGTCGCTTCATATCAGGATGCCTAGAACCATGGTCAAGGACCAGGCCTTCAACCTATGGGAAAACAAAAGTAAAACAAGAAACTGCATGAGAACAAAAGGCTATAAATGAAACACACAACTATCGAGTAAACATGCAAAACTTAGGTCCAACTATCTAATGCTGTCGAGTTAAAAAAAAAAATCCTACAAACTATAGTAATACATTCCCAATGACTTTCAGTAGTTCTTAGTGGTATTATTTGATAATATTTATTCTTGCACAAAATATACTAACACTATTAGATAATGGAAGATATATACCATCAAATACATTCAATCCCTAGTGACATAACATTACAAATGTAAACTACTCTAATATAGCTAAAATATGGCAAAACTTTTGATGCAATTGAAACAATAGCACATAGACAAGTTAGAAACTCTAGCATGGCCTTCCTTTCCCCTAAATTGGGTGCTTAGATAAAGAAATTAACCTCAAGCCTTAAGGAGTACAATGTAACCATCAAATTTAATCAAAACTATTTCTACGAGTAAATAAGCAAGCCCCATTTTTGCTATTAATCTATAAGAACAACCTGGACCCAAGCCATTGAATAAGACAATCTTGAAGAGTTTAAACGAGTAAAAAAGAGGAATGCCAAGGGAATGGGCACTTCAGAAAAAAGTATGTGTTTGCAATGTTTGCAATGAAGGGGAAAACTATAACATACCAGCCGTGTGTCCACATCAAACTTATGACGCATGTGCATAATTTCCACCATAAAAAGATCAATAGGTTCGTCGGGCTTTCGGACACAAAGTACCTATCACATTAAATCAAAGTTATCTCACCAAATTGTTAACCAACTAACCAGATAATGAGTAAAACTAGTCTAAAGTTGAGTTTGAAATGCTTAGCAGTAAATGTTAAACAGAACTCAACAGCGATATACTTACTGAATTAACAACTATGTCAGTCAGTTGATCTGCTAATGCTTCATACAACTGTTTGAGAAAACAATACATCAGTCCATATTCAAATATGGTGGAAAATGCATAAAGGAGGGAGGTCAGAAGAAGAAGCAGAAGAAAGGACCTTAGTCCTTAGTGTAGTTCTTGCGACCATTTTCAAAATCTCTTTATCTGGTTCATCACCCATCACCACAGGAGTCTTAAACTTCTCAAGGAACTGAAGTGTTGCTCTTTTGGCAATTTCAAAACCATCAACCAGGACACGCGGATGCATCCCTAAAACAAGCATAATTATCATGCATAAAGGTAATGAACAACGTAAAACAGAAAAAGCATTAACAATAAAAATATGAATTTAAATTTCCTTAAAAAAATTGGATTGTATGAATACCATAAACAAGCATGAAACCGGATCTTACTTTCATACAGGCATTTTATATTACAATTTCCATTAAAATTTTAAACATTTCTTCGTTTTTAATTAAATATTGCTATAATAATAATTCTTTTTAGTGTAACAAAAAAAAATTCTTCTTTTTAGCATTCGCTGTTACTATTTAGCAACTTACAGCAACCAAAAATACCTAAAAGCTAAATTTTTTTTTACAAACCTAAGAAACCCAACGCTGCTAAGTTCCACAAATCCCAAATCTAACAAGAAAAGTGCCGAAACACTGAATGCATAAAAAGTTAATACAGACAAAGAGATTCCCAGCACCAACCTTCATCAATGTAGCGCTCAGATTGTTTCATAAGCTCCCCGATGAAAATGACAGTCGAAGTAGTTCCATCTCCACTTATATCATCTTGAGCAACTGCCGTCCTCGCAATCATAACAGCCGTTGGATTTTGAATTTGCTGAAAATTAAAAAGAAAAAAAATCATCAACAAACCAAACCGAATTATTGAAACAAATGTAAAAGATCTAGGGTTCTTATTTGAAGGAAAAAAGAAGAAGAGGAAAGGTACCATTTCTTTCAAGAGAGTGTTGCCGTCTTTAGTGAGCTTGATATCGCCGGCGCCACCTACGAGCATCTTGATGGTGCCTTTGGGACCCAGATTCGACTTCAGGACATCCTGTAAACCTTTGGCGGCGTTTATGTTCATGTGTAGCGCGGCCGATTTGTTTAGTACCTCGGCATTCGGGTTCAGCACTCGAAGCGACATTGTTTTCCTTTGGTTTCTTTCCGCTTCCTTTTCCTAATAGCTAAAGCAGTACAGGATTTGATTTGCAGAGAAGGCGACAGGAGACAATAAGAAAACTGAACTGAAGAGTGGAGACCGCAAACGAGCTTTGAAGGGTTTTATTTTAGCGGTTTCGCGAATGTGCGATGAAAGTCGAGACGACGACGTTCTACCGGCCTCTGTTTGAAAAGTGAAAGTCCACTCAGCGGCGTCGTTTCAAAGAGTTTCCTTTTTATTTTTTTCAGGTTGTAAATTCAATTATTAATTTTTTTTTCTAAACTTCAAAAATAAATTTAAATGTTGCTATATGTGTACTACTGTAATAATACAGTAAATAAAATTAATTAAATGAAAATAACTATATTATTATCAAGTAGACATATGATCAATAATTTTATAAAATAAATTTAGGGTGAAACTGGGGTTGTGTTGTATATATATATTGATTAAAAAGTGATCGTGCTAAGATGGGTCTACAAAACTCACAGGTTTGATTGTAAACCCGTTGTTGTCAGATCACAAGTTATCCAAACTGACCATATGAGAAAAAAAAAATTTTCTAGGTATTTGTTTTGTTTTACAATGAAAATTTCTCTACTTGCATGTCTTTGAATTGGAATTACAGTGTTAGGTTAGTTCTTAGGTTCAGTCAGTGTTACATGTGAGATGTTAAAATGATTTTCACATTAATTTTAGTTAAATATTTTACCTTGTGGATCAAAGAGAAGCCTTGAAATGATTTAAACCTGATCATTTTCTATGAGCATGTCCTTGGGGAAGACAGATTGAATCTACCAAAGATTTTTAACCTATACTTATCTGATACTATTCCTTCTATTTTTATCAATGATGTAGGGCCTAATGACTGAAGAATGGCCAAAATGAAGGATGCAGCTCTTGATGGTCTGTTATTTTGTCAAAACTACAATTGAAGAGGGAAGCTGTTGTGATTGCAAGTTCACCTTGTTTTAGGGTTGTTGAACTTGAACCTGCAATTGGCTGGAAGCTGGGCAGATGCTTGTTTCACCGGTAACCAAGGATTCTATTCTATAGGTTCTTAAAGTCTGATCATATGAGATGCATGCAGAAGGGTAAAAGGAAGAAACAGACCGGTTCTTAAAGGTAAACTATTTTTCTCATCACTCCTTTGGGGAATGCTATGGGAGTGAGTGATGGACAAAAGAAGGTAGAAGGTCCAATGAGCAACTTGGACAATTTGTTTCCTAGGTATTGGTCTGAAGAAGTTTATCTGCTAATAACTTTCCATAGAAACTTGTCTATGATAAATACTTATGTTTTATTAGATTTATGACTCTGTGTTGGAGCTTTCAACTCCAAGACAAACATGGTTGGGCACCGAGAGTCTTTTGGTTCAAATCCAACCAACAGAAGCAAACAGACATCAGAGACTTTTATATTTTATTTTGATCAATGCCTAATCCGTGTTTCAAGGTGCAGAAGCTGGTTTTAGTTATTTTCACCCATAACTCTAGATTGGTTCTTGGCAATAGAAGGAATTATATAGATGTATGTTTTGGCAAAACCAGACTGAAATAATTGGTTAGCAAGGCAGAGTCAGCTTTTCTAAGGCCAGAGAAGAAAGTACTTCAAGTTCAGACTGTATCTTTACCCAATTCAGCCATAACAAGAAAGGGAGAATCTCCCCCATTCATAATTAAGCATAAGAAACATACACAGAGAATATTATTCCCAGTAGCAGACCTTGAAGATATTTTATTTTGACAATATTAGCCCTCGTGGTTAAATAAACTAAATTGTATTTATTCTCCTCCCCTTTACACATAGCTTAGTAATACATGCAATCAGAATCTGATGCCTAAGATTGAAGGTTACACGGGGAAAGTGACACCGCCACACGATGACCTTCTGAGAGATAAATGGATATTCCTCACATCTAGACTTTGATTGTAGGCCAGCTTGATTTACTTCACCGACATTAGGAGCATTTAGGCATCATAGATTTTGATCAACCTGTGGACGATTCTGTTGCTGAATACTTTTCCATTTGACTACAAATTACATCTGAGATTTAAGGATTCTTCGGTCTGAAATTCCTAGATGTTTCTGAGCAGTCAGAGACTTTTTTTTTCTCATACTACATTAACAAATTAACATGCAAACAGAACACCATGTTGATTATACTGCAATTTGCAAATACTGTGGGCTATTGTCTTGTTTTCGGATGATATTGGTATTTATGCCGATGTACTGGCTTGTATATTATAACTTGGTAAAAATACAGTAGGAAGAAAATAGCAAGTGATGAAGAGTTGCAGTGATGAAAGCAGAAATATTCAACATTGGTAAAAAGAGGGAGATCTATGGCTGGGATCCAAGTAGAAAAAGCTAGGCAATGAGCAAGATGCCTCCCTAGCTACAGTTTGTTGTACCTCAGCAACTAAATGGATCCTTTGGTAGCTTCCTACAGAGTTCAGTTGCATGCCTTCTCTCTCGTATATATAGAAGAAACTAGTTACCGACTTCGTAAAACCAAGACTTTCATGTTACTTATTATTTAGTAGAATGAAAATGAGATAGAATTTATGAGTTTCAACCTTTTTCCACACATGCACACACTTGAATGAATTAAGGTGTTGGAACATTTTCACCAATATCCCACATTGGTGAGATGACAAATTAGAGAGATGTTTAAATAGAATCACATTCATAACTTTAATAGTTGGGCTTTAGTAAGTAGTAAGCCATTTGGGCTTGTATTTGCTAGTTGGTACTAATGGGCCCCCTAATTAACTATTATATATTTAATAGTTAAAGATAGGCACTTGGCATTGACTATTGTATATTTAATAGTCAAAATAGGCACTTGACACTTGCGTGTGAAAAATAAATTAATTTTTATTTTTCCAAATTTGAAATTATTATTATTTAATAATAATAATTAACGGTTAATTAATCGTTGTTAATTTCTGAATGAATATGAACTTCTGAAGGGATATAACTGTTCCCTTAGAAGTCTATACAAAAGGATTCTCTCAATTCTCAATAAGATAACAATTTCATACTTTCTCTTCTTCCTTCTCTTCTTTCAATTTTATTCAGACACATCTATAAATCTTTGCTGCAGAAAACGTTTATAGATTTAGCCCTTTTGTAACCACTTAATTTGTGCCAGTGGGAAGGCTTCAATTGAATTAATTGCAGTCTCCATAGGCTTCATTGTATCTTTAAAATTTATATTGTTGGGTGCAAATAAAATCTTAAAGATAGTGGCTATTAGATGCACGCCTTGAAGCTTTTCAATTCCCAGTACTCCAACAATTTTAAGATTTTATTTTGGCAATTCAATGATGGCTTCAACAAACACTACAACAAGTGGAACTCTGAGGGAACTTGCTTCTGATTTTGTGAAATTGGACCGGTTTGATGGTGGAAATTTTAGAAGATGGTAGAAGAAGATGCATTTTCTCTTGTCAACATTCAACGTTGCTTAAGTTTTGACCACTCCCAGGCCACCTCTTCCACCAGAAAATGAACGTGAGAATGAACCAATTGCTGTCATAAGGGAGAGACAAAAAAGGGACAATTCAGATTACATGTGCAAGGGACATATTCTCAACGGAGTATCTGATGGCCTGTTTGACACATATCAGAATGAAACCACTACCAAGGAACTTTGGGACAAACTGGAAGCAAGGTATATGACTGAACATGCTACAAGTAAGAAATTTCTTGTAAGTCGTTTCAATAATTACTCTATGGTTGACGATCATTCTGTTATGGAGCAATTTCGTGAACTTGAAAGAATGCTTAATCAATTTAAGTAGTATGATATGAATATGGATGAAACTATAATTGTTTCCTCCCTGATTGATAAACTGCCTAATTCGTGGAAAGATTTCAAAAAAAGTCTGAAACACAAGAAAGAGGATATTACTCTTGAGGCTTTGGCAAGCAGTCTTTGAATTGAAGAAGATTTCAGAAAGCAGGAACAAAGTTAGAATGTCAATTCTGGCGAAGCCAAAGTCCATGCTATGGAGGAAGGCGATTCCTCAAAGGCTGTGAAGAAAAACTTCTTCAAAAAGAACATGAACGATACTAAGTTCAAGAAGACAAGGAACAAGAAAGTCACATGCTTCAATTGTGGCAAACCAGGCCACTTTAAGAAAGATTGTCGATTGCTGAAAAAGAAAAAGGCATCCAACACGAATGACTTCGAGAACTTAGTGGCAATGATCTCTGAAATTAATGTGATTGAAAATAGTTGTAGCACCTAGTCCTAGAATAGTCTAGTTTGGAATCGTGGACTTAGGTAATGGGAGTTTTTATACTTAGTATATACATAGAGGTATTTTTAGTAAGAATAAGAACAACTTTTACCTAGTGAAATTTCTCTCATTTTGAAGAATTAGGTTTCTAAACACCTAGGGCAAACTTTGACCTAGGAAGAAAAAATCAACTTTTTATATTATTTTTCAAAATTTCTGTACATCATACCGAGGGCATAAATGACCTTTCTAACTATCCAGTTATCTTCTTTAGTATGTCTAAGAATATTCGAAGCTGCTACATTAATTTTCTGAACATCTTAAGTTGGAAAAAAAAATTACAGAAAAGAATGTTGTGAAACTCAATGGCATTTTCGTAAATATTAGTAAATTTACAAATTGAATTTTTAGTCAATGAAAATGATCTTTCTTACAGTATTTGAGGGTTCCATACTATTATATACTGTTTAAACTTGAAAACTGCCAAACTGCTGCGTGAAATTATCGGTGAAATTTACCGTTTTGCCCTAGCTAAAGTTTTAATGATAAAATGGGGCAATTGCTTTCATTATCTTAATGACCTAAATACTTTGATAAATTCACCTTACTTTTGTGAGATTTTGCCAATTGGCTCTTGGTTTGAAATTTCTTTCATTTTATTCCAAGTTTCATAATTTCTTTCTAGGACAAAAAAGTAATTTTTGAAATTAAAAAAGGGCATTATTGTCATTTCACTCCCTAATACTCTAGAATATTCAAGATTTTTCCCAAATTCTCTAGCAATTCACTTGATTTTTAATAACTTTCCATAAAATATTAAAGTTTAAATATTTTGTGGGACATAATGGTAATTTTTAAAATTTATGGAGGGCATTTTTTGTCATTTCAAGGGAATCTTGAATTTTTTAGACAAAGCAAGACTTTTCAAGACAAACTTTTTCACTTTTTCTCCCTTTTTCATGCCTTAGCCGAATTCCCCCCACCATTTTTTCTTCCACCATTTTCTTTTCTTTCAACTCCAATTTCTATCCAATTCTTCAACTCCCAAAGTCCACCATCTCTCCAAAAATCCTCTATCAAGCTTTTAATCAAGGAAACCTCCATTAAAGCTACAAATTAAACACCTTAATCAAGACTTTCAAGGCTTAGGTTTCAAGCTTCTTCAAAAAGTTCCAAGGGATTTTCCTTCTCTTTTCTTTTCTTTCCAATTAGGTATGTAAATTTTTCCTTAAAAGCTTTTATTTTGTAAATTTTATTCATGCATATTAATATGAATTATGATTCCAAAAATCCTAGAATATTTTGTTCGATGAAGTTAAGATGTTAGTTAGTAAATTATATTTTTAGACGTTTATTTGAAACTAGAAATAGCAAATTTAATGAACAACACCATAACTAGATCATAACTTAGTTAAATGAATTTATGTAGTAAATTACTATCCTAGAGAAAATATAATATTTTTACCAAAGAACATTAGCATATTATTTTATAAATAATAATTTAATAGGATTAGGAAGAAATATAAAATAAGAAAAAGATAGAAAGAAATTTAGTCTTATAGTCATAAAATAAACTTAGTTTATGTATATTATAATATAATTCTCTTGGACAAATATAGTATAAAGATTTAATTGGATGTTATTTAAAGTCCATACAAGTTATAAATGTAGTGAGAAATTTATATGAATAGTTAGTTTAATTATGAAAAATTTATAGAAAAATATGTAGTAAAATCTCACCTAAAAGAAATATAGTATGTTGCTAGAGAACTTTAATATTTATCTTATGAGTAATGATTTGATGAAATTAGGAGCAAATATGAATTAAGACATTAACAAGAAAAAGTGTAAAATTGATAGTTATAGAATAAGATTATTCTATGCCATAATATGAATTTCTGGACAAATGGGATATAAAGGTTTAATTAGATGAAATGCAAGAATTTTAAAAGTCCAAAATGAAATGAGAAATTAGTATGGATAATTAGATAACTCATAGAAAAATTAGGGAGGAAAATGACCATTTTAAACTTATGGGAAAAATTTAAATGTACTTTAAATTCTAATCCTTAATATAAGCCCATAGATTTAGCTTCCTAGTGGTCATTATGTCACGCCCCGATCCGAAGGTCGAGAATATGACAACCGCCGCGTGCCACGAATTGTGAATGGCGCGCTTCACCTACAACTCGAGGCTCGCAAGGCTTACAGCATCCTGAACTCATTTAATAAATCCATTTAAACTTGTTATGCAAAATAAAATAAAAAAATAAGATTTTAAAAAAATATTTAGGCAGTTCGAAATTTAAATGGAAGCAATCCTTTAAATCGAGAAACATAGGTAAATAATACTTTAACGGAAATTAAATCATGCCAATGGATCTAGTAATAAACACACATAAGTCGCTTAGACTTACTATGAGATATCCGAAGACGAGTCTCGACACTTAGCGGTCTACCATTTTCGTACGGTTAATTATCCTGAAAAATAAATTTTAAGAAAAATGGGGTGAGTATATTTTTCTATACTCAGTGAGTGAGACAAGACCATCAATGAAATCCAGATTTAAGAAAATATAAGCACGCAGTTTATAAAATCTTGAGTTGAAAGTTTATAATATTTCGAAAATATCTAATTAGTCGCCTTATTAGCGATCAAGCATTTATTCATTTCAGCATAAGGAAACTTCAAGTTAGCATTCAAGAATCGTCATAACTCAACAGTAGTCAAAGTGAATGATTATCCGTAAGAAAACATCTTAGGGCTCGCCAAAACACATTGCTTACACCTCACCCGGCCAAGATGAAGTATAAGCCCGCCGAGGTTTTCCTCTAATTTTATTTATGAAATGAAAAACCCTCTACTCGGCATTGGCACGGGCCTTCACCACGGGTGGTACGTGGCTATGTTCGCAGTACTCCCATTGGGGTCGCATATTCACATAACAGTGTGCACAAAACCCCTGTACCATTCACCCCAAATGGGAGTGAAAAGCCTACTCACACCGGCTCCACAAGCTCGGACCGTGATAGGCGTCACTGCAGTGACTAACATCGTGTCCACCAAAATCATAATGTAACAACATCAATTCCAATCGAACATCATTTGACCAATTGGCCCATTATCAAAGTCAGTCCCCAATAACATCAATCCCAATCAATTTCATCAAAAATCCAAATACTTGATTCCAAAAATAATAAGACAAGTCAATTCATATCAAGATCATAAACAACCATTATAAACCAATTGAAATTCAAAGAAATCAAACTATTGCATTTAGAAAAATAATTTAAATAGTAAAATATTGATTTAGGTCAGTAAAATCCCACTCACTGGTTTGGGGAGGGTATACACTCCCACTTTATCACACGCTAATTTTCCTCGAAAGGGACCCCGCTACTCTGAAGGAATGTAGGCTCCGATTGAGTTTACTCCCCTTTGATTGTTTACCTCCTATTTACAGTCTACCAACAAGTTAAAATAGGAACAGAATTCATACACATACCCGTCGACGTGTAGACCCTTAGCCGTCGACGGTCAAGCTATTCAATGACTACTACTTTTAAATCCAGACTATCCATCCACGGATATGAGGGTGGACGTCCACGGCTAACATTTCCAAGGTACACCTAATATTAGACGTCGACGTCTCCCAACCTAACCGTCGACGGGTGGAAATTTCTAACTTCTGTGAGACCAAATTATTCATACATCCGTCGACGTCCAAACACGTGCACGTCGACGGGTAAAAGTTTCTGACTTCCAGCGCCGCGAGATTATTTACCCATCCGTCGACGTGTGACCCTTTACCCGTCGACGGATAGTTGGGCGTGGAGACCAATTTTACTACCAAATCAACTACCTTTCCATTAAATTATTCAACTAACCAAAGGCTATTCTTCCTTAGAAATTCAACACTACATTACACAATTGAGGGTTTCTTCTCTCATGTAATTTAATCACATTTTCTAGTGTAGTGAGCTTTCATAAACCTCATGTTCCATCTCAATCTTCCTTGAATCCAAATTTGGCTTCAATCTCAAATTTAAGAATTCTCCATAACATTTCTAATTTTCTAGATTCATAAGCATACAATGAAATTCATGCTAAATTAGCTTGATATTCATGATTTGCATATCAAGAACTAACATATAGCATTGAATTTAAGTATGCTTACCTTGGAATTTCAATTTCCCACCATAATCCTAAACTTTTCACTTGCAATTTCTCCTACATTAGTTTGAATTTCTTGAAATTGATTTGGAAATATTAATGAGCAAGTCAAGAGCTTCAAGTTGGTTAGAAAATTTGATAGACTTGTTTGGCAAAGTTTGGACTTGTGTTTATGGAGTGAGCTTTTCAAGGTTTCAACAATGGAGGTTTTTGCTCATCTTTTCTCAAGGTTGAAGACAACATGAAGCTTGTTGAATTTTCTAGACTTTTCTAAGCTTGATGGCCGGATTTTTGGAAGATAAGGAAGATGAAATTTGGCTCAATCCTAGCCTTCCATTTTTACTCCTTTGACACTTGTCATTAGGTGATTAACTTCATAAAAGAAAATTTTGTTCTGAGTTCCCATTTTATCCTCCAACAATCATTAAAATGCCATCTATATCCTAAGCCAGTGTGATAAAATTTTCGGTGTCTATTTTCATTCTTCAGACAATTTCCTTTTATTCCATTGGCAGCGAAATTTTCAAATTCCCCATCATTTGTTAACAATTTTAGTCGAAATTTTTTTAACCTTACTATTAATTCCTAACTAATCACTTAATCCCATCCATGTCCTTCTCATCACTTAAGTAAGGCTTTACCACTCTCTTGCTAACTGATGCACACTCTAGTTGGCGGAAAGAAACAGGTGTTTGGTACGGGTATTACACATTATGCTTTAATAACATGCCTAAACCTTCAAGAGACTAAATTGGCCAAATCTTCTACATATTAAACTCATAGGCCGAAAATTTCCTTAGGTAGGGGTAAAATCGTCCGACTTTTTCATTTTAAGCTTTTAGGCAAAATGGGAAATTCATACCGACACTGTTTATCGAAATGAACTTACTCACATCCTAACCATGCCATCTAAATCACTAGAACGTAATTTAGCCACCAAGTATCCAAACTGGCCAACTAGTTAGATAACTAGTTCAAATTACCATTTTGCTACTATAGCTAGTGTTGACACTTTGAGTAAACAATTGTATAGGCGGTGAAACTCCTTCAGAGAAAGGGGAAGGAGAGGATTGAAGGGAGTGCACACCCTCCCTATACTAGTGAGTGGGACTTTACGGACCTAAATAAACGTTTTACTATTTAAGTTGTTTTTTAGTGCAATGATTTGATTTTCCTTGAATTTAAATTGATTTATGATGATTATTTATGGCCTTGATGTGAATCGACCTATCTTAAAATTTTTACAATCAAATGTTTAAAGTATGTGGTGAAAGTGATGGAAATTGATGTGGTTGAGATTGATTTTGATAATGGGCCAGTTGGCCAAATGGTGTACTACGGAATTGTATTGTTTACATTATGATTAAGGTGGATGAGATGTCAGTCACTGCAGTGGCGCCTCTCACGGTCCGACCTTGTGGAGGCGGCGTGAGTAGGCTCTTACTCTCACTTGGGGTGGATGGTACAGGGGTTTTTTGTGCGCACTGTTATGTAATTATGCGACCCCAGTGGGAGTACTGCAGACATAGCCACGCACCACCTATGGTGAAGGCCCGTGCCAACGTCCAGAAAAGGGCGTTTTGCTTTCTAAATGAAAAATATCAAGGAAAACTACCTCGGCGGGCTTGAATCTCATCTTGGCTGGGTGAGATTTGAGCAATGTGTTTTGGCGAGCCCTTTAAATGTACAAATTAATCTACTGGATGAAATTCTATAAATATGGAAATCTAAACTTTGTGCATAAAATTTTCCTGGGACTTCTCCTAGTTTACATAAAAACGATTTTAAGATGAAATTGCCTTTTTGTGTTAAATTTTATGGTATTGTCTCACTCACTGGGTATAGAAGATATACTCACCCCGTTTTTCCTTATAAAATTTTTCAGGCTAGTAGCGTTAGATAGAAAGTAGACTGCCCAGACAAGCAAATCGACCGGAGTCGATCTTTTACAAGTATGTGGTCCAGTTTTTGCAAATTCGTTATGGATCCATCGGCAATATTTTTGTTGCTACTTTCAGTGTATTTAAATACTCGATGAGATATTTTCCATATACTTAGTATTTTATAAAAAGGACTTTATTTCGTTATCTTATTTTTCATTTTGATTTAATATGCATTTTATGTATTTGATAAAGTTTATTTAATCGCAAATGGGTTGTGAGAACCATAAGCCTTGCGTACTTGGAGTTTCGGGTGAAAGCGCCATTCGAAATTCTTAGTACGCGGCGGTTGTCATATTTCAACCCTTCGGGTCAGGGTGTGACAATAATGCTGCATGGTGGATCGATTCTGGAGCAACAAAGCATGTTTGCAACGACAAGAATCAATTTAAGGATTTTGTGGTTGTTGAAGATGGAAGTTTTCTATACATGGTAAACTCATCTACCACAACAATCAAAGGCAAAGGGACAATTGAACTCCAATTCGCTTCGGGAAAGACTTTGACTTTGATGGATGTGTGTTATGTTCCTAATATTCGTAGGAACTTAGTTTCTGGTAGCCTGTTGAATAAGTTTGGGTTCAAACTTGTATTTGAGGCAGACAAGTTTATTCTGTGTAAGGGAGGGATCTTTGTAGGCAAGGGATATTTGTCAAATGGCATGTTTATGCTTAATATTAATAATAATAAGTCTGTTGTTTCTGGTTATATTATTGACTCTACATATCTATGGCATTATAGATTAGGACATCTCAATTATAGAAGATTAAAAGATATGCATAAATTAGATTTAATTTCTGAATTTTCTAATGATATGAATATTTGCAATACATGTTTACTAACAAAAATCACAAGACAACCTTTTCCAAAGGTACAAAGAAATTCGAATTTACTTGAATTAATACATAGTGATTTGTGTGATTTTCATAGCACTCCTACTTTATCTGGAAAGAAATATTTTGTGACTTATATTAATGATTTTTCTAAGTTTTGTTATATTTATTTGTTGTTTTCAAAAGATGAAGCAATTGATAAATTTAGAATTTACAAAACTGAAATAGAATTACATTGTGATTGTATGATTAAATATTTAAGAACAGATAGAGGTGGAGAATACTTTAATCAAAGTTATTTTAATTCCACCGGTATCATTCACCAAGTTACTGCACCCTACACACCTCAACAAAACGGTGTGGCCGAAAGGAAAAATAGGGTCTTAACTGAAATGGTGAATGCAATGTTATCGTATTCTGGACTTTCCAGCGGATTTTAGGGTGAAGCTGTTTTAACAGCTTGTTACATACTAAATCGAGTTCCAAATAAGAGAACCAAAATTACCCCATATGAACTATGGAAAAAGAGAAAGTCGAACCTTAATCATTTAAAGGTTTGGGGTTGTAGAGCTGTAGTGAAAATTCCTGAACCCAAAAAGAGAAAATTGGGTGAAAGAGGAGTTGAGTGTATATTTTTAGGATATGCACAAAATAGTAAAGCATATAGGTTCATGGTAATTGAACCAAATGACTCAATTTCAATTAATACTGTAATTGAGTCAAAGGATGCAATTTTTGATGAAAATAGATTTAAATTTATTTCAAGACAACTACAGCCACTTCAAAATGATAAAGAAAAGAACGAAAATAAACTTTCTCTACAACATAGTGATCAAAATGAACAACAAATTGAAAGAATTGTTGATCATCCCGAAATAAGAAAAAGTAAAAGAGCAAGGAAGGTCAAAGATTTCGGTCCTGATTTCTATATGTTCCTTGTAGAAGGAAGTAATGAAAATGTCAATAATGTGATTCCATATTGTTTTAATGTGGAATCTGATCCTTTAACATTTGAAGAGGCTATGAAGTCTCAAGATTCAGCTTTTTGGAAAGAGGCCATAAATGATGAAATGGACTCTATAATGGGAAATAATACTTGGATTTTGGTTGATCTTCCACCAGGTTCCAAACCAATAGGGTGCAAATGGATATTCAAAGAGAAAATAAAGGTGGATGGTACAATAGATAAATTTAAAGCAAGGTTAGTAGCCAAGGGCTTTACACAAAAGCAAGGACTTGACTACTTTGATACTTATGCTCCAGTAGCAAGAATTGCTACAATTAGACTTCTAATCTCTCTTGCCTCAATCTATAATTTGGTAATTCACCAAATGGATGTTAAAACAGCATTCTTAAATGGTGAATTAGAAGAAGAAGTCTATATGAAACAATGATGCGTGTCGCAAAGCACCAAAAATAACCTCACTACTCTAACATGTAGTTAGGGAAGCAAGGGTCGATCCCACAAGGAGCTATCCAATTTATCATTACTTTCACAAAGCATAAATCAAACTAAACAAGAATTTAAAGATGGGGTTTTGTATTGGTGTTAGAAATAAAATATAAGGAGTTATCAAGAATAGTAATAATAATGCAATGTATGATAAAATAAAACCTCCAATCTATTATATGATCAATCTTTTAATCTAGCACTTGATCATTGATTCACTGACCAAACATTCTTCTCATTAATTGGTTAACCCCATGGATTAGAAACCAGCTTCAAATCCATGAATCTTTCCTAATGTTGATTAACCATGAATCTAGGTTCATTATTAATCCTTCCTCTTATGGCTAATTTGAATCCCAGCAATCCAAATTCAAGCCTAGAAGAGCAATAAGCTAGTGAAAGATGAAAGCTAACAACAATCAATAACAAACCCAGCATTCATTATTCAAATTGCATCTTCAAATCTCTTTGAATGTAAAAACATCCTCTTGCTACTCAAGTTCTAAGAAATCACCAAACTCTAGCTTTGGAGTTCAAAGATTAGCATGCTAATGAACTACTCAATCAATTATTTGCAACTAATTAACTCAGCAATCCAAAAGACAAGATAATAAACATGATAATCATCTTTAAAGCTTAAGAGATAGAAGAACAATCAATGAACAAGAAAGCATTAAGAACAAGAATCTCACAAATGCAGATCAAAGTGATTGAATCTTATAATAGATTGGAGTTATAGAGTTTTGCTAAACGAAAATTACAAGAAGAATAATAGAACCTAGCAAAAATACACACTTCAAAACTGAACTCAACTCCCCTTTTAAGCTGCTCTTTCTCTCTTTCTTTCTGCCGTCCAGCACTGCCAGCCCATAGTCCTCTGCTCCTCC
This sequence comes from Microcos paniculata, assembly GCA_030664755.1. Taxonomy (NCBI): domain Eukaryota; kingdom Viridiplantae; phylum Streptophyta; class Magnoliopsida; order Malvales; family Malvaceae; genus Microcos; species Microcos paniculata. Next base: position 11,616,038 of record CP131462.1, read on the forward strand.
ATAACTCTGCCCATCTGAGGTGAGGAATCTTAAGAATAAAATAAGCTAAAGTAGGAGCCATTGAGGAAAAGAGGGAGACAACTCTGAGGTTTAGTTATGGCTCCTCTCTACTGAATATCCGGAATGTATTTTTAATGGGTTTGATAGTGGAATGACAACATTTAAGTGGGTCTGTCGGCGTTTTGACTTTGTTAGCCGTCGACGTCCAAGTGTCTGCCCGTCGACGTCTCTGCTTGTTTTCTTCATATTGTTCCCAGCTCGATCGATCCGTCGACGTCTAGATACCTGCCCGTCGACGTCTAAGTGTTCAATCTTTAAGTGTTCGAAGTCAGAAACTTCTACTCGTCGACGTCTAGAGTCTACCCGTCGACGTCTAGATTTGGCCGTCGACGTCTCTGCTTGTGTAAGTGATCTCGTGTCCATTTCTCGAGCAGCCGTCGACGTCTACATGGTTACCCGTCGACGGATTGGTCGGGCAGACCCGGACTTAGTTTGATAGTCTCTCGTAAAACAGACATTTGGAGGGTCAAACGAACTCCGATTTCAACGTTCTTTAGCATTCCGGAAAGCCCAAGATGTCCTCTATAACTTTGATGTAGATCACAAAAACAATTGAAGTCTCGAACATAGATAAAATCAGCCATATTTATGATCTATCCAATCTGTCAAGATTTCAACTTTGAGTTCTTTACATCTTGTCTTCCCACTTGATTTGTGTTTGGTCCTTTTCACTTCAATTCCATCATTTTCACTCAATTACCTCAATTGATACCTACAAAGTGAAACAAAGCTAAGTAAGCTTAGTTTATATAATGAAATGCATAAATCCATAGAGATTAACATAGGAAAATATGTCTATTTTGGTACTCAACAAACAACCTGAAGGATTTGTTGTTTCAGGCCAAGAGCATAAGGTTTGCAAACTTATAAGGTCATTGTATGGACTTAAACAAGCACCAAAACAATGGCATCAAAAGTTTGATGATGTAGTGTGATCAAATGGATACAAAATTAATGAATCCGATAAGTGCATATATAGCAAATTTGACCATGGCAAGGGTGTCATAATTTGCTTGTATGTAGATGATATGCTAATTTTTGGGATCGACTTGGAACAAGTCGAAAAGACAAAAGAATTTTGTCAAATAATTTCTCTATGAAAGACATGGGTGAAGCGGATGTTATCTTAGGAATTAAGATTATCCGTAATAATAATATCATATCATTGACTCAATCACACTACATTGAGAAAATACTCAAGAAATTTGATTATTTGGATAGCAAACTAGCTTCTACACCCATGGATTCACAAGTTAAACTTGTGCCTAATGTTGGTAGAAAAATTGACCAATTACAATATGCAAGAGTAACTGGTTGCCTCATGTATGCAATGACATGTACAAAGCCTGACATTGCATTTGTAGTTGGAAAATTAAGTAGGTACACAAGTAATCCAAGTCAATTACATTGGCATGCAATATTTAGAATACTAAGGTATTTAAAGAAAACCATTAACTATGGCATATGCTATAGTGGATATCATTCTGTATTGGAAGGATACTCAAATGCTAGTTGGATTACAAGTCGAGAAGATCATGCATCTACAAGTGGATGGATCTTCATGCTAGGTGGAGGAGCAATTTCTTGGGGATCCAAGAAACAAACATGTATTACCGATTCCACTATGGCAGCGGAATTCATTGCTCTAGCTTCAGCTAGCAAAGAGGCCGAATGGCTAAGGAATTTAATGTTCGATATTCCTTTAATACCTAAACCAATTTCTCCAATTTCTATCCGTTGTGATAGTGACGCAACACTAGCAAGAGCATATAGCCAAGTTTACAATGAAAAGTCTAGACATATTAGATTGAGACATAGTTATGTTCGACAACTAATTTCTGATGGCGTGATCACAATAACCTTTGTGAGGTCAAATGATAACTTGGCTGATCCGTTGACTAAAAGTCTTGTTAGAGATAAAGTAAATAGGACTGTTGAAACATTTTACCGCCACGACGAAGAGGTTTGGGACTGTTTTAAATTTTTGTAAACACAGGAGTCGCCACTAACCTTTTATTTTCTTAGGTGTGGTTAGCTCACCTATTATGAGTCTACCTATCTTAACATTGGCCTAAATAGGTTTATTAAGTTAGATAGGTTCTGGTCTACGAAACAAAGAGATCGGGTCCGGGAGTACGGTTACGCGTGGGGAAGGATTAGCACCCCCACAGCGCCCATCCAAAGATGGTACCATTTTTTTAGTCTAAGCCTTGTCCTATGTGTATTTTTTGAAAATTTATCTTTTTGAGATTTTTATAAATAACAAATTTTATTGACTCTTAAACAAGAGGTTAGTTTTAGAAATTGGGCCCTTAAATAAGGAATTGATTTGAAAAAAAAATTGACTCTTAAACAAGAGTTTTGATTTCAAGGCGATTAATTTATTAAACAAGAATTTGATTTTAAGAGAATTTGAATTCTTAAACAAAAATTATGGTTTTTAAGGGAATTAATTTCTTAAACAAGAAGTGAATTTTAAAAGAAATTGGATTTCTTAAGGAAATTGGATTATGATGGAATTGAATTCTTAAACAAGAATTTTGATTTTATTAAAAATTGAATTTCTTAAACGAAAAAAAAAACTTAATTTCTTACAAAAATTGAATTCCTAAACAAGACTTTGTTCTAGTAAAATTGAATTTCTTAAACAAGAATTTAATTTGATCTTAAATAAGGATTTAATTCTTTGAAAAAAAATAGATATATTAAATCTTGGCTTTATTCATTTTAATCTTAATAATTAGAAGCCTCAAGATAACCCCGGGAATATCGTAAACACGATAATTCCCTAGACATAGTTCTATCGTCGGAATTTCCAATCGTAAAAAAAAACTTGATTAATTAATCTTATTTTTAAAAAAAACAGTGACTTGACACTTTTTACAAATCAAATGTGAAAATTTAAGGGTAAGGAGTGGAAATCATAGTATCGGTATCCCCTAGGCCCTTGCGAAACTTCGTTAGGGTGATCTAGGAAAGTCCCTCACCTAAGAGAATCCTAAGATTATCGTAACCATGATAATCCTTCGGACCTCCTATCATTGGGGATCTCCAAGTAAAAACTAATGCAATATATAAGCATGCTAACAATAATATAAGAATGAGAAATCGATGTCGTGAATATGGCCTTTTAATTATTATCAAAGACTATATTAAATTATGTACAAAAATAATCATGGTCATATTTTTTTAATTTTCCTTTTTAATTTTTTTATTAAATTAAATCAATATTATTTTAGGATTGAATTTACCTTAAACCTTTTCCGAAACCTCGGTTGGAATTTAAGATAAAATCTCCCCCAAGAAAATAATAGGATTATTGTAACCACAACGACCCCATTGTTTTCTAATATACAAGGGATGGACACACATAAATAATATGAGTACATGCGAAATGGTATGAATATACAAGTATATTTATCATGCCAAGGTATATACATATGAGATGCAAAGCCTAATAAAAATCTCATAATGACAATGCAAAGGAATGAGGGAACACGTGATAGCCTGAACACAAAATGCCATAATTACTAACGGCATGAATATGCAATTATGAAATAGTGTAACGGTGCAGACAACTTCCGCCTTTCTTCATCCTTTTTCTATTCAAGTATGTCATGGGACCCATAAGATGCTCACGCAAATTAAGTCAAAAGTCCAAAGCTTACAGTATTAAAAAAAAAGCACGCAATTATAAGTTGAAGTTTGAATAATTATACCTTGAACCCGACGAGAGTGGACTGCCCGAAGTGAAGATGGACCAAAGGAACAAAGTATTTCGAGCCGAGTTGGGTTGGTCTGATGACAACTAAGAAATCAAGAAAGACAACCCTATTCAACTACTACATAAACCCCGAAGACAAAGCTAAGTTTTCCTTTTTCGATCCAGCCGTCTCTTTCTCTATCTATCTACTTCTTCAGGCTTGCCTTTTCTTTTATACTGTTTGAGCGTTCTACCTCCTCCCAGAAACCAACCGTACCCCCTTCACTCTCTGTCGTTGGGACCTCCACCGAAGTGTCAAACAAACCCGCTAAACTCTGAAGACGCCTCTCCTTTGCTTCCTGGCCATAGATTTGAGATCCTTTTCTTCAAAATCTAGCTAGATAATCCTAAATCTACAACCAAGACTTTCTGTTAAAACTAATTCCAGTCACCCGGCAAGAAACTCCTTTCTCTGAACTGACTCAAAAACTCTATTGCCCCACCTTCAAGCGACGCTAGATGAAACCCAAGACTGCAAGTTAGGGAAGCCGAGAGAACTCCCTCTTGTTCGATCAATCTCTGGCGAAACCTTATAGGGAATCGATCGAATTCCTTCTTCCAACTTAGAACCCCAAGTTGCAACCTTAAACTCCGAAAATCTCTTCTCTCTTCCTAAGAACCAAAAACTCAGAAACTTTCAAGACTAAACACTCTCCCCGCTCTCCCTCCGTAACTCTCCAAAAAAAACTCCCCCTTTAATTTCCCTGTTCAGGCTATATATATAGCAAAGGCTGAAGAGAAATCAAGGGCTGAGAATCAATTTCCTTTTGCATCCAAAGGCTAGCATTTTTACCGTCTTTAGCACCCACTGTTTCAAAGCTTTTTCTGGTTTGCTGATTTTCAACTCTTGTTGGTTGTAGTGTTCTGCTCTTCTTTTTTTTAGGGAAGCGGTTTAGCAGGGGTTGTCTGGCGTGGCTTTGAAGGTCAATGGCTATTCTTCCTTTGTTCTTGGAACCATGCGATTTTTTAACTTGGCTCTATGTTGGGTTTCACGATGCATCAGTGGTTTCAAAGGGAAGTGTCGGTCTTCAGTATTGATATTTGTGATGGAGTTCCTTTAACTGTTTCATTGGCTGGTCAATTGCAGAACTCAGCAAGTTGTCCAACTGAAAATGGCAAAGTTGCTACATAGTTCTTCGTTCGTGTGGTGCCTTACGAAAAGAAAAAAAAATGTTGTAGTAATTGCTCCTATGGCTTGCAGCCATCAGCTATTGGATCCCCACTTGATCAATTTGGGCCTACAGAAAGGTCTTGGCCCAAAGTCTTGCACATGGCTTAAATTGGTGATTTAATATTTCGGGCCTCTTGCAAACTAAATGACAATTAGGTTTTATTGTAACTTCAAAATTCTTTACTTAATGAAATCAGGCCTTAGAATTTCTAATTTATATTCAACCCATATCATGGAGCAAATAAGGCAGTGGACTAAAATAGAACAAAATAGAAAGAAATAAAATAAAACAAATAAATAAAAGAAAAATTAAAGGAAAAGAAAAATAAGGTGTCTACAGCTACCCCTCTTTACGTATTTCATGAGAATTTAGAATCGTCAGCTTCTTGATAATCATGAAATAAGTAAAGACATAGACGCTCTTTATTTTGAATCCTTTAAAGTCTACTAAATAGTATAGACAATTAATTTTTTTTTAAAAACATAATGACTTCTCGCAATAAGGCTACCCCAAAATAGAAATTATTCTAAACAGAATCAAATCTTGATAAACTACCCTTAAACAAGAGTAATTTTAATTTTGGGAAATCGTTCTAAATAGAATTAAATTTTGATGAGTTGCCCTTAAACATGAGCAATTTTAAATCTGAGGTTATCAAAAACTAACCTAAACAAGTGCGATTTGGACTATCCTTAGGCAGGACAACTTGAAAAGATTGTTCTAAATAGAACCAAATTTTGATAGACTATCCTAAGCAGGGAAGGTCATCACTATCCTTAAACAAGAATTGACCCAAGATATATGCTCTAAATAGAATCACATAGAATAAATTATCCTAAATAGGAGATATATTGAACTATCCCTAAACAAGAATGATTTGATAAATTGTTCTGAACAGAACTGATTTTTTAATGAATTGTTCTAAACATGGGTGATCATGACAACCCTTAGACTGGATAACTCAAGAAAATGTTCTAAATAGAACAAATTTTGGTAGACTATCCTAAATGGGGAGAATCTGACCTACCCCCAATACAAGAAATGCTTTAGTTAAATAAATGTCCTAAACAGAACTGAATTCGATGATTTATCTTAAACAGAGAATTTAATTGTTCATTGGAAAACTATTCTAAACAGAACGAGAGTTTAGTAGATTCTCCTAAATAAGAGAGATTTCGACTTATCCCTGAAGTAGATATCTTTTGCCAACCATTCTAAATAGAATCAAGATTTAAACAGTCCTAAACAGGTGAGATCTAATGAATTATTCTAAATAGAATTAGTTCTTAAAGAATAATGCCTTATCTTAAACAAGAAACATGGCCATGATTATGTTTTTTGATGATGCAGCAATGTAAAAATGTTTGCACATGATGGTCAATATCAACATGATGCCTCATGTATGTACATGCTTAAATGGTCATGATTAATTAATACGCCCTTCTTCTTCTTCTTTTTTTAAAGTTCAGGGTTCAAGATAGCATCTAGGCTCCGTCTTGCCCCGATTTCGATCTACAAAAGCATCTTCCATAATCTTCTCTGATACAACATTGTTTCCTCATCATTCTTCTCTGGTGGGAACACTTCCCTCGATATTAACTTTTCACAATCAATTCATTCTTCTTTTGATCAATTTCTTCTTTCCAAATTTCTCACTGCTTACCGTTCGTTTTGGCAATCGTTTTAATGTATTCTGTTGTTTATCCATGCGTTTGCTCATCATTCCATGATAAATGTCATGCATTTCATTCAAAGAAAATTCATGGATCATTCAAAAGAAGCAAGCAAATTCAAAAAGCTTAATATAATCATAATAAACAAATGCAAAGAGGTTTATATATACATAAGGTACAATACATGACCTCCAACCAATGAATATGTAGACAACAAAAGCCCTCATTGCTTCGACTCTTTCTTCAATTGATCCCTTACTGCAGTGCACTTGACAACGTAGATAATTTCCAATTAACTCATTCCCCTGACCATAAAAGACTTCTTGCAGCCACATGTCCCTTTTTACACCCATGCTTATTCTTCCTAAACCGCCCTTTCGGGTTTTCAGTTTAGGAACCACCCATTATGGATTCGAACCGCCCTTTCGGGTTTTCACCTCGAACCCCACCTTTTCTTTTTCTCTTTTTGGACCTAAGCAACCCTTTCGGGTTTTCAACGTAGGCCACTCATTTTTTTTTCATTCATTTTGTTTTTCATTCATTTTTTTTGTTTTTGCTTCTTTTTTCTTTTTTTTTCTAGGCATAATACTTTTTCACAGCATCAGCATTTACTGGGTTTGGTAGTTCATCACCATTCATCTCTTGCAAGATTAAAGCACCTTCTGAGAATGCTTTCTTCACCACATATGGTCCTTTCCAATTCGGAGTCCACTTGCCTCGAGGATCATGTTGACTGGGCAATATCCTTTTCAGTACCAATTCTCCCCCTCGAAAACAACGTGGTCGTACCTTTTTATCATAGGCGCGCATCATTCTCCTTTGGTACACTTGGCCATGACAAAGAGCATTGAGTCTCTTCTTTTCGATTAAGTTCAACTGATCATATCTTTCTTGCGCCCATTCTGATTCCTCAAGTTTCACTTCCCTGTATACTCTCAAGGAAGGAATTTCTACTTCAATCGGGACAACCGCTTCCATCCCATAAACCAAAGAGTAAGGCGTTGCCCCAGTGGATGTTCTTGCAGTGGTACGATAAGCATGCAGTGCAAAAAGAAGCTTTTCATGCCAATCCTTGTATGTCACCGTCATTTTCTCCACAATCTTCTTTATATTTTTGTTTGCTGCTTCCACTGCTCCGTTCATCTTCGGGCGATAGGGTGTAGAATTGCTGTGCTTGATCTTAAACTGAGTACAAATAAACTCCATCATCTTATTGTTCAAATTCTTGGCATTATCAGTGATGATTCTTTCTGGTAACCCATACCGATAGATGATCTCTTTTTTGATGAACTTAGTGACTACTGATTGTGTCACACTGGCATATGATGAAGCTTCGACCCACTTAGTGAAGTAATCAATGGCCACTAAAATGAATTGTTGTCCATTGGAAGCTTTTGGAGAGATGGCTCCAATTACATCGATGCCCTCACATTGAGAAAGGCTATGGAGAAGAAATTACATGTAAAAAATTAGGCGGTACATGAATTTGATCAGCATACATCTGACATTTGTGACATTTTCTGGCATGATTGATACAATCTGTCTCCAAAGTCAACCAGTAATATCCCAATCTCATTATCTGTCTTGCCATTCTGTAACCGCTGGAATGGGTCCCACAAATTCCACCGTGCATTTCTTCTAAGATCTTATCTGCTTCAGTGGACTCTACACATCTTAGCAATACTTGATCATGAGTCCTCTTATAGAGAATTTCACCATCTAAACAGAAACCAGCCGCCAACTTTCTGATAACTTTCTTGTCCTTTTCAGTAGCATGATCTGGATACTTCTTATGCTTGAGATACCGAACAATATCATAGAACCAGGGCTTGCCATCAACTTCTTCTTCAATACCCATGCAATGTGCTGGATGGGTTCTCACGTCCAACTTGATTGCCTCAATTTCTGCCCCCCTTATCGACTTTAAACATCGAAGCTAATGTTGCCAAGGCATCAGCCAATTGATTATCTTCTCTAGGGAGATAATGGAAATTGATTTCATCAAACTGCTCAATCAATTCCGTAATATACTTGTGATAACGGACCAACTTTGAATCCCTAGTTTCCCATTCACCTTTTAATTGATATATCACCAAAGCAGAATCTCTATATATTTCCAATATGCCGATTTTCCTCTCAATTGCCATTTGGATTCCTAAAATGCAAGTTTCATACTCTGCCATATTGTTGGTACAATCAAAATCAAGCCTTGCTGTAGCAGGGTATTGGTCACCACTTGGGGATATTAACACAGCTCCAATTCCATGTCCCAATGCATTTGATGCTCCGTCAAAGTACATTCTCCATTTCTTTTCTTCTTCTGATTCTGTATTGAATATCGCCATCAAATCTTCATCTGGAAATTCAAACTTTATAGGCTCATAGTCATCAACTGCCCTATCTGCCAGAAATTCAGCAATAGCACTTCCTTTGATCGCCTTTTGAGACACATATACTATGTCATACTCCGAAAGTAACACTTGCCATCGAGCCAATCGTCCAAACAATGAAGGCTTTTCGAAGAGAAACTTGATCGAATCCAACTTTGCTATCAACCAAGTAGTATGATACAACATATACTGCCTTAACCTCTAAGCAACCCAAGCCAATGCACAACATATCTTTTCTAAAAGGGAATACTTAGCTTCATAATCAGTAAATTTCTAGCTAAGGTAGTATATGGCTTGCTCTTTCTTACCAGACTCATCATGTTGCCCTAGTACACATCCCATCGAGTTCTCCAACACTGTCAAGTACAAGATTAGAGGTCTATTCGGTACAGGTGGTACTAACACTGGCGGTTTTGAAAGATATTCCTTGACTTTATCAAAAGCTTTTTGACAGTCTTCATCCCATTCTCCTGGATTATGTTTCTTTAAAAGCTTGAAAATCGGATCACACTTTGCCGTCAACTGAGAAATGAAACGAGAAATGTAGTTCAATCTTCCAAGAAAACCCCTTACTTCCTTCTGAGTCTTTGGAGGTGGTAAATTTTGGATAGCTTTAATCTTGTCTGGGTCTACTTCAATGCCCTTTTGGTTGACAATAAATCCAAGCAACTTTCCTGATGTGGCACCAAAAGTACACTTAGAGGGGTTCAATTTTAACTGAAATTTTCGCAGTCTCTCGAATAATTTCCTTAAATTAACCATATGTTCTTTCGGACTTTGGCCTTTGGCAATCATATCATCACCATAAACTTCAATCTCTTTATGCATCATGTCATGAAAAAGAGTTACCATGGCTCTTTGATAAGTTGCCCCGGCATTCTTAAGACCAAAGGACATAACATTGTACTGAAATGTTCCCCATATAGTGGTGAAAGCTGTCTTCTCTTTATCTTTTAGAGCCATCTTAATCTGATTGTACCCTGAGAACCCATCCATGAATGAAAACGTTGCAAATTTTGCCGTGTTGTCAACCAAGGTATCAATGTGAGGCAACGGGAAATTATCCTTTGTACTTGCTCTATTTAAATCCCGGTAATCAACACACATCTTCACCTTACCATCTTTCTTTGGAACTGGGACCACATTCGCTACCCATTCCGGATAAGTGGCAACTTCTAAGAATCCTGCTTCTAACTACTTCTTCACTTCTTCTTTGATTTTTAATAACATTTCTGGTCTCATTCTCCTTAACTTTTGTTGCACTGGCCTACACCCTGACTTAATTGGTAACTTATGGACCACTATGTCAGTATCTAGACCCGGCATGTCTTGATAAGACCAGGCAAACACATCAACATACTCCCGAAGTAACTGTACCAATTCTTCTCTCTGTTCTACTGATAAAGAAGTCCCAATTTTAACCTCTTTCTGTTCATTATCACTACCCAGATTGACTAACTCAATAACTTCTTCATGCGGCAGAATCTGCTTATCTTCTTGTTCAATTAATCTCATTAGATCATGGGGAAGAGTGTAATTGTCGATGTCTTCATCATCAAGCTCATCCACATTGATGGACCACTCAAGGTCGAGCTCAGGTTGATGATTTTCATCGTCCACATTTTCATCATTTGAAGTCTTGAAAATAAGAGGAAAGAGAAAGAGTATATATATACATATATGTACATGATCCATGAATAGATGAAAAGAAACGAATGAAAATAATGGTAAAACAATGAAGTGGAAGTGGAAAAGATATATACATGATGCACTTCATTTAGATCATCCTTGACAAGGCAAACATGAAAATAAAGCCCAAAATACACAAAATCAATCACCGCCACTTTTAGGCAGAAGTGCGGGAGTTTTAAAAAAGTTTGACTGATTAAGGACAAGGTTTAATTACATTTCAAAGTTTGTCATTAAAACTGGCATCTCTAACACTTCCCAATTGCTCAAAGTCATGCCGGGTGCCATCTGACGGATCCATTGTTCACAATTCCCGCTGCTTGATTCCCCTTTTTCCAAGGCACTGATGCTTAATCCCTTCGGTGACCCTTCAAGTTCTTTCATTTGACAGTTTGAATTCATTACACCAGCTGAAATGAAAGTCTCTTGCAACAGAGAAATCTTCAACTTCTTTGCCCCGGGTTCCTCTCCTTTTAGAGAAGCCATCCTTCTTCGTTTCTTTTCTTCAATTGATTCTGCTTTGTCCCTTCTAGATGGCTTAAACCCCAAGCCGAAAGTTGATTCATGCTTTGGGAATGAGATAGGCTTATGAATCCCTTGGTCACTTTTTCCAAGCCCTTTACCAGCACGGCAACCTTTACCCACAGTCATTTTGATTTGCATATTCAAACAATCAGAGATATGTGGTTTTCGTAACTCGGAACCTTTCTTCACATGTGTCACTTCTGCTATCTCGAAGGATCTGAAAGAACAATCCACCGCTTTATCTGTCGTTTCAATATAGGGAGTATTTGAAGGCTGCATCACCATGATGTCCTCTTCCTCAGACACTGAGATCATCCTATCTTCAATTCTGAATTTCACCTTTTGATGGAGAGAAGAAGGGACTGCCCCAGCCATATGAATCCATGGCCTTCCTAATAAGCAACTGTATGCAGGGGAAATGTCCATGATCTGAAACAAAATCTTAAATTCTACTGGCCCAACTACCATGGGAACTGTCATTTCACCAACTACCTTTCACCGAGTGCCATCAAATGCTTTTACCACTAACTGGCTCCTTTTCATCAAAGAATGGTCAACTGGCAACCTTCTCATAGTAGTGAGAGGCATCACATTTAGAGCAGATCCATTATCAATAAGTATTTTTGCCACCATATGATCTTTACATCTAGTGGTGATATGCAAAGCCTTATAATTGCCTCTTCCCCCAGATGGGATTTCCTCATCAGTGAAAGATATATAATCAGCCACAGAAATACCACCGGCAATGTGTTCTAAATTGGCAACAGTGATGTTGTGTGACACATAAGACTGACTTAGTATGCGCAGCAAAGCTTTTCGATGAGCTTCGGAGTTCAACAGTAGTGCCAATAGAGATATCTTAGCAGGCATGTGGTTTAGTTGCTCCACAACACTATACTCACTCTGTTTGATGAATTTTAGAAATTCATGAGCATTATTTTCTGTCACCGGTTTAGCTGTCTCTTTCATTACTTCTTTTGCCGACCCTTTACTAGATTGCACTACTGTTTCAACAACCACATCATTTTCTAGCTCATTTTTTTTCCCTTTGCACACCGCGGTCAACATTTCCGGTGAGTAACATCTTCCACTCCTAGTCATACCGCCAACACCCGTTATGTTCACTGTACTGGCTTCATTAACATGCCCACTAGTTTGCTGTGCTGTGCTATCATATCTCCAAGGTACTTCATTGTTGCTCCGATAGGGGAAGGGCGACAGTACATTCACGACCAATTTTGGCTTTTGCACTGAGACTACTAATGTTGGCTTCGGAGGCATAGGCATTACCAAACTTGGTTTTTGTGATGGGATTGACAGGATTGGTTTAGGAGTCATAGGGACCACTAAACTTGGCTTTTGCAAGGTTGAAACTGGGACAGTTAGATTCTGTGTTGTTGGGATTGGAACAACTAATCTAGGAGCAATAGGTATAGGTACATTCAAACTTGACTTTTGACTATCGTTTCCTCCATAACCCATAACCAATGGCTTCTGATTGGATGACCCTCCTGAGTTTCTATTTACCATATTGACTTCTGGCTCTCCCTTTTCCACTAGAACTCAATAACACCATTATCCGTCATAAATTGCAGCTTCTTTTGGAATTCTGCACACTTCTGAATCACATGACTTCTATTCCCATGATATGGACAAGTCCACTTCCCATTCATCTCACCCTATGACTGTAAAGGCGTAATCAGGTTAGCCTTTACCAATGCTCTGTACACAACCTCCATTGGAGTGGTTACTTCTTTCACACTCTTTCTAACATAACAAAATCGGCCATCACTAACTGCATTTACTCCATTCCCAGTGTGATTTGGAAATGGATTTGCCCCTAGACTCTGTTGAGTACCTACATCAAAGGTCAATCGCCCTTCATCTATGAATTCTTGCACTATCTGTTTCAACCGATTACAATTCTCTATATTGTGCCCCTTCGCTCCTGAATGATAAGCACATGTTGCATTTTCATCAAACCATTTTGGGTACGGAGGTTGCAACGGGTTTGGATACTGGACTGGTTCAATCATTTTGTTTTGGAGCATCATGGGGTACAATTCAGTATAAGTCATTGGAATGGGGTTGAACTGTTTCTTCTGTTGAATGAATCCGGGAGTTCTCTGATTACTTCCTTGATTCCAAGTTTGGGTAACAGGTCTTGGAACAATGGCGTTTGAAGGATTGGTATAACTGGTGTTTGCAACTGGGTACTGGTGGTAATGCTGTTGTTTATAACTAGGGGCTGGATATTGGTAAGACCTATATCCCGGTTGACATTGATACCCTCCATAGCTAGTAGCATGCACTTCTCCTTCCTTCTTTTTTGCGCTTTGTCCTTTTTTGGAAAAATCCCCACCATCTATCTTTCCACTTTTAATCCCTTTTTCTAAGAATTCTCCGGCAACCACTATGTCCGCGAAAGTCCTCGGGATGCTTGTGATCAGTTTCTCATAAAAGGGTCTCCATGAAAGTGTAATTTGCTTCTCTTTCAGTCAATGGAGGGTTAACTTGGGCAGCTACGTCCCTCCATCGTTGGGCATATTCTTTAAATGTTTCTATGGGTTTCTTTTCCATAGTTTGAAGAGTCAAACGGTCTGGTGCCATTTCAGTCATATGCTTGTATTGAGCAATAAAAGCTTTCACCAAATCCGACCAAGATTGAATTTTGTGGCAATCCAATTGATTATACCACCTTAGAGCTGCACCAGTAAGACTGTCTTGGAAGAAGTGTATAAGTAGCTTATCATCATTTGCATGTGCTGACATTTTCCTGACAAAGCTGGTAAGATGCTCTTGTGGATATTTGGTTCCGTTATATTTTTCAAAATCGGGGACTTTGAATTTTGGAGGAATCACTATCCCAGGAACCAAAGCGATATCTGCAGCATTCATTGCTCTATAATGGTGTACACCTTCTACTGCCTTCAACCGTTCTTCAATCATGCTCAACATTTGCTTACTGTCATCTTTAAGGTTCTCAGGATCTACCACAACAGGATTGGCCGGAGTTGCTCCTACATTGTGGATTGGCTGAGATGTATTGGCTAGTTGTGCCGTAAAAGTGAAACCACTATTAAACCCCGAAGACTGTGGCATAAAAGGATGTCCCCCATTTGGTGGTGGATATGGGAATTGAAAGGTGGATCCCGAAGCGGACGGCATATGTGCAGTAGGAAATGCTTGTCGATCTGAGGTATTAAATGCTTGCTCAAACCCAGAGAGGTGTACTGGGGGATCCTGAGGTGCCAGTGCATCAGCTGGTGCTTTTTCATTCACTTTCTTTGTTAGGTCCTCAACCTTTTCCAAAGCCTCCGCCAACTTCCTTACTAATTCCTCATTTGTCTTTCTTAGGTTTTCTATTTCCATGTTCTGTTCTGCCATTCTTCTAGTTTGAAATCGAGTGCGGTATCTTGGCGCTTGAGATGCTATCTTGAAACCTTAATTATTATTAAACAATGATTAGACCCTTTATTAAAAGTTCTTTGATTTCTCTTGCCAAATGAAGCATGTATTGATGATGCATGAAATGCAATTATTAACTTGAATGTAAAAGAAAATTTATAGTAAACTCCAAAACCTCGGAGCAACTTTATAAACTTCCTTTACATGTTAGGTTCGACCACCACTAACCAATGATGGGTCGTTTTGCACGTGATGCATGTATTTGTAGAGATCCATCCACAGTAATTTCAAAATATAGGAGATAACCAATCTTTCATCAGAAAGTGAAATAGTTCATCATCCATACAGTCATCCGTCCAAAGAGAAAATAGTTAACTCTCCTTATAGTCATCCAATCTAAGAAATATAGTTATAATCCTTACAGTCATCCATAAAAAAAAGTTCACTACATAACCATGATAAATTTGAAAACACCATCAATGAAAAAGATCATCAATTTTACGCCTTGTATGCACTTCTAGCCCAGACGTGGTAGTTAAACATTTCATCACAGAATCTCGAAGCATCCCTTAGGAAGTGAGAAAGCCTTCGTGTTCGATCATCTCTTGGGGGAGGCATTTCAGAAAGAAGTTCCAAAGCTATTTCCCTCATTTGGTTGACTTCATTCACACCATCACATAACTTTTTCAACAAATCATCCACATATTCTCGGTGTGTTTGGCTTCGGAGTGCATAATCATTTGCTTGCCTTTCTATTGATTCTGCATTGGCTCTTAACTGGTCATGCTCGATTCTCAACCCATTCAACTGTCCTATAAGCTCCCAAACCCTTTGCCTTAATTCAGCATTTTCCTGATTTGAAGTAGAGGCATTTTGGAGATCACTCACTTGTTGGAGTAATTGCTCTATTGTTTTAGTACTCTGTGCTCTTTGTTCTGCCAGCTCCCACTCTAATGTCCTTCTAGCACGTGTTTGAGCGGCCTTTTGATTCTGAGCTTGCTGATACAACCTTCGAGTGGCATTTAATTCTTTTGTAGTTCGGAGGAGCAAGTTTCTTCTTAACATCAATCTTTTGTTGGTCTCAATGAGCTGATCCCTTTTTTCCTCAAACTTGTCCTCCCACTCTCGTATCTTCATCATCAATTCATCACCTCTTATGTGTTCATTCTCTAAGGCATGTTTCCATTCAAGGGCCTTTCTTTGACACTCAAGCTTTTGCTCTTTTAATGCTAGATTTTCCAACTCCCATTGCTGGCATTGTTGAGTAAGTTCAACCAATTTAACTCCCTCTTTCAACCTTTGATTTTTGATTTGTAATTGTTCAAGGATATCCTCCGGTCCATGGCCAGTAGGATATTTTGGATTCCTTGGAGGCGGGATCTTTATGTCTTTCACCCGTTTTTGGTGCCATGCTGGGTATTCTTCTATAACAAAGTTTGAGTAATTCCCACGTCTCAACTTGAAGGCTCCTTTGTAGACATTCACCAATTCTTTTGCCTTATCCATATTTTCTTTGGTGTTACATTCAAAGTCTAGACTATTGAGCCCATGAGTAAGAGGGATAAATCGTTGTGACCCAAATTGTCTTCTTACAAGGAGAGGTGAATAACTGGTGACTCCCCATACTCCCACAAGTGGTATCCAAGGCTTCTCATTGCTTATATAAGGGACTTCTTTCCTGGGCATCCATAAAGGTCTCCAAGTAATCATCAGACGCTCCAAATGGCGAAACCATTCTATCCAATACTCTTTAGGTGCTTGTGGAGGCCATGGATTTTCTTTATATGCTTTAACAGGTTGGCGATCTTGCTTTAAGAAACACAATTTCGCTCCTTCCACAGTCCCAAAATGGCTTTTGAACCAGATGCAAAGCATTTGGGCACAACCCAAAAATCATCCTCTTCCTCATCTACGACAAAAGTTGAGTGATTTGATTGTTTCAGCCAAAATGTTTAATGCAGGTTCAGCCCCACACCTTATCTCATCAAAAATCATCACCACATCCCCATGTACATACCCTGATGCTTTTAGAAATATTACCATCCCGTAGATCAATAGTGCGAGTATGGCCAGCCCATGATCGGATTTATAATGCTCGTCAACAAACTTTAGCAAGTAAGCAACATGAACTCGCTCATTTGGTATACATTTCCTTACTTCTTCCACATTGAGCCCCATTATCTTAGCCAAAACCCTCTGATAACCCACACTTGACCTTGGCCAATAGATCTTCGGTGACTCATTTTCTTTAATCATCAACATGTCTTGGTATTCCTCCACAATGGGTGTCATGTCATGTTCATTGAAGACGAAGCACCGATAGGAAGGATCCCAGAAATACAATGCTCCCCTTAACAATTCTTTCTCAATTTTGACATCGATGAGCAAACCAATATCACCATACAAGCTTCGAAAATACTTCTGACGGTTCACACCCAGTTTATCCCATAACTTCTTCAAGTCTGTTAGGTCATTCTGAGTAAGGTCGAAGTAAACATTATCTCACAAAGTAGAGTTATGATCATCTGGCAAGCAATCCCCTTGCACTTGTTGTTCTTGCAGATGCTCTCTTCTTACCAAGTACGGGTTGGTAGGGTCATGAACTACTATTTCCCCTTCTTCAGCCATGGTCAATTATCTTCTACTTTTGGAATTGCTTTGGAAGGATCCCTTCATGCAATGCAAATATGGAAATGTAGAAATGGGAGCGAGAATAAAACAAAATAGAAGCAAGTTAGTATGTTTATTGGGAAAGTAAAGCCAATGTAAATAAAGTATGTACAACCAAAAGCTAAAAATAACCCTTTTTGATTATTGAATATACACTCTAAATCATATATGTGAGCATTGATTACTCATGGGGCAGGTAGTCCATCTAAATATGGGTAACATGCTTACCCATTCTACGATTACGTCACAGACAATAAAGATAACAAAGGAGGGAATTGTTCCTTCATGTGTCCTAACTTACCATTTACCTCACGGGTTTGGCTCTAACTAGATTCTCTCATCAAGCTACATGCTGAGTGGGTCCCACACAATCTAAAGGGTCCCAGATTGTCCTTATTAGCAATTCACTACCTTATGCTAACAAGATTCCCAATCCTCACCCATTACAGGCTTCAATCGGAAAGGGTTCAATCTGAGTGAAAGCAATACCCACATAACCCATACGGAGACTATTGTCTCACGAGAGTTAGCTTCTTGCTTTCTCCTAAAAGGAGAGTTCGAAACCTCGAACTTTGTGCATGAAAAGTGAAGTGTGTGGAAGGAACATTTCAAATATTCACACATATTTAACTTCCAAAAATTAAAATACAGGAGTCAGATAAGACACAATAAATGATTAGTAAAGTCATGATAAATAAGAGAAAGGATATGTACAACTTTAGCAAATAAATCTATACAAAGGATGCCATGTGATCATACGAAGGTAATATGAAGGATGAGTATACAATTTTAAAGGAAGGGATGAAACCATCCTGCATGCAAGGGGTGCAAAAAGAAGCATGCCAGGAGAAATGAAATGTGGAAATGCAAGATTAATTAAAGAGATTTTTTTTAGGACAAGATTTAGACTAATTAATGGCTCGACTCTCAATGTCCCCAGTGGAGTCGCCAAGCTGTTGAAACGTTTTACCGCCGCGACGAAGAGGTTTGGGACTGTTTTAAATTTTTGTAAACACATGAGTCACCACTAACCTTTTTATTTTCTTAAGTGTGGTTAGCTCACCTATTATGAGTCTACCTATCTTAACATTGGCCTAAATAGGTTTATTAAGTTAGATAGGTTCTAGCCTATGAAACAAAGAGATCGGGTCTGGGAGTACGGTTACGCGTGGGGAAGGATTAGCACCCCCACAGCGCTCATCCAAAGATGGTACCATTTTTTTAGTCTAAGCCTTGTCCTATGTGTATTTTTCGAAAATTTATCTTTTTGAGATTTTTATAAATAACAAATTTTATTGACTTTTAAACAAGAGGTGAGTTTTAGAAATTGGGCCCTTAAATAAGGAATTGATTTGAAAAAAAAAATTGACTCTTAAACAAGAGTTTTGATTTCAAGGCGATTAATTTATTAAACAAGAATTTGATTTTAAGAGAATTTGAATTCTTAAACAAAAATTATGGTTTTTAAGGGAACTAATTTCTTAAACAAGAAGTGAATTTTAAAAGAAATTGGATTTCTTAAGGAAATTGGATTATGATGGAATTGAATTCTTAAACAAGAATTTTGATTTTATTAAAAATTGAATTTCTTAAACGAAAAAAAAACTTAATTTCCTACAAAAATTGAATTCCTAAACAAGAATTTGTTCTAGTAAAATTGAATTTCTTAAACAAGAATTTAATTTGATCTTAAATAAGGATTTAATTCTTTGAAAAAAAAAGATATATTAAATCTTGGCTTTATTCATTTTAATCTTAATAATTGGAAGCCTCAAGCTAACCCCGGGAATATCGTAAACACGATAATTCCCTAGACATAGTTCCATCGTCGGAATTTCCAATCGTAAAAAAAAAAAACTTGATTAATTAATCTTATTTTAAAAAAAACGGTGACTTGACACTTTTTACAAATCAAATGTGAGAATTTAAAGGTAAGGAGTGGAAATCATAGTATCGGTATCCCCTAGGCCCTTGCGAAACTTCGTTAGGGTGATCTAGGAAAGTCCCTTACCTAAGAGAATCCTAAGATTATCGTAACCATGATAATCCTTCGAGCCTCCTATCATCGGGGATCTCCAAGTAAAAACCAATGCAATATATAAGCATGCTAACAATAATATAAGAATGAGAAATCGATGCCGTGAATATGGCCTTTTAATTATTATCAAAGACTATATTAAATTATGTACAAAAATAATCATGGTCATATTTTTTTAATTTTCCTTTTTAATTTTTTTTATTAAATTAAATCAATATTATTTTAGGATTGAATTTACCTTAAACCCTTTCCGAAACCTCGGTTGGAATTTAAGATAAAATCTCCCCCAAGAAAATAATAGGATTATTGTAACCACAACGACCCTATTGTTTTCTAATTATTGGTCTTTCAATCAATGATTAATTAATTACAAATACTACCAACACGATCAATACATAAATATACAAGGGATGGACACACACAAATAATATGAGTACATGCGAAATGGTATGAATATACAAGTATATTTATCATGCCAAAGTATATACATATGAGATGCAAAGCCTAATAAAAATCTCATAATGACAATGCAAAGGAATGAGGGAACACATGATAGCCTGAACAGAAAATGCCATAATTACTAACGGCGTGAATATGCAATTATGAAATAGTGTAACGGTGCAGACAACTTCCGTCTTTCTTCATCCTTTTTCTATTCAAGTATGTCATGGGACCCATAAGATGCTCACGCAAATTAAGTCAAAAGTCCAAAGCTTACAGTATTAAAAAAAAAGCACGCAATTATAAGCTGAAGTTTGAATAATTATACCTTGAACCCGATGAGAGTGGACTGCCCGAAGTGAAGATAGACCAAAGGAACAAAGTATTTCGAGCCGAGTTGGGTTGGTCTGATGACAACTAAGAAATCAAGAAAGACAACCCTATTCAACTACTACATAAACCCCGAAGACAAAGCTAAGTTTTCCTTTTTCGATCCAGCCGTCTCTTTCTCTATCTATCTACTTCTTCAGGCTTGCCTTTTCTTTTATACTGTTTGAGCGTTCTACCTCCTCCCAGAAACCAGCCGTACCCCCTTCACTCTCCGTCGTTGGGACCTCCACCGAAATGTCAAACAAACCCGCTAAACTCTGAAGACGCCTCTCCTTTGCTTCCTGGCCATAGATTTGAGATCCATTTCTTCAAAATCTAGCTAGATAATCCTAAATCTACAACCAAGACTTTCTGTTAAAACTAATTCCAGTCACCCGGCAAGAAACTCCTTTCTCTGAACTGACTCAAAAACTCTCTTGCCCCACCTTCAAGCGACGCTAGACGAAACTCAAGACTGCAAGTTAGGGAAGCCGAGAGAACTCCCTCTTGTTCGATCAATCTCCGGCGAAACCTCACAGGGAATCGATCGAATTCCTTCTTGCAACTTAGAACCCCAAGTTGCAACCTTAAACTCCGAAAATCTCTTCTCTCTTCCTAAGAACCAAAAACTCAGAAACTTTCAAGACTAAACACTCTCCCCGCTCTCCCTCCGTAACTCTCCAAAAAAAACTCCCCCTTTAATTTCCCTGTTCAGGCTATATATATAGCAAAGGCTGAAGAGAAATCAAGGGTTGAGAATCAATTTCCTTTTGCATCCAAAGGCTAGCATTTTTACCGTCTTTAGCACCCACTGTTTCAGAGCTTTTTCTGGTTTGCTGGTTTTCAACTCTTGTTGGTTGTAGTGTTCTGCTCTTCTTTTTTTTTTAGGGAAGCGGTTTAGTAGGGGTTGCCTGGCGTGGCTTTGAGGGTTAATGGCTATTCTTCCTTTGTTCTTGGAACCATGCGATTTTTCAACTTGGCTCTATGTTGGGTTTCACGATGCATCAGCGGTTTCAAAGGGAAGTGTCGGTCTTCAGTATTAATATTTGTGATGGAGTTCCTTTAACTGTTTCATTGGCTGGTCAATTGCAGAACTCAGCAAGTTGTCCAACTGAAAATGGCAAAGTTGCTGCATAGTTCTTTGTTCATGTGGTGCCTTACGAAAAAAAAAATGTTGCAGTAATTGCTCCTCTGGCTTGCAGCCATCAGCTCTTGGATCCCCACTTGATCAATTTGGGCCTACAGAAAGGTCTTGGCCCAAAGTCTTGCACATGGCTTAAATTGGTGATTTAATATTTCGGGCCTCTTACAAACTAAATGACAATTAGGTTTTATTGTAACTTCAAAATTCTTTGCTTAATGAAATCAAGCCTTAGAATTTCTAATTTATATTCAGCCCATATCTTGGAGCAAATAAGGCAGTGGACTAAAATAGAACAAAATAGAAAGAAATAAAATAAAACAAATAAATAAAAGAAAAATCAAAGGAAAAGAAAAATAAGGTGTCTACAAGAACTTCAAAAGGGATGGGGCTAAAGCTCATGAATTCAAGCCACCCATGATGGAACCTCGACTCAACACTTGGTTATAACATCAAGTCTTGAGTTTAATGAGTTAAAGTACATTATTAGAATGTGGCTACTAGTACTATAAATAATTAAATATTCCATCCCAAGTTTAGTGCTAGGTACCCATAATGGTAAGGAAGGATGAGTTTATATTCTTAATAGACCCATAACACATTTGTGTTAAAGTGTTTAATTATGGGACACTTTTGATGGGATCTACCTATGTGAGTGAGAAGTGTGGCCACTTCTAAAAGTTTTAGAGCTTTACTCTGATAGCACTCATGAAAAGGATGTTGACGTATAGCCTTAATAACGTCGTCGGATACTGAGCACTTGTTAGGTGTTGAAACTATTAGATGAAATGTCTTCGGTTAACCAAAGGGAATTTCTGGTTCAATGCTTGTCAACCATGTAATTTCAGTTAACTTTAATGTGTTTCACTTAGTGAAGGTTCAATCGAAAGACACCTTCATTTATGCGATTAGTTTCCAAATTGGCGAAGTCTGAATATTGTGAAAATGGGAGGGGATTGTTGAAACATTTTCACCAATGTCCCACATTGGTGAGATGACAAACTAGAGAGATGTTTAAATATAGCCACATCCATAACCTTAGTAGTTGGGCTTTAGTAAGTAGTAAGCCATTTGGGCTTATAATTGCTAGTTGGTGCTAATGGGCCTCCTAATTGACTATTATATATTTAATAGTCAAAGATAGGCATTTGGTACTTAGACACGTGGCACGTGCATGTGACAAATAAATTAATTTTTATTTTTTCAAATTCGAAATTATTATTATTTAATAATAATAATTAACGGTTAATTAACCGTTGTTAATTTCTGAATGATTATGAACCTCTGAAGGGATATAACTGTTCCCTTAGAAGTCTATACAAAAGGATTCTCTCAATTGTCAATAAGATAACAATTTCATACTTTCTCTTCTTCCTTCTCTTCTTTCAATTTTATTCAGACACATTTATCAATCTTTGCTGCAGAAAACGTTTATAGATTTAGCCCTTTTGTAACCACTTAATTTGTGCCAGTGGGAAGACTTCAATTGAATTAATTGCAGTCTCCATTGGCTTCATTGTATCCTTAAGATTTGTATTACTGGGTGCAAATAAAATCTTAAAGATAGTGACTATTAGATACATGCCTTGAAGCTTTTCAATTCCCAGTACTCCAACATAAGGGTAGTTAAAAAGGAGGAAAAGAAAGGAGAGAATCTTTAGAGAATAAAGATGGCAACCCCATTTGCATATCCTTGGGCTTGTAAGACTGATTTCTGATGGAATGCAAGGGTCAAAAGAATCTAAACTTTTATCCTCCTGGGAGATGTTAAGCAAGGTGAATGTGACCCATCATTTAATGGCTTCCTGCCTCCCCTTGAAAGATCATGAAACTGGTTCAGGTTTTGTGGGGACTGAGTTCAGTGGATTAGAATTTAGTCTTTCACTTTGTAAGTAAAGCTTGTTAAATAACTTTTGATATGAAATCTTCCCAAATCTTCCCGGGACCAACTGAATATTGCAATCTTAGGAGCAATCGTGACATGATCTTTTTTCCTTTATTTGTCTCATGTTTTAAGGCTGCCAAAGTCATTTTTAAATTATTACTATGGAATTAAGTGTCTCTATGAAACATTTACATGCTGGATTTTCCATTGAATTAGTCAACTGATTACAGGTGGCTACTCTGCAACATCCAAACACAACAAAGCAAATCTCTGTCAATTGTCAAATGATCCTTTTTCTGTTTGAAAAGAATATTTCATATTGCCAATTGCCCAAACTCTAAGAGCATATATTGGGTGCAAATGCATGGAATGTATATGGTGCTGGATTCAGTGAAGATCATGATCATTCTCTTACTTTATAGCTGATGTTTATTGGAATCTTATTCTTTTTACCATTAGTACTCAAGAATTGCACTAAGTATTTCTTAGAAATTAAACTGGAAATGCGATTATAGTTAAAGCACTTAACTATTACTTTGTACAAATGCTGTTTTGCAATTTGCAGTAGAGTAAAGGACCTAATAATAGTGAAATATATCTGATCTTAAAGTCATTTTTCCTGTCAACATAACTTGATAAGGCCTTTCATCACTGTAACACAGCTCAGGAATTCGTGCAGATAAAGATCCGATCTCTGGTTGACTTTACACTTTGTTTAACCTGATCAGTCATGTCATAGTATCATCGTCTCCATTTTCATCCCAATCTTGGTTGCCTGTTGCTAGCTTATTGGCAAGAATTAACCTTACTTGAAGAATATGACAGAGGGATTGATGCAATTGCCTCAATACTTTGCCGGACCTCACTGTTGCAGGTTCGATGTTTTCCCACATATAAATGATTTGTGAGAATACAGAATTCTTTCAGTACCATTTTCCAGAACAGACGTCTTGGAGGGCCAAAATCACAGATATCATTAATACATGATTATCATATGCATTTACAATAGCCACACCCAGTATATTGTCCTGAGCATTGAATGGTTTCCATGTGCATCTTTTGATCCTTTATCTCCACAGGATCCACCAAAGGTCTACTTTTCTAAAAGCATGCACGGAAGAATTTTGAATGGAAGGGTCCACACTCATTTTCAGCTTGAATCCGAAAAACAATTAATCTTTGTTTAAAATAAATTCAGAAGGTATCTTCCACAAACGAATTTTATTTGGATGAACAAGTCAGTTATGAAGACTAATATTTACGAATTTGGAATAAAGGTAGATGCAGCTTCATTTTCCAAATTCTGGCAGAAAGGTATATGGAATCAGTTGTTTCTTTAGCTTTCTGCAGTATGCAATCAGTTTGCTTGCCGTCTGCTACTTCCAGCTTCAATCTAGAATTAACTTTCCAAGATTATGTTGACAATGTCTCACTAAATTGCCCGAGTCTCTTCATCCAACCTGCATTGACTTTCTTGCCATCAACTTCAATTTTGAATTCTCTATTCCATTACAATTCTAATGTGTATCAAAGAAGTTTTCATCTTGTCCCAAGTGTATGACTACAATGATTCACAGATCTCGAAATGATTCTCGTACCACTGATATCGATTTCGTATCATATTCGAAAAATGTATGGCTTGTGAAGAAACAAAAACTAATACCATTTCTGAAGTTTATCTTTCTTTCATGTTCTAATATTGTCTATATCTGTTCCTGCAGGAATGAATATTTTCTTGGTGGCCTTTTCACTCCTCGGTCTTCACATTCTCCACGTGTATATTTTTTTCCTTGGTGGTAGATGCATTCCTATATGCAATCTTATCAGATTTCTGCATGAGTTTATCAGTTTAGTTTGTACACTGTTAATCTGATTCCAACCTTGTGACTTATCTCCTCAATCAGAATTTGATTGAAGGAACAAATTATTGGAGCCAACAACATGATTTTACCAAAATCATGAAGCCTCAAAGAAATGGGCGAGCGTGGCAAGTACAAGAACAAAATCTTCAAAATTCTCCCACTTTCCCGCATGCTTTTCTTTTTCTGCTACACCTTTTTCCTCTCCTTTTACTTGATAAATGATAATATGGGAATATCTCGTGCAGTAAAGCCTAGTCAAGGAAAAATTCCACTGTCTTGGTCGGAATGGCATGTTCTTTACACCATTCTGAATAACTCTGTACCATGGAATTGGCATTAGTTTAGAATGATATTAATTCAGCATCAATTCTGAAACTGCCTTAATATGCTTTCATGTTTATCTGGTAAGAGGGTTAACTGCCTGCAACATGCAAGAAAAGCCCATGAAGGACATCTAAATTTTTGTCCTCAAATTGCAAGAAGGAAGATATAGGTGGAAGAATGAGAAAAATCCACATAGATTTGCCAGAAAGCTGAGGAGATAGCATAGGACTATTTGAAGAATAAAGTTGGCCGGCCATTTGCATGCATGTCCTTGCAAGTTAAAGAACAAAATGTCTCAGTCAATGGTTTATTGAACAGTGTCTGGATATAATGATAAGAATTGGTCATCCTACTCTTGACAATGCAAGAGCTCAGATTGTAACATTAGTGTAAGGTCCATGCAGCTCTAGTTAAGAGAGGCCACGAGCCTTAGCCTGGGACCTCGGCCTCGGAGTGGTTGCCCCACTTTGGTCACCATTTTTTCAACCAAAAAAAAACCCACCATTTTTAGCATTTTTTTCCATGGAATGCAAATCCTGCATGCTTGGCTATCAGCTGTTTCCCCTAGAAAGTGAGTGGGATAGATTATCATAATGCATGCCATCTTCTGCAGAAGAAATTCCTCAACGAATCTTTACCATAGAAGATCTATTGAGTTCACCTTTACCATGAATGGATCAAAATTATTCAGGACATTTTTCCTTTTTAACCTAAGTTGTGCCAAGTGTACTTAATTTTATTCACATTGAGAGAATCAAGTACCATACTGATTTGATTCTCAAATCTTTGCTTGTAGAATTTTTTCGAATTGCTTATCTCTTCGAATACCCGAGTCTTAAGTGCAGCGGCGATTATAATAGACAAAATAAATAGTATTTCTTTGGGACCGTCGGCTTGTTTGGTCAAGCACGCTGATGCAAAGTTCATAGATAGAAAGGTTTTTCCTTTTTTCTCTTTTCACATCAGTATACATTCATATGCAGTTGATTCTTAACTTCCACTTCCAGTGAACAGAAAGTTAAAATATATGTTATGGTAATTAAGAATTAAGAGTTCCGGAAAAAGAGTGAGAATCCATGTGACGACATAGGATGAGTTCAATCCCCCACTTGTCAGATGAAAAGGAGAGGAAGCTTCCTTTACAACTTGATTCTCTGTCATTGGTCCAGCCTTTGGCATTCTCTATATAAGGATCCCTCTGAGTACTTGCTAGTCACAACCATTACCCTTAAGATCATCCATTTTTGTACCGTACGAGAAGAAAGAGAATGGCAGCCATTTCCTTTGATCCTAGGCTCAATGTTCAGGTAGGCCAGAAGAATCATGCTGTTGTGGTCGAAGAGATTGAAGGGCTCATCAGAGTTTACAAAAATGGACACGTTGAAAGGCCATCAATCATCCCTATTGTCCCCTGCACTGTGGCAGGTGGTGTGATAGCCAAAGATGTTGTTATTGATAAATTCACCGGCTCATGGACACGTATCTATGCCCCAAGCCACTCCAGCAAGATGCCTTTGCTTGTTTACTTCCATGGGGGTGGATTTTGTGTCGGCTCAACTGCTTGGAGCTGTTACCATGAGTTCCTGTCTGCTCTTGCTTCCAAAGCAAGCTGCATAATCCTTTCTGTCAACTATCGTCTGGCTCCAGAAAATCGGCTTCCTGCTGCTTATGATGATGGCATCAACACCCTTATGTGGGTGAAACAACTAGCTCTAAATGGGTCTAATGAACACAGATGGTGGCTAAATCAATGTGATTTCTCTAGTTTGTTCCTAGCAGGTGATAGTGCTGGTGCCAATATAGCTTACAATGTGGCCACGAGATTAGGATCCTATGGCACATCTGATTCCAGTATCAAGCCTTCGGTTCTCAAGGGCATGATCTTGATCCAGCCTTTCTTTGGAGGAGAGGCAAGAACCACATCAGAAATGCATGCCACGCAACCAGCTAACTCAGCGCTCAATCTATCAGCTTCCGATGCCTACTGGCGATTGTCGCTACCATTAGGTGCCAACCGTGACCATCCATGGTGCAATCCTTTTGCAAAAGGCACTACCAAGTTGCGGGAACTGAGACTTCCAGCCACAATGGTGTGCATATCAGAGATGGACATACTAAAAGATAGGAACCTGGAATTCCGCAATGCCTTGGCTAGTGCTGGCAAAAGGGTTGAAACAAATATGTACAAAGGAGTTGGGCATGCATTTCAAATTCTGCATAACTCTCCGTCCTCTCAAGTCCGGACCCAGGAACTGATGTCCCATATCAAGGCTTTCATCAACCAGTAACCGATAATATCATACAAATTCTTAATTACAACTTTGTTAGATAAATAATGTAAATCTTATAGAAAGTATATTATAGTTTCTATGTTAGTGTTTAGCTAATGGAAACAGATGCTTATAACTAGCTTCACTTTGGTTAAATTTCTGGTACCAAGTTCTAAAAATGATGTTGACTCGTCTTAAAAGGAAGAGATAGGCAGATTCTCATCACTTTAGTGGTTTTTTTTTTATCTCTTTTTGGTGGAAGAAAGTACTTTCAAGTAGCCTCATGAGAAATGTCCAAAAAGTATGTATGGTACAATAGTAGTAGCATTTTTGCTTTTGACTGAAGGTATCAATCTTTTAACTAATTTGACTTCCTTTACCGGCCAGATGAGGTCACAAACTCACAATCCTTTTAAGTGGATGGTCTATGAATTATAGAGGGGATCTTTAACCAACCAAAAAAGTTCATTCTTCCATAGGCAACCTAAACTTGTTTATTTTGTCGGGTAATCGAGGGTTGTCAGGAATTGAATAATGATCATTGAAATTAAGAGTCAGTATTCTACCAAGATGCCATGCGCCAACCAACGAAGAGACATTCGGATAATATGCTTTTTTTTTGTGTGGAAATGATAGTGTTCTTGCATAATTATTAAGGGCCACTAATGGTAGAATATTTATGGCAACCAATTATGGTTGTATTAGAGCATAATTTTGTTTGTAACCTGGAAAACCATAGTGTCCATTCTTTTGGAATAAAAGAAAATTGTAAATGTTTGACAGAATAATAATCCTTTGAATCATAAACTCCATTAGTCAAATAGCAATCTCCACGGGAAAAAAACATGTCCAATGCTTTGTTTTTAATCAACAGTAATCACTCAGGTGCGTCTAAGAATTAAGATTGAAAAATATAAAAAGAATCGAGTTCGAATCACTTTTTCTTTACAAGAAAGAAGAGAGTTAAATTTTTGATTATTTTCTAAAAATGATGTTTACTGTTATTTTTCCCTTGTTTATGGAAATATATGTCAATACAATAAATGAATTATTATCTAATAAAATTTCCATTTCAAAATGAAAATTATTTTTGGCCAAATAATAATGAAATAAATAAATTATTTCTGAGCGGCCCAACATTAAGCTATTAAATCCAAACCCGATAAAGTTCGGCCCATGAAGGTTTCTAACTTTAAGAATCTAGGAAAGAAAGGAAAACAAAATTAAAAAAAACAAAAAACGAAAAGAAAAAAATTCGGGCACGGATCCAAATCCAACTGATAGTGAAAGGAAAAAACAACCCGATCAAGCAAGAAGGCCAACGAACTTCTGAACTTTCTTTCCGGTTCCTCTACCGCTACCACCGCCCACTTCATTTCTGTTCATATTCATTCATTCATTCAGTTCTTATAAATTTTTTGAAAGAAAAAGGGAATTTAGAATCCTTAAAACTGGAGTAGATTTTAGTTTCCGTTTCAGATTCAGGTTTGGCTTCGTTGAAAAAATGGCAAGGAGGAACTACGTGAGAGACAACGTTCCTCTCTCACGGTTCGGCGTCTTGGTAGCTCAGCTTGAGTCCATTGTCGCTTCCGCCTCGCAGAAATCTCCCGACTCGCTCCTTTGCTTCGATCTCCTCTCCGATCTTCTCTCCGCTCTCGATGAGGAGCCCAAGGTACCTCTTTATCCAGATCTATAACTCCTACTATACCCTTCAACTCATATTTAATCGCGCAATTTTATCACATTGTTAGGTTCTTTTACTATATGCGTTTGTTTGATCTTGATTGCTTTGTGAATTGTTCGCCATTGCCGCATTATCTTTAGCATTTCTCTTTCTGTATTTTGAACTTGTCTGCTTGTTATTGAAGGAATATTGTTTGGTGTTTGCATTTGAATATATTTGGTGAAACTTGTTTGTGGAAAGATTAGGTTTGCGTGTTGGTTGTGTAAGTTTGTCAGGACAATAGCGTTACAGTCCGTTTAAAAAGTAATGTGGATATGAATGTGGATATGATTGCATATGTTAATTTGATCGGAAATAATTTAATTCTAGTTTGAGATGTTGCCTAGGGAGTGCACTTATTTTTGGTTACTTATTAGCTTCTTATGCAGATGGATTGGGATTGCATTACACTTGGTATCGATTAATATAGAGAACAATCACTTATGACGATGTGGTTATTAGTTTCGGTTTCATTGTAAATGGAGTAAATGGTGTCAGGCATTTGAGTTCTAGAATTTTGTTTTTTAAATATTAATGGTTTTGAAAATTTATTCTTTTCCAGTTGAGTTCCGTTTATATGTTTGGGAATTTCATGTTTCTTTCCTGAGAAGAGTAAGTTTTCTTATTTTGACTTGAAAATATTAAATTTCAGGAATCCATCTTGTTGTGGCAAAGAAAATGTGAAGATGCATTATATTCCTTGCTTATTCTTGGTGCTAAACGACCTGTGCGTCATTTGGCGTCAGTAGCAATGGCAAGGATAATATCTAAAGGAGATAGCATTTCAATATACTCAAGAGCAAGCAGTCTCCAGGGGTTTCTTTCTGATGGGAAGCGGAGTGAGCCGCAGAAAATTGCTGGTTAGTTCCAGCTATACCGAGTTGTAATGTGTGTACTTGGGGGATGGGGTTGTGAATGCCATTCTCGATTGTTTTTGTTTTGTTTTTCGTTTTTTAATTTTTTATGTAGCTTTTAAGTCTTTCAAATTGTCTCTTGGACTATGAGTGTTTGATTTGAATTTGTAGGTGCTGCACAATGCTTGGGTGAGTTATACCGACATTTTGGAAGAAGAATAACATCGGGTTTGCATGAAACTACTATTATTGCAACAAAACTCATGAAGTTTCATGAGGTATTTTCTTTCTACATGCAACTGTATTTTTACAATTTATGAACACCAAGTTTCTTAAAATTTAAGTGAAAATAAATCTTTCCGTGTGTTTAATTCTTCCAGAAGGGGTTGCCCCCCACACTGTCCCCCTTCTAATCTGGGTCAAAGATGCTGATATCTATGGCCTCTTAAGTATTATCTTTGCCAACGGAAATAGTTTGTATGGTGGGAATGTGTTAGGATGGCAAGGTTGCCAGATTATTTGTTAGCATTTGGTTGGTGTCAATATGGACATTTAATACTCAAAATGGTTCTATTTCATCTATGGATATGACCTTAATCCGTTTATCTTGAATTTTAGGAGTTTGTAAGACAAGAGACTCTAGTCATGCTTCAGAATGCTTTGGAAGGCTCTGGTGGTAGTGCTGTTGCTTCAGCATATAATGAGGCATTCCGTCTAATTACACGATTTGCCATTGGAGACAAAGCCTTTGTTGTTAGAATAGCTGCAGCACGTTGTCTGAAGGCTTTTGCCAACATCGGGGGACCGGGCCTAGGGATTGGAGAGCTTGACAGTTTAGCCTCAAATTGCGTCAAGGCAGGTGTTCTTCTTTATCATCTTTTCCTTATTGAATTTTAGTGCATGGTAATTTTTTTTATCTCTTAGAAGCTGACATTGTAAATGTATCTGTTGTTATTATTGCTGTCCTCACTAGGCTCTTGAGGATCCCATAACTTCTGTTCGCGATGCATTTGCTGAAGCTCTGGGCTCATTAATTGCTCTTGGATTGAATCCTGAGGCACAGGTATAGACATGTCAGCTTGACATTTAATCTTTATCTTTTGAGTTTATTCAAACCCATCATCATAATTCTTGCTAGGTTCAACCAAGGGGAAAAGGCCCTTTTCCTCCAGCAAAGAAGCTAGAAGGTGCTTTGCAGAGGCATCTGGCTTTGCCCTTCACAAAAGGTATGCACCTGTTTTGTTGGCCATGATTCACTCCTATAAGATTAATCTTACATTATTTGTCCTCAGTCTTATAAAACGAATTTTTTTCATCAGTTTAGTCTTGGTTAGATTCCAATATAGCACCTTTTGATGTCTGAATGATTTGTTAACTTTATTAGCATTTAATGATTTCAATAGCTAATGCTGTGGTTGAGAAGTTTTGCTTATTCTTATCATGGTTCCTCTATCATAAACATCATTGCTGTTGAATAGTCAATCCCTATTCTTTAGTAACATCCCATATTTCTTACAAATTGCTTAATTTGCAGCAAGTGGTGCTCGGTCGAAGGACATTCGAGTGGGCCTAACATTGTCTTGGGTGTTCTTTTTACAGGTATCCTGCTCATAATCATTCATCTTCCTTGATTTCCCTTGTGGAATGCATGTCTGTTTGTATTTACTTTCTGAAATGTTCAATTATCACGAATTAGCTATGAGTGCCAAATAAGTAGCATGCCTAATAGTTTTCCTATTTTATAAGGCTTAGAAAATGGTGACATTTTGAAGTTGCAGTTTATTCGTTGAGTTCAATCTTGCAGGCCATTCGTTTGAAGTATCTACATCCAGATATTGAGCTTCAAAATTATGCTTTGAACGTGATGGACATGCTTCGTATGGATACGTCTGTTGATGCCCACGCACTGGTATGTTGTTGAGAAACTTCATTTTGTGAACTTTTATCTTATTATTAGTAATTTAGACGATAATATGATATGCTTTGACTCTGAGATAACTCATTATTATATTTCTAGATTCTTTATTGAGATAGATTGGAATAATAAAAAAAAGAGAGAAAAAAGAAAACTAAATTGAAAAGTGGCTAATCCTCTGTTTTGCCTTTATCATTTTATCGTACACCTGATGTACTACTCTCTCTCTCCTTCTGTCTGGTATCTTCTCATTTCCTAAGTCGTATTTTGTTAAAGAATATAAATTAGAATTTGCTTGTGCTTGCCTTATGTAGGTCCTTTTGGGGGAAGATTTGTGCATGTTAAAGAAGCAATTGCAGTTTTTCACTTTTTAGATCTGATGTTTGTTAATATTTTATTTTCTTTGGAAGATAACAAAATGTTGGATCACAATTTCTTTCATTATGTATTGGGGATAGGTACCGGCTGTCAATGCTGATAATCTTTGTAATATAACATATAAACTTTTGGTACATTTGAGAAATGTCTTCGTGGAGTCCTTATTTCTTTGGAGTTTGGACAATCGACAGTTAGTTTTTTTGTTTCGTGGGAATGAAATTATAAAAGTAAAGCATTGCTAATTTGACTTGTACTCAGTTTATCAAACAGAATTATGATGTGATATTTTGGTTTCCTTCAAAAGCTAATGGATGTTACCTGTTTTACTGAAGGCGTGTGTTCTCTATATCCTACGCGTTGGTATTACTGATCAGATGACAGAACCTACTCAAAGGAGCTTTACGGTTTTTCTTGGAAAGCAGGTTTTCGAACAACTAACGAGTGATTCATATTGTAGCTTGAGTCTTTATGAAGTTGTTTTCTATTTTTACTTTTAATGTTTCCCAGCTCTTCTTATTGTATCTGTTGCCATGTTAATTTTTTTTTTCTTTTGGTGGTGGTGGTGGGATGGAAACTTGCAGCTTCAATCTCCAGAAGCTAGCCCTTCCATGAAAATTGCTGCTTTACGTACACTGTCATATACTCTGAAAACTCTAGGAGAGGTATGTTATGTAAAATTTTTAAGCCTTCCTTTAAGCAAAATTTTCTTAGATGCCTTTGGTAATAAGTTTCTCATTAAATGATCATCTACTCCTCCTTTTGGATGACGTCTCTAGATAGATAATGATGCTTGCATATCTTTTGTTTCAAAAGGTTTTATTCTACTCACTTTATGTACTATATTATACTAAATGGTTTATATAACAAATATATTTTATACAATAGAATAGAATAGTCTTTCAGTTTCTTGTGTAATTGCATTCAATGCTTTCATAGTATCAGCTTAAGTGCTAACTTACTCTCATCATCAAGCTTTCTGAGCTTGATACAATTTTGGTTTTCAAGGAAAGTGAAAATCTTTGGAAAATGAAAATTTGCTACCGTGGGATAGAAATTAGAAGTATGGATAGATGGATAGATGGATAGATTGTATTGATAAAACTTGTAGAGATACAAACACATGGTGAAGAAAACCTTTGACCTTTAACTTATAAAAAAACTTTGTATAATCATGTTAGTGTTATGAATTTGACATTTCTTTATGTAGGTTCCACATGAATTCAAGGAAGTATTTGATAACACAGTTGTTGCAGCACTATCTCACTCTTCCCAGCATGTAAGCTCTTTATTGTATATCCCTTGTATTGATAGAAGTCTACATACATTTGTATGCATTCTGAGGTTCTTATAGGTTATGAATTATAGTTGGTTCCATTAATTTGTATATTATTAAAAATTTTTATGGAACATCTTGTTCATCTATGGGAAGTTAAATGGAAATAGACAAGAATACATGTTAAATAGCGTCTTTGATTTTGGCGTGAGATTGATTTATGAATGGGCAACTAAATTGTATTTTGTCAAATTTAACATCAATGTCCTAATGTTCTGCTTGTTAGTTTTATAATATTCTGTATCAACATAATAATACCTGGAAATTTATGGATAGGTACGTGTTGAAGCTGCTCTGACATTGCGTGCATTGGCTGAGGTTGATCCCACTTGTGTTGGTGGTTTGATATCTTATGCAGTGACCACTCTAAATGCTTTAAGGGAAAGTGTCTCCTTTGGAAAGGTGATTTTAGTATTGTGCTCCTATTTTAGGGTCATATGAAAATCAACCTCAACTTAATGTTGTACAAGTTTCATACTAAATTACCTATCTTCACATATCTAAAATCCTTTTAAATCTTAATGTAAGTAGAAACAAGATTTAGGGTCCTATGAAAATCAACCCAACTTAGTTCTTCACTCTCATCCTCCTTTCTTTATTGTCTCATTAGTCCTTTCTTTATTCTTTATTAAGCAACCAGAGGAAACTGTTGCTGTTGGTGGTTTTTACCTTATCTGAGTTGTAAGTCCCTTGTGTTAGATAAGAGATTGGAAGGAAAATATTTTCTCTATGCTTAAAAAGTTATTGGTGATACCGTAGTCTTGAAAAATAGAAAATGTTCCCAACTTTGTTTGTTAGAA
Organism: Microcos paniculata; assembly: GCA_030664755.1. Classification (NCBI taxonomy): domain Eukaryota; kingdom Viridiplantae; phylum Streptophyta; class Magnoliopsida; order Malvales; family Malvaceae; genus Microcos; species Microcos paniculata. The sequence goes on from CP131462.1 coordinate 11,650,721, forward strand.
ATATTATTATTTAGCTGATTAATGAGTGAATATTGATTATTCTGATGGAGAAAGAGGGGTGTTTCTCTCTTTCTTTTGTTTTTTATTTTTATTTTTTTTGGGATCAGTTTTGTTCTTAACGCCCTTTAAAGGTGGAGAAATTACCAATATTCAAATTAGTTGCTCTTTTCTTCTTCTATCCCCATTTGTTGTTCTCTCTTTGCTCATTATTTATTTTTAATGTAGTATATTACCTCCTTTATATTTTCTTTTGTGTTTTTCACATCCTTGTCTGTTTTTCCTTTTGCTCATTATTTGTTTATAATGTAGTGTTATTGCCACCTTCTGATTTTCTTTTGTGCTTTTAATATATTGCGAGTATTCTTTTTCTTGATGATTTTGATGGCATCTTATTAAGAATTTTACTTCATTGTGTCCAGGGAAGCAATTTGAAAGTTGAGCTTGATTCTTTGCATGGACAATCAACAGTTTTGGCTGCTTTAGTTTCCATTTCACCAAAATTACCTCTTGGTTATCCAGCCAGGTAATGTTCTTTTATGATGGTATACTTTCTATGTTTTTCACACCTATAAAAGTTATGTGTCTCGGGATGTAGTCAAAATAATCTATTCAGACCATAGGTTTGGTTCACACTTGTTTGGCATATTAACTTGGAAGTAATTACATCTTCTTGTCTCTAGATTGCCCAAGTCAATTCTTGAAGTTTCAAAGAAAATGCTGATGGAATCTAGTAGAAATGCTGTTACTGCCATGGTGGAAGAAGAAGCTGGATGGTCACTCTTATCATCATTACTATCTTCTATGCCAAAGGAGGTATAGAGTTATTTCTATGCTGGTCATTTTCTTTTCTTCTCTTCCATTTTTCTTTCTGGATAAGTATAAACTGGTCCTGTAATCAATGTTAGTGTCTTATGATTTTACTTTTGATGCATTCAGGAGCTCGAGGATCAGGTTTTTGATATTCTTTCTTTGTGGGCTGACCTTTTCAGTGGAAGCCTGGAAGATGTTATTAGACAAAGTGGAGATTTACAATCCAGGATTCCGTAAGAGAATGGATAAGTCCAAATGCTAAGATTAAAAATTTTATATTTTGGCACATAGTTCTGGGGAACCATTTGATTAAAAATTTTCTTTTACATTTAAAATTTAATGATTTTCTGTAATGGCATGGTTAATTTGTAATCTTCAAATGCTAAGAAAAGTGGAAAATTGAAAAAAGAACCATGAATTACAATAATGTCCAAAAAGAAAACAAGTCATGTTTTGTTAAGTATTGAGAGACACTAGGAGTTAGTAGCTGGCTGTATGTGTATATGATTCGATAAATATCGTATTTCTTTCTACTTTGAAGTATCACAAATATCAAGAATTTGGTTGGTCTTCTATTATGTTTGACACTCACCTAGAGTTTGAAAATTTTAAAATATTGCCACCTTGACATTCCCAAAACGAGTTTTTCCTTATGTTTTCTTTTTGAGCTTGTAAGATTTTTCTTATTGTTTTGGTTTTAGTTGCCCTTTTTTGCTGGCTATTCCTTGCTCTCGGGCTTGTCAGCGGCAGCTTTCATGAGACATATTAATCTAATATTAACAAGAAAGAATAAAAACTTGGGCAACTTGATAGTGGGATGAAGCTTTTTTGTGTTCCATCACCTGTTATTTTGTCCCGAGAAATCTGAATGAAACTCATTCCGTCTTGTCATTTGATATAGGATTCAGTGATCTCTCTCCCCTTTTTTTGTTTTCTTTTTGTGATTTTAAAGTATATTCATTGATCTCATTCTTAAATGATAGATTATTTTGATATTGGGTGGTACATAGTTTTGGTTTTCCTACTGATGAGTTGATCAATAATTGGTTAATGTCTTTCCCTCCCCTTCTTCTCTAGAGTCTGGTCTGCAGCAATTGATGCACTTACATCATTTGTACGATGCTTTGTCTCATCCAATTTGACAATCAGTGGGATTTTACTTCAACCAGTGCTGCTATATCTAAATAGGTATGGCCTAATGTGTTGCTCTTTTTTCCAACAAATACCTCATCTGCTCTCATAGCTGTTTCTAGCATAACATGTTAAAGTAGAAAATTGAACTTCTATTTTGTAACTGCAAATAGAAAAATTTTACTATGCATTTCAAAGCAGGGCTTTGTCCTATATCTCTCTGTTGGTGGATAAAGAACAACCAAATATTAAGCCTGAAATGGACATATTCATCATAAGAACGTTAATGGCTTATCAGTCCCTCCCTGATCCTATGGCTTATAAGAGTGACCATTCTCGGATTATTCAACTATGCACAGTTCCCTATAGGTACTTATCACTTACTCTTTTGTGATGTTACTTATTTCTTCATCTCTTTTCTTTTTCTTTTTTTAATTTTTTCTTTTGAAAATGGTGGAAATTCAGATATAGTTTTCTCTTGAAACATGAATGATTAATTTTGCTGTTTGCTCCTTAATTTTGTGTTATGACAAAGAAATCCTTCCGGATGTGAGGAAAGCTCATGCTTGATGTTCCTGTTAGACAGAAGAGATGCATGGTTGGGCCCTTGGATTCCTGGCAGGTGTCTGGCTTTTATTTTTGTTGTGATAAATTTTCTTTTCCTTAAATATTGTGTTATCTGTTGGTTAATCTTCTCTACATGCTTTCACATTTTAGCTAGCTTTACAACATGTATTTTTGTATAATTTTTACTTTAGCCTTTTTTTTTTACTAAAATAAGTTCATTTCTCCAACTATAAATTTTAAGAATTTTCCTTCGTGTTGGTTGGCTTTTCTCAGGGACTGGTTTGAAGATGAACTTCGTGCCTTTCAAGGTGGAAAAGATGGGCTCATGCCTTGTGTATGGGATAATGAATTTTCTAGTTTCCCTCAGGTAATTAATTATGTTTTTTGTGCCTCAGCTTTGGCAATTGGGGAGGGTTGGAATCATAAGGCTGAGATCATTTTGATAGGAGCATAGAAATTATGCTATGTGTTTTTCTGTATCTTGTTTCCTTCTGGTACCATCTTCTGTTACTTGATCTATCATGGTAAAGATTCCTAGCTCATATATGTAGTATGGTGTACAAGCTTCAGTACAAACCGTTGTTCCACCTTCTTGTCTGCTACATGATCGTTAACCTCTTCATGAATTCCTTCTTTTTGTGCTTCTCATTAACATTCACTGGTAGTTGCCATTGCTGTTTTCTAAGGATGCTTTTTGTTTAATAGAATGGTTGTTAGTAAGTGGAATAAAAAGACCCGTAGCTTGAGTTTCAAAAGAATTTAGTAGCCCTTCAGACTTTCATTTGCAGTTGAAATATGTGCTCTCACGAAGCTCCCCTTTCTGCTTTGACGTTCGAAGTATGCAGCAGATGAAAGTTCTTTCACTTAATGTAGTTGCAACCTGAATGGCCATCTTTTTTACACAACAAATAAATCATGTTAATACACACATCATTTTGCGTTTTCAGAATCACTTCCCTTTTTTTTTTCAAATATAAAAAAAAAAATCATGATAAAGGATGGCTGACATTTTTTTTCCATCCTCAATGATTCAATAGTTGCTAACTTTCTTCTTCTTCCTTTTTTCCCCCCTTATAATTTAATCTTTTGGCAGCCGGAGACTATAAACAAGATGTTGGTAAATCAAATGCTTCTCTGCTTTGGAATCATATTTGCTGCTCAGGTGAGATTGTAATTTGTTGTTTGGTTTTTAGTTATTTCTGTAAAGATCATATATGTTGTTTTTGTTTTTGTTGTTTCATTTAAAACTCTGGTTCTCCAAATTATTTCAACAAAAGCTGGACTGTCAAATGGCAGAATAGTGGTGGTATGATGTCACTTCTTGGAATGATGGAGCAATGTCTAAAATCTGGGAAAAAGCAACCATGGCACGCTGCAAGTATAACCAATATATGTGTTGGATTGCTTTCTGGGTTGAAGGTGCTTTCTATTCTTTTATATTATATTTACGATAAACTGTGTGGAAATGTAACTCTTGATATATTACCTCAGGCTTTGATCGCGTTACGTCCACAATCATTAGAATTAGAGATATTGAATTTGGTTCAAGCTATTTTTAAGGTATGTATCTTTTATCTCAAATACTGGCTTTTATTGCATTTTTTAATGTTATTCCCATTTGGTTGTGCCTTGTTTTGATTTGATAGGGTATACTAATCGAGGGAGACATTTGTGCATCACAACGTAGGGCATCATCAGAAGGTCTCGGTCTTTTAGCTCGCCTTGGGAATGATATCTTTACTGCCAGGATGGTTAGTTCCATATTGTGATATTAATGCTGTAGTTTGCTGTATTCTTTTGCTAAATAGGCATGTGAGACGCTGAGAACAACACATTTTGAGTTTTTTTAATAATGCTCACTGTTGACTGACTTGTATAACTCTTTCGACTGTTCAATTTAATGTGATTAAACAGCCGTTTGATTTGACTTGAATCTAATAAGAAGATCTAAGTAATTAAGCAGTGGTTTATTTTTGTTGATGTGCAGACTAGATTGTTGCTTGGAGAGCTAAATGGTATAACGGATTCAAATTATGCTGGCTCAATCGCTCTTTCCCTTGGATGTATTCATCGCAGGTGAAATATCAAAACTTTTTGCCTTTTGTTCTCTGTATCTGTTCCTTTACGAGTCTTGTTCTGATCAATTTACATTCATATGCTTATTATGATTTTGGTTGCAAATATGTGTTTTTATGTCCTAGTTCTTTAGCTGAAAAGTTAGTTGTTAGGTTTTTGAGTCATGTTAATCCCATTCTTGCCACAATACTTTTTTCTCTGCTCCACTCATAATTCTGTGAGCATATTCATTATTGCTTTACAGTCCCTTTTTTCTCAATTGGGTCCTTATAATACTGCTGATTTAAATTGTTTTATGACAAAAATATTTCCTTGACTATTAAATTTAATCACCCTATAATTTGCTTGATTTCTGTTGTCAGTTGATATGTCTAATGGGTCAGCATCCTATGGCCCAACTTGATTTTTATCGAATATCTATATCTATATCTATATCTTATACTACTTGTGGGTTCTTAAGAATGAGGGGAGGGAGGCCACGTCACCCACCTCTCTTTTTTTTTAAACATTTTGTTTTTTTTCTTTTCAATGTAGTGTGGGTCCCACCTTTATATTATTATTATTATTATTATTATTATATATATACATGTATTATATTTATATTAATAGTATCATATAATAATATAATTAATTTTAGTTTTAAATACTTATTACTATAAAGATTAATATCATTAATTAATTGTTAATTGATAATTTCAATAATATAATATTATACAAATTATGTAATACTAATTAAACAATTTTTTTGTTTGAGTCAACTAATGTCAGAGTCTGAATATGGGAAAACTCTCACCGATTTATTTTCTTCATTAATAAGATTCAGACCTAAAATCTACCTAAAAGAAATCGGATTTCTTACATTCAACTCCCTTAGATGTTGATATGTTACAAAACTCGATAAATTCTTTAATTAACATCAAATATTCTGTGAAAAAAAAATATCATTATACTTTATAATTAAGATTAAAAAAAAAAAAGTCCACAGCAAAGTGTGGGCGGGCCATTATCTAGTCATAATCTATTTAAGGCTCCTATTGGTCCAAATAAAGGTTTCACTATAGACAGTCACTACATTTGGTACAAGGCACTGTACAAAAGCTTTGCTGGTGTGTGCAATGGATGCCTAAAACAAGAAGGTTTAGCTTTGTCAAGTTTGTGGCTACTTGTACAATGAAAGTGATTTGATTCAGAAATTGTTTTGCTTGTAGTAAAACTGGTTAAAGAGTTACATCATCCAATGGCATAGCTTGAAAGGGTGTTTCAGTGTTTATTGCTTGTTTGGAAATGGTTTTCTTTATTAATCATCCTACAGTGAATTGCCACTTGTCACTGTTGTTTATGTGCTAATTTCAAAAAAAATGTCATAGTTAAATATTTTTTAATCTTATATTACTATTTTTGTTATCTTTAATGATGGTTTATTTGGTAGTTCATCTATTAACTCAATTATTTTATCTTTGTTGCAGTGCTGGAGGGATGGCACTGTCAACTCTAGTGCCTACAACTGTGAGCTCCATTTCTTTGCTGGCTAAAAGTGCGATCCCTGGCTTACAGATCTGGTCTTTGCATGGACTTCTTTTGACTATTGAAGCTGCTGGCTTATCCTTTGTAACCCATGTCCAGGTAATAAAGTTCTTAAGTTTTGAGTCCCGAGTGACTCCGTAAAAGCAGATATTTGCGGAGCCAAAGTGGTTTGAACTGTCTTTTACTCATTAGTTTAGAAGGTATATTAGAGTTAGGTATGGTAGTTCGTTGGAGGTCTCAGTGTGCCAGAACCTCTTAAATGATTTTTTATGATGATCTAAATGATGCAATGAAATTTCTTCAGTGCTCGTCTGCCGGAGTTAGTACAACGCATCGCACTTTTAAATCTTGATTACAGAAGTAGATTTTTTTTGACCTGTTAGGAAAAAGATAGGTCATTTCCTAAGAAAAGGTTATTGTCAGTTCAAATGTACAGCTTATCTTTTTTAAGTTGTTTGTTGTCTGTAATTTGTTCTGAATGTGTCAAACCCATTCTTTTGATTACTACTTTTCTAAATATTAGGGGAAAAGTTAGGTGGCATTAGGGAAATTTAAAATCTTTGATGGCCTTTTATTCAGGTTAGGTCTCTCTACCTATTGCAAATTAGTTTAAGTTGGATGCTTGGCAGAAGATTGTCGGCATATAATTTTCATTGATGTGTAAAGTTCTCTTACTTTCCCACAGCGTTAACTTTCTATGTTAATTTGCAGGCAACGCTTGGCCTTGCTTTGGAGATTTTGTTATCTGAGGAGAATGGAAGGGTTGACCTCCAGCAAGGTGTGGGGCGGCTTATAAATGCAATTGTTGCCGTTCTTGGTCCTGAACTTGCCCCTGGAAGCATTTTCTTTTCACGCTGCAAGGTATTGTCATCTCTGAAATTCCCTTCTGATAGAAATTAGTTTTGTTAGACTACTGTATGCTTGAACTAAATAAGTGCATCACTACACTTGTCCATTTCATCTGAAACTTATGGTGAACATATGGTGATTCCTTTGTCCAGTCTGTTGTTGCAGAGATTAGTTCCTCTCAAGAAACTGCTACACTACTTGAGTATGTCCTCAAATTTGTTCTATTTCTCTATTTTCCTTTCAAGTATTCTACTATGCAACCATTGATTGAGTTGATTCGGCCACCTGGTAGAATTTTATGTTCTACTTTCATAATGGATGATTATTAATAGGCTATACATCATGCAGGAGTGTCCGTTTTACACAACAGCTTGTTCTTTTTGCTCCTCATGCTGCTTCGGTGCACTACCATGTTCAAACTCTTCTGCTGACGCTGGCATCAAGACAGGTGCTTTCCTCTTCACTTTGATATTTCACAACAAAATAGCTTATGTTTGTTTCAAATCTGCTACTAAAAGCAGATTTTCCTTGAAACAGCCAACATTAAGGCATCTTGCTGTCTCCACTTTACGACATCTCATTGAGAAGGACCATGTGAGTGAAGACTTGTCTCATTTTTATATTTCCGTCTGCTAACGCCTCGTCTCTTTTTATTTTATTTTTTGGATTCTTGTATTGATGGCATCTTTTGTAGGTTTCCATTATTGATGAACAAATAGAAGATAATCTATTTCAAATTCTAGATGAAGAAACTGATTCAGAGTATGTCAAAAGTACACATTTACATTTATTTGATTTTTTGTTATCATAATGTTCAAATATTCTAGTACCTTAGTAAACTAATCGATGTTGATTTCATTCATTGATGTTTATATTTTTTTAACCGGTTACAGTAGTTTGTTCAGTCATAATTCTGTTTAGATGTTGGTGTTTGACAAGTTATCATTGCAACAAAAGAAAACAGATATCTTGTCTTCACAGTAAATCTATCATCCTTATATTCCTAGCTTCTTTTATGCCTTTCTGACAAACCAATGTTTTTTTCCTCTCTCTCAAATGTAAGGTTATAGTCCTTCAAAAATAAATAAATAAATAAATGTAGTTGGAAGGTGATAGTACCACTTTCAATTGTAAAGGTGTGCAAATGCCGCCGTTTCCGATTTCTCCTTTTGCAAGGAATAGATCGATATCTGCTGCTATTTATGTATTGTATGTGTGCATGCATGAGTGGATCTGTGCACGTGCTTGCTTCATATATTTATTCATGGTTTTGGACAAAGTAACAAAGAAACAGAAAAGAAGAAAAGTGTGGGGGTGGGAGTGGACAATAGTTAATTTTCAATGCTGCTATTATGCAATTGTAGGGTCATATTTTCCTTTATGCAGGCTTAGTCTCTGAGTTGCTTCTTTCATTTCTTTTTATTATTTTCTTTCTTCTTTGTAGGATTGGGAATTTGATCCGTGGTACAATCATTCGACTGCTCCATGTGTCTTGCCCATCACATCCTTCTCGTTGGATATCAATATGTCGTAACATGGTGAGTACTTTGTTCTTCAAAGTATTGTAGTATACTGCCCCAAAATGTAGACTACATGTTTAATTGATGAGATACTTCTCTTCTGCAATAAATATTTTGTGATTTAGAATGCAGTCTTGTTGCAGTTGGTCTCCATTTAAACGGACGTTCATCTTTGCTCTAGAAGCAGGACTGGCGTATTTTTCAATTGATTTTAGTCAGTATTTTTGACCATTCATGTCTATATTTCGGTCAATGCCTAATGGGTTTTTATACATTCTTTCCCTTTAATGTTCTAGTAGCTTAGCTGATAGTATTTAAAATTCTGCACCCATAAGTGATTTTGTTCTCTTCACTTATAAAGAAAGAGAATCAAGGAGCATTGTAAGATAAACTCACTTTATCTTCAACATTGTCACATAGACTCTTCACGTTAACCTACTGTACCATGTCTGACATGTTTTGGACACTTCATATTGATATGGGTATGATACTTGGTGACACAGGACAGCTTTGGGGTGGGGATTTTAGTTAGATTAGAATATGAAATTCTAAAGAAATCTGGGAAATGGATAAGAAAAGATAAGATTCATAGGCATCACATACAGCTTTCCTGGATCAAGGAATTAAATTTTCCGATAGGGTTCCTTAGAAATCACACCCTAAGGATGATTGTTCTCACAACTGCAAAGCATTAAGCTAAAAATGGCGATGTAACTTTCTCAGCAGTACATTGATTTATATAGACTCTTAGTACCAGAAATCTTACTTCACTTAGGAATTAACATATACTGGACTCTAAGCAAACAAACTTGATGCAAGAAAACAGAAAACAAACTTGTCTTGAAACTCAAGAAAAAAGAAAACAAGCAATCCTGACTGGAAATTCTAGAAACAGAAAATAAAATAAGAACCATAAATCTGAAGACTCAAAAACAACTGGTAAAGCCTATTCAAGCTCCCAACTTAACTTCCCATCATTGGACATCCAAATTAGAGCTTGGGCATTGGAATCAGTAAGCCTCCGGAATCTTTTGGAGGGCTGGCATGTTCCATCACTTGGATTCTCGAAACTAATACAACAAAGTTGTAAAAAAATGGTATATCCATGTCTGACACATTGGCATATCCCTATCCATGTAAAATAGGTCTTCAGTTACTTCACGCAATTGGCCCTTTTGTTCCAAGCTTGGAGGATATAAAAAAGATGACTCTGCTGTGTGATCTGTGGGACATTAGGCCATAAGTTTCTTAAATCTTAAGGCCTAAAAATGCCTTCTTCCATGGTAGCTTTCTTGTGTGAGGAACTTAAATTATGATCAGTGATGTGCTCCCTTTTGAGAAAAGAAACTGGGATATCCTTTTGCCATGTATAGTTTTGGGACTTGAGTTTAATAATTCTGGCCACGCAATATTTAGTTTGACTTTATTAGTTGAAAAAGTGAAGAAGAGAAACTTATCTTGCATATGTATGCCATCATGTGACATTCTGTTGTCTTGTTGATGATGGTGTTTGTGAAGAGTTTGTGACGTGTGAAATAATTTCTATCTCGTTGGTGTATGAAAAGTTGGTGATTGAGGTGTTCACTGCTTTTGTCTTTTGTTGTTTTCTGAAGTTGTCTGCATCAAGTAGTAACAGAAGACTTTATTTTCCAACTTTTTCTCAGGTCCTTGCCATGTCAACAAGAGCAACTGCTGAGATCAGTAACAATTTGGGAAATAACTTTGTTAATGGTCCAGATGGAGACTCAAGATTAAATTTTGGGGACGATGATGAAAACATGGTCTCTAGCTCTAAGGATATGTCAGTTCAAGGTCATACATTTGAAGCTTCTATTGGTCGTAATAGAGATAAGCACCTCAGATACCGAACCAGAGTTTTTGCTGCTGAGTATGTGGATCTGCTTAATCTTTACAATTCATTAATCCTTTTTCCTGCGGTGTTTCATGGTTGATGTTATCTGAACCAAATAACAGATCTAGTTCCACTGCTACTTGTAATTCTGTCCTGATTTCATCTGATAAATGTTCAAAACAAGATATCTAGGCAAATTTTTGACACTATGCCCAGTTCACCCAGTATTTATTCTTGTAGAATGTTTGATGGCATACTCATTATTCTACCTGTTGGTTTATGCTTATGCTAAATGAAGATATGGCATTTGGGGGAAAATAATGCATTTTGAATTTGTTATAATGATCCAAAATGTAATTTATTCTGTTACATTTTAGCAATCCCATTGGTAAAATTTATTAAAATAAGATTATTTCTTCTAAAGTGGGATCTGCATGTATGATTTGTGTGGAACCTGTAAGCCTATTGAACCTGCAAAATGCATCTCTAATTTATCAAGCAAAATGTCACTTTTCTGATTGGCTTGTTTTTATCAGTAACTAGATCTTCTTAGCTAGGTAACTTGCTGGTTTATAGGTGCTTGAGCTATCTGCCAGAAGCTGTGGGGAAGAATCCTGCTCATTTTGATCTCTCTTTAGCAAGGGCTAAAGTTGCAAACGGACAAGCATCTGGTGATTGGCTAGTCCTCCAAGTTCAAGAGCTGATATCAGTCGCTTATCAGGTTCTATGTAAAAAGCATTCGCTTGTAAACATCTTTCCAGTCAAAAGTGCTAAAATTTGCATGAAAGCTGACAATTTATTTTCGATATGTTATTTTTCATAGATAAGCACAATTCAGTTTGAGAACATGCGCCCAATTGGTGTTGGACTTCTGAGTTCAGTTGTAGACAAGGTAAGCATTGGAACTGTTCATTCTAAAACTTTGTTAGGTATCTCTTCAATTAAATATCTGTTTGGGTGCTTGAATAAATATTTGGTGGTTTAAGTAAACACATTTGAGCAATGTAAATATTCCTAATTTAAATTTTATTTTGCTGGCTGAGTAACATGTCCTACCTTAGTTGCACCAACTAATATTAGCTTCTTATATTATCTCTTAACCAATAGTTGGCCTTAATGTGAAGAGTCTCCTACTAAGTGAAGTAGCCATGGGTTCAATCAGAACTTCTGTAACTTCAATTTGGAGTTCTTAGGTTGAGATATTGAGAAGGATGAGGGGATAAGCTATCGAGTGTTCCATGTTGGACAATGTTAATTTGTATCTGTTATTTTCTATTTTTCAGTTTGAAATGGTTGCTGACCCTGAGCTTCCTGGACATGTTCTACTAGAACAGTATCAGGTACACAGAGTTGTTTTATATTATTATTTTCTCTAAGGATGTTAGATTTCAGTATGCTTTAATATCATGCATTTCGTGATGTTTATAAGAGTTAAATTTTATGGATTAGTAATTAATTAAATCTTTGAAATTTAGGCACAACTCATATCTGCTGTTCGCACTGCCCTGGACACATCATCTGGTCCTATTCTTTTGGAGGCAGGTCTCCAGCTGGCTACTAAGGTGAGAATATTTGTATTTTTAGTTTACTATTTCCAAAAAAACATTGTGCACATAAATATGGATGAAGTGATACATATCAATTGCAGATAATGACAAGTGGAATCATTAGCGGTGATCAAGTTGCAGTGAAACGAATATTTTCGCTGTTATCACGCCCGCTGGATGACTTCAAGGACCTATATTATCCTTCATTCGCAGAATGGGTCTCATGTAAGGTACTGCAGAAAAATTAAATTGCTGTCTAGAAAAGATCCATCTAACATTATTAGTAATAGTAGAGGCAGTTCCTCTCCATTTCTTTTGCCTTTTATGCTTGTGATATGGCTGTTTACAAAGATGAAGCTCTTATTAATTTACTGAATTTGAAATAGATCAAGGTAAGACTTCTAGCTGCTCATGCCTCTCTCAAGTGTTATACTTATGCATTCTTGAGGAGGCACCAAGCTGGGGTTCCTGATGAGTTTCTAGCATTGTTACCATTGTTTTCAAGAAGTTCAAGCATTCTGGGGAAATACTGGATCTGGCTTTTGAAGGACTATTGTTATATATGCTTGTGTTTAAATCTCAAAAGAAATGTAAGCTGAATTGATCCTTACCTGTTAATCTTATATAGACTACATCCACACACACACATACACTTATATATTGTATTAAATATGATAAGTATAACTTTTTAATGAATTTTTTGCTTACTTTTTATAGTGGAATTCATTCCTTGATGCGATTCAATCACGTTTGGTCTCATCAAAGTTGCAGCCCTGTTTAGAAGAAGCTTGGCCTGTTGTTTTGCAAGCACTTGCTTTGGATGCAGTTCCTGTGGATTTGGATAGGAATGGAAGCTCAGAAGCTGCCGTTGAAAATATATCAATAAGTAGCTTAGTGTCTGGTTACAGCATGGTTGAACTCCAATCTGAGGACTACCAGTTTCTGTGGGGTTTTGCTTTGCTTGTTCTATTTCAGGGCCAACATCCACCCCTTTGTAAACAACTCATTCCATTAGCCTCCAGCAAAACAAAACATGATGGAGATTCTCCAGCTGAGGAAATGACTTCTCCAAGCTTGAAGTTTTATGAAATTGTTTTGCCAGTTTTCCAGTTTCTTTTAACTCAAAAGTTCTTCTCGGCTGGTTTTCTTACTGTGAACATCTGTGAAGAACTGCTGCAGGTGATCATCTCTCTCTATTCTGTTTTTCATGTTTGTTCTCATTTTTGTTAGCATTTCCTTGGTGCTTTTTTTGTTTGGGTTTTGTAATTTATTTATTGTCTTGGTCAATATAAGAAAAAAGAAAAAGAAAAAAGAAGGGAGATTTATTTTTTTATTTTTGGGTGGGAGTGGGGGTGCCAAAAGAAAAAGAAAAAAAAAAAGAAGGGAGATTAGAGGATGCATTTATTTGTCTTCTCACTTCAGATTCTTAGAAAACATATTGAGCTACCTAAAACCATCTTTTGTTCTATAATCATGCTTTCAAGTTGCAATATTTTGACGGAAGTTAGTTTGGGTGCCAGTGGAATCGGTTTAATTTGTATTCTTTTCAATTTGTTATTATCTGAGGTTATACTATGCTGAGCAGAAATTTGTACAATTGATGATTTATTTATCTTTTTGGCCATTTCTGTAGATTAATTGTTACCACAGGTATTTTTTACTCATTTTGATTGGTGTGCAAGAATGATCGGGGTAAGTTTGGTATTGGATATCGATAATTTTGATGACAGTAAGGACTTTGATGGTCTTTTACCGGGAAGGGGTTCTTGTAGATGGTGATTACAGAGTCCTTAGAAGTTGAATGCTAATGGTTTGATTGATAACTCTTTGTCTATGACACATTACTGAGAGAGAAAAGGAATAAGTTCGGCCTTAAAATATGAAAAAAAAAAAAACCCAAAATAAAAAGATTATCAATTTTACAAAAATCAGACATGGCTACAGATTAGCATTGCTAATGGCAGCAAGTAGACAGGATTATTGTTAAATCAATTTACTTCGATCATTCAAGTTTAAACTTAGAGATCACATTGCACCAAATAAAGATTGAGGAACTGCATTAGACATATTGAAACAGCTTGATCTACCAACGCATCTATTCCATTTTGCTATTTAGGCTAAGAACCGATATGTGTTTGTGTGTGTGAATTTGTTAATATATGAAGGCAATAGGTATATATGGTTATGGTTACCTTGAAAACTGCACTGCAAAGCCAAACAAGATATATGGTTTGGGTCAATAATTTCAGTCTAACTGCTACCATTGTGCTATGGTGATTCCTTCTATCAAGGTTGGCCAATATTTTGATAATCAACTTTTTCATATCCAATCCATGCAGATTTTCTCTTATTCTATCTACATGGATAATTCATGGAATAGTCTTGCGATATCTGTCCTATCCCAGGTAACCTCAGTTCAATTGAAAGCAATTCAAGTTTTTGCATAAAATTTGATGATCGTACGGGCTTCTCTTTGTTTTTATTTTGGTCTTTTTGGAGTCTTGATAGAATAAGTGCATTCATCAAACTGATATGAACCTGTCAGCAAATTATGAAAGTGGTCAACTACAGGACTCTTGCTTGATTTTTGAGGATGTGTTTTCCTTGTTAAAGTTCCATTTGTTTACCATCATGCATAAGTTCAACAATCTTGAAGTGGTATTTTGCAAAAAATTATTTAAAGTTAAATTTTCTTTTTCCATTTATTTTGTAATCTGCATTTTGGTTTTTTCCTCATTGAAATCCTTCCTTCCTTGACTTCATTATAGTTGCGCTCTATTATTAGGTTATTCAGTTCTGTTATTTTGCATAATGAATGTTGAGTTATTAGTTTCTTAGAAGTCAGTTGGATAAGTTTAAAATGCTGAATTATTATAGCTTTGATGCTGAGAGTTCTATTTTCTATTTCTTTCAATAGATTGTGCACAACTGCCCTGAAGATTTCCTTGAAGCAGAAAATTTTGCATGTCTGGTGGTGGAACTTTGTTTGGGTTGTCTTTTTAGAGTTTTTCACAGGTATAATATTTACCATGATCTCTTAAGCAACTTTAGTACATTGCTAGTAAAATGCATTTACAGTTGTAATCTCGGGCAATAATGTTCTTCTGTTTCCCATTCAGTGCCAGTGCAATGTCACTTGATCAAACCAACTGGGAGGATTTAATGTCACCATTATTTATTGCTGCGAAGACAATAATGAGGCGTTTTAAGCCAAAAGTGCGTGCAATGCCCTTGTTTGAATTTATGATATGCCTTGACTACGAGATTGTCTTGTGCTATATCTTTTTCCTGTTTTTCTTCTTCTTCTTCTTCTTTTTTCTGAAACATTTGTCTTTGGCATTATTATACACTGCTATCGGTTATTCAAATTGGTAAATCATCTGAACACTGAATCACATTGTGTTAAAGATGCAGGAGCAACTGAATTCGGTGGCGTTGGCATTTTTGTTGATTGGTTACAAATTTGTTAGGCAAGCTTCAAGTGATCTATCCTTATCAAAAGTTACTGATTTTGTGAGGAGTGTAAATTCCTTGTTGAAGAAACACATTGATGGTGAGCAATTTTCCTACCTTTTCTGCTTATATATCTAAGATAAACACCTACATTTTTCAATCATGGAATATCTGTTTCTCCATGGTAGTGTGGTTAAGGTATTTAGGTAAGTTACCCATTAAATCATGTTGTGTGGAAAATCAACTGTGTTTCAATAGTCACATTTTTATTGTATTCTTCCCCAATCTCCCCTCTTTTTTTTTTTGTGAATAATTAATTTTGATTGTATTTCATGATCAGCATACTAGGAAAATGTTTATGCCTTGCTGAAAGGAGTTTTTTGTTGTTTCCTTTTTTTTTTTTGGGTGGGGAGCTCGGGAGATGGATGGAGGATATCAGTCTTAGGCTTCTTAAGTTACCAGCATTGAATTGCTACTATTAAAGTTCGCAAATGGGATTCTTAAAGTACTTCTGGTTTGCCCTTGGTTGACTGATTTTGAAAGAAGGAAATTGGGTTTCAGCTTAGTGTAAATTGTATGAGCACTTCCTTGGCGATCATTTTCAAATTCATAGATTTATTGGATCCCTATTTAGTGGTGAATTTGAAATTCATCTGTACCCCTCCTATACCCTCTCAACTCCATAGGTTTAATGAATCTTAACTAAATTCTACA
This sequence comes from Microcos paniculata, assembly GCA_030664755.1. Lineage (NCBI taxonomy): Eukaryota > Viridiplantae > Streptophyta > Magnoliopsida > Malvales > Malvaceae > Microcos > Microcos paniculata. The sequence goes on from CP131462.1 coordinate 11,666,764, forward strand.
TAGCATGTCATCTTCTAAATTTATAAAACAAATGAAATTGATGTCCTCTCTCTCAAATTCATGATTTGGAACTTAGAATAGTTGAAGTCTCAAGATTGAAATGAGAAAATTATAGCGCTGCCAAGCCAAGCAGTAGATTAATTACCAATAACAATGTTAGTATTACATTATTGAGCTGTAAAGGTTTTAGTTGAAATGGATATTTGTGTAGAAGTAAGAGTCAACGGTGCTCAAAGAATCATGTTGATTAAGTAGCCTCATGGAGCCAATGACACTGAAGGAGAAAAAGCTCCTTTGCACTGACACTGTAGTGACTGCTTCTGCCTGTACTCACAACCATCATCTGCTTGATTGCCAAATACCATATTTCAGTTGATTCTGGGTTTTTTATTATAAGTGTTCTCAAACAAGCATGTGTTCTTTTGTTTGTTTATTTACTAATGAATAATTGTGCTTAGTAATTAGGAGTGAGTAGTTGGTTAGATTATTAGCATTTTGACATGTGTATCTGATATAATTGATTTCGTTCGTTAGTCTGTTGACTCATTGATAGCTGCATGGAAGCTAATTGAACTTTATGTTGCAGATGCTCCCACGCATGGTAATGATGCCATTGTCCACCTGAGGACAATTTTATGCACTTCTCTAAATGAGATTGCTGTGTTGACTAGGGATTGCATTGAAGGCATTGGTCTGCTGCATAATAAGAGATCTGACTTACGCAAACTACTGCTGTTGAAGCTTGCATTCTCTATTGAACAGATTGTTATGTTGCCCAAGATAATGCATGAGATTCACTGTCTGGAAGGCAACAAAGATAGTGATCCTATCAATTTCTCGGTGTTTAAATTTTGCACCGATTGTATGCAAACCATACTAACTCACTCAAATGTGCAGGTACTTAGCTTCGATATGTTCAACTTGGTCATTCCTGTTTTTATTTACGAAAGGCTGAAAGATAGATAACTAAAAAACTTTTGGGGCACAGGTTCAGGCAATTGGGTTGCAGGTGCTCAAGAGCATGGTGCAGAAAAGCAGCTCTGAGGAAGACAACAGTTCCATAATATTCATTATTGGAGAGCTGATTGGGGACATTCTCACCATGATTCAAAACACGTTGAGGGTGTGATTTCTATTCTCCTCCAAAATTTTAAACCATGTTGCTGCTTGCTAGTAAGTGTATGAGAATTTGTCATTTTTGTGCCAGAAACCCATGACTAAAGAATCGGTGGCTATTGCTGGGGAATGCTTACAAGTGCTAATGCTCCTCCAAACACTGTCCAAAGGGAGTGAATGCCAAAAAGGGTTTATGAGTCTCCTTCTGGAAGCCATTCTTATGATCTTCTCAGCATCAGAGAATGATTGTTCTCAGGTAACTTTTCCAGGAGCCTTCTACATTTGAAATAGGAGCTACAATTTCTCGTTTTGAACAATCTTATTATTATGTGGGCAGGAGGTCAATGATATTAGAAGCACTGCTATGAGGCTTGTTTCTCGTCTTGCTCAAATTCCTTCCTCTGCTGGTCATCTCAAGAATGTCTTGTTATCAATGCCGGAGATGCACAGACAGCAACTTCAGGTGTTTTTCTTGCTATTTTCTTCCATAGGATGACAAGTTTGTCTTTGGCAGTGGAAAGGAAAGGACTGACATGTGGCTGAAATTTCAGCTTAGCTCACTTGTTAACCGTCTTGTTTGATGAAACCTGATGGCTTTTTGTGCTTCAAATCAAAGATTGAATTGCACAGATAGTTTTGTCAACATTGTCTGGTGGAGGAATGGTTTTCAAATATAAAAGAAATTCCTTAAGTCTAAATTACACTGCTTTGCTGGTAGAAATAGGAAATTTCAGTCTTTGTTGGCTTAAGTTTGTTGATGTTGCACTTTCTTATTTCTATTATATTTAGGACTGTTATTTCATACACTGTTAGTGGAGTTTTTAGACTCCACAAGCAGTGTTAGAATAATGACACATAATGCACTACCTAATAATTAATCACCCTGCATGGATACTTGTCAACCCTTTAAACCCGCTTTTGGAGTCTAAAAACTCCACTGGTGGTGTATGAGATAATTTTCCTTATATTTATATTAGTTAATGCACATGGCAGAATTTGTTTAGAAACTAAGTGATGCGAATGAAGGACTATCTCCATTCTTGTTTCAGGGGATTATTCGTGCTTCCGTGACACAAGACCACAATGCAGCACCATCGAAATCTATGGCACCGGCATTAGAGATTAAACTACCAGTGCCATTGGAAGGAAGGAAAGAGGACAATTTGCCATCATCAGCAACTCAAGTGAATCTTAGACAGCATAGTGAAGGAAGAGATTTACCTCCATCCTCTGATGCTGTAAACACCAATAATGATGATATGGAAGAAGGCGAAGAAGATGAAGATGATTGGGACACCTTCCAGTCTTTTCCAGCCTCAAAGAACACAGCTGAAGGTGATGCTGTAGTTGAGAATGTTGCAAAAGTGCCAGAAGCTGATGAGAACTCCTCTGCTTTGGAAATTGGTACTTTGGAATTTCAGGAATATTCATCTTCAGAAAATCTGAATAATATAGAAATCACTAATGCAGAGCACTCAAAGGTTGCGACAGAAAAAGGATATGATGGTTCAGGTGACAGAGGTAAGGTGGAACTTCTTGACTCCCTATCCAACACTGTTACTGACGCACGTGACAATCGAGATCAAGAAGGAAAAGAGGGACTAACATCAAGCACCGATAATGAAGCCATGGAAGTTCCAATTGACGACAATGAGAAAGTATCTTCTGATGTTCAAGTTTTTGAAAATGCAAAAGAATCATCTGTGGAGATAGTGGACTATGAGCAGACAAGGGACAACCCAGTAGCATTAGCTGAAACTCAACATATTGAAGGTTCTGAAGTATCAGTCAATGCGGTAGAGTATCATGAGCACCAAGAGGAGAGTCCTGATAAAAAAGTTGATACTCGTTTATTGTTAGACACTCGGCCTCCTGAAGGCCTCTCAAGTAAAGAAACAACAGAGGAAGCTGACAGTGATTCCGATCAATCACAGAAGAAAGCCGGTGAAGATGCTATCAAAAGAATGGATAGTCAGAGCATTGTTTGACCAAAGTGAGAGTCAAGGTAATTTGAAATCTCCAAAGAACGGAGAAGATAATGCTAATTTAGAATCCCACGAGGAGATTGATAGAACATGAGCTATTTTTCTCTTGAGAAACATACAAGTGTGTGTAAATATGAGATCTGTATTTTCAGGCAGACAAATGAAAATTGTCTATGGAAATCACTGTATGCTCCATTTCTGTATTTAGTTGTCGATGCATATGATAGAGCCAGTGGACTAAGAGTGAACTTTATTTGGTTCTATTATCTCATTTCCACTCTCTTGTGACTTGTAATTTTGTTGCTTAATACGAAACAGAGAATTTTATTTGTGTTCTTGTATTTTTGGATTGAGGGTCAGAGGCACGCAAATTATACTATCCTAGCTCATGTAGAAAACAAAAGGTGCTTCTTTAAGAATGCCGTTGATATTTGTTCTTTTATGCCCAAAAGGTTTTTACCCAAAAAATTGTTCGTTATCCCTAAAATTACCATCTCCAACAAATTATTCACTGTCCCTACAATATGGAACTGACGGTAGACACGTTTTTGCGTCCACGAGAAAATTGATGGCCAACTTGCAGCTTGGCCATCTTTTAACGGTACTTCTGAAGTTTGAAGTTGCAGAAAAATTGGTGCACAATAATAATCAAAGACAGTAAATTCCTTTCAAAAACGGAAAACCCATATGGGTGCGTGTTGGTGTTTATAACCCAAGAAAGCAAAATAGAGAGAGCAAAAAAGTTGAAACAGACGATCTGCATAATTATGGAAGTCTCTACTACTTTTCAGAACAAATCCAATTTTCTAGCAGCTACCTTTTGCATATATATAGAAAATATCAACAACATAAGAAGAATGCTTGTTGGTAGGTAGATCGCGTTCAAGTTGCGCAGAATTAGCTCAAAGAGGAAAGGATATATAGTTGCTGGAAAGAGAGTTCAACTTGTGTAGTATTAGCTAGAAAGCTTCCTATAAGTTTAGGGAGATTTTCTGGCTTGGGTCTAAGGTCCAAGGCCGCGGCTCCCTAGCCATCTAACCTTCACCACCCTTCCGCTAGGCGAAGAACTTAATATTTCTTGCTCAAATGAGTGTTCCATACACATTTCTCAAACATCCCTTCCCTGTATTTATAGAAAAAGAAATCTGGTCAGAAAATGATTCATAGATTTTGGCACACAAGAACAAGGGACGTCTCCTGAAAGATCTTCTCAGTATGACTGATTTACACTTAATGATGTTGAGTCTGTATCTAGCAAAGAAGAGGGGGAGAAGAAATTAGAGTGAAGCTAATAAGAAATCTATATATACATACTTTAAAACCTGATGTTCTATGATCCTGATGAGTGCAAATATGTTTCCGGCATGGCTCTGCTCTTCATCAGCTTCTTTATGATCCCTATTGTTTCTAGGAAAACAATGAGAATAACTTGGAAAAGAAATTGAAATAACCGGTTTTTGAAGCTGTCTATGATGTCTGCTGCTGGGCTTCACCAGGCTTGTTATTTATGGATAACATGTTGAATGTATAACACAATTATTGAATGGCATATCCCAACAACTTTCCCTTGTTACTTTTACCGTCTTACATTTACAATCATGCAATATCATAGAATAGTCTAATTCAGTTCTATTGGATGATAAAAAGCATGCTTACCGGTGCATCCGAGCATTTGACTCAACTGATCGGTGCATACTTTCTCTCCTCAATTATTGGCTAATTGAAGGATGCTAACAACTTATTGCTTTTATGAAATCAATAAGTATTATGGCCTTATGGGCCATGCCTTGTCCTTGAGAGTCGTCGCTGTCAAATAAACAGAAAAATCTGTCTATTTCATGATGTGTTGCATCGATCATATATATTTACCTGAACTCGGTGGCTTCGTATATTAAAGAGAAACTTTCCCTATGGGTGCCCACCCATATATAAAAGCAGGTCTTGATGACGAAGAAAGTGATAAAAGTTTGTACGGTCAATTGTTGTTGGTCCCAAATGGCTAGCCCAGCCCCCACTTCCTATCTCAACAATCAACATGATGTAAAATTGTAAAAATAAAATACTATCAATTATCCAAGAAAAGGAATAGCATTCGTGGTAGATATTTTTCTAATTCAAAATGTACCTTCCTCTCGATTTATTTTTGACCTCAATTGGAAAGAGAAAGAGACTCATTTATTGAAATTTTTATTGAGTGAATTTTAATTTTTGACTATCTCACCGTCGGAGAAATTTAAAGATTGGGCTTAATTAGAACCGGGCATAACCGACTGCTTTGAACAAAATACCTATAGATGTAATGAGAATTGAAACTTAACATCCATGATTCTTGTTTCTTGATCGACAATTCCAATTACTACCTATGGCTCTAAAACCTTAAAACAATTGATATTGTGGTCCCGCTCATCATCATCACCATCATTAATGGGAGTACGTAGTTGCGATTACCAGCTACTACTAGAATGCATAATGAAATTCTCAAGAAATGACATCCATTTACGAACCTCCTCCGATCAAATCTTTTATGGTGTTGCTTTGAAAGGTTTAATTTCATGGTGAGATGGGAGGCAAAGGATAGATGGATGACATGGAGAGTCAAAAGCCAAAAGCTCAAACTGGGCTAAATAGACGAGCATCGATCTCTCTCTACGCCAACGACCAGATAAAGTAATAAAGCAGTTCAAATAGTTAAAATAGGTTTGATAATTATCCTCACTTTTGTCTACGACATCTTTAAGAGAAGTAAATTATATGGTAGATTCTTTTGCTAAATTAGATGTTTTCAGAAATTTAGATCTGATTGTTTTTGGTCGTAATCTCCCATTTATTTAATAAATTCTATCCTTTTTTTTGAAAAAAAAAAGATAATTATCCATTATTATTCTGTGTTTTTTAAAAAAAGATAGGGTAAAGCAGTTCAAAATAATTAAAATATAGATAATTATCCATTATCCTGTATTGTTTAAAAATTATAAGGAGCAGGATTGAGTGAACGTTTATCGAGTACCTAAGGAGTTCTTATTTATGGATGATCTAATAGTATAGTATCTTCAATGACACGTTATTCTTCAAACGCAGACGCAGAGGTATTATTAGGTTTTTTTCGGTGGTTGATAATAATAATAATGTTAATTGAAACTTATGGTTTTTACGTTTTTTTTTCTCTCAATCTTAAAGCAATCTCATCAGGTTCAGGACAACATGGCTTCCGCTGCTGTCGTGGCTTCCCCGGTGGAAAGTGTAGAATCAGATGAGGAAAGAAGGAAGGAAAGAATGGAATTTGGGGGATGGGTAGATTTTGTGCTTGGATTCTGCGGCCTTGCCTTGGTGTTTGGAGTTGTTTGGTGTGGTATGATAGATGATAAAGTGAAAAACACAGCATCAGAATGGTAAGTCATCCAATATTTATTACAATGGCAGATGGTATGCTTGCTTCCTCTTCCTGATCGTCGTATATACCACGGTGGGAAGCCCCGAGGATGTGATTGGGAAGATAGCTCGGGGTTGTGAGGACAGAGATGAAAGAGATAATTATATAATTCATTCGACTGGGTTTTGTGCTTTTGTAAGTTGCGGCTCTTTGTTGTTGGGTGGGATGTTATTGTGGGCACTGACCAATGTTGCACAACTGTTGGTCAAGTACAAGACGGAAATTCTTCTTTCATGCGCCATCTATCCTACTCCTTATTCCTTAGGTATAATAAGTTTCCTGTGCATGTCTTGTGTTTGGGTTCAGGACCTACTTTCTTATTACAACTCCTAAAATGCCTCTCGCCGGTCCTCCTGCTTAATTATTCACCTACGTATTACTACCTAGAGGTGACCACGGTTCGGTTTGAATCGTAGAATTGAACCAAAATCGAAACCTAAAAAATCGTAACTGAATTTTTTTTTAAGGTTTTGAAACCGGAATCGAACCAGAACCGAAAAGGTTCCAATTCCGGTTCGGTTTCTCTTTTGGTGGAACCAGAACCGTCGGTTCCGTTCCGGTTTTATTATTTTTTATTTTTATAAATAATTTTTTTTCTTATTTGTAATATAGTTTTATTTAATAATAATGAGGTATAATATATATGTCTTAAGATAAATTTATGGTATATTTATATAATAATATCATGTAAGTAATACATTATAAATTTATTATATTATTATTTATCATTTATTTTTTATATAATGTTAGTTTAACTATAAAGATTTATTACATTTAATAATTTTTTTAAAAATTAGATGCTTAAACACTTAATTTTTATATATTTGGAATTAAATTTACTTATTCTAATATATATATATATTATTTAAACAAAATTTAATAAAATTTAGAAAAGTAATTAAAAAATTTTGAAAAAGAAAGCCTAAGGTTCGGATTTGGAACCGAAATCGAAACTGGATTGAAACCGAAACCGAAACAGCTTATAAAGGTTACGATTTCGGTTCCAAAAAACCAAGAATCGGAACCGATGATTCAGAACCGAAACCGAACCGTGGTCATGACTATTACTACCATATGCTTGGCGTTTGGTCTTTGCCAAATACTTACTTAAAGACTCTTTTTTATGTTTCTAATCTAATAATGGTATTGTGTTTTGGGATTTTGGAACCTCATCAATGATTCGTTGGTGTAGAGATGTTCATTTATTTATTTAGTTTGAGATTTTGTTTCTACAATACAAGCCTCTATATCATCTCGTCCATATTACTTTTTTCATAAATAAATAATCAATAAATTTTATTTATTTATTTTACTATTATATTATTATATAAAATTCAAAAAATATTTACAAACATAAAAAATAACAAAGTAATTTAATCAGTTTTTCTTAAACTTTATAAAAATTAATTAATAGGAGATAAATATATAGGGAGAATTTTAATTCATCACAAGTTCACGTAAAGGCACGTGCATCTCCTTGAACACATGCGGTTCATTATGGAAATAAAGCAGTCAGCTTCAGCTATAATTCCCGGTTCGGAAACGGTGCGTTTCATTCGCAACTCATTCTCCCTTTGCTCCGTTTTGTAAAATGCCGTTAAGATGTATTTTCCGGATAAAATGGATTCATAGCAGATGGAAGAGTTTCTGGGAACTATGCTCAACTCATCAATCGCAAATAGTATCTATAAATATTTGTATACACCGGTTGTTAAAGAGCGGAAAAATAGGAATGGCGCGGAATATGTTCGATGAAATGCCAAGTAGAACCGTCGTGTCATGGAACACCATGATTTCCGGTTATTCAAAGCGGGGAAAATTGAATGAGTCGCTTGATTTACTTTCTACGATGCATCGAAGTGACATAATGTTCAATGAGTCCACCTTTTCAACTGCATTAAGTGTATGCGGACGCCTGCAGTCTTTAGCTAATGGAAAGCAGATTCATTCTGTTGTTATTAAATCTGGGTGTGAGGGTTTTGAGCTTGTTGGAAGTGCTCTGTTGTATTTTTATGCGACTTGTTTTGAGATCGAAGAAGGGAAGCGGGTTTTTGATGAGTTACATGAAAAGAATGAGTTGTTGTGGAATTTGATGATTGTGGGTTATGTTGAGTGTAGTTTGATGAGGGAGGCTCTTGATGTGTTTATGAAGATGCCGAAACGGGATGTCATGGCTTGGACCACATTGATATCGGGATATGTTAAGAATGAAGAGGGTTGCGAGAAGGCTTTAGAGTTGTTTTGGTGGATGAGAGGAGGTGGTGAGGTGATGCCTAATGAGTTCACTTTGGATTCTGTTATAAGGGCTTGTAGCAGGCTCGGTGATTTATGCGAGGGGAGGCTGGTTCATGGGATTTTGATCAAATATGGATTCGAATTTGATCAATCAATTGGTGGTGCACTGGTTGAATTTTATTGTGATTGTGAAGCTTTTGATGATGCTAAGAGAGTCTATTATGGAATAACGAATCCCTGTTTGAATGTTTCAAATTCACTTATTGGAGGGCTTATGTCATTGGGTAGGGTTGAAGATGCAGAACTGATTTTTAATAGACTGGTTGAGGTGAATTCAGTTTCATACAATCTGATGATTAAAGGGTATGCCGCTTGTGGCAAAGCTGAAGATTCAAAAAGATTATTTGAAGAGATGGCTCAAAAAACAATAGTTTCTACTAACACAATGATTTCTGTATACTCCAGGATTGGGGAGATTGATAAAGCTTTGAAGCTGTTTGAAGAAACAAGAGGGGAAAGAAACCCTGTGACATGGAATTCGATGATGTCTGGTTATATTCAAAATGAGCAATACAAAGAGGCTTTAAAGCTGTATCTTACCATGTGCAGAGTACCAATAGAGCATACAAGGTCAACATTCTCGGTTCTCTTTCATGCATGTTCATGCCTGAGATCTCTTCAACAAGGACAATTACTTCATGCACACTTGATCAAAACTCCATTTCAGTCTAATGTTTATGTTGGAACATCCCTCATAGATATGTACTCGAAATGTGGCAGCATCACTGATGCTAATAAATCATTTTCTAGCATCTCTTCTCCTAATGTGGCCGCATGGACAGCTCTTATTAATGGTTACGCGCACCATGGGCCTGGTTCTCAAGCTATCTTACTCTTTGAGCAAATGTTGGCAAAGGGAGTGGTCCCTAATGCTGCTACTTTTGTTGGAATTCTATCTGCCTGCGGTCGTGCGGGTCTAGTCAACGAAGGGATGAAAATGTTCAGGTCCATGGAAAAATGCTATGGTGTAGTCCCAACCTTAGAACACTATGCATGCATGGTTGATCTTCTTGGTCGAGCAGGTCATCTTCAAGAAGCTGAGGATTTTATTAAAAATATGCCAGTTGAAGCGGATGGGGTTGTTTGGGGAGCTTTACTCAATTCTTGTTGGTATTGGATGGACATGGAAATTGGTGAGAGGGTGGCAGAGAAGATGTTTGGTTTGAATCCAAAGCCTAGCTCTACTTATGTAATTCTATCAAACATATATGCAGTACTTGGAAAATGGAGAGAAAAGATGAATATAAGGAAGAGGTTGAGGGACTTGGAAGTGAAAAAGGATCCGGGCTGTAGTTGGATTGAGCTGGATGGTAGCCTTTTTGTGTTTTCTGTAGAGGATAGAAACCATCCATATTGTAACATGATCTATGCCACCTTACAACATCTAACAACAAATTTAAACTCCTGTCATTTTGATTTATTTTAATTGTGAGTGCTTTACCAATACCTACTATAAAGGCGGGGTATCCTGATCCAACACCCAACAATAGGTCAACCTATAAGCCGTCTCCTTCAAATGGTTATAATCTGATATTGATTCCCTGGATGTTGTTCAAAGAATTAATATAATGATAGATGTTGCATCGGCATTAGAATACCTCCATTTGGGGCATCCATATCCTATAATCCATTGTGACTTAAAACCAAGTAATATCCTACTAGACAAGAAACATGGTGGCACATGTGGGAGATTTTGGCATTGCCAAACTGTTAGGAGAAGCAGAATCGCCACTATTGGATACATGGCACCATGTGCAGGTGATGTAAAATTTCAGTTTCCCTGAATACTTTTGGGCTCTACATAAATATTTTCGGTTGCATTCGCACTGATTCAATTGTGTTTAAAATGCAGAATACGAATCAATAGAAATTTTTTCCATCAGAAGTGATGCCTATATAGTTATGGTATTTTGTTAATGGAAACTTTAACAAGAAAAAAAGCCATAGATGAAATTCCCGCCGGAGGAATGAGCTTGAAACATTGGGTGACAGAGTCAGTGTCCGATGGACTTGTTGGTCTTGTGGATTTCTAGTTTGTTGGAGACAAATGAAGAAGATGTTAAGGCTAAAACAAAATAACAAATTGTATCGCATCTGCTATGAGATTAGCCTTGGATTGCTTAGCAACAATTTCATTTATAAGGCGCCCCACACCTTATTGGAGGCCAACCCTTCCATTAAAAAATCTCCAAATCAAGGCCAAGTGTCGCCATCGCATAGAAAGTTCATGCTGTGGGAAAGCAAGAGAACTTTACACATCAATGAAAATTAGGGTTAATTATGGGCAGGTGTAGTGGGATTGGAATAAAGAAAATTTGGTGCATTGGGATGAGAAAAGTAGAGTAAAGTGTATTGCTTAAGATATTTCCAATCAAGTGTAATGGTTTTAGTGTATATTACCTATAATATCTCTTCTTACATTTAGTTTTTATTTAAAGTTTTGCTAACAAAGCCCATCACTTTTTTTTTTACTTACAATTTTAATGTTATGTGTATGTGATTTAAATGTCCATTTTATATATTAACATTAAACATACTTTTCTAAAAAATCTTATATATTTTAATTTATATATATATATATATATTAAAAGAGATATATATTTTTATTTTTTTCTTAGTTTTATGAGTGATTTTGTAAATTAAAAAACTAACAATACTTGATAAGTGAAACATAATTTAATTTCTATTACCAAACAATCATAATTTAATTTCTTTTATGATTTTTACAAAATTACAAGCATTTGGGTATTGAAATTTGCTTCTTAATTAATAAAAAAAGATTTTTTTGAATAATCAAATTAGAAATTCATTTGGAAGGATAAGGCTGAAAAACCATTTAATGTACGAATTTTAAATAATTGAAAAATCATTTAAAATTTCTAAGAAAAAATAAAACATATATATTTCTTTTAATATATGAAAATTGAAATATAAAATAATATAAAAGATTTTTTAGCAAAACATGTTTAATGTTGTATGTACACAAAAAGTGTAGTGGGCTTTATTAGCAAGATTAAAAAGGAAAAAAAATAAAAGTGTAGAGAGGGGTATTGTAGGTAATGTACCCTAAAATCATTACACTTGAATGAAAATATCTCAACCAATACACATAACTCTACTTTTCTCATCCCATTACACCAAATTTTCTTCATTGCACTCCCACTACACCTGCATATATTTCACCCTGAAAATTATCAGCCTACAACCTTTTGCCAAGCATCCAAAACAGACCTAACCTGAATAAAAGGCCATAACAGATTTTAAATTTCCCTAATGCCACCTAACATTTTCCCCTCATAGTAATAATCAAAAGAATGGGTTTAACACATTTTAGAACAAATTACAGAATAAACAACCTAGAACAGATAAGGTGTACATTTGAAGTGACACTAACATTTCCTTAAAAAATGACCCTGCTATCTTTTTCCTAACAGGTCAAAAAACATCTACTTTTGTAATCAAAATTTAAAAGTGAGACGCATTATACTAACTCTAGCAGACCGGCATTGAAGAAATTTCATTGCATCATTTAGAACATTGTAAAGAATCAATTAAGAGGTTTTGGCACACTTGACTTCCAACAAACTACCATACCTAACTCTAATATACCTCCTAAACTAATGAGTAAAAGACAGTCCAAACTCCAAACCACTTTGGCTCCACCAATATCTGCATTTTTGGAGTCATTCCGGAAACCTTAGTCAACGGATGACCGGAGACTTGCACATGAAGGGTAGGGGCCCACATATCAGAGGCAAATGAGAACACATAGCCATCCTTAACCCTAATATGGTTTGGTTCACGAAATATGGAATTGCTTAAGGTAATGTCAGAAAACCTAGTGCACATTGCCAAAAACATAACCAAATTCTGTTTGGTTCAGATTCGGTGTATGTTAAATTAATTTGTTTGGTTTGAGATTATTAAGTATGTTAAATTGAACATATTACTATTATGTCCTCAATTCAACACTTGGACTATTTCTTTTATTCAATGAGTTCAATTACATTTTTTCAAATCTATTATGTCCCAAAATTAAATATAGCTAACACCGAAACTCATTAAACAACAAATTTCTCAAATATGATATAATTAAACATAACTAAGACTGAAATTTACACTAAACAAAACAAAGTATGTTATAATTACTATCATTTTCCATGTTCAATCCCTCAAATATAGTAAAGCATTTTCCATGTCCAAGTTCTCATAAATCAATGTATGAAATTGTAAATGGTAAGAAAGACTAAGATAACAAGTCTTAGTACATAGTACAAGTCCTAAATAGGTCCAACTTCCTACCTTCTACTTCATATGTCCAACCATTATAGCAAATACATATCAATAGCATCATGGTTGATTTGCTCCATCGCATGCCACATTCCCTTGGACTGCATATGTAGGTGCATTAGCTAAATGATCTTCTAGCCTCCCTCATTGTTCAATATAAGTAAATAACTAGCTCTACTAATTTGAGATAATTTGGAAACTTTTTGGTTCTGATTAAATTGTTACGATATGGATGAAGCTATAAATTCAAATAAAAGAGCAAGGAAATATAAATCAATTGAATATGTTCCTTAATTTGAAATAAAGCATATTTCAAAATTGTTGAAACCATACCTGCAGCCATGCCTTCCATTGGTCATCAGAACCAGTAATTTGGTGATTAACTTCATCCCAAGTAAATCCCAAATTCTCAGCAAACATGCTTGAAATCAAAGAATAATCCCTCTTGAGTGATTTCAGTTTGCCTTGGATATCATACCTAGTTAAAACCTTATTGGGTAACCTGTTTCTCAAGTTTTGCTCCTACATATGGTATTGATATGGTGCCATAATGAAGCCTGGATCATCATTTTGATGAACTTGTTCATCATAATAGCTAATTAGAACTAGCTCCTCATCATGAGTCCATACAACTCTTTTCTTCACAGTATTTATGCCTGCTAGAGGTGTCAAATGGGCGGGTTGGGCGGGTTACGGGTTCGGGTCAACCGGATCGGGTTAATTTGACCCAAAGAAAATTTCGGGTCACACGGGTTTCGGGTCATTTGGGTTCGGGTCACACGGGTTTCGGGTTATTTGAGCTCGGGTTTTTCGGGTTTGGACCTCGGGTCATTCGGGTTTCGGGTCGTTCAAACCCGGGTTTTTCGGGTTTGACCCATGGGTCATTTGATTTTGGGTTTTTCAAATTTGTTCATTGATTTATTTTGACATGAGTCATGGGTGTAGTTTGGGTTTTTAGGTTAATTCATAAATTATTTTCATTTGAGTTTTCAATGATTTATTTAAAAAAATTAAAATTTATAAGTTAACTCTTCAATAATATATCAAGTAATCAACTAATCGAAATCAAGCAATTATTTATTGTCATCTGCTAGCACGAGTCTTCATGCACATAAATTACATACCATTAAACTTGTAATTTATAAATCTTAATTATTAAGTAACAAATTAATAAGTAACTCTTCAATCTTCAATTCTTTATGTTTTTTCTTTCCACTCTCCACTTTCTATTTCTAATTCAACAGTAAACTTTAATTTTATTAAGTTGAATCAAAATAAGTAAGTAATCAAAATAAGTAAGTAATTAAAACAAATAAAATTATGCATTACTGCTTTTTAATACTATTTATACAACATATTAACACATATATAAATGATAAAATCAAATTAAAGTATTAAATCTATAAATATATTGGGATTATATCAACTTATAATTTATGAGACATGTCTCGTATAACATGTCACACGTTACATATGATAAGGATTAAATAGATTTTTTCAAATATAAACTATCTACCATTCTATCTCTTATTAGAAGTATAATATAATAAGAGATATTTTAAAGTATAACTTATAATTTATAAATTGTAAGACAAAGATTAAAATTTAAGAATATGAAATATGTTTTTTATTTCAATTTAATAAGACATTTATTTTTATTTTTATTTTTTAACAAATTTATTAAATAAATTTAATAATATCTAAGAATGAGAAGGTAATATATTACTTAAATAGGTTTTCGGGTTATTTCGGGTTAGCCTCTCGGGTTAAACGGGTTTCGGATCAAACAGGTTTCGGGTTAATCGGGTTTCGGGTCAATCGGATTTCGGATCGGTCGGGTTCGGGTCGTTTACTTTTTTTGGTCAAATCGGGTTGGGTTAGTTTCGGATTCGAGCGGGTTGGGCGGGTTTCTCGGATCGGGTCAGCTTTTGCCACCTCTAATGCCTGCTAAGAGATTTCAAAGCACATTAAAATAGAAAATTAGAGATCGGTTCAGCTAACTAGATTTAAACATAAATCAATTAATTCTTTGAAGTCTAAAGTAATTAATCCCAAAAAATACTATAAACTAACAATATGAAGTTTATAATAATACTTAGACAGAGTAAAATATGGCTAACATAGAAGAAAAAGAAGAAGCATAGCAGAGAAAAAAGCATCTCATAATAAGCATAGCATGAGAAGAATCATATCACCTGAAAATGTTTAGTAAACCTTGTAGATTGAAGCATAAGGAGATGAGATTGTAAAGACCCATGAAAGAGGCGGCACTCCCTACAACAATTCAACAGGGAAAGAAAAATAAGGGAATAGATTAGGGTTTCCTCAATGTTGGGCAATTTATAGTTGGTTTATGGTGTAATTTGCCCGAGACATGAAGGTAATGTTGTTCAGAGCATTTAAACTACCTATTAAAGGAAAAATAACCTAAAAACTACCTTATAATTATTGAACATACAATTTAATTTTCTTCATGAATATCAATTTCACTAAAATCAATAGCAAATCATCAAGGCAATCAAAAGAAACATACCTGTTGGTTTGAAAATTTATTTAACTACCAAGAAAAGTAAATAATCAATTAGCTGACATAAATAATCAACATTTCCATCAAATTTCTTCATATATATATATATATATATATTCATTTAATTAACTGGATTGGTTCAAACTGTTTGCCGTCAATAGCATCCTACATATTAACAAAAACATTGTTTGAAATGGTTGTTACGTGTTAAAATACATTCCTCGGCAGCCCCATCTATGAACACAATGAATGTTTAAGGCTATTTCCAACCATTCACAAAATAAACCCCAAAATGAACAAAGTGAATGTTTGACTAAGGCCATGTCATCTTAGTCACTTCCTAAACATCAGTTAGCCTTCAACTGCCATACATACAACCTAATCATCATTTACATTGGAAAAGTCAAATGATGGTCTATATGGGTTTGCCTAACACAACTGTTTCACCACATGATCCCTCCCCATCAATTTAGACAATCCAAATAAGGTATTAACCTTGTGCGGATCCTTGACAATATGCTCACCATCATCCATGACCTCATGGTTTGAGAATCTGGATAGTCCCATGATCTCCTAAAAAATAATCAACCTTCTATCATTGCCCTCAGATTCCTGCTTAAAGTAGGTTACTACTTTCAATATGTCCTGTTAGTATATATTTTATTTCATAAAAATATATTTAATAAAATAAAATTATATAATATATAGTTAATATATCAAATTTAGTATAATTTTCAAAATATTTATAAAGTAAAATAATAATCTTAATTGTTAAGTTATATTTCTTCAAATTTAATGCAAATATCTTTTATTTATTTCTTTAAAAGTCACAAAAATATATATTTTTTTTTGATGAAAATTATTAATTATTTATGTATGCGGGGCGGGGCGGGGTGGTTGTAATCATATATCAAAACCACCCCGCCCCTAAAAAAAGCAGGGCGGCTCAGGGCGGATCAGTGTGGAATGATCAGGGCGGTTCAGGGATTACCATCCCTAATCTTAGATACCAATAGTTAGTTATAAAATAATAAATCAATACGATACCCTAAATACTTACTCTTTTTAAAAACTCGATATAAAATAATCACATGATTTCAGTGACTTCCATAAAATATACACATAAAATCATATTCCAGAATCGATTCTATACAATTAAATCGATTTCATAAAAAGATCAAAATCGATTTCAGTATCTTCTGCCTAGTCAAAGTTTAAAAATTGATTTCACGTAATTATCTCCAAAATTTTAGGAGATTGACTTTCCTAAAATTAAGATTGAATTATATAATGATTTAATTACACCCAAATTAATTCAAATAAAACCAGTAACCTTTTAAACAAATTTCCTAAATTCAAACTCTAACAATAAAGTACCGACATCTAACGATTATTAAACAACCATTATATTTGACGGTTATAATTAAAAGAGCTGATTGGGGGGCTGAGTAAAAGGGGACTGACTGTAGCCTTCACCTTCAAATAATAATCTATGTTTTATTATTGTTTGAAAATGATTAGAAATGTTCACGGCATGATTCCATCAACACTAATTGAAGTGATTGAAAGAAATTTAATTAATGTCAGGTCGAGACTCTATAAAAAGTAAATTTAAGAGAATTTCCATTGTTTAAAATCCAACATAATTTGAATAAATCGGAATCTAATACGAGGAGTCGAAAAAATCATTTATACAATAAAAAAAGGATTAAATAGAATGCCCATTAGACCATTACCTATTTTCAAAGTGAATGTCTTCTACTCTCCTTAAAATTTAAGGGGTAATTTATCTCACAAGACTCATTTTGATTTATTTTATGCATTTATTAAAATATTTTCAAGGATTAAAAGCCCCCCAATTACTACTCCCTTTCGCTGAGTCGTCTTGATGCTCTCCTGTAAGCACTCACAGAACAATGTCTGTGACATCATCTCTGCAACCAAACCTTAAACCCTTAACTCCATTCCGTTCTCAAAACCCATCATTTTTCCTTCTTAAACCTCTTACTATTGCTCCTAAAATCTCAACTTTCACTAGACCAACTATCTCTTTGCAAGTCAGAGCTAAAACTCCTGTTTTCTCACATGAACTCCCTCTGGATGATTCTCCTTCTGAATCGTCTTCTGAAAAACAGGTTAGCTTTTGGTTGTTTTTCGTTTGATTTTGTATTTTGTTTTTCTTTTTCAAGAAAACTGGGTTTAATTTATATGAATTTCCGTTATCTGGGAAAACTAGCCAAAGTTTATAACTTTTTTCTTTACCCTACCCTTTTATAACCTAGAAAAGGGGTTTATTTGGAACTTATTTTTTCATGGGGTTTTTTAATTTTGTCTGCTGGGATGATGCAGAAGCTTGGAGTGGTCGTGAAACCATTGGAAAAGCCAAGGGTAGTGTTGAAGTTCATATGGATGGAAAAAGACTTAGGGATAGCACTTGACCAAGTGATACCAGGGCATGGTACAATCCCTTTGAGCCCTTACTATTTTTGGCCTAGGAAAGATGCTTGGGAAGAACTCAAGGTTTTGCTTGAAAGTAAGCCCTGGATGTCTCATATGCAAAGGATTCACCTTCTCAATCAAGCTACTGACATTATCAATTTGTGGCAGACAAGTGGTGGTAATTTGGCCTAAGCTTTTCACCATACAAAGTTTTGTTGTAAGCTATTACATTTTAATGTTCTTCAGAGTAGTTGTAATCCATGCTTGTTAAATTGAGCTGAATGGAATATATGAATGATGTGAACTGAATGTTCTTGACTTCTTGTCATAGCTTTCCTGGGTGAATGAGTTCTCAGATTAAAATTTCTTGGTGATATAATTCGATTATCAACTTCTCTGGTAGTACTTTTTGTTTCTGGTTGATAATTTTTTGTTATATGCATTACTGCATATGATGTTTATCCATTTGATGAGAAATAAATGCATTTCAAACAGCAAAATGCCCAACTAGGCTGAGAACCAGTAAAGGGTGCCTGATCCCGGGGCTGAGATTTTTGATGATTAGTGTTACTTGATTGTCTGGAACATTAACTTCATCTAGTAGAGAAAGTCTTTTGACTATTCATTTTAGTTATCTTGCATTCTTGATTGTGCAATTAAGCTAAATGACAGCATATTCGTAGCAAAGCCTTTACTTCTAAAACAGAGGAGTATGGAATAGAGACAAGGAAGATGAACTTAATGAATACTAGATTTGTCTTCCAATGTTACAAAAAGATGGCTACTAATCAATTCTTGCCACTTCTAACAATTTTATGCCGGCTTTTTGGATACATCAATAGATTTGCATACCTTTCCCCTTAGAAATTCTGCAAATCTTAAACGTTAGTAAGTGTAGTTGTATCAATCATAACCATTTTAACTATCCACTTCTTATCTGCCTAAGTCAAAGTGGGTTCTTTGCTTTTTAGGTGTGTACTATCTCCACTCCTTTTTAAAGGAAATGTCTCTATCACTCTGCTAATCCCTTTAACTAAGGCAACACAATGCTATGTAGTCCTCTCTTAACTTTTGACTTTATTTGTTTCCTTTATATTGCAGTTACACTCCCTTTCTTATCCTCCCTTTGACACACCACACTGGCTTCCAGCCTGTAGAATAACCACTTAATTACACCTTCATAGATTCCAAGATCCTTTGCATGTTCAAAATCTATA
This sequence comes from Microcos paniculata, assembly GCA_030664755.1. NCBI lineage: Eukaryota > Viridiplantae > Streptophyta > Magnoliopsida > Malvales > Malvaceae > Microcos > Microcos paniculata. The sequence continues at coordinate 11,686,063 of CP131462.1, forward strand.
TAATATTGTGTTACTACAATTTCTAGAAGCTGTCCTTTCTGACATCAGTGATTGTTTGGGTATTAGCATACTTTGCAATGTTTATGTTGGAGTGAGGTTCTTTCCAGTTGCCGGTGCTATTTCTCTTAAGTGCACTGTTAATCTGTTATTATAGCTGCATGTTTAATCCATCAATATCTGGACTTAAGCTACAAACATGATGTTGCTACTGTCTATAAGAAAATTTCAACTCGAAGCGGGTGATTCTCAGCTTTCGGTTCTTATGCAGAATTTTCATTTCTTTGAATTGATTTAATATGCATTTTAAGTTAGTATTATTATCCTCCCTTAAGGATAAGTAGGTAGTTGTTTGTAAGGTATGTACTGAAATCCTTAGGGCACCAACACTGGGCTAATATCAGTAGAAGAAAGAGGATAGAGACTGACATTAGAAGTAAAGGGCTTTCCAAAATCTGACATTCTAAAACGAGAATCAAATTCGCTTCAAGTACTCTGTTATGTTACATTGTGCAGAAAATCTATGAATGAAAAAGATTAATGTACCCTTTGTCTTTGGACCCAAAATAGATTCTCAAGCAAGAGAATGTGAAAGTAAAACTGCCTATATATGTATGGGGAGATCACTGCTCACCATATACATTTGTGTATCAATTTCAACAAACTTTAAACTCTATACTCATAATCATAAACCTTACAGTTGGCATCATTCATAAACTTTGTTTTGATTTTCTTCAGAATGGAAACTACATCCTACATGTCTTTCCTTTCTGCTGGTAACTCAGCTGAGCAATCCAAGGCTAATCTCATAGTAGATGAGATACAATTTGTTTTAGCCTTATTTTCTTCTTCATTTGTCTCCAATAAACTAGAATCTACAAGACCAACTACTCGGCAAAAATTTCATCTGTAGGGTTCTTTCTTGTGAATGTTTCCATTAACAAGATACCGTAACTATAGATATCACTCTTTACAGAAACAATTCCCGTCGATCCGTATTCTGCATTTTAAACATAGTTGAATCAGTGCTAACGCAACCAAAGATGTATATGTAGAGACTAAAACTACCATGAGAAACAGAAATTTTACATCACCTGGTGCCATATATCCAATAGTGGCAAGTGTCATGGTTTCTTTCACAGATTCTGCTTCTCCTAACAGTTTGGCAATGCCAAAATCTCCCACATGTGCCACCATGTCTCTGTCTAGTAGGATATTACTTGGTTTTAAGTCACAGTGGATTATAGGATTTGGATGCCGCAAATGGAGGTATTCTAATGCTGATGCAACATCTATAATTATGTCAATTCTTTGTAGGATATTCAAGGAATAATCTTTAGAATATAACCATTGTTCGATGCTCCCATTAGGCATGAATTCGAGCACTGGGGCTTTAAAATCAATGCAAGAACAAGTAACGATCCTGACAAGATTACGATGAAGTATATTTTTCAACACTTAACATTCAACATCAAAACTCCTAAATGCTCGTTCTAATTCCAAATTAAAAGCTTTTACTGCAACATTCTTCCCATCTGAAAGTATTCCTTTATATACAGAGCCAAAACTCCCAAAACCAAGCAAGTTGTCTTCACTGAATTGGTCAGTTGCTTGCGGAAGTCTATTATACAGATTTCTATTCTGTATTTCCAGAATGAGACTTTCACTCTTCGAAAGATTTGTATTTTTATTCTTGCATTGTTTAAAGACAATAATGAAGCTAACTATCACAATTATTGAAGCAACGATCGGCAAAACGTACCTCAAAACATGCATTGGGCTTGTTTTTGATGATCGATGGGTGCTATTTTTGCAAGGGGGCACTTGGAGTTTAGGTGATCCACAAAGTGCATAATTGTTCATAAGCGATTCAGCTGTAAAGTTCTGAAAGCTTCCTCCAGTGGGGATTTCTCCTTCCAATCCATTAAAAGCCACATTAAAGAATCTGAGATAAGAAAGTCCTTCCAAAGACTTGGGAATAATTCCAGACAAATTGTTATCAGACAAATCCAAGGTTTCCAAACTCATCATGTCGCCCAATGATTCAGGAATAAGACCTTGTAGTCTGTTATTGGATAGAGACAAAGTCTGTAGACTATTGAGACCTCCGATTGTGACCGGAATATCACCTGATAATAAATTCCTTGACAGATTCAAATATATAAGTACCTTCAGGTTTTCAACATCTGGTGAAAGTGAACCATTGGGATAATTTGATGACAAGTCTACTCTCAAGATGTCTTCCAGGCTCCAAAAGGTGGAGGGTATTGTTGAATTCAATTTGTTCGATTCCAAGTATAAAGATCTCAGAGAAGTCAAATCTCCCAAACATGGAGGTATAGGTCCTTCAAGCATATTACTACTCAATTGTAAATCATTCATTCTCTCCAAGCTACAAACATTGTATGGGATGGAGCCTTGTAATTTATTATTGATAAGAGACAAACGCTGGAGATTTTGTAACCTTTCTATTGTTGCTGGGATGGATCCAATCAATTCATTTTGGCTAAGCTGCAAAAATATAAGGTTACTTAAGGGACCGATTTCGGTAGGAATGGAACCCTGAATGTTGCAATTATAAGCATTGAATTCTTGAAGTGATATAGAGAGATTCGAGATCGAAGTTGGAAGAACCCCATTCAATGGATTATCTGATATCTCTAAGAGTGTTAGATTCTTGCAATTTGCCAATGAAGAAAGGAACTTCCATTCGTGGTTTGGAGCTTCGGTGCTTAAATTGTTCCACCAGAGGCGCAACTCTTCAAGGGAACTTAAGTTGCCAAGTGCACTCGGAATAAGGCCAGAGAAGGAGTTTAGATTCAAGCTCAGAATTCGGAGCTTGGAAGGATTGGAGATACAGTCAGGGATATTTCCAATGAGATAATTACCCCATACGGTAAGGATCTCCAGATTTGATTCCAAAGTCGTGCATGGTAATTTACCTTCCAGAAATTATGCAAGCTTGACTTGAATTACGCAGCAAGAAACAGAGAAGCTTTAAAAAAAAAAACAAAGTAAAATACATATTATTTGAGAAATTACCAGATAGGTGATTGTCGAAGAGATAAGTGCTTTCAAAGAAGAAATGTTGAAGATTGAAGCCGGAATTGAACCAATGAGTCTCATATTATTTGCTGAAAATATCTCCAAGGCAGCAAGATTACCAATTTCCGAAGGGATTTCACCTGCAAATCAACATAATATAATTCAAAACCAATATTTTTGAAGACCCTTTGTTACATAATAGCCTAATTCAGCGATGAAATTCAATGGGATTAATGAAGCATAAAAATTAACAGAATTTTCAAAATTGAATCATAATATCTTAGAAATCATACCTTCTAGATTATTTTCACCCAAATATACTTCTTTGAGTCCTGTTAAATTCCCCATACTTCTTGGAATGGTGCCACTGAATCGATTATTGTACAAGAAAAAAAGTTGAAGCTTGCTGCAGTGACCTATACTTGATGGAAAATTGCCAGAAATCTGATTCCTAGTAAATAGAAACGTCTCAAGCTGAGGCATATGGTAACATATATCGTCTGGTAAACTGCCAGAGAGATTGTTATATCGCAAAGAAATGGACTGCAACGAAGTTATGTTGAGGATGCTTGAAGGTATGGACCCAACAAGTTGATTGTTTTCTGCATAAAATGTCTTCAGCTTTTGGAGAAGGCCAATCTCGTATGGAATGTTTCCTTGGATCATATTGTAATCCAATTCCAAGGTTCCAGGTTCGACATGTTGGCAAGAGTCGCACGATCTGAAATTGTTGGCTTTGAAGGCTTTAAAGTCTTGATTTTCTCTGGTTTGCTTGTTCGGACAGAACAGAGAAAATGAAGAAAGAAAAACTGAAGGAAAATAGAATGAAGGCTAATCAGCCATTAACTTCATTCATTCTAACATATATACATCAGTTATAAGTTTCAAAAATTTAAACCAACATCAACTAGCTAAAATACCATCATTACAAAAAGTACTAATCACATCAGCTGTCATATTACAAAATTCAAAAAATTTATAACAGCTAGAATTGGCTCCAAATATATCAGCCACCTTCAAACTGGCTCAAAGTCAATCGGCCAACTCCAAAACGATCAGCCAACTCCAAGACGATAATCGGCCAACTTCAAAAGTGGTCGGCCAACTTCAAAAGTGGTAGACCAACTTCAAAAAGTGATCGGCCAACTTCAAGATGATAATCGGCCAACTTCATAGCACATTCAATGTTGCAAAGTCTTCAAAAGTTTCTGACTTCAGCAAATTGCAGCAAAACAAACGATTTCCAATGGCTGAACTTTGCTGTCTTTCAACCACAGCAGTCTTCACTTCAACATTCCTCCTTGGTTGAAAGGCAGCAAACTCCAAGTTGAGTTCTTAAGTGCTCAAACCTTTTCCTCGGTAAAGCTTTAGTGAAAATATCAGCAAGTTGTTCTTCAGAACTGCAATGAACAACTTCCACATAACCAAGCTTCTCAGCTTCCCGGATAGCATGAAACTTCACATTAATATGCTTGGTTTTGCCGTGGTGCACTGGATTTCGAGTAATAGCAATGGCTGATTTGTTATCAACCATGATCCTTGTAGCTTCAGTTTGTGATTGCATCAAATCTTCAAGAATTTTTCTCAGCCAAATAGCCTGATTGGCTGCTGCTGCAGCTGAAATGTATTCAGCTTCAGCTGTAGACTGAGCTACCACTTCCTGCTTCTTAGAATTCCAACAGAACACACCACTTCTAAATGAAAAAACATAACCAGAAGTGCTTTTAGAGTCATCAACACTTCCAGCCCAATCACTGTCTGAAAAGCCAATCAAAGAACTGCTTTCTTCCTTCAAATAACAGATACCAAAGTCAGCAGTACCTTTGATGTACCTAAGAGCTCTTTTAGCAGCTCCAAAGTGAACTTGTGATGGTTCTTTCATGAATATAGATAGCAGACTTGCTGTGAACATCAAATCTGGTCTAGTGGCACACAAATATAGCAAATTACCGATTAAGCTTCTGTACACAGTGGCATCTACAAGTTCACTGCCATCATTCTTGCTTAGCTTCTCAGTCAGAACTAAGGGAGTTGAAACAGACTTGCATCTGTCCATATGGAACTTTCTCAGAACCTCTAAAGCATACTTTCTTTGAGATATAAAGACCTCTCCTTCAATTTGACAGATTTCCATTCCAAGAAAGTACTTCAACTCTCCCAAATCTGACATTTCAAACTCCTCCTGCATACAAGCTTTAAACTGATTCACAGCTTCCATATTACCACCAGTGACCAGCAAATCATCAACATAAACTGAAACAATTAGCTGCAATGCATCATTCTCCTTCTTTATGAACAATGTAGCTTCACTTTCACTCTTTTCGAATCCATTTTCTTGCAAATAAGCATCAATCCTGCTATACTAAGCTCTTAGTGCTTGCTTCAAACCATAGAGCGCCTTATGAAGCTTATAAACCTTGTCTTCACTTGCTGGAATCTCAAATCCTTCTGGCTGCTCGACATAAATGTCTTCATCAAGCAGACCATTCAAAAATGCAGACTTCACATCCAAATGAAACATCTTCCAGCCAAGCTTTGCAGCTAACGCAATTAGCAATCTGATTGTATCCAATCTAGCAACATGAGCAAATGTATCTGTGTAATCTACTCCAAGCTGCTGTGCATATCCCTTAACCACTAGCCTTGCTTTCAGCCTGTTTATAGAACCATCAGATTTTAGTTTGGTTCTATAAACCCACTTAACTCCAATAATCTTCTTGTCACTTGGCTTCTGCACTAGCTGCCAAGTACCATTTTTCTCAATCATATCCATCTCCTCCTTCATTGCTTTTCTCCAACCTGAGCTCTTCATAGCATCACTAAAGCTTGCAGGTTCAACCATAGCAATGTTACAGGTTTGATAAATCTGTGCAAGCGGTCTGGTGCCTCTAACAGGAGCTTCATCAGTATTTTCATCATTAGAATCAGCTTCAAACTCAACTTCAACTTGCTTCTGAGCTTGAACCTCACTCTTCTCCCAGTTCCATTTTGCATTTTCATCAAAGACAACGTCTCTACTGATGAAAATCTTATTAGTTATAGGATTGAATATTCTATAACCCTTAGTCACCAAGCTGTAGCCAATGAACACTCCAGGTTCACTTTTTCTGTCAAGTTTGTCCCTCTTGACACTCGGAATCAATGCATAACAAATGCATCCAAAGATTTTAATGTGATCAACAGCTGGTTTGACTCCAAACCACATTTCATATGGAGTTTTCTCTTTAACAACTTTTGTTGTCAATCTATTCAACAAATAGACAGCAGTGTTGACTGCTTCTGCCCATAACTTCTGTACAAAAAGTTTGTAAGTCAAAACTTTACAAAACAACTACTATAAGCTGTACATTATTTATTCTTAGTGTAGATCTATACAAAATATGTTGCTGCAAAATCCCCACTTTTGACAGGGCTGGATGTTGACTGGATCCTTTGCCACATTCTTCAAAGTATGCATTCTTGCTCCTACTACTGCTGTTATCTTCAAAAGAATTTGTGATGTTATACTTTCAGATTTCCCAAAGAACCTGTTGTTCCTCTCACACCAAATAAAATAAATAGTAGCATTCCATGGCATTCTACATATAGTAACTAATATTTATTTGCCTTTTAACTTTGTCATTCCCCAATTGAACTCAGTATTCCAATCATGAAGCAATCTTATTAATCCACATAGCTACAAAGCTCTTCTCCACACCTCATTAGTGTAAGAACAGGTGAAAAAAAGGTGATCTTGTGTTTCCATTTGTTGTTTGCATAGAAAACAGTGACTGTCTGGTATTTGCATTCCCCCCTTTTGTAGTCTATCCTTAGTAGGTAGGCGATTCAGGATAGCTAGCCAAGCCACATTAGCATGCTTTAGAATATACCCAGAGTGCCATATCAACCTGTGTCACCTTATCTTCTGCTGCTTGCTTCTAAGTAGTTGCCAAGCTTGATGAACTTTAAACTTCCCTAGCAGCTGCTGGAGAATAGGGAATGTCATTTGTCGCAGCTGAAATAATTTCCTCAAGGACCAAATAGTAGAATCATTTATAGTATAGCCCCATAAAGTCTCAACTTTTAGGAAAAGCTTAAAATCTATCTTCTTCCTCTCCTTTCCTTTCCTTTTATTTTTTTTTATTTTTTCGTTTTTCTTTTAAACCATAAAAGAGTACAAGGCTTCTGTTCTTGGCTTGGCATGAGCTTTATTTTTGTTTTTTGAAGATCCAAACCGTCTAAATAGCCCTAAATGTTAGATCTCTCTGATGATGATGGGATTAGCGAGAGATTTGAAAAGGATCATCTATTATTTTCTAAGTATTGCTTTTCATGGAAATAATTTTCTCCTTTTTATTAGCCTAGTTTAGTTTTTTCCATTTGTTTGTGAAGATTATTGGAGATGGGACGGGTAATATAATAACAGTGATAGAGGAATTCTAAATTTAGACAAAAATGATCATTAATAAGTGAGATTAAATTTTGAATGCATCCGGAAAGAAAATATAGAACTCGTTTTTTTACAATAATCCTTAGCAAGGTTAGAAAAGAGTGTATAGTTGAAAGCATATTTTCCAAATTCAATTCTGAAATGGGTATTAAGAGTGTGCTTTAAAATTTTTTTTTTAATAGTGTTAACCAAGGTATCTCTAAGTCTTTTGGTTCAAAATTAAATCCTTTCAAGTCGAATTGATTCATTATGAGGGTAAAACTCTCCCAATAATGATTTTATCCATACGCAACACTTTAACTCCAACTCGAGACTTTACTCTAAGGAAAATAAATACCAAACTGAATCAATTAATTGTAATCGGTAGGGTGCTTTAGATTTTGTGAAAAGTAAACTTGGAATTTTTTTTACTTGTTTTGAGTTTAATAAATCGTTTCTTCCTTATTGAGGTAACAATCTGTAGGTAATTGGCGTTGCACAAAGATAAATGACAATTTTAAAATTTATGAAGGAGAAGGTGAAGTTTAATCACTGAGTAGCAAGTTTGATATGTTTTAGATGTTAGTAGACGTGTGGCTGCGTCGAATGTTCAAAAGCAAGTGTTGGGGTGACTGCCCCTATAATATTCCTCTTTTATATATTTAGAATTTACTTTTATAATCTTGATAAAATAATTTATAAATTTTTTTTGTAAAAAGGGTTTTGTATCTAAAAGATAATACTAATTTATAATATTTTGACTTTAATAATGTGAAGTGCACCAATAAATTGTTACATTAATTTGTATAATAATATTTTTGTATTTAATTCTACCTTTCAACTCTTCAGTAGAAAAAAAAAAACTACCTTTCAAACTCTATTTTCTTTAGCAGTTCAAACTCAATTTTAGACTTATCACCTGTAAAATTGTTTCAAATACATCCATTCCGTCAATCATACGCTCGTAGTCGTAATGATCCATGTCAAATAAATTTTCACCCAAATATCAATGGGACCTATTCTTTTCGCCATATAAAATTCCAAGTGTCAACATCTATCTAAATAAATGTTCCTGGGTCCTAATTTTACAAAAATCATGAAATATTTAGCTTTTTTTGAGATATCATGAATTATTTAGTTCAATTAAGTCGTAAACATATGCCTAATGTTGGATAGTATATGTCAATTGTCATCAAACTTATCGCACAAACTAAAAAATTACAAAATAAAGCGATTATCCTTCAACTAATTTGTCAAATTGGACATGAATATTTTAAACTTAAATTACCTAAAAATCTTTAAATATATGTACACACACAAAGGGAATATAAAATAATAATAGTATATATGAACAAAATGAATCGAGGCAGGCAACCATAGATCAAAACAAGAGAAAAAAATAATAATAATAACTAGCAAACACCGGTCTTCCTCCGGCATCGGCCCTAAAGGGGAAAAAAAAGAAAGATTAAATGGCAATTATTCTTTCCTCCTTTTTGACATGTGATGTGGGTAAGTTCTTAGTAACCTTCCTTACAAATGACTAGAAACTTCCTTGTTTTCAAATCGTCATCTTTGCCTTAAATTTTTTATGTGATTCTGATAATAATATTTATATTTTTTAAGTTTCGAGTTAATTTCATTCGCGAAAATGATTATCTATCGATGTATCCGATATTTTAAATTTGTTTTGATCAATTACGAAAGCAGGTAGAACATATCGTATGTGTGTGAACTAAATTGCAATTATTATAATGTCGAATAAAACCCAATTAGTAAAATATGTTAAGCAAGCGGTTGTTGATTTCTTCTCGTGTTTAATCAAATTTGTCTCAAAACCTTAATGACACAATCAACTACTGCTCAAGCTGACTCGTGTGTGTCCAACATTAGGTGGAAATTGGAATCCAAATGGACTTCAATCTTGAGGTTGAGCTAGTTGCTAATCCAACATCAGCAACTTAAGAAAGGCTTTTTGGTCCACTTTATTTTTGGGCTTTTGCTTCATGGGTTCTAGTTTATGACTTCTTTTTCTCTCTTTTTGAGCCCAAGTGCTTAAAACCACTTTTGAGTCCTGAGTTCTGCATAGTTTTGCCTGTTTGCTTGTAATAATAATAATTAGAAATATAGTCCGCGCTAACGCTGCGGATACAATGATAAATTGTGTTTTTTTCTTTTTATTTTTAATGTGTAGAATCTAAAAAGCAAGTAAAATACAAAAACAGTTAAAAATGTATGAATCATAATATATACTCCTTTTTAAAGTAATTCATAAGTATTTTTTTTCTCTTTCTTTTTTTATTCTAAATTTTATTAGCAAGACAATAATACATTATGCAAAAAGCTTAAGAAATTTTTCATATTTCATTAGGTTATCATATTAAACTATAGAAATCATAACTAAAGTATCTATAACGCAAAAGTCTTTAAGGTCACCTACAATATTAAACATAATAAAATATGCTCTTCAAAATTGATAATATCAGTGTACCGGTCCATTGATAAGTCTGGAATATCCTGTGATTCATTAACTTATTCTTCTTACCTATAAAATGCAAACAAATTGTTGTGTTTAGTTTGCATAATATTTCATAATTACACAACCATCATCCAACTCGAATTTTGCATGATAACTATTGTTTTCGCGAAAACAAATATAAATCCTCATAGTAATACGGTAAAAACTTTCATGTAAAAAAGACATGTAAATTTTTAGTGATATATAACATGTTCTACAATCTCTTTTGTAAGTTTGAGAATTAATATAATAATGTATCACTTTCTCCTTTCTCTCGTTAACCATTCATCTCATTTCTATCTTTCATTCATTTTTTAAAGACAAATATGATTGATGGACTTTTATTCAATTAACATTAAAAAATATTTATTAAATTAACATTAAAAAAAGAAAGAGAAAAAAAACTAAATAAAAATATATTCCATTTATCTATACTTTAAATAAGAAAGAGAAAAAAAATTAAAGAGGAAATGATGATGTGGATACTTGAGAGAAACTTTTTTGGGATAAACATAATAGATTGTATATATAAGACGAAACAATTAAGACCCCACAAGATTCATATTTTAAGAAACCATCAGCAAATGTTCCAATTTCTTTGATATATATTTCCAGTATAAAAAGGTAATGAGTAGATCCAATCATTAGGTTATCTATGAAAAAAAATGAAGAGATATTAGCAACAAAATTCAGGTGATGTGACAATCAGGGTTTCAAAAGTTTAAAAAAGAAAAAAAAACACTCAACTCTCAAATCCTAGGCTCTATCTCTTCTAGTCCTCATAGACACCCACTGTCTGTCTTTCTGTGGATGGGGTGAGTGCAATTGCCCTACGAAATTCAACCTCTGAGTGTTTTTCACCTTTGGAGATTGATAGCAAAACTTGCTTTCATCCTTTTTGATTTCTTCGTTCTGTATAATATTTTTGTCTTCGTTATATGTACTTAAGCTCAGATGAACATCAGAGCTTAAGTCATCATGGGGCTTTGGCCATTGTATCTCATGGTTTTCCTTCTGCTGATCAGTATTAAATTTGTCAATGGCTAATTCATGACCCAAAGGTTCGTTCTGTCCGACTAAGTCCATAGATTGTTCCTTCTCAGTTGAAATTTCTATGTTAGAATCTGAACGTGATGTAGCAAGCGCCCTTTCTATCCATTCTCTCTGTTTGGTCTCTTCAGTTTTTTTGACCTCGAGGTCATTGTTGGTTTTTGCCATGTCTTCATCCTCGGATTCTGAGCTATAGTTCTCAATGGGATGGATCTTTTCAAATCCTAATGCCTTATTTGAGTGCTGATCAAATTCAATTCCCTCTGAAGCTGCATGCCCTGGCAATTCATGTGTTTCTGATGCGTCAGAATCATAAAATGCTCCTTTCTTGTGGCTGGAGCCTCCCATTGTATGGCCAGAACCATTTTCATCATCTGGATCAAGGTTTTGGGACTCGGTTCTTGAGAGTTCAACAGCTGCTCTTGCAGCCGCTGCTGCATAAGCTGCTGATTCAAAAGCTTCTTGAGCAGCTGCAGCCACATCTCTGTACTTCTTCCTTGCTTTTATGGACTCAGACAACTTTTCATCCAGGTCTATTTCTCTGCGCAGTTCAATGGAACCATCTTTGTGCTCATCAGGATCATCCGAGTTGGCTGATTTATTAGCAATGAACTCATCCTGCTTCTCATTGACATCCAATTTCTCCTGTAGTCATCAAATATTTGTCAGTTCAGAATCAGACATTTTAACTTTTTTTTTTTTTTTTCCATTTGATTGCAATTAAGTCCCCTACCTCCTTGACCACTGAAGTATCTACCTCCAAATTCAGGGTGATACCCCTCTCGGAAGCAATCTCCTTCAGCACTTTCAATTTGCTTTCCAAGCTTGGTTGTCGTGTTGAAAGCTTCTGGGTTATCTGTCAAAACATCAGAAACATTAACTGTAAGGACAAATTTATTTTCCATCAAAGTCTTCAACTTATTCGGGCACTGATTGAACTCCTTACCTTAGGATTAACATTGCAATTGTTGCGTAACTCGACACCTCGAGCAACAAATTCTTTCCCAAAAGTCGATGAGACAACCCCACGAATGCGGAGAAGCTCAGGGAATTCTCCACATCTTGATGATGCAAACATCAAGCTTGATGTTGCCTCCTTGAGCTCATCGGGACATTCCCTATATATTTCAAGAAACTCCATTAATGCTTGAAATAATCCATTAATCTTAATTAAAACCAATATATGTTAATCTTACTTATTATTCTGAATGAGCATAACTCTCTCTATCAAAAGATGACAGTAGCTTTCCATTATGGTGAATGCATCCACCATATTCTGCTGTTTGATCACATGCTCTACCTGTTCAAAAAATGCCGCCATCAGATTCAAACTTGCCCAAGAAAGAGAACAGACCAAAACAATTGGAAAAAAGGAAGTGAGAAAATTACTCGATGAAGGGCTTGATCATGGTGGCCAAGGTTGAGAAGTTCAATAACATCAGACCTGGCATGGGAATACCGGACCTGGTGCTGGTTCTTGAGGATGGCAATCCTGGAGACAGCAAGTTTAACTAGAGTTTTAAACTTGGAGGTCTTGAAGTTTCTCCGAAGCAAAGCATCCAACCTCCTACCCATCCTGTTTCTGCCAAATTAATCCTGAAGAAACCTAACAGGCACTCAGAGACAGAGAAACTGGTGCTTATAAATGAGAGCTTGGTTAGAAGCTGGCTGGCTACGATGTTTCCTGTTTTGCCATAAGCACGCGTTAGCTGTGGCCTGTGGGATTGTCAAAAATATAGAATCTGGGGTTTATTGGAAATCTGACGTAGCATACAACTTTTCATTGCATTTTCTTTGCTTTGAATGAGGCAAAACCGTTCTTGCTTCGGTCAATTTTTGGGGGCTTCTTTTCGCTGGAGGATTTGTCATAAGGTCTTACCCTGTTACTCAGGCACATATGTTTCGGTCAAATGCATAAAATAAGTATATTTTCTTTGATTCGGGGGGCTAAAGGCCTAAGGCCCAGAAATAGTCAAACAGCCAAAGAAAGTACAACACGGAATATTCAGTTGTCACACACATGTTTTTTTTTCTTTTGTTTGTTTCTCTTTGTTATTCTGTTCTTCTTGCCTTAGTATTTGTATTTGTTTTTTTCCTTTTTTTCTTTCCAAGATAACTATTCTGGTAAAAACTTTCAGGGTGTCAAATACCCAATTCAGCAAGAAATACAATTGTCATGGGAGCATTTTGAATTCCTTTTTCTTTATTAATTTTTTGTGGTGTGGAAATTAAATTTTGCTTTAACTTTGTTAGAATTGGAAGAGAAGTAGGAACGTACAAAACTTTTTCTTTCTAAATTATGTTCATTAAAAGTCACTTGCCATTATGTAATTTCCTATGGTTTGGGCATTATGTTCTAGTATTTAAAAGGATACAATCAGAAGAAACCTGAACAACTTCCTCTGCTTTGGTTCTGTTCAGACCAATGTACGGACAAAATATTGCCAATTTATCTCCATGTCAACTCAAAAGTTGTTCCAAAAAAAAAACTCAAAAGTTGTTCTATTTTCAACATTTTAACACTGCAAGGTAACAAGCACATGCTTCAATGTAAAAATAACTTTTAAAAAATGATTTATTTCATAGTTTAATATATAAAATAGTCCTCGAACTTATACAAAACTGTCGTTTTGACCATTCAATTTTTATTTTAAAATTTTTGACCTTTGAATCTTTAGTTTGTAAACAATGTAACCTTTGATATTGACGTGACTTATTCACATATTGACACGCGAAATTTTTCTATGACATATGAAATTTTCTTATTGTACCATATCAGTTTTAAGGGAAAAATTGTTTACAAAATAAAAATTCAAGGACAAAAAATTTAAAAAAAAAGTGGAAATGTCAAAACAACAGTTTTATACAAGTTTAAGGGCTATTTGTGTATTAAGCCTTTATTTCATAGTTTATTGTTACGAATTTACTCATGTCATCTGCGAAAATGGCAGATTTCACATTTATAAGCAACCTGAGTCATAGTCCTGAAAAATGTTCGAATTTGTTTATATTTCATGATTGACACATTTGTATTGTTATTATTATAAATTAATAGGTAACTTCCACATTTGGGTCATTGAAAGAAAGTTGAAAAATATCGAAAACTGGAGTCATGAATTCGATGTTTATAGTCCAATAAAATGTCTCCTTTTGTATGATTTGAAAGAATAGAAAAGAACCGATCCCAGAAGAAACCGGCATGGGTGACTAATGCAACATTGCTCGGCCACAGGTGTCTTCGGAGTTGGTAGGATGTTGGGACCGCCATGGCTAATGGTCCAGCCATAACAAAAGTCAGTTTTCTTCTACTAATTCATGGTATATGCAGCATTTTTTGACATTGAGAGAAGTCTAGGGTGCTTGCTTGTATTCCCTGAATAGTTAAAACTCTAATTCGGAGGTTAAAGCACAATAGAAAATTTAATTAAACTTTTGCTATTGGACTCCATATTAGTCGAGAACCAATGTGGTTATAGAATACCGGTGGATTTATAGATATATATATGTTTATGACAAAACAAGAAATGGACTGGGACCAGATGACAAATGTATAGATATGTTTATGACACGACACAAGTATTAACTCAGGCTTTTGTCAATTTCTGTAAATGATTTTGAGGATCTAAGCATCATCAATTATAAACATAAATAGTTTTAAGGTGAGAAGAAAATGTTGGTCTAACATAGCTTAAGATTACTATTATGCAGGGGGTCAATTTCGAGCTAGTTTTTGCTTCTCCATAATTTTCTATAGGCTATCTAGAATCAATTGATCTTTCAAAAGAAATGTTCAGGACCCGAACCACAGTTTCAACATCAGTTGACAAATCCTATAGGTACCAGTAATAATCATTGTTTCTTCAAATACATAGATAAAGAAGATGCGTTATAAGGATTCTGATTCTGATAATGATATTTTTTTCTTTTCAACTTCTTGTTCCTATCAGTTTTTATTTTCTTTCCCTTCTATTTGGTGGGTCTCTCTTTGTCTTTGACATTGAATTGGAGGGTAAGAATCATGACTAATCACTGTAATCAGGCCAAGCTGTAAGTTGTCATGTATGGTCCAAATTAAAAACTCCAACTCTAACAGGGAGATACCCTGCATTGAGATTATTAGCTTTAATTACTTCTTCTTCCTTTTTTTTCTTTTTGGCCAGAGCTTTAATTACTTCTAGATATCCCAGGTCTCATCTCCGGAAAGTTTTGTGTATTGTTGCTTCCTATGGCACATGAAAAACGAACTCCGGATCCCCCAAAACAATGCAGATTTCATGAATTTACATTACAAAAATCAGAACAGAAAATATAGGAAACATTAAGCACCATAACCATGCAGGCTAGAGACGGTAACTATCTACTTAACAGCTACTCCTAGCATGGCATTTTTCTCACTATCATTCTATATGTCCTTTCATACAGAATGATCTCTGTCTCACTATCAGTCCATCTCTGCTTCCATACAAAGAGGAAAAAGAACCACACAAATCAAACGAACAACCATAAAACACTAAGAAACAACAGCACAAAGAGAACCCAGAGCCCAACTTATCCTGAACATTCTGGCCATTAAAAATGGAAACTAAAGCCATAAAAACCAAGAGATGTTGCCTTTCACATGCTTCTCGTCCTATAAGATCGTCTAGTCCTAACTGAAAGAGGTTTCCTGCCAAAGTTCGAACGAGTTAGACCAGATTTATCTGCACAATCCTTGTTGCATGCATTTACTATATTTGATTTTCCTTCTATTGTACGATGCACCTGACTAGCAAGAGTCTTTTGCAGCAGGATAGAGTTCCTCTCTGAACCGGTGTTCTCTTTGCTCTTCAGTGATGCAGTAAAGCTGCCACTGCCTGATCCTAAACTCAAATCCTGTAGAAACTTTTCCAATTCTTGCATCTTATAAGTCCCTTCGGATTCTTTGTGATGGCTGCTATTGTTGTTATCTGATAGTTGTTCAAGTCCTTGTTTAGAGCTTAGGAACCCCGCAGGATTCATTTGGTAAGGGTTAAGTCCTTTACTCCCTTCCTTATTTCCCTTCCAAATTTCTTGGCTGCGAGTGCTTTGATCACTGGGCTCATGCCGATGAGGGCTTGCAAGTTGCACAGCAGCTCTTGCAGCTTCCGCTGCATCAGCTGCAAATTTATAAGCTGCTTGAGCTGCACTCGTAGCATCTTTGTACTTTTTCCTAGCATTCTTTCCTTCAGAAGACTTTTCACCCAACTTCAGCTTAACACCAAAACTGCGAGCGCCAACTTCAAGCTTGGTTTTATCTAATTTAGCCAAGGTTTGGGGCTTAGCCTCATCCTGTACCTGCTGTTTTTTTGCATCCATTTTCTTCTGCAATAACAAGAGAAGAATTATTTAAAACCTATACTTAATCAAATGAACATTCACCTAATTTTCATGCATATAATCAAAATCATCAACTAACAAAAGTAACAATACCCGCAGTAATGTTATATCCTTACATCAGGGATCTTGGAAGATTCTCCCTCAAACAGATTGCTGATATTATGCATAGGAGCAACTTCCTTCAGCATTTTCAGTTTGCCATCCAAGCTTGGTCGTCGGGTGGATAGTTTCTTTACAATCTAGAAATCAAGAGACATCATGGGGATAAAATGGCTGCTGTTGGTAAAAGTTTGCAAACATGTAGACAGTAATTCCGTACCTTACCTTAGGATTAACTCCACAGTTGTTGCGAAGCTCGACAGCACGAGTCTCAAGTTCCTTCCCATATCTGGACGTCAATAGCCCACGAATCTTTTGTAGTTCTGGCAATACTCCACATCTTGAAGCTGCAAAAATCAGGCTTGCTACGGCTTCCTTGAGTTCATCAGGACATTGTCTGAATAAATACATAGGCAAATAAACATAAGTCCGAAAGTTATTGAAGGAAAAGCAAACAAACACAGAAAATGCTGGAAAAAAAACCAACCTGTTGTTCTGAAGTACAACAATCCTCTCCATCAGTAGATTGAAGTAGTTTTCTATCATCATATAAGCATCCAACATGTTTTGCTCTCTGATGACATGTTCAACCTGGCAAGAAACCAAGAAAACCTTACTACAAAATTAAGCAAAACTACACCAAGGATATAATGATGAATGAAGATTGTGATGTGAAATGGACTTACACGAAGGAGAGCACGTTCGTTCTGCCCAAGGTTGAGAAGCTGAGCAACATCAGACCGTGCTTGTTGACATCGAACACGATGCTGCTTCTCCAGGAATGCCATCCTTGAGATTGCAAGATTAACATAGCTTTTGAATTTGGAGGACTTGAAGTTTCTTCCTAGCAAAGCATCGAGTTTCTTTCCCATACTTGTTTTCTAAATCTTATTTTAGCTTTTAATTAAGCCCTGTAAACTAAGGCCAACTCAAACTCCTGGAAACAGATTCACAAATGCTGCTAATTAAAAAAGGCGAAGCTGGAAGTTATATATTTTGAAGATGCAAGCACCATTTATATTAATGTGATGAACTTATGAACGGTGATTAAGGGCTAGTTTGGCATAATGATAACTGTTTGAAAAAGCTCGGTTTGGAAAAAGAGTTTAATTATATTAGGGTGATCTTAAAAAGTTACTTTTTAAGTATCCAATAACTAAGTGACATTTTATTGATTTTAAAAGACATTAAGGTTTTAAATATACATTCACCGTCACCGAATAATTTTTCTACAAACAAAAAAAGGGTCTTTTATAACAAAGTTTAGCCCCAAATTACAATTTTTTTATTTTTTGAGGGTAAGTTTCAACACATGTTACATTTGTTGTTGTAGGGTTTAATTTAAATAAAAAAAAGTTTATGAATTAATAAAAATTGATTTGGTATATATGGGTATAAAATAATTGTGATATGCCTTTTAAAATTTATGAGATGTAAAAATACTATGCCTAAAAAGTCATTTTTTAAGATCATCATTATGTAAATTATACTCTTGGAAAAAAATGCTTTTTAAAATTGCTGTGAAATTTTGCAATTGAAATTTTCAAGTATTTGGTATTGTTGTGTGGAATAAAAAAATGTCTAAAAAGGTATGTTTGAATATAAAAAAAAATAAGAATTTAAATTATATTAGGATTCACTTTTAAAATTCCACTAACATAGTGACATCTCATGTATTCTAAAGGATAGCTATAATTTAAATTACACTCGTTCTCACCGGATCACTTTCTTAACCAATATTAATCATGGATAATAAAAAAAGTCAATTAATTAATTAACCTAAAAGCCTCCTTTGTCTTCCCTTCCCTATTCTCTTTTCTTCCTCCCTAGCCCTTCCTTTTCGTGCTGATTCCTCTACGACTAGTTTTTAAATTTCTTTTTTTTTTCCTCAAAAGCAGCCGCAGATGTAATGTTTGTAATCAAAGTTATTAGATATATCTATAAATAAAAAATTACCCTCTAGTTTGGACAACAGACTTTTAATTTCTTTCTTCTTTTTTTTTTTCTCGTAAGCATGCAGATGCAACATTTGTGATCAAAATTATTAGATATATCCATGAATCAGAAATTAGAAATAAGTAAAGTTAAATCGAAAGATTGAAATTGGCGAGGAAAGGGAGGGCTACGGAGAGAGAGACTGAAAGAGAATGGGGGACGTAGAGAGAAGGGCTGGAGAGAGAGAGATTCGGTGAAGGAGGGAGGGGGGGGGGGGGTGGAGAGAGATTTTTTTGGTTAATCAGGATTAACGTTGGTTAAGAAAGTGATTTGGTGAAAATAGGTGTAATTTAAAATTTAGGTATTTTTTAAAATATATGAGGTGTCATTATATTAATGGGAATCCTAAAAAATAAATTTTTAGGATAATTCTAATATAATTTAAACTTAAAAAATAAACCTTATAAATAAATAATAACTTATCGACAATTTGAGTAGTTTTATCTCAAAAATACTTTTTATAAATGTAAAAACACCAAAATTGGTGCTTTTCAAGTTAGGTGGCTTTTAACTATCAAAATGATCTTTTTGTACAAACCAAATATTATTTGATGTTGCCTTAGAGGTGAAAAAGAATTTTTTGACATCCAAGCACAATACCAAACCAATTCTAAGAACTCTATCATCATTTGAAGTATAAATTGATTCTCTTTTTTGTGAATTAAAGTTTAAGAGCAAGAGGTAGATTACTCCATCTCTAAGGTTATGATAAGCCACCAAATCTTTTGGAGATTCATGGATTCATTGAGCTTTAACCTATAGATTTTTTGGATTAAATTGCCTATAAATAGAGGTCTGGATAAGCTCTAATCCGAGTACCTTTCACCACAAATTTAAACCCTTACCACTTTAACCTATCACCGCCGTTTGCTGTAAATTGCTATTTAACACAACCATAGAAAAGGACTTCCTAACCAGAAATGACCATAGAGTAACGCATAAGCGGAATTTTAATTTAGTCAAAAAGCTTGCAAAATAAAATTCATTAAGCTACTTTTTGTTCTTCAATGGTCCTTTTGGTACTACACACTGCTCTTTCCAAATGAAGTCATTTAACTGTACAAACAAGTTACTTTGATTATGAAAGAAGCCGCTAGTCATTATAATGGACCAGTTTTCTTCAAATTCCAGATTCAACCATCCAAATTCGGAAGCTTGTCAGGTTGGTTTGCATATTCAACCCTCTTGTCTATTTCACAAAACAGCTTAGGGTGCCAAGAATCTATATACTCCCTTTATTCCATAATAAGAGTCGTTTGAGGGTTTTACGTAAGAATTAAGACTTGTAGTAAAACTCCTCAAATTTAGATAAATTTCTTATAAAATGATTGATTTACCTTTTTATTCTCATAAATATCACATACTCTCTCTTTTTAAATAATTTTTTTGACTAAAAAGAACATAACAAATTTTAGTTAGTAATGCCTTGTAGAAAGAGAAGGGTAAAAAATGAAAAAAAAGCAATTAGTGCTTTATAAAATTACTAAAAGTTATAGTAGCAGATATTTAAAATTTTTTTTTTCTAAAACAACTCTTACCATAGAGAAAAAACTAAAAAAGAGTACTTGGCGATTCCTCTTTCTGCACAACCTTTTCGAAAGCATTAAATGTTGTAATTAAGCCTTGGAAACTTGTTTCAGGGGTGTTAATTACTGCGATGGCGTTGCTCAATTTAATTACCGATTATTTCTGTTGTTGACAAGATAAAGAAAAGGCACTTTTATATCATATCATGCACCCAGAATTTGCGGTGATTGTTCTTTCTTCAGGATAACATCAAGTGTGAAATTCCCTGAAAAAGGGCAGGATACAAGAAACGTTTCTCGCAAGCTGCCCTTGGCCACACAGGTTGTCTGCTTGAACAAACAAGCAAAAACCAAGCCAAAGTCATAAAGGAAGCAGAATCATCTCTTTCAACGCGCGGGGCAAGCAAGCACTAAATAGGTGATTTCACAAAAAACTTAAAGAAGAAGAATTCAAACTGCTATAATTTGATGATGATTTACAACATCACCACAATTTTACAGAGAACTTATAAGAAAGGTAGAGTAAGATGTGACAACATAATAGCGCGCGTTTCGGCACAAAATTATGTATAATACAACAATGAATATTTAAAACATACACAATGGACAATGGGGGTGGTGTGGGAAGGAAGCAAACACTATCAACTGAGACAGATATTAACTTAGCTGTCTGATCCAAAGACTACACATGACAAGAAGTTGGGACAAGATATTTAACAGTAAAACAAAAGTTTACCCAACATGGAAAAGACCAGACAGGAGAGAGAAAGTGAGAAAGCAACAGCAAAGAAAGGCCATGTTGATTAATCCTCAAACTCATGCATGTGATCCAAAAGATAGTTGGCTGCAAGCTCCTCATTCTTGTTGCAGGCAAAGAACACCTCCAGCACTATGTTTCTGTCAAAACCCATTGCTTCAAGCTGCAAAATGGCAATGTTCAAAGCAGAAATTAAGAAGCATTCAAGGTTTAGGAAACAAGGAGATGATGAGGATTAGAAATGGCTGAAAAAAGGGAGAGAAATCTATCATTTGATAATTAACATAGAAGGATCAAATTCATATTAGACAAGAAAAAGCTTACTCTTTCAATTGCCTCTCGTTCCTCAGGGGTGACTGTTACAGCCTGTGGCATAGCTGCAGCCAACTGACCAAGTAGGTTCCTAAAATCAGCATGAACTTGAGCGTCACATTCTTTAATTATCAATCAAAACAGGGTAAAGAAACAAAAATGCAGAGTTATCTCACCCCTCTCCTTCAAGAGGTTCATTTATCAAGCGTAAGAAGTCAGCCTGATGCTCTTGGATGAGCCGCATTAAATGTGGATTTTGCTTTCCTAGCTCCTGAAGCATAGGCTGAAGCATAAAAGTAAACAAGTAAAAATCGTGCACATTCAGAAAAAGAATTAAGTGACTAAACATAAAATGAAAAATGAAAAGATAATGGTTGACTCATATATGGACCTGCAAGATTTGTGGGTTTGCTTGCACCATTGCTCGCAAGGCTTGGAACTAAAAGAACAATAAGAAAAGATTAGAGATTTTAACAAAAGAAAAGTAAACTGTTAAGCATTTAGTACATCTGCTGATACCTGTTGGCTGTTCCGCAAAAAATCCAATGTACCAGCACCAGCATTTGAACCTGTACTCGGAAGGCCCTGGTTCCAGAACAGCAAAATTCAGAGCTTAATTCTATGTGAAAGTTCAAGAATTAAGTACTTACCTGAGGAAAGAGATCTAGGGGATTTGCATTAGGACCAGCAGAAGCAGTAGGTGTGGCACGTTGTTGAGCCTGGGCTGGAATGTTTGCAGCCTGCCCAGTAGCAGGAGCTTGAGCAGCAGCTGGAACTTCAGCTTGCTCAGGAATACCCTGACATGTATTATTCTATATGTTACACTAGCATGATATAACTGAAAATTTTTTTACAAAGAACCTAAATTTTCCAGGGATAGGAAGAACGAGAAAAAAACAAACCACAAAGGAAGGGAATGTCATTCACAAGACCCAACACGCAACATTGGGCATTTGGCTTCCAAGTACCAACATAGCAATAACTAGTTACACATAATAACACAAAGTTGGAAAGAGAAATGCATCCATGGGCCAAAAATAAACGTAAGAGATATACATGAACAACCAATATATTAGGTGGCCGGCATAAATACTTACAGAATATAGATATTCAACGGCTCTTTCAGGATTGTTATATGCAGCTCGTAAAGCGCGTACAACTGTATCCCTGTCCCAATTTCCCCCACCCATGTCAAGGATTTGTTGTACTGTAGCCTCTAAATTATTTCCAGCAACAAGATTTGATGCTGCTTGGCTATAAACATCAGCCTGCGAACTGCAGCAAAACAAGGAACAAGGAAAACATAGGCAAGCTGGAAACATCAGCTTGATCAAGTTCAAAATGATCAGTTGGACATGCTGCAGTACAGAAATGGAAGCAACAGTCTCAATATGACAAGCCTTTCAATATACCTAGTGCCACACTCAGGAAAGAGCAAATAATAAATATTTAATTTTAATCCAACAAAAATAAAGAGAGAAGAAAAATTTACTCAGAGGAAGGAGCGGTTTGAGAAATAGCAAGTTCAGGTTCAGGAACAGGTGCTGGACTGCATTTAAATAGGATAAACCAAAATGAAATAGCAAGGTCAAAATGTGGATCACATAAAATAAAAGACAAAATATAAAAGATAAATTGTAAAAGAAGGCAACTTCAAACTTACACTGCCACTGTTGGAGCAGGGGCTTCAACTGTTGATGGTTGTGTTTGTGCAGGGGCTGTGGATTGAACCTAAACACACAAGCAGCTCTATAGAATGAAATACCAATTACAAGTTGGAAAATCATTACGGCAACCAAAACAAAAAGTTAAGCGAAATTCAAAAGTAAAATATGACAGCCATAAGCAATCAAAACAGATAAAAGTCTTCCCTTAAGACCACCATGTGGTAAATCTAGAAGAAGTCGAGTTGAAACAAGAATTTTTTTAAGATTATACTTTTAAAAACTCAGTGTTAACATGGGTGTAAAATTTGTTTTTGTTTAAAAGCCAGATTATAGAGACTCGAATTTCTTCATAAAAATTAGGCTATATAGGAGTAACTTTTAAGATCAACATCCATAAAACTTGGCACACAGGGGAGCGGGGACTGGGGTTTCGTTTGGCTGTGTTAAGCATGGTGCTGAATCAGACACCGGAAAAGCAACCAACAGGCAGCATAATAGACATATTCCTTTTACCTCACTTGTAGGCGCAGGTGCGGCTGATGTAGTTGAGGCCCCACTTGATGAAATCTTATTCTACAATGGTTTCACCATGCATGCATTAGTAATATGATTAACACCCTGCATAATAATTTAATAAATAAACATACAAATTACACAAGCAAATGATAACCACTTATGTTTGTGTAATATGCTAATCACCATCAGTTTATCAAGTATCCCTATTATTAATGCTGGCCAACCCACATAAGATATATGTATAAAAGCAGCCTATTGCAAAGCATGTTAACTACTGCTTTAGAAAGAGACTGTTTGTGCAA
Organism: Microcos paniculata; assembly: GCA_030664755.1. Lineage (NCBI taxonomy): Eukaryota > Viridiplantae > Streptophyta > Magnoliopsida > Malvales > Malvaceae > Microcos > Microcos paniculata. The sequence goes on from CP131462.1 coordinate 11,709,610, forward strand.
CCTGGACTCAATAACTGCAAGTGTCAATGAGCATCCTCCATTGCACACAATATACACATGTCTAAACATAATAAAAACACACAGAAGATAATGCATTTGTGCTGAGATTTTACACATCATGCATCTCCAATAAGATATAGAAGCAGGTACCTAAGATACTCAGCACAGTGCTGATGCTAACACTGCATAAAGAAATTGAATGGATAGCAAAAAAAAGACATGTCCAATTTACCTGAGTTTTAGGTGCAGGTATGGCAGATGCACTTGAGGCTCCACTTGATGAAACCTTACTCTACAAAAAAGCATCATATTAAGAAAATAAATCTCAACATAATCTTGTCCTTTCAGTAGGCATAATTTCAATACAACTAGAACGTGCCCTTTATCATGTTGGATTAAACATTAAAAGTTATGCAAGAAATTTCAATGGAAAAACATTAGGAGTGAATTGAATTGTTCAAAAGAGATGAGTTGATATAAAACCATGTAAGGCATATGAATTGTATAACAAGGGTATAAATCATCACCTAAGAATGGCAAACTAAAATTTTCGTTTACCTCATTTATCATTCATTCAAAGTTGTTAAAAGGAAAAATAAATAATATTTTTAGAAAAAGGTTCATGAGTAGAATTGTTTTCTCTCCCTGTATAACTGCGGCCAATTACTCAACAGTCTAAATCATAACAAGAAGTGACTTACCTTGGTTAACATTATGACAACAAAACTGTTTTCAGCAACATTGTTTTCCCCTAGAGTAGTGTTATCCTTAAGAACTTTCCCTTGATGAATAAGCATTTGTTGTGAAGCAGGATAAATATCAGGACCCTGCATTGTCTCTATGTTTTTCTTGACATCAGCAACCTGTAAAGAAAAATGAATTAATGGAGCATCAAACTTTAAAGTAACACATCCATGAAACCACTTTAAGTCATATACATTATTTCTTGAAATCATCAACCAGTAAAATATACGTTGGAGCTTAAAGTAATACGCCAATCACAACTTTTTGAAGTCGAATATGGTACATGGCTACAAGTTACATCAACTGCTAACTGAATACACATCTTAAAACAAATCCATGACAATTTCAGAGTTGCAACAGCCATTATTCGAAATATCACCCCAAAAGGACTCATTGATGAAGGCTGTTCTACAACCGTATAAATTACAAACAGTCATTTAAAATTGACAATTATACTAATAAACAAATAGCCCCTTTTACTTCCAGTAGTTAAGCAACAACCAAATGATACCTAAGTCAACACATTTAAGTATGTAGCTACAAAAATCGTGCACTGATGTTGCAAACTACCTACATTACAAGATATATAAGGCATTTTGAATTTCAAGTAGGCTAATCGAAATATTAGTAAAAATTACAAAATCTATTGAAAAAAGCTAAAGAATCGTGAAAGAACTTCAGAACCTGTACGCTCACGTAAAGTGCCAGACCTCCAAAAACCCTAAACATCTAGACAATTGTCAGCCTAATCGCAAATTGTAACCATATTCAAGAAAAAAATAAGTTACTTTCAATTAAAATTAAACAAAAATAAACCATAATTCTAGTTAATGATAAAGAAATCATGATTTAAGTTCAATTTTGGGAGTATGATTACCGCATCTTCGGGTTTTGCTTCGATCTCGAAGTGAGTTCCTTTCAAAGTCTTCACGAAAATCTTCATCTCCGAGTCCTCTCGAACGGCACTCAGCTTGCCGGCGAGTCGTTCGATCTTTCCTTTCGCTGCCGGTGATCGTATCGGAAATGGAAATGGAGAGACAAAGACAGAAAGACGTCACTGGATCGGTTACACTTATATGGTGAAGGACTGGGTATGATAAAATTACTGGAGACTGTTGAAGTGGAAAGTGAAGGACGGAACATGAGAAAGACACGTAGAAGCGTTTTTGGCTTCTGGTTTACGTGTCGTAATTTTATTGGATGCTAGTAAGTCGTTAGAGGGGATAGGTTTTGGTGAGGTAAGCAGGCGTTTCAGCTAGATTTTTGTCTCCTGTCACCGTTGCGGTCCTTGCGGATAAAATTGTTTTATTTTTTGTTTTTGGTTTACACGTGGGACATGCCTATTTGCGGCACCGAACAAAAGAGTTTTTTTAATTATTTATTTATTTTTAATTCACTTGCCAAAAAAATTAATTAGTATTCAATCATATTCTTCATGCATATGATATTAATTTCTTTTTACAAATATATCTCGGGTCTTTGATTTAAAATTAATCAATTTTATATCAAGGTGTTAAAGGTAAAGTTCTTCAACAAATGTATTTTTGGAGATCGAATTTACTTTTGTATCTTTATCGGGGCAAAGATCCTTACTATCTCAACCAACATTTATAGGTATATTTAAATTTAAATCGATAGATTAATTCAATTTATATTGATTATCTATATATACATATATATATATTTGTATTACTATTATCTATATATCTATATTAATTTAAACCCCTATAAAATTACATGTATTATCGTATCCCAATTCATGTATTTTCAAGTATAATGTCTCTTTTTATTTTTTGATGTTGAGTTAAATGCTTATATATAAAATTTCTTAAATAACCCAATAATTATTCTCTTATTTTGAAGTAATAGTATTTATTTGTCTTTTTAAATAATGATTTTAAAAAATTACAAAAATATTTATTTAAAAAAATTAGACATGACCAAAAAAATTAAGGACCTTAAATTTTTTTTTTAAATTACACGTTATTTTGAAAAAAACAAAACAAAACTCCTATAGACAATAAAAAATAATAAACAACAAATCCTTCATATTTTATTTTTTTATAGAAAAAGAAAAACAGAAAAAAATCCTTCCTCCTTTATCTTATTTGTCTTTCTAAATAATTATTTTAAAAATTACCAAAATATTTATTTAAAAAAAATTAAGACTTGACTAAAGAAGAAAAAGGCATTAAGGACGTTAAGTTAAAAAAGTTACACATTATTTCGGAAAAAAAAAAACTCCAATAGAAAATAAAAAAGAATAAACAACAAATCATTCATACTCTATTAATTTTTATAAAAAAGGAAAAAGGAAAAAAGAAAACCCTTCATCCTTTATTTATTTTGTGATCTTTATTTCTTTGGTCATATATCAAAATCAACTTACCTTTACTTTTTTAAAAATAATATTTAATCTTTCTATATTATCTAGAGGTGTCCATGGGCCAGGTTCGAGCCGAGTAGGGTTGGGCAAAATTTTGTAAAAACTTTGCTTGTCCAAGCCCGGCCGGCCCCGACAATTCGGGCCTCCTCTTTTGTCCAAGGCTGGCCCTAAAATATTTATGAAAGCCTGAGGCTCGTCCAAAAGCCTGTTTTTATTTTTTTTCGTACATTAATTTTAAAAATTAATTTATATTAATTTATATTATAAATAAAAGTAAATCAATATATTTAAGAAATTATTATCTAAGATAATTTTTACAAAGCTAACAAAGTCTAAATACTAATAATATTTGAAAATATCAATATCATATATAAAAAAAAAGAAGAACAACACATTAACAAATAAAATAAATATATAAAAATATTGTTATATTAAATCAATAGTAAAACAGGCCGAGCAGGGCCGAACTCGAGTTTTTATACCTATGACCAAGCCTGGCCCGTTTTCTAAACAGACCTATAAATTTTGTCCAAGCCCGACCCTTAAATTTAAAATTATTATCCAAACCCTCCCAAATATCGGAATAGCTTACGGGCTCAGGCAGGTAGCCCGACCCCTGGACAGCTCTATTATTATCCACCCTTTCAAATATAAAATATTAATAACAAAGATTTCATTTTAATTTTTAAAAAATACAAAACTTACAATTCAATTAAAAAATATATTTTCATATCTCATAAAAAAAATTAAGTAATATATTTTTATTTTGAATTGATAATTAATTATATAAAGTAAAATATTAATTATTTATAAGATTTTACGACATGCACTGATGACTAAAATTTTTACAAAATTTGATTAATAATTTTTTTCAAACTTTTTTACAAACCAAAAGTTAAATGCTTAAAATCTTAAAAATTCTAAAAAATTTAATATTAAAATCCCCTCCTCTTTTAAAAATTAATATTAATTAATATTTATATTTACATTTTCTAAAAAATAATTATAAAGAATTTTAGAGTATCATTTAACATTTTTTATTAATCTTTCTCTTTCTTAAATTTAAAAAAATATTTAAAATTAAAAATTAAAAATTATTAATATTGAAAATTTTTAGAAATCCAAGGCAAAGCCTGGATTCGGCTTCTAGTATATATATATTAATTTCAATCCCTAATAAAATTACATAAAGAACCATTTATGATTTCATATGATACGAGTTTTAATGCATTTTCCTGTCATTTTCTAATCATATAAAAATTTATAAAACACTCATTTTGGTAATTTCTTTACTCTTAATATAAATGTACTTATTTTTCATTTCATAATAAATATTTAATTATTAATTATATTTATTGTATATATTATCTTTTGTTAATTATATTTGTTATATTTTTAAATATTAGTATTTATTACTATTTGTTATATATATAGATTATTTTTTAAAATTATTTTTACAAAACATCAATTTACTCGCATATTTATGTTTTTTGACATACTTATGCGTTTTTTTAAATTGAGCCAATTTTTTTTTATTTTTTTAATAGTTTTCCTTTATTTTCAAAATTTTTCTATCTTCAATTTTAAAAGTTAAATCTATAGTACTAAAATTTTTACATTTATACATTTATACCATAAATTAAAAATATAATTCCAAAAAAACTTGGACATATTCATATGCAAATATAGTAATAAAAAGGTCAAATTTAATTTTTTTTTTCCACTTTTCCTCTAACCACCAGCTCATGTGCCAATTATAGCCATCATTTATCAAATACACCAGACGAATTTTTATGTATAAAATAAGAAACTATATTACTTTATCAACAAATTGTACACTAAATTGTTATATGTAACTTCAGTGTCTCTTTTTTTTTTGTTTTGTTACTGAGTTTAACAAGTAACATGTTATTTGACATAATTTTTAATTAGAAGGATGTCAAAAACATTGATATTTTTTTAATTATCCCAAAATTCTCTATCTCCAATTTAAAAGTTAAATCAATAATAAAAAAAAATTTATACATCTATGCCATATATTAAAAACAATCCTAAAAAGAACGAAAGCGAGAAGGCGATGGACGTTGTATTGATAGATGAAGAAGATTCTAGGTTTAACTTTCTTAATCCTTTTAGAAAAGCGCTGCTCTACAAGTCAGATCCAGTTTTTATGACGATTGAAACAAGTTTTAGATGACTGAAGATTTTCAGCGAAAGAATGATTTATTTTCACTCTATCGTCTTTGTTATTATGATGTACTTCATTTGTATTAGAACTCTTTATTAATGAAATGAAAGTGCATTTTATCCAAAAAAAAATCCCAAAAAACTTGCACCAATTCATATCCAAATATAATAATAATAATAAAGTCAAATTTAATTTTTTCACTTTTCCTCTAAGCACATGTTCATGTGCCAACTATAGTCTATAGCCATCATTTACTAAATGCACCAGCTGAAATTTTATTTTACTAAATGCACCGGCTGAAATTTTATGTATAAAATGAGAACCCATATTACTTTTATCAACAAATTGTATACTAGATTGTTATAGGTAATTTCAGTTTCTTTTTTTTTTTTTAGTTTTATTGCTGAGTTTAATATGAAACATGTTATTTGACACAAATTTTAACCACAAGAATGTCAAAAACACTTGATAAATGAATATATAAACTCTTAGTTTCATTAAAGCAATAAAAATAAACACAATTGGAAAATAGGGAGGAATAAATTTTCTAGAAAAAATATTAAAAGATTGCTAAATTTAATCATACATCTTAACATGATCAGATATATATATATATATATATATATATATATATGCATGAAGAGATATTACATTATCCTGACCATATAATATTATGTTTGAAATGGCGACATGCTCTAATATTATATTATTTACTTGAAAAATAATGAGTAGGGTAAATTAAAATCATATCTACATGATTCGCATACTTTTTTCAAAAGTTGAATTCTTGTGATCTTGAATTTTAATATTATTTACATTCCCATTCAAAAACATATTGTTCAATGTACTTGACAAAAAAGATTTTAAATTTATAAATCTATAAATCTATAATCTATTTATAAATCTATAAAGCTATAAATCTTCTATAAACCATATATTATTATTATTATATATAAAAGTATAAGGGCAAAGCCCTTACTAGAGGGAGATGGGGCAAATGACATCCCTCCATCAGTAAATAAAAAATCAGATCGAACCGGCCGGTTTAATCGGGAATCGGTCACAAGTCCGGTCCGGTAATATGTCTAAAACCGGATTAGTTTTGAACCGATATTGAACCGGAAACTGTTGAACCGATTGGACCGATTCAACCGGAAATTTAAATTTTTTTAATTTTTAAAGCTATTTTTAATTAATTAACTCAAATTCAAAAGAAACCTAAATTAATGGGAAACCCAAATTTTAATTTTCTTGTTATGTTTGAATTTTGAACTTTAAAATTTAGAACTTCAATTTTTAATTTTTTTATTTTAATATACTTCCGTAATAAAAATATAATTTGTGATGTAAAATAATTTGTAATATTTATTTAGATTATGTGATGCACTAATATTTTTTATTTTTTCATATATTTTTTATGAATTTTTTCTTATTTTTATCAATTTTTTTGAATATTTTCAGAAATTAATAAATTAAATTATTTAAGTAATTGGACCGACCGATTGAACCGATTGGACCGGTTGAACTGTGACCCGGTCAAGCAACCGGTTCACCGACCGGTCCTATTTTTTATTCACTGCCCTCCATTGACCCTTTTCCTTTTTTTAATATTTTTTTATAAACCATATATAAATGTAGAAGGATAAAGCCCTTATTAGAGAGAGATCGTGGGCAAATGGTAGCCCCCATTGATCCTTTTTTTCCTTTTTTTTAAATATTTTCTTTTTTTTTCTCTTTGGGATTTTTTTCTTTTTTTCTTTTCTTCCAACTTTTTTTTATTTTTCTTAAAAAAATTTGCTTTTTGGCAAATTGTTATGTAGGGGACTTAATTTAATTAAAGGTGAAGGTCATCCGTCTAAATCGGTTAGATGAATTCAAATAGATTAGGTTTTAAACACGAATTTCAAGATTTGATTCCGGTTTGACATAAAAATTATATATATATAATTAAAAAAAATTTTATTTAACTTTACTTTGATATAATATATTAAAATAACACCATTAAATTGCTTTCAAACAAAACAACCTATTTAAATAGTAATGTATAAGCTTTTTTACTTTATTTTTGTAAGCTTTTGGCAAATAATAATTATGTAAAGACTTAAAATAGCAATGGGAGTGATGTACCTTAAACCTACTGCATGATTTCTCTATGTTATTGTGACCACCGCGCCAAGAATGGAAAATCAAATTGTTCCATTTTATATCCTGCATGAATTTAGATCTTTTAATTCCCAAAATGAAAAAAAAAATTGATTAAACAAAATTATTTTGAAGTGCACTGGGGATATGCATCAAAATTGAAAGTACTAGAATTTAGAAAGCGGCCCAATAAGCTTAGAAAACATAGCCCAAGTTATTAGGCCACTTATTATTCTCTTGCAAACACCCAGCCCGGCTTCCGCTTTTTCTTGTAGAACGCCAACATCTCCTCCGTCTATCTCTCGTCTCTGAGTTTTAAGGCATCGTTTCTCACAGGTCAGCCCTTCTGCTCTTCCTTTCTCCTTTTTGTTTATTTTGCAATTCTTTCCAGCTTGCGCAAGGCTTTTAACATCGTTACTTATCGCTGTATTTTTTGAGAAAATTCTTTAATTTCTTTTGGTTTATATGTACCTTATAGTACATTTTTTTTGTCGAATTCTTGCTATGAATCTACTATAATTATTGCTGATAGTAATAAACTTTTTACAATATAGAGGGAAAAGAATGAAGAAAAAAGGAGAAATCGAAAAGGTTAAAAGGCTGGAAGGTAAGGTGGATGCTGAGAATGATGATAGTGAGGATGATCCTTGGTGGTGGTTAGTTCAAAAAGGGGTCAAACCTTCGTTCCTTTGTATATCATTGTTTGCACTATTGGTACGTGTAGCCGTTGGTCTGCATCCGTATTCAGGTGCCAATACTCCCCCGAAGTTTGGGGATTATGAGGCACAAAGGCATTGGATGGAGATTACTCTTAATCTTCCTGTGAAGGATTGGTACCGCAACAGCAGCATTAATGATCTTAGTTACTGGGGCCTTGATTATCCGCCATTAACTGCTTACCAGAGTTACATTCATGGGGTTTTCCTTAAAACCTTCCATCCTGACTCAGTTGCACTATTTACTTCCCGCGGTCATGAGTCCTATCTTGGGTGGGTAATTTGGGCTGCTGCATTGTTGATTCCTTTTATGTTTTTAAAGTTTTGAGTTTGCTGGTGTCTGACTGTAGTATTTGGGCGCATTTGTGCAGGAAATTGCTCATGAGATGGACAGTTTTATCTTCTGATGTGCTGATATTCTTCCCTGCCGTTCTTTATTTTGTGTTAGTTTATCGTGCCACACAGTCCGGCAAGGGCCGTAAAAGTGATGTAGCATGGCACATTGCAATCATTTTATTCAACCCTTGCCTCATCCTGATTGACCATGGTCATTTTCAGGTTTTGTTACCCTTTTTTTCCTCTCTATTTGTATTACATCATGAAAGATCACACTGGCTCTAATCTGCTTGGTTCTGTTGCAGTACAATTGTATCAGCTTGGGTCTCATCATGGCTGCTGTTGCTGCTGCACTCTCTCAGAAGGATCTTGCAGCTTCTGTCTTATATTGTCTTGCTCTCAACCATAAACAGGTATTTTCTGGTTTAGCATTGCCTTGAATTACTGTTTTACAATCTGTTTTCATTTATCCAGAGAATTTGTGTACTGCTGATTGAATGCACCGTTGATTATTCTTTCTCTTTAACTCTCCCAGTAATAGCTTGACAGCAATAACTGTATAATGTCATAAAACTTCAAATAGTTGATAAAATGCTAATAGATGGAAAAGGAAGGATAAGATGTAGGAATCCAAACGCCACACATAGAGCAATAGATCATTTGTGAGGTAAATTTGAGGATATGGTAGAGCAAATTATATTGGTGTTTGACTATTTTTTTTATAGAGTTCACTACTATTGGGATGTTAAGTGAAAATTCTTTGATTTGATATGGAAAAATGTGGCTATGATCCTTTTGTGAGAGGACTCAGTATGTCTTTTGATAGTAAATCACTGGTTCCCATATTGCACGGAAGCTTTTTATATCTGTTAAGAACTTGTGTTATAGATGAGCAATATGACATTTTGGTACAGAATACCTTTTCTTTATGTACATTTGCATTGCAAGATGACCAAGCTGTTAGCTTTATGAGGGATTGTTGTTAGAAACTATTCCATACTGGTGTACACATTCTATCCTGTCATGTGGACAAATTTATTTTTCATTCATGATGAAATAGGACATGAAAGTTTTCCAGCTTTATCTCTACAAACCTTGGAATATAGATCCCTTTAAAAAAAAACAGAACTCTGGTAATGAGTGATGACCATTATGGTTTAGCCTAAATGATGAAGAAGGCTGTGTTAAGCCTCCAGTTATAATACAAGTGGCTTTTCTTGTATTATGTGTACATGGCTCCTGAGATATCTGTTGGAATCTTGAAGAACCAGCAAGCTGTAATCGCTAACATTCTAGTTTGAGCTATGGATGACCTTCTGATCCTTTTCAAGAATTGTCATACGGCAATGTTCTGATTTTAAGTGTTTAGTTGTATGGCTTTCAATTGATTACCTTAGTAAAGCTCTTTGGGTAACTATCATGGGTGCTATATATCTGTTAAGAAGAAAATAGAGGATATACTAAGAATGAAAGCTATTGCTGAGATATCCAACTATATCAACTACATTAACATGAAAGTCAATATCTTCCCTTCTAAATTATTTGTTTGACATTTATTTAATGATTCTGGAAGATGTTCATGTTTACTTTATTGATGTTATCCTGGATTTGGTTTTTAAGGTGGATCTTCCTGTGTTTTGATGTTTTCCAGATGAGTGCATACTTTGCACCTGCCTTTTTTAGCTATCTATTAGGTAAATGTGTGAGGCAGAAGAATCCGCTGCTTGAGGTGTCAAAGTTGGCATTGGTGGTTATAGGAACGTTTGCTATTGTCTGGTGGCCATATCTTCATTCGAAAGATGCTGCCATGGGTGTAAGCGGCAACTTTTCACTTTCTCGTTTATTTTTTTTCCCTCTTCTACTTCCTCTACTCCCCAGCTAGCCTTCTGTTCTTTCATTGCCTTTCTATTATTTATATTAACAGCATAGATATGTTTCATTTTCTCTTGGTTACATGCTTTTCTAATATGCAGAGCTTATGGTTTCCTAGAGAATCAGCAGATCCCTATTTTTAATTACCTTTTCAAAGTTTACCATCTAATACACTTGCACTCGTGGGATTTGTATTTAGGGTTGGCAACTCTCTCTGCTGTTAATTTCTTTGTCAAACAAGTGGCTGGATGCTTTACCCAGTATTTAATGATATTGCTTAATTAGTATAAATCTAGGTTCTTGTTATTAGAACTTAAGGATGAAAAGGACAAGGAAGTTCACCTCTTGTTGAGAGATTCATCTATCAAAATCTTACATATTGTAATAATTTTTTAGCGGAGTTCTATTATTTTCTAGGAGGACTGAATATAACGGAAACTCGTACATCATTCCATTCAGGATGAATAGAAATATTCTAATATGCTTATTTCCATTTATGAGCAGTGATGCATCCTATTTATGAAATTGAATACCGAGTTGCTGAATCCTATGCTGCTGTGCTGGTGTCTTGTGCTAGCTTCTATCTTGCTGAAAGATAATTTTCATATTGATTTTTCAAAATGAAACAAAAGGTCATTTTTAACATTGAAAAATGCCTTTGCCATTTTCTCTAACATAGTACCTGTGGCAGGTTCTATCTCGTCTTGCTCCATTTGAGAGAGGGATATATGAAGATTATGTGGCTAATTTTTGGTGTACCACTTCAGTGCTTGTAAAATGGAAAAAATTATTTACTACACAATCATTGAGAACTTTTAGCCTTGCTGCAACTGTTTTAACCTGTCTACCATCAATGGTTCAGCAAGTGCTTGCTCCAAGCACTAAGGGCTTTCTCTACGGGCTGCTGAATAGTTCTTTCTCGTTCTACTTATTCTCATATCAAGGTATGTGTTGCCTTCTGGTTTTTGTCATTCTAGCCCTTGTTTTCCGTTGGGACTGTTCTTAGCATTGGTTCTTGCCATTAAATATGCAGTGCATGAGAAGTCTATTCTGCTTCCACTTCTGCCTCTCAGCTTGTTAGCTCTGGAAGAGCCTCATTCTTTGTTGTGGTTAATGCACTTTGCTATGTTCTCTATGTTTCCTCTTCTACATCGTGACAAACTGGTTCTAGCATATATGGCTCTTTATGCTCTCTTTGTCCTTCTTTATTTTGCACCTGGTGGGCCAGGTGGAAGGTGCAGCAGCAGCAAAACTCTCGATCAAAGCCAAAAGTCCAAGTCACACATGAATTTCATTTCTTCCATTGCTTTCCACCCACTTGTAATGGGCTTTCTCTGTTTGTTCTCTCTTATTCTGCATGTTATTTACTTAACTACGCATCCTCCAAACAGGTATCCTTTCCTTTTTGATGCAGTGATTATGCTTCTCTGCTTCTCTCAGTTCATTTTATTTACTTTTTACTTTAATTCACAGCAATGGATGTTGTCGAAACATCTTACATCAAAAGATAGACAAAAGAAGCTTATCTGATTATTGACTAACACTAACTTTATGAGAACGACTTCTGCTTTTTATCAGGATGTATCAGGATGTGGTGATTGACTCATTTTAAATACTTGCTTGGTGATCATGTGTGTGTGTGCGCGCGCGCGTGTGTGTGTGTGTGTGTATAGCTTTTAATATGTTAAATTTATGTTCAGCCCACTCTTACATGTTTTCCAGCTAAATTGTGTCGGCATGATTTTGTATCTGAATGGTTACCCTCGCATGCCATGTGAGTATGACTATGTGAATAAAGGTACAGTGAAAGTGTCAAAAGAGCCTTTTTAGGGTTCTAAACAAAGAACGTGTTTCCAATGTGGAATAGTACCAGATTCAAATTTCTCTATTTTCCTTCATTCTTCCTTGAATGAATGTGGGCAGTAGACTCTTTAGCTCACTCTGGCTCAAAAGTGATTAAGACTTGAACAAGAACTGGGCAATACTCTTCTCTGGTTCTGTGGTTCATAGCTTGATTAGGCTAAGGTTCTGATTCTCTTCCAAGAATCCCGGTTTGCTAATTCCTCTTTAGGTTGACTGGGGAAGCTAGTAGCAGCTGGCTCATGCATCTATCACTATATAAGAAAGAAAAGGTAGAAATGGGTTCAAATTGAAGAGTTTCTTCCATACAGAACACTGGCATTCTAGAATTACTCTCTCGATTTCTGTAGAAGTTCATTGAATTAGGATCCCATAAGCTTAGCATCTTTAATCTTTAGAATTTGGTTTTCAGCCAGTCTTCACACTTGCTTAATAAACCATACATTTGGACCATCACAAGTCTTTATTACTCTTTTAGTTAAACCTGAAAAAGGAATAAGTTCTATTCCCGGAACCCACACCCAAAAGGTTCCATTTTCATGTCGTGTTATTAGATTATTATATCTAAAATGAACAACCTAATCAATCTTAGGCTATGTTTGGTATATGAAAACATTTTCTGTTTTCATTCTCTAAAAAATATAAAGAAATCACCATATAGATATGTGTAGTTTATAGAAATGTATGTATGTTTTAGAAAATGAAAATGATAATAGACTTAACATTGAGAATAATTTTTTTTTAATCTCATTTCTAGATCCATTTTCTAAAACACATATACATTTCCCCTCACAAAACATATCTTACATAATAGTTTCTTTGTATTTTTTAAAAAATAAAAATAGAAAATGTTTTCTCATACCAAATATAGTTTTAATTTCTGTCCTAAGATTCATACTTATAACGATGTTTAAATTAGTATCTTAAGTTAAATGGTATGATACGTGTTGAATTATTTTAATGATGGTGCTTCTCGGGAGATCGGATTTGTGCGCTCGCCTTTATTGGAGTAGGGGCCGTTACCATCTCGATCAATACTAGTTGGTATTTAAGGTTGTTTTCTATGAGACTATCGGAGATTGTAAACAAGATCTGAGTTTTGACACATGATTTGATGGAACAAAAGACCGTTGCCGGGTTTAACTAACGAATAAAAATTGAAAAGGAAAAAAGAGAACATGTCGGTCCTCTTGGTACAGTTTTTATTCATGTTGAGTGTTTACTTATTATCAATCCAATGATCACAACCGTACAAGCATCTATACTTTCAACAAAATGCACGGCGAGGATCAAACTTTTTTCTTAGCTTAATGTTCTTCTGTCCTATATTCATATGAGCCTAAGGGTCAGACTACCCCAAACAGGGGCATCTCCAAAGCTCATCGAAGAATAAATTCCTTTAGCTTTCAGCAAAAAGGGACCAAATTGCATATGTCCATTGTCTCACTTTTCCCATCCTTTTTGACTGTTTAGTCAATAATTCCACCTCCTCGTTATCTTTCTCATAATATGAAAAATGTGAAGCCCCTCTTTAATCATTAGTAGATGATTATTCTTTGATCTTCCTCCCTCTCTAAATATCACCTTTCCGTCATCGACGACATTTAACTCTTAATCAATCTCACAGTTATTCGATCTTTAACAATAATGTTAGATAAATCCTACGCACCGACTTGCCAATCCCTGCGGCCGGATCCGGACTCAGTACATTGCGTAATAATTAAATAAATTTTGTTTATTAAAGGAACAAATCCAAAGATGATACGATTTAGGTTCTTAAAACGGATTCTAACTACCCCTTTGTCTCAGAATTAGAGAAAGTGTAGACTAATTTCTAGATTAACGTTTCGTCAAGGTTGATGTTGGATTATTCTTGATATCCACTTGAGTCATTTTTTTTTGGCCGGAGAGCCTATAAAAGGAGAACGGTTTGAAAATCATGTGCTTGCTCGGGCATTGCTTTTTGACATTTGTGTTCATGTATATATTTCCCCATGTGCATGAGCCATGCAAAAAATCTTCAAATGCTTTTGAATGATTGGTCTTTATAATTTTATGTGTAGGGAAGTCTGAATTTCTTCAGTCCAAAAGTGATTCTCGATCGTAAAGGACAAATGCAAAATGTTTTTAAAGTTCATTCTTTTACACATTCTATCATTGTGAGTGTTGGCCGAAATAAATATCCTTGTGAATGTTAAATCACCGTCCTAATCTTAATTGGTTTTTTCTGTTGAAGAAATTTTGTCATAGGAAATATGATATTGAATGGGATGAGAGACAGTGTATGAAGTACGGAAATCGTTCAAATAAGAAAGGGGACGAGTGGTGCGATTTGACCTGCGAATCTGGATTGGTTGTGTTTGTGGCTGTTGAACATTTGTAGCAGGCGGTGCCACGGGGTTAACGAGTTCGGTTGTTGAGTCATCCGGTCAATTGTGGAAGCCTTACCTTGTTTTTCATTCTCATTGGTCTTTGTGCTGTCAAAGTTATTAACAACAGGCAAAGGAATTCTAAAGAATTTATTAAGCTCCCCATGTGTATCATCTTTCATAGGGAAAAAAGGTTTATCTTCTACAAAGTAACATCACATGAAACATATAGTTCTTTAGAATAAAAATCATAGCATTTGTAACCCTTTTTAGTAGAAGGATACCCAACAAACATGCATTTAATAGCACGTCTGTCTAACTTATCACGCTTGTGCTCAGGAACGTGAACATAACAACTACAACCAAACACTCAAATTAATGTGAGATAGAACATTAATCTGTCTATTTTTCAAAACTTCAAGAGGTGATTGAAAATGGTTAAATACCCAAATTGGCCCTCAAACTATACCAAAATGGACAAATTGACCCCTAAACTTTTATTTGGGACAATTAACCCCTCCAACTTTCATTTTGGGACAATTAACCCCTCAAACTTTATTTTCAAAGGAAATTTCTATTGAATTAAGGGCTACTTTGTCCCTAAATAATAATTTTGAGGGTTTAATTGTCCCAAAATAATAATTTTGGGGGGTTAATTATCCCAAAATAATAGTTTAAGGGGGTAATTGTCCCAACATAATAGTTTGAGGGGTCAATTGTCCCAAATAAAAGTTTAGGGGCCAATATGTCCAAAAATATATAGTTTAGGGGCCAACTTGGGTATTTAGCCGATTGAAAATTGAGTACTCTACTAGGCAGTCTATTTATGAGATAACATGCAGCAAGAATAGCTTCAGACCAATATTCTTTGGGACCATTCATTTGAAACATCAAGCATCTTGTTACCTCTATTATATTCATGTTCTTTCATTCAGCGATCCCATTTTGTTGAGGAGTACCGGCACATGAATTTCGATGTATAATTCCATGGTCAGCAAAAAGTTTTTGAAAGAGCCATGATCATATTCAATACCATTATCAATTCTAAAGCATTTTATTTTAGCATTGTATTGATTAGAAACCATATTCATAAAATCTCGAAATCATGAGAACACCTCACTTTTTTGCTTTAATAAGTAAATCCAAGTGCATCTAGATTTGTCATCAATGGATATTAAAAATCATTATAGGATTCCAAAGGAGCGAGAAATTATTTTATGGGTCCGTCTCATCACGTCATCTATGGGACCAACCAATAAAATATTGCCAACTTCAAATAATTGCTAAGGTTTAACTCCTAGTTTTAAGAAGTAAGATTTATTGGGTAAGTCTTGAAATTAATTAAGGTTATTAATGGGTAGGGTTTTAGTAATTGTAAATAAATTTTTGAGGTGGCAAAATTCTATTGGTTGATCCCATGGATGACATGGTGTGACAGACCCTTATAATAATTTCTTCAAAGGAGCACACCAAACAACTGAATGTATTAAATCAAAAAGTTCAGCAAAAACATTGAGCGAGTGTGAAAAAAGAATCCTAGTCTGTTTGACAGATTAGTCTCACAATTTTGAAGAATTTTTTTTCAAATCAAGTTTCAAGACACTTAACACATGATTTGAAGGATGGCCCATCCTCAAGTGCCATATCAAAGATTTCCCTTGCAACTTCTAGAGATTAAGGCTTTATTCCTTTCAACTAGCAAATAGAGACCATCATGATTAGAGCTGTCCAAGAATCGAGCTAGCCGCCTAAGCCTGTAAGCCCGTCCGATATTTGGAAGGGTTTGAATAAGAATTTTAAATTTAAAGGCTGCACTTGGACAAAATTTATTGACCTATTTAGAAAATGGGCCAGCTTGGTCATAGGAATAAAAGCCCGGGCCCGGCTCCTTTACTATTATTTGATATAAATATATTTTATATATTTATTAATATTGGTGTTTTCTTTTTTTTTTTTAACATGATATTGGTTTTTTTAAATATGAGTAGTATTTAGACTTTGTAAATTTTATAAAATTGTCTTGGATAATAATTTTTTGAATATATGATGATTTACTTTTATTTATATTATAAATTGATATAAACTAATTTTTTAAATTAATATTTGAAAAAAAATTAAACGGGCCTTTGAACGGTACTCAGGCTTATATAAATATTTTGAGGCCGAACTTGGATAAAAGAAGAGACTCGAATTGTCGGGCCAGGCTGGGTTGGGGCAAGCATATCTCTTACAAATTCTTGCATGGGCCTGGCCCATGGACACCTCCAGTTATGATGCACTCCTTCACCAATTGTCTTCCTCGTGACCCTGTCCTGGAATGTTACATAATTTGGAGAAAAAATGACATTACAGTTTAGTTCACGAGTAATTCTACTAATAGAGTAAGTTAGAGGAAAATGATGGCATAAAAAAAGCATCACATTTTTTAGAGTGAGGAAAAGAATTTATTTTACCAGCTCCTTGGACAGGAAAAAGAGTTCCATCAACAATGGCTCTCTATTAGTGTCTCTTTTAAGTTCTGATATGCATTTATCGATTTTAGAATTATGGTCAGTAGCTCCAGGATCAATTATCCAAGTATTATTTCTAGAAGAGTGCATGGCACATGAGGAGCTAAGATTTGAAGAATGCAAACCTTATATGATTGAAGTCATAGAGGAATTACTTAGTTGGTGAAGAAGATGAGCCAATTTCTTAATTGAAATCTGGGCGTTTTCATCAGCAGCTTGTTTATAGTTTTGTCATAATTGATTACAACTTGGGCTGTAAAACAATCCGCTTTGGCTTTAACCTTTTTGGGTCTTAGATGTGGATACAAAATCCAGCATTTGTCTTTTATGTGTCCAACACCCATGGCAGTGATCACACTTAGGCTTTCCCTTTGATTTGTTTCTAGAAACAATATGTGCTTTTCCTTTAGTAATGTCCCTTCGTCGACAATAAATGCACTTGATTTAGTAGATTCAATGCTTGGCTTAACATCAAAGCTTGTAGCTTTCTTTAGAACTTTTTCCTATTGAATTATCACACAAACTGTATTGAAAGATGGAAGTTCACTCTTCATAAGGATCTGGCTCCTGAAATCGCCACAAGTTTTAAATTTACAAGTAGTTGTAATATTTTGTCTTCCTCAGCTTGTTGTTAAAGAGTTGTAGATCAGTGACAGAAGGACGATAATAGCTTAATTCATCCTTTCTCAACTGATATATGCAAGAAGCATTATTCTATTAGCTATACATAGCCTTTATAAAATTCCAAAGATCCTTAACGGTTTCAACAAAAGTGAAAATTTTAGCGACCTTAGGTTCCATGGAATCAAAGATCTAAGACATTACCAGATGATCATTACTTTGCCATTCGTCAAAGAAAGGGTCTTCTGGTTTGGGTGTTGGCTTTTTCGGAAGACGATATGTGCTTTTCCTTTAGTATTGTCCCTTAGTAAACAATAAATGCACTTGATTCAGTAGATTCAATGCTTGGCTTAACATCAGAGCTTGTAGCTTTCCTTAGAACTTTTTCCTATTGAATTATCGCATAAACAGTATTGAGAGATGGAAGTTCACTCTTCATAAGGATCTGGCTCCTGATATTGCCATATTCAGGTTTTAAATTTACAAGTAGTTGTAATATTTTGTCTTCCTCAGCTTGTTGTTAAAGAGTTGTAGATCAGTGATAGGAGGACGATAATAGCTTAATTCATCCTTTCTCAACTGATATATGCGAGAAACATTATTCTGCTAGCTATACATAGCCTCTATAAAATCCCAAAGATCCTTAGCAGTTTTAGCAAAAGTGAAAATTTCAGCGACCTTAGGTTCCATGGAATCAAAGATCTAAGACTGTAATACCTAGTCCTATATTAATTTGCATTGGAGCCATATACTAAGGAATTTACCATTTTACCCTTGTTTAGGTTTTATTTTCCAAAATGGGACAATTGTTCCCATATAGCTTAAGATTTAGATATCTTGGTAAATTCCCCTCATTTTTGTAAAATTTTGTCAATTTGTTTTAATTTTAAAATCCTCTCATTTTATCCTAATGTGCATAATTGCTCTTTGGGACGCAAAGGGAATTTTTAAAATTCAATAAGGGTATTTTCGTCATTTGACCAAGAAATTGTCTAGAAAATTCAAGACAACTTTTTAATGTTTCTTCTTCCTTTTTCCCTTGCATGGCCGAACCCCTCCAAAACACCTCCTCCACCATTTTTCTTCATACCAAGCTCCAAGACTCCCATGCAACCACTCTCTCTCCAAATTCCACCATAATTTTTAAGAAAATTTACTACTTTACCCTCCAAGCAACATCCTCACCAAGAAAATTTCAAGAAAAGCCTTATACAATTGCATCAAGTTTACAAGTTTCAGCTTGCATAAGAGCTTAAGGTGTGTTTTCACATCTTTTCATTTTGTTTCCATTCTTTTATAAATTCTATGCAATAAAATGATGAATATAAACTCTATGCATGAAGATTTTTGTATTCTCTTTAATTTAACATTTGTTTATGGCTCCCAAAACCCAATAACATGCATGTCCATAAGACCCAAGTGTAGATAGTGAATAGGAGAAACTTAGTTGGATGATGAAAAGCTAAGCTTATTAAGCAAATGACTAAGTTCTATAAAAATGACATTTTGCCACCCTAGAGAAAGCCTTATGTTTTTGGTCATAGCTATGGAATTTTATTCCACAATTGGTAATTTGGCCACATTAGAAAGTGATGTGAGTTAAGAAATTGGAAGAAAGAAGTTTAGGAGGAGTAGTTGTAGAGTAAATCCCCATTTTAGCCTAATAGGGGCCATCTTGGACAAGCACCATCTAGGAAATTCATTGGATGCTAAACGAAGGAGGAACAAATCATAAATAGGTGCAGAAATAGATGTAGGGGGTTAACACCCTCAAACAAACACTACGATTAGCGATGATCTCTCCAAGTGTAAGGGAAATTGCATTTTTCCCTCCAAATTATCGTGTAGGTGTTAAAACACGATCATTTTTGGCGTACAGTGTCCTTACGACGTACTTAAACTATAGGAATTGGAATCACGAGATTCCCACACCTCTAACCCACTTAACTAAAAAATTCACCTATTCTAGGGGTAAAATCATCCAACTTTTTCGTTATAAGGAGTTAGCACGAATGGAAAGTACGTACAGGTGCTAATTAGTGAAACAAACTTGCTCGCGCCTTAAGAATGCCTATAGGATCACTAGAACTCGATTTGGACCCTTAGGTTCTCAATTTGCACATTTAGTTCATGAATTAGGCAATTTCAATATGATAGCTCAAATGGTCTTTTAGCTAGTCGTAACCCATTGTTTGACCAATTATATAGGTGGTGAACCCTCTTCTAAGGATCCAGAAAAGGAAGATTAGTGGGAGTGCGCACCCCCCCTAAACTTGTGAGTGAGACTCGATAGACTTAAATAAGTTTTCTTGGTTTTCTGGCATGTTTATCTCTGTTTTGTATTCTTATGTGTAAATGCAATATTTTCTTGAATAAAGGGTCATGCATCTTTGTAAATTGATTCCTTTATAAATTATGAATGTTGGTGGATGGTTAGAGGTCACTGCAGTGGCGTCTCTCACGGGCCGAGCTTGTGGAGCCGGCGTGAGTAGGCTTATCACTCTCACAAGGGGTGGATGGTACAGGGGAATTTGTGCGCACATTGGTTGTGATGTCGCGACCCCTGTGGGAGTACTATGGACATAGCTACGTACCACCCATAGTGAAGGTTCATGCCAACGTCGAGGAATGGGCCTTTCTTAAAATAAAATAAAGGAAAATCACCTCGACGGGTTCGAATTCCATCTTGGCCGGGTGGAGTTTGAACAGTGTGTTTTGGCATGCCCCTGAATGAATTTAGTTAGCCTGTTTTACGCCTAAACTTTGAAAGATTTTCTGTTACTTGTAAATTTTCCCTGACCTGGTGTACAGAAATACTTACCCGTCGATGTTCATACTTTTAGACGTCGACGGGTGTGTGAATAAATGGATTTTATGGAAGTTAGAGATTTCTACCCGTCGACGTCCATATACTTACCCGTCGACAGGTGGTTGAATGATCGAGTTATGTTCAAAGTCATAAATTTTTAACCGTTGACGGCCAAAGGGTAGATGTCGACGTCTCTGCACGTCTCCTAATTACAAACACCAACTTGAGGTGCCCGTCGACGTACATAGGTCTAGACGTCGACGGGTGAGCTAATAGCCTCGATATTTTGGAAGTCAGAAACTTTCATACGTCGATGGTCAGGCTTTAGACGTCGATGTCTAACACTAGCCGTGGACGTCCACCCTTAACCCGTGGATGGGCAGCTTGGTTTTTCGAAAAATTGGAGTTATTGAGTTTCTACCAGTCGACGGTCAAGAGCTTACACGTCGACGGGTGTACTTGTATGTTCCGATTATGTTTTTAGCTTGCATGTCCATTTGCCACCCTTGAAGTATACGAATTGATTTTTCATAATCTTGTCTCACTCACTGAGCGTTTAATCATATGCCCACCCTCGCTTTCCTCTAAAACCATTTTCAGGGTTGGAAGATTGTAGATAGAAGGTAGAAATTTAACAAGGAGCGAACCCGACCGGAACTGACACTGCTTACAAGTATGTAAATAAGTTCTGTAATCTACCATCGGGGGTCCATCGGCTGCGTTTTCCTACAAGTTTCTTTTTGGTGTCTTTGTAAATATTATACAATATTTCCCATATGTAGACTAAAGGAAAAGTTTCAGAATAATCAAGTTGTTAGTATTTCAACCAACTTTGAAATTTCTACTTTTATTAAAGACCAATCTTGATGCAAACTAAATATATTTTATATATTTAGCAATTACACTTTATGTTTAATAGCCCGAGTATTATTAGCCTTGCGTGTTTTAGGTTTTGGGCGAAGCGCGCCGTTCAAAATCTTTAGCATGCGGCGGTTGTCACATTTCGACTCCGCGGGGTTTGGGTGTGACAAAGACATTACCAGATGATCATTACTTTTCCATTCGTCAAAGAGAGGGTCTTCTGGTTTGGGTATTGGCTTTTTTCCATTTACATACCCAATTTTTAATCTCCTACATAGTGCAAAAGAGGCAGCTCTTGACCACATGACATAGTTGTATCTATTCAATGGAATAATGGTAAGCCGTAGACTAGTATTGAAGTCATTCTCATGAGGGTTTTTTTTAGAAGAACCTACTTCAGCCATTTCGAATCAACGAAGATAGAAGAATAGAGAAAGAATTAGAGAAAAATGATTGATTTGGAGGATGATTAATAGAAATACAATATACGGATGCGTAACTAGACTTCCTACTCAGATTTCTCTAAAGCATTTATGCTTCCTGAGTGCTATTTCTAATAACAATGAACCTAGCTCCTTTGATGAAGCAAACTCTCAACCAGTGTGGAAAAAGATTATGGAGGAAGAACTTCAAGCTTTTAAGAAAACTCATACTTGGGATCTTATGGAGCTACGTGAAGGAAAAAAATCAGTAGGGTGCAAATGGTTTTATGAAGTCAAGTACAAGAGAGATGGATCAATTGAAATATACAAAGCATGGCCCGTTGTAAAAGGATATACACAAACTTATAGAGTGGACAATAAGGAAACATTTGCTCTAGTCATAAAAATGAACATAGTTCGGGTTCTTCTATCCATTGCTGCAAATCTAAAATGGCCGCTTTATTAAATGGATGTCAAAAACACGTTTTTACATGGGGACTTAGAGGCGGAAGTTTATATAGACCTTCCATTAGGACATCTTAAGGAAGGACAAAACAAGCTGGTTGTAAGTTGAGGAAAGCAATTTATGGTTTAAAACAATCCCCTCGAGCTTGGAATGCCAAATTTAACTTTGCCTTAATTAATGCTGGTTTTCAAAAGAGCTCAGTAAACTCATTTGTAAAATGTGAAGGCTCTTCCACAACAATGGTATTGATTTATGTTGATGATACATCATTACGGGAAGCTGTGTAGGGAAAATCACCCTGTTTAAAAAATATTTTTAGCAAGAATTTGAGGTCAAAGACGTTGGTGAGCTCAAATATTTCTTAGATATTGAAGTTGCGTACTAAAAAAAGGGAATATAAATTTTACAAAGAAAATATGTTCTTGACCTTTTGAAAGAAATTGGAAAAATAGGAGCCAGACCAGCTGATACTCCAATTGATCCTAAAAACAGGCTAAGCTTGTCCGAGGGAAACTTTGTGGAGACCCGGCCTAACGTGCGAGGTATTGTCCGCTTTGACTCGAAGCCTCATGATCTTGTCCCACAAAAGGCGCCTCACAGTATTGGGTTTGGGTCTCAGCTTATATAGCACACAGAAATCCCACATCCTGACGATGTGGGATTGGAGCGTTACAATCACACTCCCTTAAAGGCTTGACGTCCCCTACAAGCCCAACACACATAAATCCAGGACCACACCAAACGTTGGGATTCTAGAGGTGGCTCCCACCGCTCTCACGTGATGTAGCACTTAGTTCCTAGCCTACCTGGTGCCTGCTCTGATATCAATTGTGGAGACCCGGCCCAACCTGCGAGATATTGTCTGCTTTGGCCCGAAGCTTCACGATTTTGTCTCACAAAAGGCACTTTTTGAGTGGGATAAAACCGTGAGGCTTCGGGCTAAAGCAGACAATACCTCGTAATTTGGGCCGGATCTCCACAAACTTACTTGAAGATGTTGGCAAATTCCAAAAACTAGTGGGGAAATTAATCTATTTGACAATAACAATACCGTATATAGTGGACACGGTTAGCTTAGTCAACCAATTTATGCATAAACCAAGAAGTTCTCATATGCAAGTTGTGGATAGGATTTTAAGGTACTTGAAGTCTTCACCCGGAAAAGGAGTTTGGATGAAAAGAAATGGAAATGTGGCACTGACAGGTTATACCAATGTAGATTGGGCTGGAGACACAATAGATCAAAGATCTACATCAAGTTATTGTATTTTTGTTGGTAGGAATCTAGTAACTTGGAAAAGTAAAAAGCAAAGTGCAGTGACTAGATTAAGTGTAGAAGCTAAGTATAGAGCTATGGCCTCTGCAACTTGCAAACTAGTTTGGCTCAAATCTCTTCTTCATGATATGGGATTCCAACCACCCACCTACACCAATACCTTTGTTTTGTGACAATCAAGCAACAACTCATATTGCCTCCAACCCTGTTTTCCATGAAAGAACAAAACATATTGAAATAGACTGTCACTTTGTTAGGGAGAAGGTTCAATCCAATGTTATTTGTACTTTTTATGTTCAAAGCGAAAGCTAGCTAGAAGATATTTTTACAAAAAGAGTTCATAAAAGCAAGTTAATAAAGATTCTATCCAAGTTGGGCTTAATTGATATCTTTGCACCAACTTGAAAGGAAAATGTTGAAGAAATTAGTTGACTTGGCAAGATGAATTATCTTTCAGGATTTTCTCCCTTCCAACAGTCAAATAATCCCTTATTTTCAGCCCTCAAATCATTCCCCACTTTCTTTCTTTCTTTCCCTTCTTCTTCATAGCATGTGAATATAAATATGTAGCAGGGATTTGTATTCTAATATGAGAAAATAAGCAGAAAGACTCATTTCCCGTAGATATAGGCTTAATTGGCCGAACCACGTAATCCTTGGTGCCTATCTTTTTCTTCAGTTCTATTCTATTCTCTTTCTCAATTTCAACATTTTCAACTTAAGATAAGAAAAACTGATAATAGGGAGGTGACTTTTTTTTTTTCCACAAAAGATGCCGTAAGTACCAATTATGCATGTTCTCAAATTAGGCCATCCTATCAAGTCATATTTAAGAATAGACATGAGATCCATAATAGGAGTATTCAATATATGATCGACACAAAATGATTATTTTGAGCCAAATTTGTCAAAAAAATCTATGTACTAACTATTTCCTTCTCAAAATATATGTCTAACCTCTCCGACCCACCATTCTTAAACTTAAGAATTAATAACATCTTGCACAAAAACCCTTCTTTTTTTGTACAACCATATGTATTTGTATTCATTTAACGGTCTAGGATTAATCATATTCGAACTGCATCAAATCTCAAATGAAGGAAAGTTCTACTAAACTTGTTTTCCCCACATTGCACAAAAGTCTTTTTAAGCATAGCAAACCAAGCAAATAATAACTTGGTTCTTCTCCATTTTTTAATATAAAGCCAATTTAGATTCAAGTACCTTCTCGCTTTAAACACCATTTCATGTCGTTTTTCTTGCTACTATAACCAAATTGTTGTTAAATACTATTATATATCACTTTTTTTTTTAAAGAAAAAGGAAACTCGTCAATCATCATCCAATATTTATACCTTCTCTGCATATGCATGTGCAAGGAATTAAGGACAAGAATGCATGGGGAAGGTGATGATATCATAGTTTAATGTCGAAATCAGGAACAATGCATGATCATATGTCATTTATTGATATTCATGTATCTTCCATCCCCATAAAAGCATTAATACATTAATAATTAATAGTAAAAAGAAATATTATGCATCTTTTTTTGTCTCACAAGTTGCACCAAGAATCAAACTTATAAAATAAGATTAAAAAAACAAATCAATCTACAAAACCCTGAATAAGAATTCTTTTTTTTAAGCATTTTAAACATAAAAGTATTATTTGATCTCTTCAAAATTCTCTTAAAAATACAATTTCTTTTTTCATATGATTTAAAAAAATGATCAAATCTCTTATTTCATAGCAATGGTTGACTTTGTAAGGCAAGATCAGCGAAAGGGGTCAAATTGGCCCACAAAGTCAAAGGGTATCTCCTGTTAAATTATTGCTTTTGAATAAATTGACCCGAAAAATAGGCCTTAGGCTTTTGTCTTGACAAGAGGCCTTTTGAAGGGAACCAATTGCCAACTTATATTAATGTTTACCGTACAAGGTTTCTTGATCAAATCATCCAAATTTATATTATCTTTGAACTACCTTTGGTTAAGCATTTACAAATATACTACTATTTGATTTGATATATGTAGTGACCCTCAAAAGTTTCAGAACATTTTGCACTTTTTTGTAATGTGGAAATTGTCCCTATGCCATCATGCCAGTACTTTTTAGTTTAAAATTATTTATGTAAATAAATATATTTGTTTTTGAAATTTTGAAATTCTTTTTTTTTGGGTTATATGTTTTAAGAGCAATTTGTTACTTTTACTTTCTAAAAAGAAGAATCAAGAAATATAAAATACACATGCTTATAAGTGGTATTCCCTTTACGTGCATAAGTGATCAACATTTATATTAGGCAAGTTCTAGTATATTAGTAGTGATTAGAATTTAAAATTGAAAAAAATATTTGATCAGACAACTTGTAAAAGATAATAATAACAAACGTCATATATTTTAAAATTTTCATAAAACTTTATGATAAACCTTATTACACATAATTATTTCACTAAGAAACACATATTTGATCAAAGTTTTGTTGAAAGTTTAAGAAAAAAAAATTTGTAAGGTAAATCCTAAAATTTAGGATATCACTGGAATAGAATTTTAGTAATTGTAAAAGTATCTTGAAATTTGTGAAAAAAAAAATTAAGTAAAAGGGTTTTGTACTTAAATAATTATGTTTGTTGTAGTGTATTGAAAGATTATATAAAAAATTAAAAAAATCTGATATGGCATGTTATTATAAAAGGATGTAAAACTATGATTTTATAACCAGCCATCGTTAAAATTGATAGTTGAGATAGACCTATTCACAAATCCGACTATCTACCAATCCGGTAGACAGGCCTGACTTGAGTTGAATGAGGATGATATATAAAAATTATTCATTGTGTGTGTATATATATACACACTCAAATCTCGAGCATGAGGTGGTGATTGTAATTTATAAATATTTTTATCATCAAATATAATTTTGTGGGAAGAGAGAACATCTGATCATTAAGACAAATTATGTAGTACAGTATTTCTTAAAGGAAATTTGATGCCTTTAATTGAGAATATATGAAATTAAACCATCGAGAGTACAAAAGAGTTTTAAAGAAAATTAATAATTTGAGTTTAGCAGAACAACACAAATAAAAGCTCAAAAGATGAATAGGTACAAAACTGAAATTAGTGCCATTACTCAAGAGGAGTTAGTGAAATAAATTATGATGATTTGGGAGAACATGACTTGAATTCCAATTGTTCTATATAGAAATACAAGTAGTTTTGAACATGCACATTTTGTTAACTATCTGTACATCTGAATATTGCAATTGTTCCAAAGAATCTGACAGGGAACTTGAGCATCCTCTCTTATTATAGTAATGTTGGGAATAAAAAAGCTAATGATGGAAGAGGAATAGATACATATAATTAGAAGTTTTGAAATCAAACATATTGAAATGAAATCCAAACGAAAAGACAAAGCACCTAGATGATTCAAATACTTGTTCTTTAACAACATTTGGTTGGTTTAAGTGGTTTGGTATTCATTCTCCATAAGTAAGGTTTCAAATTCAAGTCTTGTGAATGGAAAAAACTATTGTTAGGAGAGCTTTTATACCCATAATAGGTACTAACTTGCTCAAACAAGATTAATCGTAGATCATTAAACAAATACGGATATCTGTGGTTCAAAAAAAAAAAGAATACTTGTCCTTTAAATCTATAAATAGAAAGGAAAATAAAAATTACAAAAGAAACAGGTTGGAAACCAAACAACAGCAGATGTAGGGAGCCAATGGATGGTCACTGGTAGGATTCCTTTTGATTTTTTGAGTTAGGTAAAGGGAATGAAACCATGAGGGGATTTTAGTCTTGATGGAGATCTTCTCTAGCCATCCAAGAGACAACTTGTATATAGAAATTATGCTTAATATATAAACCATAGAAAAATGAAACAATTGACAATTACATTATCTGTCGGTAAAGCGTTGAACTTATTTCAATAAATAAGATTCAAATCCTGATAAATTGACAAACAAAGTTTACAGTCCAAATGAACTCAAAAGACGATGTCTGTTTAATTATTTAGAAATAAATACATACCCTTTTATAGTTAATTGAATTTATAAAAGAAAACAAAAACCATCAAGAGAAGTTTTCAGACATCGAGAAATGAGATATGTAAAGTATTTATTTTCCAAAAAAAAGTTTAAAAGACTTCTTTTCATATAATATGTGCATTGAACATGTACAAGAGACATAATCCTCACACTTCTACAATGTTTGAGTTAGCTGCCATAATAAGAGAAAATCAAGGAATTAGAAATCCCATAGAAATGGAATTCCACTAAAATTTTCCTTATCAGTGTGGTCATTAATAAGACTGCCATAGATAGAGATTCATAAGCTGGAATTAGGGATGTCAATTTGTCCAATCTCCGTTGATCGGGGAAGGAATTTAGGGAACAAGATTAGGGATGGGGACATCATTTTATTCCACGACAGGGTCAAGGACGGGGATGGGGAATACCCTCCTCACCCCGTCCCGTCCCTAAATTCCTTTTTAAGTTATATAAATATATATATTATATTTGTTCGCAATATATAGATATAAATTTTAACCCAAAAAAAGTACAGATATATATTATTTTTTTAGAAAAATATATACTATGTTTATATATAATATATATTATATTTATATTAAATGTAATATATCAAGATATATATAAATTAAAATGAAAACCAAATAATAATAAAATTAATTTTATTAACAAAAGACATACTTATTATTATGTTTATGAATAATATTATGTTTATGTAAATTTTTTATGGTATTTTTATAATAAAATAGTAAAATATACATTTAATAACATAAATATTATATATATACACATAAACCGAGGTAAGAGATTTTCCTTCCCCTTCAAATTTCTTGCGGGGTCAAAGATGGAGAAAAATCTCTCCTTGAAATTTGAGTTGGGGTCAGGAACTGAGACGGGTTAAGAAAATAGAGATCGGAGACGAGAATATATTCCCAGCATATTTTTCACCCGTTGACATCCTTAGCTGGAATTTCATTTTTCCATATGCGGAATTACCACGGGAGTCAACCCTTTTTCCCGGTGTCATAACTCCTCCGGATCATTTTGCTTTGCTACAATTTCCAATTCCAAATAAATTTTTTATTGAATATTCACTATAATTTACCCTTTTATCCTTCTTTCCTTAGTCCCTACCATATACTAGGGGTGTAAATGGTTCGTTTCGGTTTAAATATTAAGGTTTTAATATCCTAACATTTTGGTTCGGATTTTTTTACGGATTTTCGGATAGTTAAAATCCATTAAATTTTGAACTTTTTTCTTTTATAAAAACTCAAATAAGATTATAAAAATTTTAGGTCTTTTAATTTTAGGCTAATAAAATCAAGTATTTTTAAAATTTTAGCTTATTCGGTTCATTCGGTTTTTATATAAACATTCCAAAACCCTAATCTAATTACCGATTCGGTTCGATTATCAATTTTTTCGGGTTGCTTGAACAGCCCTATCATATACAATGTGCTATCTTCAATTCATTGGTCCAAAAAGTCCATTTTTTATTTTTTATTAATTTCCTTTTAAAAATGTTTTCATGGGCTTCCGGTTCTAACTATAAATGGATTCATTCCGTGGCACCAAAACACCGAACACGCCAAAACATTTTTCTTTCTCAATTAATTTCTTTCTCTATAGTCTCTCTTTTCTGGCTCGAAACTGTTTTCTTTCTTTTTTTTACTAAACTCTTGCTGACCATCTGAGATCATCGACCATGGCTGCTTTGGTGCTGTTGTTGCTGACCCTTTTCGTCCTATTCATTTCCTTGCTGCTCAAAGTTTTCCTGGACACTATTGAATGTTACATGGTGAATCCTAGACGTATCAGGAAAGTCATGGCACAGCAAGGAGTGCGTGGCCCCAAACCACGCGGAGTTACCGGCAACATGACGGAAATGTGCAGTCTAACCTCCAAAGCCACCTCTAAAGACATGGATTCCATCCACCATGACATCGTCTGTCGGCTTCTGCCGCATTTTGTCACCTGGTCTAAATCTTATGGTATATTATAAAATTTCCTAGATGTGACACTTCAACGAGGAGGTTTGATTAATTTCTAGTATGGTCAAACAGGACAGCTTATGTTTTGTTTTGTTTTGACAGGGAAAAGATTTATATATTGGCATGGGATTGAGCCAAGGATGTGTTTGACGGAGACTGAGTTGATCAAGGAACTTATGACCAAGCACCACCTTGTGACAGGGAAATCATGGCTGCAACAGCAGGGCTCGAAACATTTTATCGGCAGAGGTTTGTTAATGGCCAACGGCCAGGATTGGTATCACCAGCGACATATAGCTGCTCCAGCATTCATGGGAGACAAACTTAAGGTATAGTTTCTGATTTGTTTCAGGTTGGTTTTATCTTCTGATGATTAATTTTCTTTTGTTGTTTGTTTTTTAATGGTTTATTTTGCAATTTGGAACAGAGTTATTCAGGGCACATGGTAGAATGCACCAAGCAGATGCTCCAGGCACTGCAAAATGCGGTGGAATCAGGGCAAACAGAGATTGAAATCGGAGCATGCATGGCCAGACTTACTGCTGATATAATTGCCAGAACCGAATTCGCTGGCAGTTACGAGAAAGGAAAGCAAATATTCCATCTTTTAACGTCTCTGCAACGCCTCTGTGCTGAAGCAAGTAGACACCTTTGCTTTCCAGGGAGCCGGTGAGTGTCTTATTAAATTCTTTTTCTTGGGTTAATTACCCTGAAATAATTTTCTGATTCTTTTTCTGATAGAAGTGTATTTATATATCCTATTTCCGTGGTCAGATTTTCTTGTTTAAATTAAATTTACCAGATCCGATCCATCATTTTCAAGTTAGTTCTAGTTCTTTGAAAAGACCCTGGATTCTGTTTTCTCATTGATTTTCTTACAGGTTCCTTCCAACCAAATATAACAGAGACATAAAGTCCCTGAAGATGGAGGTTGACAGATTACTGTTAGAGATCATACAAAGCCGAAGAGATTGTGTAGAGATCGGTCGGAGCAGTTCATATGGGAATGATTTATTGGGTATGCTTCTGAATGAGATGGAAAAGAAGGGAGGTGACAAATTCAGCATAAACCAGCAGATGGTTATGGATGAACTGAAAACTTTCTTCTTTGCCGGCCATGAAACCACTGCCCTTTTACTTACATGGACTGTCATGTTACTAGCCAGCAACTCTGCCTGGCAAGAGAGAGTTCGAGCTGAGATCAAACAGGTCTGCAATGGTGAACCTCCTTCTGTTGATCAACTCTCCAAACTAACTGTGGTAAGCAAAATAAGCTTCTTAACTCCATTTTTCTTTTTCCTTTTTGTCTCCTCTCCCCATTTTTTTTGGTGGGAAAGAGGGGATAAATTTTAATTTTGTTTTCATGGTTTTTTTTTTTGGAATAATAAAAGGGTAGGATTTTGGTAGGCCGACTATTCCACCACTAAGCTATTTTTGGACAAAGCCAATATGTCTACCTATACCAGATCCTACTCAGCTACTTCTATCTGTCTGGTAGCAGTAGCTGTGACCATTTTAATTTTATTAGAAAGTCATGCATATTCCATTTTGAATTGAAAAATCCAAAATCATACTAAAATAATAGTATTGGACCTTGTATCTATATAGATGACAAGGCAGCCTAAAAAGGCTCCAGCAATGGTATAACAGGAAGTTTGCTAGTCTCCACCGGAAACCCTGCAATAGATTCTATTGAACAGCTTATACTTCATGGCTCTCCACTTCAGGAATTTGTTCTTTAATCACTCTTATACTGGCTTAAAAGCAAAAACCCAAAAGAACCCCCCATTTATTAAACTTTATGGCTGCTTCGCTGGCCTAATTTTTGGTCAGCTAAAAAAGGGGTCTAAGGACTTAACATTGCCTCAAAAAAGAGCACTTGTCATTGGAAAAAGAAAAACAAAAAATTAATGCACCAGTGGCATCAAATATCAATAGTTTACTCTGTTAACTTACATCAATATTGTCCTCTTTGACGTTTGCAGCTAAACATGGTCATAAATGAATCACTGAGACTCTATCCGCCGGCAACTGTCCTGCCCCGGATGACTTTCGAAGACATGAAATTGGGTGATCTTTTCATTCCAAAGGGACTTTCAATATGGATACCGGTGTTGGCCATACATCACAGTGAAGAATTATGGGGTAAAGATGCGAACGAATTCAATCCTGATAGGTTCAGTTCAAGACCGTATGCCTCCAATCGTCATTTCATGCCCTTTGCAGCTGGTCCTCGAAATTGTATTGGCCAATCTTTTGCCATAATGGAAGCTAAGATCATATTAGCCATGTTGATCTCAAGGTTTAGCTTCACAATTTCGAAAACTTATCGCCATGCCCCCGTCGTTGTCATGACTATAAAGCCGAAATATGGAGTCCAAGTGTGTTTGAAGCCATTGGATCCTTGAAGCAGGCTGGATTTTAAAGTGGAATCCTCTTGAGTTGACAACTAGTTTTTGATAAACACCAGTACATCACGTTCGGAAATTTTTTACCCCCTTCAAAGGAGGAGATAGAGATGGAAATGATCGTGCCTTTGGGAGGATTTCCCTTTTTTAGGTTTATATTTTAGAGAAAGTGGCGAGTGGGTGGAGGGATTAGAACCTTTTTAATTTTTTGTTTTGTAGGTAACAATCAATAGGTCAAGTATTAGTTGTTAGTATTATGTTAATCGAGATAGTTACTAATAAAATCGAAGAGGCAAAGATCAACTTTCAAAATTCAAGTTTTCTTTCACACATTTTATTGCCCCGAGTGTAGATAAATCGGGGGAAAAAAAAAGTATAGACAAAGTTATTCATTTCAAAGGTCACGATGAATGATTGAACCATATTGAAATTTCTAAATCAATTACCAAATCAATTAGATTTTAGCCTTGAATTTTTTAGACTTATGGAACATGTGTTAATCTTCACACCATTAAATAGCATAATTAACCAAAACTAAGATATCGAAGGATAAAACCAAGCTTTAGAAGCCATGCGCTGTTTAGATAACCATTAGAAACTTATTGGGATGAGAAAAAGTAAAATCAAATCAAAGAAAGTGACAGAGTGAAAATGGCTTCTTCTTTAATTAGTTAATCAGGATGCTCCGTAATGATAACACACATATAAAAATTACTTATTTATACGGCAAATACTAATGGGGCACCTATGCACATGTTAAGCATCATTTAGTATTTAGTCTTTTTTTTAAAATGTTAAAAACTATTTATGCACTTCAAACGTTAATTAAAAATTTGTTAGTATACCTTTTCAAGTTTTAAAAAATTACTAAACTCTTTTATTTAATATTTTATTTTAGAGTTGTAAAAGTATTTATATTTTGATAAAGTTTAGCCTCATATTAAATTTTTATTTTATTTCAAGTGTAAGTTTTTAAATTTAAAACTTATTATAGTAGGATTTTAGAAAAATTTCAAACATTTTTAATAAATTTTAGCCCCAAATTTCATTAAAAAAATTTTAAGATAAGTTTTAAAACTTAAAACATCCATCTTGTAGGGTTTTAGAATAAATTAAAATAATTTATTAAAATTTAATATAAAAATTATAAAAGTAAAATTATGATTTTATAAAAATATAAACCATAAGAATATTTTTATCTCAAAATATTAACATCAATTAACTTTTTTATGGGACCTATCTAATTATTAAAAGCACAAAATATAAAACAAAAAAAAAATTCTCTTTTCCTGAAAACAACAGCGGTTTAAGGGTACATCCTTGCACCCATTAACCAGATCGTATATATATTCATCCACCTTTTTCCCTTCAAAATATAGTATATGTTTTTCATTTTATTTCACAAAGTGTACCTTAGCTAGCTTTACATTAAATAAAAAAAAGTTGTAATTTGACAAGAGTATTATTTTTCATTTCTTCTTTTTTTTGTCAAAAAAAATTCAAAAGTATGAAATATTACCTCATCTCCAAGGTTATGATAAGTCGTCAACTTACAAATATTTCAAATTTACAAATTCTTATCAATAAAAACACGTAGAGACTCAAATCCGCATACTTCACACAATAAATTCAAACCTTAACCATTTTACCCGGCAATTAGCTTCATTTCGTTTTTTTTTTTGGTGTTTCAAAAGAATGCTTTATTTCTCAGTACCCCATCATCTGCTTCCACCAGTATGTGAATATGCTCCACCACTACTCTTAAATTTCTCTTTAAAAATTAAAAAAAAAATCTTCAAACCTCTATTTATTTAATTCTTTAATTATCTTTTTTTCTGTCATTGTCCAAGACACTGTGTACGAGAAATTTCCAGTTCCGCATGCTCTCTTACAAGCGTGCAGATTAGTAGTACGCCTTGGGGTTTTTGTTTTCATGAATATCGAACAATTATCATTTTTCTTAATCCTACTTTAGCATTTCCTTCCCTTCTTCTCGATGCTTCTCTCTCTTATTGAGCAGAACAGGAAAAAAAAAGTTGTAGATTTGACACAGAGGATAGAATTAAGACTCTTGTTTAAATTTAAATTAAATGCAATGTTTTAGTACTAAAGAAATTGAAGGTGATGTTTTTATGGATTTTGTTTGATTTGTTTGATAGAATCATGAAATAACATAACTATACATATATCTACGACTATGACAATAACATACAAAATTAATTGAAATTTGAAAAGATATTACAAGAAATCTCAAATTGCATATTTTCATCGGAAAAATGTGTGCAAAAAATGAATAATTTGGATTCAACTTGTCTCCAGATTCAACTTTATTCTTTGAATATAACTTATGAATCACAATTAATAAGTGAATTCTACATATGTGAACGGTAATAAGAATATTATGAATCAGGAGAAATTATTACATCGATTCATATCATCACTTTAATCATGGGATCAATCAATAGAATTTTTTTAACTTAGAAATTTACTATCTATAATTATTAAAATCCTTCCTCATTAATGTCTTTAATTTCAAGACTTTTCTTGTAAATCTCACTTCTCAAAACTAGGGGCTAAACCTGTTACTAAATTAGGGGGCTAAATTTTAACAATTATTTTGAGTTGAGAAGATTCTATTGGTTGGTTACATGGATGACGTGGTGGGACAGACCCATATAATAATTTCTCCTGAATTGGTGCATTAGAAAGTAATGTTAAGGAGTAATTATAGAGGTAAAAGATGATGAGATTTGTATTATTTTCATGTGAAAATGCGCAACATAAAAACTAGAAAAGGAAAAGTAATTCCAAAAAAGCAGCCGATGGTTTGAAATTGGAAAAAGAGTTAAGAAATTATAGGCAAAAGGGAAAGAAGAGAAGGAAAAAAAAAACCAAGATATTCAATCCAAAAAAAGGAGATACATGCATTTAAAAGGTGATTCACAAATCTATGTCAAGATTACAATATCAATTTCTTAATTAATTCAACTTACACTAAGATTTTTGGCCAAATAAAATCGCCCAATAACAATAAAATTTGACATCAATTAAACATTCTTCTTTCAATTTAATTATTTAAAGAGTTTTGCTATATAATCCGTCTAAATCCATCCATTCAATAATCCTCTTGTAGTGGCAGGTCCTATTTAATTTTCTTTCTAAAATCTTACTATTATATTTGTCAAGAAAAGGAAATTTACCCTATAAATATAGTGACTTTTTATTGTGGGACTAAAACCTTATTAAATTAGGGGCTAAACTTTTGTGATACTCATAAAAGCTTGACAAAATCAAAAAAAGTTATGTTAGGAGGGTTAAGTATTTGAGGGTTAAGAAGCATTTTTCTTATTTAAAAGGGGAAAATTCAATTCTCTTTGAGATTTGCTGAGAAGCTTGTTTATCAATTAATTAAAAAAGAAAAAACCTAAGAAATAAAAATTCATAATGCAAATTGAGATATAAGTGTGTTACACGTGAAAGCATTATATATGTTAATATGAAATGAAAGAAACCTTACAACAAGAAAAGTACGTTGAGAACTATCTGTCAAAAAAAAAAAGGAAGAAGAAGAAGAAAAGTTGAGAACTACAACAGATAAGCATAGCTTTCAAGCTTTAACCAAAATTTTGAAAGATTGTTTAAAAGCAGTGCAATAAGATGAGAAAGATTTGATTCACAACCGTCTAAATTGGCCATCAAAGCCCTTGCCAGCAATGATAGCTAATTATTCAGTCAAATTATGGCAGGCAGAGGGAAGAAACCTTGACCCTTATTTGCATTTGGTCAAGCTGCTCTAATTTGATACTTTACTCTTTTCTCTTTTCTTTTTTTTGGTATCAAACGAAATATATACTTATTGGAATCATATTTGTTTTGGAAAGTTAGGGTTTTAAAATTTCCTCCCAAAGGTGTTGCCTATTGGATTTAATTTAATATGTGGGCCCATATATTTATATTAATTATATATTATGGGCTATCATAAGATTAAGCCCAATTAAAATGATTAATAAAGTTTAAAGTTTTGGGCTACACATCTAATAGAGAATAGACTTTAATGTGTAGAGACCCAAAAGATTAATTTCTATTTTTATGATGGGCTAAAATAGAAGTTAGACTAAGGATATAAATAAGGGTTATGGTCCCCAAGCCATATGCACAACAAAAAGGTTTTCTCTTTTCTGAAATCCTATCAATCAAAAAGAGATAACTCTCTTCAGAGAGAGCAAAGACTGCATATTGACTTGGAAGGCAATAACCAGAAAATCAAGTTTTCTTCATGGATCCAGGTACGCTTCCGCTCAGATCTAAACATTTAGATCTAAATTTTCTTGATGATTTGACATGAAAATTAGTTGGTGACAATTCACCAAATTAGAAATAAAGTATTCTAACATTGCCTACAGAAATCGAATATTGGGAATGGGGGAATATGATTTACGAAACGAGGAAGAGCTAGCTACCTCCCATTGTGATATCCGTACCCATCACTTTTTTTTTCCCTTTATTTATGCTCTAAGTCTACTTAATCTTTGTAGATGTTGATTTTTGTCGACATTATAAATTTCATATAACTGATGGTGTTGATCCAAGATGTATGGCAGGGTCTCAGGATCAACCCCATCATGGGATGTGTTTGAGGGTTTGGATTGGAGGCTCAGACTAGGAGGTAGTTGGGAACCCCTCCTAACCTTTCCCTGATGAGAGAGTGATGTCATCCTCCTTACAACCCCTCCTTACTATGTCAATTTATTTATTCTTAAATAAATCATGGGTCCTCATTTGTAGCACATACACTTCCACTATCCCATGATTTACTCACCACCCACCACCCATAAACCCACTATCCCATGATTTTATTTAACATGACTTGGAGTAACTTCCAAATGGTGGTTACTCCTCCTACCTATAAATAGTTCTCTTCTGACAATGAGGAGGGATTGATAAAATTTTAGCCAAAGAACCTACACATTTGACATTCCAAAAGCTCTGAAATCAAATTAACTACATTACAAACTTCAAATCTCCAGCCTTCAAAGGCTGAAACCACCACCTGCCACCACACATTTATCTCTCAGGGTCTGCTCCGATCTTCCTCTCCGCCCCCCTCTTGCACCTCCTTACGGTGTCTGTGACGTTTCCTCACCTTTCAATCAAGAACCTGTTCTACAATCTTATTAGATAACAAAAGGAAATTTATTTTTTGCCACAGATAACAAAAGGAACTTGAATATACTTTTCTTGGATTATACTCCTTTTGTCTCATTATATATAGCAATAGGTATAAAACCCACAAAAATATTTCAATCAAACATTATCTTTCGGTATGCCATTTCCCTTTTTTTTAATAATCACAGGTATCCTTAGCGGTCTGTGACTAATTCTGTTTGTGCCGTGTCGAACTCCAAATGGGAAGAAGCTCTTCCAAATTTGTTTTCTCTATTCATAAGACTCAAATCCGAGACCTTACTTAAGAGACATTGAACTCCTTCTACTCGACTTAACATGTACTGATTTGGTATGTCACTCCTATTTTCCAACAACTATTTGTCACTGATTATCTATCTTTAGGATTATTATATGATAATCAAATTAGGGAACCTTAAAAACTTCATTCACATTTTTCAATGTTTTCCATGGAGTATTTCAACTATAAGTGATGAAATTAACGATAACTGAACATTTATCTCAGTGGTAATTGCATGTAATCTTTGGATTTTCATTTTAATCTATGTATATAGTTAAGAGGTGTCAAAAGCTAACCCGATCCTATTTGACAAAAAAATACACGACACGAACCTGGTCGATCCTAAATCCGACTGACTGAAAACCAATTAACTCGAAACTTGTTTAGCCTGAGAGACTAACTCGAAATAACTTGAAAATTTATTTAAGTAATATTTTACCTTTTCATTATTAAATATTATCAAATTTATTTAACAAATTTGTTAAAAAAATAAAATAAATATCTTATTAAATTCAAACTTTTATTTAAACTAAAATAAAAAACATAGTTCATATTCTTAAAATTTAATCTTTATCTTATAATTTATAAATTATAAGTTATACTTCAATATATCCCTCAATATATTATACTTTTAATAAGAGATAGATTGATAGATAGATTATATTTGAAGAAATCTTCTTAATCCTAATCGCAAGTAACGTGTGACATATCACACGTCCCATAAATTATAAGTTGATATAATCCCATTATATTTATAGATTTAATACTTTAATTTGGTTTATCATTTATATATATGTTAGTGTGTTGTATAAATGTAATTAAAAAGTAAGCACGCACAATTTTATTTAATTATTTACTTACTTTGATTCAGCTTAATAAAATCAAATTCTGCTGTTGAATTAAAAATAAGAAATGGAGAGTAGAAAGAACAAACATGAAGAATTGAAGATTAAGAGCTACTTGCTAGTTTGTTATTTAAAAATTAAGCTTTACAAATTACAAGCTTAATGGTATGTAATGTATGTGTATAAAGACTCATATTGATAGATGATACTAAATAATTGTTTAACTTGTTTAGTTGATTATTTGATCTACTATTGAATAGTTAATTTATAAATTTAAATTTTTTTTTATAAATAATTGAAAATTCAAGTGAAAATAATTCATGGATTAATTGGAAAACCTAAACCGAACTCATGACTAGAGTCAAAATGACCCGACGAACAAATTTGAAAAACTCGAGATCGTATGATCTATGGGTTAAATCTGAAAAATTCGAACTAGAATGACTCAAAATCCGAATGATTCGATGCCCAAACCCAAAAAACTCAAACCTAAATTACTCAAAACTAGAATGATCCAAAACTCGATTGACCTAAACCCGTATGACTCGTACCGAAATGATCCGAAATCTGATTGACTCGAAATTTTCTTTTGGTCAAATTGACCTAATCCGATTGATCCAAACTCATAACCTGTCTAATCTGCCTATTTGACACTACAGTGTTAATTAAAGTGATAATAGTCTCTGTTCCGATAAGAATGAGGATACAAGTTTAATTCCTCTTAAATACCCATGTGAGAAGAACCTTTTCTTTTATACTTTTAACCCGGAATAAAATACTTAATTAGTTTTGAATTAATTAGATCTGAAAATACCTCAATTAAATCGTAAACATCAAGCGATGCCCAACTTATCTTATTGACGTGTAGTATTAATTAATTAGAGGTGCAAAACTAACTCTTTCTTTATACTACAAAAGTAAAAAGAAGAAATTGAAGAGGGCAAAAAGGTAATTAGAAGAGGATAATAAAAACACTTTTTGGCCGGTATTAGAAGACAGGACAGGAGCATATAAAAGAGATTATCCTATGACAAAATTAATGATTAGACTTAAACCTTTTTAAAACCCCTTGCACGAGTGGGTATTACTACTTAATTAGTGGTTCCAAACAATTTAGTGCTCTCTCTCTCTCTCTCTCTCTCTCTCTCTCATCTTAGCTGCCATGTTCATGCACACGCGCACTTCCAAAGTGGAGAGTTTATTATATTTTTGCCTATTTTTCGTTTTCAGTTTCCATTTGATGGCTTATTTGATGAATAATTAGCACAATCTTCGTGTGCGTTTTCAGTTTCCATTTGATGGCTTCTTTGATGAATAATTAGCACAATCTTTGTGTGTCTGTGTGTGTATATATAACCAGCTTCATTGCAAACATAAGCAAAGCTATAGGGCCCCAGAAAGTAGTCCTAAGTTTTGTTCCACGTGCTTTAATTTAATGTATTACTTTGAGATCTAATGATTATTTCTTTTCTTAAATTCTTACCCTTATCAAATACCCTTTTTTAATTCCGATTGTGCTAAATATGGTCCAAAATTTCAACAAAAAAGAAAGGATATAAATAATAATAGTGTTATTTCTTAAAAAAAAATAATAGTATAATCTTTAAGGCCAAAGATTTTGATATTTGCATCTTATTTTGGAGTATATTTATCACCCATATTTTTTTCCCGGTTCTGTACCATTTAAGCAAAATGAAAATATTGTAAACCAATACACGTTGGGTGGAGAAGAAAAAACTCAATATTCCTTTAATAAGTGATTAAGGGTCCAGTTTTAAAATTAAAGTTCAAATTTTATAAACGGAAAAAAACAAACTTGAAAGAATTTTCTCTGTATTTAAGGTACTGACTCCATTCATTATAAATTAGTCAAAAACTAATATGATTAGTAAATATTGAGAGTTTATATATATAAAAAAAATTATACCAACACTTAATTAATTAATATCTTCTGTATAAAAACAAAATTTCTTAAAGGTGTAGGGAGCTAAACCCTTACCCAGCAACCTAGATTAGTAGACCGAAGATGTTCTTACAAATGATCGAAAAGACAAAACAGAGAGAAGGATGGTGCTTTAATACTTTATAAAAGATCTAAAGAAGGCAGTCAAACTAAGCTAATTAATTAATACTATAAGTTAAGCATTAATCATTTATGATAAGTAGAGGTGTCAAATCGAGTTGATCGGGTAGGTTTCGGGTTCGGGTCAATCAGGTTGGGTCAGTTTGGGTCAAAAGAGATTTTCGGGTCATTTCGGGTTTCGGGTCATTCGAGTTCGGGTCTTTCGGATTTCGGGTCTCGGGTTTTTCGGGTTTTGTCCTCGGCCTTGTCGGGTTTTGGGTTCGGGTTTTTCAGGTTTGACCATCGGGTCTTTCAAGTTACAGGTTTTTTGGATTTTATGTCATTTGGATTCGATTTTTTTGGATTTAACTCTCGAATCATTCGGATTGTCAATTATTTTAAATTGAATTAAAGTTTTGATTTTACAAATTAATACTTAAGAGAGATTTTATTAAAAATATTATTTATTAGATTTGTTATAAATTGTAATTAAATTAATTAAATTTATAATGTTATAAATGTATTAATTACATTAGTAATATTTATAACTTTTTTAAAAATTTTCCTATAAATTATCTATAGTTTTAAATAAAATAAATATATAAATTTTTATTATTTACTAATTCATTTCTAAATTCTAATTGATATATAATAAATTCATGATTCATAATATCATTAATATATAATCATGAATTGTCCGTAATACAATTACAAACTAAGGAACCAGAATTTTGATATATAATTACAAACTAAGGAGTCAAAATTTTGGCATACAACTACAAAATTTACCAGTTTTCTCTTATTGAATTGAAAATTTAAAAGTTTTTATTTGATCAATGAATAGGATAGCCGAAAAGGAATAGCCAATAACTAATAGGCTATCTAAACTGTCATACAATTATGGCCACCATGAACTACTAATCTTAGTATCTTATTATCTTAGTGCTAATGACTTTGTTTTGTTCTTTCCTTTCTAAGACTTGTATATAGACTATACTTTATAGTGATTAGTGATTAACATCACCTACTTCTGCATAATAGAACAACTTGCACACACACTACATTCGGCATTCTCATTAAATTATTTGTTTTGACGAGAACTAAATTATAAGGAAAAAATATATGATAACATATTGAAATTTTAATTTCAAATTTTTAATGTTTAGATGCTTTTTGTTGGATAGATAATTCAGTAATTTGATATGAATATTAGTAATTTATTAATACTACTATAATTTATAAATTTTCTTAGTTAGAATGGAAAATTATCATTCACATGAAAAAATTTATTTATTGATTTGATCAGTAATGATGAAATCAACATGGCCTTTTGTAAATTCTCAAATTTTCCTTAATAATGTTCATAATTAATATTATTAAATTTAAGTAATAATATTCTATAAATTCATATAATTCAATCATAAATTTATAATAATAAAATTTAAAAAATATAATTATGAAAAAATATTTTTTTAAGTTCACTTTGATCAAAATTTTATCAAATATTTATTTTTATTTTCTTTATCAAATTTATTTATTAAATTTGAAGTTTATGAGGTATATAAAAATACGCCATCTGTCCCTATTTGTCTGTTACAATTAATCGTTTCATATAGGGCAAAAAAAGTAGTTATGGTACAAAATTTCATACATATTTACATTGACTTTCTTATTTTATTATTATCTCTCTTCTTCTTTAATTCTCTCTCCTATTTAAGAAAAATATTTATTTAAGAGAGAAAAAAAGTAGTTTAAAAGGGTAATTTTGAAAAATTAATAATTAATGCTGGGATATAGACAGATAAAAAGGGATAAATAAAGCTTTTAGAAACAAATAAAGCTTCTAGTAGGAAGCAGATAAATAGGGACAGGGGGAGTATTTCATTAGTTTTTAGGGTTCTTTC
This sequence comes from Microcos paniculata, assembly GCA_030664755.1. Taxonomy (NCBI): domain Eukaryota; kingdom Viridiplantae; phylum Streptophyta; class Magnoliopsida; order Malvales; family Malvaceae; genus Microcos; species Microcos paniculata. Next base: position 11,751,905 of record CP131462.1, read on the forward strand.
GGGTTAGATTCTCGGATTTTGGGTCAATCGGGTTTCGGGTCAATCAGGTTCCGGGTCAATCGGGTTTCGGGTCGGTCGGGTTCATGTCGTTTACTTTTTTTTAATCAAACCAGATCGGATTAGTTTCGAATTCGGGTCGGTCGAGTCGGGTTATAGGGTTCGGATCGACTTTTGACAGCTCTAATGATAAGTTAAACCCCAAAAAGTATATAATATAATTAGATATCATATCAAATCATGCGCCACCATTACTCTCACCTGCACCACCATCTCTTTCTTTCCATTCCCCTTTCCATCTCTCCAGGCCTAAAAAATTTTATTAAGTAATTAATTTTTAAATTAGGTGAGATAGAACTCGTAAACGCTCAATATAAAACGGTTCAAGTTCGTTTATTTTTTAGGATAATGAACTATTTTTTGGAAGAAGTTGTACAACACCTTGGGATAACGAATAATATTTTAAAAATGATTTGTTTGGGGATAGACAACAACGATTAAGGGTTGAAAATAAAAATATTCTCTTTTAAACAAGGACTGAAATAATTTCCAAAAGAACCTAAAGGGCTTTTTTAATCGTTTGACAGCCCGTACCATTTTTTTGTTTTAATTTATCAATTAAGTGCTTCACAAATTAAAAATAAAATAATACATGCTAAAGGGCTATGCTTCCTTTCCTTTTTCTTAGCATAAAAAAATGTGACTGAAGGTTATCATATTAGCTACTTGTCCTTTGTTAAATGTTGGCTCGAGTGGCTGACCATTATTACATGTAAACTTTACTAATTAAGTAATGCCTCATGCGATACCATTATATTATATTATATATTATGAATTTATATATAAATAAATAAATTGAATTGTCCCCCTACCTCACGCCTTACTCAAACAATTGGCGACCTCGAATTAGGAATTAGGCTAATGTTGAATAACATGTTCTTAAAGTTCATAATTCGCATGATAATTCACTTTTGTAGGGATAATTATTTTACCTACAACGAACTAATTCTTCAAGTCAACCCTATAACTTGCCCACCGGATTAGGTTTTCTTGTTCTGAGTGTTTCATTTCTGTGTGAGTTTAGACTTTCAGTGTAATTTTAAGTTTTTTGTTTTGAATAGTAAAACGCATTTTATTAAGAGAAGAAATTACGACCAAACAACTAAGTCAACGGATCTGGAAACCCTCTATTTAGCTAAAGAGTCAACAAGAAAGTCTGCTTCTCTAAACATATGAGCAAAGAAAACATTTTTTCAAAGTGGAGAAGAAATTCTGCAAACGGTTAAACAATGAATTATACTTTCTTGGTCTGGACTCAACATTGCAAATCCATGAAATAGCCATCTTTGAGTTACTTTGCAACAAAATCTTTGGAACATAAGAGCAACAGGTTTAATGATTAAAGAGAAGGCTTCCACAATTGCAAGAAACTCAGCAAAAATTTGAATAAGAAATACCAATGTTCTTTGAGAACAAGAGAATCACATGGTTAGAATAGTCACGAATTACTCCTCCAATATCAGCTAAACCTGACTTACGCAAAGCAGATCCGTCAACATTAATTTTCCAGCATCCAAGCGAAGGAGGCATCCAAATGAGTATTTCAAATAGAAAGACAAGGAGAAAGAAGAAAAGCTGATATCTTGGATAAAAATTTTAAGTTGATATTTTTTTTTTCCAATTCTCATTTTTATCGGCATGATAATTAATTTTTGATAAATTATGTAAATATACCCTATGGTTTTGAGACAAATTAAAAGTAAAAATAGAACTCCACATGAAAAGATTGAACATATACTGTAAATCTTCTTCCATATTTAGGGAGAAATTGTGGCGTTGGATTTCATCAGAAAGTTTTGTTCAACTTCAACTGTTGCTTCAAACTTCAGCAGTAATGGGGCAATGGAATTGGTTGACACTTGACTGACTCAAAGTGCCTCTCTAATCCTCCACAGGAAGATTTTCCACTCAAGAATTAATGTACCATATCCCAAAAAAAAAAATTTTTCTAAACAAGTATAAATCGTATTGAATGAAAGTCCTTAAGAGTATATTGTCGGCAAATCCAACATCAAGGCATAAATCTTGACCAAAAGTCTTCCTCTTTTAATGTTGAAGAAACATTGACAAAGTTCATTCAAAGTATAAGGCTGTGTTTAATGGTCCAAATTCGAGAACTGGGAAACAATAAAAAATGGCACTGTGCTCGAAGGTTGAATGGGAAATTATACTTACTTATAAATATTAATATAGACTGGGAATAATACTTGCATTAATATTTAGACAGCAGCTAGCTGCTCTAATTTTTTATCCATATTTGATTTAATTACACTCTAATAAACTATAGAATTGCTATCAAGGGTTTGCATCACTCTAAGCCATTCCAAAAATTGAAAGCGAGGGAGGCTATATATTTAATATTATATTTGACCGATCAACAAGGGAAGATCCTTACCCTCGAAAAAAGAAAAAAAAAGAAAAAGAGCCAATAAGTACTGTACCAGCCATAAACAAAGGGTGAGCAAACGGTCGGTTCAGTTAAAAAAGTCTTAAAACCGAATCAATCGAAATCCTTAAAAATTTCAACCGAAACCGACCGAATTATATCCCAAACTGAACAAACCGAAAACCGAAATATATCGGTCGGTTCGGTTGATTTTGATCGATTTTAATGTATTTTTTTGTTTTTCTTTTTCCAATTTTTCCCCAAAAAATCAAATTAAAACTAATAAAATATCTCAATACAAATACATATAAGTTTATTTAGATTCAAAGTGTTAACAACTTCAAAGTATTAAATAAAAAAAACTTAAAACTTGCCAAAATAATAAAACCAAACATACATAATGTTAGTATTTTTAAGTTTTTAGGAAAGAATAATAATTTTTTATTTGCATTTTATTTAAATTTAATTAGTATAACAAATTATATTATATATCTTCAAAAAAAAGGAGTTATATTATTTATATATATATATATATTATATTGACAATTATAATAAAAAATATTATTATATATTATGATTGTTCGGTCGGTTCGGTTGAAGAATCTTAGAAATTGAAAATCGACCGACCTAACCGAATTAATTGAAAATTTTAACCGACCAAAACCAAAAACCGATTTAACCGAACCATTGGATCAAATTTGATTTATTCAGTCAGTTAAATCGGTTTGAGCTGACTAATGCAAAGATTTTGGTTAACAATATATAACAACTTTTTTAAGGTTACAAACTTTCAAAATTATACAAATATTTCAGTACAAGATTTGATATGTTACTTAATTTTTCTATATAGTACCGATGGATGAAATTTTAAAAATTTTCGTAATCCATCTGGAAGTACTTATGGACACAGTACTCCAATGATGGTGTAAAGATAATAAATTAGTAAAGCGTAAAATTTAAATAAAAAAAAAAGCGTATGCATGATTTTTTTTTGGTACATAAGAAATGTGCCTACTTAGAGAATGAGAGATTTTGAGTCTGAAATCTCTTATATAAATTCCTTATAACCTCTAACAAAATTAGTTGGAGAGAGAATTCAACAAAAGCATGATATTATTATATAGTATAAAACAAAATGAGGGCCAAAGGGTGGATTTGCCATGACATGTAGATTTGCCAAATCTAGCTAGTTTTTTGCATTGTTGTGGACAATATTGTAACTTATATTATATATATTTACAGATTGAAGTGAGGGATCATGTTGTTTTAGGATTGGCTCCAAATAGAATTTTGTTGGTGAGATAGATCTATGGGAGATATTGTGGAATGGTCCAAGGAAGATGCAATCTAAATATACAAATTAAAAATTATAACATATATATTATATGCATAGATATTAGATAAAACAATTCATTGTCATTAAGCACCAAGAAATTATTACTATTTAATAGATTGCCAATATACATTCATTTTATTAATTTTCTTTGGGATCCAAATACGATATTTTTTTTTCTTTTACATATTTGAACTGTGGATTACATCTTAGAACTTAATTTCCTCTCTACTAATTCTAGAATTTGAATTTGAAACTTTCTAAGTTAGAGTTTCTAATAATAACAACTAGACAAATGTTTATATTTTACCAATTCAACTTTTTTTTTTGAAAAGTAAAATATTATTATAAACTATAGAGAGGAGTTACAACCAAGCAACCAAGTCTTCACTTCTAAAGACCCCTAATTTAGCAAGGAAGTCCGCTAAAAATTTTGCTTCTCTATAAAAATGGACAAAAGATACATCTCCTAAAATCATTAAAAGATTAAGCAACCTATTAAACAAAGCATTGTATTTCCAAGGCCTTTTATCAGCATTATTCAACCAAGTGATCACAAACCTTCGAACCACTTCCAAGAATTAATCTCGGAGTTGGAGCGGCAACAGCTTCAACTATTAATGAAAGAGCTTCAAGCACTGCCAACAATTCAGCCAAGTTGGATTCAGCTATCCCGATATTCTTTGAAAAGAGAAGGATAATCTCGCCAAGAACATTGCGAATCACACCTCCATTATCTGTTGGACCTGGCTTTCCAAGAGCGGAACCATCAACAATGATTTTCCAAGAGAGAATTGATTTTACCAATTCAACTTATTGACAGCCAGATCATTTGTGAAACAAAAATGCCAAGTAAAAATTTTTCATTTTTCATTTTTCTCTTTCAATTTTTCTTTTGCAATCTATATTAAAACCTCCTCAAATTCATGTATGAAATAATTCTGTTTGTTATTGTGATACTTTTTTAGTTTTTCACAAAAAATGAAGAAAAAAAAAAACAGTTTTAACCCTATAGAATAGATCAACTTAATCTTCTAGAATGTGATCCAAGAAAAACCCAAAACTTAGAACACTTCAATCATGAAAGATTTAATCCATCCATGTATATGCTTTCATAGATATATATATATATATATGCTAACCCAACATATTAAAGTGTTGAACAAGCATTTTTATATTTTGACAACAAAATTTTCACGTAATAGTTTTTTAGGAAAAATTATTAGATGGATTAATTCGTCGCACCACATCAGTTATAAGATCAACTTATAAAATTTTGTCAACTTAAAATTTTTTCTATAATTACCAAAATCCTACCTTGTTAATATTTTAAATTTTAAGACTTATCCCATAAATCCTACTTTTTAAAATTAGGGCTATATAAACTTGTTTTAAATGTATGATTAAATTTATGACGAGATTTTAATAATTATTTTGAATTGATAAAAAATTTTTAGTTGATTCCATAGTTGATGTAGTAAGACATAACCCCATCTAATATTTTTTTTCTTAATTAAATTTATCACGTATCATTAAACTAAATGCTCAAATGTAAATTTTCCACGTGTCTTTATACTAAAAGGCGTGCGCACCACGAATTATTTTCTCTATACGCATGTATATGTCACCATAATGCAATTCCATCTCTAGGGCCGACAATCATTGGATTTCGACACTATTTTAACAGGTTTTATATATGTTGCATGATATGTGGCAGTTAAATTTACTTCTTTTCTTTTCTCTGAAAAAAAGGAAAATCTGATTTCCACTTAAAAATCTAAAATTAAAATTCTATTGAGATAATTATAACATTGTTTCATCATTAAAAACTCAAAAACAACGATAAAAACACGTGGGCAAAGCAATTCCAGGATAAGGCACGTTTGTGTCTATTTCTTGATGCACGAAACCACTTTATTTATTATGGCTATCTATATTATATATAGGAACAGGAAGAACCACCTTATTTTTCGACTGTAGAAATCTGTTACTGATAAGCTCGTTTCTTTTAATTAAAAAAAAAAAGAACCTTTATTTTATAGTTTTATTTTTTATTTGGTGGTCAATAATTATATTAAAAAAGATATGGGAAAAAGTGAGAGGAAGTTTAGAAGCTTTTTCTCTTGAATTTAATTGATGAGCCATCGATCAGGCGGCTAAGGCCCTGAGTGGGTGATGACCTCTTACAGCAAATTGTATAGTTTCGACTCGACATTTAGATGAATTGAACATAAAAGTTTTACCGACATTTTATGCTTTTTATTTATGAAATGATTGTCAATCGTTTTCTTCCATATGGTTTATAGATATATATATATATATATATATATATATATATTATGTTATCTTTGATGCAGAAAAAGTTCTTTTGGGACCATTTTTCAATGCATTTGAGGGAACTTATTTACTTAAGAATAATCTTTTCCAGGTAACGATCATGAGCTTTAGGCTAATTAATACATTAAGAACGAATTGTTTGTAATTTCTCATCAAACCTTAAATGGATTAATGGATTTATCTTTATCTTATAATTGATTCAAATGTGAACCTACTTTTCAACCTACTTCCACTTACAATGGAAAATATATATATATATATATATATATATAGTGTCCAATATATCTCATTCATATCATTCCGCTCGACTTAATATTCAAATCGAAGACTTTTAAGATGAACGGAAATTCTTAACCATTGGAATGTTCCTTTGAGGAGAAATTAAGGCTATGTTTGGTGTGAGAAAACATATTCCATTTTCATTCTCTAAAAAAAATTAAAAAAACTAACATCTGAGATATGTGTTGTAAAGGGACATGTATACATGTTTTAGAAAATGAAAATGAAAATGGATATAGAGATAAGATTTAAAAAAAAAATTATTCTCAACTTTAGGTCCATTTTCATTTTCATTTTCTAAATTAAACATATATACATTTTTATAATAAACTACACATATCTTATATGGTGATTTCTTTGTATTTTTAGAAAATGAAAACAGAAAATGTTTTCATGTACCAAACATAATTTCATCTTCCCCATTTTAGTATATTCCTATATGACTTCCGCGAAACGGATGCTGCTTTTAATATTCAACAATCATACGAATAAGTAATCCATCATGTGTGAGAATTTTCTTCTCTATACATATCAAATGAAAGTTTAGAGGAAAAAGAAAATTCAAATCTTGAACTTTATCTCTTCTAATTGTCATAATTCACAAACCTAAAGGTTCAACCTTAATGTTGCGCTTTTGTATGTAAGCTTATAGATGGATAGATAGGTGTGTGTGTGTGTATATATATATATATATATATTTGAATATATTATCAACAGTGATGCGAAATTAAACAAAAGAATTTTACTACACGACACACCTATAATTCATCCCACCTATAACTCGTCTGATGTGATAGGTTTCACTTTTTTTTTTCTTTTTAAAACTCTACCACTATAATTATTAAAAAGAATAAACTTATCCTATAAATAAAATAACTTTTTAAATGTGGAACTAAACCTTTTTTTTTTCACCATCTGGTATTCGAAGTTTTACTCAGACTAATCCAAATTCGAGTCAGACAAGACCACAAAGGCGGCAAAGCTCTCCCTCCCAAGTTTTAAAGCTGCTGCATACCCAAGGACTCGAACTCGAGTCACTTGGTTAAACTAGAACAGCCCCTTGCCAGCTGATCAACACCCCTGGGGGTGGAACTAAACTTTTGTAATACATAAAAAAGTTTGACAAATAAAGAGAAACCTTGTCAAGAGTGTTGTAGGTGAGTTACGTACGTATAAGCGGGTCAAGAAGTATCTTTCTAAACAAAAATCTACTTAATTAAACCACAACTTTAATTTTCTTTTAGCAAAAAGAAAAATCATAATAGACTGAACATAAAATGCCCATCTCCACCTACCAACCACCTTAAAAAAGCCCTAGTCCCATCAATGACGAAAAGAATAAACAAGATCTTTAAGAAGATTGAGTTCCATGTTTAATTAAGATTTTGACTAATGTGTTGTGCCAAAGTTAAAGGTTTGACTTTATATGCATCAACCCCCTTCTTGAAAGGTAAATCAAGTAAGTGCTTGACAGTAGGGACATTGATCAAAGTTGAAGTTGAAACTCCAAAGTGCTATAATATTTTCTCACGAAAGACACAGCAGCTAGTTAGTGTGGTGACTGATTTAGAAGAAGATTTCCATCAAAGACATGGTTGACTTGTACAGTTTCAACTATGCTTTTAACCAATTTCGGGGATAATTATGGCCAACAAGAAATATTTAAAATGCTTATGTGCTTTGATTCTATGTTCCATTGACGAGACAAGATAAAAAGAAACGAAGAAATTGACTGCCTCTAAGAAGATTAATGTCCAGTAATGGAGAAACATGGTGACCACGACCCTCGTATATTCCAAAACCCTTTTCGAATGAACAACAACACCTTTGTTTTCCTTCTACTTCAAATATACCTCTGGTGTGACTTCATCTCGATATAAGGGTTTTTATTAACGAGTGCTTCAAAGCTTTGCTGATAGGATTCAAGAAACCGAATCCTTCCAAATTAAGAAGATTGGATTGAAAAAAAGAAAAAAGAGAGATGTGGGAACCAAGCGCCTTTTCGGTACCAATGAAGAAGAATATAGGTTTAGCCCCATCAAATAACGATCCATGACCATGACATGGTTTGGAACCCTAGACAAGATAAGTAGGGCATTTGAGTGGTTACCACTAAACAAAAGAACTTTCAAAATCCCTTTAGCTACTTGGTGGGTGGGTAAGTAAGTTTAACCAAGTCGAGATATCTATGGTATGGTTAATCAAACTTGACAAGTCGAAGATTCAAATACTTACTACGTCCATGGTGGGATTAATCAAACTTGACAAGTTGAAGATTCGAATATAAGTGTGATTAATCAAAACTTATCAGGTCGAAGATTCGAATATTAACTATGTCTCTATATGCCGTGGTTAATCAAACTTGATAGGTCAAAAGTTCGAACACTTACTATATCTATGATGTGATTAATTAATTAAACTTGACAGGTCAATGATTCAAATACTAATTATTGAATCAAATGTTCAGATTTATGTTGAGATATATGCTGTTAGCAATATCCTAATATTTCTTAGTTATTAGATAGTCTTGTATTGCAACTTTCAAGAAAAGTACCAATAAATCCAATTTTTTTCCATTAATAGGAGAATGATACACATATGGTATATATATTGCAAGATCCATCAAAGCATTGGTTGTCCCATCAAAATACTGTATGATAATAACAGCCGAAAACAGTTTGTGATGAGAAATTTTTCGTCAAGAGCAATTTGGCCTCGGTTGATCACACGAGGAAATAAACAGAACTGTTTATTGAAAACCATCAAATTTTGAAGAATATCTTGGAAAATAATAAGAGAAATACTTCGGGCCCTCGGTAGCAAAACCCAACTAGGCTTTTGCTTTTGCGTTTACCTTTAAACAAAAAATGGGAAAGATGGATGAGATATAGTATAGATTCTAGTGTGGCTTTGTTTTTTATATACAGACAAGCGTATAGTTTGTTTGATACTTTGTAGTTCATGCCATATACTGTTCACAGATTCGAGACCAGGAATGTAGGGTCTTTGCTCTTAAACTTGTCGAATTCGTGTGGAGTCCTAATGATTTTAGGATTACACCTGTCGAGTATTGGCTCAACGTCAGATGTACGTACGTTGCGTTTAAAAAAAAAGAATCATTAAGGTTTATTTGGTAAGGAGAAAAGAAAAGAGTATCGAAAGAAAGTAGGACGTGTCATAATGAATCACAATCGTTAAATTGAATAAATTTCTTTTTTTACCCTTTTCCTTTTTTCCTACTAAACAGACTATTGTGTTCGACTCTTCTTTCTCGAAAAAAAGAAAAAAAGAGTTGGATGGATTATGCTTCTTAAGTCATTAAAAGATGTTCGAGACGAGTAGCATTGCAAATGAAGTCATGATACAATCGGATTTTCCATCTACAACGCCAACGTTGACCTTGGCTAAAATGTTGCATGAAACTATAGAAGCCAAGGTTAAAATGGTTTTTAAGAAATTACCCAAAGTTAGAATTAGGGGATAGAAGCTGAGTGAAATGCTGATAAAAGAATCACCAGCACAGTTAATTACACTAGTCACGCATCTGTGTGTGAATTTGTTCAAGTGCAATCCAACACAGCTACACAAAGTCGATAAAAGTTCATAAATAGAAGAAATTCTAGAACCCAAAGCTTTGCCTTTGCCTATTCTAAAAATTCTAAGTAGGCAACAATGGCATAAATTTAATGGCATGGTGTGGTTGGGGCACTCATTGATTTTCTAGTGCATTTCAATCAACATGGGATGGTGATGCTTCCTGTAGCAAATCCAAGACCCTTGCATACGATATCGAATTGACAAGCTATATGCATGAGATGAAAGAATGCTATGACAATCATTATTCTTCACTTTTGTATGTAGATTTTTTTTCATAGAATATCGATTTTCAACCAAATAAATAAGAATACCCGCGAGAAGACACTCTAGTGGTTAGAATTTAAGATGAGCTTGAAAGGCATGAATTCAAGATTTCAGATAAGAGTTCTGAAAGTGAGATTTACCTACAGGAAGAAGATTACATCCCATTGTATGACCCGAAACGCTGTGGGTCTCCATACTTACCAAAAATTAAGGAACCCTACACCAAAAAAAAAAAATCAAACTCAAAGATGTTAGATGTTATCTTATTTGTCACATTGGCTGGAAGGGACAAAACCATGATTAGATTTCTTGTTTTGATCAGCCTGGTGAAAAATGCCTAGGGGTTTAAATGAGATCTGGATTTGGAATGAAAAGACAAGGAAAATTTGTCCTCAACACTCTTACCACAAAATGGTCATACAAGTTGCAAAGTGGAAGGAGCACCTTCCTACTTGAGGATGAGACATGACAGTCTACAAGGAAACTCTTCTATTTCCATCATGGGTTTTAGGTGTGTAGTAGGGTTATCCAATTTTGTGTTGCATTAAAATAGGCTAGGGGCTAGAGCCTATAGAGATAATAATCATCGTACCTCCCTGTACCAAATGGAAGGCAACAAAATTTAAGGTCAACTCACGTTTTCTCCAAGTTGCTACTACATGCTACATGCTGTGTCACATTTGATAAGAAAATGCTTGTCATGTGCTTTACCATTAATCCAGCTTTTTTGATGTTTGATACTGTGATAAATGCATGCCAATTTTGAGTCTACAAAGTAAGTAAACCAAGAATAGTACCATAACATATTTCAATATTTCTTCAATATGACTTAGAAAAGGTTGTAACTAGTGCTCAAGAGAAAAATAGTTATAACTACCTGATCTTGAATGAAATTGGAAATAAGAGAAAAAAAAAATCCTACATCTGTTTCAAATTTATTTGATAGAAACCATTAAGAGCCAATCTTTTCTCTTAAGTTCTTGTAGCCTTTTTTCCTTCGCCACCCAAAGTTCCTCTAGTCTTGAAAAAGAATCCCTATATTAGTAGAAATATAACCTTTTCAGGGAAATTGGGAATAGAAAGCTCATAACCTTGTCAGAACAAAAATTACCCACCAATCTTACATATATTTTCATGTGATTTTTCCAACTTACTTTACTTGATTCATGATAAAAAGTTAATGGTTTTAAGCTACTACAAGGTTTAGTAACCAACCTGAGTCCATGTGAGATGCTCGATGGCACCCTAGCTCCTTCAATAACGGAACAAATCTCTCTCACAAAAAGCAAAGCCCTAGCACCACCACTCTACCTTGAGAGACCTTTCCAGCTTCAGCTTTTGCTTCCACACCTATCCGGACCACAACTAATGCTGTCAAAGGAACATATACAGCATTACGAAATTAGCAAAGAGAAGAGTAAAACTGACCACAAGGAAATTACAAAAAGGAATCAACACATCCTTTTTTCCAAGTTGGTTCACCAATTCAGATGTCACACAATCATCATTAAATTTGTCTATACAAAAGTCCAGATACAGTAAGAAAGGATCTAAGCTTACAACTTGAACGGTGGCAAAAATTGTCCTTCACTTAATATATAATTAAATAAAAAGCATCCAGTAATGTGACAACTAATGTAATCTCTAATATGTTGGTAATCATGACAAATAAGAATTCAGAAAGCAAAATATAGTACAAAAATGCCTCCATTGAATTTAATACTGGTAGGCGCCTTGCTGTGCACTGTAATTATGGTAAGCACTCTGGGGAGCGTTGACATTGGTATAGGGCACTTGCTGTGAATGAACTGGATAGGGGCTTTGTTGCAGACTCAAATTTTGATAAGGGCTTTGATGAGGGTGCCTGTTTTGATAGGGACTATGCTGAGCATTCACGTTTTGGTAGGGGCTCTGCTGAGCATTCATGCTCGGATAGGAACTGTGCTGAATGTACAAATTTTGATAGGAACCATGTTGTGCATTCATGCTTTGTCCAGACGACGCCCTGAAGGAGTGAAAAATGCTCTGAGCAGAAGTTAAATGCTCAGAAGATCCACGGAACTCTTCAGAGGCTCCAGTTTGAGGATCTTCAAGCCTTACTCTTGATCCCGAAAGCTACAGTCAATAATAAAAACAAGTTAGAAATCTTATCCCTCTATGTCCCACTGTGCTTGACATAAAAGGATGGCCTCCCCAAAATTTAACATAATATTTGTGCAATTCTTTTTCATTCAATTAACAACCAATCTCTCACAGCATCCTAGTCGAGATTAAGTTTTGTTAAAGATATTGAAAGACAGAAAGGTAAATTATAGGTGGAATGCTACACTTCCATACAAGAAACCAAGAGTCCCTTTTAGAAATCGTTAGAGGTACTATTTCAAAACAACATTTTGCCACCATTCTTACTGAAAAACAAGCACCACCAATAAAAAATCCATACCAGAATCTTTGAAAGGTCTTACTTTATTTTGCTCATTTTTTCAGGAGAAATATTCAAACTATACAAGATTCTAGGTTATGGTACAATTCAGGATGAAATACCTCGCTACTATTGAAAATGGCGCTTCCCCCAGTGCCTGTTACAGAACTTGACATGTTGTTTAGAACTTTAGCCTCTAGAGCGCTGTTCATATTTGAGTATCTGCAAAAAACATAATGCAATAAAATGAATACCATAAGTTAAACCTGAAATTTACACCAAAAAAGTTCAATAACATTGGTACCTAGCAACTGCTGGAGGAACAGAATAATTCTCTGGTTCATACTCACGTCCACCACCACCCTTCAGAATAGCATAGAAGGTATTTTTAGCTATTTAACCAGATCAAAAGACATCTTGAAAATTCAAAAGCTCAATATATCCACAAAAAGTCTACTCTTTTAACAAGACTACATTCTCATAAAATACTAATGAAAACAGTCTATTCACGAGTTTGTAACATTTAAATATGAATCTGACCTCTAATATATTACTAGTTAAGACAGTAACAATCGAGTAAGGTGCCATCCCGAAATATTAGAAACCAATTAAATGTATTAACTAACTTAGAAAGCCCATGAATTATCATTACATATAAACTGGGGAGTAAGTTGAAACCAAAAATAAGAAGCAAAATACACCAGGGGCAAATTTTCATTACAACCAAAGGGGGCCATGGCCCCGAACAAAGGTTGAAGATTTTTTTTCTTAATATGCACACTTCTTTTAATTATGTTTGAAGTTGCTTTATCAGTAGACAAGAAAAATCGTGTCATAATTGTTCAGCATAAATGGGATGGATAAAATATTAAAGTAACTAAAGCAAAACAAGGGGACATAAACTAGATAAAGAAATATACCCTGAAAGGTTCATATCCACCAGATCGGCCAGGTCCAATTGCAGCAGCTGGTGGCGGACCATCAGGCAAGCGTCTTGCAGGACCAAATCCATGGACAGGACCAATAGGAGTAGGTTCTGCTCCAGCATTCACATCTCGCAAAGTTCTCACCCTAAGTCTTAATGCAATCTCAGCCAAAGCGTCCTTAGCAACACCAACATTGCCAGATATCTAAGAGGCAAAATTGAGTTAGTATACCTAAACAAAAGCTGAAATATTGTAAAATAATTTGCCTTCAGGAATGAACTGAAAAAATAAAGACAAAATAATAAATACCATCAATAATCATATGTCTTTAACAAGATCACCTGGACTAGCTCTTCATCCTGAGATGCACACTTAGGCTTATCATCCTTTGAGTAAACACGAATATCTGCCTGGGTTCTCCTCCTCATTTCATTGATTACATGACCTCCTTGCCCAAGAATGCAGCCAACCTTACTTGATGGAACAAGCAACCTAGTTGTAATTGTACCTTTCTCGGAGAATTCACCAGTTTTATTCTGAAGCTGTAGAATAGCCTCTATTGTCCGTGATCGAGGGTTCCAGAGAGCCTGGAATAATATATGCACTAGCATAAGCATTTCTTAAGTATGAAAAGGGAAAGTACAAAGTTTCACGCATTAGAAGTAGTTGATATTCAGAAGGGCAAAAATAGCTAATTTCTTCTCAAAGGAATGAAGCTAAAGTCCAAATAGGATAGACCTCAACTGCAGAGACACGTATCACGCGCTCATCTGACTCTGTTGATGCGTCCTCAACATGAATGCCTGCTCCTGTTTCCTGCTGTAAGTGCTTAACATTAAAGCCTCCCTTGCCAATTACACCACCAATCTTCGCAGCTGGGCACAAAATTTTCATTGAAAACTCAGCTGAAGCTTCAGCACCATGCGCTGGAGGAAAACCACCAAAGCTATCTGGCTCAAATCCAGACAGCCGGTTTCCAGGAGGGCCTATCCAAGGTATAGGTGGAATATCATGAGGAGAAGAACTCCTATGAGACCACATTGAATTGTTGGGTGGAATTGCACTAGGAGGAGGAAACTTTTGGCCAGCATGAGGCACAGGGAAGCTCAATGGAGGGTTGTCTTTTCGTGGATTCTGATGCAAGAGAGTGGAAACTTCATGAAGAGCCCTCTTCGCAACATCTCGTTTTCCAGATATCTGCAGTAAATTCCAAATTTTACAATTAGTAGGGAAATGCAAGAAACAACATTCACAATGCAGAGGTCAACCAAGAATGCCGAAGGCAAATACATAATCAGCAACACCTAGGCGCTTATGCCCAGGATCTAGGAAAACATACGAGAAATGAGAAATCAATAAGTTATTTAAATCACAGGGCAATTATTCCAATACATCATAGCAGTAAAAACAGATGACGGGAATAAGAGATTCAGACAGCCGCTTCAACTACATGACAGTCAGACCTAAATTCAGACAAACTACATCAAAGCCTTCCCAATTGAAGAAAAGTCAATGATGCATAAGACTGGCCTACAGAGCTCCGTATGGTGGTCAACGTAAACATAAGAAGCGTAGGCAGAAGGGATAAATAACAATATCCTTCAAAATCTTGCTATTTCCTATAGCACATCAGCCACTTGGTTACCTCCCAATATCAACAATGTAATATTAACATCACTTCACCCACCTCTCATGCATCATCCTCTGCTAATTAATCCACTTAACCAAAGCCCTTCACTCCAACTTGGCACAGACGCATAAATCTCTGAAGCTCAAATTTGAACCTGGAAAATTCTTCCTCACTAAACACAAAAATTGCTCTTATCCAATCTCCCTGTAGATTCAATAGTGTGAAAGATCTTTGAAGACAGGAAATGGCCACCAATCTGGTCAGCTGCTTGGGAAGCAAGCTTAGTCAAGGGCAGCCTCTAGGAAAAAAGTAAACCTGCACCCCACTATCCGGATTCACAACAATGAATTCAAGTGAGAAATCCATTGATCTTTGAAACATTATAAAGCAAAAACATGTCAACGAAAACGGTCTCTTAACCCAAAAATGGTCATGATCTTGTCCCGTACACTTTGTTCTGTCCAGTACTTCACTTAGATAATATCATCATATCACACCAGGTACAAACAGGGAAAAATACGTATCACAAACTTCAGGTAATTCAACACTATCACCAGGAACTGTTGTCCAATAATCCATTCAATTCAAAAATATCTTCCTGGGGATGTACACAAATGCTTGAGATCCTAAGCAAACTAATTGGTACTTAAACATCAGGGTAGAAGCTGCAAATAGAGTAAGAAAATCATATTTCAAGATACAATTCCATTACCCTACCCTATCGCAGATGATTATCTGAAGTACAAGCTTCAACATATGGAAGCAGGAAGCATTCATGGTGGAAAAGGCTATCAATTGTGTAGCCTACCGGGAGGGAAAGACATGTGGCTTGACAGAACAGAAGGGTCTATGGATCTTATGACCATATATGCAGCTAATTAATCAAGTATTTGTGGTCAATGATGCCAAAGGCTATCATTCCACCAGTTATCATGTTCAAGCAACTAGGTTACGGCAACTATGATATGCCTACAATGTCGCAACCCTTGAGCTATGAATTCTCATGCTGAAAGGCCCAAAATGTGGTAAACCATGTACAAACTTCCCTCTTATGATGGTAAAGGCAGCAATAGGCCTTCCACATATAAACCATAAGGTTTATCAGCTGATATGCCATTCCTTTAAACAAAAAATATAAGATGCTTATGTTAGCACAAGAGAACTGCTTCTCAAACATCATCCTCAAAATATAAGCCACATTTTCTGAATATCTAAACATTATAGGCCACCCTCTCTTCATGAAATGGTGTTGAGCTGAATGGTTGCTAAAAGCCTAAAATGTTTGAAGATAGGTCTTCATTTAACTACTACTTAGAGGTCCAAACATCAATTGCAGAGCATTGAAGAAGCAAGATATATTTAGTAAGTACAAGGAAAGGACCGAATATCAACTTCGAAATTAGGCCCTCAACTAGTATGTACATAATATTAAAGCAGCAAAAGGCTCTCTTTATTAACTTCTGCTGGAAATGATTATAAGAAGTGGAAAACAGAAGAAAGTAAATCATATTGTTTAAAAAAATCATTCCAAGAACTTAACATGATTGAAGATGGCTACAGGTCTGCAATCACTTCACTCAACTAAACCTTATCCCAATATAATTAAGCAAGCTAAATAATCACTTTTACACAGTTAAATTTAGACCAAGGAAAAGAATGTTCAGCAAACCAATTACTCAGCAACAAGCAAGAGAAAGGAGCTATAAATTAGATTTAGACTGACTTTATTTAACAAAGAAAAGACTAATAATTTTCTTTGAAGATAGCCTCATCTTATTCATAGTCTTAAGAATTTAAAGAACGGATCAATTCTTCTTACCACACAAAAGAAATTCAAACTTACCAAAGTCAAATGCATTGAGAAGAAAAAGATGCATAGAATAAGCATTTTATCATATTCATTTCTTAGTCAAACATATATAGAAAAGAAAAATATGTACAGCACATAAAGTTAGCAGATACCTGAACTAATTCATCAGTTGCCATAGCACAAGCAGGAAGATGATCAGCAGGAAGAACACGGATACTTGCACCAGTTTCACTTCGCAATCGTTGGATCACATCACCCCGTTTTCCCAAAAGACATCCTACCATATTATTTGGAACCAAAAGACGAGCAGTGACAACAGTGTTCCCATTATCATCTGATGTGGTCCCACCAAAAAGATCTTCCTCAACAATCTGATCGTGAACTTTCAACAGAGCATCCTGTGCAGCACAGCAAGGCCCCATTACTACCACCTCCTCTATTTCGTCTTCGACAGAATTGTGATTTTCCACCTTCTTCGGTGAACTAAAAATAATAATAACTCTCTCATCACAACCAAGAATTGAATCACCAACATTGATCTTCGCCTTAGTCTCCTCCCGCAATGCTTTGATTATACTCCCACCCTTCCCAATAACACTACCAATTCTTTTTGAAGGACAAAGTATCCGATAAACAGTGTCTCCCGGATTAGAATTCACGGAAGACTGTTCATGGCCAGAATTACTACCCCATTTTGGTTTCCGATTATTGTTGACCCCTTTTCTTTTAAAGGGCGTATTCATCTGTCTCTTAAAAAAATTCCTTTTCCTCCCATCCATTCCGACGGGAAAAGAATACCTCAAAAAATGAAATTCTCTCAAGGATTCGCCTAACCTAAATTCTCTAAGGAAAAAACTCCAGCAACAAAATTAAACCCAATGTAGAGCTCAAAACAAGCTACCTGTTGAAGATAAGGTTGAAGATACCACGTGTCAGCTACTAGAGGTTCTAAGCTAGAAACAAGAACTCGTATAAATTCAACAACATAAACATTATTCACTACTCAATAACATAAACATTACCAGTAAGATTTTTAATGCAATTTCATATATTGGAGGAATATTTTACTTTCAGTAGAAAAGTTCCGAGAATTATCTCAGAATTGATGAGATTGAATGATGAGAAATTAATAAATGAGGAAAGGGGAAGGGGTGACAGAAGATTAGGATTTTTCTGGGGAAGGGAAAATGGCTTACCTTGAGTGATTTCCAAGGAGTTAGAGAGAGTTGAAGGGAGAAAGGAAGAGTCTTTGCCGCTTGTTGTTGGAGCTCTCTCCATCTGCTTGCAGATGGAATTTTGGGGGTAGTAACAGAAGCTGATTTTCGCTGTTTTTTTTTTTAATTTTTTTTCTCCTTTTGGTTGGAGGAAAAATTCTTTGTTGGTGGGTTTGTTAAAGCCCATTCCAAAGTTTTGGTCCATTTTTAAAGTTTGGGCCTGATCCTTGAACAATTCTTTAAACTTTTGTGTTTTTTAGGTTAATTAACTCAGCATTTAGCTTTCTTCTCTAAGTTCCTTTTTAATTTAAAAAGGATTAATCTCAGATTAATAGGTCTAAGAACACCCTTTGTTCATTGAAAAAAAAAAAAAAAAGCCAAAGATTTATTCTCAAGTTTAAGGAGTCTATTCCAATCTTCCTTGTCTTGACCGAAGAAAAAAAAAAGTTTAAGCATCTATATCTGATCATTTTATGAACATGTTCCATTTCTTCCCCCTTTATGTTGTTTTCCATGTTCCATATCCAGTAATTTGGAAGTCACATGAAACATTATATTAAAAGATGTTCATGGATTTGGTTAAGTCAATCTAAGGTTTTCTGTTCTTTAAGTTATCTGTCGAGTTATTGAAATTAGAGTTCAATCAAAATTCACTACTCTGCAAACAAGGTAAGGCTTAATGCCCTTTTCTTAAGACAAATCAAATTGGAGACCAGTATCTACAGTTTTATGTATAAACCCTCCAATATCTAGTAATCACATTTGATTCTAGCTAAGCCAAAATTTGTACTGTCGAATCCCAGATAGGGAAAGCTTCTCCTTCTCATTCTCCTAGGTGTGTCCATGTCTTCCTATATACAATGAACGGGTCAATCTTGGTCTCAGAATCTACGTGCAAACCCAAACCAAAAAAGGCCGAGCCTACCAAATTTGGATGGAATGCTCGACCAATAAACATCTAGTTTCGTTTGCATTAGCCACCGCCCACCGGTCTCTTTGACCGAAGTATCTTTCCCTGTGATTGTTTGTGATTGTTTCCTTTTTCCTATTTATCAAAGTGGACACTATGAAATTTTCATTACAAAACCACCACGGAAAATCTTACAAGACGATGGGAAACGCCATAACATTTTTGTCTCATTTCACCGTACATGAAATCAAATGTCCTGTGGGGAACCCATGAACTCAAAATATCCTTCTACAATTTGTCTTTAGGAAAGCTAAAGTACCAACACTTCGATTGATTTCCATTTTCACCAAAACAAATTACTCCAAATTGTACTCTTTCGGTCCCTATTTATCTGTTTCTTTTTAGAGTTTTTTTATTTTTTTTTATCTATCCCTAATCAACATTGATTATTAATTTATAAACTTATGCCTTCAAATCCCTTCATCTCTCTCTTAAATAAATATAATTTCTTAAATATGAATAAAAATCAACAAGTTATGTCTTAACTATTTTTCTTTTAACTACTTTTCTTATTCTGTGTGTAACGGTTAATGAAGACAGATAAATAGGAAGATAATAAATAAATACGAAAAAACAGTGACGAGTTTCTTCAGCGTCACCATAGATACGAACAAAAAGAACCAAAACCGCAGGCACATGGCCAAACGTGGAAACCTTCATATCTCCACAAAGCCCTTTTGTAGAGCTTTGGATGTTGCTAATTCCTTTCTCTTTTTGGTTTTTCTTTCTAATCGTAAAATTGCAATTTAGTATAATAGGATGTGCAAAATTAGAATTCTTGTGATTCCCTCTATAAATTTACCATTTCTATTTCATGTAACAACATTTGTACATCTCTTGTTTTTTTAGTTTTTCATAAAGGGAAAAATGGGAAACCCCAAAAGGAACTTACAGAAAGGGAAAAACAAAAGAACAAAGAAAGCCCACAACTCTTCTATGTAAAGATAAACAAAAGCCGAGCTCGAGCCGCCAAAACTGGACCAAACTACCGATTTACCCATTTGAGTTAGAAGCCTTTTAAGCCGGATAATCGAGCCCCAGCTCTACCTTACACGTCTGACTATCTTCGCACGTGCCGTAAGCCTCCATTCTCCTCTTCTTCACGGGCACCACCGCGTGACATGCACGTGACATCATCGGTTGAAATCCCAGCGTCAGTTCCAGCCCAATCTCCCCGCTGCCCGCAGTAGTCCTTTCGTCAGGTATCTTACCTCCGAACTCCGGCTCCGCCGGAAACAGCCGCGAAGCTGCCGCTGTCTCCACCGAGATCATGCTCTCGGTTTCTTTACTTTCCCCGTCCATGGCAGCCAACTCGGACTGGTGACTCAGAGACGACTCGTGACTCGTCGACCTGTTCCCCTCGTCCATGTAACACCGCGCCTCTGCCTCTGCGTTGCGGTTCTCCTCCTCTACAGCGGGCTTATTTGCCTTCGGCTTGACTGTTCGCTTGACTCGGCACCGAGTCTTAGCTCGGTGAAGATCGTTAGACGCCGCAGAGTTCTCATCCTTGGAAACATGTCGAATATCGTAAGCTTTAAGCGGCGGTCCTTGACCATTTGCAGCGGCCTCGGAAGCAATCGGCGTGATCGGAGCACCCTTTAGCACGGCTTCCACCGCAGCTTGACAAAGCTGCCAGCTTCCGGACCATAATAACCCGACAGAACCATAAATCGGGTTCACTATCCGCCCACAAGCCTCGTACAACAATGACCGAAAAATTGCTGCAAATAAAGCAAACCCGTCAGTCCAATAACCCCAAAAGTTTATAATGTAAAGATGTAAACAAAAAGAAAAATCCAGTCCCATTACAAAATAAATAAACAAATATTTAAGAGTACGAACCAGGACGGAGGTGTTCGGGGCCGGCGTTGATGAGGTTCATGAGTCCGGCACGGCCATAGAACTTGGCGAGGAAAACGGTGGCGTTTGCTTGGGATTCAGGGCTTTTGATCCATTGTAAACAGGGTCTAATGCTACAATTTTCACTGCAGCCTTTGCGGAGGACCCGGCATCCATTACAACTCATGCGCATTTTGATAATGTTTGGGAAGAAAGAAAATGGGAAAAGAAAGTTGGAAGGAAAATACAGTTTCTTCTGAGCTTCCGTAGGAAGAGAGAGGAAATGGAAGAGAAAAGGAAGAGAGCAAAGAAATTGAGACTGAAGAAAAGAGGGAAGTGAGAGTATTTAAGAGGGAAGCAAATAATTATATTATAATTATAATTATAATTATAAATTTAAAAGAAAAAAGAAATGGAAGAAATTAGGGGCGTGGGGTGGCCGCTGGGTTTTCAGGTACAGGGGGGGACGCAGCTGTTTTAATTTCCAAAACACTGGTTTCCACATTCAAGGAGGTTGGAGCTTTTTTGGGGGCTTTAAAAAATTAGTAAATAAATTTACGCTACAAATTATAAAAACACAAAAAATTAGTACTATGTTTTCAATGAGTTTGAATTGACACCATTCTCAGTTTATCCGCGTGTAATTCACTCCCAATTCAGGAATCCAATTTGGGATCCCCATTGGAGGCGTACTTAAGGTACTGTCCCCTCCTGCGTAGGACAACCCAAAATTTTACGGAACGTAACTCCCGCTTGAGGAAATCGATGCAAATTTCACTTTACCAAGCTACCCCTGTCAGTTTCTCCAAATTAAGGCCTTTTCGGCACAAAAAGAGCGAAAAGGAGGGGTGAAATGGGGAATCGGGAAAGTAAGACAGGTGGTGAAAAAGGTCGAGGATGCCATGCAAATGGGTCCAAAAACTGAGAGAGGAAGAGAGCAGCGCGTGGCAGACACGCTCAGGTGTCAGAGTGCGGTCGAATCGCCACATATGAAGTTGGGAGTGTGGGGTGGGGGCCACCGGCAACTCCCGTTTCTTCTTAGATATTTAAAAATACAGAAATGAAGTGGAAAAAGGCTCCTGGTTTTCGGGAAGTTCGCGTTGGTTCTAAAACCGCTTTAAACGGGGGAAAGGTAAAACCGGTAACCGGTTTCCGGATTTGAAGGATGGGACTGTGGGCGCACTAGAAGACCCATCAGCCAACGGTTTTGAAGGGTCTTTTTCCATTTTTCTTTTTTCTTTTTTTTCTTTTAAAGAGAAAACCTAACCTCATGCTTATCCTCTAAGACAGGGGATTAAAGAAAATACTACTACTAAATAGACTAACACTGGTAATAAAAAATTTTTTATTAGTTTACTATGGGACAATTACGTCTGTTTTTCAGATACTTTGATTTATATTATACCTAGTAGTTTATTTTTTGATAGAGATATGATGAATTAATTATCCTTTTTTAACCCTATTAAAGTTGATATAGCACTAATCAAAAGAGGGAATGAATTTGATTGTTTTAAAGCAAAATCCGTACAAATATCAAACGGAAATAATTTAATGCTCCTCAAGAAAATTTTCGTGTTTGAATTTTATAAAATAAAAGTAAATCTGTTTGAAGTCTACATGATTTATTTTAAATTAATTGGAATCCAGTATAAATATTAGATTAGATTCAAGGGTTTATGTTAAAAAAAAATTGTAGCATACAATAATTATGTAGTTTTTATAGTCTCATTGTGTAACTACATTTATTAAAGAATTAATTAAAAAATTAACATCATCACCCAAGTAAATAAATATGTTTATTTAAGTAAATTAATTGGATTGCTTACACTACTTCTCATCAAAAGGAAGTACTTATAATTCCACTCTCTTTTTTCGCCTTTTGCTATGGGTATTTATCCAAGCTACATTAATTAGTGGTAACAAAAAATTTCTCTTCATTTCTTAAAAAAAAAATTCTCTTCATTGAAAATATTTGTGTAACCGTGGAGACAACATCACCAAAATCACAAGATTATGAGTAATAAATAAAAGTTTAATAACTGTAAAAATAAAGAAACAAATTAACATGGAATTGTTTTTAACTTTGATTATTTAATCATAGCTATTGCAATTTTAAATAAGGAGGCGGCTGCGAAGAATTTGGAGGACAATGACTTCACTCTTCACCTCTATTACATGTAATCTAACGTTTTCTTTCCCTTTTCTTTTCTTTTTCCTTGCAATTTCGATCATGATTTTAGATTATTTTATTTTATTTTTCTCACATGTCCTTATAATATTCATAATTTGTTCATAGCATTTTTGTAATAAATAAATTCAGTAGAAATTTTTTAACTTTGGAATCATCGTTAGGTTCAACTTGCTATATTTTTGCATTGAATTTCTTGGAGAATCTATTTGTCAAAAACTGCCTTTTATCAAATAAATATTTTAAATAGTATTTTTTTTTATTGATACAATTTTGTTTGATTCTTTGAACCGACTTGTTGAGGTGACTTAAAACATAAAAATCGGTGTGATTTGGATTATCTGGGTGAATCCAAGCCTGGAGAGCCGCCGACATGGATCACGGATGCAAAATATTTACTACTAAGAAAAGTATTTAATTCTATGAATGCTGTCTAAAACAAAATTTAGTTACAAATTTATAATTTTACTAGACATAAAATTTTTTATGGAATTAAACATAAAAAGATTAATTTAGTGAAAAAATTTTAAATTTTAAAGTAATGTGAAAACAAGTTAAAAAAAAAAAGGAAAATGTTAACCGGCGCATATAGGTGCACCCGTTCCGTATCATTTATTTGTTTATTTTTTCTTTGTCTCTTTTTGAAAATTACAAAAGTATTTTACACAATTTAAATGTTAAATCTAAAATTATGTATGTACATTTTAACTTTAAAAAACTATTTAGTCTTTTATTTAACAATTTTAATATTTTAGATTTGTAAAATTGTTTATATTTTGATAAAGTTTAATCTCATATTAAATTTTTTATTTATTATAAGGGTAAGTTTTTAAATTAAAAATTTATTATGATAGGATTTTAGGAAAAAAAATCCGAACACTTTTGACAAAATTTAGCCTCAAATTTCATAAAAAAAATTAATTTTAAGGATAAGTTTTAAAATTTAAAACATCCATTATAGTAGAGTTTTAGAAATAAATATATAAACTAATTTATTAAAATTAAATATAAAAATATTAAAGAGTAAATATTAGTGCTATAATTTTATGGAAAATAAACCATCAAAGTATTATTATTTATAAAATATTAGAGGCATTTGGTTTAGGTTATCTTACATTCCCTGTGGGAATGTATACAATGTCAAGTTATATGTCTACGTTTGATTTTTATAACAATAATGTAAGAGGACATGTAATTACCATTGAGATGGTAATATGGGTGAGAATATGAATATCATCCCCTCTTAGGTATTGTTACATGCCTTAACCCTTTTGGACTCCAATTTCTCCATTTTACCCTCATTCATTTCATTTTTTAGACCATACTACCCTTATGTTAATTTCAAAATATCAAAATTACCAATCGACCAAAACAAAAGGAAAAAAGCCTATTTACCAAAATGAAAGAATTTTAGTACTTTTACATCTTTATATATTTGCCAATTATAAATCCTATTTAACAAATTATTATTTTAATGTTAATTATTTTATTTTTCTTTAATTTTTTTAATGTTTACTTTTTCATATTGAATTTATTTAACACCTTCAAAGTATTAATTTAGTTAGAATCCAAGTTTTGAAAACTTTTTATATAAGTGATGGCAAACTAGTAAAATAGTCATTTTCATATATCATATTTCCATATCAACCAAACATGGTAATCTAAAATATCCATCTCTCTAACCAAACACAAAATGTATATATTATCAGGTAATCACATTGTTAGGTAATGTTATGATAATCTTACGTCCACAAATAATTTAATATCACCCAAACCAAACGCAACCTTAACATTTATTATTATTTATTTTTAATGGATTCATCTTGTCATTAAAGCATAAAATACAAAACAAGAATATATTTCATAAAAAAAAGTGATTTATCTGGGTGTACATTTTAACCATAGTTACCTGGAACGAGATACGTTTTGGTACGTGATACGAATATGAGATCCGTTTTGGTACGTGATACGAATATGAGATCGTGATACTTAACTTATAAATTTTGTGATATGAAGAAAATAAACTTAGATGGTATGATATTTTGGGTCGTGATACGTTTAAAAAAATTTGTTGGATCTTTAATAATATATCATGTAGAATTTTTATAAATACAAATCAATCTTCATAAACAATTAAAGTATATAAAACAAATGTAACAAAAACATGAAAAAACTTTGGTACATAAATATATGAATTAAGAATTTTACTTATTAATGATTGTTATGAAGAGGACTTATGTTCTAATATTTATTCAAGTAATAAATAATTTATCCGTAAGTTTTATCTTTTTCTATTCATGGCATTCATCATATCCATTTCACCCATTATTTCTATAAAAAAAATTAAACATTCAAAATCAAATTTAGCAAGAAAATTAAGTGGATAAGTTCTTTTTTGTTTTATTTATTTAAAATTTGTCCCTTTTAATCTTAATTTTTTTCAAAATTTTAAATTTTATATAGAAAAATTCAGAATGCCAATTTTATGAATCTGGATCGGAAACTCGAGAATCTCGAAATATAAAAGTATCACGATTCTGATCAAAAATCCTAAATCCCGATTCCAAAAAAGGTAGAGGAAAACTTATATTATGGGACCGTCCCACCATGTTAGTCATAAGACCAACCAGTAAAAATTTATCAACTCAAAATACTAGTTAAAATATAGCCCTTAATTTAGTAATAGGTTTAGCCCCTAATTTAAAAAAGTGGAAGTTAATGGATAAGTTCTGAAATTAAAGACATAATAGAAGTAGGATTTTAATAAATATAAAAAAACTTATTTATTGATAAAATACTACTAATTAATCTTATGACTGATGTGATAGAATAGTCTCATAAAATAATTTATCGAGATAGATGGATATCGGTAACTATGCTTTTAAAACAGAAAGTTATGCTTCCTAAGAAAGAAGGAAACGTGGAAAGGAATTAAACAGAAAAGACAGGATGGCGCCATGCAAGACCGTCCAAAACTGCCACGCAAATATATGTGAGTTCGGAGAGCGGCGCGTGGATCCACGTTTTACAATTTTTGTTGGTCAAGAGTGGAATCCACTTGGCCAACCCATATTTACTTAGTAATAATAAATACATAATCTGAATGTCTTAACGAGTCAGCAGCTCCAGGTTTTTAGGAAACAAAACCTGTTTTGCAAAACCACTGGCCAAGCTTTTCCTGGTTATTGTCTTTCGGACAACCTTTCCAGTTTCCTCCAATCTCTCTCACCTAGTCTCACCCTTAGCCCTCCCTATTTAGAAAATTATTATACTTTAAAAACTTTAAGGTCTTTTTTAAAGGATACGTTTGGTTGGGATGATGTTATATTATTTATGGACATAAAATTACCATCACATTATCAAGTAATGTGATGTTCTGATAATGTGTGTATTTTATATTTGGTTGGAAAGATGGACATCTTAGATAATTATGTTTGATTGATATGAGAATATGACATACATGAATGACTATTTTACTAGTTTACCCTTACTTATATAAAAAACTTTCTAAACTTATATTCTAATTAAATTAATATTCTAATTAAATTAATATTCTAACAAAATTAACACATTTTGAAACTATTAAATAAATTCAATAACAAAAAGTAAACATTAACAAAATAAAAAAATTAACAATAAAAATAATAATTTGATAAATAAGATTTATAATTGACAAGTATATAAAGATAAAAATAATCTAAAATTCCTTCAATTAAAATTACCAATTATTTTTTGTTTAAATATAAATATTGTCAAACTAAAAAAGAATATCATTATTTGTTGGTATAATGAGAAATAAGTGAGGGTAAAATAGGAATATTTGAGCCAAAAGAGTAGGACATGTAACATAACCTAATAGGGGGTGGTATTCACATTCCCACTCATATTACCACCTCTATGGTAATCGAATGGACCGTTAGTTTTATTGAGCACTATTTGAATTTGAATTTTTTTATTATATTTAATTCAAGCAGCTCAACCAAGCGATGTTCAACTAACGCATGTTAGGTTTAATGGAATCTGTTTACTGTCTCTCCAGTAAAGTATATAAATGAAGAAAATAGATTTATGAGAAATTCTTTCATTTTTCATTCGAAACGATTCAATTCTGAATTAGTCAAAATTCAATATAATTATCAGATATTATATATATATATATATATAGATAAAAGAATTGAAATGAGATCCAACCGAAAATAATAAAGCTCCACTAAGCTCGAACCTCGATTTTGCGAATCAATTTCGAGCCTAACATAAGATCAACTCGGTTAGGATTTAGGCTCGATTACAATGTACTTGGAACTAATGCTTAATATGCTCTTAATATTCAAATTTGGAAATATACGTCAACCATAGTACACAATTGGAAAATCAACTGTTCACATGTTAATCAAATTAATTGAACTTAAGTGGGTAATTATAGGTAAAGACTGGAACGAA
The DNA here is from genome assembly GCA_030664755.1 of Microcos paniculata. Classification (NCBI taxonomy): domain Eukaryota; kingdom Viridiplantae; phylum Streptophyta; class Magnoliopsida; order Malvales; family Malvaceae; genus Microcos; species Microcos paniculata. Next base: position 11,779,597 of record CP131462.1, read on the forward strand.
AACCGATCTTCTCACGTCAAAATTTGCTCTTTTTGGTCAAATCAAAAAATATATTTAAGTTTTGCGACATGGGTCAAATTAAATAGATTCAATGAATGAATTAGGAATTGCCGGATAATCAATTTTCTTTATAATTACCGAATTCTCCATCTGCTTTTGAAAATTGAGTCAGTTTGATTACCAGTAAATAAGGAAACAGAGCTGGATGAGAAAGAGAAGTGTTAGGTCTTCTTGCTTCAACTTTAAAGAAACAAAGATTGAGATGTGAGAAATCAGATCAGATTCATATTTTATCCCAACCAAGTCAGACATATAAGACATGGCATAAAAGAATTGGAATGTTTTTTTTAGTCAATCTGAAAATCAGTTTCACATGAATTCTATCACAATTTCATTGGTAAATCTGTACCTACTAGATTTCAACAACTCTTCGGATTTTGGTGTGTAAAATTCCTTAATAAATTAACCATTACCAGCTATATATAAAAATATGCCTACTAAAATTAATTAGCTATCAGAGAGCTTTGGCCTCATTGTGGTTTCATATATATATATATAACTCCCTTCAATGAAAATCTATAACTCCCTTCAATGAAAATCTATAACTCCCTTAAATGAAAAGTGAAGCATATTAGAGGGAGAAGAGGTACAATCGTCACCTCCCCATTGGTTAATTTTTTTTTTATTTCATTTCATGGGTGGACTTCTATTGTAGATATAACTTTGGTTTTATTTTGGATTTGGGCTATAGAATGTGTTTGGACCTCTTATTCTATTTTGAAGTCTATTTTGTAAGTTTCCTTTCTCAACTTGGTTTGGTAACAGTCAAATGATTTGGTTCATATTATATACACATAGTTTTATACTACCCGATGAAAGGGCATGAGAGGAGAGGGGGATGCTGTTTTCCACACTCTTATTTCATCAATTAATATACAAAAATTATCTTTCCATTTCCTATTTTTGGTCTCATATCATATAACAACCATATAATAAAAAAATCTTTTTTTGCGGGAATTCTCAGGCGGAAAGGGGCATATTTTGGTGTTTTAAGAAAGGAAAAATCTTATCTATCGAATCATTGTACATTTCAATTTGAATTTTGAATTAGGAATTCCGCGTACAAATATACAAATACAAGTGATCAATTGTCACTCCCCTCATTAGCTTCTTTTTTTTATTTTAGGCTAAAGGGCCTATTTGTTCTTTTTTTTTTTTGATTTTTACTTATATTATTGAAATTTTCAATATATTTTTTGTAGGATTTTTTTTTATCCTCGATAACCCTAAACAAAAAGTTTAGTTTGGTCATTTTTTGGGGTTTGAGGAAATTTTTCATTTTTTTTATATTATATATGTTATTGAAATTTATTTATTATTGAAGAATTCAATATTTGATTTACTATATATTTTTATTTAGTGGTTAATTAACATGTTCAGCTTATATATAATATTATATTTTTTATTTATTAGTTAATTAACATTATATTTGGTGTGTGTATTCAAAATGATTTTTTATATATTTTTGTATTACATTTTGATTTACATGTAATATCAATAATTATATGTTCAATTTTTTTTATCTTAAGATATTATTATCCCTATTAATCCTCACATATTTTTAAAAAATAAAATTTAAATACTTAAAATTAAAAAAATCCCGAGGTGTAACCCGGATAAATTTCTAGTATATATAAAATAAGAGGTCAAAAAAGAGATGGGGATATATATATATATATATATATATATATATATATATAATAAGAGGTCAAAAAAGAGATGGGGATATATATATATATATATATATATATATATATATATAATAAGAGGTCAAAAAAGAGATGGGGTTCTAATCAATTGCTTCCCATAAGTGCTACTGTCAGCAATTAATTGGAGTGTTTTATTCTCTCTTTACCAAACTTTTAATTATATATATATGGAAAATTATTTCCTATATTATCAATGTAAATTTTCAACTCCACAAGTATGGTTACATAATTATCAAGTGTCTCATTACCTAATCATATGTGAAGTTAAAATTTTACCCGAACTATGAAAAATCAGTTGAATAAAAAAGGACAAATTGAGGAGCCTTATATATGGGATTAGTTCAATTATGCCTAGTAATTCCTTCACCGGAGGCTTTCTGCCCATTGGGACCATATATTCAACCACTTCTTTAACTTCAACTTTCCCCTAATTAAATTGCCCTAAATCCTATCTAATACTAATTGATTAAGTTTCAAAAACAATTAACAATTAGATTATCACTTTTAATTATTTCTCAATTAGTAAAATTTGGTTGGCCTATCATGATCTAGCCACTGTTTTGTTTGTATGTTATTTTCAAACTACTTTTGGATCACATTGGTCGAAGAAGAGAAGGAAGAATATATATAGAAAGAATTGTACACAACTTGCATATATATATATATATATATATATATATATTAAAATCGGTGAATAAAAAATCAAACCGGATCAGTCAATTAAATCGAGAACCAGCCATAGGTCCGATCCGTTAAAAGTTATTAAATTGTTTTATATTGAATCGCTTTTGAATCAATTGAACTGAGGTTAGATTAGTTGAGCCAGAAATTTTTTTTTTTATTTTTAATCTATTTTTAATTTACTAACCCAAGCCCAAAAGAAACCCAAATTAATTAAAAGTCCAAATTCTATTTTTTATTATATTTGGAATTTTTATTTTAAATTTTTGGCCTTAAATTTTTAATTTATTTTATTGTAATGTACTCCAATAATAAAAATTTAATTTGTGATGAAAAATAATTTGCAATATTTATTTACATTATGTGATACACTAATATTGTATACTTTTTCTTATTTTTGAGGAATTTAAAATAAAATTTGAATTGAAAATTGAAAATTTAAATATTTTAAGAAATTAATAAAACTAAAATATTTATCTAACCAGTTCAACCAGTTGAACCATGAACCATTAACATAACTGGTTCAAGGACCGGTCTTATTTTTTATTCATTGATTACAATTGATCAATTTGAGTATGAAGCTTTTTACACTTTCAAAGTTAATAATGCCTGCACGTAATTCTACAAATTTTGATTGAATTGATCGATTTAATTTGTCACATTCTAATTGTTTAATCTTGCAGATCATTATATCTACATTGAACTTGGCTGAATTTTGAACCGAAAGTAGTTTAATTATTGTTCCCCTGAAGAACTTTTTAAATTTGTACTTGAAACTCACTGATCCTATTACTTTTACATACCCAACTTGCTCTAGGTTATATGATTAAAATTTTAATTGATGAGGCTTCTACCTTCTAGCCTTCTAGGGTGTAGGAAAACAAATTTTTTTAATTAATTTTCCTTTTTTTACGGGAGCGATTTCTTAATTGGAGTACTTATTACTTATAATTATTCTCGTACATTTGGTCCATCTAATCAATTAAATTAAATGTACAAAGATTGCAATTAATATGAATTTTTATTAATTAGTACAGACACAAGGAATCTATTATTGTTGGGAATGCCTTCTCATTCAAATATTTATGATTAATATTTTTTTGGCAACAAAAAATAATAATTTTTTTTGGCAAACTCCTTTATAAGTTATATTATATATATTAACTTAGGTAAATTTTGAGAAAATTTCTAAATTGACCCCACTAAAATAAATTAATTAAGCATCAATTAAAATATTCTAATAAAAGTTATATAAGTCAAAATATAATAAATTAACATATAAAACCTGCATGCACATAAGTTTCTTATAAAATGATTTGTTTTCTCCCTTTTATGATGATATTAATTAGATATACTGGGTATATTACATATACTACAATTTGTTCTTTATTACATATACTATGTATAGGCGTATTATATGATTTTTTTCACTACACTAAATATTCTTATTATTATACTAATATATTGATTCCACTGAATTAAAATTCTGACTCTGCCACTGACTTTAACTCGAGTAACTCGAGTTTACATATGTAGGAAGGAAGCTAATCCTACATATTAGAAAAAGGACACGTTAAACACCACGAACCATGCATGCATATTTGCAAGCCTTTTGTTCCTTTTTTTTTTCCAAAGAAAACCCTCTTTAATTAATACAATATCTTAGCTTATAATGGAAAAATAAATCGATAATTTTAATTGATCAGCTGCTAGCTGTTTTGCCTTATCTCATTATCTTATTGATTTTTTTATGATTTCTAATTAGCAAATTAATTAACATGGGCGGTCAAAAAATATTGGAAAAATCATCACATGCATACCAAAGTTGTAGTGTGCATTAGAGTAGTTACAAAATTGACTTCACACCCATTAGAATTATTATTAATATCTAAATAAACATCAACTGTCGTCTCTACCAGTAGTTAATTAATGAGTTAGCATTTCCTTAATTGGTTTTGGTAATGACCCTTTCCTATGTTATCGCATATATATATAATAACGGTCTTTTTTTTTTCGTATGATATGATCAAGTTGTAACCTAGCTAGGTAGAATCAATATCATAAAATAATAAATCTTCTTTTTGTACTAATCTTATTTTAATCTTGGACTTTGCCTAGGTTCATCCCCCCAAGAATTATTCTTGAGCTAATCAAGGTACTAATTTGGGAGATTAATGGCCCCACTTTAGCTACTTAATTAATTTTGAGAATCTAGTGATTAGCTCTTTCCCCCTCCCCAAGGCCTGTGAGCTGTGACCTAATTGGGTCCCCTTAATTTATTGTTGGAATTTGAAATAAAAAAAATGAAGCTTCAGGTTTTTGTTGAGAAATTTTTTTAATGCATTGGAGTTGGAGGTAGGAAAAAAAGGGGTCTAATTAAGAGAAATTGTGGTTTCAAACTTTGAAACCTTACCTAAGAATTTCAATTTCTAATCATCTTGACTGAACGGAGAATTCTTAACATTGTTACCATTAGTGATTATCATACTCTTAGGCAAGTTTTAATATAGTACTATATAATTTAGGGCACATACCTGCTTTTTCTTGAACATTAGTGCAATATTGATCCATTTTAAATGTTTTATTAGGGCACTTTGCATATATAATGGGAAGAGAGAAAGGATATAAACATGAATCACATGATCCAGTCCTTGCACAAGATATATATTATAAGACCAGATTAAGTTCAAACATTTTATCCTTATTTTTGAACAATATGATGATAGCTAACCACTCCATCTATCGCTTGTGTTCATGTTATTGAAATGATGATATGTGCAAATTTGGAATCTCCAAACTTATGCTATCTTTGCTATAAGAAAACATTTTCTGTTTTTATTTTCTAAAAGATACAAAGAAACTATCATATAAGATATATGTTGTGAGAGGAAATGTATGCATGTTTTAGAAAATGAAAATGAAAATGGACCTAGAAATAAGATTAAAAAAATTTGTTCTGAATTTTAGGTCAATTTTCATTTTTATTTTCTAAAACATGCAAACATTCTTATAAACTATACATATCTTAAATGATGATTTCTTTGTATTTTTAGAAAATGAAAACATAAAATATTTTCATGTACCAAATATAACCATAATTTCTTAAAAAAAATGAATTTCAATTTTACATGTTTAATTCACTGACTCATAATTTGGCAATGTACAGCTGATCATAACAAGTGACCTTAGTCCCTAATATGTCATAAGCTTTGTCAACCTCAGCCAGCTGACCGAACCCAACCTAACCTCATTTATTTCACACATGCAATGATGAATCAAACTGTTGCTTTCTCTGCCCCATTGCAGAAGACAGAGTATAATAACTTGAGGCCTCAGCTGATGACCCACAAGCCAAGGCAGGTTCACAATCCTAAAAGTGTGAGATGTATGAGATGCTTAAAACTGAGACGAAAGGACAGATGGAAGAGGAGGAGGAAAGCAAGGGAACTTAGGTGCCATCCATGCAAGCAAAGAGGAGAGGGAAAGGGGAGGGGGGTCCAAAAACTTGCATGTGAAAATCTGGGTCAAGTCATTGGGGCATTTGGGCACTTTGTTTCAAAATTGTCAAAAGTGGTGTCTCAGATGGCCACATTTTGTAATCAATTATTGGCTGTACTTGGTGCTCAGTGCTCACATGTTTCTTCAGATTCAAAGGGCCAAAGGGGAGACGGTCTTTCTTCACAATTCTGGTTAATTTCTGGGCTTTGGCCATTAAAAATCTGATTTATTTAAATCTAACTACATGAAAGACTGTTAGTTGTGATTTTGATTTCTGTTTACAAATTTAATCTGGTGAAAACGATCTGTAAAATTTCTTCTCAGTGGTATTAGATGGAAAATTTTGAGACGAAAACCAAAATGGATGAGAATGAAAAGAACAAAAAGTTTGGTCCCTTGAAATGCAAAGAGTGTGGTACAACGTACAAAAGCAGATGCAGATTGCAGAATGAGGCAGAAGCGCGTGGCATCCACTATCTGGTGCCAGAAGTTGGAACTGGAATGCCACGTGGACAGCATGCAGCTCCATGTTTTTAGGAGAGTTCTCACTACTGTTCTCCAAAAATACTGCCTTTCTTGCTAAAACCGGTGGCTGGTTTTTGCTCCTTTTAGGCTTCTGGCCCTTTGTGTGGGCCACACATTGACCTCCAATTTTAGAAATTGTTTGAAAACCATACTTTTAACATTTACTAGAAACATTTTATTGCACAAGTAAATGAGTAATTATTCAACTTCGCATATCTAAAAAATAAAAAAAATGATTTTGACTCAATTTATAAAATTATTATTCATATAGATTTATTTCAATATAGTCCTAAATTTGAAATTAATCAATGACTAATTTTTACTTACATCTAGTAAGATAAGTAAAAAAAAAAAAAGCGCTAGGATATCATATGAACGCAATTCATATCTTATAATTTAGACCTAAAATTTTTTTATAGAGATCTAACTTCATTTCACAAATTCATGATATAAGGTTGGAGTCGTGGGGGCATCATTATTCAACTTAATGTACAAATTATTAAGTATTCCCTCCGTTCTCAATTGTTTGTCCCTATTGGTTTTCATAAAATTTAAGAAAAAATAGTTGAATTAAATAGATTCAATTTGTTATCTTTGATGTTTGTAACTGTTTTTGGGGTTTTATGTAATGATGTGATAGTAATAAAAGAAAAAAAATGATAAACTTGAGAATTAAAGTTTGTTGATTGTTTATTTATTGTAAGTGACAAATAAATTGAGACTTCCTAAAAAGAGAAGTTGGACAAATAAAAGGGGACGGAGCGAAAACTATCTTTTTTTTTTTTTCCTTGCACCCATTAATAAAATCCTTTTTATGATTTTTTTTATTCAAACTTCGATGTTCAATCCAATGTTCTCTTATTAGCTCAGTCATAAGAATGCTTCACAATTAATTAAAAAGGAGTGCTAAAGGTAAAACAATGTGCCAAATACTAAATTATAGTAGTAGTAATTGAATTGGATTCTTGTGATAAAAATTGTTGCATCATGTTCAATCACAAAAAGAAGATAATATTCCTTTCAAATCAAGGTGCTAATCAGGCTTTAATGTGCCAAACTGTTGGAGAATTAATTAATTAATTATCTAAGGGCGCCCCATGTTTACAATTTTAGCTCTCACCAATCTCCCATTGACCCAAATGCATAAATAGACCGTATTGCTTTTAGAAAAGAGGAGAGATTACTTTACACTTGATGTAAGATTAAGAGTTTTATACTCTTTTAACTTAACCTACAATTAATTAATATATAATTAATCTAACTATAATTGAATTTCATACTCTATTTACATACATCATGCATGTAAAATTTTAAATTAATTTAAAATATCTAGCATATATTTTACTGCAATAGAATTTTTCATTGTTAAATATATATTAAAAATATCAAAAAATGTTAGAGTCTAGATCGCTATCATAAAAATATTAGATTGACTTGAAATTTTACGAAGATGATAGATTCAAATATATATTTAAATCCAATTGTCCGATTATTAAAATATTAATAGTACGTCGAATTATAAAAAAGGTATAAAAGTAAAAGTTTTACACCGAATCTAAATCTATCCCTCCTCTTTAGAAAATGTCAAGAGTTAATTTGGTGGAGAAAATCTTCTGATGTTGTACTAAAAATCTTAGGATCTTAACACCCATAATCTATCATGAATAGAAGATGGTACAAATAAATGAAACATTACCATGTGATATAAGCTAGTCGCCTAGTCCTCCAACAAACAACAATGTGCAAAATCATTCAAACAAATTAGTTGCACTAAATCAAAGACAAAAGCAACCAACAAGGACAAAAACAAAAGTTCAATCCGCCGACAAAAGTGCATTTGTTGGAAGAGTTCCATTTTTCATGATTTTAATCCGAAAAGATTAATCTCGGGTCTATAGAACTAGAGAATAAAAGTATCTTTAATTAAAGGGAAAAGAAATTCAAGACAAAAGAAAATTAGTTTTGGAGGTGTCACTTACAAATATGGGGAATAAAAGGGGAACTTTCTCCAATAAATGTGCAATTCAATCAAAATAGCAACAAATAACAATTCCCCAAGTATATCAATAGGAGTAATTACTCTATCAGTTCTTTATTATCTGATCCCGATAACTGAATATATTCGAATAAGAAAATTAATTAAATAATAAAATTCTATACAAATTTTATTTTATTTTCTAAATTTACTTTAAATCTATTTCATTCTCTTTTCTCTTTATACGTTAGTTGATTTAATATATAACTTTTATATTTAATGATTCTTACAATTTCACAGAAGTATAAGTTTAAAAATAAATAATTAATATTTTATTAAAATCATAAAAGAATAAAAAAAAAAAATAAAATTAGGAGATAATAAAGACAGGATGGAGTAAAAAAAAAAAGAAAAAAAAGAAGGACGCTTTAAAGATGTTTATGAGACATTCAGGACAAGTGGGAGAACATGAGAGAAAATAGGAATATGTGTCGAACATTCACACAAATCCAAAAGTGGTGGCAAAACTCGCGAATGTGGACCCCACTCCTAACAATTTTCTTAACTACGACAACAAATTATAGTAAATTATTATTACTATTATTTTATGTATTTTAAATAAACAAAAGATGATAGCTCCCGGTTTTTGGGAGAGCCTTGGAGTCTTGTCCGCTCACTATTCAAAATCTGCTTTGGAAGTAAAACAGGTGACGGGTTTCTGGTTTTATGTTGACAGGGGATAATCGGAGATTATTTTATTGAAAAAAGTGGGTTCCAAAATTCTAATCTTATAATTATATTATATTATAAATGTGATAATGATGTTGATTAGATTGTAATCTAATCTAAATCCATTTGACACTTACACAAGTTGGATTTTTTTTTGTGAAGAGCTTAATTACTTGATTTTTTTTTTCATGTGGGTGTGTGTCTTTGTTAATTCATGTGATGTGGGTCCAATGGTTGGTTGTTTGACAAAAGAAAATTCCCTTTTTCACATTTAGATTCCTTTTGTCAAGCATATCAAAGAGAATGGGCTCTTGCTTCCATACGGTTTGGGCTTACCACAAGTAATGGTGAAATTAGATGCAGCAATAGTAGTAAAGTTTCTCAATGAAAATGTAGCTGCTTCTCATCCTTGTTCTGTTTTGATCCATAATATTGTTTCTCTTATTCGAGAAGGATGAGTGAAGAAGGTTCGTCATATCTTCAAGGAAAAAAATTGGCTTATGGATTTTTTAGTAAATTTAGCACAATCTTGTCCTATTGATATTTTAATTTTGAATAACTCACCTATTGATTTATTGTCGATCTTAGATGCTGATGTTGAAGGAAGGCTCATCTTAAGAACTTAAGCCGATTTGTATTCTTATGTACAAAAAAAAAAAATTAATTCTCTCATCACATTTTAAATCATTCTCTTACCATATTAGTAGTAATTTGTTTAAGTGGATTGATTATGGGTGGGGTTCTAGATTTATAATTTTTGTTTAAAAACAACTAAATATTTTAGAAGAGGGTAAACAATCATTTTCACCCTTTATATTATATGACAATTATGAGGTTTTAAATTTCGACTTCTAACCTATGATAAGAATCATGACACAAGTTTATTCTTCAGAAGCATAAACGAAAATCCTTTGGTTAAAAGAAAAATTAACAATGAATTAAAGTTGTTGGCAGAAGCTAGTGACCTTAGCTTTCAAATTGAAAATCTCCAAATAATCACCTTCATCCCTTAATTACCAATTTTTTGGTTTGTATTAATCTTTAATTACCACTCGAACTAAGCTCAAGTAGCTTCGACCGACAACTTTAATTCAACCCTTTTGGTTATCTAAGATTATTATTATGACTTTAATCTATATAGATAAGGGCAATGGGTAAAAAGCTTAGGTCACATGTATATTTAGCCTGACTCTACTAACAATTTGGAAGAGACAATGGCTTTCTTCCACTTTCTGCCTAACCTCTCCCATGGTATTGCTAATCTAATCCAATCTAATCTTTATAGTGCAACTTTTTAATTAAAAAAATATTGAAAAATAGAGATGTTTGAAACATTTTACAATGTTAGTTGATCAGTTGTCACAAGGTTGGAGATGTTTCCCAGCTTATCGAGGTATTTCCAAACTGGTAGATAGATAAACCATGGTTTTAGGCTTTTAGCCAAAAGTTTGGACCAAAAGTCTATTCTGGCATACACATAGATTCTAAGAATATATTACAAACTTAATTTTGGGGCAATTTGCAATTTCTTTAATAAGGGGATAAATGAAAGGAAAAACGTGTGCACTCAAATTCCAGTGGCCAAATTATACCATATAATAAATATTTATGAAAAATTATCTTATACACTATGCAGTATTAGATTAATGTCAAAGGTCTTATTACTTAATTAATTAAGTAATATCTATAAAAAAAGATATTTGTCAGTCATCTAATCCCTTTTGTAAAGTTAAAATTTCTATTGACAATGTTTGTGAGATGATAATCTTTTATTATTTAAATAAACGATTAGCAAAGCGAGGTTTTTTAACATCAAATTGAATTACAAAAAGTGAAATTATTAGTATTTTGTAATAGTAATTAACTAATCACCAAATTGCTGAATGATGTGAATGGAAGTGAAGGCTCAGTATTTGTCTTACATAAATGGGGTTTTCCGCTCTCGTGTGGAAGGATATGGGCCGAGTCAAACCGCCCAAGTCCATAGCTGCTTCCCCTAACCCAAAGGAAGCTCAATCAGTCTTGAAGCTGCTGGGCCAGCAGCACTTTAATGAAGCTTAATTAATTTTCAATTTTTCATCTGCATCTCAAACATCAGATCCATTGTTATAGAAGGTTATTAAGGATCCATTGTTAAATGTGTTTTTCTTCGTCATTTTGCTCCAAATCACTGTTTTCTTTAAGAACAGAATCTAAGGAGCTTTTTGTTGGCACTGCTTGAATCCATTTGATTTGTTTCCTTCAGTTTGTGGTGCTTTTTGTTGGACCATTTTTTGGAACTTGAAAATATTGAGACAAAATCCATAATAAATTCAAAAAACTGACAAGCTTCATAATCATTCTTAATTGGTAGTACGTTTGAAGTTGAAAAGCTTTGGAACACTTCGTATATAAACCTAGTGTAACGCTTGAAAGTGATCTACTTTCGTCAACAGGGCCTAACCATAAGCAAGCAAGAGCTCACCGAATAGTTTCCCACTTTTTCGTGTCTCTTCATCTGAAGTAATTCCTGGTCCTAGCCGGTTTTTCACTTCCAAATGGTGATGAAGCTGAATTGATTAACCCCTATCTGATCAAGTCCCCTTCTCCTTCTGTTTCTCTTTGCTACCCTTCTCGGGTCTCAGAATTACAGAATCCTCTTTCATTTATCAGAAGTTCAGTCCTAACATTTCCATCCCTTCTTCCAATTTTAGTACAAGGCACAAGGTTTCTTCTTTCAGCGGCTTTTGTGTCACTTTGGATTTTGCTAGTACTAGTTTTCGTTTCTTTTTAGCCCAGGAAGCCCTTTTGTGTTTCATGTCCTATTGTCCCGTTGTTCCCTGTGCATGGCATTGAACTTTGACATCAGGATTAGCAAAACAATCAAACTTGGAACTTTTATGGTTCTTCACTGGTTATTGCAACAATTGGTAACATCTTGTGGATTCTCTTGGGTGATAAGGCTCGCTTTGCTGCCAAATTCTGATCCTAAAATTTGAAAAGCACTGTGTAGGGGGTGTTAAGTCTAGAAGCATAGATGGTGATCTTGTGGAAATTGTTGCTGATTCTGGGGCCTTGAAATCAGAGGCAATCTCAGTAACTTGGAGTGCTCTCATAGAAATCAATCAAGAAGGATGCTAAGATGTTTTTTGACTTACATAGCGCCATTTTATTAACCTGGATCCAGAACTCAGTCCTCATTATCCTGTCCTAAGATGTTTTGACTTATATAAATTCTTCTGCTGGAGGCTGACAAATTTTGGGAAGGAAGGAATCAAGAAAGTACAAGTGAAGTTGTGAATCCAAACTGCTCAGCATCTTCGATGGGATTAACCTACGGAGACAATGGGATTTTTTTGTCATTTGACAGCACTAAGAATTCTGTCTGCAGAAACTTGGAGGCATCTTAAAACTAATGGAAAAAAGTATGAAGAAGAATTTACCAAGTAGAATAGGGTGGCTGGTATTTTGGTGTCAAACAAGAGGGACAATGGCGTTTGTTCGCTGGAAGGGAGTGGAAGAGTGCAGCTGTGCAGGTTGGGAATTCATGTTCTCTCAATATGGCCAATAATTTACTGTTTTCTGACGTTGAATATGTGAAGGAATTAGTGAAATGGCCGTTTCCAGCTTTAAGGAAAAGTGGTGTTGGAGATAAGCTGGAAAGGATTTGTATGATAAGCTTGAACAAAATTAGGAGGTTTTAATGATGGAAACTCAGAAATCTTTTTTGAGGCAGATTTTTACAAGGCCAGGTTACTGGCCAAAAGGCACAGTTGATTTTGAGTTTCTTTTGTTATCTTTCTTTCAGAGAAACAATTCTATTCCATTAATTCAATATTTCAATCACCTGCTATGAGTTTTTCCTTTCATCATTTTTTCTCTTCCTGTTCCTATAACCGGTTATAATCGGCTGTCATAGTTCTTCTGAGATGACATTTCGAGAAAAAAAGATTTTGATTTGGCATTTTTCCAATCTAAATAATTTCAGCTTCTAGCCAATTCAATCTGTATTCATATCTTATCAAAATCCTATATCACTATCTGATCATAACATCTGCAAATGCAGAGTAACAGTTTAAAACCTTCAGCTAACTTTGACATTTTCCTTCTGGGTAACTGCTTAATGGCCATATGCCTCGTCTATGAACTTAACTAAGGCTGCACGAAGGCTTGCATTATGGCAAGATCTTAGAAAACTTAGTTTGTTGAGTGTTAAAATGAATATAAATTTATGTCAACTTGATCTTCGTTTGTCATAGTGGAGATAGGCTTATCCATTTCCATACATTTTACATCTTTCATTCCAAGAATCGAAATCAAGTCTTCAACCAAAAATATCATCTCTCACCTATTCCTAGACTTCTTCCAACCATTCATATTATCTCGTCCATTTCAGGATTCGAAGCCAGACTTCTATTCCTCTAAGATAGTAAAATATCAAGCTCTAATCGCGAGGTGTACTTTAAGGAACATACTGATTTGATCTTAACCTAGTTACCAAAGGATTGACAATCCCTTTAACTATTGTTACAGTTATTGTAGTCTTGCAAATAATTATGTCCTGTATAAGCTTTGCACTTTTTCAACAGCAGCAGAAAAGAGATGTTTTAAACTGAGTCTGTTCAATTCCTGTAGCTTCGGACAAAGGAATGATTGGCCCTGATTAATGCACCCCTAGATATTCTTGGCTACTCTAGTTGATTCCATCCTGATCCCTTACCAATTACCTTTCTCCAATGGCACCTGCTGTGGTCTAAGGCCTTACTGTCAAGGTCATTTTACAACCTGCATTTGAGTTCTCACCAATTTATGACTCAAAACAAAGATTCAAGCAAAAGGGAAGAAGGGAAAGCAACTCTTTCTATATTCTGATTTTAACCATTAATGCTTATAGGAGACAGAACAGAAGAGTTGTAGGGGAAAAAAAATGTAGCACCAAGTTGGAATGTAAATTTAAGCAAGTAAAGAGGATAAGGCCAACAGTAAAAAAACTTGAAGGGAGCATGAACAAGGAGTGCACAGTCCAACATATCCTTTTCTTCCCTTAAATCCCTATTTTTCTTCTTCATATGTTCTTTCTTTCAATGCTTACTGATGTACTTAACTCTTTTCTCTTAATAAGATTTTCTTGGCTGTTTTACCAATAAAGCATGAACAGAGAGGGTATGGTCATACATTTTCCAATGGCCCAAATGGGACCGTACTGATTCTTATGCCCAAATGCAAAGAAAGACAGCAAAGGGGCTGACAAAAACAAAAATAAGCGAATGCCCATCACTCATTCATGTCATGACATTGGATGAGATAAGATCGTTGAGGTTCTCCCACGTGGCACATTCATTGTGGTGCCAAAGATAAGGCTACCGTTCAAAAAATTTCCACCATCTTGTGGTCAATATGTTGTAATGTCATCAGCTTATCAATCCAACGGTTGCCGTTTCTCTAAAATCAGGCTTAAAATGTCGTAACCTTAGATATGAGAGAGCCAAACTTTTTCATTATATATAGAATGTTGGCAGTAGGGCAAAAACACTATTAAGGGAGTTTTGATAGTTTTTATAACTCTTTAGCATATACACTACTAAGGAGTACTAGCAATGGCTTCCTCAGTGATCTCATCCGCAACTGTCGCCAACGTTAACCGTGCAGCCCCTGCACAGGCCACCTTGGTCGCCCCATTCACCGGCCTCAAGTCTGCCTCTGCTCTCCCCATCGCCCGCAAGGCCAACAAGGACATTACTTCTCTGGCAAGCAATGGTGGCAGAGTGCAATGCATGAAGGTATGTATGCAGACCAATTACCAATTACCAATTTCCAATTACATATTGAACATAAATGATACTCCATAATCCTTTAATCTGCAAAGCTATCGATTTCTTAATTTTTTTGGTGTAATTGTTTGATCAAATTTTAATCCATTTCTTTTGTTTGTGAGTGTAGGTGTGGCCTACAGAAGGAAAGAAGAAGTTTGAAACTCTCTCATACCTCCGCGATC
Source organism: Microcos paniculata (assembly GCA_030664755.1). Lineage (NCBI taxonomy): Eukaryota > Viridiplantae > Streptophyta > Magnoliopsida > Malvales > Malvaceae > Microcos > Microcos paniculata. The sequence continues at coordinate 11,794,748 of CP131462.1, forward strand.
TTAGTCTACAGGAGTTGTCTAGGGAAGTAGACTACCTTCTTCGCTCTGGATGGATTCCTTGCTTGGAATTCGAATTGAAGGTGATTTTCCAAGCTCTAGAACCAGTTTTAGACTCTTTCTGCTACATCTTTCTTAGTACAATTTTTGGGCTGACACCTTTCTTTCTTCTGTGTTTAATTTGTTTTTGCTATGTATAGCACGGATTCGTCTACCGTGAGAACCACAGGTCACCAGGATACTATGATGGCCGCTACTGGACCATGTGGAAACTTCCCATGTTCGGATGCACCGAATCATCCCAGGTGATGAAGGAGCTGGAAGAGTGCAAGAAGGAATACCCCGACGCATTTATCAGAATCATCGGATTCGACAACAAGCGTCAAGTGCAGTGCATCAGTTTCATTGCCTACAAGCCCCCAGGCTTCTAAATTTAAATAGAGTTGTTCCCACCTTGTAGGGAGTCGGCTTGTTTAAATTGTACTTAGCATTTGTCGAAAAACTTTTTCTTTCTTTTTGAGGTATTGTCCTTTGTTTTTCGATTTGTGGGTTTTTTTTATTTCCAATGGAACGTCTGAGAGCTTAATGAATAAAAGATAATTTCCTGCCATATTTTATGAACCCTTTTCTCTGAATTAACTTCTGCAACTATATCTTTGCCTGCTTGGTAATATTTCTTTTACTCAGTTCTGCACCTCCATTTTTGAGTGTTTTTTTCCCTCTGTTCCACTGAAACTCCTCAGTAATTTCACTTGTTTATTATAAGTTCATTAAGATGCATAATTAGGAAATTGTGAAAATGTAATGTCAGAGATGTAAATTAGCAAAAGATTGCAGATAAAAAGAGGATAAAATTCTTGTGGACAATGCCGCTCCAGCAGGCTGCAGCATTATCCTTCTTTTAGAAGGCACACATTATGTGATAAGGATGGCTTAAAGAAAATGTTGTCCAAACAAATTTCTTCAAGTAGCCTGTTTCATCTATACTTGAGGAAAAGCTAAAGTCAGACCAAAGGTCTTCTGCAGTCGAAGTTTCAATTCCCTTACAATGTCCATTCTGAATTTTCAGCTTGGAAAGCAAAATATGATAACTTAAAAGGGACAAAAACACATACATCATACTATCTCTTTAGCATAAAATGTTGCAGCCATTCCTATATTCGGACCGGCTACACAGATTTCAAACAGAATTTCAGTTTGTAGAACAACACTTCCCCAAAGCTTCATATGATCCGTATACTAATCTTTGAATTATAAATTTTTCTCCTATAATTCTACTTCTGATAAGCTTAGCTCAATCTGTTTTCCAAGTGAAGAACTAAGTCAGTCTCAGTCTTTGAGTTTAATTAGTGGGGCTATATTTTCCTTACAGGTTTAGTGGACCATATTTTCCCCTTCCATGTTCCATCTTTGAATTAAGTCAGATAGCAACATTTGTGGACATGCCAAAAGATAGATAGAAAACCAGATAAGAATTGTCGTTTTCTTCACTGTTATATTATTACTACAACCCTGTAAAAATTTTTGAATAATTTTCTGTCAAAATCTACTAGTCAGAGAGGATCACTCCTCCAAAACATGAAAAAGGCTTTGATGGCAGCTCAAAGATTTGGTATATCTGAATCCTGAAAAACTTCTTCTTCAGGCTGCAGCAGAAGCCAATCAAAATGCAGAAACAAGACTTCCAGTGGTTAACAAATGAGTGGTATTAAATTAAGTTCAAAGTTATCATTTTTCCAAAGTTTATTTATAAAGGAACAGTGTTTCTTTTTGTAGGTTTTCAAAATATCTGAGCTAAAAGTATTACTATAATTCATTGGAATATATTCATCCAAGGTATACTCTAAATAAATAATAAAATTTTGTAGGAAAATGACTGGTATCTGATTTCCAATTCATGTCACACCCATCCCTCACTAAAAACTTAAAAAAGTTTCCTACTCTGATGAGTCGCTTTCTTTGTATCAACCAATAAGGATGGAGCCAAGGGGAGGTATGAGGGGGCCATGGGCCATGGTCCCCTCCTCAGCTCCTAGAAATTTCTTTTCTAACTTTGGCTTGGCACCCCATATTTCAATGCAGGTTTCATATCTCATATTCTTATGTGGTTTATTTTTCTTGGGTCTAGAAAAACTCAAAGAGAAGACTTCAGTGCAATTTCCCCTGTACGCTTACCATATGGTTTAACTCATTTTCTTCAAATTCGTGTTCATGTCAAAAATCAAATATCATTATTGCCAAAACACTGCACATTCGAGTATGAAGAGTATGAATTTCTTCAATAATGAAGAAAAAATTGGGAATGATGAAGGCAACCGTATGCTAAGCGTACTGGGAAAACCGTTTGGAAGTCGTCATCAAAGTAAAATGACATAATTTTATCATCGGATGAGTAAATCACTACTAATTTGTCCATTAGTTTATTTTTTCATCACTAAGGATTTGACCAAATCCCAATTGAATAATCACAAATCTAGCATTGGAAAAAGCTTAAAAATCATGGTTCTGTCCTTGACTCCTTAATTGGTGTCATCAAACAATAGTTGTCTTGGTGTGTCTGGACAGCAAAAAGCTTACAAAATGATTCATTAAACATTTGATACATCTTTAAGTATAATTTATTTATACATGTTCTTTAGCTTCTCCTGACATGGAATTTCTGGCTCATCTGCAACAATCAAAACAAGGGTAGAGAATTACGCCTTGTCTAGCCAGAAAATGAAGTCCTGAATCAGTCACCAATCAAAAGCATATTTTGGCCCCAAACCTGTAAATTTCAAGCTAATTCTTGAATATTTCAGAAATCCGGGGTAGAATTCTAGTTCTATATAATATGGAAGTGGCAAAGCCCTAAACTACTTAACTAGAGATCAATAACTAATGGAATCTCAAATCCTTGAGCTGTTATGGAAATCAGTTTCTGTAAATCATAAGCCTTCTCAAAGGAACCATTTGTAAAGTGACTATCCTAGATCTAAACGTCACACGACCTCTATTTTTCTTGTTTCACATGGGACCCTTCTTCATGTGAGAGTCATTATAGTAAACTACAGGTGTCCATGATGACATAGGGAACTTCCATTATAGCCGACCGCAACATGCAACAAAGGAGAGGCATGAGGTTCTGTGAACACTTCTTAAAATGTCTTTGCAGCACCTTCTTTAGCTTTATCTTCCTCCCCTGAAAATGAAGATCCAATTCGATAAATTCTACATCAGTGAACTGCCAGGTGAACCAACAGCACATCAATATTCAGACTGAAAATATATTAGATTATACGATATACGAGATAAGAAGTAAAACCTTTGTGTTAGCACTTAGCAGTTTCACATATCTGGTAGCTGTAAACAAGGTGATTTAACCTGCCAGTAAGATTTTTCTCAACTCTCCTTAGAAATAAACAGTGAACAATTTTGCTTGTCACTAGTGAAATTGCACTGAGTCCTAGCTCATCAAGCAAGCTGAGTCAATAGTATATATAGCTTCGGCTTTGCCATCACAATAGCTAGTTCAACAAAATCAAGTCAATCAATCTTTGAAGCTCAAATACTCAAAAAAATCTCTAGCTTTAATAGCATTAGCTGGCTTAGCAGGTTAAATTGTTAAATGATTGGCCATGCCTACAAAGGAAGCTTATCATATCAGAAATGGTTAGACTTTCCCTCTGAGATATACAGTCTTCAAGGTGCAACATAAAAGCCACATAAATAACATGATCAAACAAAACAAAATGGATAAGTTTTTCTAATAAGAAGCTTGAATACTAGTTCAATAATGCCAAAGAACAGGCTTTAACTTCTGTGACTAAACATATAAATGAGGATGATATGACAGGAAAAAAACTACTTACTCTAGTTGGAACTACGCTAGTTAAGTGAAGACCCTAATAGAAATAACTGCAACAAAGTGGAGACTTGAGGCTAAAGCTAGATATGCCTTCCATAAGGCAAAGACTTAATTGTCCTTTAAACGCGATAAGTTCAATTTCTCGGCTCTAACGATCCTAGAACCCTAAGCAATATTAAAATTACCATATCAAATATCGTTACCGTTAAGGTCAATATATGATCTAACATCTAATGCTTTAATTCGTTATTGACAATTAACCGTCAAGACCGTTCATTGAACTTGTTGACATTTATAAACTCTTCACAACACCAACGAATGCAGTCTTAAATAGAGGAGCTCCACAAATCTAGAAGTGCAATGATATATAAAACATCTTCCACAATAGTTTTGCTAGTTGAACTTCCATATATTTTACAGTTTCACTTCTGTCTTCATTAGGTTTTCTTTCTTTGCAAAGCTCTGATGATTCTCCCATATATTAGCTCTGCATTCTAAGACTAGACTTCGATAAAGCATCCTTAAAAGCCCCGATAGTTTTGGTTGAGATTAAAGATATTAAAGGGTTTGGAGAGCATCTGCCATGATTAGCAAGTTGGAGCATGACTTTGCAAGCAATGACATGCTAAAGGGAGATATTCACACACAAACTTAAGGAAAGAAAGGCAAATTTGAGTGAGTATTTGAGTGATGAGATTACCCATATGCTTTTCATTTTAAGCGGCAGAACCTGAGAATCGGAAAAGAGAAATAATTAAGTTAGAGTGAGATAGAGGTCGAGGGAGCATATAGCAATTATTTGACCAATTAGAATCCGTTAGAAATCTCAATCAAGTTGTGAGGTAACTCAGCTTCAGTGTTAATATATATTGATATCTTTTAAACAAAAATAAATTCATACTATTTTCTTTCAAGTTTGTACCACGTACAAAAAGAAAAGGATGAATAGATCAGCATTCAAAAACCGAAGCACATATTAAACTCATATTTGCAAAATGCTTAAATATCATTCAGTTGATAGCAACAATGCTTTTCTAAAATCTAAAGACATCCTTGATCTCATTGTCTATCTAAGACAGACAAACAACATTAATTGATACATAGACTGTATCATGCTTAACAGATTTCTATCTTAAGGCTCTGGGCTTTCATTGTTGTTCTTAAAGAGCCATAGATCATCGCCACAGGCACCCTCGACGCTGTCTGCTCTCGGTAGCCAATGATCACCACTCATGACTTCCCAGGAGGAGTACCATCCACATGCATACCCTTTACACCACGAGAATGCCTCCTCAGAACACCATGGCAATGGCCAGTCGTCCAAGGTCAACATCTCCACGTCATCTTCTTCCTTCTTCTCCACCACCTCATTGACCGCAGGCTGCTGTTGCTGCTCCTCTTCAGCTTTGTTATTAGTATCATCATTAACATTCTTGTCCTCTTCCTTATCGAGATCAATTATCTCAGCAATAACGATCAACTTGTCATCTTTCTTTTCTGTTGTTTTCATTGACATAGACCTTGTCATCATGGTTCGGTTATTGGAAATGTTGGATACAGCATTCCTAGCCCTAAAGCCATTTGTTGTTTCCTTTGCACTCATTATCGCACTCTTTGATGAGTTCTCTTCTTCTTCTTCTCCTCCCATGCTTCTCTTGCTTCCTCTCCCTTCATACATAGAGCTAACTACGTTTGCTCCTTCCATTGAGAAAGAGAGAGGAAATGGAAGGATATCTCTTATCAAAAGAAGATGATACAGAGAGAGAGCGAGAGACAAAGAGGATTTGGTGGAGAAGAAATTGCAAGAGTTGGTGAATAAATAGGTCCTCGCTGGGGCTACTAAGATGTGTATCTTTGTCAAGTGGAGAACCCTTTCGAGGGTTTCCATTTTCTCGAGAAAATCCTACTCATACTCATAAGTCATAATGAACTTACCATGCCAAGAAAATACTGCCTAAAGTTGATATTCATGAGAAAATAATTACTGGACAAACGAGCGTTTCCGATGTTACTACCATACGTGGACATGCAAGGCCACGTGGAAATATCTGGGCATGCAAACAATGGGGCCCAGCAACCGACAATGGGTTTTAAAACTTAATATTTCCTTCGTGGGGTTTGAAAATTTTCTATTCTTTGCCTTCTTGGAAGTTTGTTTCATTTTCTTTATTGTTTTTATCCTGTTTTTGGACAATCCTTGTTCGATTTTTTGGTTTATTTAAAAGTTAGTTTGGACTGACTCCATCACGTTTTACATTTATGCATCCATGGGGTTATCTTTGTCGACATATACACACCACAGTATAACAGAAACTTGCAAAACATTTGATTTTATTCTGAGGATCATACAAAAGAAGAATCAAGACATCTGCCATGCAAATAAACTTTTTCCTTATCATTGTTATTATTACGTATATAAATATTGTTATTACTGCCTTTCGGGTAATTTCAAGATTTTCCCTTCCATGTATTTGCCTACAAGATCCTAAATTCCTAATGAAGCCTTAATTATTGAGATATAGATAAAATTAATGTGGATATTCAGCAAACAATTAAGGCTCCATGCATGATGATGATGTGTGGTCGACCTGTGTTTATAGATTTGAATTATACTAATTACAGTGGGTGAAAAATATCCAAAAGGATCCAGGTTATGCAAAGAGAAATCTGTGTAGATGATGAAGAAGAACAAGATTTCGAACTGATAAATATCTTTGGTTACCTCGTATGACCAGTTGCAAGTGCAACCAGAGCACCCCATAAAACTTTAACCGCTAAAATACCGCTGGAAGTAACCTAAACCAATAGATAGCATTAGGATTGTCATGGCTTAAAATATCAAGCAACATTCATGTTGAAAAATTGCACGTCTACTGCCCCAAGTGTTAGAAGATAAACAACATATATGCTTAACTGCATGTACTTGCACATATACACTGATAGCACGATACGTATTTCTTTTATGCAATAGAAACCATGAACAGCTACTCAGTCTGAGATCAGAAAAAGCTATATATAGCATATTAGCCCGTCTGAGATCGCTCAAAAGTCAGAATAGAAGGTCAGCATGCAACATAGCAAGGGGGAAATGCTAATATTAATGTAGAAACTTTTAAAACAAAACTTTCCTATTCAAGGACTTTAGATAAAGTGGGAGATATATATAGCGGATTGTTATCTATGCATTATGTCTCACGGCTTATTTGACCAGGAAACTGGAAAAGTGTTGGATTTTTCCAGTTCACAACTTCGTGACTATCCTAATGTACTCAAAGTTGTGATTTCACTGTTTTACCTATGCGTGGTCCTGTGCTAATAATCAAGCGCAGATAAGTAGATAAAAACTAGATTCTTAGATTCAGTAACAAGTCAACTCCAAAAGGATATATTCTGCTTATAAAGCAGTATGCACAACTAGTTCCAAATAGAGAAGCGCTCTGCTTTGCCATAAAATTTTCCCCCTAAAGTATCCCCACTAATTTCTTGGTTATCTAAGCCTAAAACACTTCTTCATGTTAGGAAGCTTCATGGTTGCCACAGGTGCCTTTGGAGTCTTCTTTTCATAAAACAAAAAGAAACAATAATCCTGCTTAATAACAAGTAGTTCAAGGAATTTGGGTTATTTTTAATATATATTAGAATTGGTATTAACAACTACTAAGTGGACTAGGTTTTTAACAGCCATCAATTCCTACGTTAACTTTAGTATTATATCTTCTAGAATGAACCATTCAAAAAAATGGGAAAAAAAAAAAGAAATTAAAAGTAAGAGGGATAAAAAAGAGAGAGGAACCTTAGTCCAGTTTTTACTCTAGTTGTCTGGTATTTCTTCACCCTCTTGCCTCTTCATTTCCTTTTCGAGAGGTTTCTCTAACCACTATCAAAAGGGTAATTCGGCTTGATTTCTGAAAAGCATCCTTCCATAATACAAAGGAATTCCGGTATTGCCTATTTCCTTTTTCTGCAATTCATTCAAATGATTAGCATTTCTCAGTGGCATTAACTAATTGGTACATTTGGTATATCTCATCCTAATTATTCATAAACAAGGCATTCCCGGCTCATCTAGAAAATTTACTAGCCTCCTTGCTTACTCAAGAAGAGACCCTATCACAAATAAGCATGATATATAGAAAAGCCATAGGGGGCCAGATCATGATAAAAGGAACTGCCCATTGGTATTTGGTAAGAACAGTTAGTTTTGCCAACAGCCCCACATACAATAATCAACACAATTAAGGCGTTTCAAAGGCCATGTAGAATTATACCAAAATATAAATTGTGGGCGGCGTCTGACATATATAGCTTAATTATTCCTCGATCAGATTCCTACTACAGGGCTCATAACCCTTTGTTTTCAATCATGCAGCAACATCATCGGTGTGCCTTTTAATCTTTCTTGGCGTAACCACCTATCAAATATGTTATTCCAGTTTCAAGAGATGCAAAGCATCAGTAAACCAAAATAACAATTGATAATGTCATAGAAAAACCAAATGACAGGTAACAGTTATATACTTCTTATTTGCTAATTTGTAAAACTCATAGATGGGGTTCAAAAATTTGCGATATAGGTAAAGATGGAAAATATGTTCGAGAAATACTTAAATAACTTCCTTTTTTTGGGTACTAAATAACTTCATAAGTTGCCAAGCTAATAATCACTCAAACATTCCTCCAGCCCAGAAGAGAGTGAAAAGTGATTCAGTAATAACTGAAACCTACTTTGGTAGTAACAACTAAGATAACGGTTTATTAATAACTTAAGATGATAATTGATTGTGCAGATAGATCAGCCACATAAAAAGAAATATGTCAAAGATAATAAAGCATACTAATGTTGATAAAAAGGCCAATGACCTATCCTATGAGTTACCTTCATGTCAATTAATCTATTTATTACTCAGATATCAGCTTATCAATCTGGAGCCTAATTTCAAGTTAATGCTCTTAAACATTCTACATCCCATGCTTCTCTCTCTATCTTTTTCTTTAGTGGGAAAAGCACAAAATATTTTGTTTAATGTCAAAAATATGTACTTTCAATGACGAAGGATCCAAACGATAAGGCTATCCATAAGAGGCATCCCAGAATCATGAGGTGTGTTAGGCTCATAAAAGAAATTCTCTCTTCCTTAGGGCTTGGCACAAGCGCAAACAACTTGGGTAGGGAACATTTAATGATCAACTATTAGATAGATAGATAGATAGATAGATAGATAGATAGATAGATAGATATATATATATATAGAGAGAGAGAGAGAGCAGACGATAAACTGGCAGTTAAAGGAATTCAGAATGAAGGAAAAAGACAAAAAGAGATTCAATAGGTAGTAGTATCTTACTCCCATTTGCCTCATTGAGCATAACTGCCACAAAATTTTGAAGCTTAAATATGCATTATAGCAGGACTATAATTTCCCAACCCCAGTTCATTCTTGAACGGACTAAATGTAAGATTAACAATAGCCATCAATCTTCGAAGCGACAATGTATGATGATATAGAAACGAAAACAGAAGTGGCGAAGTTCAAAGAAGTTAAGGATATCGTGGTTAAGAAGGCAAAGATGTAGGTAAGATGTAAGAGATGATAATAGTAGTATGTTAAAGACTATTTACTTTCATATACGTGATTTTTTTATTCACAAAAAGAACATCGACATCTAGCTTTACATATTAAGACTGATGGAAGGAAAAGAGAAATATCGACGGACATCAATCAGTTGGAAAGCAAGGACAAAACATACATAGAAGTCTTGAAATCTAACATATAAACTTTGTTTTGGATTAGAATAAACTTCATAAAACAGAACATGAATCACATTTTTAACTAGTTTCTTGGTGTTTCAGAGTTCAGTGCTGAAACGAGAGCTTTCTCTAGTGGTCTTGCCCATTATTCACTTGCTATCAATGACACCATTCACGAATTTCACATTACCATATACACGAATTTCACATTACCATATACTTGCTAGTTATAGAAGTACATAGTAATTTTGATATGCAACATGTAAACTTGGTTCTGGATCAGAATAAACTTCATGAAACATGACATTCATCTAATTAACTTGTACATTATTCACTTCCAATCAAGGAAACCATTCATGTATTTTGCATTATCGTATACTTTTAAGTCTCCATTGTGGAAAATAGTTACTTACCTAAGAAGGTTCTTTCTTTTGTTTTCTTTTCGTTATTCCTTTCCCCCCTCAGAAAATGAGGAACAAATTCATTAAATGTAAAATCCACAGAACCAATAAAAGAGAAAGTTCCAGGCTACATGCTTTCTTCAATGAACTCCTAGATTTTCCCAAATAACCAGTGAAAGAATCAAGTTGTCCACCTAGCATTCATTTTTCACGTGTAAGCAGATGCAGTGAAGATCAGAAATAAAGCACTTTCAAGAAAGCATCTTTAATGAGGTGAGCTGTAAAACTATTAACCATGATGAGCAATCAAGAAATAAAAATGTTTGGCAAATTTGACAAGAACATGTTAAGAGAAGAAAAATCTTTTCAGAAACCATCAACCTCCCTGAATTATTTTCTAAAGAAACATAGACATTTCCAGGAGAAAGCAATGTTCTAATTATGGTAAATTTTCCATTATTTCTCAAAACTACCTCCAAGATCTTGTAAGATAAAGTACCCAAGATATTTTCAACTTGGCATTTAAAAGAATTATCTTGATTAACATAAAAACCACTAATTGGAAATGAAGGCACCATGGTAGAGTTTGAAATAGAACCAATAAAATCAAATCATTAAGGTGGAAGATGGCATGAAAGGCAAAAGTGGCCCTCACCACCAAGCAGAGATTTTTGTCAGTGGGGGAGAGCTACATGACAATTCAGTTGAATCCTGAGAATTGTAATTCTACATCTGATTCTGTTTAGATTCAGAATCTCCAATGCATACATATACACACAACTTTCACTTTGTTGCTTACAATCTACAATCAGAGTAGTAATTTGGCACTAAGAACCAAGCTGCATTCTTTGTGAATACGATGTCAACAATTTACAAGACCAGGCCACCTGGGATCAATAACAGAAGAAGTTGTTTGGAAGCTAAAGTAAGTTGATGATAGGGAAGCTTAAGCCTCAAATTAACTAAAAGTGGTCCTTACAAGCATAGGAGAAAGACAATTTAAGAAAGTTATCCACTTAGTTGAAGAAACTTGTTCTTAAACTTGTATGAATGAACAAACTTTGGTAGATCCTTATGGTTGCCAAGATGCTCCTAACAGGTAGGAAGTACGAAAGATGTGAAATGTCAACTATAGACCCAACTTATATTGGAATGCAGCATAGAGCATACATTAACCCAAGAAAAAGGGGTATCAATCATCATACTTCTAGAAATAGAACATTAATTACTTGACTACTTCAGGTAGTTGGAAATTGAAAGATACCGAACCGAATAATAATCTTTAGAATAATTCATGAGAAATGTGGGAGAAGAAAAAAAAAGGAAGAATAGGGCAGCAACTTGACCTATCGTAACGCTACACTTCTTTTCCCTCATTCCTTACTAATTTTTGGCCAAACATGGCAAGCTGTTATTGTATTACGTTATCCGAACCTCGAAATCCTTGTAACAAAAAGAATGGATGCGTATAAAAAATAGATCAATGATAGCACGTCATACCAGGTGTGAAGAAAAGTTTTCTAACATAATACGAAGGCGACATTTTCTAACCGAATGAATCCAGGAATATACTTCATTCCTTAAATTACATGTTAACAAATAGTGGAGACTCCTTTTCTAGAAAAAGGTAAGGAATGCAATATAACTTCAGCCTTCAGGCATTAAACATTAAGAGTGCATTTAGTACACTAGACTATAAAGAGGATAGGAGAGGGAAAAAATGTGAATAGCTCAATTCAACCATATATGATCAACACAACTACCAGTCCAATTTTTCTCCCAAAAAGAGAATCAATCCCATTCGTCTATCCAACTAACCCTCCATCCCTAGATTCCAACTCGAAACTTACATGTTTAAATCTCAAGTATTAACCATCATGGTCGTCTCCTTCAAGACATTTTATCAACCCCGTCAATGTAGACCTCTCAGTTAGAATCTCAAGTTGTAATGGCGTGTCTCATTGGAGATATTCTAACTTATTCACTAAGAATGGAAATGCTCTCTACCTTAATTCATCTTATATAAGCAATTGACCTGTTCTCTATACCATAATTCCATCCTGGTAGAGTTGCAACAACAAAAGCAAGAAAATTCAAAACTAAACCTGACCCAGACGTCTACTAGTCAAACAAGTAAAAAATTCTTAATCAAGACGCTTCTTAAACAATCAAACTATAAAAATAAAAACAAAGTCAAAATTGCCGGCTCTTATTCATGAGTTGAACGACGACTAACAGGCATAACAATTTAACATATTTATCAGTTAGTGCAATGAGAAAAAAAAATAAAGACAGAGAATTTTCATGGGAAGTGCCTCATTACGTGTAAATTAGCAATGAATATTGGATTTGAACTCGCAATATAATCAAGAAATTAACTCATTGGCTCTGTTTCGAGAAGCCAAACCCATAACGCAAATATTTTCCTTCATCATTGAATACTTATAAAAAACCGAACTATAAACTTTTAATCTTTCTAACGTTGAAAATGAATAAAGATTATTGACTTACGATTTTAAGGTAACGAAGGCGGCAAAGGGAATTGCTGAAGAAGAAGAAGAAGAAGAAGAAGAAGAAGAAGAAGGCGCGTTGGAAAGTTGGCCGACTGCAATAAGAAAAGAGAATGGTTTAAGGCGAACAGCAAAAACGACGTAGTTCATAATACCTTTGTGGCCGTTCTCAGTTGTCATTCGTTTGAAACGAAAACGATGCCGTTTTACTTGTCAATGACAAGGATTCTTGTAAATTATTATGTTATTATTAGTAACAAATTAACGCATGATCATCTTCCTATTAAAGCAGGTGACATGGAGGACAGACAGAAGGGAGAAAAAGTTACAAAAAATGAAAAAAGCTTCAGATCCAATCTGGCTGTGAGTAAAGACAATGATCCGTAGGCCATGACAATGTCTCGGGCGTGAACTTTTTGCAGACATGTAGATGTAGCTAAAAGCAAACATGTCTGTTGACAACAGAAAAGTGTAGAAAATGAGACAGACGAATTCAGGTTTCTGATGAAACATATTTCCACAGATTCCTCAAAGCAGAATTGACACAACAATGGTGGACAGCTAATCTATAACATGTTTCAGGAATTTCTATTTCTTCCTGGAGGACATCCGCAACCGCAAGAACAGGAACTTAAGAATCAATAACACATGAACATGAATATAAACATAAATATGATTCGATTATTACTAATATTCATAAGAACGAGGGAAATTTCACAATTACCAAAATACATTTACAATGTAATTGAGCAAAATTCAATCACCAACAGGACCTATACAGAAATTTTCTCCATGGTGATATCCTAAAGACAAATATCAATCGACCCTCCCAGTAACTAAACCAAATCTTCTTAGATATATTACAAAATGAGCCTTGCTCAATCCCATCAAACCTTGACAACAGAAGGTTTGCTCTCACCCTTATCTTCCCTTCAATCAAACTAATTACAGAGCTATTAGCAATCGAATAGATTACCTGACCAAAAAACACATCGTATATACACTAGTATAGAGAAATTATCTTCCTCAATCACTCTTCTCCAAAAATATCCAAAATTCCCTGCTTGTTAATCCTGCTTGATTTCTGAAATGGTGGTGGCTTTTAGCTTCCTTCTTATGTACACTTGATTTTAATTAAAGTTTCTAAGCCATAGCAGGGATGCTGGAATTTTGGCGATCCCTGTTAAGGCAATCAAATCCTTCTACTCTAACCGCGGCCGGTTTAGGGCCAAACTTCATCCTAACACACCCTCCTTTACGTGCTGCAGATGACGGAGACGATGGAGATGGAATTTGCACTGACGAAAGGGCTGCAAGCTTCTCGTCACCAAATCGAGCATCTTGCACCAGTGGATTAGCAGCCCTACTTGGAGGCGACCCACTAAAAAAAGGGGGTGATGTTGCAACCTGGGTTGCAGATTGGTCTATCCCAAGATCCTCCTGTGAGACAGCCAAAACAAAGATTAGCACCCAACAGAGAAGAACTAGAAACAACACATACTGATCCATACTGCTCAAACTCAGATACAAACATTGAAATAAACTATGTCTGTAACATGGATATGTTCAGCTGTTCAGTTATTTGTCTGACATGGGTAAGTTCAATTTGCCTACAATAATTTTTCTTGTATTTAAAGGATCTTATCCTTGTAGCTATGTCCACTTTGGGAATGTCAAATTTGTGTCGGACTCGAGTATTAGACAAAAACTGACAAAGAAAACAAAGTAAGAAACATAGGATTTAACAACTAAACAAGAAAAGAAGCATAAAAAAGTTCATACTCAGATTAAATGATACCTTCTTGAGGATGATATCTAGAAGCTCTGCACCGGCTTTCGAATCACTTATCTCAGCTTGATGACTGCAATTGAAAACAAAACCCAATTAAATCTCCAGCTATAAGAACAAATCAAATCAACTAACCGCCAAATCAGCGGAAGAACAAAAAGATTTATACCTCATATGCAATCTCAAGGGCCTTATGGGGTTACTAGCAAGAACCCCAAATCGGCGAGGCTTAGGGCAAACGACGGGACCGCCCTTCTGATGATCGGAGATTGAGATCAAGCCTCTCATCTCCTCATAGGCCGAAACGGCGGCGTTCTGCTGGAGATTGCAATGATTCATCTTCCCCAAAAAAACCCACAGCTTCGAAAAAGAACGCCTATTCAGACGAACCAAAAAAAAAAAGTCAACACTCAGATCTAACAACAAAACCTCAATTAAAAAAAATTTAAATAACCAAAAAACCCAAAAGTTTTACTTTTCAATTTTCTAATTCACCTCAGCATCCAAAACAAATAGAAAGAATTTCAAAAAGCAAATTTAAAAAAAAAAAAAAAACTTGAACCCAGATCCGGACCCAGACCCTCTAAATGGAAACTTTGGTTGGGGTTTATTGTAGTAACACCGGACTTGTATGATTATGAAGAGGGTTTCAAAGAAAATCCGAAATTTCAGGGATTAATTAAGAGATAAGAGTTAAAGAGAAAAACCAAGAAGGGAAATTCAACTGTTACAGCTAAGATCTTGTCAGATCTGTTGCAGAAATGATTTCAACTGACTAGGAAAAAAACTGTTAACGGAATTAAAAGAGGAAAAATATATTGGGAAGAATGAAATAACCCAGATCTATAAAGGAAAAAAAAGAACTAAGGGGGATTTTGTGAAAAAAAAAATATACTTGATTTAATTAAGAGGGAAATTTGATTTTCAGGTTACCTGAAGGAATCCTCCGAAAGAAGAAAAGCAGAGAGAGGGTGGGTGCCACGAGGAAGAAGAAAGTAGGCAAGGGGGGAAACGCGGAAATTATATAGACGATAGATTACCCTAACCGATGTCGTTTTAATGTGTGGGGCTCGCTGTTTCTGGTTTCTGCTTCTGCTATGAACCTTGGAACTAAGTTTAAATTTACTTGTTCAAATGAAATACTATCACTAGTTCTATACGAACTACGAAGTCATGATCATTTTTAAGATATTATATGAATTCATAATTTAATTGCTACGTTTAATCCTTATCCATGAGTTACTATGCATTAATTAAACATAAAAATGGATAAATTTTTAACGACTTAATAATCAAATTGATTACTAAATTATATCAAAAAAAGATAGATTGATTCTTCAACTTTTATTTAATACAAATTGATCCTTAAATTTTTATTTTGAGACAAATTGATCCCTGAGTTTTTTTAATTTTTTTCATTCAGGATCTATCTCAAAATAAAAGTTAAATGATCAATCTGTCTCAAATAAAAATTTAAGGACTAATCTGTCTTTTTGTTATATAATTCAAGAACTAATTTGAATATTAAGCCAAAATAATACTAGTAACTGTAGTGGAAACAAAATTCTAGTTAAAATTTTTTTTGAGTAAATAGTTACTATTATTGATCAATTATTATAATTTGAATGGATAGAAAATGCAAAAATATGAATAGAGTGTGTAACTCTTAGTTTCAATGATGATTTAAATCAAAAATAGATAAAAGAGAATTTTTCTCCATTTAAGGTCCAACCTAATTTAATTTTGAATTAATTAGAGTCTAATATAATTATCGGATACCAATAATTTTATATTCAAAAAATATGATTTAAATTCCGAAAATTTCAACTAGTAAAAGAATGTGGGTCTCTCTCTCTTGATAATAATTTGATAAATGTGGCTTGAGAGAAGGTGTTGTCTTGCCAGTATGTTTTCCTTCTAAGCAAAATACGAAGAAAATAAAAAAGGTTCCTACTTGTAATATTAGCTTTGTTAACAACTTTACAAGAAAATGGAAGCATAACTAGAATGGAATGATTTTGGATTGATATATTAATATTGGTTGCTTGGGTTCCAAATTATAATGATGTTTTTCCTTTGAACACACACACTAAGGCATGATCAAAGCTAATTGATTTGCTCAATGAGAAGCACTTTTTTTTATCAATTTTAAGTTAGTGCTGCCTAAGGATTAGACCCCAATGGACTAGTGTAGGAACTAATGAGATCCTTGAGACTAGTAAAGATTATCAACACTTCTTTTGTATAAAAATATTGCACTACACAATTGAAAAGTAGCCATCTCTAAAATTTAACATCAGTCTTTATTCATTTAAAGATAAAATGGGTAATAAGAAAATTGTGACATTAGTAAAACTTTCATAAATTATTTACTTTTTTTTTTGTCAAACACTCCACGTTCCCTTTTATTTGTTCACTATTTATTTTTTGAAAATTCTAATTTATTTGTCCTTTATCATAAATAAACAACAAATATATTTTAAATTTCAAATTTATCATTATTTTTTATCGTATCACTACACAAAACCTCAAAATAACAATACAAACACAAAAATAATAGTATATATTAACACATTTTAACATTTTTCTTAAATATCGTGCAAGTCAATGCTAGATAAAAATGTAGAGACAGGGGTAAGTAAAAAATTAAGAGTGGAGAGCTTAACTTATTTTTAAAATTAGAATAAGTTGTCAACCTTTTAAAGATTTATAACTTATCCTTAAGAGACATTTGGTTCGAATAATCTGAGATAACATTAGGTTATGTGATTAGCTCCATCAAAGATAACTTATGCATATAACCTGAAAGATTACCAAATTGTGTTTGGTTCAATATTTGTCAATATTAGATTAATCTGTTTGATTGGGGGTTATGTTTTTTGTCAAAATTGATATTTTACTATTATGCCTTCACTTAAAGACTTGTAATTTATTTTTTTTATACTATGTATATTATATTTTTCAAGTCTTTTTATTTCAACAATTATATATAACTAACAAAACAAGTTTATTTTCATTGAACTTAACAAAATAATATTTATTTGTTTCATTAAATTAAATTATGCCTAAATTACATAAGGAAAAAAAATAGATATTATATACTTGAGCCTTGTGAAAAAATTAATTAGGTAAGTCATATGCACAAAATATTATATGTAATAATATCTTAATGATTATATAAGTTAAGTTTAATTATGTTTATGACAAAAAAATTATGTTTCTAGTTTAATTAAACTAACGTATATTTAAATAGTTTTTTTAGCCAAAATATATTTAAATAGTTTAATAATTATATAAGTTAAATTTAATAATATGCTTTTTACAAAAAAAAATGCTTAAAAAGAATGTTATAATTTACCAATTACATTGAGTTATTGTGGTCTAAAGGAATAAAATAGTGAGGGCAAACTAGTAAAAATTTTAAGATAACCTGGTTATCTCAGATTATCTAAGAATTTGGAGGTTATCAGATAATCTGATTTTATGGTTATATGCTGACGTGACAGTAATATGATATAACCTTGGTTATCTCATTATCTCAAACCAAATAAAGGCATATAAGATAACAAATGCTAGATAACCCCCAAACCAAACGGTCCCTTAGAGTATCATATAACCGTAGCCGCCACCTTCTCCTTCTCTCTATCTTTTCTCTACAGTTTTCTTTCAAGTTTGTTCCTTTCTCCTCCTCTTTGACTTCAATCGTCAGGGAGGAGAAGGGATCTGATTTCATATTTCTGTCTCTTTACTTTTTATTAAAATAAGTCATAGATCTTAGATCTGGGTTATTGAGTCTCAGTTTTACTTGAGTCAGTCAGTCTGTTTATTTAGTCAGTTTGGTTTTTTTTAGTTTGTTTTGTCTCAATTTACAGTAGATCCAAGATTATTAATCATATATGATGATGATAATGACTTTGTTTTATAATTTTTGGATCATTCAAGGAAGTCTTTGAATCAATTACTTCTTTGTCGATGTTGAAAGTTTTCGATTGGGAATAACATAACGAAGCGAAAGCGAGAGAGTGATAGATGTGTTAGAGACTCATGAAGAATGTTCGAGATTTCAAATACTCAATAAGATGACTTGCGTCATGAAGTAATATCAAACGAATAAAAAATATATCTTTGAATCTATTGTAATTTTTAATTTTATTGGGCTCGTAGATGTAATTTCATTTAAATGAATAAAAATTATATTTTATTATAAAAATAACTTACCATTAGAGGTTTTAGAAATTCGAATGTAAATATCTTCTAACACCGATCCAAACTCTCATGTTACAAAGTATTTTGTATATGAAAGATTCATGTTTCAATGCCGATATCTTCTTCTCACCAAAAATATATATATATATTGACATCTTTTCAACATTAGTTGTAATTTTTTATTGTTTTTAGGCAAATTAGCATAGGCGAGGGGGTACTAAATTTATTTAATTAATTATAATAAAGAAAGAGAGAAAGGAACATGGGTGGTCGGCATTTTGACTTTGACTAAGAAGAAAAAGATGAAAAGAAAAAAATCAAAAGCCATGAAAAATCAATCACTTATCAAAAGGCTGGCGTCCATTAAATCACGACAGATCATTAGGCTCAGCTCACCCGACTTGGACTTTTCAACTTAATCATCCAAAAATTTTAATAATTATTAAAAAATTTAAAATTGTTTAATTTCCAAGTATGCAAAACAAAAACATAACTCTCACTTCACTTCCACTATCTCCCGGGAAAGGAAAAGAAAAGAGAGACGAATCAGAATAAAAACTTATTTTACACACGCGTAAATTACGCTCGTACATTTAAACCTATTTAGCGATTGACAACTGTACTAATGACACGTGACATGTTAGAATTGGATTGCCAGAGTTCAGGCAAGATAAAGTAATCACGTGTCGCACGTTGTCTATTTTTAATTTGCTTGTTCGGAGTTGGCCCGTGCACCGCTGAATCCTTTTTTTGCCAGCTAAGCAAAATGAATTTTGCAAAGTAGTAGTACTTCCAAAGAAATAAATATTTTTGGTAGGAAGTAGTACTATTAATAAATATATATTAATATTAAATAGAGTTAGTATCTCCATTTATTTATTGGTGTCTCTCACTTTCTTTTTTATTAACTTTTTCTTGGATATTTTCTCTGATTGTTCTAGTTAAGATTTCAATAGTTCTCTTGTAAAAAGAAATCTAATTAAGATTTCAATAATTCTTGAAATTTTATAGTAGTTAATTTTCACCAATATCTCATTTGTCTTTAAACGGAGGAATTATATAAAGAATTTTGCCTAAATTTAGAATAAAAGTAAAACAAAACTGTTGAAAATACTTTTATAAATTCTAATCATGAGAAGTGAATGATTTTGTATGCGTAAATGAATTCATACAGAGTGTAACATAAAAAAAAAATTAACATGAAAAATTTACTTCTTCCTCCCAAAATGGCATTCCAAATAAGTCATAATAAAAAAATGCGTGAAAAACTCATAAATTTTATTCTTCCTCAAAAATTAATAATTAATATCTATTTTCCATGTACAATATATATAAAATATTTTATGCATATATGTGTATGTATATACATATAAATGTATATATATGTATTTTTAAACGAAAAGTTAAGTCTATACTCGCTTCACTTCTGATTATTATATTTTTAAAGGAAAAATCTATTCTTACTTCACTTTTGTTTATAATTTTAAAGGAAAAGTATAAATAAATAGTGTATCGGTATATCCATTAGTAAAAATTATTTTTAAAAAATATTTATAATATAATAATCTTAAATTAAGTAATATTACAATAAAGAAAATTATTGGGTTTTTTTTATAAAAAAATAATGTTGAAGATAATGAATATTGTAAATTAGATAAGAAAAGAATGAATAATTAATTTTATTTCAAACAATTAATTATAGTCAATATCATTTCTTCGAAAGAGTATTAAAATTTTAATAATAAAGTCATATTTTATGAACTATGAAGTAGTAATTCATTCATATATATATATATATATAACACTTTTAAAATACAAATTAATTTATCAAAATTTACATCTTTTTCTTTTTTTATCATATTATATTATTAACCATCTTTATTTTTTTTATTATCTATTTTAATGTTATAATAATTATATTATTAGTTGGGCTTAAGGCTTGAAATGAATAAATTTCACTAAAAATAAATATAGAATTTGGACTCAATTTAATGGTCTTAAAAGAAGAGGTCCACTAATTAAAACAATTTTAAGACCAACAATGACATAAATACCCTTGATACTTTACCCATTAAATAGATGTCTGTTTACGAAGTCATGTATATCATTTTATAATTAAGGATAATAAATTTTTATGATAACATGAAGTATCGTAAGTAAATATCCAATGCAATAAAATGGCAACCGAGATTATCTTAGGTTTTATTGATTAATTTGAGATTAATTTCTTCTAAATCACGAACATGAAAAATAAATCGTTCCAACAAATATGTTTACAAAGAATCAAATTTATATTCTAAATGGTATAACAAATTCCAAGTATCGAGAATCGGTGTCATTGAGTTTTATTATTCGAATTCAGAACACATTGGACTTCCCTAGTAAATAAATAAGAGGGATTCGATAGGAATAGTTTCGAAACCTTAATAATAGAAGGAAAAAATTGTGAAAGGATTTACACATAACTCGTGTTGTAAAAATAGGTTTGGATGGTCAAAACAGATCCAAGATCGGAGACGAGGCTAGGCCAACAATGATCTCTCCTGTACCAGAAAAAACAAGTGGAGGGTGTCTTTTTTTAAGTAAATTGAATTTAAAATTTGACAGTTGAATTATGTAGGAAGTAATTGCTTTATGGTGCTTAAATACCAGTAACATTGCCTTTTTTTCATTCTCCTTTATTTAGAAGGAGTCGAGGAGATGGAGACTTCTCCAAGTATTTTTTTTGGTTAAATGCTCAATTTGGGGTTCAACCATTTCGATTGTGCTCGATTTGGGGTTCAACTTTTCAATTTGATTAATTTGGGGTCCAACGTTTCAAAATCGGCTCAATTAAGGGTCCGACGTCAATTTTGAAATTGTGTGAAGTGCAATCGTCGTTAAAGTTAACGGCATCAGCAAAGGTTAAACCATTATTTGACAAACTCGAAAAGGTTAGGCCCTTTTTTGGGAATGACAAAAATTTTGACACTATCTCTAAAATACCACACATGTTTTCTCTCTCTAAACTTAAAAAACCCAACAAATGAAAGAAAACCCACAATCCGGCAAAGTCTCTACCTTTGACCGCCTTTGACCGGAGTTGTTGACCGCCGTTGACTATCGTTGACCGCCAATAACGATTTTGATCAAGTCCAACCTTTACAAATAGTTTCTTTTGGACTTCCCGAATGTGAATTGAACCTTAGATTTCTCAAAATTAGCTTGAAATTTTTCAAAAATCTTTATAAAAATCGTAGTTTCCAAATTTCGATCAGGTATTTCCACCGTTGGATGAAGTTGATTTTCATATATGTTATTTTACGAACTAAGATCTCTCTTTTCACAGTTGAGAATCAAAAGGAAAATGGTAGAGTTTTTTTTCCAAAAATTACAAAAAAGGGCCCAAACTTTTCAAGTTTTCCAAAAAGGGCCCAACCTTTTCGAGTTTTACAAAAAAAGTGATTTTAACACATCTAAACTGACGCGTGTAACACACTCGCCGTTTAAATTGATGATGGGCCCTTAATTGAGCCGATTTTAAAACGTTGGGCTCTAAATTGACCAAATTAAAAAATTGGGCTCCAAATAGAGTAAAATCGCAAAGGTTGAACCCCAAATTGAACATTTAACCTTTTTTTTCCTCGGTTTGATGAAAGATATTTTTAGATCTTTGATCAAATAAATACCAATCCCTTTTAGACGGAGAGTATTATCGGCCAAAAGGGAATTCTGCTTTTATTATTTTTTTAAATTTTAAATTTTGGACATTTCGGTTTTGTTATGGGTAATGGGCTTTTGGGAAGAGAAAGTGAATTCGGGCTTTTGCATTGAAAATGATTTTGGGCCTTCGGGTCGAGTATCTCAAATTCACGTACGGGATGCCCCAATCCGTTCGGAGGGCCCAAGGAATCTTGAACACGTGGGGTGATTGTCGTAAGCATCGGCTGGTAGTACCTTCCTTTCCTGAATGCGCCATCATAACCGTATTTTCCTGTTCAGGAGGAATTTTCGAACCTTTCCAACTCAAAAGACAAAAACCTCACAAAATCTTTTCATTTCTCCTAAATAAATAAATAAATATTTGAAGAATATATAGTATTAATCAACTAAAACAAACTGCCACATTAATCTGTCTCTTTTTTTTTTTTTTGTGGCCAAACTACGTAATCTGTCTCACTAAAATATAATAACACGAAGTCAGATTCTGTTGTCATTTTTTGCCCTTTTTTTGGACTTCAATGATTTATTAATTAATACTAGTATAGAAAAAATTTCAATTTCTTATCGATGGAGCATAATTATTTTTCAAGAATAAAATCCACATGGCGTTGAAATCTTCAAACTTGTTCAGGAGCCATCTTTTTGACGGTAACTCCAGAAAACCCAAGAAGAAAACAGAACCAACTTTTCTTTTTCTTTTTTTTTTTCTCTTTTTCTCATTAAAGCAAACAAATGCGTTTTTAAGAAGATATAGGAATTTTTGTGTCGGTGACAGGGTTCTTGTTGAAGGGGAGAAGAGGGAAGAGCAAAGGAATGGGTAAACCGGTGAGGCTTAAAGGGGTGGATGATGAGTTGCAGAAGATTTTGGATGCTAATATGGATGAAGCACCAGCTAGAAGGAAAGCTAGGGAAGCCTTTAAGAGTATTCAGCTTGGAGTTGATCATATTTTATTCAAGGTCATTGCTTCCAACTTCATCCTTCCAATCTGTATCTAAAGTTTGGTTTTTCAGATGGTTAACTTTTGTGCTGAGTTGATGCATTAGTTTATTTTCAATTGACTCTGTTGGTTCTAGTTATTTTGGTTTTCTTGATGCTTTTTAGAGGATTGGGTTGAGTTGACATGTAGTTAGAAGTGGAATGGCTGGATTAAGAGGGAATTTTGATTATAATTGCTAAGTAGAATGAGTAGACACCAGACAACTTCTTAATGTCAAAATTCAGTATAAAATGGCCTTTCTTTTTGTTTGATAGTATTTCAGAAGGATTTATAAGTTTTGAGTATTTGTTGGCTATATTTCATTTTGTTTTCTGGACGCTTCTTAATGTAGTTAAAAGGATTTTGTTCAGTTGATACATTTAGCCATGGGATACTTTGAATTAAAGGAGAATTGATTGATTGTTAGAATGAGTGCACAAACTGTCAAACTGAGAATTCTGTTTATAATCTGTTTGATTGCTAAATAGATAATTTTAAAATTGAGTGGTTGTTAGGTGAATATTGATTGGTTTACTTTTTTTTGCATGTGTTGCAGACACCTTCAGATGGGCTGAAGATGAAGGAGGTATTAGTTCTAGACTTGCGCTTCTTGTCTTTCTTTCTTTTCTCTTCTGTTTCTCTTTTCCTTTTGTTTGTCTTCGATAGGCTTTTGTGCACCTTTGTTTGTCATTATACAACATAGTAACTTGATATTTTAAAATTGTGTCACAGTCATATGAGGTGAATTCTAGGGGATTGGAAATCTTCTCAAAAAGTTGGCTTCCAGAGACATCCCGACCAAAGGCAATGGTGTTTTTTTGTCATGGTTATGGAGACACCTGCACATTTTTTGTTGAAGGCATGTAGTTCGTAACAAGCAGTAGTACTAATGACCTTTTTGTAGTTTTCAAGATGTTGTCATGGGACCTAACTATCTTTTGCCATTGTTTGCAGGAATTGCAAGAAAACTAGCCTTAAGTGGATATGGAGTTTTTGCAATGGACTACCCAGGATTTGGTCTGTCAGAAGGTCTTCATGGCTATATTCCCAACTTTGACAGGCTTGTGGATGATGTGATTGAGCAATACTCCAAAGTCAAAGGTGTGGATTTCCCCCTAGGCCTAATGATTTAATATTTAATATTTCATGAGAAGTTCTCAGTCTGTGACAGAATTTTATCTTACATAGTCTTATATTTCCCAAGATGGAAAAATTTTATTGATATCCTTGTGCAATGGACTAGGTTATGTAACTTGATATAGGCTTAAGTTTAGTACATTGTGGAATTTTCTTGGCATGGCAATTCAGTGTCCTCTATGACTTATGTTGTATGCTGACATTGATATTTGGATGCCTCAAATCATCAAATATTAATTGATACTCCTAGTTCTAAGTATAATATAAAATCATGCTTTATTGTATTGCTTTGTACATGGTTTCTCAATTTTAAATTGTGTCCAGAAGATTTGCACTAAGCTGCTGAAGATAACACATTTTGCTCTCAGCATCTTCGATTGCATGTAATTGGCCAGAGCTGGTTGAAAGTTATATCAAAATCATTTGTGAAAGCTCCTCCTGATAGAATGACCTGGACTTCTTTAGGAAAAACCATCACTAATGTTTTTATTGAAATTCCTTGGTTCAGCACTCCAGGGGGATTGTATGATATAAACTGAAGGTGCAGGGAGAAAAGGCGTTGAATTTATTTTCATTATCCAACAGCAGGGGTGTATGAAGGCAGAGCACCTTAATGCTTTGCTGAATAGAGAAAATAGAACAGCTTCTCAATGGGAAAGGATAAAAAATATTAGATTTTCCCCTCATGTGCTTTTTCTGATAAATTTGGAAGTGAATTAATTTGTAACATTTTTAAAAATTCATTTTCTCTTGCATTTCCCTCTTCTTAGTTTTTATGATTTGCTTGGTCAAGGTAAATTTTATATTTAGGTGAGAATTGAACTCACATTTTCATTTTCTCACTTTTCTACTCTATCATAGCATGGAGAAGAAAATTGCAGTTTCACCTTCCTTTCCATCCTCTCACTTTCTCTAATTGTGCACACCAGAAGCCACTTGAATCTTTTCTGGAGAAAAACGAATTCAGGGAGCCTGTGACTAAGTTTCTAGAGAGATCGATTTTGAAGCATTATCTGTCCCTTTTTCTACTTTGTCTAGTAGTTGAAAATTACTCTTTCACGTTGCTTCTTTAATGTTCTTGTTTTCCATCTTCTTACTTCTCTCTAATTGGTGCACACAAGAAGCTACATGAACCTGTTCTCATAAAATAAAAGTAGTGAAACGGGTTAGTGACTAAGCTGCTGGAGAGATTGATTTAAAGCATTATCTGTTCTCTTTCAAAGCGAGATATAGAAGTGGTGTTTTTGTTATTGCTTTGTCTCAAAATATATCAGCTTCAACTAAGACAGTGACAAGGAAAGAACTGGAACTGAAGCTTTTTTGAATTGGAATATTGTTAACTTATCCTTGTAACCATCATTGTTAGTTCTGTTGTTATTGTTGTGACTCTATATATATGTATGTATCGCATTGAGAAGAAGCTTTAGTTTTTCTATTTTCTCTAGAAAGCTGTTTGTTTGTTTTTTCCTTATACAATTAGTTTCTGTCAGTAATGATATTACTGGATTTCTCTTGATGTTTACAACTTTACATTTGTTGAATTCCCGTAACAGAGAATCCTGAATTTTCTGCTCTTCCAAGCTTCCTCTTTGGGGAATCCATGGGTGGAGCTGTAGCTCTGAAGATCCACCTAAAACAACCTAATGCCTGGAGTGGTGCCTGTCTTGTCGCTCCCATGTGCAAGGTATGTTTCTCTGCTGAAACTCTTTTAAGGACTTTGTATGCATCTTTTTTGCGTCATATTAATTGGAGTACTTTGTATAGATTGCTGATGACATGGTTCCACCCTGGATAGTAAAGCAATTTCTGATAGGTGTCGCTAATGTTCTTCCAAAGCATAAGTTAGTCCCACAAAAGGATTTGGCGGAGGCAGCATTCAGAGACATTAAGAAGAAAGAACTGGTTTGTTCCTATGCACCATTTAAATGATTGAAGTATGGCTGACATTTGTGGTAAATATTGTGGATGTCCTGTGGATGCATGCTTCCGTAATTGTGGCATTTCTATGTATTAGTTTTCTCTTTATTCATTACTTATCTCTTTATTTAACCTTTCATCTTTATTTGACGAAAACTTATATTATAGATATTAACCTTTTACTAGTTTTATGCCAACGCAGACACCCTATAATGTTATTGCTTACAAGGACAAACCACGCTTGCGGACAGCTCTAGAGATGCTAAGAACCACTAATGAGATAGAACAAAATTTGGAAAAGGTTCAATTTCCTTCTCCCCGTCTCTCTAATAATTTTTCTTTTAATTTTTGAAGCAAAAAAAAATTGAATCAACTTCTTCCCTGTTGATTTATTTGGTCCATCACTATTCTGCTTGGTAGTCAGACAAACGTGTAGATCCATGTCTATTTGGCAGTGTGCTTGCATGTCTATTTCTCAGAGCCATATTTACTGTATTGTTTCATAGCAATCAACTGGTGATTTACCACCATGTCTTCAAGAATCCCGAATGTTTCTTAAATAAATAGGCCGAATGTTGTTAAATCCCAAACAAGTGCTCTATAGATGATTGCTAAAATTGTTTAGCTTAGGTTGCAGATTTAGATGACTCAAGTTTTGCATGTACACCTAGGAAGATGAGTTACATATGTTGCTTTGGCAGTTAGCCTATAATAGAGGCAGAGTCTCAAATACCATAATATTATCATACCACCGGCAGTAAAAGAATGCCAGCGTCCATAGAATATGCTTTATCTCTTTCCTCTGTGGAGAATGGAGGCGCAAATTTTTCTTTTAGATCTTAGCTCTTGGATTAGGGAAGCCCCATAGGCACCTGCAGTTCAACTAAGTCTACTATCTTACTTGCCTTTAAACAATATTGTCATTTATTCGGAATATGTTTTAAAGACCAGCTTAGATTATAAGTTTGAAAACTTATGATCGAGGACTATAATTGTCATGATTTCAGGTCTCACTTCCAATATTAATCTTGCATGGAGAGAAGGATATTGTAACTGATCCATCTGTTAGCAAAGCCTTGTATGAGAAAGCAAGAAGCCCGGACAAGAGGATTATTATTTATAAGGATGCCCATCATTCTCTTCTTGAAGGTGAACCGGATGATATGATTCTTAGAGTTTTTAGTGATATAGTTTCTTGGCTTGATGAACATAGCAAGCAATCATAGTATTGCATGCTAACCCTCGTCCCTCTTTCACCGGTCCCAACTTTTTCCCGTCCAAAACTATTCAACAAGTGGAATAAAGATCCAAGATTATTGGCAAAGAGGAATAACTCCAATGCAGTAGAAATGTAGATTGGAACATTCGTGTAAATTCAGGAAATTAAATTGATTTGAGAAATATTATCTTCTTGTTCAGGGTAAAGGGATTTTATTCTAAAATACTTAACGTGCACGCTTGATGTTCATGGTAATGCTTCTTTACGCTGTCTTCTTTGACAATGATGGATCCTGATTTCAAATGAAAGAAATTCTTGATGTGGAATTGGCATGTTTGATGTTTCCCACCTTAAGTTCCCATCTGAAGGGTTAAATCAAAGAGAAGATATTTGATCAGGACTTGGGTTGGGGTGGGGGGAGGGGGGTTGGGTTTGTTTACACACTCAAATAATAATGTGCCACATTATATTTTTT
The DNA here is from genome assembly GCA_030664755.1 of Microcos paniculata. NCBI lineage: Eukaryota > Viridiplantae > Streptophyta > Magnoliopsida > Malvales > Malvaceae > Microcos > Microcos paniculata. The sequence goes on from CP131462.1 coordinate 11,822,674, forward strand.
AAGTTTTTACAAGATTTTATAATATGGATTTTAATATATAAAACTATTTCACGAAGAAGATCCTATTTTGTCAAAGTTAAAAAAATAAAAAGGATTTATAGGATAAGTTCTGAAATTTAAGATATTTTTAGAATAGGGTTTTTAATAAGTGTAAAAGAATCTTCAAGTTTGTGAAAAAAAAAAGAAGATAAAACGAATTTTTTCTACTTAAATAATCGTATGTATTGTAAAGTTTTATAAAAATTTAAAAAATCTGACGTAGTATGTTGTTATTAGAGAATCTAAAACTATGATTTTATAGATAATCCTAATTAAATTTTTACTCTAAATAAAAAACTCGTAAACCACCCAAAATGCAAAAAAGAAAAAAAGGAAAAAGAAAACCCTCTACATGTCTTGCTTTAAGTCTAAGCACACACGCTCCCCGGATGTCCAACCAAACGCCCAAACCACACACTTCTGTTCCCACAAATTTGCCATTAAACCCACACATTTAGGTGCTGTTTGATAAAACTGAAGTAATTAAGCACTGAAAATTAAGTGCTGAAAATTTTTTTTAAAAATTTTAAGTACTGAATTTATTGTATAAAAATTGTTTGATAAGTTATTATGTTTGCACAAATTTATTTTTGAACTATTATAAGAGAAATGAAATTTTATGAAAACTAAATGCATTGATAATTAATAAAAAGGAAAGAATAGTGGTTAAAAGGAAAGAATATAACATTAAATGTAATTAATGTATGATTTTTTCCTTAAATGGAATTGTTGAATGAAATAAGTAACCTAAGAGCTACTTATTATTTTCAATGCTTTTTCATTGAAAATTTCCAATTAAATGGTTCTTTAGCTTTTATTATCAAACACATTGAAAAAATGAAAGTATTGAAAATTTTCATTTTCAATGGTTTGAAATTTTTCAATGATTAATCAAACAACCCCTTACTTTTGAGTAAATAAAAGTATGGGCTCAAGCTTGTTTAACATGGAAAATGACATGAAACCAAGTGGATCTGCATTTCCATTTTTCATTTTTCCTGATAAGTGATAAATATAATTTGATTTCATTACCCAAAAAGGCATAGAAAAAGAAGTTGCTCTTAATTTCTATTAATTAAATTAAATTAAATCCTTAAATGGTTCATTGGTTTATATAAACACACAATATTTGCCAACTATATCAAATCAGGTTAGCTTAATGAATGCAAAAAGAACCCATTTATTCAATCAATCAAAAAGAACAATGCACTATTTGTTTGCAGTAATTTGTAAATTATTGATTGGCACTAGAAATTTGCCGAACCCACCAAGGTACGAAGTCACAAAACCATACATGTGTTATATTATTATTAATTAATATAAATGGTAGCTGGAATCCACGTGTCAAATCATAAAGTCCACGTGTCAAAATCTATATGGACAGCAAAAACAAACGTACACCAATTATATATCCAATTCCCTACGGAAGCAAACAACGTAAGTTGAGTGCGGTAGTACAGTAGGGAGGAGTACTAGTTTTTGAGTGGATCCACAGACAAATACTACTGGTTGTCTAACTGGCTTTCCTGTTTTGGTCAACTACTTGAAAGTGGGCTTGCCAATTCCTCTTTCTTTTTGCCTGCCTGCGTGTCTCTCCTTCTTTCCATCTTAGTGGAATATCTCACCTCACCAAGTTTGGTTGCCGTATTTATTTTTTTTTTGTATTTTTTTTGGACACCGCCGGGCACCATTTAAAATTTTGGTACCATAGCCACTGTGGTAACCATATAAGCTCATGAAGAAGCCATTTTTGTTGCATTTGTTAAAGGGTATTTCAGTTTTTCAGCAATCATGGTCTTTTCTTCTTGCATTTCCCATCCTCTAGTCTCAATAAAGGTCTGTTTTTTATTATGCCCATGCCCTTCAGCTCACTTTTATTATAACCTTTTGAGGCATTTGGAGCTTTTGGTTGGTTTCTTAATCTGGGTGTTTTTTTTTTTTGGAAAGTTTCTGCTTTTTGTTGTTTCATTTGTAATGGTGATGGAAAAAAGGCTTTAGATGACTGGAACTCCGTATCAATTTGGTTGTTTAATTGGCATGTTTCAGACTTTCAGTCAAATTTTTGCTAAATCTAAGATATTGTTTATGGCTTCCTTCTGGGTAAAGGTTTTAAGAAGACTATAGCTTTACCAGTACTAGGAATGAAGATTGATTTTTGGTAATCTGTAAGATAGAGGGAACTTTAACTATGGTTGTGCATTCTCGGTTGATATGTCAGAACTTTGATTGAATCCAAGCACACTGAAAACTGCATTTAGCCTTTTCAACTGATTATATTGTCATATAAAAATTCTCATTTCTTAAAGTAAGTTGTAATTATACTTTGTTCCTTCTGTTTGTTGGTGTAAATGTTCCTTTTTCTGTGATGGATTAGCCTTCATTAGTCACGTTTTCAACTGAAACTAGTAATGCATTTTCCCATTGCATAATGGAGTTTTAGTTCAAAATAGAAAACTTCCCATAATATGAGGGATTATTATGAGTTGAATCTTAAATCTATGGTCTGTTTTCTTTCATTCCTTGTCTCTCTCTTATTCTATTTTTATTTCATTTTAGGCATTATTATCAGAGCATGTTGCATGTTAATGAACTTTAACTATGACAAGCCATGTTCTTATCAGAGAATTTCTCATGTTGTTCAATTGTGTAATTATGCTGCTTATAATATGTTGAGTTGCTATTTACTATTCATGCCAAGGAGATATCCTTACAATTAGGTTCTATATCTTATAGACTTGCCACTTTCATCGGCCTATTGATCTTCGTCATACTGTGGAGGTGGACCAAAGATTCACTTTTGCTTGCAAAAGCAGGACTACACAACATTTTGGCCAACGAGCAGGGTTTCAGTCTGGCTTGCTTGGTGAATGGAGTTTTGCCAAAGGATCAAGACTTATTTTCAGACAAAAAGTTTCAAGGTTCACACGCTGCAAAAAGAGCTTTGGAGTACAAGCTTCATGTAATTCTTTTTTATCTTTTATAGTGCTTAACTTTCAGTAGCACTTTAGAAAATGCTTTTTATTTGCTTCAATGGTTTTCTAGTTTTCATGCTTGTTGCATGATCAGAGTTGTTCGAATCATCCACTATCTTGAAAAGAGGAGTTGCACCTTCTAAGGGAGTATCTTACATTCCTCTTTCCAGCCTCACCATGGTCCTGTGGAGGCTCCTTTATCTTTAGTTCTTCAACAGAATCTTCTACCATGTTTAGTTGTTCCTCCATTGTCCCTAGCAAAACTGTTAAACAAGTTCTTGGCATCCATCTCTCAGAAAAGCTCATCCGCATGAGGCCCTCCCTCTTGTTATGATTTAGTTTCTCGCTTATGTAGCAGAAACCAGTATTTTAATAGAAACTATACCGAATATTAGAGGACATGGGGTGAAAAGAGTGAAGAAAGGAAATTGATCAATTTTTGCTATAGGTTGTCAGGTGAAGAATCTGCCAATCTGCCGGATCCAAGGTTTTCTTGTCCTGTAATAACTATTGCTGCTGAGGAGTTTTGAAAAGGTCTAAGTTGCATATTTCCCCTGCAGCTTCCATGTTCTGCTGTGCCTTTGTGCTTGGCTGTAGCCTTTGGAACTAGTTCTTTTGGTATGCTGCTTTCTGGTGGCACACCAATGTTCTATTCAAAGCAATCTGGTATTGGCACCAAGGATTTCCACTGTGTATGCTTATGCTGATGTGCTCTTTAAAGGTCCTTCATTTGTAGCACGTGCATAAGATATCTCACTAAATGCCATCTAATAATTCTGAGAGTGTTTCTTATGATGGTCATCAACTAATAGAAATGATTTTAATTATAGGCTTAATACTAAAAGAAGTCAACTTTGCAAAGCACTTTCTTCAATTCTATCTAACCTGCATATTCTGTCACCTTTACAGGGTTGACAACTTCTCAAATTGCTAGCAGCATGTTTACCTTGGGAACAGCAGCAGTTCTTCCATTCTATACTCTCATGGTTTTTGCTCCTGAAGCTGAACTGGTAAGTTGCTAAGCATTATCTTATTTGTCACTATTCTCTACTATTGATTTCCGAGTCTCCCTCTGCATTCTGCCTAGGAACCTGAACTTTCTTTATGAATCCTGTGAATTCAGAAATATTTCCTTGGTGAAATGCTAACTGAACAAATGTTTTTAATTCAGGCTTCCATGCGGGGAGTTCATCACCTGTGTTTTCTTATAATAGTCTGTCACTATTTTTCCATACTGGTCTAAACCTTTATGCACTGAGAAGTTTCAGTGAAGCAGTTGTAAATTGTACCACATCTATCTGAGATTTGGTAGTTGTTAAGGATTTGTTAGCATTTAACGAATTTTTTTGTATCATGAAGTTCTTTATTTGGCTTCATAATTTACTCAGAACTTTTATAATACAATGGGAGCATCTGCAATGTCTAGAATATATCCCTTGTTTAATTATAATTTCTCTTCTGCACCTTGGACCTTGCACTTACTTATGGTGTATTAGTCTTAGAAAATTTGAAACCTCCCAATCTTTCTTTTTGAATTCTGCAACATTTTCTTGAATAACTCATGTATTTGGCTTTCATATCTCCCAATGCAGACTAAAAGGTCTATGGAGAGTAGCATCCCTTATGTTGTGCTTGGACTTCTGTATGCATACCTGCTGTATCTCTCCTGGACGCCTGATACATTAAGGCTGATGTTTGCAAGCAAATACTGGCTGCCTGAGGTACATGAATGTTTGTTTTGGAAATACATTTATTCTTTCATAAATGACAATTGCAAATAATATGCTCACTTTTAACTTTGTTTCTTTCTCACCCTGAGTTTTAGCTATCTGGTATGGCCAAAATGTTCTCTAGTGAGATGACATTAGCTTCTGCCTGGATTCATTTGTTGGCCGTAGATCTCTTTGCCGCAAGGTCTCTCCTCTCTCTATCAATTTTATGCATGCATTCATGTATGAATAGTTCTGATTTCTGAAAATTTTGATTCTGTTCAATCCAGGCAAGTTTTTCATGATGGACTGCGAAACCAAATCGAGACTCGGCATTCGGTTTCTCTTTGCCTGCTCTTTTGCCCCATTGGAATTATTACTCATATTCTTACCAAAGCACTTGTGAGAAGTGCTGGAAATAACAGACACAGAGTGCACTGAGATTTCCCTGATGCAGTAACATTGAAAAATTAATAATCAGCTTGTTTGAACAAACTATAACATTGATTGGAATATTAATGAAAACATTGATTTCTTTACAGCTAGCGATCTTCCTCCATGTTTCTGAAAGCAATTTCTTAATGTTTATCTTTCCCTGTTCATATTAGCACAGCAGGGATGAAAATACAGTATTTCTTCCTCAAGTTCTATCCCAAACTTCCTGTTAACTTTGTCCTTGACCAAATCAATGAGATTCAGCGTGTCTTGAGAAGTTGCACCGCCCATATTAACAAAGAAATTGGCATGGATATGGGAAACAATTGCCCCTCCTATGCTATAGCCTTTCAACCCGGTTTTATCAATTAACTCAGCAGCTGAAACACCCAAATTGGCTGGATTTCGAAATACTGAGCCAGCAGTACGTTCCCTTACTGGTTGAGTTACTCGACGCCTGTAAATAAAGGTATTATATCAGTAAGCAATTCTTTAAAACCAAGTGTTACAATAAGGCTTTCAAAAGACAGACAACCTCTTCAGAAATTCTTGTTGCCGTTTCCTAGCTGACACTGAGCCCTGCAGCTGAAATGTGACTGCAATGATTGCTCCCAGGCCTTTCATGCCTTGAAATGGCGATGATCGGTAGCTGAAACTGAGATCAACTCTATCAAGTGTCTGAAAATTTCCCTCAGTCGTAACAATATCGATGCTTTGAATGGTATTGGCAGTCTCCTAAAAGAATTAGTGATTCCGTTTTTACTTTTTAGCTTCTCCATCCACCAAAAGGTCACCAAAAATTCCATTTAAACCTCACTATGTGGACCAACTAGACTTTACCTGACCATTTGCACCAGCATTCATGTAAGTGGCACCTCCTACAGTTCCCGGAATTCCTCCTGCAAACTCAAGACCTGTGAATCCTTCATTGCAACTCAGCACTCCCAGATGGTTAAAGCGAAAACCACTTCCAACCCTATAAACTCCAGGTTCAATCCTCTCTAAGGACTCGTTCCGGTTCAGAATAACACAACCATTAAAACCCAGATCATCAAAGAGACAATTTGAGCCTTTGCCTATGATAATGTATGGAATGGAATACACCTGACAATATCTGCATTGCATAACAGTTGAAACTTGAAGCAGCATTATTAGTTGTATCTTTTGTTTTCGAAAATCAGAGATTTCAGTAAAAACAAAGAGGCTAGAAAGAAAGAGAACCTGATGGCAGAAAGAAGATGGGTTAGGTCAAAAACTTCAACAAAGTAATTACAAGGGCCACCAATACCCCAGGTAGAAAGATCCTTCAGAAGTTTCTTGCCTCTAATGAACTTCAAGCCATTCCAGCCCTGGGTTTGCTCTCTGCTTTTGAAAGAGTTGGTGCAGCTGCAAAGAGAGGTTCTTGAGTTTCTTGGATATCGAACAAGGGTTGTGGGAGGACATGGAAGCCATTTCGGTGAAGCTAGGGGCATCACTGAAAATGAAGGGCTTTGCTCTAGAATGGAGTTTGCCTTTCTGCTGAGTGCTGACGCTCTTCTTCTTGTTGGTTGGGTTTTAACTTTTAAGTTTTAGCCCTCTCCGCTTCTGTTTCTGGGGTTAAAAGAGGGGAAATTTAAATCATGTACCGTGTACTAGTCTTGGTTGATTAAATTTGGACAAAAAGGATTCCTTCCGCTTATGAACTCCTTTGATATTGCAATTGAAAATCACAATTAAACCCAATTTGCCATGAATTTGTTTCTCGATTGCAAAAGCGGTTGATTGGATAACTCATGAATCTCAGAGAGCTCATGGTGCAAATCAAAATATAAAATTACAATGACACCAAAGCTTTTGAATTCATCAAGACCTGTGCTTTACAAAATACATTTTCCCGTCAGAGTTCCACCTTCCAGACAGGAGTCTCTCAACAGAAAAACTGAAAGAAAAATGACGGGAAAGCAAATCACCGGCATTTACCAATAACTGATCTGTCAACAATTTGGCCCCTTCTATTTTTATCCCTGCAAGTATACAATAATCTAAAGATCATAGTAAAACATATTCATACAAGTCCCCAATACCCCATTCTTCACAGGCTAACTCCGAATCATCTTACATGTCGAAAACGTTCAGAAACAAGGTACAACATCAAAGTTCAGAAACAAAAGCAACAGCTTTACTATCAAACTGAATATAATGGAACAAATTTTTCGTCTACCATTTGGGATATAAGGTACAGACAATCTCTAACAATAAAAAGATTTCATTGATCTAAAGTTGAATGTAAGCTACAGAGTTATCTGCAAGAGCATGAGCCAGTACAAGCATAATGTTTTCGGTAGGTAATCGTAAACTATAAACAGGTAACAATTTGAAATGATTCTACAAAGTCATGGATCTTGTTAAAAGACACGCTTGGGTCCAAACTCAAATTTTGGCTTAGCAATTTCAATGGTCAGCTCTGATGTTATACCATTCGGACGAATAAAGAATTTGGCCAGGGCAACCTGGCAAGCAATTTAAGAAATGAGATGCAGTATCTGTGTCCCATAATGAAGAGAAGCAATGTCAACATCTTTACAACCCCAATGATGCAAGAAGATTGCTGTTTGTTCATGTTTAAACCCTAGCTCCTCACTGCATAAAAAATGTAAAACAGTCAGCACTGAAGAAAATTCAAAACCACAAAAGACAGGACTGCGGAGGAATACTCTTTAAACGCCTAATACCCGGGTGTTTGGTAGTTTAATAATGTCTCCCCATCTAAACCCAGCTCAAAGAGCTTAGTGTGATTTTCCCTCTCCAAAAGCTTTTGATTGATGGAAAGAACTCTCAAAGGTAGCTTTAACTAGCTACTTCAGCTAACTTCTGGAACCTAGCTAGATCCGTTTCAATGGATCCTTGATTAATATTTATTATCTTCCCTCAAATAACAACTTTTTTTAAGGAATCTACTGCCTCCTTACACCATATCTTCAAACGGTTTCAAGTATCAGAAAGAACAAACAACAGTTGATATCATGCACTTCATATCCCCCCCTCTCCCCCACCCTTCAGTATTCAGCTTTTGTAAAAGCAGGAAAAAAGAGGACAAGTTTGACACGTACATAAGAAAATTCTTCACACTCAGAATTGCAAACATTAAGTAGGAAGAGGAGACATCTCAAGTTCATCGTCTAATATTCCATTTGATACATCTGGCTTTTGAAAAGAATCTTTCCTACCACGTTCCAAGGCAGTTGCCTCATATATCCCTACAAAATTTATGGAGAATAATACATAAAATATCCCAACAAAATTTAAGGAGAATCATGCATAATATCTCTTAGAATTTAGGGACAGAAAAAACTGCTTTGTATAAACCTGCAAATGTTCAAAGGCTAGCATCGACAGTTTGGTTTTTATTACTTTGCTTTGAAGTTTTTTGCAGTGGTTTTCTTAACTTTTGGTTGTGTGCTTAAAAACTAGTGAGTTGTTTCTTTGTATGTTTATCCTTTCCTTTAATCATAAGAAATCAAACTTCACTGAAAGATATACTTCAAAAGGGAGATAAAGATTTTGTTCATAGAAAGTAAAGAAGTCAGAATAAGTATTCATCATTGTCTATTTTGTTTTAAGATAGATATGACAGGCTATATTCCTCGTGTAAATGCATTCACTCAACAAGTAATGATACATATCAAAAGGTGCTGCTTCTGCATGGAAAGTTTTATGGTTCCCGCTTCTTGGAAAACTTTTCACCAATAAAAGATAAGGCCTATGATGTTATGTAAACATACAGATTAGGTATATCCAATGATTAATTCAAACAACCTTCTCTACAAAAAAATTCCTTCCTATGTAGTTAGATTTGAATGTATCACCATTTTGATAAAAAGGGGGCAAAATTACTCTCCAGGGAGATGCAACCTTCTTTATCCATGGTTCATTCACTTTAACAAAAATGAAGAGAAAGTTATACATACCAAAGCCCAATATTGAGGTGCAAATTATAAAGCCTGTCAGGGAAAAGTCCAGTTTGTACACAATCTCCATGACAATTATACATCCTCCAGCTGCCATTAAATGCCTCGGAGAAGAGAAAACCATGTGCAACCTATGAACAGATACAGATCTTGCAATCATATACATGTGTCAAATTGTATTAAATTGAAATGCTTAAAACTCAAACAATTGGAAATTATCCATGCACATTAAGCATCACCACATGAATCCCTCCCAACTTTTCCTTTCCAAAAACCAAAAAAAAAAGGGAAAAAGATTGCTTGAATTAGAATATATGGAACATACAAGAATAAGAAGAGATAAAAAGGGAATGTAGCATGAGGGTTCTAGCACTTTATAGACAATAAAAGAAGACATCATGCCACAGTTTCTTCAAAACTAGAAAAAACAAATCATAAAAGACAGAGCAATTCTTTAGTTACGGTCATACTTCTCCTCTGCAATGCTGTCAACGTAGAAGATCAAGATCATTCCAAAGACTATAGTACTCAGGAAAGCCCAGGCAGAAAATGGAAGTTCCACACTGCTTTCAGAAGACCCCTGAAGTGATCAATATAGGCAGAGGAAACAAAAAAATTTTGTCAAACAACCTAAGGTCCATAGAGATGAAATTAAACATACACTCAATGAAATTATAACAATCAGCAGGAATTGTAGAATTCTTACTATGATCAAGTCCCACATAGCTACAGGGAATAGAAAACAGGTAGCAGAAGCAACGGTTATTGCATGAAGCCTCCTTTTAAGTTGATTCTAGAGGCAGAGAAGAATAACAATAAGAGAAAATAATTTTGTTCATTAGTTTGAAATAATGAGGGAGTGGGGAATATGAGCTGAAGATTTTAACTGACAAAGAGCTCACAAGATAACTACAGATACAATAATATCAATACCTTGAGTGAAACACGCCTTGCAATCACCCTTCTCAGGGCTGATAAGATACCAGCCAAGATAGGAATCGTCATTTGGCTCATACCCAGAACTTGCTCAGTCCGAACCTCAGAGTCGAGGCTATCTTTAAATGGTATCTAATAGTTAAGTTTAACTCATCCAACTTGAAGAAGCAAATGTTCAGAACAAGAAGGAGATAACAGTTAAAAGATCAAAGACAAGGAAAAAGGCGTATACTAAACAGATAGACTATTAGAAAATATCCTATATTTCAGGAAAGCTTATGTACAAGAGGATATAGAATGGAGAAAACGTTGCCAACGCCCAGCCTTGAGATAGGAAATAAAAAGATGCTAACATTGCAATAAGCCCACCAACCTGGTAAAGATAAGAAAACAGCAATATGGGAAGAAAAGGCATCAGTTGTTAGATATTTTCTCAATTAGTAGCTATGAGCATATAAAAAAATGACCCTAATAGCACCACTACTTTCAATTCTACATAACAATTTATATAGCTATAAAAGTGACAGGCTAAAAGAAAATAACCAACTACTTCTAAAGAGGCATAGCATAAGCTAAACAGCCTCAAGATATGGTAAGGCAAAAACTTGTCTTGTACATGAATCCTGGAAATGAATAGCTATAGACTATAGTTCAATGTGTTACCTTTTTCCATACATGGCCTCTTCTACCATACAATACCGCAGATAGTACTCCAAGAACAGCACCAGAATACTCAGCCAATATAGCTCTAGAGAAAAAACAAAAAAGGAAAATTAATAAGCCATGGAAAAAATTTTAAATTCATATGAACTAAAAATGTATAGACAAAGATAGCATACAGACTTGTTCCTAATTTAAAAGAAGTTAAAGATCATAGACAAGAAGAATAAGAAAAGAATCCACTTCCACAAATTTCTTGATTTGTTGACAAAAGTGTATCAAAGATCATATAGATGCCATCAACAACATACTAGAAAAGGAGGCGACCATTAGGGTCATGAATCTTGAGTTCTGGGTATGATGCCCTTAAGTGTATAGAGTATATCAGGCTAAAGCAACAAATACCAAACATTGTTGGGCTGTGAACAGCTTCCAACTCTTATTTCTTTTGTGCGGGTGGGTTAATATTAGTATAAGATAATGCCCAAAGGGGCTACAACTCATTAATGCAGCAAATAGACAACAGACCTTCCAAAAATGTGTGTCTGAGAGAGAAATAAAATTGAAGCATAGAGCCTAAGATGTTGTAATATCTTAAAGAGTTTTGCCTCAAGAAATCTTAGAAATTGCAAGAACCACAATAAAAACAAGTTTACCATAGTCAATAATTCAAATTAAAACATGAAAATATTATATAATTTATATTGTGTCAAACCATCCTGCCTGAAACCAATGGCTTATAGGGGGGTAGATCATAAGTCCAAACCAAAATATAAGGTCTAAACATATCCCAAACCAAACTAATGTGGAATCACACTACTTAAAGGCCCCTCTAGTAGGGAAACCATGGAAACGAGACAACCTGCTTTAGAATCATTTGCAGGTTTGCTAATGCTAGAATGTGGAATTATTCAAAGTTGTGCTCTCACAACAACAAAAATCAAATAGGGTTCTCCGCTAGAACCGTCCAATCAAGAATAAAAAGCCTTGTTTTTTAATTTCTGTTTTATTAAAATTTTCAAAACTATGTCCACCATCAGATTTTGCACTACAATAAGCTGCTTATATCTGTAAATAAAATGATTACAACGGAACAATAAAACTTTCATGATTCCTAAAACCTTAGGCGGCCAAAAGGAGAGAGGTTTCTCATACCCTCAATAAATAAATGAATATGAAAAAACTAACACTTGTGACATAGATGAAAAGTTAGAAAGGAAAATATGATGCATTAATTATGTAGCAAATTAAATTGTGTGTATACGTCATTGAAAGCGTTGAAAGTTTCAAAGATAGCAATATCCTCTTTTTCTGCCCCTAACTAAATTACATACGTTTGAAACATGTAAAAGTAAACAGATAGAAGAAAGAATTTCTTAAAGCATCAGAAAACTACCTAAGTGGTCCACATGATTTAAGGCCCTTTCCCCACAAAATGAAGTATAAAGCTGTTATTGCACCATTTATTATAGATGGAACAACCTGAAAATTAACTGAAACTTCAAAAAAGGAACAGGAGAAGGAAAACCATACAAGTTATGCAGTCTTCTTCCAAGCACTATAACCTTCCTCATAAAAGAAGCAATTCACTTAACCTGTGTATTTGAGAGTGGCCTTCCCTTCCAAGGCTTTTGCAGGAGTAAAAATAAGATAGATGATGGAACTAGACAACTGAAGATAAAAAGTACCACCGAAGCTCCTGTTTGGGTCAAGTAACGATACATGGAGTAAATTGACCATATTCTCATGAAATTCCCAAAAATGTGGATGATCTGCAGAGGAGTGTGCCTACAAGCATAAAATCACTGGTAAATCATCGAAGGACAAGCAGCATAAAATGTAAGGCAAGTTAAAACTTTCTGACACCACCGCTACCTTCTTTCCATAGGACACTGAACAACAATGAGGTGCAATAAGACAACATTATAATATAGCAAACATGATATATTATGATTAATTCATATCAAAGTATATTGGCATTTGAGAGGTTCATAACTTAACTCTTAGTGACATATGACTCATCTTTTGCTTTCACCTTTTAAAAGTGACATATGACTCATCTTTTGCTTTCACCTTTTAAAACACTGGTTCAGCTAAACTAAGCTAAATTCTTTCATAACTATCCCAGCAGTGCTCAACGATGGTAGAGACAATTATTTGCTCAAGTTCCAAGACATGATTTTTTCAAGGAAAACATCCAATGATCCAAGGCCATATAAATACCAAACTCAACTCAAAAGCCAAAACAGCAAGAGACCATATCAACCGTTAACAAAGAAGAAATAAGTACTACTAAGGAAAAGAAACAAGTAAAAAGTAAATCTCCTCAAGCAGCATTAAGCTAAAGCGCCTAACCAGAAAACCGGGATTCAATAAGTTGCGAGCTTTTGGTTTTTACTCCTTATATTAAGCAAAATTTATAAGTTAAAAGTTAAAAGTTAAAAGTTAAATTTGGTAATGCTAACACACAAATAGCTAATGCAATGAAGAAAGAACGGCACTGTTTGGTTGCTGAGAAAAATTGAAACGACAGAAAGAAAATCTAGGAACTCTATAAGACTTCGTAACACACCATTCAGTTGACCTAAACTACTTAAAAAAAAAAGACTTAAACTTCTCATTCCTCACACTACCTCACTGTTTTCTAGGAAACCAAAATAGAAGAGCTAGGGTTCTTCAGAAAGAATCAAATTCTATAAATTTGTATGAGAAAAGAAAATTTTTCAATAGAACGAGAGATTCATTTTGTTTAACACGTACCTCAAATGAGGAGAACCTCGATCCTCTGAGATTGGCTTTGGAGACATCATTTTTTTCCCCAAAAAAAGGAAAATCTGAAATGAGTTTAGTTTCTGAAAACGAGGATATTTATAGCTTATTACGGGACTACTGTGATTGGGATTAGACAGAGTTTAGAGTTTAAACAGAGATTAATTAGTGATAATCAAAGTGTTTAGGAAGCAAAACCAAAGGGTCGAGGAGGAGGCAAGACCGAGAAAATTAGAAACATTTGTCTTCTCGACTGAAATTTGACTGCTTTGGGTTGGATCAGGTTCAAGCTTTGGGCTATGAACTCAGCCTATTTGCCCTTGATACTAACATTTTAAGGTTGGGCCTGGCTTTTCAAGCCCAACATTATTTGACCCGAATAAGAGCAATTATTTTTTGTAATAATCTTTTTCAAATTTCCTTGAGATTTTTTTATATTTTATTTTACTAATTTAGGCTTAAATATAAATAAAGCTCCTGAATTTATTTTAAATAATCAATTTAGTCCTTGAACTTTATTGCGAAGCCCTCAAATTTTGATTTAGAACCAATTTAACCTCCTGATGTAATTAAAGTGGTTCATGTAGTCCACGTAAATCTACCAAACTCAACTTAACAACATATGCACGATAAAGAGAAAAAAAATGCAAATATCATATTATAAATTTTATATACATATAATACACATAAAATATTTTTTTATCAACTCAGCAGGATAAAAAAGCATAACTAAAAATCTATCACCCAATTTCATGACCTAAAAAATAAAAGTCGCAAAAGATAATGTTAATAAACAAATAAATAAAATTACATATATCAAATATTATACATAAGTTGAACATGTTGATTAATCATTAAATAAAAAATATAAATCAAATATTAAATTCTTTAATAAGTTATAAACTTTAATAACATATATAATATACAAAATGTGAAAAATTTTCTCAACTCCACAAAAATCATCAAGCCCACCATTTTTTTTTTGTTAAGGAAAAAAATCGCAACAAAAAAAATACTAATTAAAAAAAAACCAAAATAAAAAAAAGGAAACCATGGGTCGATAATAAACATTATTTTTTGTGACTTTTAATTTTAGGGATATAAAATTGGGCCGTATAAAATTTGTGATGTTGAAAGTCAACCATTATATATATATATATATATGTACATTTCATTCTTTATCCTTAAGGGTATTCTATTATTTCAATTGTGCCATTGTATATATATATACTTTGTATAGCTTCTTTTAGGGTTGAATCTTTGAATGGAAGAACACACACATTTTCCCTCACTTTGTCTTCTTCCTTTCCTTCTAGTTTAACATCAACTACATTTTCAAATCCTTTTAACATGGCATCAGAGCTTGTTAGATCTTAGGATTTTTGTAGATTGGTTGATTGGTCGGAGGTTCCATTCTCAAGGGGTTTTTCTTTCTCTTTAAAGTCATTGTTTTCTGGTTTTCGTCAAATTTCATTAAGGATATCACAGATTGGACACCATATTCCTGCTCCTTGTCATCTGAACGTCCACCAGCTGAAATTTCATCCCTGTCGACGTCGGCACGCGCTCCCACGCGCCATCGTCAGTTTCCTCTCTCCTGT
This sequence comes from Microcos paniculata, assembly GCA_030664755.1. NCBI lineage: Eukaryota > Viridiplantae > Streptophyta > Magnoliopsida > Malvales > Malvaceae > Microcos > Microcos paniculata. Next base: position 11,837,742 of record CP131462.1, read on the forward strand.
CACTAGCTGTCAGTGAGATTTCGCAATCTCTAAGCTTTGTTTTCGGAAACCGCCACAGCCATTCATCTCAGCTCGTCAAGAAGAGGTCACAGCAGAAAAATCACTCCATTCGGCCACCGCACGCGCTCACACGCGCCACCACGCACCGGCAGACTCTCGGGTCACGCCCTCCACGCTCCGATCTCAGCTTCCACCCTCTTTCTGCCACGTGGTCGGTTCTGATTCGTCTATCCATCAATGCTGGTCCACGTCAGCATTCCACATCACCAGTCCACGTCACCGCCATCTCAGCTCTCTGTCAAACCATATTCTGACACGTGTATGCCACGTCATCACACCACATCATCAGGTTGACTCTTAGCCGTTGACCGGCCGGTTCAGCCTATTTTTGACCGGTTTTCTGTACCCTTTAACCGATTCCTTAGGTTTTCAGGTGTGCTGATTCTGATTTTGTGGTCAATTTTGGCTAATTCTATCTCCATTGTTGACCTTTGGTTTAATATTGCTCATTTTATCACATTTATGGAAAAATTGGATTACTCTAAGCCTATTCAAACTACTTTTGATGGTTCTAACTATTTGATGTGGGCTGATGAAATGTGTAGTTTCCTTAAAGGGAGGAAATTGTGGCGTTTTGTGACCGGTGATGAACCTAAACCGGTGAAAAGAAATGATGAAACTGAAAAGCAATTCTTTGAAAGATTTGAAGATTGGGATTGTAAAAATCATCAAATCTTGTCATGGCTTCGTAGCACTATCTCATCACAAATCAAGAAACAGTTTGGACAAGTTGGTAGTGCAAATGAAGTTTGGGACTTTTTAGCTAGGAGATATTCTGTCAAAGGGCGAGCTTTGGGCTACAAATTATTCTGTGATCTTACCCATCTTAAACAGTAGCCTGGTCAGTCTGTTCATGAGTTTTTGTCTCAGATGCAATCTATTTGGGATCAAATGACTTTGAGGGGGCCTTCATGGGATTGTATTGGAGATGCTGAGAAATATGCCAAAGAGAAGGAGGAATTTCAAGTCTATCAGTTCTGTATGGCTCTCACTGATGAATTTGAGTCTGTTCGTAGTTCTCTACTTCATAGAGATCCTCCACCTTCTCTTGATGTGGTTATTTCTAAGATTTTATCTGAGGAGACTAGATTGAGTACTTTGAAGTCTCAACATTCTATGGTATCTACCGACAGTTTGGTTGCTGCAGTCTCGTCACCTTCAGTTTCTTTAGTCACATTATCCTCTATTGGGTCCTCTTCTTCTTCCTCAAAAAAGAAGATATGCCGATACTGCAAGAAATCTGGTCATGTTATCTCTGAGTGTTACCGTCTGCAGTTAAAGAAGGCTTCCGGATTAAATCTTCCAACTCCAAGGAATACTTTTCAAGGCTCCAACTCAATCACTACTGCTGCCGCTTCTGCCATTGAGGAGTCTCATTCTTTGACTGTTTCTATGTTTGACCTAGAAAATATTGTAAAACAATTGATTGATAAAACAGGTTCATCTTCTGTCCTTTCCACCACCACAGGTACTCCCTCGTCATGGTACTATGACTCAGCTTGTTGCAATCATATGACTCCTGACAATGATTTTCTTGTCACCAAAACTAACGTTTGTCATATTCCTGCTATACAAACTGCAAACAATTCCATTATGTCTGTTGATCATGTTGGCAATGTGTCTAGTTCTGGTTTAACATTGTCAGATGTTTTTCATGTTCCAAAACTATCCTTGAACCTAATTTCTGTTGGTCAACTAACTGAACTTAACCTTGATGTTATCTTTTCCAACCATGGTTGTCGTGTGCAGGACCCTCAGACGGGAGAGATTCTTGGGACATGCCGTAAAGTGGGACGCTTGTTTGAACTGGTGTATTTGAACATTCCACAAAAATATTTGACTTCTTTTGTTGCTTCTGCCTCTTTTGATTTGTGGCATTCTCGTCTTGGTCATATTTCTATTCCAAGATTGAAGTCTTTAGTTTCTAGTGGAAAGTTAGGATCAATTAAAGAAGAAACTGTTGATTGTACCTCTTGTAAACTTGCTAAGCATCATGCTCTTCCTTTTAATTTGAGTAAAACTACTTCTTTTGCTCCTTTTGATTTGATTCATTCTGATGTTTGGGGGCCTTCACCTTGTGACACTATGGGAGGCTCTAAATATTTTGTTATTTTTGTTGATGATTTCTCTGGTTATACTTGGATTTATCTCATGAAAAATCGATATGAGATTCCTAACATTATCTCTGGCTTTGCAACTATGGTAAAAACTCAGTTTTCTCGCACTATAAAAATCCTTCGCATTGATAATGCCATGGAATATAGGGAAACTCATCTTCTCAATTTTCTTTCTCATCAGGGCACTGTGATTCAGCGGTCTTGCCCAGGAACTTCTCAACAAAATGGACGTGCTGAGCGAAAGCACCGACATATTCTTGATACTGTTCGTGCTTTACTTATCTCCTGCAACTGTCTTGAACGTTTCTGGGGAGAAGCTGCACTCACAGTTGTCTACACCATCAACCGCATTCCCACACCTACCATTGACAACACTTCACCTTATGAACGACTCTATTGTTCTTTGCCCAACTACAACCTGTTGTGTGTTTTTGGTTGGCTTGCTTTGTACAACTTCAACCTCATGAGCACAACAAACTTGAACCTAGAGCTCGTTTACGTTGTTTCTTGGGTTATGGCATTGAGCATAAAGGTTATCGTTGTTGGGTTCCTATTTCAAAACGACTTCGTGTCTCTCGACATGTTACCTTTTGGGAGCACAAAATGTTTTCCTCTCTCTCCAACTTTCAAATTCAAAATCCTGATTTCTCATACTTTACTAATCCCTCCATTGATCTATTCCCAGATGATTTATCTCATTGCAGAGATTATTCAACTAGTTCTTCAAGTGATCCTGCTGCAGACTCCCTTAATGAATCTACCTCATTTGATGGTCCCACACAGAGCACTCCACCAATTCCTGAGTCTGTCACCTCTCTACCCGAATCTGTATCCTTACGACGTTCCACTAGAGTAAGTCAACCTCCATCTCACCTTCGTGACTATCATTGTTACTCTGCTATTGTTTCCTTACATGAACCTAACACCTTTCGAGAGGCAAAGTCCAATCCTCTTTGGCAGAAAGTAATGGCAGAAGAGCTTCAAGCCTTAGAAAAGACACATACTTGGGATTTAGTTGATTTACCTACTGGAAAGTCAGCTATTGGCTGTAAATGGGTTTATAAAATTAAAACCCGTTCTGATGGCTCTATTGAACGTTATAAGGCTCGGTTAGTAGCCAAGGGTTTTACTCAGGAGTACGGGATTGACTATGAAGAAACTTTTGCACCTGTTGCACGCATTACTTCTGTTCGCAGTCTTCTTGCAGTGGCTGCTATTAGGCGATGGACTCTCTTTCAAATGGACGTTAAAAATGCATTTCTTAATGGTGACCTCACTGAGGAGGTGTACATGCAACCTCCACCTGGCTATCATCATCCATCTGACAAAGTCTGTCGCCTTCGTCGAGCTTTGTATGGTCTTAAACAAGCTCCACGTGCATGGTTTGCTAAGTTTAGTTCCATTGTCACTCAGTTTGGTTTCTCTTCCAGTTCTTATGATCATGCTCTTTTTATTTGCCATTCACATAATGGCACTATTTTCCTGTTGCTTTATGTTGACGATATGATCATAACTAGAAGAGATCTTCAAGGAATCACTGCACTTAAACGTTATCTTAGTCAGCAATTTGAGATGAAAGATCTTGGTCATCTTACATATTTTCTTGGCCTGGAGGTCACTTCTAGTGCTACTGGTTATTTTCTTTCCCAAGCCAAATATGCCACAAATCTTTTATCTCGTGCAGGGCTCACAGATACTAAGGTTTCCTCCACTCCTCTTGAAGCACTTCAGAAATTCACTCCATCAGACGGCAAACCTTTGGATGATCCTACTCTCTATCGGCAGTTGGTTGGTAGTCTCATCTATCTCACAGTGACTCGCCCTGACATAGCTCATGCTGTCCATATAGTTAGTCAGTTCATGGCTGCTCCTCGCACTACTCATTATGCTGCTGTTCTTCATATACTTCGCTATGTCAAAGGCACCCTTTTTCATGGTCTTTATTACTCCTCTGATTCATCTTTAACATTACAAGCATATTCTAATGCTGATTGGGCTGGTGATCCTTTGATCGAAGATCTACCACTGGTTATTGCTTCTTCTTAGGCCACTCACTTATCTCTTGGCGATGCAAGAAACAAACTGTTGCGGCCCGATCTAGCACTGAAGCAGAATATCGTGCTCTTGCTGACACATGCTCCGAACTTTTATGGCTGCGTTGGTTGCTTCAAGATCTTGGTGTCTCTCTTTCCTCTGCCACACCTATATTTTGTGACAATCGGAGTGCTATTCAAATTGCTCACAATGATGTTTTTCATGAGCGAACTAAACATATCGAGATTGATTGTCACTTTATTCGTCAGCATCTTTCCTCTGGCATCTTATGCCTTGAGTCTGTTCCTTCTACTGCACAGATTGCTGATCTTTTCACGAAATCTCATCCTCCTAATCGGTTTCGTGAGCTTCTTTCCAAATTCCACATGGTTACTTCTCTCCATGTCGAGTTTGAGGGGGGTGCTGAAAGTCAACCATTATATATATATATATATGTACATTTCATTCTTTACCCTTAAGGGTATTCTATTATTTCAATTGTGCCATTGTATATATATATATATACTTTGTATAGCTTCTTTTAGGGTTGAATCTCTGAATGGAAGAACACACACATTTTCCCTCACTTTGTCTTCTTCCTTTTCTTCTAGTTTAACATCAACTACATTTTCAAATCCTTTTAACATGTGACTTTCCTTATTTCTAAGGATAAGGCTAAATTCGTTTTAAATCAAAATTTGAGATCTTTTATTGTAACAATAAAAGTTCAGGGGTTATAAAATTGGTTCTAAATCAAAGTTTAAGTGCTCTTTTGATCGCAATAAAAGTTTATGGGCTAAATTGATTGTTTAAAATAAGTTCAAAGGTTTTTTTTATATTTAAGCCTCAAATTTATTAGTACTATATATATATATATATTTTGGGTTTTTTTTTTAACTTTTCCTCTGTCTATCAAAAGTGGAAATAAGAGAAAAATAATAAATATTATAACGTCAAAAGTGAATATCGAGTTTGATAAGATTGAACAGAGAGATATGTTTGGATTCAAATCTCTCAATTAATGATTTGCTGTAATCTGTGAACCATTTTCTCTTTTTCCTTGAAATAAAATGGCAGATAATATATTATTACATGCTTCATGCTTGCTTGCAAAAGTAGCCTCACAGCTGCAGGAACTGTCCAGTTATGGCCCAATGAGGAACGTGCACCGCCTTGCACCCATCATGATCCACAATGGGGAGCTACTCTAGCCAGGAAACTGCACCATATTCTTTCGAATCTAAGTTTGAACTCTATTCTTTTACCTTTCATGTGCACTCGATCGTTTTTTATTGATGTTTTCTTAAGAGATAAACAGTTCTTTGGAAAATTTAAAAGCGAGAGAAAAAAGAAAAAGACCAAACCAAACTGAACATATAAATATTAGTTATTACTATAATTTATGAATCCTAAGATTTTCATGAACAATAATAAAATTAAATGTCAAAGTGCTTTATAAGATTTAACTTAAGATTTGTTTACGAAACAGTTCGACTTTGACGTTTAATTTGATGATATTTTAACACCTAAAGCTTATGTAAAATCAAATGAGCGCCATGCTGTGGACGAATTGTGATAGCGCTTAAAGGAGAGTGGGTATAGGAAGGCGAAAGCTCGAAATGAAATTGTCTCAGGATCATCACAAGTGCCATTTTCGCTTCTATCAATGTGAAGTTCTGTCCAATGCAGATTCTAGGACCCCATCCAAAGGGGAAATAGGTGACTCGATTCTTTGTTGCTTTAGAAACCCCTTCAGAGAACCTGTCAGGTTTAAATTCATGTGCATCATCTCCCCAAAGTTCTTGATCATGGTGAACCAGGAGCGTCGGTAGTGTGATTTCTGTTCCGGCTGGTAACAACAAATTCCCGAGTTTTACTTCTTTCCAAACAGTGCGCACAATTAGAACTGACGCAGGGTACAGCCTGAGAACCTCGTACAAAATTACTGTTACCTATGCCATAGAATTAAATAAAAGATGAATACTCCAATTCTCATCACCTTAATTATAATGAGACCAATGACAAGGATGCAAGAACAGGACTTACAATTTTTAGAAGATTCAATCCATCAAAATCAGGTTTGTTGTCACCAAAAACTTGCAAAACCTCTTCTCTTGCTTTAGTCTGCCAGTTCGGATACCTCGCCAACAAAATCAATGTCCAAACCAGCAAAACCGAAGTTGTCTCATGGCCAGCAAAGTAAAACTGCTTACACTCCTCCATGATATCTTTAATACTCATTCCTATGTTCTTGTGATTTCCTTGTTCTTGAATTTGTCTAATGTTGGACTCTACAAGAACACCTAGTAAGTCATCACGACTACCAACTTCACCGGCTTTAATTGCCTTCTCCCTTTCTGTTATCATTTCCATGAGGGAGTCTTTTATATATTTATCCATCGCCTTTAGCTTCCTATTTGTCTTAGTGGGTAAAAACCTTCATATAGACAAAAATAAAAAGTAATATTATACCTTGTCGCCTTAATGTTATATGCTTATTTTTTGGAGAGGATCAAAAGAATGAAAGGTTTGGGATTGGGACATTATGATTTTACCTCCATCCAGGAATATAAACTGACTGTACCGCTTGTATTATAATATTCGCTTGCCCTTCTTGTAGTTCGAAAATTCGTACTCCTTCTTTGTAGCTGCTTCCGAAGGCTGCTCGGGAAATGGCATCTCTAGTAAAAGTTATAAGATACGGCCAGACATCTAACTCAGTAGATCCTTTTCGAAATACCATCTTCTCCCATTTACTTATCATATCATTACAGCTTTGATAGAATGCTGGCAACATGTTCTGCAATGATTTCCAAATCAGACCAGTTAAGCAATAATACGCAATTCGTTCGACTATTTTGAACAAATACCTTCAATTTATCTTGATGAAATGCAGGGTTGATAATCTTTCTATGCTTGGCCCACTTGTCTCCCTCCTGCCTTGTAAGTCCATCAACAAATAGTTCCATAAGAGGGTTGTTGCGCATCTTCTGGAAGTCATTGTACTTCATAAATATCTCTCTTAGTTCTTCAGGGTCCATAATTGTCACCCTTGGTGTTGGACCCATCCACATGAATGAATTTTTGCCTGTATTTTTTCCAATAAAAATTACAGCCAATGCAAACGAAAAAAGAAGGAAAAAATAGAACAATTATAGATATATAAATATATCTATATATATATATATATATTTATATATATATACCATAATTCTTGACAGTTTGATGAAGGAAAGAAGAAACATATGGCGCAATGTCATCTCCAAGAGGCATAGGTTTGGATCTCGCCTGTTTAGTCATTTTGAAGATTTCTTTGGTATCTCCATACAGAAACCTGTAAGAATTCCCTCTAAGACCCTGTTGTCTCAAGAACTTCTCTAGCCTCTTTGGTTTCAACCACACCCAATTTAGAATTCTCCATCCCCATAGCATCAATATGCCAGAGACAAGCAGAGCAAGCAAAACTCTAATAATTACAAAATGGGAAACTTCCATGGTTGTTTGATTGAGAAAAATCTATCTATAGAGTAAAGAGAGGTGTTAATAACTAATGATCAGAAAAAGGGCAAATTTATAGAGAAAAAATCTTTTTTAAATCTTTTGTCTATTTTTGGTATACTTGAAAAATCTTTCTTTCCTTTTTTTTTAATATATGCTAGAAATTGTCAATTTTTATTTTCAATTAAAATAATTTTTTTAAAGATATGTTTAAAAGATTTATAATTTTTTTGTATTAATAAGTAATAAAAAAGTTAGACCTCAAATTATTAATAATAATACAATTTTGACATTATTAACAATAAATTATAAATTTAATACTTTCTCAATATATGCATAAGTAAACATTATATAGTAAAATATTAAATTTTATATAGTATAAATAGTATAGATTATTTTAGTTATTAATTAAATTTTATTGTATTAATTAGATTTTATAAAAGTGTACCATATCTTTTTTTTTTGGTAAAAACATTATATCTTTTTTAAGAATTTATACTATCTTTCTCTCCAATAGTCAAACTCCATGTGTCATTAATTAAAATAATTAAAATAGTAAAAAGAAAAAAAAATCAAAAACCAATTAAATGCTGAAAAAATTGAAATAAAAAGAGAAAAGGAAGAAAAATATTACTATAGTAAAATAAATTTAAAATAAAAAATCATAAGAAATAAAATAAAAATTATAAAGATAGAAAAAAAGAAAACGAAAAATGAAAAAAAAAAAATAAGGGGCATCCAATGGGGGGTGACATTTGCCCCATGGTAATTAAGCCTTTACTTTTATATAAGGGTTATAGATTAAAGATAGATATAGAATATAGATATAGATATAGATATAGATTATAGAATATATATATATATATATATATATATATATATATTTAGGTTCCTTTTCTTTTTAATTTCTTACTTGTTTTGAGATAAGAAAAAGTACTTACCTATCAATCATTCAAGTTTTTAATATTCCTTTAATTTTCTTTTAACAACAAATTTATCTAGATTTCCTTTTAAAGAGCAACAAAAAGGGGAAGATATCAATTTTGTTTCATAAGGTATTTAGAAATCCTTCCTTTTTTGTAAATATTAATATTTATATATAGTAATATAAATAGTATTACGTCAAACCTTTATATATAGTAATATATAGTATAAGTATTATGTCAAACCTTTATATATGGTAATATATATATATAAATATATATGTCCAATTTCTTTTTTTTGGATAAAAATATCTACTCAATTTCCCTGTAACTCTTTTTTTTCCTTTTTCAGTTATGATATTAGACAACATATTTATATCTTTTCCCTAAGGGGGGAACTTTTTGTCATTTATGTCATCGTTAATTAATTTGTCCATCTTCAATGTCTTGTCGTGACGACAAAATTGAATTGTGTCATCCTCTCAATTTCGAATGACGTAATACGAGGAATGGGATACCAACTATTAGAGGTGGCAAATGGGCGGGTTCGGTCGGATTCGGTTTCGGTCACTTCGGGTTTGGGCGACTTCGGGTTCGGGCAGCTTCGGGCTCGGGTATTTCGGGCTCTTTCGGGTTCGGGTATTTTTGGGTTCGAGTTCGGTCGGGTTCGGGCTCTGGTTCAAGTCAGGTTCAGGTTCAGATTCGGTCAGATTTGAACTTAGGTTGGGTTAAGTTCGAGTTTTTTCTTTTTTAATTAAAAATTATTTTTTGTTTTGTAAGTCGAATTTTATTTTACTACTTTTCGTTTTTTATTTGTTTTAGAAATATTCTTTCTATTCCTAAATAATAATCGATTTAATAAAATTTTTTTAGTTCAAATTAATTGTAATTTTACAAAATCAAGAAAGCATTTATTACATTTTTATCATTCTTTCTCAACACTATTTTCAAGTTATTTTAATGAGTTTTTACTTAATTTAAAATCTCAAGAAAATGATAGTTTAGTCACATAGCTAATTTTTTGTCTAAACTTTAGAAGATTTATTAATTTTTTTAGTCCTTACTCCCTACATTTTAAAATATATGTCACTTTGAGAAAAAAAAATTTGCATTAAAATATTTGTCACTTTTACAAAACAAAGGTAATATTATTGTATTTTTAAAAAATTATCCAAGTAAAGTTAAAAACACTATACTTAATTCATGTCTCTTCTCTTCAATAAATGATAGAAAAGTTAAATTAGGGGTAAAATAGGTAAATAAGTGAAAATTACAAAAATTAAAAAAAAACTGTTTTTCTTGGTCTTATAAAATACTCTTTCTGTCCCTATATAGATATCATATTCTATAAAGATTCCTTATCCTTTTTTATCCGTTACTTTAGAAAATTATTAAAGCATTAATTAGTTTTTTTCTTATTTTACCCCTAATAAAATGAAAAATATTGTGAACTACTCAAATTAAATATTGCAGATAGTATTGGGTAACAAAGAAGCCTATTCAATTTCTTTTTGTTCCCAATTAAGGATTACTGACCATAGTTGTTGCTCTTTATTAAGTTTTCTTATAAATTTGGATCCAAATAAAAGATTACTGCATACGGTTTCAAAGAAATTGATTTGATGACTCAGTCGCTTAAGAACTCAGACTGAAGTGGAGGTCAGTAACAAAACTTTTTTTTTATAGCAATGTTAAGATCTGATAATTGATGATTTTGTGATTCCATTGAAATAGCTTGTTGACTACCTTCATCATCAATATTTGAAGGCATTAAAATTACATGTAAATCTATTTTAAGGAATGACATTTGATGTCTCTCCCTTGAAGTCATGATTAAAGAATGCTAGTAAGTTCTTGTTTGATGAATAAATAAGAACCAATATTTAAATCGTGAATGTTTTAGATTCTAAAATAAATTTTGGTAGGAAAAACTTCTAAAAAAATTTAGGAAAAAAATTGGAGGGAGATAGAATTGAAAATTTTAATTCAAACAAAATTTCAAATTACAAAACAAAAGAATGAGGGAATATTTTCTTTGGAAACATACATATACTGAAATTTGGGAAGAGTAATTAGTGGGAAGAGATTAAATATATTAAAATTGGAGAGAGAAATTGGGTATATTAAAGTAAATGATAATATTGGAAAATTATGATAAATTTGGACTAAATCAATTATAATAACTACTTTTAACTAATTTTCTTAATAAGTGTGATTCAGTTAACTATGACATCTATATATAGACAGAGGGAGTAGTTAAAAGTAACATATATTTTGGGATGGAAAGAGTATGTAGCAACCTTAAACGACTATTATTCAAGAATAGAGAGAGAGTATTTCTTGGATAATATTAAAAAGTATTTATTATCTAATGATTAATATGGGTTTAAGTAAAAAGGAATTGGAAAATTATTACTCCCTTCACTCCTAAATAATAATCGTTTTAGAAATTTTTTTGTTCCAAATTACTTGTCATTTTACAAAATCAAGAAAGTATTTATTGTTTTTTTTTATCAATTTTACCATTCTTCCTTTATGTTATTTTTAAGTTACTTTAATGAATTTTTAAATAATTCATAATCTAAAAAAGGTGGTAGTTTAATCACATAGTCAATTTTTTGTAAAGATTTTAAGAAATTCATTAACTTTCTTAATCCTTATATAACAACTTCAAATAACTATTATTCAGAAATAGAAGGACTAATTATTTTATCATTGAGTATTAGAAGATAAAAAATTATTAATAATTAATAACTTATTTACTAATTTACATTAATAATTAATTATTTTTAGTAAGATTAATTTTAATTATTAAATATTAAAATTATTTATTAATTTAATATCCTTATATATATAATATAAAAGTACGAATATTACAAAACTTTTCAATCATCTAAAATACCATTGTTTTTCAAATATATTTCAAAAATATCATTGTTATTGTTGAATTAAATTAAAACTCTTTATTATTTTTTAATTAAATATTTTTATATTTTATTTATTAAATGAGGATAATAATTAACCAATTGACATATTTTAGAAATGTAATTAATAGTAATTAATCAATTTTACTTTTATCATAATTAACTTATTACTATATATTATCTTAAAGAAAATAATAGTTTAATAACTCATAATATATGACACATAACTAGTAATAATATTAAGAAAAGGGAAAAAAGAATATATTATTTTAAATAATTATTAACATTAAAACCAAAATTTTGATCTTATAGAAAATATTATAAAAAAATATTATAAGATTACTTTTTTAATATTAAATTCAAGTTCGGGTTCAAGTCGGGCTCGGGCTCGGGCCTTGTCGGGTTCGGGTAATTTCGAGTTCAGGTTTCTTTGGGTTCGGGTTCAAGCGGGTTCGGGTCGTTGACTTTTTTGGTCAAATCGGGTTTGTTCGAGTTCGGGTTCGGGCGGACTCGGGCGGGTTTTCGGGTTCAGGTTCATTTTGCCATCTTTACCAACTATGAAAAAATAATTAGGTAGATTGAACCTATCACATCATCTATAGAGTTGATCAATGAATTTGTGACATCTAAAATTTTTTTTTAAATTAAGACAAGAATTTTATACAAGTTTAATCCAATGTTACAAAAAGAAATTTTAAAAGTAAGCCCTTAGATTTAAACTATAATTGTGATAGAGTTTTATTAATTATATCATAATCGTTATGTTGTCACAAATTTATTAATCAGATCTATGAACGATTTGATAGGTCCGACCTATCTAACAATTTATCCCAACCATGAGGCCTATGAGCAGTACTCGTTTTAGGCATGCTACGGTTGCCCATTACTGTTATGGTTAAAGGTAATTATTGGCTTATAACAACGACTAGGAAAATTACCCGCGCCACATGTTTTGTTAGTTTAATTATGTTTATTGATCTTATATGCAAGCAAGGTAAAAGTATAAAGTTTCAAGAAATTGAAAATTTAGTTATATATTTTAATTATTATAACAAATGTTTTGTGATATATAATTAAGAAAAACAAAGACGATTGTCCGAATCAGTTGTAGACATTTCTATATCTATATATAAAAGTCATAACAATATATACTACAAACCTATAGCTTAGAGTATATAAACATCATAAAATAATTATAAGGTTTATGAAAGAAAAAAAAATTATAATGCTCTCCAACTTCCATTGATAAGGAAGGAAGAATTTTTCTTTTGATAAAGAAAAAGTAAATATTGATAGACCTTATTAATTATATAAAATTTTATATATCTGGCACCTTAAATGGTGCATGGGATGCATCATTTAGCATTTCCCTTTTTTTCCCCAAAATAGAGGAAAAAAGAGAAGAAAAGAGAGGAAATACTTAGGTTATATTGGGATAAACCCAAAACAACAACTATCAACTCATTTTTTTCCATCAAAATATTTAATAAATTGAAAAAAAAAACCTAAACAAAGAGAGAGAAAAAAATTATCAACTTAAAAAAAAGGAAAGTAGAAAGTCAAAAAAGAAAGTTTAAATTTTAGCACAATTTTTAAGACATTAAATTAATAAAATATATTAAACTCTCACATTTAATGATTTTCAATAAATATTCTTAAAAAATTATTTTCAACAAATATATAACACTTATTATTATAAAAAGAAAATATTTTTAGATAAAAATTACAAAATAATCTATCTCTTTCAACTGAAAGGGTTAAAAAGGTATTTTCCACACAATATTAATTTTTGTAGTACGAAATTACCAAATAATCTAATAGGTAAGTTACTACAAATCAAATTAGAGAGTTAGAAAAAAAATTTGTTAGGAGATAAAATTAATATATAGGTATAGATTTTAGCAAGCAATTACTTTCTGAAAATGAGGTATTTATACAAGACTACTGGATTCGGGATTAGACAAAGTTTAAAGTTTAAATAGAGATTACAAGCAGAGCAAGCAAAACTCTAATAATTACAAACAGGGAAACTTCCATGGTTACTAGAAAATGACCCAGGCTACGCTCCAGAATTTTTTTAAAATTTTAAGTATTTGAATTTTATTTTTTAAAAATATGAGAGGATAGAGATAAATAATACTTTAAGATCAATCTATACAATCATATATTGATATTATATGTAAACTAGAATGTAATACAAAATGTATATAAAAAATTAGTTTGATATACATAGATAATGTTAATTAGTTAATAATAAAACTACATATACAAAATATTATATATATGTTGAAAATGTTGATTAATAATTAAATAAAATATTTGCCAACTCTTTGATAATAAACAAACTTTAATAATGTATATAATATACCAAAATGGGAAAAAATTTTCTCAAACCCAACAAAATCTCCAAGCTAAACTTTGTTTTAGACTTATTAAAGGTGAAAAAATTCCTACAAAAAATATATAAAATTTTCAAAAATAAAAGAAAACACCAACATTTTTAAAATAAAAAAAGAGCAAAAACTAATGGGCTTTTAGCCCAAAAACATAAAAAATGAAAAAGAGAGAAAAAAAAAAGCCCAAAACATAAAAAATGAAAAAGAGAGAAAAAAAAAAGGAGCCAATGAGGGGGTGACAATTGCACCCCCTCCTCCTCTAATATGCTCCATCTTTCATATGATGGAGTATAGATTTGATTGAGAAAAGTGTGTCTATAGAGTAGAGTGACGTGTTACTAATAATTGGTTGGTTTAAATGATTTGACACTTGTTCCTCTCAAGTAAATTCTCAAGTTCGAATCTTATAAATAGAGAAAATCATCCATCCAATAGATTTTCACATATTGGTTCAAGTGATTTCATATTTTTTTATCACAACAAAAGTTTATGGGCTAAATTGATTATTTAAAATAAGTTCAGAGGCTTTTTTATATTCAAGCCTCAAATTTATTAGTACTATATAATTTTGGGGGACTTTTCCTCTATCTATCAAAAGTGGAAATAAGAGAAATTAATGATAAATATTATAACGCCAAAAGTGAATATCGAGTTTGATAAGATTGAACAGACAGATATGTTTGGATTCAAATCTCTTAATTAATGATTTGTTGTAATCTATGAATGCAGTTTATGTTCTTCTCACAAGCGAACCATTTTCTCTTTTTTCTTGAAATAAAATGGCAGAAAATCTTTTATTGCATGCTTCATGCTTGCTCGCAAAAGTAGCCTCACAGCTGCAGGAACTGTCCAGTTATGGCCCAATGAGGAACGTGCACCGCCTTGCATCCATCATGATCCCAATGGGGAGTTGCTCTAGCTAGGAAACTGCACCCTATTCTTTCGAATCTAAGTTTGAACTCTGTTCTTTTACCTTTCATGTGCACTCGATCGTTTTACATTGATGTTTTCTTAAGAGATAAACAGTTCTTTGGAAAACTTAAAGGAGAGAGAGAAAAAAGAAGATGGTTAAGACTTAAGAGCATAACAAAGACCAAACCAAACTAAACATATAAATATTAGTTATTACTATAATTTATGAATCCTAAGATTTTCATGAACAATAATCAAATGATTATTGAATGTCAAAGTGCTTTATAAGATTTAACTTAAGATTTGTTCACAAAATAGTTCGACTTTGACCTTTAATTTGATGATATTTTAACACCTAAAGCTTATGTAAAATCAAATGAGCACCATGCTGTGGACGAATTGTGATAGCACTTAAAGGAGAGTGGGTATAGGAAGGAATTGTCTCAGGATCATCACAAGTGCCATTTTTGCTTCTATCAATGTGAAGTTCTGTGCAATACAGATTCTAGGACCCCATCCAAAGGGGAAATAGGTGACTCGATTCTTTGTTGCTTTCGAAACCCCATCCGAAAACCTGTCAGGTTTAAATTCATGTGCATCATCTCCCCAAAGTTCTTGATCATGGTGAACCAGGAGCATCGGCAGCATGTTTTCTGTTCCGGCTGGTAACAACCAATTCCCGAGTTTTATTTCTTTCCAAACAGTGCGCACGACTAGAACCGACGCAGAGTACAGCCTGAGAATCCTGTACAAAATTACTGTCACCTGTGCCATAGAATTAAATAAAAGATGAATACTCCAATTCTCATCACCTTAATTATAATGAGACCAATGACAGGGATGCAAGAATAGGACTTACAATTTTCAGACGATTCAATCCATCAAAATCAGGTTTATTATCACCAAAAACTTGCAAAACCTCTTCTCTTGCTTTAGTCTGCCAGTCCAGATACCTCGCCAACAAAATCAATGTCCAAACTAGCAAAACCGAAGTTGTCTCATGAACAGCAAAGTAAAATTGCTTACACTCCTCCATCACATCTTTAATACTCATTCCTATGTTCTTGTGATTTTCTTGTTCTTGAATTTGTCTAATGTTGGACTTTACAAGAATGCCTAGTAAGTCATCATGACTACCAACTTCACCTGTTTTAATTGCCTTCTCCCTTTCTGTTATCATTTCCCTGAGGGAGTCTTTTATATATTTATCGATCGACTTCAGCTTCCTGTTTGTCTTACTGGGTAAAAACCTTCATACAGACAAAAATAAAAAGTAATATTATACCTTGTCGCCTTAATGTTATATGCTTATTTTTTGGAGAGGATCAAAAGAATGAAAGGTTTGAGACATTCTGATTTACCTCCATCCTGGAATATAAACTGACTGTATCGTTTGTATTATAATATTGGCTTGCCCTTCTTGTAGTTCGAAAATTCGTACACCTTCTTTGTAGCTGCTTCCGAAGGCTATTCGGGAAATGGTATCTTTAGTAAAAGTTACAAGATACGGCCAGACATCTAACTCAGTAGATCCCTCCCGAAACACCCTCTTCTCCCGTTTACTTATCATATCATTACAGCTTTGATAGAATGCTGGCAACATGTTCTGCAATGATTTCCAAATCAGACCAATTAAGCAATAATACATTATTCGTTCGACTATTTTGAACAAATACCTTCAATTTATCTTGATGATATGCAGGGTTGATAATCTTTCTATGCTTGGCCAACTTGTCTCCCTTCTGCATTGTAAGTCCATTAACAAATAGTTCCGTAAGAGGGTTCTTGCGCATATTCTGGAAGTCATTATACTTCATAAATATCTCTTTTATTAGGGTGTTTGGTTTGGGGTTATCTTACATAACTTCAGTAATGTGCACATCGGAATGTAACATTACTTCATTTGGTTTGTGGTAATCACATTACCGAGGTAATATAAGATTACTGACACGTTAGCTTTTGGTATACATTATCAGGAATCTCATAACCTTCAGGGGGCGTTTGGTTCAAGGTATCTTAGATTATCAGAGTTATGTGATTACCAGGTTATAACATAACCTAGTGCATATTCTCGAAATGTGCACAATTTTTGTTTGGTTGAGATTCCCGGAATATAAGATTAACCTGTTTGGTTGGAGGGTATATGTTCTGTTAAAATGGATAGTTTACTATAATGCCCTCAATACAACACTTAAGCTTATTTCTTATTTGTTCAATATTTTGTATAATTGTTGTAATTTTGTTAAGGTAATTAAACATGCCTAACATAAAAATTATTTAAGCAATAAACTTAGTAAAATATTGTATAATTAATTTAATGATTATATAAGTTAAGTTTAATTATACTTTTAACAAAAAAAAATTATGCTTTTAGTTTAATTGAACTAGCATATAATTATTAATTTAGTAATTCTATAAGCTAAGTTTAATTATATTTCTTAATCAAAATAAATTATGCTTAAAAAAGCATTGTAATTTATCAATTATATAAGGCTATTAGGGTCCAAAAGGGTAAAATGCTGAGGGCAAACTAGGAAATATTTTAAGATAACCTGGTTATCTTACATTACCTAAGAATTTGGAGGTTATCACATAACCTCATTTTGAGGTTATATGTTGACGTGGCAGTAATATGATATAACCTTCGTTATCTCATTACTTCCAACCAAACAAGGGTATATAAGATAACAAAGACCAGATAACCGGAGTTATCTTACATAACCGCCAACCAAACAGCCCCTCAAATTCTTAGTTAATACGAGATTCCTAGGTTATGTTAAAAAAAATTTCTACTTTACCCTTAGTATTTTGCCCTTTTGGACCCTAATGACCTTATGTAATTTATAAATTATAATGTTTTTTTAAGCATACTTTATTTTGATTAAGAAACATAATTAAACTTCTACAAAAAAAAAGAAACATAATTAAACTTAGCTTATATAATTATTAAATTAATAATTATATGTTAGTTCAATTAAACTAAAAGCATAATTTCTTTTTTGTTAAAAGCATAATTAAACTTAACTTATTTAATCATTAAATTAATTATATAATATTTTACTAAGTTTATTACTTAAATAATTTTTATGTTGGTCATGTTTAATTATCAAACTTGACAAAATTACAATAATTGTACAAAACATTGAACAAATAAGAAATAAGCTTAAGTGTAGTAAACATAGGCATTATAGTAAATGATCCATTTTAACAAAAAATATATCCTCCAATTAAATATGTTAATCTTATATTCCGGGAATCTCAACCAAACAGAAATTGTGCATATTCCGGGAATATGCACTAGGTTATGTTATAACCTAGTAATCACATAACTCTGATAATCTAAGATGCCTTGAACCAAATGCCCCCTTAGTTCTTCAGGGTCCATAATTGTCACCCTTGGTGTTGGACCCATCCACATGAATGAATTTTTGCATGCATTTTTTCCAACAAAAATTACAGCCAATGTGAAAGAAAAAAAAAAGGAAAAAATAGAACAATTTTAAGATCATTGGTTTGAGATATTAATTGGCTTAATAGCCAAATTAGCCCCTAAGCTTTTAAGGATTAACCAAATATATGCCAAACCCTTTTTTTAATCTTAATAGGCCCCAACCTTTTATTTTGATCAATTTAAACCCAATTTGGACAGAATGAACAACGTGGCAAACGGCTCCGTCAAACAATCTTATGTGGCTTTTCTTACTTGTCTTTTCCATTTTCATTTTTTCCCTTTTCCATTTTCCTTTCTTACCTTTTCCTTCCCGACAAAACTATGCCGCACGATCTGCTCTCTCTCTTTCTTTTTCTTTTCTTTTTTTCTCTTCTCCTTTTTTAATTTCCTTCATCTTTCTTCCATTCTCTTCTTCTTCTCTTTCCTATCTCATTCTCTCTTTTTCCCTGATAGCCCAAACACCCAAAACTCTTCTCCTTTCTTATTTATTGCTTCACTGTTGTCCTCTTCCTCCAATCAATATGCTTTCCACAATAGCAGTAGGAAGAATATGGGCGCGCATCATCTCTAATGAGTTGCCTTCTCAGCCATAATCTATCATATTATTTTTATAAAAAAAAAAAAAGAACCCAAAAAGCTTACTCTTTTGATTTTTGGTTTGAGAGCATGGAGGTGTCTTTCCACGATCTCAACGGTGGAAAGAAAGTTATAAGGGCCAATATCAAAAAATCAAAGCCATCCAACGTTTGAAATGGTCAGATCTGAGTTTGGAAGTTTCAGATTTAAAGAGAATTTTTAAGTTTTTGGGGTTTTTTTTAAAAAAAACTGATGTTATATTCAGGTTTAATAGGCTGAAACGAGGTGATTATGTAAAATTTTGGGCTTGAACGGGTTGTTACCGTTGGTCAACGGTGGTCAACGGCGGCAGTAGCAATGATTGACGGTGGTAAGTTTCTGGCTTTTTTATTTTTTTGGTTGACGAAGGTTTGTAGAGAAAAAGCAAAACTGAAAATTCTTTGTTTAAGGGTTGAGGAAGGCTTAGGGGCATTATTGTAATTTCATCATTTTAATTAAGGATAACCTTTGCTGACCTGGATTTTAAAACAGCCAGGTGTCATGAAAAATGTGACATGGAATTTAGGTTAACAGCTCCATCAGTCACATGAGCTCACGTGACAAATTTCCATCCAAATTAGGTTTAAATGGGTCAAAATAAAAGGTTAGGGGCCTATTAGGGTAAAAAAAAAGGCTTGGCGTATATTTGGTTCATTTTTAAAAGGTTAGGGGCTAATTTGGCTATTAAGCCGATATTAATTGAAAGACATATATATATATATACCATAATTCTTGACAGTTTGATGAAGGAAAGGAGAAGCATATGGCGCAATGTCATCACCAAGAGGCATAGGTTTGGATCTCGCCTATTTAGTCATTCTGAAGATTTCTTTGGTATCTCCATACAGAAACCTGTAAGAATTCCCTGTAAGACCCTGTTGCCTCAAGAACTTCTCCAGCCTCTTTGGTTTCAGCCACACCCACTTTAGAATTCTCCATCCCCATAACATCGATATGCCAAAAACAAGCAGAACTCTAATAATTACAAACAGGGAAACTTCCATGGTTGTTTGACTGAGAAAAGCGTCTATAGAGTAAAGTGAGGTGTTAATAAATAATGATTAGACATAGGGCAAATTTATAGAGAAAAAATCTTTTTTAAATCTTTTGTCTATTTTTGGCATACTTGAAAAATCTTTCTTTCCCTTTTTTTTTTAATATGTTCCTTTTCTTTTTAGTTTCTTACTTATTTTGAGAAAAAAATTCTTACCTATCAATCATTCAAGTTTTTAATATTCCCTTAATTTTCTTTTAACGACAATTTTATTTAGATTTCCCTTTAAAGAACAACAAAAAGGGAAAGATATCCAATTTTGTTTCACAAGAGTTTTTGTAAATATTATTATGTCAAACCTTTATATATGGTAACGTATATCATGATGTCAAACCTTTATATATGGTAATATATATATATATATATATATCTGTCCAATTTCTTTTTTTTGGATAAAAATATCTGTCCAATTTCCTTGTATTCTTTTTTTTTTTCTTTTCACATTATGATGTTACATATTAGACAACATATATTTAATATTTTTTCCCTAAGGGGGAACTTTTTGTCGTTCATGTCATCGTTAATTAATTTGTCTCTCTTCAATGCCTTATCGTGACGACAAATCGAATTGTGCTTTCCTCTCAAATGACAATACGAGGAATCCTGAGCAGTATTTGTTTTAGGCTTGTTGCGGTCGCCTATTAATGTTGTGGTTAAAGGTAATTATTGTATTGGCTTATAACAATAATGACTAGGAAAATTGTATTCGCTGTGGATTTTTACAATTTAATCATTTTTATTTATCTTATATGCAAGCACAATAAAAGTATAAGGCTCCTTTTAGAAACACTAGGAATGTAGCCCACGTTAATGCTGTGGGTACACCGATAATTTATGTTTTTTTTATTTTTAATGTGTAGAGTCTTAAGAAGCAAATGAAATACAAAACTAATTAAAGATGTATAAATTATAATAGAATCCATTTTAAAGTAATTCGGGAGCATCTTTTTTACCTTTCTTTTATCGATCTATTCCAAATTTTATTAGCAAGACAATAATATATTACATTAAAGACTCAGGAAAATTGTCATGTTTCATTAGGTTGTCATATAAACTATAATTTATTCTTTACAAACAAATTTAGACAATGGAGACCAACCTGAACAAATATGAAACACATAATTTTAGGGACCATAGATTTTTAGTGAAAATTTTACTTTGGAATGTCGAATTAAAGGGGTATAAATTAAGTTATATAAGATCCCTTTCTTTATCATTTATGTTCCATAAACCCTTAGCCTTTTGGATTAGACTTGAAAAAAAACACCCTAAAAAGGAGAAACATTAGAAAGGCAGAAGGGAGAAAAATCAAGAAGTGAAGGCAGAGACATGGATGGGAAAGAAAGAGGGATAGAACAGTAGGAAAAATGCCAAAATGAAAAGAAATATCCACAATGGAGATATCTTAAAAAAAGTTGTTAAAGAATGGAAGAGTTGCAGCCAAAATACACTGAATCGACAGTGGAAAGTGGATCGTTAGGTTTTGAAAAATTAATAAAGGAGAAGAAATAGAGAGACACAAAGAAAGAGAGCTATAATTTTTTATAAAAAAAACCAAATTATTATCAATAAATAAATTTATTTTTTCAACAATATCACTGGACAAAATTATGAAATAATCCACACTTACATTACCAATTGCTAACTAAAAGGGCAAAAAAAATCATTTTTGCACAACATTAACTTCATTGTCCTAAAATTATCATTTAACCAAACAAATAAGTCACTATATACCAGATTTGAGGGGTAAAAAGGAGGTTTACTCGAAGATAGAATTAATATATATTAGAAAAACTGTCTACGCTTCGCTGTAGAGAAGTTTGAAATTTTTTATTATCATGAGATATAATGTCTGATGATTAAAAGTAAAATTTTTATTTTAAACCTCTGAGAGCCCTTCTTGCAAAGTTTTAGGGAGACAAAACATAAAGAAAATAAGTTAAATAAAAAGAGGTAAAAAAAAAGAAGACTAAAGAGATCAAATGAGTAAAATAACAAATTGAAATTGAAAACCCTATTACCACTATCATTGCTCTCCTTCTTCCCTTTAGATTTTTTATCATTGGGTTTCCATAACTTTTTTATTCTCATTTTCTTTGCTCTCCTTCTTATCTTTTCTTTTTCTCATAACACTTAACAATTTATTATCTTTAATTAATTTTTTTTTGCAAAAATAAAAGTCCATGAAAAAATATCAAAAGAATTTTCATCTCCTAGGTATTATAAAACTACAATTAAAACATCATTTAATTTAGATGAAACAAAGTCTATAAAAAGAAAAATATTTTTCTAAAAAAACATGAAAATATCTTGTATCCCTTAAATGCTTTTAGAAAAAACTAAATTGCCAATGCAGATGGCAAAAAAATGTATTTCTATACAACATTAATTTCCTTAGTACGAAATTACTAAAAAGTCTAGTAAGAGAATCACCAAATATCATATTAGAGGGTCAAAAAGGTAATTTAATCGAGGACAGAATTAATATATAGGTATAGATAAAATACATGCATTTGATAAATAGAAATAGAAATAGAAATAGAAATAATAAATAATAAAGAAAAAAGGCTGATGTGGACAACTTATGAGAGCTTCTTTGGGGACAGATTTTAAATATATATAGATGTATAGATGTATAGATGTATAGATTTATAGATTACTGCGGTGAAGTGAAAGAAATTTTGTGCTTTCATGAGTTGTACCATCATTTTCTATGGCTTTTAAGTGTAAGCTGTGGTGAGGTATGATTGTCCTATGTGGATTAGAGAAAGCTGCGGTAGGCAACCGTAGAAGAGGGATTGCAATGGCAATCTCACCGCCACAGCGAATAAACTCACTGCCACTATAAAAAACTGTGGAGTTACCAAGGGAAGCCTAAAGCTATAAGAAATTAAGAATTTAGTTATATATTCTACTCTCTCTGTTCATATTTACATGCCACAAACTCATGTTCCTTTTTACTTGTCATTTTAGTAAATCAATAAAGTAGTTATTGACTATATTACATTTTATCATTCTTTAAATATGTGAGAGAATCATAAATAGAGAAATAAGAGAGACAAATACATTAAATATAGGGAGAGATGGAAGTAGAAAAAGTAAGGATAGTTTGGAAGAACATATAAAAATTTTATTGATTTTTGAAAACTAACTACTTTCTTAATCTAAGGGCTTGTTTGGTTCAAAGGGGAGGAGGGGAGGGGAAGGGAGGGGAGGGGTGAGGGAGAGAAGGGAGGGAAGGATTTTAAAGGAGGAGGGTCAATTTTTCCTATTTGATTGGAAGAGGAGTTAGGAGGAGTTTAATATATATTTTTACCAAATTATCCTCATATGTAAAATCTTTATTACTATCATTATTAATATTAATATATTTTTTTCTATATTGTCATGTCATTTGTTAAATAATCTTTATTAATTATTATTATTCTTGAATATAAAAATATAAAATATAAATCAAATATAAATTAAAATAAAAAAACTTTAAAAAAATATAGGTGGTGAAGATTAAGAAAGAGAGGAAACAAAAACTACAAAAAATTTATAGACCATAAATAAATAATTAAATAAAGCAATTAAAATTGAAACATGAAAATGAAAAAATAAATAAAAAAAGAAAAATTAAATAAACATTAGAAAATTATTTGGTGAAATGTATAATTTTAAAAAAATTTTAAAAAAGGAATGAAACATAAAAGGGATTTTGAGAGAAAAAAAGAAAGAGAGAGATAAGTTATATAATTAAGATATGATGAAATTTGTGAGAGACGGGCCCACAGAGCCAGCTCAATTGGTGAGAGGCGTGCTCATAGGAGCAACAAAACCCTTGGTGGCCAGGGTTCGAGTAGCGCTGCAGGCGTGTGTGATGCGAACTGGCTGGGCCAAGGGACAATACTTTAAGTAGTGGAGACCCAGTGGACCGGGGCCCAAGGTGGCTGGTTGGACTGGAGCAGGCTCTGTGGGCCCGTCTCTCACAAAATTATCAATAAAAAAACAAATTTGACAAAAAATTGTCACTCCCTTAAAAGACTCCAATTTAAAGGAGTGGAATATGAGGAGTTAGGAGGAGTTTTATCCTCCTCCCTTTACTCCTCCTCCTCCTTCACCCTTCTAACCAAACAAAACAAAATCTTCCTAACTCCCCCTAGATACCACAACCAAACATGGAGGAGAAATAGTTATGTAGACACCATATTCTCATCTTGTTATTTTATTCATTTATTATTATTTTTTTTCTATTCTTATATTGTTGTTTATATTTTCATTTTTAATTTTATTATCATTGGGCTATAGGTACTTAGGACTTGTTTGAAAAATATTAGACTGGATATCAATTAAAACCAAGGCCCAATTTCATTAAAAGAAAGGATTGTAAGTTACAAATTGTAGTTACAAGGCCCAATAGTTACAAAAAAAAACAAGTCTCAATTAACGTTAAAAAAAAGAAGGACCAAGTGATAAAGAAAAAACAGAGCAGCGGAAGAAGTGCTGAGTAGCTCCCTTTATCGGCAAACATCAAGTATGATGGACCATCCCAGATTATCATTTCGCTGAACATTGTCAAAAGGGATTATTGTCAACTTGCATTAAATAAAAAGGAAAAGGCAATGAATCAGCCAAGTTGGGATTAAAAAAATAACACTTATGTTGCAGAAATCACTCCCACGTAGTCAGGAAAAAATTTGAATTTTGAAGCAAGTTCAACCAACAAGTAATCAAGAGAACAGAAGCTATCAGAAATCACGGAAATCACAGGTAGCCTACATTGGAAATAAAAAGTCAAAAATAATTGCTGCCACAAAAGTCTTGATGAAGGATAAGTCACGTGAAGTTTAACTTCAAGCAAAACAAAGCAAAGAAAAAACGTAGAGAGGGGGGCCAAGCAAAGAAAAAACGTAGAAAGGGGGGCCAAGCAAAGAAAAAAGGTATAGAGGGGGGCCAAGCAAAGAAAAATATATAAAGAGAGGCCAACCAAAGAAAAAAGGGAGAGGGAGAGAGGGCCAAGCACAGCCAATCACAAGAGAAAAAAAAAGAAAAGAAGAAGAAAAAAGGGGAGTGCAGTTTTTGTTCCAGAACTTTTTTTTAATTGGGGTCTTCTCTTTGAAATCTAAACTGTGGAAAGTTAGATTAGGGTGAAGAGAGTAACATACTTGCTTTCAGGGGAGATCCAACAACGTTTTTCTTACATCAAACTCTCTAGTTTTAGTTGTTCTTGAAGTGGATCTTGATGTTTGTGGGCTACTTCAGTGGAAATAAATCTTGGATTCGAGTTTGAAGTGAGGAGGAAAGCGATTTTTTGGGAGCTGGAGGTTCCGGTATAGTGGCTGATAGTGTCCCGCTGGTTAGGCTCTTGGTGTTCGTAAACGAAAGGTTTTTTTTTTTCGGATAAAATGGTTGGAAAAGGGGGCTGGTGGTTGTTCGTTGAAGACAAGGGTAGAAAGGTCTGATCTTGTCTTCCTTATACAATGGCATAGTTGGGGTTTGGTGATTCAAGGATCATCATTATCCAACCAGGGACCCACACTTTTTGCTCGGCTGATCTTGTCTTCCTTATACAATGGCATAGTTGGGGTTTGGTGATTCAAGGATCATCATTATCCAACCAGGGACCCACACTTTTTGCTCGGCTAATCTTGTCTTCCTTATACAGTGGCATAGTTGGGGTTTGGTGATTCAAGGATCATCATTATCCAACCAGGGACCCACACTTTTTGCTCGGCTGGCTTGACCCATTTAGTAGCAGCAACCTTCCTTTCATTATTTTATATATATATTGGTATATTTCCACCCCACTTTTTATTAACTTCACATATTTAGACTTGGGTTAGTTTTCTATATGCTTTTGTTTTTTTGATGTATGACTAATTTAATGTTTACTTGTGATTTGGCCTGCATAATGTTACGGTTAAGATGGTTTCAAAAGGATAAAAAAAGATATATAAAATAAAAAGGGAATAATTTGATGATAGGATAATAGGTTGAGTGATAAGAAAACCGTATTCGTTGAGTAATGTTTACTTTTTTGTTAAATCATATTCCTTGTGGGAGTAATTCAATGCCGTTAGTAATATAAAATGGAAGAATAGAAATACAAAGGTTTTAGTTAACAAAAAGAAATAAGATTTTCTTTATAAAAAGGAGTAGTATTTTTTTTCTTTGAAAATAAAATAAGAAGACGAATTAATTCAAAGTTAGATTTCCTTCAATAGCATCATTTTTCATAATTATTATTGTCATATTATTATTGTCATCCATGCGAGTAATGATATGCAGGGATAATGAGAGTCCGATCATGGAATCCGGTTCGGGAAGGTGAAAATTCACACCCGATCGGGTTCCTAGGTAAGAGATCCACTTTGAATCGGACCTAGAATTGGGCGAGGTTTATGGCGGTTTTGATAAAATCCTTACTATCCTTATTTTAAAATTAGTAAGATAACATTTCACATGCCATGCATTTAGGCATCTAAATAAATATTGGATATTAATTTAAAACAATATATATAATCATTTAAAAAAATAATGTAATAATAATTAAGGTCAATGAAATCGGTAAATAATCTTTGAGCAAATATTTGTAAATGTGGTTTAAGCTATGTGGGAGAAATGAGGATGCGATCACGGAATTTGATTTGGGGTAGTGAAAATTCACACTTAATATGGATTCCTAGACAAGTGGCTGCCTTTGAATTGGACTCAGAATTGGGCGAGATTCATAATAGGCCTCGATAAATCCTCACTATTTTCATATTAAATTGATAAGGTGGAATTTTGCACTTCAAACATTTAAATATCCAAATAAAGATAATGATTTCGAAAAAATCCTAAAAAAAAAGGGGCAAAAATGAAAAGAAAAATATTTCAAAAAAAAAGTGATAAAATGTATTTTTTTTTAAAAAGGCATTATTTGTTGGTTTTAATAAAAGTGTAATTTCCTAAAAGAAATAAAAGCTTTTTTTGTTTGAATAAAATGAACTTTGGAATTTGAAAAAGATCAAAAATTAAAAGAAATTACTTGATATTCTTCCTAAGATATTGATTTGAAAATGAAAGCAATAAAACCAAAAAATTTTGTTTTTGTTCAAGAGCACATATTTATAAAAAAAAAGGGTGTTTTGAAATTCATTTCTTTTCAAAAAGCTAAAAAAAATTATTTTGGAAATTACTTTTTTTTTAAACTCTTACAAATAAAAAAAAGGAATGTTTTGTTTTGAAACATAATTTTTATTTAACTTTTCAGTTGACAAAAAATGAAAAAGGAAAAATATTTTGAAACTTGTATTTGTTTGCTCGAATAATAAAGGAAATAAAAAATGTTAATACAAAAACAATCAATCAAAAAGGGGAAAAATTATAAAAATATTTTTAATTAAGGCCTAAATACTATTAAATTAATCGGTGCCGTCATCTTGACGGGTGTTGTGGGGGTGCTCATCCTTCCTCGCTAATTAAGGCCTAAATTAATCGATGCCGTCATCTTGACGGGTCTTGATGGTTAGTGGCGACTCCGTAAAATTTCTTAAGTCCCAAATTCGTCGTCATTTCGGGTAACGTTGCAACAAGTTATCAATGACAAGTAAATAAGAACAGATGGAGTAATTATTATAAAAAATACTTTGTGACACATAATTAAGAAAAATAAAGAGGATTATCTGAATCAATTGTAGCAATTTCTACATCTATATATGAAAGTCGTAATATGTAGCGTAGAGCATATAAGCATCACAAAATCATTATAAGGTTTATGAAAGAAAAAAAAATCATAATATTCTTTGACTTCCACCAAGAAAAAATAAGAAAGGACAAGAGATTAACAGTAAGTAGGAAAAGGTTTTCCTTTTGATAAAGAAAAAAAGTAAAATTGATAAAAATCTAATTAATTTTTTTCCTAATTAAAACAAGGGAATATTGGGGAAAAAAGAGAGCAAATACTTGGATTATATGAGGATAAACCAAAAACAACTATCAACTCATTTATTTTTTTTTTCCATTAACACATTTATTTTTTTTAATTTTTTATTTAATTTTTTTATATCAAAAAATTTTTTTTTGGTTTTTTTTTTCAAATTTTTCAAAAAAAGAGTCTAACCTTTTCGAATTTTATAAAAAAAGGCTCAAACTTTTGAAGTCACACTCGTAATTGGCGTGTGTAATATGCATCCTCCAAATTGATGACAAGTCCCAAATTGGGCTGATTTTGAAACGTTAGACCCTCAAATCATCACGAATAAAAGTTTGACCCCCAAATTATGGAGGTTCGGAAATGTTAGGCCCTAAACTGAACATTTAACCTTTTGTTATCCTTGAAAAATCTTTTTTTCCCTTCATTTATATTTCTTACCTTATTTTGAGAAAAAAGAAAAAAAAAGTTCTTACTACATCTTATACTATCATTCAAGTTTTTTAATATTCATTTTCATTTAACCACAATTTTATTATACATATTTGTTTATTTTTTTGGAGATAAAGAGGCAATTTTTATTATTTATTCAATAAATCAAGATTATAGATATGGGAAGGGATACATATTTCCTTTTAAAGAACAACAAAAAGGGAAAAATATCAAATTTCGTTTCATAAGGGATAAGACCACATTTTTTCTTTGGAAACCCTATTCTCTTTTGTAAATATTACTGTCAAACCTTTATAAATAGAAATTGTAATCTGTCTTATCCAATTTCCTGGCAACTCTGTTTTTGTTTTCACATTATGGTCTTAGACTATGGGAGATGGGGATGGGGGAACTTTGTGTTGTTCATGTGATCGTTAATTCATTTGTCTCTCTTCAATGTCTTATCCTGATAACAAAGCGAAATGTTGTGCCATCCTCTTGCCCATTAAGGTTATGGTTAAAGATAATTATTGGCTTGTAATTTAATGATTTAACACTTAATTAAAATTCCAAAATCCTAAAACATAATAGTATGAGAAACATGCATGCATGCCCCAAAAGTCTCATACTTGGGTTTACGGTGATTCATTGATTTCATTCTTGATGGGTTTAGGGTGAAAAAGACAGTTTATATATCTGGAATTTTGAGTTTACTTGTTTAATTGTTTGGAATTTTCGAGGTTTTCAATATGAAATTCCTTCTTAAACGAATTTAGTTTCTGAAAATGAGGGTATTTATAGCTTACTGCAGAACTACTAGAATTGGGATTAGACAAAGTTTAAAGCTTAAATAGAGAGCAATTAACTTATGCTGTTTGATAAAACTGAACTAATTAAGTATTGAAAATTAAGTGCTGAAAATTTATTTTGAAAAATTTAAATACTGGATTTATTGTGTAAAAACTGTTTGATAAGTTATTATGTTTGAATAAATCTATTTTTAAATTATTTTAAGTGAAATGTGATTTTATGAAAAATAAATGTATTGGTAATTAATAAAAGGGAAAGAATATAACATTAAATGTCATTAAATAACAATTTTTCCTTAAATAGAATTGTTGAATAAAATAAGTAACCTAAAAGCTACTTATTATTTTCAATACTTTTTCATTGAAAATTTTCAATTAAGTGGTTTCTAAACTTTTATTATCAAACACATTGAAAAAATTGAAAACATTAAAAATTTTCATATTCAATGGTTTAAAAAATTTTAATGGTTAATTAAACAAATTATGTTTAGGAAACAAAACCAAAGGGAGAAGGAGAAGGTAAGAAAACTAGAAACATCTCTCTCATATCTCAATTGAAAAATTGCTTTGGGTTGGATCAGATTCAAGCATTGGGCTTTCAACTCAACCTATTTGCTCTTTTACTTATATTTTGAGGTTGGGCCATGATTTTTAAGCCCTACATCATTTAACCCCAACAAGAGCTTCTTTTTGTTTTTGTGTTTTTTTGTAATACTATCCTTTTAAAATTTCCTTGCGACTTTTTTAATATTATTTTACAAATTTATTAATATTACATATTTTCGCTTTTTTTCTTCACAAGGAGGGTGGGGGGAGGCAGGACTAAAATCCGTGCTTTACATGAGTTTCCTTGATACTTCTCAGTCACCTTACCAAGAGGAGAAAGTCAATTTCACATAATTTCTTTCATTTTTCATCTACTTACTCATTTTTAAAAGTGTGACCAAGAAAATAAGAGCCAATAATAAAAATTATAATCTCATTGATCACATTGGTTGATAAGGTTGAACCTTTCAATTAAGACAGATATAGATTCAAATATCTCTATTTAAGATATCGTGTAATCTGTAGTTCAATTTAAGTTAACAATTCTTGGATTTTTTTTCCTTTTTCTTGAACTAAAATGACAGATAATATGATGAGTCATGTGATGAAATTTCTTTGAAAGTAACCATGAATTGCTTTCTACCGACTGAGAAGTAATAATGTGAGGAAGAAATTTAAGCGAACAAAAACAACCCACAAGCATGGGACAAAAATGGAAGATTCCCATTGGGACCAAGCAATTTAATCTGCAAAGGAACCAAACTAATGTCTTGTAGGGCAGCTTGGAATATACAACAATTCTAAAGACAAACATGAAAATCTGGTGGTTTAAGGCTAATGAAATCATCAGCATATCATGGAAAAGCTAGCCTTCTTTCAGGGGCACATAACCCTATAATTCATTACCATAATGTAAGGATTCAGACCGGCATTCACAGAGCCCCTCCAAGATATTAAGACAAACAGTGAAATGTGTGACTATACCTGCACATGTAGGCACAAAACATATCTCTTTGGAAGTCATTTCAAGGTACCCTTTTGGTTAGAACATCACCATCTCATTTTGCTTACAATTTTCTTCCTTTTCCTTTTTCTTTTTAATGTTTTTTGGGGTACTCGGTTTATGATTGACAGATGATCCTTTTCATCGTGAATATGGTTTCTTAGCAAACAAGACTATAAACAACATGCAACAGGGCCCCGGGGACTGATTAAAACCAAACCCCCACCATCTATGTTTTTGTCTAAAGTGAATCAGAACACCAGTTTGGATGAAAGTATGTTGCCACTCGGTTCTGATCCTTGACCTTGAGTTCTCTTCTATACTCTCTTTACTTCATCATCCTTTTTACTCGGCTGTAATGCTATCTTTTCCCTTGTTAAAAGAGTGTTATATGATATGTTTCGTTCATTTTTTGTATTAAACCCCATTTCTAGTAATCACATTAAACCCCGATTAATCTGAAGTTGAGCTGGCATCGAACCCAAATAGGGAAGCTATCCCAAGTTTTCTCCATTCACAAGATTAAAACTCAAGACCTTACTTAAGGAGCATCAAGCCCCTTCCGCTTGACTCAATTGGTGTAGATTTTGTTCATTTATCTCAACAGTAAGAGGTCTTTTGGGTTCAGTATTGACCGGTGACCAGATACTACCTAGAATACAGGTATCCCACTTGAAATCTTAAAAATTTGCTATTGAGAATGGATTAATCATACAGAGGAATGAACTGACAGGGAGAATCAGCAAATAGACATCCAGAGAAGCACAAAAAATCAAGATGAGATAATTATTGAAGGGACTATTGTAGCATATGATAGAGTTGCTTTTCCTTTTCTTTCATTTCTCCCATGCAAGTCCCTTTCATTTTGAAGCTGGAGACTGCAAATATATTGCTACCTGCTCACTGCTCATCAGTCCTCCCTGATCCTAGCATGCATCAACAACAGGATATTTTGTCTACTTGTTACTCTATTTCTCCCTGTCTCTTCCGTTAAAGCTTTGTGGATTAATTGTGTGATGAATATATCAGTCCTTGAAAATCTGACTGTTGAATCTTGAATTATATAGAGTGCATTTTGTCTTTGTGATGGTGCATGTATCCAGAAGAAGCCAAGTGAAAATTTGTCAAAAAGGGGATCAAACAAGAAGAGTTAAAGGTTTTTAAGGGAACTTTTCATAAGCATTGTTGAGAACCCATACTGCCCCATCCTCTTGTGAGCATGATATGGCCCATTCACGCTGGCCTCTCCCAATCCCAAATTTTTGGATGCAATGCACCTCCAGTTTCTTTCATTTTTTTATTAATTTTATTCATTTTTTTTACCTTCAATGCCCCCAACTTGTTCTGTATTCCATATCATTTCAATCATTCACCATATGAATTGGCAACATCTGTGAGATTCTATTTATCAATGTATTTAATGGACACTTTTATTTATTTTCCAATCCTAAGACTGTTTGGTTCCATTTATCCTTATTGCATAGATGTCGGATAAAGCAACATTTATTTCCATGTCTTGCACCTTTCATCCTGATGAAACTCATTTCTGACTGGTTGGAAAAATATTATATATCACATTTGAAAGGAAAAAGAAAGGGAGTTTCTCATGCCTGAATGCTTATCCAAAGAACAGAGCATTGATAATTTTACAATGGATGTTAACATTAAAACTTTATGAAAAGCAAAGTGACTAAACTAGTGATGCTCCTCCACCAATTGACTTCTGAGCCCTTTCTTAATATATCATGTGTTTGTCTGAGAATGTTTTCCATGATTGATTGAAAGCACCTGGATAGCTGAGGGAAGAAAACAAGTTACTACTGGCAAAACTGTTTATTTCTTTTGGATAGCTATCAGCCATCAAGCCTATCATTTCTTTGCAGGATGGCTAATTCTATTGGGTCTGAGTAATCTGCTTGTCCTATTAATTGGCAATTTTTTTCTTATTTTTTATATTTTGAATCTTGTTACTTCAATGGTTTGCAGCCACATGCCTGAGAATATCAAGTCTGTCTATTTCAAGGTGCGTGCATAACAGAAACATAGAGGAGGACAGGACTAGTCAACTGTCAGAATTCATGTCCATATATCATCTGCAAGTTCCTTAAAAAAATTTCAAGAACTCTTTATCTGTCAAAGATATCGTGAAGGAAACGAAAGGATCAAGTTGAATTAGAAGAATTGGCAAGTGAAAATGGCCAAAAGCCAAGTTTCAAATCATAAGTTTACATAATACTGCACAAAAGTGGACATGAATATACAAGCAATATATCAAGTCAATTCCTGTTAAAGCCAGTTCATGCTTAATATGCTCCAATTACATGGAATCATTGGTGCATAAGGCACTACGGAAGACCAGAAATAGATTTCTAGAGACAAACTTTAAGAAAAAGAAGCCCTTAATTTAGAGACAAAAAAATAGGGATA
This sequence comes from Microcos paniculata, assembly GCA_030664755.1. Lineage (NCBI taxonomy): Eukaryota > Viridiplantae > Streptophyta > Magnoliopsida > Malvales > Malvaceae > Microcos > Microcos paniculata. The sequence continues at coordinate 11,870,840 of CP131462.1, forward strand.
TGCTTAATGTATCTTGAACTCAATCCCTTGTGAAATAGTGATAATTTTTTACCAGGAGGCCAATTGACATCTAACTAGAAACTGATTTGACGTGCTGGAAAGTGGAGGAAACATTTGCCACGTATCTGGAAACATATTTGATTTGCAGGAAAGAGAGGTAGGAGGCATATTCATGTGCTTTGGAACAAACAAGAAGTAAGGGCCAAAAGTGCAGTCAAAGCGGCCATGTCGAATGGAAGCAATTCTGTTCTCCATATCTATCTCTTGCCCATTTCTCCAACTGTTGTGCTACATGTGAATTTGTTCCCTGCATCATTTAACATCCAAAATCCCTCATCTTAACAAAATATGCAGAGTTGCTCGCATAAAATTTTCATCTACTTTTACTTGCTTAACCACGTATTAATGTTCATGCTATTGCTGACCTAATTACACATTGGACATGAAACTGCTAGACTTCTAAGTTTCTGGTTTTGACAGAACATGTATTCAGGTTCTGGTAGCATGTTATTTATTGAAGTCTCAACTAAGTTTGTTGCATTCAATTTCATGTCTCTTTATTAGCTCTTCAGCATTGGAGAGTCTCACTCATTATTGGCAAATGGTAGTAGCTTTCTAATGTGTACCTGTGCCTTCTTGATACATTCACTTTCCATGTTAAAATCATAACAAGAACTGGCAGCCGCAAGCTCCATCGAAAGAAACTGAAATTTAGGGAAATAAAAAGAAGAAGAAAAATTAATACAAAGAAGATGTTTGGTTTTAACTTGGTAACTAAGAAAAACATGAAGTTGTTCATACAGGATTTCTTACCTCTACTTGATTCTGCAATGAATGAACATAATTAATTATCTCGTCTAGCATAACCGCCATCCCCATGGTCTGTTGAATCAGTCATAAGCTCACATTAAGTTACATATGTTCACAGCTAAATCAGGATTTACTGAAACAAGAGCATGCAGGCAATCTGGGAAAACTTTTACCTTGTGGCATCCTGGAACAAGGTCTTGCAAGCACCTCATCTTCTCATTTATTTTTTCTCTTCTTACCTGATAATAAAAAAGGTTCATGTTACAGTTTACTCATCTCTTCATTATTTTCATACATATCGATTCATTTTGAATCAGACAAAGATGAATAAAGATACCCTTTCTGCTAAACTGTGACTATCAGTAGCTTGGCCCCTTCTTGCTCTAACATGAATTACTTCCTCTGCTTTCTCTGGTTCTTTCTCATTGTTCTTTCCTTTCTTCCCCTTTACTAATCTCTGCAAAAATATCAATATGTTAGAGAGACATAAAGCTCAAAACTGAAATCAAAATGAAAACTGAAAATGGTAAGAGAAGAAGAATTTAAGAAACAAAGGGATCACACACATTCTTTTTCCTGATATTGGTGTTCCCTTCAAATCCTGTTGTGGAAACTGTGGGAGAAATGTTTTGGTAATTGCTGGTTGATTGTTCCATTACTTTTCTCTTCTTGCTTTCAACGAAAACATCTTCATCCACCGTGACGGTATGAGCTCTTGGTATTTCAGTACCGCTGCCGGCAAGCACAGTACTCGAAAGGTTGTCATGAGTACAGCTTGCTGGGAATTCAGGTAGTTGGTGGGCCAACAAGGTTTCTAATGAGAAGTCTGCAATGCTGAAATTCTCCAACAGAGCTGAATTCAGCTCTGAAGGCTGCTTTGTCATCTCCATCCTGATATCCATTTCTGACATAGGCTGAGAAGGCCTAAAACCCTGCAGATGTTGTCTGAACTCACTCATATGGATAAAGTTTCAGCTCTGGAAGAAAGAATTAAGAAAGACATCTATTAAGGTATGAATTATAAAGGGATTGAGAAAATGCTATATATATATAGGGGCACCTTATTAGTGAGTTATTAGCATGTCCAAATCATGGTCCTGTAGGGTATAAGAGACGAGTAATTTTGTTTTTGCTTTTCAATCAAGTAAAATTGAAAACACATGGGGTTTCCAAGTGGAGACTTCATTTTCTAATCCTAAAAATTTTTCTTTTGCTAGGCTCCACTGAGAAGATTACACATATCCAATGGAATGGGCCATTGTAATTTTTGAAGTGGAGTTGAAACATTGGAATATATATATGTATATGGTGTAAAGTTCCCTATTTTTTTTTCCTCTTTCATAGAAATGATAGTAAAGTTAAGGAAATAAAAGTAGTAGAAGTAGATAATGCTCATGATCTTCTTCTTCTATACTTTCCTTTTCATTCTTTCCTTTTCTTTTAAGAATTTTAAACTTAATCCAGTACAGTGGTCAGCAATTAAAGCACATGGCACAACCATCAGCAAGACAAGTCCCATTCATGAATCGGAATTGAGAAAGTGAAGCAAATTGCCTGTTAAGAAGAATAGAAAACTTTTTCTTTCCCATTATTATTAGATTTTGAATTCATAGTGATCAGATGTCCCCTCGGCCCAATATTCTTTTTCTTCTGTTTCTTCTTTTTGGCATAAGAAAGTTATCATAATTACATTAAGCATTAATATTCAGGTTCTATTCACATCAACCTGTCAGACAATTGGATATTTCCAACAAGAATTCTGGTACAAAAAGATCAAAACAAAGTTTAAAGAAGTTGAGATCAGAGTATGGTACATCCTTAAACTGACACAAGGTTGCTTGATTATGCCTTTGATGTACTAAATTGTCTGCTACAAGACATTTTCCTCCCCAAAGCATTAACCAACCTGAACCATCCCAGAAAAGATCAGAACTTGAAACAATGAGAAAACTATCATGAATGCGTTAAGCTGGTAATGTGATGATTCCTAGAAAAAGCATGGAAAATAATCAACAAATTGAGATATATATATATATATATATATATGTTTAGCATTAATTAATGATAATTGTACTTAATTAACCATTAACTGATTTCATCAAACATGTAATTTTGTTTTCTTGGTAGCATGAAAAGAAACCGCAACCTCAAAAAGAAAACCATTATTAACTTTAGTTTGTTACTGCTGCACTGGTGGTCCACAGTAGGAGGGGAAGCTGATGATGACAAGATTGAGTTGCTTCTGTCCAAAGTCAAGGCAAAGGATTTGACTGAGCTCATTGCTTCTGGGAAGGAAGAGAGAAATTGGCAGCTATGCCTTCTGATGAAGCTGCTGTTTCGGTTACTACAGCTGCAGCTGTTGAAGGTCCTGCTGCCCACTACTTGAGGCCAATGAGGAGAAAATTAACGAAGAAGATAAAGAAGACTTTTGCTTCAGTCTCTCCAAAAACCGTGGATTCTTACTTTTTTTCTCTTTCTCCCACTGATCTCATGTCCTCTAATCCATGGCTTACAATACGCCACGTCACCCTGTTCTATTATAGCCCAAAACGCATCGTTGTGTTATTTGAACACCGTCTCCCATCGTTTCCGTCTTTCCCCAATCTCGCTGCCCCCGATGTCTTCTCCTTTGATGGTGTTAGCTACTTAGCTTCTTGCTTCAATGTAGTCTCGACTCTCGACTCTCAACTCTCAACTCTCTTTGTCCTCTTCAACAACGAATCTGCCATTGTAATTTCTTGTTTGAGCATTGTTCTGACCTGGCTCTGAAGCTAGCCAGTCGACGGTTCAGGCATGATGGGTTGCATTATCTTACTCTCTTTCGCTTATTTTACTGTGCATTTTTCCGTTTTACAAGTTCCTTTTCTGTTTCTTTATAAAATTTCCCTTCAATTTTGTCTCTTTTCCCCCTCTAATGTAAAATTTATTATATGTAGAGGCTTCATATGTATAATTTGGATGAAAAGGCTGTTTTTTTTTTTCTCTGTGCGTGTGCATGTAGAATGAACTAATGATAGTATTAGAATGATTGATACTTGTGAGTAATTCTGATGAAGGATAAGCATTAACTGAGGAATTCAAGGTGAAAATCACTTAGGCATTGTCTTGGGACTTTGTGTATTACTATTTGAGACAATGTTTTCACTAAAATTTTTTAATTTGAAACATGGGAATTTCGGCTAAAATTGTCCCTTGTTTTCAATCTTCACATGTTGAATAAGAATACTTCACGTGGAGTGTGGCCACTGTCTTTGAATCTTTCACCTTTTGAGCTGAGTGTTTGTTTTGTACTGGGGCCACTGTGAAGGACATGAGACCATGATTCCCACATGAGTATTTGAAAACTTGATTTGATTGTTAGCTGAGAAAAGAAACAATGTCGAAACAAGAATCCACACAGAAGCCCTTTGTCATTACCAAGGTTTCAGCTAGAAACAAAAGAAAATCCATTATCTGGCTTGGAGAATGGCAGCAGATTTAACTGGTCTCAAGTGGTTTCCAAGATTTAGAATGATGATACAAAATATATCTTTTATCGGTGTGCAACCAAAATCTTGAGTTTAGAGTAGGTCTGGCTAGGGTTATTACAAGGAACATGTTGAAGTTCTCAAAATTCATAACAGTTTATGAGCTTGAGGGGTTTAAGACCAGTTTCTGTATAAGGCCCCTATCATGTCCCATTTCGAAGAGTTTCAAGGAGTTTTAGACAGTGTCAATCTATAAAAGTTATGTATCTACATTCTTTTTGTCTGGTAGATCAGCCATAGTCAAATTTCTGTAGTCTCTCTTCTTTTTATGTTTAAAGAAATCCAAACTTATTTAATGTTCAATGATTGCTAGGCTTGTTGCTTATTTCCTATTCATTTATTCATCATCACTCAGTTTTTCTTAGTTTATCTAGTTAGTAATAGTATGTATTAATCAATTAAGGGAGAACTGCATGTTTCTTACTCCAACTACCATTTGACGATTGTTTTCTAATACGGGGGAAAATGTTAAAAATATCAGAATTTACAGTTTTGAATCGAGTAAGAAAACTTATTGATAGATTATTTTCTCTTAACCAGACTTTGAATTATTTACAAAATTATCTTTCATTAACACATCTATTTGATCTTGGCCTCCCTTTAATTTTGCATCACAGCTCCACAGGTATACCTGCCTGTATTGCAAAATTACTAGGCTTAATAGCTTACATTATAGCTCAGTTTGTGATTTCTTTTGTTTGTTAATGTATGATGTGCACTAATAGCAATTGGCTTCATAATATACCAACATATTTTCTGGTGTTGAAATTGAAAGTAGACCGCACTGACATTTCATGTTACCGGAGCTTAACTATTTCCTGGTGTGCCTTAATTAGGTTTGTCTAGCGAGCTGTTAACCAGGCTAAAGATAAAGATGACTCTCTCTCAGACTCTTCCTCCGAATGATGTTACTCAAGTTGTTCAAGTCATTCTTGGTGAAAGCAATTACAACTCCTGGCGTCAGCCTATGACCAGTTATCTGAAGATTCACAAATTATGGAGATATGTTGCTGGAGAACGACCTAAGCCAATTAAGAGACCAGATGAAACTGCATCATCCTTTTTAGATCGAATGGAAGACTGGGATAGCATCAATCAAACAATTATAACTTGCTTCATCAACACCTCAGTGACCTCCATCTGCATGTTATTTCGTAAGTTTGATAGTGCAAAGGAGGCTTGGGATTTGTTGGCTGAAAGATTCAAATTACCAATTTATCATTATCAGCACCTAAGTAAACTTCACCGTATACGTCAACAACCGGGGCAGTCTGTTGAGGATCTCTTTATGGAAATGAGTTTTGTTTGGAATGAACTGGCATTTTTTGAACCTGAGTTTGGAGATGCAGATTCTACTAAAAAGTTTATTGCTTATCGTGATCAGGAGTGTTTGATGCAGTTTTTAATTGCTCTTCACGATGATTTTGATTATATTAGAACATCTATTCTACACCGCGATCCCCTTCCCTCCTTAGATAGGGTTGTTTCAGAACTGAGGTGTATGGAGAAGCATCTTCCCACCATGAAGTTGCAGAAAAGCTGATTTCATTGTGGAGCAGCCGCCGTTGCCATCAGCTGCATTATCTAAAATTCAGAAAGAAAATGCGCTTATTGTGATGCCAAAGACCATACTTTCTATTCTTACTGAAAATCGGGTGGAGAGAATCAAGGATTTTCCTTTTGAAAAGTAGTTAGTTTTAAATGTTGAACTTCTCACTCTCTGGTACATTTTTCTCTTTAAATTCAATTCAAGTTTTAAATGTTGAACTTCTCACTCTCTGGTGCATTTTTCTCTTTAAACTGAATTCAAGGCACTTATCAACCCGTTACTGCCCCATACTTTAAATCTTCTAAGTCCTTTTTCATTCCCAAATTTTACAGAAGGCATCATAGTAGAGTTAAGAAATCATAATCCGTTCATAGAAATGATAGCCCAATTTATAAATGAGTTCATATTCTTTCAATAGAGGGCAAATAAACTATCACATGAATGATGAACCACATCCACAAAAGTGAACCGATATGTGCATTTGAGCGAAGAATAGACCATAAAAGCCAAAGTTTATGTTGATTTATTGGTTCTTCTTTTAGTTAGATCTATAGTGAGAACGATTTGATTATAATTAGATAATTTTTTTTTTCATTTTTACATATTCTCTCGCAGAAAATAACTTGCATGCTGTTTGTTTCGATAGAAGAGAAAAAATTTCCAGAACAGCAACACAGAAGCGGCAGTTATATTCTGTTGGAAACAACTTAAGCTGACTTGCCTAGCTATTGAGTCCTGATTTACCGCCGCGATACTTTTAGTTTTAGATACCCAAGAAACAAAAAGTGGGGTAAAATAAGAGAAACAAGTTGAGATAAAAAGTGTGCTAATAACTACTGAAGACAACTGGGTGGCTAACTGTAATGCCCGAGATCAAGAGGAAGCTCGAGTTTCCCAGCAGCAATGACCACTTTTCTCTCAATCCGACCCACCTATAATCTCCAATCAATTCCAAAAATGATCTTGCAACCCCTTGCTATCCTAAACAAAACTCATAAAATGAGAGTTCCATATGAGCTTAAAAGAGGGCAGACACGTATTTTCCATCAGCTTCCTTCTGGTCTGAACATGGAGGTCCTTGTGCAGAAGAGTGTAAAAGAAAAAGACCCAGATGAGAAACGGAGCCCACCTTTGGTTTTTGTTCATGGAAGTTTCCATGCAGCTTGGTGTTGGGCTGAACGTTGGTTGCCTTTCTTTTCTGCTTCTGGATTTGATTGCTATGCTCTCAGTTTGCTTGCACAGGTCATAACTTTATCTTTTCCCCTTTCTTTCTCACTTTTTCTTTTTAAAAAGGAAAAAAGGCTCAATTTTCTTTTTAATTTGTTTATTAATTCCTTAATTCTGTTAGGCTTTGCTTTATGTTGAAAGCTTGAAATCAGAGCTTAGATTTTGCATTTTTAAAGGTAAATAGTAATTGCTACTACTACTCATCTCTGTCACCCTATACACTGAGAGGAAGACCAGTTTTAGTGGAAAAGGCTAAGGTGAGTGAAATGAAAATATTTGACTCTATAAACTGACAGGCTTAAGACTTAAAATTGTGATTAAGAGATTGGCTTTGCAGCTCAGTATGTTGTATTTTCTAAGGTATTATTAATTATAATTAAGGGTCCTTATTCCTGAACGTTATCTATGCTTCTGTCTAATGAACTCTTCTTCAATAAATCTTGCCAGTTTCCACAGAGAAGTAGTACACTACCAAATTCAATTGGATGTTTTCCCTTTGACCATTGGATAGTAATGTTCTTCTTGTCCACTTTCACAATTGAGATCCTCATGGACCATATTTCACGTATCAAGAGCTATAATTTCACATCCTTTCTTAGACTTAGTGGACTTAGTGTCTGACTACAACCCTTAAGTTTTCTCTCTTTAATAATTTGAATGTCGAAGTGTTTGGTTCTAAAACTATAGCTAGATTAGAAATTCCCTTTCCTTTAGTTTAACTACGGGCATATCCACAAAAATTTATCTTCAAGCAACTTTTGTTTTCAATTCTTGTGCTGATTTGAAGTACTATTGCTGCATGGGGCCAGGGAGAAAGCGATGAACCTTCTGGTACTGTTGCTGGTTCTCTTCAGGTATTTGGCCTTTTGCCAGAAAATAATTCCTTTCAAAAATACAACTTTTATAATGTCTTTGGCTATTTTGAACACTATTTATTAAACTAAACAAGATCCCTTCTAATTTCCCATTCACTCATAATCTGTAGACACATGCAGGTGATGTTGCTCACTTCATTCAGAGAAACCTCAACCAGCCACCAGTCTTACTTGGGCACTCATTTGGAGGGCTTATCATCCAGTATTATATTGCAAATATGAGACCAACTTTAGGTAAGTTAGATGTCTGGCTGGTTCAAAATATTTGAGAAAGTGAGCAATAATGTATCAATGATGCATAAGCAATAGATTGGTCAGACTGTGTCATCGTAAAGTTGCTACCTTTTGTTAGTCTGGATAAGAAACAGTAAAGGATTGAGAAGAATATGTTGGTTTTTCTTTAGAAATCATTTGGCTTACTACATCATGTCTACAATCTAGCTTGTCGGTTGTCGCTCAAGTTAATAATGTATTCACCGGATATGAAATTTAGAGTATGTTGTGTTTCTGCATTGAGGTAGGCTTTGTGAAGTGAGTCCTATAGACATAAAAGCCTATCTTTCATGATTTGAGCTTGATCCATTTAATGGTTTTAAAAATGCATTTCCTTATACCTCTTTCTTCTTATGCTGATTGAATGTTTCTAGAAATGGACACTTTGTACCCCAAACTCAAAGGCACTGTGTTTGTCTGCTCTGTTCCCCCCTCTGGTAATAGGTATGTTCCCATGCTATGGAAGCTTACACTCTTCTTTTTCATTAAAGTAACTGGACATGCCTGACATTCTTCATTTTGCTCAGTGGCTTAGTGTGGCGATATCTCATTTCCAAACCTGTTGCTGCATTTAAGGTAACTGCTTGACATTTTGAGGATATGAATACAAAAACACATTCCAACCCTCTCTTTTCAGGTGCATTCCTTCAATTTAGGTTATGGATATAGAAGAACTCAGATCTGCATTTTATTCTTCCAATAGGCTTCAAAAGCTCCAAATTTTGTCGTCACTCTCAACCTTTTACTTCATCTTCTGCATGCTGTACTCCATAGGGTCAGAGAAAGATTCCTTAGGGATTTTGCATCTTCTTATCGAGGATTAATCTCTTCATTCCTTTTATGAATCTAATTATGCTTTTGGCACACACTTTGTTCTTCTACAAGGATAGATTAGAAAATAATAAATAAATAAAGGAAAGCAAGTACCACAAGCAAAAAACATACTGTGGAAATGGCGATAGGTTTCATGATATCCTACATTTTTTCCTCCCACCTTAACTTTCATGAAGAATATATGCATGTCAAACCTTATGGTTGACAAAGATTTGCGCAATCTCCTTACCAGGTGACTTGGAGCCTAGCTGCTAAAGGTTTTCAGACCTCGCTATCTCTTTGTAAAGAAACCTTTTTCTCTTCTACAATGGAGGATAATGTGGTGCTACGGTTTGTTCATCAGCCATCTATTTACATGTTTGAGTATTGTTTCTTTCTTTCTGCTGTTAGGAGTTATTGATGGTAACAACTATGCTGGTTCATATGATTGTGAAGTTCTACTAATTCTGTCCATAATTAATAAAATATAATCACAAATTGACAATGAACTAGACTTCAAATAATCCATACCAAACTCATATTGATGATCTTCTGAATAAAGATGTCTAGAACCTCAACAAGATAAGCTTAGTTTAACCTCAATGTCTGTTTGTGTGAAAGATACTCTGGAGCTAAATTCACAAAATATTGAGTTATTTTTTTCACTTTATTTTGGTATCTGGATAACCATCTTCTGCCTTTTCATACTTTTAAGATGTTTATATTGCAAATGAGATTCTGAAGTTAGTAATTAAGGAAGGTGAATATTCCAAATGTTAGAGGCTGACAATCTTATTTTAACTTGGCGCTGAATATGACAAGGTGCCAGAGCTTCTAGCTTTTCATATGAATCACTTGACAAGTTCAAAGCTAAACATCATAATCATGGACATGGAGTGTGAAACTCCCCATAAGCCCACAGCTGCCCTGCAGATAGATTCATCAGTCTTCTATGCTGAGAGAAGTATGTTATCATGAAGTGTTTGTCTGAAATTCATAGAGCTTGTTCATGTGCTAGTTGTTATGACTAGTTACGGGACATCATAATTTTGATTATTCATTAGATCATCGTTCATCCATTACTCTAATCTAACTAAGTAGACGGTAAAAATTATAAAACCAGGGACTGATTAAAATTTTCTTCCTCGTTAACCATAAAAAAGCTAATGCTTCTTTGCATGTAGCAGACCTTTTTCAACGTACCAAAGAAACTGTCTTCTTGAAAAAACTTTATTTCTCAAACTCTGTTTTGTTCTGTGATACTGCATGTAGCCTTTGATTAATTTTGTTTGCTTTCAGTTACCAAGAGCTAATGAAAGAAAGCTCAAGGATGCCATTGTTTGATCTAAGGAAGCTGAATGCATCACTTCCAGTGCCCAAAATGACCAACTCTTCTACTGATATTCTTGTCTTGGGTGCAAATGATGACTTTATAGTGGTACTTTTCTCCGTTTCCATGCAAAAGTCTGCAAAATATACAAGAATGATGTGCATAAACCAAATAGTACAATCGCCTGAATATTATTGCTTCAAACCTTATTGCTATATCATTTATGGGTCATTTCTCCCCTGTTTATAGATTGATATATGTTGTAGGATGCTGAAGGAGTCAAGGAGACAGGCCGGTTCTATAACGTGTCACCAATCTGTATCGAAGGAGTTGCCCACGACATGATGTTGGACTGTTCATGGGAGAAAGGTGCAAATGTTATACTATCATGGATAAATGGTTTGGACAGATAATGCTTGATATGAGTATGGAGGGAATTATAGACGGTTCCCATTTTCACCACCGGCCAATATGTATGAATGACTGGCACTTTGTCATTTTCCCTTACTTTTTGAGGCAATGACAATCCAAGATTTAACTCTACTTTTGCAAGTACAAGTATGATAGCTTTGGCTTTTTTTAAGTTAGAAAAATTTCCATCAATGGAAATGAACATGTGCATTGGATTCAGAGCATGGAATGATTTCATAAAGATTGTGATTATCAATTTCCCAAACGACAGCGTTAGGCACAAGGAGGAAAAGTAAACGATAGTGTTTCCGTGTAAAGCAAGTCACTCTATAATGGGTTTGGGCTAGTCCATAAATTTTTCTAGAAAAACAGTTGTAAAGGTTTTGGAATTGGGCCACTCAACTAGGATCAGCCCGTGAAATATCCGTAGCCTGTGGTTTTGGTTTGGTGGTACCTTCTCTTTCTTTGTAACTCTTTCGCTCCATGTCTTTTGTTTCTCTTTGTTCGTCGCCATTAGCAATAACAAGGGATGTAAGTGATACATTACTACTTGTAAACTATTCGGGCTCGATCAGAGAAAAACTTGAATTCGATTCGATTATAGTCGAGTTGAGCTCGAGCTCGAGCTACTCAAATAGTCAAGCGAGCCTAGTTCGAGTACTTTACTACTTGACTCGAGTGTTCACGAACTTAATCGAGTAGTCAATATATTATAATATAAAATTACTATTTTATCCCCTGAATTTAAATCTTAATATATTTTTTTCCTTAACAATAAAGGTTAGTTTTGTTTTTTAAACCTTTTATGTTTTTAAACCTAAAATGTTTTCTCCCTTCTTTTCTTTCTCAGCCGACAACCAATTCATGAATCACGACTCTCTTGGTTTCTTTGGCGGCCATTGTCGCCGCCCTTCTCCAAAACCTAGCTTCAAATTGAACCCTCCGGCCTCCTTCAAAGCTAAAGCTCTTCAAACCCAATCCTTACTCAGCTCCCATAAGCAAATCCCTCTGCCTCGGCCTGTTTATCTGCTCAGTTTCTTTGGCGGTCTGTTTACCGAGGTGTGTTCTTCGCACAGCAGGTTTATAGCTTCCAATTTATTTATCTGCTCGATTTTGTTGGGAAGGAATTTTGGTAACTTGATGTTATTCAAGGGTTATATTTTTTTTACTGATTGTTGGTCCTTTGCAGCTTGCCTACCAAGGTGTTTTTGAAGGAAAGTTCTTCTGTAGTGACAGAGCATATGTCATAAGTCATGGGATTTGTGAGTCTGGGCGGTTGTAATACTGTACTAAGGTAATCATCCTATCCCATTTTTCTGGTTTTCGGGTTTGATAAAGTGTAAAAGTTAACATGCAATTCCTAAGGTTTTTATGCGCCTCGACCATCTACTCAATTTGAGTTTAGAACACCTTCTCAACTGTTCAATTTCCACTTAGGTCCATTGTTAATTGTTCTGGAATGGAGAAATTTCACCTGTTCAACAAGGGGTAGCTCCGTAGCTGAAATAATAAATTCTTTTGTTCTTTTCTTACCATTGTCTCTCTATGCTAATCAACTATGAAACATCTGCTCGATCTGGAGGTGCTGAATGCAGATACCATGTACTCAGATCTTGGCTTTTACTAAATAAATTCCAAAATTTTTAAGAAAGCACCTTCTTTAATCTTCATAGTCTGTCTATTCTAAACCTGTTAACTATGTATATATATCATGATGATCAATGAGAATTGACTTCCATAAGTACTGCAACCCTCATGTTGTACTCAACACTTTTTCTCTTCTTTTCCGACCTGTCTTGAAAATCTATCTTTGGCTTTTTAAATTTTCTGTAGAGCTATTAAGCATGATTAAAAATTTTAGTAAGATGAGTAAACTATGAAATTGGATATTGAATTGTATAAGATGTGATTTGATTGAATTCATTTTTGCTTGCTTAAATGTGGATTTTATTAATTGATTTTGGGTGGTTGGTTTGGAATCATGAATTTAAGAACTTTGAAGGTTTAAAATCTAGAAAATGATGGGATTATTTGATGTTGAGGAGTGATTGATAGCTAGAACATGCAGTTGATTAGAATATCGAGTGAGAAAGAGTAATTGTTTAGCAAGTTGTAATATCTCAATCCCACATCGTTAGGATATGGGATTTCAATGTGATATATATGGTGAGATCCAAGCCCAATACTGTGAGGTGCCTTTTGAGTGGGACAAAACCGTGAGGTTTCGGGCCAAAGCGGACAATACCTCAAAGGTTGGGCCGCGTCTCCACAATTGGCATCAGAGCAGGCACCAGGCGGGCTGGGAGCTAAGTGTTATATCGCGTGAGCGCGGTGGAAGCCACCTCTAAAATCCCAACGCTTGGTGTGGTCCTGAATCTATGTGTGTTGGGCTTGCTAGGTACGTCAAGCCTTTAAGGGGGTGTGATTGTAATACCTCAATCCCATATCGTTAGGATATGGGATTTCAATGTGATATATATGGTGAGACTCAAACCCAATACTGTGAGGCGCCTTTTGAGTGGGACAAAACCGTGAAGCTTCGGGCCAAAGCGGACAATACCTCGTAGGTTGGGCCGGGTCTCCACGCAAGTAATTTTGGAGATTAAGTAGTCTAAACAATATCTGTCATTGTTCATGTCCTGTCTTGTCTGGAATATTGAGGAGAAAACCTCTTCTAAGGGGAGAGAATGTAATACCTGGACCTTTTACTAGTCATCTATTTCATTTTGTAAGCTTGGTTCTTAGTTTAAAAGTTAATCCTGCAAATTATTCTTTTTATGCTTAACTTTTAGAGTGAGGGTTAAATTTGAGGTGTCTTGGAGCCATTAATATTTTGAGTTAATGCTAAAATCATACTTTTCAGTAATTATTTTAAATTAAGAAAATTTTCGAAGGGTGCTTCACTGTCTAATTAAACCCCCCACCTTGTTATAAAAAAATCCCTACAAAACCAATTTTTACTAAAGAGTTATATAGACAGCTTTTTATTAATTTTATTTATTTGTTTAATCTTCATTTTCTTACTCATGACTTAAAAGCTCCAAACCATTTTCTTTTGCCTCTTTTCATTATTATGGTCACCATTCCGAGACTCCCACCAAACTCTTCCTTTCCCTTCTTTTTCTCTCTTTCTTCTTTCTCAGTCGAGATTTTGCTGCAAGTTATGATTTATTTGTAAAACTCATCTTTCTGGGATTTTTTAAGGCTTTTTTTCTATTAAATCATTTTGTGTTGGCTCATAGACTTATACTGATTGTATTTCAAATTTCTTTCAGTGTCTCAATACTTTCAATTCAAGTTATGATTTCTGAAGCCTTGATTCTGATAGAAATTAGAAAGTAGCCATGTTTGATCAGTCAATTTGTCATTAGTTATCAGTTAAACTAAGGTTTTTTCATTCAGTATTTCCTTCTTTTCTTCTTCTTTGAATTTGCATGCTTATATATGTGCACTGATGTATCTAATTTTTTAGATTTGATGGAAATCGAGGCAAACCTTCTTTCAAGTTCCTACAGAATGTTTGTGTTAATGTATTATTGTTTTATTGTTGTCTTCTTTGTTTTGAATTTAATAATTTGTTGTATTGGCAAATGACAAGTGGGAGTGTTCTAGAATTGATGTTATATTTTTCATTTTTTTCTCAAAAAAGGAGTTGATGTTGTATTTTATTGTTGTAGCTATTTGTAAAATTATCATAAATTGGTATATTATTGTATTTGTAATATCTGTATTAATTTATTAGGAATAATTGTATTTAATTGATGAAAATGAAGGAAAAATTCAAGCTCAAATTGAGATCGAGCTCGAGCTCGAGCTCGAGTATAAGTATATGTTTGTTAAACTGCACTTGGTAGCTTTTATCGAGCTTAATCGAGCGAACTCGAGTAGCTCGATTCATGCTTCAAGCCGAGCTCTAGCTTCAAATACAAAACTCGATCGAGTTTGAGTAGTGGCTTTTAAGTCGAACTCAAGCTCAAGCCACTTACTACTCGGCTCGAGCTCGACCGATTACACCCCTTTAGCATCACTCTTTGCTTCGATTAGCATTTACTGAACTCTGTTTTCGCTTAGTTTTAGAAGACAAATGAAGAAACCCAGTAACTCAATTGCAACTTCAAGCAAACCTCGCCTCGAGGAAAGTGAAGAAGAAGAAGAAGAAGTGGGGATCGAGTCTTCATCTGAAGAAGATAAATCTGATGATACCATTGATTCTGATGAAGTGGGTACTTTTTTCTCTTTTCTATACCTTTATTTATTTTATTTTATCCTTCCTTTTGATTGAATATCAATTTTGTTTTTGGTTGTAGGAAGAAGAGATAAGAGTGTGAATTAGCCGAAGTTACATTTGAAGAGCTTCAGAAAGCACATGCTGATGGTACTGATACAGTTTCTTGAAAACCCCTTGAGGAAAACAAGCATCACCGCGCTAACAAGAATAGGTAAATCTTAATTCAAATCTAACAATGAAGTTTCGTGATTTTTTTTTCTTTTTTCTTTAATGTTATATATATTTGTTTTGGTTTGTTTTTATAGGCCAATTGAGCTTTGTAGTAAGAAACCAGTGAGATCATTTAGACAGGTTATTGAAGCTCCTAAAAGGGTAAGTTGTCTTTCCTTAAAATTTGGCTTTGATTTTTAATGGGATAGTCATATTCATTGCTGATCCTAAAGTAGTATATTTTTTGTTTTGCTTGCTCAAGTTAGTGTTCATTTGCTTCCCACTTTTGATTTAAAATGGAATTATGTGCCAGCTGGTGAGCTTTAGCAAACTTCAATTGTTTCTTGGCTAGCTGCGCTGGCTTGGAAATTTGAAAGTATGTTAATTGTAAACTATATTGAAATTGGTCTTCTGATTTATTATCTTGGATTTTGTCAATTCTGAGCTTTTATCATTGTATTTGATGTTATAGTGGCTTGTAAGTAGCAAGCAAACATGATCCTACCTTGAAGTTATATATTTTGATTACTGTGTATATTATACCTATAGATGATAATAATCATTTTCATTTTTGGAGAAAATTTTTATGCACATTTCGGTGTCTTTTTGTGGATGTCATTGCTACATACTTAGCAGCTTATACCCTTAGGTTTTCTGCCATATTTTTTTATCTATTTGTCCTTCTGCCAATTTATGAGATTTTTTCTGTTTGAAATAGCATCAATTGCTTGTTGCTTAGTCCTTGTTGTAAAAAACTACTGCAATAAAACAGAATAAAGAACAATAAAAGGGAATTAAATCTGTGTGTTTCTATTTGTTTAGGTGGCACGTGATCCTCGTTTTGAATCTTTATGTGGTAAACTGGATGTCGATGGGTGAGTTTCCTCGTCTCCCTTATCATTAATAAGTTGCATTATTGTGATTTATTGCTTTGGTGTGCCGTTCTTTGGATTAGTTGAAGTCTACCCTTTTCTTTAATATCATTAAAGAACAAGTTAGATGGCAGGCATTTTCATACATTTATAAATAGTATTACGTAATAAAAGTAGTTTTGACTGCTATGATTAATGGTGACATTTTGATTGGTTGGTTGAGCTTCATTTGTTTGTGTAAACACATTCAAGTTCATCTATCAAAAAGGTAAAACAAAAGGTAAATGCTGTAGAAATTTGAATTATTATCCTGAATAATGAAAGGTAATACAGGAAAATCTTGAGAAAGCCGGCGAGAGGAATCTGTTTATCTTTTACCTGTCTGTGGAGCTCTAGTTTGGTGAATTTCTTTCTATTAGTTATTGTCTTTCGATATTTCATCTTAGAGTAGCCTAGTTTGCCATGGGACGGTCTATCTCATCTGAGCACAAGAATTTTCTTCAAACAATAGAAAGCAGTAGGCATGCATGATATTCTTGAACCTCTTGATTGAGATATCATTTCATGTTTCTAGTCTAGTCTCGTCATTTGTCAAAGATGGCGACTTCTTGCTTTATGAGATTATGTTCGTTTCAGGTCATAGCTTTAGTAATCCTGTAAGAGATTTCGTTAACCTTTTGGTGACAATTACTTTTGTAGGTCTAGAAAAAGATATAACTTCCTGTTTAAGAACAACCTACCGGGAGAAAGAGAGGTACTATTCTGTAATCATTGAATTTGACCTTTTTTATGGTTTATACTGTTTCATTTTTCAACAAGTGTACTTCTTGGATATGGTAGGAGGTGCAGAAACGACTTTAAAAGGCCAAAAACCCAAAAGTCATTAGTGAACTGAAGAACCATATTTCTTGGATTGTAAGTGTGTACTCTACTAAAATGAAATTACCATATTCTACATTTTGTTTTAAACCATGGTATGCTATTGAAGCACCTTATCGACTTTTTGACATTGGATCATATATCAGCACAAGCAATTAAAGTTTGAGTCAGCAAAGCACACTGATGCTCAGATTCTAGCTGAGCACAAGAAGAAAGAGAAAGAAGCAGCAAACGCCCCTTCTATCTTAAAAAATGTAAAGTTCTTAATCTATGTCGCACATTCTCTAGCTCTTTTATGGTCTGTTTCATTGTTTTTGAGCTTGTTGGACTTAGCAAGGACCTTATCAGGCTACTAGAGAAGTATGTTTCTCTTGCTAAGATAGAAACTTGCTTATATATTGTTATTATGTCAAAGTTTGTATCCAAGTGTTGTCGCTAATGCTACATCATGTTGGTCATTCGTAAAAGAAATGCACATAATACCAAATAATGGATGCTATCCTGGTTCAATTTTTTTGCAGTTGAAATTCAGAAGCAAAGGCTTATTGAGAAATATAAAAAGCTCAAGGTACATATTTCTCTTGTATTGTAATTTAAATACTTCCCTTGTGATATTGAATTACCGTCAACTAATTAACTAAATTGATGATATTATCAGGCATCTAGCAAACTTGAATCTTTCATTGAGAAAAGAAGAAGGAAGAATGCTGCTAAGGATCACAGATTCATGCCCTATCGTTGTCCTAATAATATTGAATAACAAATTTTATCTATTCCACAAGTTTCTGGTGGCTTGAGAGCTGTACATACGCGGTCTTCCATATGACAGGGTTAAGAGATGCCCTATGTTTGCGCAGTATGCTCTTTTCTGAGCATTGTGTTACTATATTTTGTGGTGCATAACCGAGTTAACATAAGCTAAATTTTGTTCCACTATTCAAGATTTTGTTCCGTTATTGGATTGTTATCTACATGTATTCTCTGACCCCAAAAAAAAGGGGGAAAAAAACAATTTTGGAGCAAGATTTTGAATCGCACTATTTTTTTTTTTGTCTTTAAATTTTGGAGAATTTGACAGTAGGGACATGCCTTCCTCAATGGAAATGAAAGCGCATATACATTGAATAAAAAAAGAAGGTGAAGTGGAATCGACCAGCCTTGTCTAATCTAATGGTTAGGCATGAGGGCTAATCAACTGATAGGCAGGGGTTCAATTCGAACCCTGATCAGTATTGTAAATGTGGGTTGAGTGGTTTGAATTGAATCCTTGCTTACCGGGTGACCAGCCTTCATAACTGACCATTAAGCCAGGCATGGCTAGTAAATTCCACTCACTTGCAATATTGATTAGTGGTAAATACCACTTTAGCTAGAGCACGGATTGGCCCCAGAAGGTGTCATACACTCCACAGTGAAGCCTTAACAAGTCAGGCTTAGCCCATTGCTTCTTGCAGACTTTCAAGTTGAGACTTTGAGTCCTACTAATATAAAACTAAAAATTCTTTATGTTTTTTTCTTCTTTGAATAGTTAATAAATTTCCTAAAAGTAATTAAAATTTTAAATAGAATAAATATTCCTTTACTATGCTGGTGAGTATATTTTATGGAGTATTTTTTTGTCTAACAAAAGGTATCCTTAGGTTTTAGACTTAATACTATTTTTTTTTAATCAGATTAACTCATTATAAGGATAAAATTCTTTCAATAATGATTTTTTTTTCATACACAAGACTTAAACTCGACGACTTAAATCAACTATTTTTTTTTGGATAAAATGTTACATTTTATTTCAAAAAGCAGCCAAGCTGCTACAGAAAATACAAGGCTATACAATCATAATGTGTAGTCCAAACAGTCTATACAATATAGCAACTATTCACAACTTTATGAAAACGTGCTATAACTAAGACCCTAATTATGACACAATGCCATATTAACTGGATCCATTGCAATATTCTTCAAGCCATGCAATCTACCTCTGATGCTCGTAGCAATCTTCATTAGTACTTGGGATGTCGATTTTGGCGTGCCACCAAATAGCCTAATGTTTCTCTCTTTCCAGACAGAGTATATTGTTGCTCCCCAAGCTAATCTACAAATAAGAGACAGCAAGGATTTTCCTTTAAGCTTCCTCGTACTCCATAGCATCTCATCCTGCCAACTTCTAGAACTTTCTGTGCAAACCGCAAATTCCCATGGCACGCACCCAAATCTCCTTGAAAAATCTACAAGTAAAGAAGATGTGATCCCTGCTTTCCTCTTCAAGACCACACAACAAGCATTTGTCATTTGCAACTTGTATATTCCAATTCTTCAATCTGCCTTTTGTAGGCAATCTATTTTGTATAGCCATCCATGCAATGACTGAGTGTTTAGGAACATGATGAGTGAACCAAATGAGCCTATGCCATTCCATCTTAGGTTTCCTTAGTCTAATAAATTGCTAGATATGATGAATTTTGCAATCTCCATTTACCTGCATCAATATACTTCTAGCTCTTGATCTCAATTAAAGTAACTTCGTGAATGACCAGTTGAAATGATTTGAAGAATGCATATCCCAGAAATAGCAACCTTTAAGAATGTATGATTCACTCCATGCCACCCATATAGAACCTGCCTTGCTAATGATAATCCAAATACTTTTCAATAACCGTGACAAATTCCATTATTTTACTAGCTTTAGACCTAGACCACGTTCTGCCTTTGGCTGACATATGTCTTCCCATTTTACCCTGGCTCCAGTAGCTTTACCTGTAAAGCCTTTCCAGAAGAAAGCTGAACACAACTGTGTAACAACTTTAATAATTTTTTAGGGAAGAATAAAATGAGTACACCAAAAGTTGTACATACTAAATAGGACAGATTGAATCAATTATAACCTGCCCGCATAGGAGAGATGCTTGGCTGTGATGCGCTTGGTAATCTTGTCAATTAAAGGCTCACAATCCTTAGCTGAAAGCTTTTTGGTAATGAGTGGAACTCCCAGATACCTGACTGGAAGACTTCCTATTTTAAAACCAATAGCTGCTATGATTTCAAAAACTATAGTAGCTGGGATACCAGCAGAGAAAATTTCACACTTAGAGTTATTAATTTGCAATCCTGAAAGTAGAGCAAAGTCTTGCAATATCGACATAACTGCCATAACAGAAGCCTTGGATCCATGAGTGAAAATCAGAAGATCATCTGCAAAAGCTAGATAAGTAAGTCCTAATCTGTGGCATTTTGGGTGGTATTAAATACCCCTCATGCTGCTGCCCGGTTTAGAAGCTGAGATAGAACTTCCATTACTAAAACAAATAGGTAGGGTGACAATGGGTCCCCTTACCTCACACCCTTTTCACCTAGAAAATAACCTTTCAAGCTACCATTTACAGCTACTGAGTACATTGGCATGGAAATACAGGCTTTAATCCAAGTAACAAAAGAAACAGGTGCATCAATAGCCTTCAGTACTTTAATAAGAAATTCCCAACTAATAGAGTCAAAGGCTTTTCGTAGATCAATTTTAAGAACACACCTGGGTGATTTATTGCTTTTATTATATCCCAACACTAGCTCTTGAGCTTGTAGAACATTCTCCAACATACTTCTCCCCTCAATGAAATCACTTTGGTTCTTGCTGATCACATTTTTCAAACAGTGCTTGAACCTGTTAGCAAGTAGTTTAGTGATGTATTTGTAAATGATATTACAACATGCAATAGGTCTAAAATCAGACATCCTTAATGGATTAGGCACTTTCGGAACCAAAGCTATAACTGTGGAGTTTATAGCTTTATGCAGGATACCAGTCCGAAGGAAATACTGGATAGCACTAGTAACATCATCTTCAACTATGCTCTAAGCATGCTTAAAAAATGTAGCTGTTTCCCACCATTTATAGAGAAAAGTACTTTCTTGATCTCTTCATCAGTTATGGTAGCCAATAATGTTGCAATATCAGAATCTGGTATAAAAGGCATAATCCTTTTCAAATATTCAACAGGGATGTCAAGAATTCCAGTATTTGGAGAGCCAAGTTGAGCTTTGAAGTATCTCACAGCCTCCTCTGATATTACCTCATTTGTTTCAAGCCTCTCATTCTAATTGTTTAATAATAATCTGATAGTGCCTCTAGGTTGCTTAGCTTTCACCACTTTATGGAAGTAGGCAGTATTATGATCTCCACATTTCAGCCAGCTGATTCTTGATTTTTGTTTGAGGAATCTTTCTTCAGCTGCTTGAAGACTATACAATTCAGTCGTAAGTTCTTTCTCTTTGATAACATTGTCATGGCTGATGTTGCTAAGCAGTCCTTTCGATGTTTCTTCCAGCTCTTTTTTTTTTTAATTTTGAACTCTTACAGAAATATTGCTAAAAGACTTCTGGTTTAGCTTTTTTAAGCAAGCTTTAAGTCTTTTTAACTTTGAATACAACAGGTACATAGGATAACCTAATACAGGTTCCTTCCAAGACCTTTCAACAATTGTCAAGAAGTCAGCATGTTGAATCCAGAAGTTAAAAAATTTCAAAGGCTTGGGTGTAGTAAGAACCGAAGTATCCAATTTAAGTAATCCTGGAGAATGATCAGAGCATTCAGGAGTAAGGAATTCTACATGAGAGTGAGGGAAAACATCTAGCCACTTGTCAATATTGAGCATTCTGTCAAGCTTCCTAGCAATAGGGGATTCTGGATTTTTGTTACTCCAAGTAAATAAAGTGCCTGTATGCGCATGATCAAAGAGGGAATTCTGCTCCAGGCAAGTATTAAAATCTTTCATATCAGCAGATAAGTTCATGTCACCATTAAAATCTGAACTTTCAGCAGGAGATTTAATTATATTAACATCTCTGGCAAGGATCCAAGGCTTATTTTGCAGAGTGATATTCAAAGAAGATATATGCTGCCATAAGCTTCTTCTCTCAATACCTCTATTCTTACCATATAGAAAGGAAAAGTAGAAAATACTACCACCATGATGAAGAGAAACTGCAATAGCTTGATCAGAGCAAGCTATAGTATCAAGTTCAAAATTTATGCACATGCTTACTTAAATCAACTATTTGTTGGTTATGGAGTATTTTTTGTTATTATTAATAATATAGCAATTCCTTAAAAATTAAAATGTAAATAACAAAAAGAAAATAATAGAACTTCAATAAAAATTAAAATGTAAATAACAAAAAGAAAATAATAGAACTTCAATAAAATGAAGGTACAAGCTTAAATTTTTGGTATGGATAATTAATCAAAATAAATTAATAGAAAAATTAAAAATATATGATATTGACTCTTATTAATAGTTTTAGTATTTTCTTTTTCTTTCGCCAAATTAATATCGAAAATTCTTATTGTATCATTCTGTACAATAAATGAAGTATTCTCAAACGACAGCGTTCTGAATGTTACAATCTCAACCGTCGGATCCGGTGGCAACTGGCAAGGCACTCAACCCTAATTTTTGGGCATAGTCTATTAAACCCTCGTAGCATTTACCGCTCTCTTCCTGAAAGCAGCAGCAGCTGAAGCAGAAGCCCAAAGCAGAGCTTTAGAGATTCTTATCCGTCTTCGCTTCTCTGCTACGGTAAGCCCTTTTCATAGCATGGGGTCTTCGTTGTTTGCCCTTATTTCATGATTTTCAAAGCCTGTTCTTTTCATTTTGTGTAGCATGCATTGAAGCCATGTTTCAACTTATTTCAGTTACTTGACAAAATGCGCCGCCTTGTATTATCTGTTTTTGAATTGGGTTCACTTTCTTTTCCCCTACTTTGCTCTTGTTTTCTGAGATTTAAAGGAACTTCTTTTCATTTCTGTTTACAATGTGTAGAGGGATTGGAGTGCTAGTTAAGTCCATTGATGACACTGGGTTATCTATTTTATGTCTTTTTGAGTTGGGTCGTTTTTAGTTTCTCTTGTTTTGCTCGTAGATTTCTGGGATAGAAGGTTAGCTGATATGAATGTTGGCCATTATCTGGATCATTTGCGTTGCTTATAGGATTAATAATCATTTTTTTTATGTTCACGGTTGTTGTACTATTTAGTCTTTTGGATTTGCTGTAAATATAAGATTTTGCTGTGGCAATGAAACCTTTTACTATCATTTTCTTATTGACTTACCTTCATCAGTAGAAGGATTTGAACTTTTTTATTCATTAGCACTTAGGTAAGTGGTAATTGTGGTCCTATAAGAAGAAATAGTGAAATTGCTTGGTGAACTTGCAGGGAGGTATTTAAGTACTTCCTGGTCAGTTACACATTTTTTGAGTCTTACATGATTGAACTATGATAAGCATATCTTGATTTAAATTCCAGTTTTGTAATTGATATCCTTTGGTTCAACTATTTAAGAAATTCTAAGTCAAGGATGAGGTTGTGGCCACCCATAGAATCTGCATGTAGTCTGGCAAATATTTCATTGTCTAAGAATCTCCTGAGAGCTTAATGGACAATTTTTGTTTGTCAGAACTGCCAAGATGTACACCTCGAGAAAGAAGATCCACAAGGACCAGGATGCTGAACCCACTGAATTTGAAGAGACAGTTGCTCAGGTTGGTCAAGCTTCTATTTGAGCACCTCATTACTGTGTAGCAATTCAAATGTTTGTCAATTTCTAATGCTTGGTGTCATTGCAGGCGATATTTGATTTGGAGAATACCACCCAGGATTTTAAGGCTGAATTGCAAGACTTGTTTATCAACTCAGCAGTGTATGGATTCAAAGCCCATTGCCCTTTTGCAGATTTTCATGTGTTTTCTACCTCTTAAATTAGCCAGTTTTTAACTAATTGAAGATGCATTCTACTCCTACAGTCAAATGGACATTTCTGGAAATCGCAAGGCGGTTGTCATTTATGTACCGTACAGATTGAGGAAGGCATTCCGCAAGGTTCATCTACGCCTTGTTAGGGAACTTGAAAAAAAATTCAGTGGGAAGGTAATTCACTCTACTTCTCCATTGCAAAATAAGATAAAACTTAATCAGAATACTAGTGTGTGTGCATTTTGCCCTCTTGGAAGTTACTCTTCCGAAGAAGTCTTATTTTGGTTTGTTTCTGTTTTGCAGGACGTTGTACTGCTTGCCACCAGGAGGATATTGAGGCCACCAAAGAAAGGCTCTGCTGTTCAGCGGCCGCGCTCCCGCACACTTACTGCTGTTCATGATGCTATGCTTGAAGACATGGTGCACCCTGCTGAGATTGTTGGGAAGCGTACCAGATACCGAATTGATGGATCCAAAATAATGAAGGTAATTGAGATGCTTTTGATATCGCATACCATTTGCTGACTGTGTTTTCTTGTTGCCCCTGCTATCAGCCATGGGGATTTCTAATGTTGTTTCCCCTCACTCGTCAGGTTTTCTTGGACCCAAAGGAGAAAAACAATACTGAATACAAGCTGGAGACATTTGCAGGAGTCTACAGGAAGCTAACTGGGAAAGATGTGGTTTTTGAATATCCAATTGCAGAGGCCTGAAGAATAGCTTTGATGAACAAGCTCGTGTTCTGTTTACGTTTTAGATATCTCAATTGCATTGGATAGGGTCAATATGTGAAATTTTGACAGTTATTCAACTATGTTTTCCAATAGGACAAATGAATATTTTTCTCGAAATTCTGTTTCTGGGGCCTTTACATTTATGCATACTTTTGAATTCCTGGCTTGTTTGTCGGTGGTTGTTTTTCCTATACATGATGCGTGTAACATAGAAGCTCATCTGCCTTCCCGCGATTACTTTTATGGGCTTTCCAGCGTCAAGATTTCGATACGGTGGTTAGAACTATTTCTTTCGCCACTCTTTTATCATATGTAAAAGAAATAAACAACGTCTCTCTTCTATTTTTTTAAGCAGTTTTAATTAGCGGTTCGTTCTTAAATCGTTCAATTTAAGCAACACTCTTAACGCTTTGATAGAATGCCATGGCCTTTGCCAACATGAAATCTAATAATCCAAAAGCGCTAGTTTCGTAACCCATAGCGTTGACCAGCACCAATTACTTAATGCCCTCGATGATCAAGCTAGGGAAACTAGTACTATAGTCCAGGGTGCAAAGCATAAGCATACTAAAGTGCTACGATCCTTATGTATTCGCTATGGCGTAAGGCCAAAAACACCACTTTGCCTGAGTTCGGAATGCACAATCATATATAAAAACTAAAGAGCGGTCCAATTTTTTTTCCTAGAAAACATGCAAAATTTACATTTATTGACCGATATTCACTGTTTGCTTTTGGTCCAAGTTTGTGGTTGAACTTTTTTTTCGAGATATTATTATTACATAAAACCGACACACCATATCATTTATGGGACGTCTAACCAATAAAATTGCGTTAATTCAAAATAATTTCCAAAAGTTAGTACAGATTTCTCCTTTCTTGACTATTAAGGTACAAATAATCAATGAATAGAAAGATATAAAAAGCAGCCCTTTTTTGCATCTAGGGCATCACGTACAGGCGGGGGCTGGAGCAAAGCATAGGCAGCTCGATCGGCTAAAGGGTTTGAACTTTGAAGTGCTTTTATCGTCCGGCATTACGACGTTTCGTTATCAGACTTGACTGGTGAGCCTTAACAAAGCCTGGTTTTATTGTGTTTGATTTGCTGATTTGGCATTGCCATGTTAGTATTTACCATAGAATTGGTAGATTGGTTTTACCTTAGGGAATTGGCTGCTGATCTCCAGTTGGCCTTTTCAACTGGAGAGTCCAGTTTAAGGTTAGATTAAGTGCCACCTCATCGAACTCAAAATCATGGACTCTAAATCTACCAAGTGGTTGCCGACTTAAGCAAGGAGTCTTTTTGCATTTTCCTCTTTTCTTTTGAACTCAGTCATTCTTGTTAAGGTTTTTTTTTTTTTATTATTATTATTTACTCAAATAGATCTTTTCATCGTTTCAATCTGATTTTTCAGTTTGTTAACTTCTTCTGAATTTTCATCTGCAACTCAAAAAAAAAAAAAACCAAAAATTGTTTATTCTACTCCCTAACACCCTTAAATCTCTTCGAACCCATCTATGGACTTGTTTTGCACCTGACATCGGATCGAAAGCCGGATGCTGATTCTCTTTCACTAGCCGAGTCATTGAGGAAAGAAGAAGCTCGCCGCCGGAGAGAAGTAAGGACAGTACTAAAGAAAGGTTTGGAATCTGGGGCCCTTCTAGAGATGAGGAAGGAACAAGGTGAGACTGTTGGATTTAATTTAACACGTGGGTTCATATATTTATATTAATTATATATTATGGGCTATCATAAGATTAAGCCTAATTAAAGTGATCAATAAAGTTTAAAGTTTTGGGCTAGACATCTAATAGAGAATGAACTTTAATGTGTAGAGACCCAAAGGATTAATTTCTATTTTTATGATAGGCTAAAATAGAAGTTAGACTAAAGATATAAATAAGGGTTATGGTCCCCAAGTCATATGCACAACAAAAGGTTTTCTCTTTTCTAAAATCCTATCAATTAAAAAAGATATAACTCTCATCCAAAGAGAAAAATCTCTTCAGAGAGAGAAAAGTCTGCATATTGGCTTGGAAGGCAATAACCAGAAAATCAAGCTTTCTTCATGGATCCAGGTACGCTTCCGTTCAGATCTAAACATTTAGATCTAACTTTTCTTGATGATTTGACATAAAAATTGGTTGGTGACATTTCACCAAATTAAAAATAAAGTATTCTAACAGAGACGAGAAAACCTGTCACAGGTTAGGGAGGAAAACTGAGAAGCGAAAGCTCTCGCATCATAGCTGTTGGTAAGGAACCTCTCGCTTCGCTTACTTTTGACCTACTCACGCTGTCTTTCTTTGCTCATGCATCGACAAACGAGCGAAACCTACCCAAGTATATCGGGGGAATAAGCAAATACATAGCCAATACATAAGGATCTTAGCACTTTAGTATGCTTATGCTTTGCATCCTGGACTATACAGTGCTAGTTTCCTTAGCTTGATCATTGAGGGCATTAAGTAATTGGTGCTGGTCAACGCTATGGGTTACGTTACGAAACTAGCGCTCTTGGATTATTAGATTAGATTTCTTGTTTGCAAAGGCCATGGCATTCTATCAAAGCGTTGAGAGTGTTGTTTATTTTGTAAGTGTATATGTATATGTTGTTGTTGCAAAATTCTCAAAGCAGTGTATTTAAGAAAACAAAAAACAGAAGTTTGAGGCGTGAACTCTCACTGTCCTAAAGGATAGTTTCCGTCTACAGTGATAAGAACGGCTATCCCCCAGGATGCAACAGACTCGTCTCGAGCAGAGCTCAAGGCTAGCAGGAATCGACAGAAACTTAACCCAGTAAAGAGGAGAAAGAGAGAGAGGAGGAGAGAAAATATTTTTCTGTGTGTTTTTGGATTGAAGAGAGGTGAGGTATTTATAGGCTACTGTGAAGGTATCCGTTGAGTGATATCTGGAAAATAGTGGGCCACAAGTGAAGGTATCTGTTGAGTGATATCTGTGAAGGTATCCGTTGAGTGATATCTGGAAGATAGTGGGCTGCAAGTAAAGGTATCCGTTGAATGATATCGGGAAGACTAAGTCAGCTTTGATAAAATCCAAAAATCAAAATTTGAATTTAAATGATAGGTCCGAGCCCAAAAAGATCCATGGTCGTGGCCTATCGCGCCCAGGGGGGGAAATCCACAATTACAAAGGCTTGGCCCATTTTCTTGTGCGTGCGATCCCACCTTTTAGTTAAGCTTCTAACAAGCCCATATTCCATGACTATATTTAAAGACATAGACAAGGTTAGTATTTGAGCAATGTGGAATAAACCTTTTAAAATACCTCATGTATTTCCAACATATATTACAGAATGTGTTTATTCTTATTATTATATATTATAGTATAGTATAGTATAATTATTTCTTCTGTAAGCACAAGAAGAAATGAGAGATTTATTCTTATTTTCTTTGCGTATAGAGAAAAGAGACATTTTTTATTCTCCAACTTCTAGTGAAATATGAAATAGAATCTATTTGATTAAGTAATTAAAAGATGTGTCTAGATGATTAAATAATTAGAATCTATGGGCGTCTAGTTGTGGTTTGATCATTGAAACTGATTCTAGCAACGCTTTCAAGTGGACACTTCAGCCAGAAATATGCACCTCGGAGGCTAAGGAGTTGTGTTTTGAAAATTGAGGCTGTAAAGAAAAAAATTTCTGACTGGAAGATTGCGAAAGTGGCTAGAGTGTACTCCCTCGCTTAAGAGTGGGGTGGGAAGAACGTATCAGCTGCTTGTTGCTTATTGAGTCCTCAAATGATTATCAACTGCGATCTGAATTGGTGGCTAAGGGCCTGGATTGCTAGTTGTTCCCAAGCTGCTTCTTTGTGGGTTGATTCTATGTCTTTGTGGGTTGGCTGTCTCCTTTCTTGGCCGATCGTTTATTGTTGCTGATGTTTTTGACATCTGTTGGTTGGATGTTCACTTGGTTGTCTCTTGTATGATTTAAATCTATCGTTGATGTTAAAAAAAAAATAAAAGATTTTATTTGTTTTCTAGTATACCATTATGGCCGGCTCATCCAAGAAGAAACGGCAACGTCAACGGAAAAAGGCACAAGCACAGGCAGAACCACAAGCACAAGTTCAAGTACTTCGTTCAAGCAGCCGCAGACAAAGGATTTCCACCAGAAGGACCACCACCAGAAACTTGATGATTTTCTTTCTAGAAGATTCGAAATGCAGTATCACCGACTTATTAGAGAATATGAAATGCTCACTGATGTTGAGAAACAAGAAGAGATAAATCGTCTTAATAATGAAGTACTTTCAAATACAATAGAGCCAGAGACTATTGGTGATTTGCGTGAAAGAAAGGGTTGGCTACATTATCTTATGAGAGACTTTTCAGGTGACAAATATTCATTCTTTTCTTCGAAGAGTGATTATTCTTTTATCAATATTATTTATTTATTTATTTATTATTATATATTTATTTTTCTCTGTAGCTGCCGAGTTGGAATGTGCAATGGTTAAATTGCTTGTGAAGCGGAGACCCGAGAATCTCTTAATTTTAGGGTAATTTATAATTCTCATTTCTCCATGCTTGAAGATGGGGACATAAATATATCTTAATTATCTCAATCTCAGTCTCATTGTCATTTGGCTATTTCTAGGAAAAGAATAGAAAAAACCAACGATTAATGTAGAAGTCCGACGTTGCACATTTCAAAATAATGAATAAAAATTTAGTGTTTATTTAATAAACGAGTCAAGCTTGAACAATTTGTGTTTAGTTCGTTTATGTTCATGAACATGCTCGTTTAATATTCGTTTATTATATTTATTATTTATTAAGATATAGATATAATAACATAATATTTATATTTATATTTATATTTAATTAGCTTTATTTTCTTTTACATATTCAATAATTATATTAAGATAAGTTTTATTAAATAATTAAATTTAATAATTTATTATTAGTATTTATTCGTGAACATGTTCACTTAGAGTAAATAAACACATTCAATGAACATGTTTACGAATAAGATAAACGAACACGTTCATAAACTGTTCACAAACAAAATAAACGAACATGAACACGAGCTCGAATACAAAGTCAGTATTCATTTACATAAATAAACGAGTTCGAACAGGTATTTTGTCAATGAACACGCCTAATTCCGTATTCAAGCCAGTTTATATTCGTTTATTTACACCCATGTGAGGATCATGCATGCCCATCTTTCATGGGCCTAACGGCCCTGGACTGGACTGGACTAATTGCTCGGCCTTTGAACAAGTATATGGGCTGGTGTGTTTGCCACGTTTATGTTTTCATCCAAAAAATCTCCACGTTTATGCCCATCTTTCCTTTCGTCTCATACGCTCTTCTTTTCAATTCGACCAGCGTCTCCAGACTCCAGTTCCTCTGTACGGTAACATTTTCCCTCTTGTGAGAGAGATTAATTCTATCTCAAAATTGAGCAAAGCAGCCACCATTTTAAAGTAAAATCAGTATTTTCGATTAAATAAATTTCTGACCTTAATTGCTACCTGAGCAAATATAGGTTTCCACTTTGATGAAAATAATAATAAATAATATTAATATAATTAATAAAAATAAAAATGAAAGGTGGTGGGAACATGGATATCTCGCTAGTCCAGTGTCCAGATGCGACTTGACAAAGTGGGATAAAGTTGAACTAAATATCATATGATTTATGAGTGATGGAAGACCAAATTTCTTACACAGAAATTTTGACACAAGCCTGTAAATTGCAAATGAATGAGAATTATTTATTTATATTTTGGTAGATATGATTGGTATTAACATGTAATAATATATTGCTCCGTATATTTGCAAGTCCTAACATGAGATCATAGTGCATGAATGGACAACTATATAAATGGCATGAAAAAAGACAGCTTAGATACATTCAAAAATAATTAATTAATAAACTATTTACTCCCTAACGCTGATGGCTGATGGCTGATGGCTACGGCTCCACTACTACACTCACAAGGCATGGAAGAACCTGCTGTTCACCCCTGCCCGGTATAGCTGCAGCTCGGAAGAAGCTGTAGTAATGGTAATCTCTGTGTTGGCTGGTGCAAAGAGCACGTCTCCTTCAGTAACTATATCTTTCCATGACCCGGTATGCAACATTCCCTCCCCAACAAAGGCGAGGAAGATAGAAGGGCCTGGGATGGCTGGAAAAACCGTTGATGCTCCTTTTGGAAGAATGCAACGATCAACTTCAAACTCCTCAAAGGGAGGAAGATACCTTGTTATGTAAGGACTCAATGGAAATCCTTTCAGGATTTCGGGGTAGCCCTGGAACAGAAACAAGAAACAGAAGATTTAGTTTTGGAACTTCAGTTGCCTTTAAATTAGTAGAACCGAGACGAAGTCAATAAGATCAAAACTAGAAGTTTTCTACCACTAAATTAGGCAAGCCAAAATCCAGATTCAATAAGCAATATCCACCGTTGCTGAAGGCAGGATACTACATCCCCATACAGGAATATTCAAGGTAACACAATTTCAGAGGAATATTAATTTCCTACATCAGACTGAATATGTGGAAATATAGGTGAAGCAAAACAAAGCAAACAAAGCCTCTTCTATCAGACAGAGACAGAGGGGGGGCAAGCCTCAATGTGATTGCTCTTGTTCAATATTTAGATATCTTTTCTGAATCCAAGCAGTTCCACAAGTTTTCACCATACAATTATGAATAAAAACTATCCTCCTGGAAAGAACAACAAATATTGGTAATCCAGTCAGAGAGGAAAAAAGAAGGCATTTTCCATTGGCTATGTATGTCGTCAAAGTTAATGGATCAAGAATTTAGTTCAAGAAACAAGAAAAGCCCAGGGACATTATTGAAAACACAAGAAGCATTTATGATTAATTTATTTTCAAATATAAAATGGAATTCAAAACCTTGATTTTACCTGCTTATATGTGAGCATGGAGCAAAGAGTTTGGATATCACGCTGCTTGGGAGTGAGACCAGCTCGCACAACATTGTCTGAAGTTGCCATGCATTCAATGCACTCACCACTCAGGTACGCATGTGGCTCATTTGCCCCAAGATACAATGCTTCACCAGGATTAAGCTTCACATAATTGAAAAAGAAGGCAGATATGACACCTATGTCACCTGGGTATTGCTTTTCCAAATGCAACACCAACTGTTCCTTCTCTGTCAGACACCTCAACTGATGCAAGCAAAAGAAAAATAAAAAGTAAATATGCTATCAACCAAAGGTTAAAGCAAACAGCCAGAAGAGAAAAGCATGGAGAAATTATACAAAACAGCTACTACATAACAACTTTACAAGCTGGAAAGAAAAAGAGAAGATAATCTATCAAAGATTGCACTAAAAATTTGAATTACCAAAATTTCTCATATGCCCTGCCCTGGCAGCTTTCACTATACAGATTCAACATGGAGCTATACGAAATAGGTTGTGCTAAACCATTTTAAGCCTACAACCTTAGATGCATAAGCAATAATATAGGTTCTGACCATATGATAACTTTATTGGATGAATTTTTTCATGTCAAAACGTTCAGGTATTAAAGTGACAACATAATAGCTTAATGGCTAATGTGGTAAAGGCAGAAGATCTCCAAAAAAACAGAAGCATAGAAGGAAAACCAATTTGTTGTTAGCATCAAATGTTCTTCATGCTACTAAAGGATTTTCCTCTTCACATAAATAAAGATTTGGTTAGTAGCCCACTCTAACAGCCATTTTATGCAGGAACATTGAACATGAGGATGACATCAACATTCCCTCAATTTCCAAGGAACATCACTAGGTGATGACCCCAGAACCCTTTCACAATTGTATGCCTCTATGCAGGACATAAAAAAATTGCAAATTTCTGCATACCTGACTGACCTTGTGCAGCCGGCTTTTCAGTTTTGATATTGCTTTTGTTGTCATCTCCTTGCTAGCTGACATAAGTTGGGTAAAAACTGATCGCAAAGCAGATTTAACTTTCTCCACCCCATCTTGCTCACCAATATTTAAGACTTGGTTTGCTGATGCAATACCAACCAACTCTACGATCTCAGGAACATCTTCAAGCACACCCTTAAGCTCCTGCAAAGAACATAGTTAATTGCGGAAGTACATAACTAAAGGAAACAGCCAGCAAATTTTATGTATACAGACAA
The DNA here is from genome assembly GCA_030664755.1 of Microcos paniculata. NCBI lineage: Eukaryota > Viridiplantae > Streptophyta > Magnoliopsida > Malvales > Malvaceae > Microcos > Microcos paniculata. The sequence continues at coordinate 11,903,466 of CP131462.1, forward strand.
GATCCATGGTTCAGCTAAACAAGAAAACATGTGAGTTTTGGGAAACCCACTAAAATACTAGCCGCAAACCTCAAGATATTTCAGATACAAATTAGAAATAACTGAAAGTGAGCAGTATACACAAGATTTGAAAGAACAATCCCAGATGGCTTTTCTAACATTTGAAAACTTGTCCCCCCCAGTGCAGAAGCACTATCAAAACACTTGACTAGGTATTAAACTGCAATCATACTGGAGCGTTATTACCAGTACCTCATAAATACAACAAATAAGCTTTAAAACCTCAATAAATCCCTCTAATATCAATAGACATGAGAATGCCCTGGTGCAGTGACCTGGAATTTAATCAAAATCGCAGCAGGTATAATAGTTAGGATTCTACTATGCAGGCCAAAACTTCAAGACTGAAACAGGTCAAACCTGAAAGATGCAGTGGATGTCCATGAAAAGTCAAGATCAGTTATATTCTGTCTCTAATTAGGATGGAATTCAGCCTCAGGGTTTGTAACAGTTATTCAGCTGATTACAACTTGAGAGCATAGATGATAAATTTAGTCTCAAAAGAGTATTTATCAACCACTATTATGTATATCTACTAACAGAGTTATATAAAACATAAGGGCAGAGTAATTCTTTCCCAGAAAAGAAAATCAGCAGAAGAGAATAATACAATAACTTGAAAGTTCCACCAAAAACTGAGAATTATATGCGATACCTCGAGGTTAATAAACCCGCAAAGTGCCCTGAACTCTGTTATTGCCAAAGCCATCTCAGGCTTGTGATTAGCATCCTTATAGAGATTTGGCAGCAACTTATGCAACTCTTTGGCTAATTCTTTATCCGGATGAGCCTGTATTGACAGGGCTTTTGCCACTGAAAGTACCTATAATAAAGCATATGGTTACAGACAAAGGACCGAATTACACAACTTATAGATAAATTTACTAATATTGTCGTTAAACTGATATTAACATCCATTTTTCACTGTCAAACTTATTCTCTGGCATGAAGTATCCAAGATCCACTGCAATATCTCAATGGCTATATTGTTAGTGTTGATTTAAATTAGATTGAGACAAAAAACATTCAAAAAATCAAATTTACACTTATAAATACCCCCAAGTAAAGGATAAAAAATTCCACGAACACCAAATCAAAACAAAATTCAGTTACATTCAACTTAAAATCAAAATAATGGTTAATATAAAGAAAGTTTTAGATGAGTGGTGAAAAATCAATTTCTATTAATATTGAAGCCAAGTCACAGGCTTTTCCCTTTAAAACACAAAAGACCAAACCTTTAAAAAGAAAAACCACTGATTTAACAAAATTAGAAGAGAGAAAACAAACACATAGAGACAAAAATCAAAATTCAATTTCTACTAATCAAAAAGAGAAAGCATATAAATCCAGCTTAAAAAAAAAGAACAAACCTTGAACAGAAAAGGAAGATCAGAGCCCCACTTTTCCAAAACCTTATGACCAAGTACATTTGGATTCTTCTCAATCCACTGTTTTAAACCCACATTTTGTTCTTCCTCTTCTTCATCAGCCAAAAAACTTGGGCCTGAGCCATGGGTCCCCATCCAAAACTCAGCATAAGGCCTTTCAGGCTCAATCTCAACCCCGCAATTCAAAGCCAATAGCCTTGCCACCTGCGCCTCCGCCCCATATCTTCCCCAATCATAGTTCTGCACCCAAGCTCTTAACCGCCTCAACTTGTCAGCATTAGCTTTTGCCATTGTTGTTCAAATAATGGGGGAAAAAGAGAGAGAGAGAGAGAGAGAGAGAGAGAGAGAGAGACCCAACAAAAAAAACGGAAATATAGAGGGAGTTTTTGTTGAGAAAAGAAGAGAAAGGACTAGAGGAGAAAGATGAGGAGGAAGGGAATGGGCATTATGTTGCTGGTATTTGAAGAGTTTGAAAGGGTAACAAGAGAGAGGGAAACAAGTTGGAAAAAGAGAAAGAGAAAGAGTGTGAAGAGGAAGTTTTTAGATAGAGAAAGATTGGAAGAAGACGAGGTGGGGTCTCTCTCTCTTCTCTAACTCTGACTCTGCTTTGCTCTGTTTGCAGTTTCTTCCTTTCTTATCTTCCCAGTTCCGCACGAAATTTCCATACCCTTTTTTTTTTTTTCCAATTCTCCGTTTAAATACTTTAAATAAATAATTTAATAGTAAAATAAATATTGTAATCTTAGTATTATAATTAGAGTTTAATTTATATTAGGATGATCCTAAAAAGTGATTTTTTAGGTATCCAATAATTAATTGACACTTCATTGATTTTAAAAGATATTAGGATTTTAAATATGCATTCACTCTCACCAAATAATTTTTCTAAAAACTGAAAAAATAGTCTCTTATAATAAAGTTTAACCCCTAATTAAATTTTTTTTATTTTTTTAGGGTAAGTTTTAACCCATGTTATATTTATTGTTATAGGGTTTAGTTTAAATAAATAAAAAAATTTTATGAATTAATAAAAATTGATTTGGTGTAGAGGAGTATAAAATAATTGTGGTATGTCTTCTAAAAACTATGAGGTGTCTAAATACTATTGGATGTCTAAAAAGTCACATTTTAGGATCACCCTAATGTAAGTTATACTCTTATAATTATTATTATATTCTACATATATGAAAGAATTTTAATTTCTAAACTATATTTAACTCCTATTGGCCAAAAAATACATATTTATCTCTTAGGAAATTAATTAATATTATTTTTTAGCAAAACCTTGCAATCACATTAGATCCTAAAAATCAATAATGTTGAACTCTAAATCGAGGAAAATTCTTCTAAATTTTTTTATTCATAATACTTAAAATTATTTTTTTTTTAGGAAGAAATGTTTTTGTTTTTGTACTTATATTTCTTTTTGCTAATTTTTACTACAATTGATGATTGTTTTCCCTAGGAAGTCTAAGCTATGACTAATTTTCTCGCGCTCCTCGATGCTATCTTTTATTATGTGTAACAAATTTTTGGAGCTATATTTGGAATCTTTAAGTTTTAGATCGTAATTAAGAACATTAACAACTCTTGCGTAAAATTAATCATTAATTAACTATTTTTATTTTAAGAGTAAATGTTAACTACCTTACTAGAACTTTTAATAAAAAAAATTACCTTATTGGAGTATTAAATTTACATTTTATAGTAAAAAAATATAGCTTTAATTGGAGTTAAAAATAAGGCCTAAAAGCCATATAATATGAAATAAGAAAAAAAAATTAACTTTATGTTTCTCTAAACAGCTTAATAAATTGAGCTGGACTTGTGTAAGAAATACGTAGAGATTATTATTCTGTGTTACATCATTTTAATATGAAAAATGCTGAAATGCCCTTAAAATAAATGAGAGAATACGTATTAAACTTAATTAAGGGACCAAGATACGTCCAATTATACTCCAAAAAGGAAACATTTCAATAGTTTTAAATTGAGAATTTTGATTTAAAATTTTAATTATATTCAATAACTTTATTTACGATAAACTCTAAGTTATAATAATATTACATGTGATCTTATACTTCATGCTAATGCTTTAGTTGTCATCATTCATTGGCTGTGAAAACTACAGGCCTAAGAAAGGTCAATTAATGACCCATATCATCCTCGGGAAATTAAAATTAAAATAAAAATGTAAAAAGAAAGAGATTTGTCATTCATTCCAAAGTCTAGAACATAGAAATGGTCGTTTATTTTTATTCTTCAAAAAGGAAATGGTCTTTTCTTTTGATCACCGCAATTTATTAAATTTCAATATCAAGTTTAATTGACAAAATCAATTGAATTCATCTTTTTTAATTTATTTATTTTTAAGTCAAAATTGAATCAAAGTTTTTAGTTCCAAAATGGCAATTTCCCATTAATTAAAAGTTAATTATATTATATTTAGTTAAAGAAACACTAAAAATAAAGTAGGAGGAGCATCTATATCTTGATTCTTGGACTGTATTTTTGTTTTTTTTTTTAATTCAATTTTTGTGAACAAAATAAAAACATTTTACACAAGGAAAAAGAAGAGGGCTGAGATACCGACATATTCTCGCGAAAGAATTTGATAAAATCGAGGAAAATATCGACAAAAGGCTAGGGCCTATAGGAGGGGCATTGAAATTCTCGTACCTGCAAGCTCGGAAAGAAAAGGCCCTGATAACGCCACCCTAACAGATCAACTCACCGTTACAATCAATGACGTGTCGGTGGAGATCCAGTGTTTTATGTCCCTACAACTGAAGGCTGTGGTGTTCATTGTCAGTTATTCCACTTTCTTTATTTTTCATGAGCTTGACTGGGACCCACTTTCTAATTGGTCCACACCTAAAAGGGAAAGAGAAAATTTATTAATTTTGATTAAGATACATTGTCAATTTATTAATTTTGATTAAGATGCATTGTTAACTGTCAATGTTCCACGTGGCAGGTTGTAAAGTGTTTACGTGGCGGTTAGACTTTCGTTAAATAAAGGTTTGACTTGAAAAATATGGTTTTTTTTCTTTTAAAAAGACGAAACTTATCAATTAGTAATTAATTAATTTAGTATAGCTGGAAAAAGGTCGAGGGAAAAATTGAGGCGCACGAGAAGCATGGGATTTCCACGTTGCAGAGCGGGACAAGATCCGATGCATTTTCCCACTTTCTTCTGTTGGTCCAGTTGTCCTTTCTCCTGTTAAAACAAGACATATGATAAGTTGTTTATAAGGCAAAGAAATTCTGCTTTTGTTGTGTAGCAATCGGGAGGTGGTGGTGGGTGGGAAACTAGGAACAATTCTTTAATCCAAATAGAACTGGTATATTCCCATATGGGTTTCAATTCCGGTACATATTCTGTGTTCTTTTATTTGAACAATTACTCTTTCATTCTCCAATGAATTTTTATTCGAACAAATAGTCTTTCATTCTCCAATAAAAAAAATTATTCCATAGAATGTTGGATTCTTATAATGGATGATTGTTTGTTTCTAATAAATTTCAAGTGCGGATCCGATTATGTCTTATTAGCTCATGTTAGGATCTAAGTTCTGCTATTTAATTGAGTCACTCATTCCGGACAACTTTCATCTATTTGATAAGAAAGAAGGAAAGCTAATAAGTAAAGAAATTAACTCGATATAATAGTTATGATTCATAATTATTTATAATATTTTATATCTCAACCTTTAGATTGAAAAAATTTCCATATCTTTTTTCGTCTTCCCACCTAATCGAACTCTAAATAGCAAAAATTTTGATTTTTTTAAAAGCCTTTTATACTACTTATTAAGGAGGAACAAAGCCACATCAAATCTTAAATAGTAGGAAATTATTCTAAGTCTATTTTTCTATTCACTTATGTATGTTAAATCTTTTTTTTTTATTTATAAGACTCAAATTTATTCAAAAGGCATTAGAGATGTGAATGAACTAGGAGTTCAACGAATAGTTCATGGACAAGTTCAATTTAAACTTGTTTACATTCGTTTAATTAGATAAAGGAACGATACTAAATAACACTCATTGCTAATTTACTAAAATACCGAGTTTAGTTCGTTTTAACATTCAATATCTCTTAAACTCCTTCCATTCAACCTAAGGCATTGCTGTATATGGAACATCTATATCTATAATATATAATATATATATAATAGCACGAATATTATAAAATCTTTGAATCATTTAAAATATCATTTTCTTTTTAATATATTTCAGTAATGTCATTGATATTGTTAAGTTAAATTAAAACTCTTCATCTATCTGTCATTAGGTATTTGTCTATATTTACTAAATAATTATAGTAATTAATTAATTTTACTTTCATCATAATTAACTTACTATTACATCATCTTGAAGAAAATAGTTTAACTATATTCCAATTTCATGTAATTTAATTTGAAGTTTACTCCATAGTTTAATTATTATCTACGTTAATGTAGTTTGTTTTTCTATTTTTTTATCTTTTATTTTGATTATTATTAATAACGTGTTATATCACGTGCAACGCACGTAATAAGAGTGATTAGTTGTCAAGAAATATACTAATGCTTCAATATATAATATATAAAGACTGTAATATCTTTTTACTCAAAAGTCAATATCTTCTTCTTCTTCTTCTATCATGAACCTCTCTCTCTATACAAGAAAAATTTATCAATAAACAAGACCATTAATATTAGGGAAAAAAACCACTAATAACTTTTGTACTAACAGTTTTGGCCAACAAAGAAAGTTCAGAAAGCAAGTACTACCAAATACGCCAACCAAATAGAATCATGTACTAATTTCTTATTGACATTGTTGTTTTTCATATTGCATGACATTCACATGTGAATCTCTCAATCAAATTAAATACAAATACAAATACAACCTCTAATTATTGCTATCCTTTTATTAAAATCTTATATATTTAATACAAAAGGACATAGTACAACATTGGAAACAAAATTATAAAAATAAATCTGGCTATCAAAATAAATTTACCAATATACGGTAGTTCTATCAAATCACAACTAAATTAGATAGTCAAATAGAAAAAAACTCTCTTAATTTTATCAAAATCCGACTTGAGTCTCTTAAGTGAAATATCCTTCTTTTATTTTCATTTCATTATTATGAATATATTTTAAAAAATTAGTTATATTTTAATTATTAAAGGTGGGTTATAAGATGTGAGATTTTAATTTTTTGGGGCGACGAAGTTATAATTATTGGTAATTAACTGAACAGGGTGATCCCAAAGAATTAAAAGATGAATGGCTTAAATTAAGAAAATCTCAAACTTTGACCACATTATTGTAATGCCAAAGAAATTCGGGGCCCCTTCTAAAACCTCCCCAAATTGGGGTTTTGGCAGGCTCGAGCTAAAACAAAGCTCCTCTGAGCTCACTCTTTGGAACAAAAATGGCGCAGTCAATTTGCAGAGCGCTAAGAGATGGAGCCTTAGAAGGAGAGCACGCGCCTGCGCTCACCATTAAAGACTCTATCGCTTCTCCTTTTGGCTTCCACGTGTTCTCCCATCTGTTGTCCCAGCTCTCCTCCTTCCTTTTCGCCGGGAAATTACAGTCACGGTTCGCTTCCCCAAACGACACCGTATAGTGAACTCTAATTAGCTTGAAATTTCAGGAATTAACTTTTTCTTGTTTCGCAGAGGGCTTGTCGTCGTTTCCTTTTCCCGGAGTCCCTCGTTTTATTTGGAGCTGTTGAAAAGCAAAGGAATCGACGTCGTTTCTTCCGATAAACTGTAAATGAGTTTCTCCTCTATTTATCTACTTTTTGGTTGTTTCGAGATGAAGAAATGAAGTTTAATTAATTTCGTGATATATTGAAGATATAAAATTGCAAGAAATTTCGTTTTTCTTCTCCTTTCCCCTCTTTTTGTTGATTGATTTGTTTGGTGACATTGCAGGATTCAGATTTTGGATTGTTATAGTGATCCTCTTGGTTGGAAAGATAGGTTAACAGAGGCTGGAAACTTCACGGCCCTTTCTCATGAAGCTTCGATTTCCAGTACTGCTAATGTTTTTAAGGATGTTAAACATATGGATAAGTTGTACAATTCAATTATTGAACTTGGCAAAGGTAAAAGCTTTTTTTTTTTTTTTTTTGGCATTTGGTTCCTTTATGTGATAGTTGATAGTGAAAGATTAATGGTTTTTCATGAGTATTTTGTATTCTTGTTTGTGCTTTTTTGGCAGGATTGGTAGGGGGTGGAAAAAGCCGGTTTTCTGTTGCTATAGACTCGGTAATCCTCTCTACTGTGCTTGTTAATAGTTTATTGAGCAAAATTCAGAGTCTTTTAACTAGAAATTCATGCAATGTAAAGAATTGTGAAAATGTGAAGTTTAGACACAAAGTTCAAATGAGCATACAGGCGTTGTATTGTTAGTATTTCTTTCAAAACTGTGTTAGATATCTAGGTAGATAATTCTGTCTCGCTTGTAAAGCAGTACAACCAAGAAATTTGGAGCTTAGTGAGAGCATTTTTAGATATGCTATTTTGATTTATCCATCTGAGTACCAAACTACCAATACATGCCAAGAGCAAGAAAATTTTGTTTGCTAAGAAGGTGCGGGGAAGTTTCCTCCCTATAACAACAAAGTACTGGCAAATGTTGAGTAGTTACAATCAGAGAAAAGAAAAGCACTTTACAAGATAGAATTGACATTTTCATCGTTTTAAATGAAACTGTTTATGGGGTTCATAGACGCTTTAATTTTCTTTGCCTAAGTGCTACTTTGAAGTGATTAGACTTTTTGTTTTGTTGTTGGTAGAACACTTGGTTGTAGTTTTTCAAGAGAATGGTTTGTTGTACATCAAATGAGTGGGGGAAATACCACTTTGTCTCATTTTCTATAATCAGGGCATCCCAGCATGGCTTGTTGCAGCTTTGCAATCTTTTGGTTGATGCTCATTGACCTTGTCCTCCTGTGCATCGAATTTTGAGTTAAAGCTTATGCTAATAGAATAAGCCCAAAGCTAAAAAGAAAAACAAGAAAGAATGAGATATCCCGACGAGCTTTGATGTTGAATTAGAATGAAATAAAGAGCTAATATCATTTTTCATTGACTGAATAGAACTAAATGAAAATATAATGGCTATGAGATAATAGGAAAAACAGGTAAAGTCTATGATTAGTGTTGGTCATTTATTTCTGTATACATTTTACTAAGTTGATCTGGCATCCTTTTTGAATTGTAGTATGATATTCATAATCACATAAAATTTGGATTGAAGTATCCTTGAAAGTTGATAATTAAAAGGTTCACAGATTTGCTATTGAGAATATTTCCTTTTGCTGAATTACAAACTTTATGGGACTTTGGCAGTGATGAGTTTTAATTTTACTTTGGGAACTCTCATAAAAGGGAGAAAAAATATTTCTCTATTTTAGCCATCATTCAATATTACTTTGAAGAGCATTAGACTGGGTTAAATGGAAGAAGCAGATTCTTGTATGTTGTAACTAACCGCTATTAGATTAACTCTAAAACGAGCTAGTGCTGAATTATGCATATTTGTTTCTCCTGCTATTAGAATTATCAGCTCCGACTTTCTCCCTTGTAGTGTATTTTCTTCTCTGATTGTGTTGATATTTGTACTTCTGTCAGGTAGATGAAATGTTGAGACATGCATCTATGCCGTCAGTTGCAAGCCTGTTAAGCAATCTTCGTAGCCATGGTATATATGTAGACTTTTCTGCCTTCATCCATCTCCGTGAAATTGTTCGTTTTGTATGATCTCTCATGTTTGTGTTGCCATGTGCTGTCTATATTTCTCTTAGAATAGTGGGTGGTTTAAAGTTTTCAGCTGGCATGTTCATGGTTGCAATATGATGTTTCGTCACATATGCCTTTGTTGATTAAAAGGGTTGGTTCCTGATTTATCGTGTGAACTTTTGGGATTGACAGTTTGAGTGATACGTGCTGTGAGTTCTTTTGGATGCTTTTCTCAGTGATATTTTATGGTAGCAGATCTGGTTTCCAGTATCTTCTGGTTGTTACATTCAGACCTTCACGAGGCGCGTGTTACATCTGTACTTGAATATTTATCGTCTATGGTGGCCAGTTTAGAACCATTGCATCCACCAGCAAATGGAGGGAGAGGTGATTTAGAAAATTCCTCTTTGATTGAGAATAACTTAAAGAAAGCAAAATTTCATGTTAGGTTTAAGCGAAGAAATGGACGGGTCCGTCTGATGGTAACTTCCCTCCTCTCTCTGTGGAACCTTTTTGATTGATTAAGATAGTAGCAGACTAACATAATAGTTTTTGAACTTATATGTAGTCAGAAGAAGTTAGCATTGAGCAGTCAGGCATCAACTTTACATCTTTGTCATCGGAAGGAGCACTTAATGAAGGTCTTGTGCCAAAGGTCATAGCTTAAACTCTCTTTTTCTCCTCTCCTGACCTTCCGTCTTTTCTCTCTGAGTGTGAGGGTACACAATATACCTGCAAGATGCTTTCCTGCACTGTCTACAATTAGTATACACTGAAGAAAAGGAAAATATTCACCAAGCTTACAGTTACATGTGCTGGCAAAACTAGTCTATGCATGTATTCAGAGCACAATTTTTCTCCAGTTCTAGTTGTTATAGGTCCAGTTTAGTCTGCAGTTGTCATTTGAGGCTGAATACATGTTTTCTTTGCAGGTCCAGTTCAATTTGCAATTGTCAGAGAAAGAGCGAATTGATAGGGCTAACGTTGTACTTCCTTTTGAGCACCAAGGTAAAAATATGGAATAGGTTACAATTATGTGCTTGAACTTAGAGCTTTTCTTGGCTTCCCTTTTACATCATTTGAGGACTTTTATGATAGTATATTAGCATTGGAAGCTCGCTCTCTTTGATTGACTTTTGTTGGCTTTAGGTAATGGTAAACCTATTCAAATTTATGATGGCCGAAGATCTCTGGTGGATAGCAAGCATGAGATGAGATCAGTTGCCGTAAAAGAAAACGTGCCGACCAATGAGGACTCTGGGATGGGTGAGATTATATATTTCCGTGATTCAGATGATGAGATGCCAGATTCTGACGAGGACCCGGATGATGACTTGGATATCTGACCTTGCTCTTTCAACCTGCAATTCTGAATTCATGCCTGGCAGTGAGCTTAGGGGACGAAAGGGTGCTTAATTGTCTTGCCACTAAATTTACAGAACGATGATTAACTGTTGGAGAACATGTAAAGCGTTGGGAGGATTGCCCAAAATTGTCATTTTATACTAAATATATAAAGTAGTGCTTAAATTTTCTAAATTTGAGTGAGATCAAGGGCTAATCTACACAAAAGAGCCACAATATAGGAGTATAAATTACTGTCATTTTCTAAAATTTCTAAAATTGTGTTACAGGCCGGACTACTTAGCCATTTTTCTAGCTTACTTGTATTAGCCCATTTCATATTTTCATTTTATGTCTGAACTATCTTAGCTGGGCCATTGTATTTTAGCCCAAGTATCTGTTATATACGTTGCCTTTGTAACGAGTACGAGATATGAATGAGTAACAGAATCTTATTTTCTCTTCCTGCTCTCTGGTTCTTTCTTTCTCCCTACTCTTCTCTATTCTAAATCTGTATTGTTTCTCTATTTACTCTACTTACCTCATCATTGGTATCAGAGCTGTGATCCTGGCAAATGGCTGACGGAGTGCAAACCAGGCTTCAAAAAGATGTGGGCACCCTCCAGAAGGAGGTACAAAGGCTGGATGTTAGCATTGAGCAGACTGCTAACCAAGTCCGAGCAAAGATGTGAGCGGGGCTTGAGACTCTCAGCTCCGATATACAAAAACTGTGCTCCAATCTAGCTCAAGTAATTGCAAAGTTAGATTCTGTCTCCATTGGAGCTCAATCGGCAGAATCATCGGGTTTGGTGGCAACGAACACTACCTTGTTGGCAGAGAACCACACCCAGAAAAACTTTGACTCTCGTGTTTTCATGAAACACGCCAAACTAGAATGTCCTCGTTTCAATGGCGATGATTTTCTAGGATGGAAATTGAAAATCGAACAGTTCTTTGAAGTTGATCAAACAGAAGACCAATATAAAGTGCGGACTGTTATGATGCATTTGGAGGGTCGAGCTCTTCAATGGCATCAGCGCTTCATGCGAAGCAAGGGATCTCTCTCTGAGGTAAACTGGATTTCTTATTTAGTTGCTATGTGATCTCGGTTTTGCGAGAATGAGTTCACTGATCCAATGTCTGAATTGGTTACTCTTAAACAAGTGAATTCTGTCGATCACTATTTTGAGGAATTCGAAGGATTATTGAATTTGTTACAGCTTTCAAAAGAATATGCCCTTAGTATCTTTATTAGCAATCTTAAGCCTGAATTGATGCAGCGTGTTCGGTTGTTCAATCCCAAAACACTGAATCATGCTTACAATCTAGCTAAGCAGGTAGAGATTATGGTATTCAACTTACCTCGAAAACCCTTTTGTCCCTACAAGAATCTCGTTACAGCCCCACCAATACTTCCTACACCCCAAGCCTTACCAAACACTACCAAGCCCAACTTACCACCCTTATTACCAACGCCTTCTACCAATAGAACCCCACTACTTACCTACCCCAACACTACTAAAACACCAGCCCTACCATCCAATATAAAACCAATTCAAACCAAGCCACTTAGCCGAGCACCCACTAGGGAAGAGAGAGATGATCGCAGGAAGAAAGGGTTTTGTATGTGGTGCGGAGTCAAATTTACACCAGGACATACATGTGTGAGAGTCAATCTGTTTAGTATTTTAAAAGATGGCTCTACAGGAGTTGAAGACACTTTACCTGAATTAGAAGAATTTACGGATTGCCTGGATCATTTGGAGGAAGTATGTTCTGCAGATAACCCACCTACCATCTCTTTACATGCTCTTTTGGGTACATCTGGTCCTAGTACCATGCGAATTGTGGGAAAAATTAAGAATCAAGCAGTTATGATTCTTATTGACTCTGGTAGCACCCATAATTTTGTGGATCAGACTTTAATAGAGAGGTTGGGTTGCAACACTAGTTGCATTGACAATGTTCCTGTTATGGTAGCTAATGGAGATAGCTTACTGGTGCAAGAAGCTTGTTGTGATTTGAGATGGGAATCACAAAGGTTGGTCCAGCATACCAACTTCATGTTATTGCCCTTGAAAGGATGTGACTTAGTACTTGGCGTTGAGTGGTTAGAAACCTTGGGACCAATTCTATGGGATTTTGCAATTTTGACCATGCAATTCTCAATTGATCAGCAACCTTATTGCCTTCAAGGACATACTGCCAACTCAATACAATTGGCTTCAAAGAAGCAAGCAGCTAAGTTCTCGCAGCTCACTGCAGGCACATGTTCCCTGTTGATGCATGATACATATGATGCTCAATTATCAGCTATAGATGCTTCCGCTTATCCGAGTGATCTTCAACACCTCTTGGATAGTTACAATGGGCTCTTTGAGGTTCCTACTACCCTACCTCCTAAGAGATCCCATGATCATCAAATTCCTTTGGTGGATGAACAACAAACTGTCAAGCTGAAACCATACAGGTACCCTACCTTCCAAAAGGATGAAATTGAGAAGCTTATTACAGAGATGAAGGAAATAGGCCTAATTAGAGATAGCAACAGTGCTTTTGCTTCACCTGTGGTACTTGTCAAGAAGAAAGATGGAACTTGGAGGTTATGTGTAGATTACAGACAGTTAAATAAGCTTACAATTAAAGATAGGTTCCCTATCCCATTAGTCGAAGACTTACTTGATGAACTGGGCTCTGCTTGCTGGTTTTCTAAGCTTGATTTATGCTCAGGGTATCATCAAATCCTTATGGCAGAAGCTGACATCCATAAGACTACTTTTCGAACCCACCATGGTCATTATGAATTTCTGGTTATGCCATTTGGGTTGACAAATGCCCCATCTACCTTTCAAAGTCTTATGAACTGTATTTTCCAGCCTTTCTTGCGGAAATTTGTTCTTGTTTTCTTTGATGATATTCTAATCTATTCAACTACATGGCAGGACCATATTCAACATTTACAAGCTGTTTTTCAGACTTTGGAGCAGAATCAACTTTACTTAAAACTTTCTAAATGTGAATTTAGGGCCTGTACTGTAGAGTACTTAGGACATGTCATCAGCAAAGGGGTGGTTGCCATGGATGGGAAGAAAATTGAGTGTGTCCAAGCATGGCCAATTCCACAATCAACCAAGGAGCTTCGTGGGTTTTTGGGACTCACTGGGTACTATAGGCGGTTTGTACGGAACTATGGTGCCATAGCTCAACCATTGACTGAACTTTTGAAGAAAGATGCATTTCTCTGGAATGATACTGCTCAAGCTGCATTTGAAGCACTTAAGCAGGCTATGGTCACAACACCTGTTCTCATGCTACCAGATTTCAACAAACTCTTTGTGGTCGAATCAGATGCTTCCAAATATGGCATTGGTGCAGTTTTAAGTCAAAACGGCCATCCTATTGCCTATTTCAGCAAAGCCTTGTCTCCTAAACAGCAAACTTTATCAGTTTATGAGAAAGAAATGTTAGCCATCTTGATTGCAGTGAAGAAATGGCATTTTTACTTACTCGGGAGGCGTTTTCAGATTAAAACAGACCATCAAAGTCTGCGTTTTCTACTGGACCAGCATGTTCATACTCCTGCTCAACAAGCCTGGATTTTTAAGATGATGGGTTATGATTTTGAGCTCACATTTCGGTCTGGCTCTACTAATGTTGTCGCTGATGCTTTATCTCGCCAACCTAACTCCTTTCTTGCAGCCATTTCAATAATTGGCACAGATCTTTTGGATCGAATTAAGCACACCTGGTTACATGACCCGCATATGGTTGAGCTCATTCACAAGGCCAAGGATGCAAATGCCCAAGATAAATTCACATGGCAGGGTGGTCAACTCCGCAGAAAAGGGAAACTTGTGGTGGGAAAAGATTTAGTGCTACGCAAAGATCTTCTTCATTATTTCCATTCTTCTGCTATTGGAGGTCATTCAGGTCGAGATGCCACTATTAAAAGGATGGCTGCTGTAGTTTATTGGCAAGGCATGAAAAAAGACATTCGGCAATTTGTGAGGGCATGTTCCACGTGTCAGCAAAACAAATATGATTCTTCAGCTTATCCTGGTCTTATACAGCCTCTTCCCATCCCTACTCGAGTCTGGACAGATATTTCGATGGATTTCATTGAGAAGCTTCCCAAATCAAATGGCCAGGACACTATTCTAGTCGTAGTCGATCGACTAAGTAAATATGCTCATTTTATTGCCCTTGCACACCCATTTTCTGCCTTGACAGTCGCTCAGTTGTTCTTGAATCAGGTTTTTCGGCTTCATGGAGCACCTCAGAGTATTGTCTCTGATCGTGACAAGGTTTTTTTAAGCAGATTCTGGCAAGAACTCTTTAAACTTCTTGGCACTGAGCTCAAACATTCTTCTGCTTACCATCCATAAACCGATGGCCAAACAGAAGTTGTTAATCGCAGCTTAGAGACATATCTCAGATGTATGACAGGTGAAAGACCTAAAGATTGGACTCGCTGGCTTCCATTGGCCGAGTACTGGTATAATACTTCTTTTCATTTGGCCACAAATACTACTCCCTATGAAGTGGTGTATGGCCAGCCAGCTCCTCTACACTTACCTTACCTACCTGGTGATTCGATGGTAGAGGCGGTTAACCGCAGTCTGCAGGCTAGGGAAGCAGCTATCAAGCTTCTAACCTTCCATTTAAACAAAGCTAGAGATCGTATGGTACTGCAAGCTAACAAGAAACGCAGTGAGCGACACTTTGAAGTTGGTGACTTGGTTTATGTGAAGCTCCAACCTTATCGCCAGAAAACCATCTCCAATCGAACCTGTCTAAAGCTTGTTGCAAGGTACTTTGGACCCTTCCGGGTACTTGAGAAGATTGGATCAGTCGCTTATAAACTTGATCTGCCACCTACAGCTCGAGTCCACCCTGTTTTTCATGTCTCACAGTTGAAGAAGCACGTTGGCCACACTCCAGTCCAGCAACACTTACCTTTACTGGACCCTGATGGAATGATTGCCAAGGAACCATTGGCTATCTTAGACCACAGGTTGGGCAAACGTAGAGGTCGTGCTGTAACAGAAGTCCTGGTTCACTGGAGCAACCACTTTCCAGAAGATGCAACGTGGGAATGTTTGTTTGACTTGCAGCAGCGATATCCTGATTTTCATCATTGAGGACAATGATGCTTTGAAGAGGAAGGCAATTGTTACAGGTCGGACTACTTAGCCATTTTTCTAGCTTACTTGTATTAGCCCATTTCATATTTCCATTTTATGTCTGAACTATCTTAGCTGGGCCATTGTATTTTAGCCCAAGTATCTGTTATATACGTTGCCTTTGTAACGAACACGAGATATGAATGAATAACAGAATCCTATTTTCTCTCCCTACTCTCTGGTTCTTTCTTTCTCCCTACTCTTCTCTATTCTAAATCTGTATTGTCTCTCTACTTACTCTACTTACCTCATCAAATTGAACGTAACAATAATTGCTATAAATCCCAATTTTTTTTTCTCATTTATTCGCAGATCACATGGTAATATCTTTTAAATCAAAATAAGTATCGATTACATCCACTTATCTAATGACGCTATTGATCACAGTCTATGGCTCCAGGTCCTCTCCTTAGAAAATTCTCACACCCTTTTTATACCCTTTCTTCCCTTTACCCCACAAAATTCACACACTTCAATTTTGCAGCGGTAATATCATTCAATTTTCCCGCCACCCCATTTAAATTTCTCAAACATTTCTCTTCAACCGGTGATTCAACCATCTTGCAGACCGTCAATTTTGATTCTTTCTTTGGTAATCTACTGGATAATTCGACCCAGAAAACTGACGTAACCCAAGTCCATGCTAAATTATTCCTTCTTGGTATCCATATAAACGGCTTTTTAATCACAAAACTCGTTCATTCGGCTGTTAACCTCGGAGAAATCAGCTATGCACGTAAAGTATTCGATGAATTTCCGGACCCAGATGTGTTTTTGTGGAATGCTATCATTAGAGGTTATTCTAAGTACAATATGTTTGCTAATGCTATTGAAATGTATTCAAGAATGCAAATTTTATGGGTTAGTCCCGATGGTTATACTCTCCCTCATATTCTTAAAGCTTGTGGGGTGTTGTCGGATTTTGAAATGGGGCGGCGTGTTCATGGGCAGATATTCAGGCTTGGGTTTGAAAAGGATGTATTTGTGCAGAATGGGGTTGTTGCATTTTATGCGAAATGTGGGAAAATTGAGAGTGCTAGCGTTGTTTTTGATGGGTTAGAGTTTAGGAATGTTGTGTCGTGGACTTCAATGATTTCAGGGTATGCTCAGAATGGACAGCCCATAGAGGCTTTGCGGGTTTTTTATGAAATGCGGGTAATGGGAGTTATGCCAGATTGGGTTGCTCTTGTGAGTGTTATTAAGGCGCATACAGATGTCGAGGATTTGGAACGTGGGAAATCTATTCATGGTTGTGTGGTCAAGATGGGGCTTGAATTTGAGCCTGACTTACTCATTGCGTTGACTGCTATGTATGCAAAATGTGGCCAAGTGATGGTTGCCAGATTCTTCTTTGATCAGATGAAGGTTCCTAATTTGATTTTGTGGAATGCCATGATCTCTGGTTATGCCAAGAATGGCTATGCAGAGAAAGCTGTAGAGCTTTTCTGCAATATGATTTCTAACAATATCAAACCTGATTCAATAACTGCTAGGTGTGCTGTTGTAGCTTGCGCGCAACTTGGTTCCCTTGAGTTAGCTAGATGGATGGACAACTATATCAGTAAAAGTGAGCATAGAGATGATATTTTTGTCAACTCAGCTCTTATTGATATGTTTGCCAAATGTGGACATATTGATATGGCTCGTATTGTTTTTGATAGAACAAATGATAAAGATGTTGTTGTGTGGAGTGCCATGATTGTGGGATACGGACTACATGGTAGGGCACAAGAAACCTTAGACCTATACCAATTGATGAAGCAAGCTGGTGTTTGCCCTAACGATGTCACTTTCCTTGGACTTCTCACAGCTTGCAACCATTCGGGTCTTGTAGAGGATGGATGGCGACTTTTCCACTGCATGAAAGACTATGGAATTCAGCCCCGCCACCCGCATTATGCTTGTGTGGTTGATCTTCTTGGACGTTCTGGTTATCTAGATCAAGCTTATGATTTCATTATGAACATGCCAATAGAACCAGGTGTATCAGTGTGGGGAGCACTTCTAAGTGCTTGCAAAATTCATCGCCATGTTACACTTGGAGAGTATGCTGCAGAACAGCTTTTCTCACTAGAATCTTATAATACAGGGCATTATGTGCAGCTCTCAAATCTCTATGCTTCTGCTAGAATGTGGGATCGTGTTGCAAAGGTACGAGTTTTGATGAGGGAGAAGGGGTTAAGCAAGGACCTAGGATATAGTTCGATTGAGATCAATGGGAAGCTTGAAGCATTTCGTGTAGGAGACAAATCACATCCAAAATCTAAGGAGATTTATGAGGAACTTGGGTCATTGGAGAGAAGGTTGAAGCAAGCTGGATTCATTCCACATACAGATTCTTCCTTGCATGATTTGAATTATGAAGACATGGAGGAATCCCTTTGTAATCATAGTGAAAGGTTAGCAATTGCCTTTGGGCTAATAAGTACTGCACCAGGAACGACACTTAGGATTACAAAGAATCTGCGGGGATGTATTAATTGTCATTCGGCCACCAAGCTTATCTCAAAGCTTGTTAACAGAGAGATAGTTGTGAGAGATGCAAACCGTTTTCATCATTTTAAAGATGGAGTTTGTTCTTGTGGAGATTATTGGTAAGAAGCACAAGCTGTTTATATTCAGCATGAGAATTCTGCTCTGTTTAGCTAACCTATGCGAAGGCAGCTTATACATTTTTCATGAAATATAGTTTGTATCTGATATGAAATTGAGAAAATCAGGTTACTTGCACAAGTTCTTTTTGGTCCGATGAATGTGGTACACTATGAAGGGTGGCTCTTCTCTTCCTTCATTATTTTTGAGTATGTTCTAGAAGATTTGATGGGCTAATATTCCTAACAAGATTTGATTTGAAAGGAGAGGTCAGTTCACTTCCTACTGCATCATATGCCAGACTTCATTTTCAAAATGGAAGCAATGAAGGATGCCATTGCACATCGCAACCTGCAGGCAAGTGATAACATAAAAAATTGTAAACTAATATCTTAAGCCTGTATCTTGGGTGGGTTTATTTGATTTAAGCAGTGTCTATGATCCTTTTTGATGGGAAAGTGACATTCATCGTTAATAGTGCTGAAAAAGTTTGAAATTCTTATTGAATCAAAGAAAATTACAAAACGATTTAAGAGAACTAAAACGAATAACTTTACATTGCTAGTGAAGGAGGAATTTATTTCCTTTAGCATACATGGTGATGATTAAGTCATTTAGCTAAGGCTAATTCATTATTTTACGGACTTACTGTTAGAAATTTGCAAAAAGAAGCTTCTTAGGTCAAGTTTAAACAAGACTTAAACAAAATGCCTCGCTTGGTATTATCAATATAAGGTTATAGTTTCAGCTTGATATCTAGAACTAATTTGATTTCATAAAAGCATGTCATATATCTTTAACCTACAGAGACAGTAAAGTAGATCACATAATTCTACCAGAAACATAGCGATCACATAATATCTATGGGAAGAATGCTTGTTTTTGCCTTTGTATAACTTGTTCAATAAGGTAAAAATTTCAACCAAGGGTCCTGCTCATTATTCTCTTGTCTTTATTTTTTTTCTCTCTTTTATGTGTGTGTGTTGTTCGTGCGTGTGGATAAGTTGCTCATTATTCTCAGCAATTGAAAACCCTATAAGAACTTTTGGCAGGCTATGTCTACAAAGGGCACAGATAGATATGTATGCTGATTTCTGTCTTGCTGGTAGACTTGTCAAATTAACAATGGTTTTTAGTTATCAAAGGTTGAAATTCCCGTGGAAAGATAAGATATGGTTCATTCCCTTGACCTTTGAAGTAGAGAATTAGTCCATCCTACTAACTCTCTTTATTCCCCAAAAAGTTTAGGCTAAAGTTGCTAGATGCCAAACATATTCTAGTTGCTGATATCCTGCATCATAATTTTGGTTAATTAAGTTGGCATTGAGAATAAGCCCATGAGTAGTGCCTCATGGGGATGAAATTTTGAATAGTTTTGATTAAGACTGTGTGATAATTTAAAATATTGCTGATCAAACCTGAATGACAAGCAGTAATCACAGGAAAGATAGAATTTTAGATTTGATAAACTCTTGAAGTAGAGGGTGGTTGCCTTATAAAAACCCAACGTAGCCTCATACTTTGGTATGGATGAAGTAATTTTTCCTGAGAATGGAGAAGTTTTTAACTTCCCTCAAAGGCTTCCAATATTCTAAGCTGTTGTCAAAATCAGATGCAGAACATTGGGAGTCTTCGAGGGGAATTGAAGACTGACTCCTTGAGTTCAGTGATGCTTCTTTCTGCCGAGTAATATAACTAATAAGTGTTTTTGCCTCTTTATTAATGGAGCTGCAAGAACAAGCATGCTCTTAATATGCGCTTGACTTTCCAGTCTCCATTATTTCTGTTGAACTTGTGGTCCTGATATATACATGCAAATATATGCATAGCATCTCTGAACTAAGGTCCAAAATTTTAATTATGTCCAGGACAGGAACAACTGAATGAGGTATGGTTGCTATTTGCTGTATTCTTTAATACATTTAAAAGATATTTAGAGACACAGATGCATATGTTCCTTGAGAAAACTTGTACGATCTTGGTGCCTTTTTTTTATATACATTTCTTAAACTGTTTATGCTACATTTAGTTCATCTTCCCACTGAGGGGTAAAAATTAAATTTTTAGATAAAGTGACAAGTCGAGTATGTTTACTAAAACAAATCTTTTGACATAGTAATTGCTCACACCAGGCAGAGAGCATCTGTCCCAATCTTTGATGGCCTGAAAAAAAGAAGAGACAATGTTTTTAGTTTATCACTTCATTTACAGCATTATTTTTATGATAATGTATTTTCTGCAGCTACAACATGCTTTTATCATCTGGAAGACAAAAACCATTTAAATTGTTTACTTAGTGTCTTGCCAGACCCAACAACATGAGATGGTGGTGGAAAAATATTAATCACAAGGTTATTCAATTGAATTTAAGTTGCACTATTTATCTTGAGTTTGGCTCATCAAAAGTCCATAAAATTCTTATAACTGATTTCCATTTTCATCAACAAAAACTTTCAATGTTTGAAGATTTCAAACCTCAATAGTATTCTCACTGAACAAATGAATATACTCAATTCATTGGGCTAGCTTTATTGAGATTAATACCAATGTTTAAAGATTTTAATTACCTGTATTCGTCTTTGTAACCGACTAGTTATATTAGGAGAATTTCATTGCTTGTAAGTCAAGTGTCAGTGCAAATTGAAAATTGATGCTAAAATTAGGTGCTCTCAGGTCATCTTCTTTGGTTGATTTCAGTTCTGTACTCAAGTTCTTATCTGCCAATTCCAAGCATTATTTCCAAGAATCCATGGTACCTATGGATTGTGTAGTATGAATTTGTTACTTTTTTTTTCAAGAGAAAATCACAGAGAGTGCAATTTTTCAACTTGAAAATTCTTTTTCTTGCACATAGGTAGTTTAAAGAAGGCAAACCTTGGTTGCTGAGCATGTCCACTCAAGCTTAACCGAGAAAAGTTGGAATTTGGACTAAAAAGGAGAGTATTGTCTGAACTCCCAAGGCCAAGGCTGAGAATAGTCAGAATGCCCGGATGGTTGAAAAAGAGTAAGAGTACCATATTGTAGCATAGAGCTTAGTGAAATGGGAAATATTTTGCATAATTTAGTGAAGTGGACTGGGTGTCTGTTGGACTGCTTTAACTAGTTGCAAGTGTTTGCGGGAATTTTATGTATAGCTAATCATACTTAGGAAGAATATAATTAAGGTTTAGGAGAGGTGATAGATGGTGAAGAAATGCAGACTATATTCTCTAATAGTTGTTTAAAGTTTCTCGGACCCTTTGAAAAAGAAGCTGCACCTATTGAAATTGCATATAGTCTATAAGCAAATTACAGAAACGTGGCCAATTTTCCATGGCAAAAACCAGAAAATGAAAGTAAAAACCAGTGAAAGCATGAGATCTAATGACATGGACGAATGATAGGTCTCATTTTTGTTGGTAAACAGGCGATTGAGTGTCTCTACCTTGTCAACTGAGTTAGACTAATGTAATAAGGAGCACTTTGGGAATGAAATTCTGAATGTATTAGGCCGATGGGAGATCGGGCCACCTCTTTAAGATCACCAAGCAAGAATGGAGATCGGACTTGAGCAAAGCTTAGGGTTATTGGCCTGACTATTATGTTTACGTAACCCCCATCCCCAAAAAATGTACGGTTAAAATTTTCATTTCCTCTAATCATCCTCTTCGTACGTTTGAGAAAATTTGATTTCAGCAGATGAATTTCAGTTGAGCTCTTGCTCCACCTATTGCCAGATTTCATTTTCAGATATATGAAAGGAAAGAACCATATACGTACGTACCGGAAGAAAGTACACGTTGAGCTGAAGGAGAAAGTTGAGCTGAAAAACATTACAAAAAGAACAGTAACTCAGTAGGTTAAATTCACTGGAACTTTTGGTTGGTTTCTGCAATTTGAATATAGCATCCATCTTTTTTTCCCAAAAAAAAAAAAGAAGCAAGAAAGTAGAAAAGATTTCATTGTTATCAAAAAGGAATACCTATTATTACCTTTCTGCTGTGCGGTGTGCATGTTGAACCCCAACACAAGAGGAATTAGACTTTGTGATTATTACTATTATTTATTTTTTTTTAACCAAGAGTTCCAAGTCTTATATATTATACTTAAGACTAATCTCTTTTAGGTAGGGATGCTATTTTTTTTTTTTTTATTTTGGGATATATATATATACAGTGATAACGAACCTGTAACACAAGAATAATTACTACCTTGCATGAGTTTTGTGTTCCATGATTATATATACTAGTGTGGCTGCCCGTGCTAACGCTGCGGATATATATGAAAATTTGTTTGATATATATTTCCCTATATAATCAATGTAGATGTATAACACTGGTATTTCACGAACCAATAAATATGCATAATATTGGCAATTGGCTTTCAACACATGTGCAAAAAAAACCTTTGTACATAAAGCAATTTAGGCAAAATGATATGATATAATTATAATTAACCATTGAGTATTTAGATAAGTAATTATTAATAATATTTCACTTTCCAAAAATAAAAAGCGAGATAGTGCTAAGGGAATACATCATTAAAGTATCATTGGCTCCACAGGATATTTAAAATGTTTGTTGGAGCATATAAACAAAGCTATCCGTTGTCAAAAAGAACCTGAAATTCAGTCCTTCCGAGTTGCAAAAAGGGAGTTAGCTATTACTGTGTTTATCTCTTTCACAGTAAGCCTAGTCGCCAAAGATTCTTCAGGTACTGTACATAATATTTGTCTTTTTAGGTCTTCACCAATTGAGTATGTGGTAGAAAGGGAAAAGAGAAAGCCTGTCACAGTGACATATACAAACAAACAAATTAACTAATATATTTTATATATAGGATAAGCATACACTTCAATATAGTCTGTCACTATCCAATTGAATCTCAATTAAATAAGATTTTACATATGGTCTCAATTGTTTTTCTATCCAATAATATTGCTATTTGCTATAGCCCCTAGTAGTAGCCACTTTTAGATAAAAGAGAATGGCTTTTTGGCATAAAGAGTTCCACCAAAATATGAGAAATGTAAGATGCAGTACAAATCAAAATATTACCTTCATGGTCTGTGATAGCTACTCTTAAACCTGCAACTTTCACAACCTTAATTGTATTGGACTTTGTATGACTGAATTAATTTTAGCCTTTATTTTTTCGCATTATAATAGTAGAAAGAATAAGACATAAGAAAAGATTAAACCTTTAAAGTAGCTTTATAACAAATTAAAGGTCTTTTAGTATAATCAATCACTTTTAGTTAATTTTCTTCTTAAAGTAGTATATTCAAGGTTACTTGTATATACCATTATTGTTGGTCTAAAAAACCTAAAGTCAAAAATGAATTTGAAATTAGACCTTCTAAAACCTTCAGTAACATGGACATTCAAGGCCTTAGACTTTTTAAGATTATATTATTATTTTGCTAGCACCAAATGACAATTCTAATTATTTTAACAGGAATAAGTTTAAGAATAGTAAAAGATATATTTGCTGGAAAGATCAATAAATTCATTCTTAAGAAGCAATATCTCTTATTTTCACTATACACATTATTTTCTACAACTAATGACACGAAGGAAAAAAAGATTTAAAAAATACAAAAAGAGATAAGAGTAATATTTACCAAATAAAGTGGCTCAAAATTTGGATAATAAATTCTTTTCAAAACATCGTGGCAAGTACTTTTGAATTTGAATAAAAAAAATTAGCTTAAAAGAAAGAGTTAAGATTATTAATTTATTTAAATCATAAAATGTGTTAATCATCAATAGCTAGCATATATAAATTGATTTGAAATAGCAATGAATGAGCCAAAAGGCTAAGAAAATATTAATGGAAAAAACACACACAAATATCTTCTATGATCTAAACAAAAATATATATCAACCATAATTTTAAAAAAAATACAACAAAATAAGTGATGCTAATACCTGTCAATAAATGATATTGTCATTTGCCCAACCGGTTTCCCCTCTCTTTCTTTTGTTTCTTCCTTCTCAATTCTTCTATTTTGTCACTCCTAAAACCCAATGACAATAAAAAAAATTAAAAAAGAAACAATTTCTTCAATTAAAAAGACACAAAAAAAAAACTCAACAAAGAAAGGAGAGAGGAAACCCATCTCCACTATCATGCACATTTCTTCTTTGAGTTATGCTATGGAGAATAGAGAGAGACAGAAGAGTGAATGGTTAGAAAAAATAAAAGAAAAATATTTAATTTTATAAAGAAAAAACATTCATATATTTAATAAATTGAAAAAAAATTAAAAAGAAAAAAATTGATGATGTGGACAATCTAGGAGAGCTTTTTTGAGGATAACTTTAAATGTATGTATGTATAGATAATTAAACAAATTAATTGACTTCAGAGCAAATTGTGCAAATAGTTAGTCACCTACATATATTTTGGCTTAATACCCTTGTTGCCCGCCTAAACTTTTCACTTTTTGTCATTTTGCCTCCTAAACTTTTGTTTTTGATGTTTTGCCCCTGAACTTTTATTTTGAATACCTGTTGCCCCCTTTGTTGATGGAAAATGGACGATGCCGTTATGATGCTGACGTGAAAGTTTCATGTCATATGACCATTCCACGTGGCTTGTCATGTCATTTTGTCACTATCAAGTCGAAAGGTTTAATACACATTTTATCCCTTAAATTTTTAATTTTTTGTCATATTGCCCCCAGTACTTTATTTTGGACATTTTTACACCCTTAGATTGCTTGATTTGCATTCTTTTAACTTTTAAATTTTTGATTAGTTGATAGTACCGTTCGTGTTTGATGTTTGGTGTTGTCTAGAAAATGTAAGAAAATCTAGAGTGTTTGATGTTTGGTTGTCTAGAAAACACAATAAAATCTAGATAAAATAAAAATTCAGAGGGTAAAACATCCAAAATAAAAGTACAAGGCAAAAATTTTTAAAAGTTCAGGGGGGGGTAAAATGTGTTTAAATCCTTGCATGGAGCATCTGACGTGGTATGGGCATTCGACATGGAATTCCACATCCACATCAAAATGGCACCGCCATTTTTTTTATTGACGGAGGAGGTAACAGATATTCAAAATAAAAGTTCAGGGGGCAAAACGTCAAAAATAAAAATCCATATTTTTGTCACAATATTGTCTCAAATTCATGTGTGATCACACGATTTGATCGATCCAAATTAAGCTATAACAATATTGGTGCGTGCTTTGTGGACATGAATTGATTAATGAAGGACTAATCATTTAAAACAATTTTGAAATATGGGTTAAAAATGTGTGCAGAATTTCTAAAATCGTCAATGAATCAAAAACAACATCGTAAAAATTGTTTGGGACTAATTATGTCTCTAATGCTGTAATGTTTTTGCTTCACACTTAGCTACATATATTCACACACCTCATGATGAGAGGTGGTATGGTTTGGGACCAACGCGACTCGAATAGAATTATAAGTCACAAACGGATATAGATACCTGTGATTATACAAAAAAAAAAAAGGTGACATGGTTTTTCAGGCTTTCAACAAAATAAGATCATACAATGATTTGAAGGGATATTTCCGAGGGCTACAAGAAAAAACTAGCAGAAAATATCAGTAGGGTACGTAGGAATAATGGTAAAATATGAACAACCCCAGGGTTATCGGCAATTATATATTCTTCCTTGCTTCAAACCTTCCCTATAAAAACTTTTTGTAGGCTATGGATTCCAAGGTCACTGTAATTGGATATATAGGTGTACGTAGTGTGGTTTCGCTGTTCTTGCTAGTAGATTTGTGAAATTAACAATTAATGTTTTAATAAGTATATATATCCAGCAAAGGTTGAAATTCCATGCCTGCATGAAAGAAAAATATTCACTTGACCCTTCGAGTACAGAATTGGTCAATTCATTATTCTCCCAAAAGCTTTATTCTATTCTATAGTTATAGTTAATTATGTGATGCGAAGCATGTGGTTTCCATGGCTAATAATTGTCTTTGGAAATTTACACCATATCGATTGATGCTCATTAGGTATAATTAAGCATGGCTGAGATTTTGAATAATTGAGACTTGTAATGGATTAAAGATTTGGGAATCAAACCTGAAAGACACAAAGTAATTATCCAAGGAACAAATGCTGATAAATTTGGAATCTCTAGCTGGTTGATTTGTTTGTTTGTTTGTCTTTTTAAAGGCCATGCACGTACGTGTCCCTTATTTAAACCCCATGCAACCTCTTCTATTTTTGGTGAGGAAATGGAGAAGTTTTTAACTACCTCAAAGGCTTCCAATATTCCAAAACCCTAATCCAAAGTGTAAGTTTGGGGATATTGGAATGTTGGAAGTCTTTGAGGCAAATTAAAGGCTTTGATCTTAGAGCTGTGGCTTCTGGCTTGTTCATACTTCCATCAGTAGTGACTGTATTTTCGGTCACCAACTCACCATACAAATGGAAGTTTCCATTTCTTCTTCTTCTTCTTCTTCTTCTTCTTCTTCATTTTTGAAGAAAATCCATGTTACTTCTTTGATGTTTAGGACAAAATTAGAAGACAGAGCCGGTACCCCTTCTAGTATATTTGCTTATTGTGCTGAAGGGTGTATTTCTTTCAGGAAAATGATAATTGACCCGTTGGATCCTCTCCCGCCTTAGTGCTCGCCACTCGCCAGACTTGGCATCTATTTCCTTTGACCAATTGGTAGCAAGAGTGAGTTAACAGATGTTACGGGAAACAAAGTGAGACCCCAAAACAAAAAGCCACATCAGGCGGACACTGAGACAGGACATGATTTGGCGGGTCAGGTAGCAATATTATGAAAGAAATGAGTAATTTCGTAAGGACAGAATTTAATTATATCATTTTTCTTAAGTGCTATTCATGTTAATAATTATGAAAATCTTGTCAAGTGTCTATTTACACTATAAATTATTTAACACCCTTTTAATACCGTTAAAAGTAAAAAAAAAATTTCTTGAATAATTTTTATTTTTTTATTATTCTTTCTTTTTATGAGAAAAATACATATCACAAAGTTTAACCTCAAATTTTAAATAAATAACTATTTAAGGGTAAGTTTTTAATTTTAAAATAAATATTGTGGTAGGGTTTTAGAAAAAAGAAATTTTATTACGTATCACAAAATTTAGCCCTAAATTTTAAATAAGTTAGTCATTTAAGGGTAAATTTTGGATATTAAAATAAATATAGTGTAGGAATTTAGAACAAAAAAATTGATTGGAGTTTTTAAAATAAATATATTGTGATAAAATTTTAGAAAGAAAAAAGCACAAGAGGAATAAAAAAAAGACAACAAAAAAAAGTTAACGGTATTAAAAAGGAGTTAACTAGTTAATGATGTGAATGGATACTTGACAAAGTTTTAATAATTACTAACATAAAAAGCACCTAAAAAAAAGGATATAAGTCTTGTCCATTTCGTAATTGAGGGCTTTTATCCAATGTCAAATAACTGAATAAGTTTCATTGACATTTTGAAAGCCACAAAAACGGAGTCGTTTCACCGCCCCAACAACAAAACCTCCCACACTAACCCCAGTGACCAACAAATTTACATGTCTTCAGTTATACTCATCAAATTCAGAAAACTATAAGCACTCCATCAAGGGCTTTTATGTAATTTAAACCAACTTTACTGGCAAATTGTTTCTTTTTTCATTTTTTTTTTCATGGTAAGATAATATGCCAGAAAAAAAAATGCACTGCATCAAAATTAATTTTGTTCCTTTACAATCACAATCAAGAGAAGAATAAACCCAGATAACTTTATATATAATTCATAAATGAAATCTGACCCCAAGTGAGAAGGGTTACAAAAGAATGAAGCCAATCTGATAGTGCAACATAGCACACTACCAGTACTGTATGAATTCAATCAAAATGTTCCGGAGAAGAATGCCCTACTACATCAATGAACATATACACCGGACAACGGGTGGATAATGTACCATTGCTATACCAATAAGAACTTAAACCAATTCTCTGAACCTGAAATGAAAGTACAAGCAAGAGAACTAATTTGAGATCGAAAAATGCGAGTATGCTTCCTGTGAATGCAATAAAACTTAGATAATAGACTGAAAACTGCATTAGAAGTTGAATTACCCCAAGCGATATTCTTAAAATTTCATGCATAATACTTAATCCTCTCTCTAGGTCCCATTTGAGCAAAATCAAAGGTTCAAATGTTTTGAATGTTTATTCTTAAAATTGACAGCAACTTTATCAGTTGGTAAGCCAGAAATACATCTCAAGGTACGCCACAATGAAATGCTAGAAAGAAGATGATAACTCCTAGTCAATATCAGGTAACATTTTCCCATATATCAACTCAACATTGGCTTGCAGTACATCCTAGCAATGCTGTATAAAGAGGCATGCCACTTAACAACAATCTTATCAATAACACTGCAAATAACCATTATTGAGTCTCCTTCGATGTGCATGCTCAGCTAGCCTTTTTCTAACCAAAAATTACCTAGGAGGGCCTAAGATTGGATGATAGAGTAAAGCAAGACTTGTTAACTGTCAGAGCAGCCAAATGGTATAAAAACAAGACCATGAATTTCAAACAGATTTCAACCATGACAAAGACCTTACTTTGTTATCAGGAACTACATTCTAAATGATGAATTGAAAGAACCTCAATTTCATATTTCCATGAGAAACAAAAATGTACTATACCAAATTGAATCTATTTTCAGTTCTTTTCTGGAAAGCAGGATGTACCTCAAGATAAGATGACAAGTCCTACATACATCGCTCCAGCAAGAAATATAAATGATATCATTCCCCTGCAATCAGTGTTCAAAACAAATTTTGAGCAGCACAGCAGCAATAATCATGATTCACTATTCTTGCTCAGTCAAAGCTTAAAGTCTCACCATATAACTCCCCATCCAACTCCATTGCAAGGGCAAGGACAAATTTCTGCAAACTTCTCAGCATCACTGGAGTGTACTCTTCGAGATATTAGATCATCGTAGATGTCTATGCAAATAATATTCAAGTCAGCTTACACTTAATTCTTAACTCCGATAACAACAATTGGTTTATAAGAAAGAAGAAAAAAGAAGAGGTAGCAGAAAGACTGGATACACACCGTAAACTGAAAACCAACTGTTCATGACACCTGCAGTTTCCAAATTAAACATAAGTGGCACTTCTTTCAGAGAAGAGATAAGAAAATGAAATTATTCTTTGGAAATGAAAAGGCATAATATGACAAGACAAGCATATACCGATGAAGAGAATGACATAGCGGAGAATACGAACTTTCGTCTTTTCTTGTAAAAGCCAAATTACAGCAAGGAAAATAATAAAACCTGAGGAATACAATTCATAGATTAAAAAATTTTAAGCAGTTAACTCATGGTTATAACTGTATTCGTATACAAGTCAGAAGGTTATGAGGGAACTTACCAATGCAAAGTCCTCGAAGCGTCCACTGTTGGAAGAATTGTACACATCAAAAGTTAACGGCTTGAAAGCTCTCCTTAAAAGAATATAAATTAAAAGATAAAGAAAGGAAGCGGCAGCCGCATATGAATACTGACTTTTATTAGGAAGTAGTAACTACTTGACGTCTTACATTTTTGGCATAAAAGAGCACAACAACCAGAGCAAGAAGAAAACAACCAGCAGCTATTCTTGCAGTGACAAGATTTGTGGAGGCAAGAATTAAAGCCATCCCCCAAAATGATGAGCCAAGATCTGGATGCAGAAGCAATTGTAAATCCATGCATGTCACTAAAAAGGAGCTTGCATCATATGAAAAATCACATCGTTGGAAAAGGACACAATAACAAGCTTAAAATGAATGGTAAGCTAATTTTACAGGGAAAGAAAGGATGGACAAGAAAAATGCAAAAGAAGTCTTTTAAAAAGAAACGAAAAAAAAAACACACAAACAAAGAAAAGCGAAAAAGAAGTCCTAATCTTCACTGCCCATCTCTCCAGAAGTGGGGAGTCGTCCTGTTGGTGAGACATCAGGAACATGGAGAACATAGGCAATCAACCACGACAAATTCGCACTCAAGTTAGACATGCCTTGACACATCCACATACAGATTACAAACAATATAAATTTTGTTTCCAGTAAAGAAAGGGGAAGAGGAAGCAGAAATGCAGGATGTTTCAATATTGGCTAATAAACAAACATGTCTTTGGCATATACTGTCTAGAATGATGTTGCAAAACATACCACGTAAACAAGTATGTTATATGAGAAGAAAATACTTACATCCAGCAGGCAAGATCAACCAATATATACCACCTCGTGTCTGTGTCACTCCACCTTCATTTGCATGAACCTGGATCCCTTCTACCTGCATGTTAAGTAAATAGGAATATTGATCATTGAGCACACCATATTGAAGGACTAAGCATTAGCAGGGTGAGTTGTCATCAAACTACGCCAACTTTGAAACAAAAACAACTTGAAATTAGCTCAAATATGAAAGTAGAGCAGAAGATTTGATCAAGAAGAGCCAGTGACATTGCACCCCATAAAATTGAGTACATACTCAATCTTCACTTCATCTGACCATCCCACCAACATATAGAATTCATAGCAGAGTAGACAAACAATATCACATTGCATACATGTTTTACACCTTAAATAATGTATGGTAAAGGCCAGAGCTTCTTACATGACCACAGGTGAGTTTGCAAGCGATTGCATGACTTGCTTCATGCAAGAACACTGTGATGAGCTTAAAAGGCGTCAATAGTACCGTCCTCCACAGCTACAAGAATCCAAGGAGAAATTAAGGCAAATCATAAAGTTGAACAAGCATAAGAAAACAGTTCAAAACTAAGAAAAGAGAAGGAAGAAAAATTAAAATGCAAGCCAATTCTACTATATTTGCCTACTAAGTATACAATAGTGCTATATCCATACACATAAAAGAATTTGATTTTATTTAAGTCTACCCCATCTTTGAACAGAGAGTCAGCTAAAATTTAAGCCGCCCATAAAATTCCTCCTGGAAAATTTTCTCAGCTAGTAGAAGTTGGGTTGGATTCATTCATATCATCTTTATTCGCAATATTACCTCTTATGAACACATTTCCAGCTATTATTACAAAACTTATCATAACTCAAGAGTTCTTCCAAAAGACAATCACAAATTACTCCAATTTGCAAATCAAGGAAAACGTCAACTTTCGTTACATTTTAATCTAATTCGGATCAGCATCAGTCATTTCACCATAACAAGAAACTATTTAAACTAAAACTAATAATTGCAGTTCGGTCAACTTAAACCCAGATGCTGTTTCTGACTAACTCTCCCATCACCAACATAGAAGGAACTCTTACTAAAATTTACCCTTTTTCTAGTCTTAACTTCTTTCAAGAACAAAAAGAAGAGCAGAGTAAACTAACGATCTTTACATCGAAAGAAAAACCAAGGAAAAAACTTACAGCAAGAATGACAACAGTGAAGACACCAATTGTCACCAGAAAAGCGACTTGGTCATGGTTGCAGCACCTTTTCAACTCCCAATTCGCCATTTTCTCTGCTTTACTTCGAAAACTAAAAAGAACCCTTTTTCTTATGGGGGATTTTTGTTTGGGGTTTGAGAAAGTGAAAGAGAAAAGAAGGGGAAAGGAGAAAGAAAGTACGAAAGAAAGTTACTTGTAGAGGGAAATGACAGAAGAATAATTACTTTGCTCTTTCTATTTTTATATCGTTGATTGGAATGTCAAAGGACCAATTGCCTTGCGTCTTTCAAACTATACGGATTAAGGAAAAAAAAATTTACAAAATTATTGTCTGTTTTGTTTTTGGTTGTCGTCTTGTAGGTGAAGAAGTGTAAAAGACCAAGTCATGATTGGGGGACAACTGTTCGACCAATGAAATGTGAACTAGTTTTGTTTCTCGGGTGGAATTATAAATAAGGGTGATTGAAAGAAAATAACGAGACTTTGTTGCCAATGGGAGAGTAATTATAAACAAGGAGCTATCAAAGGATTCAAAGCGGACACGGTTATAGGTATTGGTAACTTTCCTTGTCCCCTGTATGATATGATGTGGATGCAACCATGCACTTGTTTTTGGGTTGTCAAAATTAGTTAGCAATTGCTGGCATTAGTTACGTTTTGTCCTTAATGAACTAAATTAAGGGAACCGATCTTAACATCTAAAATTTTAATTTAGAGAAGAAAGATTCGAATCTAATTTTTTGAATAAGAGAATATATAGTATATCCGTATCGTAATATCTCATCTATGATTTAAGGGTTCCAAGATTTCCTTACTTCCATTAATGAAAAATGTTAAAAAATGAGAAGTATCGGCAAAATCAAACTAAGATTAAAATCCATGATGAACCATCCACGGAGTATTGAGTAAATGAACAAGAATATGGAGGACTTTGTAATGGTAAATGACGTTGAAGGCATAAATGATTCTTGAAGCATTCAACCAAAAATTTTGCGAAGTAGTTTTGGACAAACATTGACAAGGTAAACATATCGTAATAAGCAGTTGGTCAAAATTTTGAAAGCGTGTAAAACTAAAAACATGAATGAATTTGACCAGCTAGTCTCAGAATTCCCAATTTTAACATATAAGTTACATGTAAGAAAACCATATCATTTTCTATTTTCAGCTTTGTATTCACTTCTTCATAGTCCTAATATGGGAAACAACAATTAAGTATCACTCCACCCACTACCATGGTTAAAATTTTAGCTAGCCCCGTCGCTGCCCTTGCCCATTGTCGTGCTACCCTACCATAGCTTCATCGGATTGCCAAACCAGAAGAGATGTAAGAAGTGTTTTAAAAAGAAGGAAGTTTATAGTAGCTGAGCTAAGTGTAGTAGAAGCTGCTGAGATGAGACTTAAAGAAGAGGAATTGAGATAAGAAAGATTCTGTTTGACATAGATGTTTTGGTGGCTGCAACTGATAACTTCTATGGCACAAATCTTCTTGGAGGGGGAGGGTTTGGCACCGTATATAAGGTAGTTTCCAACTTCTTTGTAGTTACGCAAGTTCTGTTTTCTCCTTTTTG
Source organism: Microcos paniculata (assembly GCA_030664755.1). Classification (NCBI taxonomy): domain Eukaryota; kingdom Viridiplantae; phylum Streptophyta; class Magnoliopsida; order Malvales; family Malvaceae; genus Microcos; species Microcos paniculata. The sequence goes on from CP131462.1 coordinate 11,936,769, forward strand.
TTTTGAATTGTCTTTCTCTTGATGCAAATTTAAGAATTAAATTGAATATGCCCTATGATTTTGAGTTTGGGTTATATTCTTTTGATTCAGTAAAACCATATGGACCAAGTCATAACATGTCGAAGCAACAATTAATTTCAGGGGATACTGCCTAATGGAGAAGGAATTGCGGTCAAGAAACTTGAAGCTAATTCAAGAAAAAGGAGGAAAGAGTTTGAAGCCAGGCTGCTGTTAAAAATGCAACACAGAAATCTTGCGCAGTTGCTAGGATGCTGTATTCATGGAGAAAGAAAGGATGTTGGTTTATGAATTACTACTACTAGCCAACAACAGTCTGGACAAATTCCTTGCCGGCAATCTTAATTATAACTGATATTTCTTCTAGTGGATTAGTTTTTTATCACTGAATCACCAGCAACAGATAACTCTTGTGTTGATCTATACAAATTCAGGTTTAGATGTTGATTTTTTAGTTGCATTTTCAATTCCTAATTTCTCAAAGATAAAAACAAGAGCATCTTGTTTGATTGGAGACAACCTCAAAACATCATCATCTTCACAAAGATTCTGTGCTTAAAATCATACATAGAGATATCAGAGCAAGTAACATCCTACCTGAAATCAGATGAACCCCAAAATCTCAGACTTGGATTTGCAAAGATCTTCATCAATGGCAAGAAAACTTATTCGAGGACTAATCAAATTGTTGGAACATTGTGAGTAAGAAATATAATGCCTAATTAAGGATGAAATATATATTTTATCTAAGGATTAAAATGCTGATTTTATTTTCACAAATAAATTTTAAGTGACCGGCTATATAATAGCTCCTGAGTATGCATTAATTTAGAGGATTCTTGTCAGACAAGAATGATGTATTCAGCTTTGGGGGTGTTGGTATTGGAAATTATCAGTGAAAGAAAATGAAATAAACCTGGCTATAAGGTATTTACAAATTAGGTTGCTTATGCACTCACTCAAGAATGTGTTGAAGGCCGGCCAGAAATGTGTTCTATTCTTGGCAATGCTGTCGACAAATATTGGTGTTATAGTTATGCCCCATGCTGGAAGTGGAAGGCCTGCCCACCATACTGATTCGGATGGTGGTGGAACAAGTCATAGAAACCAATTTTTTTTTTTAATTTGATTTTTAGATGTAAAGCCCATTGGACTTAAATTACTTGAGGAATAATTTATTGTCATTATATGAAAAACATTTTGTATTAAGATTTGAACTTGAGATCTTCGAATAGAATTGTAACTTCTAATTAATTATTATATATATATATATATTTTCTGACTTAATTGTATATATATATATATTTTCATTGCTACAGCAAGAGGTGAAGAAAAGAAATGTGTGAATACCAGGGAATATAAGAACAAGGGAGATGATATATATAAATATATATATATATATATATATATATATATTCTGGCCTCTGGGCCATTGGGCAAGGGTCAGGGTGGTTGACTTAGGCCCAAAAACAAGGAGAAGTATTAAAAATTGGGTCTTCGGGCCTCAAAGAACACATAACTGTTCTTAATCTCTATTATATAGACATAAACCTATAAAATTGAGAATTAGGGTTTAATGATCGAGAAAATTCAGTTTAAGCTTAAAGGGTTTTACTCTTTCAAACGAATTAACCTTAAGATTCACGAATATTTTTTGTAAGAAAAAAATTACAAAAAAGAAGAAAAGAAGGGGAAACAAGTGCAGTGCACCGTTCTTTTCAGATTACTGGAAACCACTAGAGAGATGAGCCACAGGCCACAGCCACTGAATTGCTGAATTATTGTGCATGGAGGGACCATATATTACATATAAGGCCCGGAGATGGCAGAAAGGAAAAAGAAGAAAGAGGATACAAAAACATTATCATTCCTTTGTCAGTTGATCATCAGTTGCTTTATCTTTTTCTTCTTTTGACAATACAGTTCGAACCATCAGTTTGCTCAAGCACATGATCATTTTTCCACAGCCACCTGATCGACCGATTAAATAAAAGCTTTTTCTCGATTACCTAATAATTAAGATTTTCTGAGACCTTGAAATTTTGATTTCCCTTTCGTATCTGCTAGGTCTGAGCCGAATCCAATGAACTTTGTAGATAGATATCAGGCCATTATATATATAATTAATCATGCAAATTCATCATATTTCAATATATTGCGAACATTTAAATAAATGGTTCGAATCCTAACATTTAATTAAAGTGATAAGTGCATGTTCTCCCTACGCCAAAAGTAAGAGCTAGAATCCTATTATCCTCAAATACTGAGAAAAACAGTCAGATTACTCGGATCGTTTAGCATTTCTCTTGAAGAACTTTTTTTGGGGTATCTAATCAGGTTGAAATGATGATCAGTGATCAATGGCTTTGCTTGATTTGTAAGGCAGCACATGCATCGACCTTCTGATGAATGTCCTTCTCACTTCCTCACCTTTTCGTCTGATCTTGCAGAAACTTGTTGTCCCTTCTTGGCTCGGCCAAACATGAGGTAGATGATTCCTCTAACTAGTTTATCATTTTAAGTGCATGGTGTCTAAATAAAATAACATAAATTAAACAGCTGGAAAACAAATTATCACTTTTATTTGATGATCACTTTCCTTTTGTTAAATTATTGAAGCCATACCAAATGATATATATTTATCCATTGCTTAATAATTTGGCAAACTTTGTTGATCAAACCATTGTTTTCGAACAGCTTGGAAACTTTCTTTTCCGGAAATTTATGTTCATTAGATTTTGTAAAATTCGATATTTTAATCATCGTCCAGCCGTGATGATTAAGTTAAGGGTTGACTGATGTGATTATACCATGTCACCCATATATCATGTGGCATGTTGTGACTCAACATATATAATACTAGACCTATGGCCCGGGCTACGCCTCGGACATTATATTTTTTTTGTCAAATTCTCAAATCAACATTCTTTTAAAACTTAAAAATTAAAAAAAAAAGAGTAAAAAAAATGAGAATGTTAATGAAAAGACGACACATGTCCTCTAAAGTTATGAGAGCTTCAAAATAAGGAATAAGGATCATCTAACCATATCAGTTATAAGATCAACTAATAAAAGTTTATCAACTCAAAATAATTGTTAAAATTTAGCCTATAATTTTAAAAAATAAGATTTAATGGGTAAATCCTGAAATTAAGGATATCAATAGAAGTAAGATATTAGTAATTGTAGAAACACATTTTTGTTGATAATATTTTATTGGTTGGTCCTATAGATGACATGATAAGATGAATCATTAAATAATTTCTTCAAAATAAGATTGTATGTTTATATTTATTTTATATATTTTATTATCTTTTAAATTATTTTGATGATATAATGGTTGGCTCTATATCTTGTCTTGAAGAACAAAATGAAAAAAAAAGATCCACCCAATCAGGTGGTATCAAGTACCACTAAAAGAATTTTAGGTCTTATAATATATATGTATATAAAGAAAAAATGAAAACAAAAGTAAAAGTAAAAAAAATCAAAAAATCAAAAAATCAAAAATCAAAAAATAAAAAATGACCAATGGGAGATCGACAAATGGCCCCCAAAAAAGTAAAAGTAAAAAAAAAATTGAAAAGGAAAAAAAACGTCAATGGAAGCTGATAAATTCTTCCCATATAATATGAGGTTAGTTTCTATTTAAGATAGTTATATAGATACAGATACAGATATATAATATATAAATATAATATGGTATTATATAGTAATATATACTATATATATATATACATTAGAATAAGTAATATATATAGATATAATATTAAATATTTAAATCAAATAAATATGATACAATATTAAAACAATAACATTATTCTATAAAACTAATACTTAAAAATAATATTCAAATAATAATATAAATATATATAAATATTTAATAGTAATATATAGTATAGTAATGAATAGTATAGTAATATATAGTAATATATAGTAATATATACTATATATATAATATTTTTAAGTATTATATATAGTATAAGTAAAAGATATATAATATTAAATATTTAAATTAAATAAATATGATAAAATTTTAAAAATATATAAAAAATATTATTATATAAATCTAATATTTAAAAATAATATTCAAATTATAATATAAATAAATATATAAACATACTAAATATATTAAACATTTATACTAAATAAATATTATAAAATATTAAAATAGTATTAGTATATAAAACTTAATATTAAAGAATAATATTCAAATAATAAAAATTTTATTTTAAATATAACAATTAAAAAAAGTAAAAAAATTAGAAAATTTAAAAAATAAAAGAAGAGGGCCAATGGGGAGGTGACAAATGTCCCCCCCACATTCTAGGCCTCTCCTTAAGATTGTGTTATAGATTCCACCCATAATTTACATATAAACTGATAGAGAATAATAAGTGTATAATTTCATTATTATTTTGATTGAAATTTCATAGAGATTTTGTATTTTATTCCTCGTGATCACGTCCCAAAAAGATTGTCGAGGCTTATCGAAAGGCCTTCCTTTTTATCGAACCGAGCCCCTCCCTCTCCTCCTCCTCCCAAAGAAAAAGAGATAAAAAAAGGGGAGAAAAGGATAAGAAAAGAGAAAAGACCCCTCGGACATCAAAATTATTCCTTTTCCTTACATTTGAACCATTAGAAACTCAAAATCAAGAGACAATCAGAGCTGTTCAGAAGTTCAGATGGGGAATCTGAGGTTACAAGATTTATCTTATATACCCCTCCTTTTTGAGGCATGCAGGCTTTAATTATTCTTATGTAAGATGTAATATATATGTGTAATTTTATTTGCCTGTTATATATTCTCAACCTCATCATCATGTCAGTCCAAATCACAAAAACCAAAAAAGATAAAAATTAACAAAACACAAGGTGCGAGGGTTATCTTTGAGTAAGTACCCAATTTTCCACGTGGGATCAAGTTTCAGATTCTTATAGTTCCATCTTTTGGTGTTTTCTCACATGGCAAGTGGCCAAAGATAGAAAAAGAGATGTATATTTATAAGATGAATAATGATAAAGTAAAAGAAAATTTTGGGAAAAGGTTATTGGACGGACCCCTATAGGCTATAACTTGTTCATTTGGATGATCGATCAATCTAGCAATATTTTCAATTTTGGTTTTCATATTTATATATATATAGTTGGGTTATCGATCAGTGAATAGAAAAGAAAGGGATCTAACCCAAATGGATGGATGCTTGGTTGACTTAAAGCAAACTAATACTACCATTTATCAGTTAGGCTAAAAGGAAGTCTGAGAATTTTTTTTTTGATGGGTTACAAAGTAAGTCTAAGATTACCAATAATTGGTTGGTTCAAGTGGTTTTACATTTTAACCCTTAAATAAGGTCTTGAGTTCGAGTTTTATAAATAGAAAAAATCATTGTTGGGAGAGCTTTACCTCTATAGTAGACCAACTCGATTTGAAAGAAATCAATCTTAGGCCAAAAACCTAAAAATATCCTTAGTTACAAAAAAAAAAAAAGGTAAGTCTAAGGTTAGCCACATGCATTAGTCCTTTTTAATTTATTGAAAAAAGTAAATTGATTGTTATAGTTATGCATGCATGTTAAAGCTTTACAAAAAAAAAAAGAAAAAAAGAAAACCTACCTAGTCTATATGTATTGACCTATAGTTTGAAAAGGAGGACTAGGGAGAGAGATATATAAGTTAAAAATAATTCAACAGGGCTTGCGAAAAGATTTCCGAGGATCTCTATGGGAATTTACAAAACCCAATGTTTTGATAGAGAAATAGATCCAGTATGGAATACTTTCTAACATTGGCGTTAAGGAATTGCTAATTGCTCAACTTGGTCCCAAAGTTTTAGCCATTACTCAAATAGAGTCTAACGCTTCATTTTAATTAAATAAGGGTCTTATTTTCGAATTTTACTTAAATAAGGGCCTGAAGTGAAATTTAATTTGGCCAAATAAGAAGCCTTCATATTGATACAAATCTGAAAAAGTTCAAACCCATATTTGATGACCAAATTAAAAGGCCGTATATATTGGTTTGAGTATGTGCTTCAAATATCGGGTCCAATTTAAACAATTTGTTTTTTAAATAATATGACTTAATAACTAATTTGGCCCATGAATTATACTAAAAAGATAAATTAGTTTCTAAACTTTTATTTTGAGACGGATAGATCCTGAATGAAAAAAAAATTCAAGAACCAACATCTGTTCTAAAATAAAAATTTAGGGACCAATTTATCTCACTCCGTCAAGTTTTTGATCATTTAGTGATCAATCTGTCTCAAATAAAAATTTTAGGATCGATATGTCCTTTTTAATATAATTCAGGAATCAAATTGAGTATTAAACTAAAAATATATATTCTCCTACATTTGAATTACCAAGAGAAGACAAAAATTTTGTTCATAATTTATAAACTTTCTTGCAGCCTCTAGGAATTAATGAGTGCAAAGAAAATTAAAATTTGATTGAGCTTTCAAAATAGATTGAGTTGTTTGTGATTGGTGTAGTAATTACAAAAATTAGAACTTAGGCTTGAAAGTAATTAATTATTGTATTATATATTCAAACATATACTGACAACAATTTAATAATTAATAATATACATATAAAGAACTCTATTTAACCAAAATCTTAACTTCATTGTATATCTCTAAATTAGACACAAAAGGAAATCATTCTTAAGTCTTAACTACAAGTCAAAGGCCAATCATTCTTATGAAGCCAAGAGAGAGTATAAAAGAGTTTGATGAGGAGAAGACTAGTGGTCGTCCAAAGTTCAACCTATGATTGTTCTCCATTGATATGTAAAATTTTAATTTCAATATGAACGCTTGAAGACAAGTGTATATATGGGCCACTTTGCAAAATTTCTAGGTTTGATTATCACTTTCATCCCCACAAACTAATTTAAAAAGTTTTTCAGTTTTCTCCTTAATTTACAGAGTGAATCATTTTGAAGATATATATATGCATCAAACACCCCTTTGCACCATCAAATCTTGTTCTTCTCCTTTTTCTCATATTTCCACGTTATTTGCCCGTTTTAATCAACCATTCTTTCAAGTCGGTAAATTTGTCCTTTTCCCATTTTGTTGTCCCACACTCACAAATTAAATTTTAAGAACTTTTCTTTGGTACAGATTACAACCTAGCAGATTTTATAACCTTGCAATTTTGACATTATTAGTTAAATTGCTTGTATATTTTCTTCTAAATATTGAAAAATGTGATGTGTAAAGTTCATTAAATTTTTTTGGGGTGTATAGTATATTAATTGATTATATTGCATTTATCAATAGAATAAATTGAATTTGTACAATTAGATTGATTAGATGGTCCAACTTACCTATTGAGATGTATGGATAAGAAAAGAGAGTGGAGCCATCTCTCTTTCACCACTTGCATGACTTTATTGCACCAAAAATTTGTTGAAACTATGGATTTATTGGTTCATCTATAGTACTTCTCTGAATTGAAATAAGCTAGGACAAGTTTGAACAATCTAGATTTAGATTTTTGCATATAATGCGTAGGAACAATAAATGTTAAAGCATTCCCTCATCATCTAAATAGTTGCAATTAACGAAAAGACAACGAGCAATGATCATTAACCTTAGAATTAAGAGGGTTAATCAGGACGAGAAAAAGTTATCTATAATGGTGTAACTTAATATCATAGACAAAATAAATTCCCTTTTTGACTGGAGTGACCAGATAATGGGATTCACTTCACAGAAGTCTTGGGTTTAAGACTTCGAATTTCCCAAGGTATATACTTAATTTCCCATATCTCCTACTATATGCTAAAAGATACAAAATAAAATAAAATCCAATTAAAGATGAATATATATTTATATATATAAATAAAAAAAATATAATTAAAGAGGGATGAAATTCATCAATTTGGTGTTGGTAACCCACTTCCACGTCACTTGGAAAAAAAACATGTCTGCCTGTCCGAGAGTAGCAGCTGATTATTCTTCCTTTTTAAGTTGTAACTAACCCCACTGGGGAGAGAAAGAGCAGGCCGGCTTTTGCTGCATAAAATTCTCTCCACGTCTCTTCTTCGCCACTCACTGACTCTTTCAATTTTCAATTTTCACTTCTGTTGTTAATTCCTTATTTCCTTCCAAATCTTTTCTCTGGCAACCCTTTGCTGACGTGCTTGATTCTTGCATTTTGGGTGCTTCTTTTCTGCCCATTTTGTCTCTTTTTTCACCCCCTCAATTTTCTACATTCTTCTCCTTATAGTTTCCATTGTTTGATGCATAACATTTTCTCATAACGTTGAATCCCTCAGCTTTGTTTTATTCTGTAATAATTACCAGGATTCTGGCGTTTGCATGATTTTCTTGTTTGCTTAATCCGTAAGTTTCCAAGAAAAATGGCTGTAGAACTTTGCTCAGACAATTCAAGTATGAGTCCGAGGATTTCATTTTCTCATGATCTTTGTCATTTTGATGTTGTGCCTGTTGAGCAACGCCCTCTTAGATCAAAGTCCTCAGGCTTAAATTCAAGCGTTGATTTCGATTTCTGCGTTCGTGAAAGCTTTGAGCAAGAATCATCCTCTGCCGATGAGCTTTTCTCTGATGGAAAAATCCTCCCCACTGAGATCAAGAAAAAGACTGTCCCCCCCAAACAAACCGATGACCAATCTTCACCTCCACCGCCTTTTCCACGATCAAATTCTGTTCACGAGCATTCCAATGTCAACGAGAACTCGAAGAAAGATAGCTCCAAGGAGAACAAGATTAAGCGGGACGAAACAGGGGATGAAGTAGATGAGAAGCATAGTTCCAGGTCATTTTGGGGATTCAAGAGGAGTAGCAGCTTGAATTGTGGGAGTGGATATGGAAGAAGCTTGTGTCCTTTGCCACTTTTGTCAAGAAGCAATTCAACAGGCTCTGCACCAAACGTTAAACAAGCTTCCATTTCGAAAGATTCCCATAGCCATAAGCAGAATAAACATGGTAGCGCTTCTTCTTCTTCCTCCTATAAGTCTTCATCAAGCTATCGGAAGCCTCCATTGAGGAAGAGTTATAAGCCTTACGGTAATGGTGTTCAAGTTAATCCTGTTCTCAATGTTCCTTCAGGGAATCTCTTTGGTTTAGGCTCAATCTTCTTCAATGGCAAAGATAAGAACCACCACAAGAAGAAATGATTGACATGATTATTTTTCTAATCATAATTTGGTCTTTATTTTTCTCCTATTTTCCCCACCATTTTTTCCTATACCTATTCTGTTTGTTGAATACCATGCGAGTAGGAGACTTGAATGTAGTATGGAAGGGAAAAAAAAGGGAAGAAAAGCAAAGATAATGGTCTTAAGAAGACAAAAGAAGATAGAAATGTCAAAGGATGGAGGGGCCAAGGGGGAATGATATAATTCATGGCACATGCTTTGGAAATTACAAAATGACAGGTAACCACTGCTTCCAAGGTTGTCACATGCTGTTTTGTTTTTTCTTTTTTCTCTTTCATTTTCCACCGGTATCTGCTCAAACATGATGTAGAAACTTCATTTCCTTTCTCCATATAGGAAGTTGGTGACTGGGTATCCTGGAATCCTGGCTTTTTTCTGATATAATTGGAGAAAATATAATTTGGCTGGTTTTCTAATTGTTCTTGTTTGGATTGAGAGAGAGATTGTGGACAAAACTAGTCTGTAATTACTAAATTCATCAAAGACGAATCAAAGGAAATGAAAGTTTCCCAGTCTCATTTACCATTACTTTTCCATCGGCAAAATACACTGTCACTGTAATCATGTTCCACCCCATAAGGATTCCAAAGAATTAACTCCTAGTAATAAATTTTACTACGAATCCTAGAAAATGAAATTAACTTCAAGCTGAACAGATTTGAACTTGGATTTGCTATCCTTCCAATTTATTCTACCAATACAAAGTCGTTCAATGGTGGCTATATGCTCTAAGCAAGATTACAGGAATAATGGGACTTTGATTTCATGACATTGATGCTCACTTCCTAATAAGATGGATATACTTTTTTATCATATTTTTCATGATATGCACATTCATATGGATTCTGGGAGTTATCAGGGAGACTGGTCTGACCAGAGATGATGTGAAGAGAGATCTAAAAGCAAAAAAGATACCATGAGTTGTACTTTAGCTGTTGTAATTTTCTTCTTCTTCTAGATTCTATTTCATACAGGATCCCTGCACTGTTCACTTCATCTTGAAATGGCTGTTTTGTCGACATAATTTGATCATAATTCAAAGAGGGTTGGTTCATTTTTGAGGAATAATTCAGGTTTTGATTATAAAAATAGATAAATAACGTTCATATCTAGAATTTTTGGAGAATTATCCTGTAATGATATGAATAGCTTCGGTTTTTATCAATTCATCCATCTAGTCATGAAGACAGCAATATATTAGGCATTGGTCTTGGCAAATCAAATCATTGTTAATCAATGCTTGGTTCTCTGGAAACTTTTGTCACAATCTGCGTTCTGTAAAACCTTTTGTTTCAGCATTTCTAGTTCTAAGAAACCAAACCAAAGGACATAATCAAAGTTACACCTAAGCCTGCCTTTGGTTAGGTGGCATTGCTTTTTGATTGGCCTTTGTCACCTTATGATCTAATAATTGATAAGCTTATGTCAGTTTCATTAAACAGTCTCACTTGGATGTTGAGAAACAAACTCTGCAAAATTTTTTAATCTAGATTAACTCCTAAACAAAACCGACTACAAATTGATGGCCCCCTTGTTTGGTTGGTGAGAAAATAAAACTTTCTGCCAACTAAACTGCACACAACATAATGTGTTAAGACGAAAAATTGAACGGAGATAAATTGACAGTATGTCCCTTTGATTGTAGCTAGTTTTGTCATCCTAAAGTCCCACTGCAATTATTCTCATTCATTTATAGTAAGAGTAGACTTGCATAAACTTCAACAGTTCAACTGAGTCTCCATACTGTTTGGGGAGAATTTCTGAACCTCCCAAGTAAATGAACAGGGTTTCAGGTAGTGGGCAAATCATTTATTAGATCATGATTCGTAATGCTGATGTAACTGATCTTTTCAGCTTATTGGTGATGTAATTTTCTCAAGGAGACAGGGGATGTAAATTGGTCTCAAAATCAAGCATTATGTTTGGGAGGAGGGGAAAGAGGGAGGAAGGAAAGGGGAGTGGAAAGAAACTGGAAATATTTCTTTCCTTCAACTCTTTCTTTTCATAGAAGGGAAATGGCAGGAGGGAAGGAAATGGGTGGTTTGCAGTTTTGCTTTGCACCTTTCCTTTCCCTAAATCTCTCCTTCTAAATAGGGAGGAAAAAATCTTTCCACTTAAACTAATCAATGGAAATGCAATTTTGCCACAATCTCTTTCTTCCCTTTATTTCTCATCTTTCATGCCAAACAAAAAGAAAAACAATAACTCTCTTTCCTCACCCTTCAATTTTTTTTTTTCACCTTATTTTCCTTTCCTCTATGTTCCTTCGGCTTAATACACAAAATAGCCCTCGAACTTGTACAAAGTTATCGTTTTGGCCCTTTAACTTTTATTTTGGAATTTTTTGTCCTCGAACTTGTACAAAATTATCGTTTTGGCCCTTTAACTTTTATTTTGGAATTTTTTACTCTCGAACTTTTATTTTATACACAATGTGACCCTTGATGCACTACAAGAAAAATAGCAGATTCCCACGAAAAATTTCTATTGAAAAAACACTCTTTCCCAAGAAAGGAAAATTTTTTCCTTGAGAATTTTTGTGGGAATAAGCTATTTTTCTTGTAGTGATGCTGATGTGGCCTAGTAATGTATTGACACGTGAAATTTTCTCATTGGGTCACGTCAGCAGTAAGGGCTAAATTGTGCACAAAATAAAAGTTCAAAGGCCAAAAATTTTAAAATAAAAGTTGAATGACCAAAACGACAATTTTATGTAAGTTTAAGGACTATTTTGTATATTAAGCCATTTTCCTTCCTTCCTACCATATAGTGTAGAAGTTAAATGAAAACAGTTGACTTGGTAAATTTAGTTGAGTACTTGAACCTCAAACACTAGTCATTTCAGAAATTTGGTTGTTAGCAGTTAGCAATAAATTAAGGGGACTTTCTTCAGTGGACCATTAGCATGCGAGTTATCTACTTATCCATTGCCAAAGTAGCCGGTTGTTGTGAAGTATGTTTGTCTAGGGCAAAAGTATTATATTTATAGGGTTAGTTTAATTATATATTGGCAGCTATATATATTATGATGAAATTTCTGATTTGGCATATGAGGAAATAAAACTTGCAATTAAGAACTCCAACATTCACCTTTATTAAGCGAACCGCCTACCCTGTTAACTTCATTAATCAAATGGGTAATGTTGTGAAACTTGGCAGATAATTTAACGAAAGAAATTAATGTTTAATTTGAAAGCTTAATTAATTGCAAAAGTTAAAAATTTCTAGGTACTAAATTGAACATCTGAGCATGTTTTGGATATTAGATGCGTAAATAAGCATTGTTCTAGCTAATGTACCAATATGAAAAGTAGCAACCAACAAGTGTTGGTTAAGGTGGTAGTGGCCTGTATCACAATAAAGGTGAAAATAACTCTAATCTCTTGGAAATGCATTTTGTTGATAAAGTTTAATTTATCTTTAATACTTTTATCCTAAAAGAGATTAATCTTGAGTTAATAAGTTTTGATAAATGTAGGTTCAATGTTGCACTTATTTTTGGTCAATGTATACTATTCTTAATTTCCTCACCACACTGTAGATTAAAATTCTTCCTTCCACATAAATAAAATCTAACGTCAACATCCTTAGCCGACAAAAATCTTTGATACGCCATGTGGATGTCATAGGAAGTACATATATCATTTAAGCTAAGATTAGCAAGCTAATTAGCTTTTTAAACACAATTATATACACAGTATCCAAAATGGACATTAACACTTGGAATGCACATGAAAACAGGAACCAAATCATATCGTTAATTAAGCTTTTCCACATATGATAATGACTCCACCAGAAAGTTTTCATCCCCTACCAATAAAATCGTTGATTAATGAAACTGAATTCAATTATATTAGAAAAAGACTTTGTTTCTAAATCACGCATTACTTGAAATTTTTCTTGACTTCTTGTCGATGGTTTATTCGGCACTTTCAAGCCCTTGTCTCCACTCTCCACCGTAAGCTGAGAGCCCTAGAAAATCCAAGTGAAGAAATGACTTGAGTGACATTAATACAACGGTTGATCAGACATATTTACACAGAGAGAGAGAGAGAGAGAGAGGACGAAAAGAAAAGCTAAGACAAAGATGAAAAGTGTACTAACATTGGAAAAAAATAGTGAGAACAATAGGATTATATGATCCGTAAAATATTTTCAGAGAAGTTGTTTAAAATTTGGACAGAGAGATGATGTAACGTAACGTCTAGGAGTAAACTTTGTGTCATGTCTCAGTTTTATCGTAACTATTATGGAATTAAGTAAATTCAAGTCCGTGAGCTCATTTATCACCATGATCACTTGTGGATTTTAGATAGCCGAAATAGGTCAAATTTAATGTGAGCTGTATATATGGTAGTACCTTACGAAAATCTTTCTCTGTGTGTGTATTTTTTTTTTCTTTTCTCTCTTTCGGAACTCCTATTTTATTTTATCCTTATTTCACTCACCATTTCACTTACATGATGGATCTCAAATTCGAACAAGAAGACTCGGTTGGCAGGGATTTTTGGAAACAGAAACAAATCGTAGGGGGCTTTTATTTTATCTTTTGATCTTTTTTTTTTCCGGACGAAATTTTGTTTTATCTTTTTTTCTCTACCATTAAAATAAATACATCTTGATGCATTTATTTGTGTGGCCAAAAGAAAAGTGGATGTATTTGCCACCCATTAAGTCTCGATATATTACTAATTATATATTTATTATAGTATTTGACATTGGATTAGACTTTTGAAAGTTGAAACATGTAAGTGTGCGTAATCAATATTCTGCTCTAAAATCTGAAATGCAAAGTTTGGAGATTTGAATTTGAAGTTGAAAGCCCGCATGAAACTGACCTAATGGGCTGAGTGGAAAAAATGTTTGACCCGGGCCTAAACTCCTTTTGAAGAACTTTCTCATCTCTGCCCAAAACCCCCCATTTTTCATTATTCAAGCAAAGAAATAATTTTTACCCACTAAAATTTTGTACTTTGAAAAATGAAAAATCACTTTTTCCATTAATGTTTTGATCTAAAAATTTCCTATCAATTAGTTTTGAAATTTTGTATAATAATCAATTAAAAGTTTTTTTCTTTTAATTTTCAAAAGTCAATACCAGACTAAAACCAACAAATGAAGGAATTGCCGAGCTTCGGTAGTCAACCTAAGACCGAGTCTATTCAAATTAATCTTGATTGTTAAGCTAAGCTAACTAATTTTAGGGATCTTCAATTTCAAACCTTCTAAATATGGATACTTTCCAGTTTTCACTTTTGCAGCCATGGTATATTCATTTGAAGCTTCCCTTACTTTTAATTTTCTCCATTTAATTTTACGGTTCCAAACCTTCCAGAAATAGCAATTTTTCCTACATACTTATCCTCTAATCTTCCATGCAAATGCAACTTTTCTCCTGACTTCCTTGGTCAATGTCGGTCTTCTTTTCAATGTCTGTTAGGTTCAATTTTTGATGCTATAAAAGCAAAAATATACCACTGATTCATTCAAAGACGTTTCAGATTTCTCTTGTAAACGCAAAACAAGCAATAATGGCTGCTGAATTGTGCCCTGCTGAAACCAATGTTCCAAGTTTTTCATTTTCTCATGATTTTTGTTCATCTTCATCGACAATTTTTCCAGTGCAAAAGAACTGCTGCCCTCTTCCATCCACTTCTTCTTCCTTCCTATTGAATTCAAGCAATGTTGATTTCGAATTCGATGTTCGAATTGACAACATTGATGAAGAATGTTATTCATCAGCAGATGAACTTTTTTGCAATGGCAAAATGCTTCCTCTTCAGATCAAGAAGATGGTTACTTCCCCATCAAAACAAGACCATGAACATGAACATCCACCACCCCAAAAGCCCCAACCTCGTAGCTCAAAGGATGTCAAGGTTGCAATTGGTGAAGAAGTAATGAGAAACCAGAATCAAAGTGATTCCAAGTCATCATTTTGGCAGTTCAAGAGACGAAGCAGTAGTTTGAATTCTGTTACCGGGTACAAGCGAATATTTTATTCTTCATCAACACTTCTATCGAGAAGTAGTTCAGCAGGGTCAGCTCCAAAGGTGAAACCAGGGCCAGTGTTTAAAGATGGTAAGAAGGAGAAGTCTTCGCCATTTCTCCAGTCTTCAACAAGTAACCCAAAGTCTAATTTGAAGAAGAGTTCGGCTTATGGATCCCATTGCACAATTAATCCGGTTCTCAATGTTCCTTTGGTGGATATCATTTGTGTGAGTTCGGTATTCTTAACCGGCAGGGGCAAGAAGAAAGGTTAACCGGCAAGGCCTCTGTGATCATCTATCTCATCAAAGCTGATCGCATTTCAAAAATCTTTGCATTAACAAGAAGTATTGAATCCAAAATGTTATCGCAGTCGTATGAAGAATGAAATATTCAAATTTGTAAATAGAATTTCTTCTTATTAATTACAAAGATTTGAGTTTTTTAAACTTCTTTAGACATAATTAATCAAGCCTAGGAGACAGCCAGACGGGGGTACTGGCAGAGATGTAAAAGGACAATGGTAAAAGTTATGGACACAAAACGCTGACATTGCCATAAGCTTCCAAGCACAACCTGTTAACCTTCCTGGCTGTAATGCTGATCCATCTGATCTGCTTTCTTCAGCTTTTGATCTGCTATTGGCTGACCCATGTTCTATCTTGTTTTGTACTTTCAATTTCTGGGAATTCTGGTTCCCCTACTTTCTCTCCCTGTTACTCAATTGCTACTTTTTGGATTCATACGAAAAGAAAATATAATTCTTTTATTTTGGTTCTAGTGAAACCACGGGATTGCTATAGTCTAGTATAAATAATTGAAACACAAATGATTAGTCGTGAAAAGTGATCATAAGATGAGTCTACGATTAATTAAGTGTGGTCCTTTTCGTGATAATTAATAATTATGTATTACTATGCTGCATGTGACTGTGATTAAGATGCTAACCACCCAACTAAAATTGAAGAATACTGAAAGCTACATTAATTACCTGGGGATTAAAGTTCAATTATTCTTGAAAGACATTCATCAACGTGAGAGTCGAGACTTATAAAATAGTTTTGCTAACCGGTGTATTCATACACCCTTTAAAATTGGTTGACTTTTTATTTAATGTAGTAATTTTTTTTGAATTAAAAAAAATGAAACATTAATTATATAAAATTTTTTATATTTGATACCTTAAATGCATCATCTTAAATGGTGCATTCATGCATCATTTAGCATTTTCATTTATAAAATGACGATAATGATGATCCAGAATTACTTTATTTAAAATAAATAAATGGCTAAAAGTCTAGGAACATTTTACCCTAGTCTAGAGGTTTAGACAACCTATTTGTCCTCATTTTTTTTCCTAGGAAAAATAATTATTAGTATGGAATATTTCAATAGCATTACTAGTATAGCATGCTTCACTAGTATAGCATTCTTTTGGATTTTTTAAAAACAAAATTGTATTTACTACTTTAATCCTAAATTATCTTCAACTTGTGGTTAAAATATTCTAAACTTTAATAATTAATTATGAAAAAAATTAAAAAAATTTAAATCTTAAACTTTGTAAAACTTATTTTTTGAAATATAAGTTTATATTTTTTTATAATTAATTATTAAAATTTAGAGTATTTTAACTACAAGCGGTCAAATAATTTGGGACGAAAGAAGAAATTTTTTGTAGTTATTGTAAGATTGATGGTAGGAGGAAGACCATTGCCAAACATTCAGGATTTAGTTGTCTCTTTCCCCTTCCTTAATTGATGATTTTAATACAATGTTCTTCTTTTTGAGTGCAAGAGATGGGCCTAATACATTGACTGGTCCCATTTTACCAAACTTAAATTGAATCCCATTACTTTGAGTTTCTAGAATTTATTGAGACCATTGAGTTACATATACAAACTGAAAAATCAAATAAATTCAAAAACGTATGACATAATTATTACATCATTGGAAGAAGTTACTGCAAAAAACAAATAAAAAAAGCCATTGTAATTTATATATTTTGGCAGAATTAAGTGGGACTTTAAAGTTTATTTTTTTTAATTTACTTATGCGTGAGAATTGAGAAGGTATAATAGAGTAAGAATTTCTTTAAACAAAAATATAATTACTATTAAGTCTAAATATTACTTTCTCTGTCCTTATTTAACTATTATTTTTTGGTCAACTTATTATAACTTTGATCATTATTTATGATAAAATTATAAAGTTGTAAATTTTTTAAAGATAAAATTTGAAAAGTACAAATCTTAAACTTTTCAAAATATATTTTTTGAAAATTTAATTATATATATTTTTTATAATTAATAGTTAAAGTTGGGATAAGTTGATCAAAAATAAATAGTTAAGTAGGGATAGAAGGAGTACTTTCCAAACTTTTTTCTTTGGCAATTGAACCTTCCATATTTGAAACTCTACAACATTACCATCATTCATTTGATCACAACTCCTAAGCATACCGGTCATATGCCATTCTTTCTCTTTCGTCATCCTCCTCCATTTAATTTTTCATTTAAAAAAAAATAAAGATTTACCTAAATTTTTAGAATGTCTGGTAGTAGTATTGAAGTCTCAAAGCTTAAGTTAAAGAAAATTGCCATCTACTAAAATACAAATCCATCATAGTTGTGACCACAATTTAAATTCATTACATTTATGGTTATAGAACTAAATTGGGTTACATTTATACGTTCACTAAATATCTACAAATTTAAAACTTGGAAAGTGATGAATGTAACGTTGTGGTGTCTTAAAGAAAGGGTAGGTTTCCCAACCAAAAGAATTTCAAAGTAGCTATGTAATAATTAATGCAAAATTCAATTTTTTGGAGAAAAAATTTTAAATTTATAGAATTTTAAATTTTATTAAGAGAAGTGGACCTAAACTGTTTTGGGTAGTTCCATTAATCAATTACCATGTAAATAAATGTATCTATATGAAGTTATATCTATACTTTTATTCCATTTATGAGTATTAAGAGTTAAGACAAAGTAGCATTACATTTTAAAATTTCATTTAATTTGGTAGATCGAGGTCATAACAGAAAATAGAGTTGTCTTTATCAAAGGTTGTTAATTAAACTTTATTAAGATTTTCTAAACAATACTCACTTTCAAAATTAATCTTAGTTGAAAGGAAATGTGCCATTTTCGCTTTCAAATTATGTATAAAGTGACAATTTAACCATTCAACTTCTATTTTGAATAATTTAATAATCATTCTTTGATTTGCATGACGAATAGGGATTCTCTCCACTATATAGTAATGTCCATCGATTTTTTGAATTCTTAATCTATGATTAAAATATCGTCTCTTCTACAGTATACAATTAAATTAAAGATTTTAGTCATAGATTTATCTTCAAAAAATTAGTGAATGTCAATGAACAATAGAGATGATTCTTCCTCTTTTTGGACAATGTAGCCCATCGCTAACATAACATAAAAGGGAAAGTTTATGTGTCAAGTCTGAGTATGTTAAGTCAACACAAAAGATTACATTATAAAAAAAGCAAAATGTATATGAGGATAAAATTGTCTAAAATAAAAGTTGAAGAGAAGGTCAATTTATCACTTTATGAATAGTTTGAGGTTGAAAATGAGAATTAAACTGTCATTTTCCCAACAAAATGGAGTGCTTTGTCATAATATTCAATAAAATGACTTTTAAAAAAAAAAAAAAAGAAGTTGTTACAATCGATATTTCTTTTTAACTAAGCGTGGAGTACAATTCTTTGGCATGGCTATTGGGCATCGGAAAGCATATAAAATTCCTAGAAGCAACATTTCACTTTTCACACATAAAAATGGCACATGCATTATAAAAATTAAATAATGGACGCGCTTCTTGTTTTTCCACAAAACCTAAAACTTTGATTTCAAGTTTCAACTCCCATGCCGGCCAAAGACAAATCAATGGTCAAACCAACTTACACAATGTTTTAAAGATCTAAGTTTCTTGCCTCTAGGAGACATCCAAGAACAACCTAGGAAATACTCAAATTATTATAAAACATAACAATGTCACCATACTTAATAAATTGATCAATTGCTTCCTTAATTATGTTCTAAATTATATTGCATCAAGTCAAAGATAGACTAGTTATTTCGACCAACCATCATACTAGTTTAAGCTAAATTTATAGTTTTTGTACTTATTTTATGCAAAGAGTTGCCTACTTAGGTATTTACATTGTTAGTATTTAATTTTTTATTTGACAATTAGAAACTGTAAATAATATGTGATCTATGTTTCAAAATAATTAATTTTAAGATTATGGTAAATCATCAACATATATTGACATTTAAAAATCTACTAAATTTTCATTTAGGGTCATTTCATTTTAAAGCTATAGATAACCTATAAACAATTGCGATAATCAATATTTGAATTTAAGTATCATATACAAAATATCCGAATGTTAATCATTTTAATCACAGTATCATTAAAAATTAATGGAACTTGTCTAACAAATTAAACAATTTAATGTCTTAATATGATATATATAACCCTATTCTTAATCAACAAAAAGGAAAAACTCCAATGCATACAGCAATTTAGCATAAACTTTTATCTCGTGTTCCTAAGATCCTTACTTGCAACAAGGGAACTCATGATTAACGTGGTGTTGGATCGAGTGGTAAACGGTTTGTTTCAGTTTAAGCAGATCTTAGGTTTAAGACCTTATATATGCAGCTGTCCTCGTTGAAAGACTCACCACCATATCCAAGTGCGTGATGTGAGTTGAATCCAGATTAATCAGAGCGAAACTCTGGATACCGAATAAAAAAAAGAAACTCACGTGTGGATTTTAAAATTATTAGGACTGCAAGCTTAAGTGCAAGTTAACTGTGCTTATTTCCCTTTTTTCTGGTACACAAGGAGGTAATTAAAAATGCTCACTTTTATCCACGTGGTTGCTTCGTAGAGCGAGTGTAAGAGTTTAGTGTATTGTTGAGCGTAGGCATCGAAAGATTTGGTGAAGTCTACCTTTAGGAAAAGTTGAAAAGAGAGCTGAGACTGGGAAGCTAGAGGTCAGCTAAGCTACGCGTAGAGACAGCGCAAGATATAGGGGGAGAGAGAGAGAGCGGTGACTTAAGGACACGAGACAACCAGGCCCCCGCTGTTTGTTTTCCCTGTTGTCTCTACTTCTATTTTGTATTTTATTTTTTTTTATTTTCTGAATTTAAAATTTTTATCCCAAAATAAAAAATTCTAAAACTGAGAATCCATAAAGTGAATACTCGATACGACACTACTGAGAAATTTCCATTACATGAGGAATCTTGGTTTTCTCAGTACTACATGTAATGTTTTTTAAAATTTTAAATTATATAAGATTTTAATATAGAATTGTAGTAAATGATTAAAATGAATCATATCCATATTTCATTAATGGCAATGGGTATAATTTATAAATACAGGTATGTGGAAAGAAATTCAAACCTTGAATCTCAATTTTCTTAAGAAAGCAAAAATTTTTATTAAGTGGCATTATTTGATATTTTATTTTTTTTTGACTTAAAAAAGAGATTATACATCTCCAACGATAAATTTTTAACTTTTTAAAAAATTTATAAATTTTAAAGTACAAAATTTTCAAACATATAGATTGGCTACTAATTATTTACATTATTATTTAACAAATACTTTGAATTATTCATTGATTTATCGAGTTGTGTAGGATATATACATAAAACTCCAATTTCTTTAAAAAAAAAAACTCCAATAAATTTTTCTTCAAAAAAAACTTTAATAAATTTATATGCCTAAAAGTCAAACATCTTCATTTTCCATTAAACCTAATTTTATGTGTTTCGAATCTTGACGAGTACCATGTTTGGTTAAAACCTAGAGAAGCGGGCATTATTGAAGAGAAATTATGAAATGAAGTCAAACATCTTTATTTTTGGGAAAACCAAAATTTTCTGCTTAAATTCTTCTTCAATTATAAATTTACTGAATTTGTTAATTGCGTTTGCACAAATTAAGGAATAGTTAAAAAAGCAATTAAGGAAAATATAATTTTAACTCATCCTATCAAATATCAATGTACTAAATACGATCTATTCCTTTTTCCCCTTTATCCATATATTTTTTGTCACAATTATCTAAATATTTTCCATAAATAAAGAAAATATTTCATTATAAGTTTACAAGATTTTGGGTCGCTCTTGAATCTTGTCTTGAGTGCCAATTACCTAAAAAAGAGAATTTGAAAAAGATGTGGCATTCATTTTATTCCAAAATTAATTTATGGAGTTTTTTTTTTTAAATTTTATGTATTTATTTAGCATTCTTAGCTTATTAGCTTCAGCTGAACAGAAAGAACAGAAGAAATCTCACTCTTTTCTACATTTGACAGACAATTTGACCATAACCAAGAAAAAGCTTACACAGTGCGCGTGAAGCTGCTCTGCTCAGCAACCAACAGCAACAGCAGCAGCGGCAGCAGCAGGCGGGCAGCCGTGGATTAACCCCGTCAAAGCTCTACCTTTTTACTGCCAACCAAATGCAAATGCCCCATCTCACCCGAAATCTTTCAAAAGCCTCTTCCTTTCCTCGATCTTTTCAAACAAAAGCATCTCGCTTCTCTTCACATTCTTACCATTTCCTCAGTTCCTTTCCTTTCAGTTCTCACTTTTGTTCCTTTTATTTTCTCTTTTCGATCTCATCATTCCTTCTTTTTTGAAACGAATCATTTTACCTTTGCGTCAAGACATGTAGATAAAAAATATAACCCTTTCTTCTCTGCTTTGTTGTGTCGCTTTCTCAACTCTCCTTCACATTATTTGTTCGGCCTTTTTCTGATCTTCTTCTCGTAGATTCCTGTTCTTTGGCTACATTGCCCTTCTTCGGACCTTGCTTTTGCCAAGTAGACTAAAGAGTCTTTCTTTAATGCTTTGGGCTTTGATGGATTTGTTTTGTTCTTCTGGGGAGTTTTTGATTGTTGGCTACTTCACTTATCTGTTAAAATGGTGAAAACTTGAGTGCTTCTTTTGGGTTTTCTTAGAGTTCTTTTCTGGGTTTTTGCTGGGAAGTGTCGGTGATAAGAGAAATGAATGAACCGACGGGGAAAACTGCGTCGGCGGCGTTAGCTATAACGGAGAAGAAGCCTCATAGGCCTGGTGGCTGTGTTGGCATTTTTTTTCAACTCTTTGATTGGAACAGAAGATTTGCAAAGAAGAAACTTTTCTCCAGAAAACTACTCCCTCCTGGTAAACATTTTCTTTTTACTTTATGTAGTCTTTCCTTTCATGCAAGATTTACCATTTGACTATGAAAGTTTGAATTTTTAAACTGCATTGTTTCTTAGCTCGTACTAAAGCTTCAAAAAGATTTGGAGGAGATGAGAAAATGCCTAAATCCAAGCTTCATTTGGTATGTACTGGGATATTCTCTCTCTCTGCCCTCTGTGTGTTTTGTTTTAGTTCAATGGATTAGCGAGTTACTTTGCTAAAGTAAAGAACAATAATTTTATGTTCTTGTGAAATTGATAGATTGCTGATGAGAACAGTGGGGGTTTTCCAAATGTCAATAAGAATGGTAGACATGGTAATGGAGAAATTGAGCAAAAGCATGAAATGCGAGCTCCGGGTTTGGTTGCTAGACTAATGGGACTAGAATCAATGCCAGCTGCGAACAGAGATAAGTCTCATAAGCAAACACCGATTTCAGGTAGTAATTCCGCTGTTAGAGATGACAAAGTGGTGAATGGTCAAAGTGGGGCAAATGGTGAAGATTTGGCTTTGGAGAAAGTTAGCCGAAAAATTGAACCTAGGCCTCAGAAGATACAGAAGCTAGAGCCGTATGACAGACGGATGGTTACTAGATTTGGTGCTGAGGCATTGCAAATGAAGAGTGTTTTGTCACGATCAAAAAAGTATCAACATCAGAAGTTTGTTTCTCCTGTTAAGAGTCCTAGGATTTCTTCTGCAAGGAATGCATCTAGGGCTTCTAGGTTGATTGATGCTGCTGCTAAAATTCTGGAACCCGGGTTGCAAGCAACAAATAGAGCGAAACTTGCTCTTGCTTATTCGAGTTCTATGCATTATCCTGCTAAGAATGAGGTTGTTACTGAGACAAATGGGGTTGTGTCACTAGATGGGTTGAAGCAATCTGCTTGTAATGTAAGTACTGGTAAGTCTTCGATGGCCCAAACATCTTGCAAAAATTGTGGCAATTTGGTTGATGTAGTGGAGTCTAGAGCAAAGTTGGAAGGGCAGCCATTTATTTATCCATCCTTTGGTACAAACTTGGAAGATGCTTCTTCTCAGGGGTTAGAAGAGAATCGGCCAAGTCCTTTGGCACCCTCCTTTACTCATGGGAAAGAGGTCATTTTTCAAAGAAGCCATGATCGACCATTATCTTTTTCTGGTCAAGAAGAGAACAACATACAGTCCAGTAGTGAATCCAAAACATTTGGAAAGTCTGTATCTCGAGAAGCTCAAGCTCAGTGGCATTTTCCAAGCCAAGCGGTCAAACCTCAAAAGAATGAAAAGTCTCCTATTGCATACAAGCCCAGGTATCAAACTCCAAATCATATACCACTGGACCGGGATAGAATCCCAACAAGGGCTAAATTAAGTAATCTTCAAAGTAAGAGAGCTGCTTCTGCTGCGACTGCTGTTAGCGGAGCCAAAGATTTTGTTGGCCAGAATAGAAATTTAAATAGTCGCGCTAGACTTAGAGTGCCAACCAAAGTGGATAGTTCTCCTACTGACATTGAGAGAAAATCTTGTAGCCATGGAGATGATTCCATGTCACGGTTGAGGTCTCCAGTAAGAAAGAGGAGGACAATTACTGTTGTACAAGCTGAAAGTGCAGGTTTCATTAATTCAACAATTGCAAAAGAAAGAAATGTTCGGAGCAATCCAGTGACTAGAAGAGAAATGGCACACGGTGCTGGCTCCTATGACCGGACATGTAGGGAAAGCAGAG
This sequence comes from Microcos paniculata, assembly GCA_030664755.1. Lineage (NCBI taxonomy): Eukaryota > Viridiplantae > Streptophyta > Magnoliopsida > Malvales > Malvaceae > Microcos > Microcos paniculata. The sequence goes on from CP131462.1 coordinate 11,960,910, forward strand.
CAACAAGCCAGGAAACCAGTAATGGAGCCAATGACAAAAATGCCAATGATATTATTTCTTTCTCATTTAATTCTCCGTTAAGGCAAAACCATGGCATTTGTGGGGAAGACGAAGGTAAAAGAAAAGATAAAAATGACTTCAATTGTAGAAGTATGTCCTTCCAGAGAAGTGAAATATTTGAAGACAATAATGGAGAAACATCTTTCCAGAAGAACTTTTCACTGACAGGAGATGCTCTAAGCCTTCTTTTGGAACAAAAATTGAAGGAATTAACTTCGCAAGAGGAGGATGATTTGAAAACAGGTTGTACTCTACCAAAGAGATCAACTGCCATGATTCTCCAGGAGTTAATTTCTGCTTTAACTTCAGAGCAGCCCATTCCCCATAATGGTCACTTGTTGAATTCAGATATGAGTTTTCAGGTTGGTATTTGTCTTCTGATTCACTTAAATCTCCTCCGTCCTTTGGTTTCTGTAGTTCTTGAGGAAATATAAAATCTTTTTTTTTTTTTTGATAATGTTGTTCTTGGTCCAATTTGCATTTTGTATTGTCTCTGACAATGACAACTGCCTCAGTTATTTTGAAGTACAGCTTCTTCGGGGGTAAAATTCATGTAGGAAGATCATTAGAATACCTTTTAACTATCCCCATTTCCTGGGTGTTGCCCATCAGCTCTTAATGGCTTAGTGGTATCAGGGTCCAAGGTTGAATCGCCCTATGAAAGAATAAGGAAAAAAGGAAAGAAAACAAAGCAAAATCTAGTCTTTTACTGATTATTGGAAGGTTTGAAGGACCTTTCCACGTTATTGCAATTGGATAAATAAACTGCCTAATTGCTCCAGAAGTACTAAAAGTTAATTGAAGAATTAAAACTGCCATTAAGGATTAAATTCACTGGAGTTTGTGTAATATGCAATTTATTACCAAATATTTGCCCAATATATTCCATCCAAAATAGAAACAAGATTGGTGTGCTTAAGTTGGTTTAGATTGTAGCTTATATCTTGAACCCTTTCTCTAATGTTTCTGAATGTTGTTATGGTTCTTCAATGTCTATCTGGCCTATACATGGCTACATTCTTTTGTGTACCTCTGGTTATTCCTTCTATATGGCTGTTCCTTGCATTTTTATAAGTTTTTGACTTCTTATTTTTATTTTTTAGACTGACGCTAAGGCTGAAGGGACTTCGGTTGGATATGCTAGCCATCGTGATCATTTTAGCCCAGGTTCTGTTCTTGAAGCTTCATTTTCAAATGATAGTTGTGTCTCCAGCAGCATGGATGAAAGCTTAGGTAAAGAACTTAAATCCTAAGCCTTTATGTAAATGTTGTTCAAGAAATTTTTGTATGTTCAAGAAATATTTGAAACAGCAGATTAAATGAGCTCATGCGCAGCTCCGGTTGAACAGGCTTTAGGCTTTTGTATCACCTGAATTTGCTAAGCTTTTTCCACTCCTCTCCTCCTGGATGATTTCTTGTTTACTATTTTCATTTGGCGTTTTGACTTATCATTCCAGGACATAGGTTGCATCTGGATTCAGCGGATTACCCATATGATGAACCACAACCAACAGAACCTGATGCAGATCTTCTAGATTCTGCAACTTCATTGGACAAAGGGACTAATGGTAAGGAGATGATGAGAGATATTGTCAATCAAATTTCTGCTATGTTGCGTGTCTTCAGTAATGCTGGTCTTGGATTATCGGGAGACAAGCTTATACATGTAAAGGAGGCTATCTTGAAAGCAGAACTGTTGTTTGGGAATGCAACTCCCCATGATTTAGATGGGACTGGTGATTTTCTCCTGGGGCCTTATATATATGATGAAGTTGGAACTCTTGCTGATGCTATGTGGGTAGATTTTACTTCTCTTCTTGGTTTTGATCAGACAAAAGATGCTAATCTGCTTAGAGGATTTCTGTTCGACTGTGCAATGGAGTGTTTAGATTCCAAATATGGTCGATTCTGTAACTCTGGATTCAGAGCATGGAGAAGTCTGCCACTTAACATGAACTCAGGAAAGCTGATTCGAGATGTTGCCGGGGAAATTAGAAGGTGGACAAGGTTGGCTGGGATGGTTCCTGATGAATTAATAGAGTGGGAGATGAGTTATTCACTAGGTAAGTGGACAAATTTTGATATTGTGGCATTTGAAACGGGTGTTGAAATGGAATGCGATATTCTTCAAAATTTAGTAGATGAAGTTGTGGTAGACTTGGTTTCGCCTTGAATTACAGAGAAGCCCTGTGATTTGTATCTTTGTAAATCATGTTGACATGGAACTACTTACTTCTCTTTATGCTCAAAGCAAGATGGTAATTTTTTGTACAAATAGGTTCATGAATGAGATGGCATTTCTGTCTGGGGCTAATTCATTTAATAGCTGAGTATCTACCTGTATAAGTATAATCCTTTTTCTTTGGATGTAACTTGTTCTGAATGAAATAACCGAACAGCTTGAAACTGTCTAATGATTAATACTTGCCTATTAAAGTTGGGAGGTAAAGTAAAGATCCTTTCATTTGATATCTTCCTTTTGCAATCATTATGTCTTGCTGGTTCTGAGCGTTGCCAAGTTACTACAGCCTGGTAAAAAGAAGGGAAGAAAAATCTCCTGGTCTCTTTTGATCATTTTCTCCCTGGTAATTGGAATGACAAACGAATTAATTGGAAAGTTGACTGAACATAACTCTTGAATGTTTGATCTGTTCAATCTTGGATTTATTGGATAAGTCAACCTATCGCTTCACCATTTTTGTCAAAGAAAGATCAACAACCCCCATTACAATCTAATTTCAAACAGCAGATAGACAAAAATTCAATAGAACCTCGTAGTCATATTTCTGATGATATGTAAAAGCATGATTACATTCAGAGCTTGACTATGGAAAGCAAGCCTAGCAATAGAAGAATTCATGGCCTCAAATCTCTCTAAACATGTGGGAAGGAACAAGTGATCAAGTCCTTGGAAAAATAACAAATCCAATCAATAAACCAAAAAATAAGAAAGAGTTAAAAATTCAAAATCAAATTCAAAGCTTTTTCTTTTCAAAACTGTCTATATCCCAAAACAGTTTTGCTGTTACCACCAAGTCCTCTGCCATTACACTTTCCTCCCCTGTTTTCACCATTAATAGCAGTGGCTGCAGCCAATGAAATCCCTTTCAATTCTTCGACATTTGCATAACTCTTCCTAGCCACCATCAACGCTCCTCTCTTCTCCATTGCATTTGCAGACTTACTCCCCCTCGAATTCGACATCGAAGCTCCATTCCCTTTCGACAAATTCTTTGATGTCGGCGGTGTCAATTCAATCCGACTCGTAACGGGCGGCTTTCGATTCTCTTTCCTCAAAGCTGCAGAAAAATCAGGCACCGATTGAGCCAAAACAGAGGACCCTTTCCTAGAACCCCCCAGACTTGAACTAAACTTCACTTGTTTCTTCGTTGGGGTCGGTTTAAATTCAATTTCTTCCCTGTCTTGTTGCTTTGCATTTCTCATCCTTAGCTTTGTTTCCCTCAACTCCGCATATGCTCTGTATCTGGGGCCTCTTTCCATGATATAACTCTCTGTCGTAAGCCTCAAAGGAACTGGGTTACTGGGGCTTGAATTCTGAGATAGAATGAGAGAAATCGGGTCAAGTGCATGGAAAAGAGACTGTGCAGAAGGTTTTGGCTGATGGGTTTGCCGCAGAGAGTCACTTGTCTCTGCCATTTTTGATGAAATTTGAAGGTTCACTCTGTCCGTTTGCTCTGTCTTTTTGCAGAGAAAAGAAAGTTATTCTGTTTGAGAAAAAAATGGGAAATTTTCTTTTTGTAGATTTCGATATTAAAAGAGATTTGAGCTTGCAACGGTCTAATAATAAGAGAAGAGAAGAGGGAGAGAAAGTCCAAAGAGGAAGGTTTTTTCTGCCCTTTTACCTTTTGCTTTTGTTTATTTATTGTTTTATTTATTTCATTAGTATTTTGCTTTGCTTCCAACGTTCTTATTTTGAAGTGGGTCCCAAGGAAACATTGGATACTATCAGCCGTTGATTTGAATCATTTGTGATCGAAAGATTTCTATGATGGGCTTTTTCTTGGATCTTCGTCTTCCTTGGGCTAAAGCGGAGTGCACTGAGATTAAAATTTGTCTCCCCTTTTATTGAAAAGGACCTTTTTTGTTGTGATTTTTGACAAGATACTGTTTGAACCACAGCGGCAATTTGAAGGCTTTACATTTGGATCCAAATCATGTATCATCTCCCATCCTTTTCCACATTTTTTTAAATTTATTTATTTTTCCTTCAAATATTTCCTAATTTGATTTCAATTTTTTTTTTGGTTTTCAGATGATGAATTTTTCCATATATATAATCTCAAGTATTAAACACATGATCTGTGGACGAGATTTGTAATGTTACAAAATGATTTACCAGACCCCAGGTGTAGAGGACTGTTCTAACGCAGCTGTTTTAAAAAACCTGAGAGGAAGAGTTTTGTTGTCTTTGTGGTCCTGCTCGGCTCGAATCTGGATTAATCGAAGCGATAGTTCGGACACTGGATGGTGAAAACCAAAAAATGAAAAAAATGATTTATCAGGTGTTGTCGGATCTCGGATTGATCTCGAATTATTGTTATCTAAAACGGAGTTATCTACTCTTACGTAAGCTTAGACCGACACAAAAGTAGACGATAATTTCAATGTTGGTTAAAGCTAAACAAGAATTGAATAAAAGTGTGATTGTGGAGACTTCAACTTTGATGGTAATAATGAATTACCATTTACTAAGCTTTACCATAGGCTTCAAAAATAGATGTTATGTTTAACTCCATGAGATTAAATAGTGCATTAGACAGAAATGAAGGATAAGTTAGGCACTTCCCCATCACTTTTTGGTAAATCCCTGTCAATCAGCTGTCACCTATTGATAGCTTTAAAAAGAATGTCTCTACAGGCCTTACCAAAGCCATGAATGAAGGAGATGTATGAACACTACCTCATTTCAGACATGATTTATAACCTTTTGGGCACCTACAAAAGCAAATTTAGGTATGGGGTCCTTAATACATGCAAGTTGAGTCACACAAAAAGACAGATAATTCTTCCATAACTTTCTTGTAAGATTCGAACTCGAGGTCTTCAATTCTTCATCTAGGAAGAGGATGCATTAACCGATTCTTCTAAAATGGTAAAATTTATCAGTGAAAGAGATAAAGGGAGCTTTATGGCTGCTACTAGTATGATTTAAGTGGTTACTCTTACTTTCTACACTAATATGGCTGTTGGTGTGAGGAAAATCGAAAGGAACTGCATCTCTTCATCCTCGGGTTTTTCATGTGTAATCACTGATATGATCAAATGAGTTGAATCTTGTATCTGTGTATGATCAAACTTTGTGGTACTTATATTTCTGTCCTAAATTGAATCTTGTGACTTGGTGGTTGAATCCACCGAGCAATAAGCTTCTCACGGCCTCAACTCCTTGTTCCAATGCTTCATCAATCTGTCAAAATGGCCAATAACAGTTTATATTATCAGAGAGAGAAAGACAAGAGAGAGTTTTACAAACAAAAAGACGAAACTGCCTAACATATCTCATCCAAGTTTAACTTCGAATTTATTAACTCGAATGAATGAGCTATAATAAACCTAATAGAGACTTTATGGTGTTACTTCTTAATAGGAACTAGGATGGGGAAGGTGAGTTTCAAGCTAAGTTTCTCATGAGTATAATACATAAACATGCTCAGGTAAAACACGACAGCAACTAGATATTGTTGCTTTACAGTAATTTAGGAGGAAAGCAAGAGGCAAGTAAACCATGCAGAAGTGAACACTTAAAGTCGGTAATAATCTACTACCTGCTTTCGCTCCACGAAACTGAACTTCTGCAGAAGATAAGCTTTCATGTCCATTGTGCCAGGCGGATTTCCAATGCCTGAAGCATAGATTTCTCTTTTAGAACTATGCAACTGTGCGTAACCGTATGCATCTTATCAACCCTTTTAAAAAACATTTGTTTATCGCACATACATATACTTCATCCTTAAGAAAAATGTAATAGTATTCTAGGAGCTCACCTATGCACAACCGAGGAAATTCTCGAGAACCATCCAAATGGCCCATCACACTCTTCACTCTGCAACAAGAGAACACTGCTTAATGTTTTTGAATCTCCATTGTTTAAAGGTGAAGATGCACTTTGAGAGGAGAAACAACAATGAGATTTTTTATTAGGCCTTAGCATAAACAAGTAAATGAGAACTAATATTGCTCTAACCCATAAGATGAAGATTGCACAATGAAAATGTAGAATGATATGAAGACGGAAGTACTAAGCAAAGTGGTGATTCAGCAATAAAAAAAAAACTTGCAACAAGAACCAAAAACAACTCAAACTATCATATTGCAAATGAATGTAAACCTATCTTAACTTTGACCATAGAGATCATGGAATACATGGAGCCAAGTTATTTCTAGCTATTAGATGAGATAGAGTGCATCCAACTGTGCCATCTCTTGGACCTATGCTTGATATTCGCATATTAAGGAAACTGTTACTTGTTTTTCTGTCCAAGCTAGTAAAGCCATTGTTAGTCATTTGATAACATGCTTTTATGCCATACTGAATCCATGGGATGTGACAGAACAATCTGATGGAAGCAAAGAGCATATTGAAGATCCCCAACTAGCTATAAGGTAGTTTGTCACCGACTTGAAGAAAGCCATGGCATCCCAGGATAGAACATATCTTAAAAAACTATTATCGACAAGATAATGAAATACAAGGGTATGCCAAACCTCTGATAATCAGAAAATTACATGTCTCTTTAATTTCAATTTTTATCAAAAAGCTGGGAAACACAATTTTCTTTTTTCTTTTTTAAAGAAAGGCTAAACAAGACAAGTCGTATTCTCTTTTTAGAATATGATGGAAAAATCACACAGCATACACGAAGGTGGTAACACCCGGAAAGCAACTTAAGCTCCAATAGCATCAAATTTTGTCTCAGGATAGACATCTCATCCACTAGGCATTTTCTTTTCGTAAACCTCTAAGTGATCTCATCTTATATCTATTTAGTTCAGGAATTAGAAACATGTATCCCAATTACTACATCGGAAGTTCTTAAATGAAAAAGAAGTTTCTTAAACAACACAGTTAGGTTCATGAGTTAGACAGATGAACTTCATATGCTACTTGAGAGGTATATAAGACTTCTTAAACAATTCAACTCAGCCCAAAGGGGCTTATAAAGATTTTCTTACTAGCAATATTTATAGAACATACCCGTTATGATGGCCATGTCCTCCTTTTGGCTGAAGCCTCAGAACACCATTGGGCAAGCTCATCTCGTCATATATCTACATGGGAAAGCTAAAAGTCATAGTGTTCTGAATATTTGTCATAATAATAATAATAGTAATAAGAATAAATATTTAATCTCTTCTGGTTGATGGGTATGTAAGACTTCCTACCAATAAAATGTGTCGCAAGGGTACTCGATAATAAGCCGCAAGAGGCCCAACCTTAACAACAGTAAGAAGAAAAGGAAAAGTCAGAGATATAAATAATTATCAGGTGGCCTACATATTAGCCAAAACCTTAATTATAAGGGAATTAGGAAAAAAAAAAAGGAAAAAGAAAAAGAAGGTATGGAGAAGATATATATACGAGAGAGACAAAAACACATTCTTTATTGATCATTATACTAACATCTTAAATCCACATTATTATATGGCCTATATGACACTACAGACATTTAATTTACCAAAGATATAGAAACTTGAAAATAATATACCATGTATACATACAAAAACTCTGCCAATTGTTTCTTTTTCAACAAAACTCAATTAAGATAAAATTTGTTAATAAACATGAATTAGGGTGTTCCAGAGTAGTTTGGCAGCAACTAAAGTCCATAATAGAGGATTCACCATTTTGCTAACCAGAATAATAAGAGTTTCTTCAAAAGTACATACAAAGAAAAGCTGACTACATAATTCATAAGCAAAAATGTACCCTCCTATATAGATCTAAGACAAGAGAAAAGAGGAAAGAAAATTTTATAAGGACTAACCGACTCTCCACTGAAATTCATGTATGCCTGAGGTTTTGCCAACAAAATTGGTACTTCCCCAATGGCACCTGTACTGGTCACACAAGTAATCTAAGTAAACCATCACACATAACTGGGAATCTAGAAAGACTGCAATGTACTGAATCACAGACAAAAAAGAAGACCTAAGCAACAAAAATATTAAATATATACCTATTCCAATTAGAGCTTTTGACTGTATAGTATTCAAGGCAATCCCTTCTGCTCTAGAAATTTGATCAATCATCTCAAAACCAACCTGTTATGTATAAAACACAGTAAAATATAACCCAAAAGAAAGAATAAATATGATGTTAATAATTTGTAATCGATTACATTGTGCCGAGTTCCATGATACTTATTTCCAGGGTTCCCTAATCCAACAATTAACCAAGGCGTATACTCTACTTTAAGCCCATCATTAGTATCCGGCAATGAAGCACGCACAGAGAGCCTTGTTAACCCTTGGTTCCTATGACCAAAACACTGGCTTCTTGGATACAGAATGCAAGCCTTTGGAACAGAGATTGCATGCGACATTGACCTGAAAAAGCACACCAACAAACCATTGTTCATAATTCATAAAGAAATGGCTTAATGCCCAAATTGGTCCCTGAACTATACCAGAAAGGACAAATTGGTACTTCAACTTTTATTTGAGACAAATTAGTCCCTGAACTTTTATTTTGGGACAAATAGATCCTGAATGAAAAAAAACTAAAGAAAACTCAGGGATCAATTTGTCCCAATCTGTCAAGTTCAGGGATCAATTTGTCCCAAAATAAAAGTTGAGGGACCAATTTGTCCTTTTTGATATAGTTCAGGGACTAATTTGACATTAAGCCATAAAGAAATATACAAGAAGGGTTTCTGTTACTTTGTTGTTCCCTCATCTAAAGTTTAAGCTGTGCTTATAGTTCTGTTTAAAGCAAGACAGAGAAAACGGAAATTTCCAATTCAATATCTTGTTTCATTTCATTCAAACTTCTACACTGTTTCAAACTTTCAATAGCCAAATTAAGCTTTTGAAGCAGGTGATGATAAGGAGCAGCTCTTCCTACTGAACAGAAGATACAGCGAATAAAGCAAACTAAACAAGAGGTGCCCAACAAAGAAGAAACCTTTAAATGCTCAATAACTATGATAACGTCACTGCTTTTATCATTATTTTTTCCTTTTGCTGTTACCGAAATACCTCAAGCAAAGGGGAGGCAAACACAAGTGCAAAAACATAAGATAAGGAAAACTGATACATGGAAATTAGAAGCGATTGGAAAAAAGTTGACGAACTGACCTGTTTGTCTATTGGGTACTTCGATAGAATTATAAAGAAGAAAATGCTGACAGAGAGAAAGCGAGAGGGAAGAACAAAGTTCAGTTCAGTTTGAGGCTTTGCTCGTTTGTCTTAGCTTTGGTGGTTGGGTATTTCTCCATAGATTGGATATATTTTGGCACCAAAAGACAAAAATGTGAATAACGAATTGGGCTCCTTCAGGGAGTTTGGGCTTAAGCTTAACCCATTAATATTTTTAATAAGCAAATTGAGTTTTTAAAATATTTTTTTCACTTTTATTCTTTAATTATATTTTTTTCACTTTTAGAAGTTAAAACAATGGGAATTTGGCTCCCACCCACAGTTTTAAAATAAAAAATTATGAAAAATCTTCATAATTATAGGAAACTTGTAAAATCTTCATTTCATTCTAAATAATTAGGTTGCACAAGTATAATTGCTTTACTCAAGAACTTAAGCTCTAGAAGGCTAAGCCTCAATCAAGAGACTAAAGATTAAAGGGAGAGAAGGCTGAGAATTAAAAATGAGCAAAATCCATATATATAATTGCTTTACTCAAGAACTTAAGTTGACAGAAAAAGTAGAAAATCCCAAAAATTTACATGTAGCAACCCACTCGCATTTTATAATTTTGAGGTTTGATTTGATCAAGCCCATAATATGTAATTTTTCTATCATGGTACAGCCGGCCCAAGACTAAGATGCAAATCCAAACCTAATCCCTTCTCAATCTTAGGTCCACCATCCTCTCCGGTGAACCGCCTCACCGCCGGCAGCATCCCTGCATGAGCTTGGATATCACCGGACATCACTGCTGTCATGGCCTCCCCTCCTTCTCCGGTATATACACGCCGCCCAAGCCCAGCAGCCGGCCCACAAAGGTACGTGCCACCATGCAACATGTGCAATGGGGCAGCTCCTCCTCCTGCTCCTCCATGTGACATGTAAAATGAAGAATGATACTGAGGCGGCACACCTGCTGGCACCACCGCCGGAGCAAGGAGATGCGGCGGGGGTGCAAAGGGCGATATCATCGAGTTTTGAATGTGTGGGGAAGAGAAACTTCGACTGGCTTGCATTTGTGCACGCTTGAGTAGCTGCCTTTCCTTCTTGTGAGCATTTTGGTGACCTCCTAGGGCTTGAGAGTTAGCAAATTCCCTGCAACAATATTGACACTCATATTTCCGGGCGTCGGTTTCGAGTTCCTGTGACCCTGACGATCCAGTTGGAGACTTGCTTGAATCATTGGCAGCGCTTTCCACTATGTTGAAGCCAAAGAGCTTCAAGGGTACTTTTGCATGGTAATTATCAACATCAGCCATGAGAGAAGAAAGGCAAAGCAGCTTCTGGCAACCTAAACTAGATCAGATGCAAATCAATGATCAACTACAGCTAGTTTGGGGTTCACGAGCAATAATTTATACAGGGAAATTTGCTTGAAAAGAAGAGAAAACAGGCAAGAAAAAGAGGACAGTTGGTTGTGAAAATAATACCCAACAAGAAGAGTGAAAAAGGCAGGATTTGCACAAGAAAATGCCCAGAGCAAGAAAGCTAAAATGGTCCCTTTGAGGGTTTTATACTTCAAAGATATTATTAAATAAAACTGTAAAAGTTTTGTATCAAACTGTTGGAGTTTATAGTTTCAAGCTGGATACGATTACAAATTAATTAATTAATCTCTCTCTCTCTCTCTCTCTCTCTCTCTCTCACTGTCTCAAATCAGATAAAAACTCCATAATGCACGTGTAATCACTATGTTGTTCACGTTGCAAATTTCTCATAATCTAACATCATAATCAAGATTAAGATCCATTAATTTCTGTTTTAACATGGACAAAGAGATTAGAGGAAGAAAGAGTTAATCAAGGGGCAATATGGAGCCGGCGGGGCCACACTGGTGACGTATAGAGAGTGTTGGATTATAATTTAGAACATTTTTGCGTGATTGACGTTGAAATCTTAGCTTTTATTTAATTAAGGGAAGATCTTTATGAATCTTACTAACCACCACAAATTGGGGGGGTTTAAAGTAAGCCTTCTCTGTCTCTTTCTCTTTCTCTTTTCTCCCTCTCTCCCCCAAAGTCTTCACCTTAACTTCCATGACTTTGAGTCATCACCTTAAATTATTTGGACTTGTCTCATCTTGTCTCCTAGTGTTCTACCATTTTTAATTATGAAAATACCTCAATGATTCTATATAGTGAATAGTTGGATTGGGTCAATGCGGCCGTGTTTAATTAGTAACAAGGTAGAATACCATTTTAAGTATGAATCCGATTCAGTTTTATGTTAAATTCATCGAGTTATATACAGATATACTAAACTAGTTACTTATTTTATTTCGCTTAATACTCGATTGAAGATCCAATATTTACGATTTTACTTGATTTATAATCTATTCTTTTAATTTGATCAACTCAGAATCTAATATTACAATTTCAGTTTAATTAAAGGCCTATAGGATATTTTGAGTTGTCCTTAAGCAAATCGAAATTGTAACATTTGGCTCTTAATTGATAAATGAAAATTCTAACAGTAAACCTTTAATTGAATAAAAATTGTAAAGTTAGATACTCAATTGATCAAAAAAGAAAGTTGGGTCTCAAATCAAACAAAATTGTAAATTTTGGACTTCAAATTGAGCAATTAGACATTCATTTCTGAATGATTTCTTCACTACTAGAAAAACAGTCCATAGGAACGGAAATAGGGACGGAATTTGATGAAAAATCCGTCCCTAAAAGCCTTTCCAACGGATTTAGGGACGGATTTATTTCCGTCCCTATATGCACGTCCCTACTATTTAGGGACAGATAATAAAATCCGTTCCTAAATATTTAGGGACGGAAGACAAATCCGTCCCTAAATTTGGTGGAAGACATGAGACAAGGTAATGACATTTGAAACGGATTTTGCGACGGATAGGCAGCTATTGCAGCGGAATTAGGGACGGAAATAGCAACGGAATTTGGGACGGTTTTTTCCGTAGCTAAAAGTAATAGCTGAAAGGTTTTATGAACTGATTTTGGGACAGATTTAGGGACGGATTTGTTTTAGGGAGGCTTTAGGGACGCTTTTAGGGACAGATTCAAGATTTAGGGATGGATCTAGGGACGAATTTAGGCATAGGGACGGATTTTAGGGTTTCAGGTTTATTTTTTATCCTTTAGGGACGGTTTTAGGGAAAGAAAATGTAAAAAAAATTTATTTTTTTGAAATAATATTTTATATATTTAGTGGCGGGGTATTAATTTTTTATGAATTAGTAGTAATAATAATAATAAATAATATTATTAATATTTTTGTTATATTTAATAATATAATTATAATAATAATAATATTTAATCGTATTATTATTATTAGTGCTATTAATATTTAGTAATATTATTATTATTATTATTACTATATAAAATAATATTAAAATAGACGAAAATGAATAATAAATTATAATTTTATATATTTACTGTAAATGTTATATACATGAAATGTACAAAAATAAATCTAAAAATCACCTCAATGGGAGGCAATCTCATCGAAGTCATCACCGGCCTCGACATGGCCCTCGCCCTCGCCTCGGGCCTCGGCATCGCCCTGATGGTCCGCATGATGGACGTCCTGGGGCTGAGGCTGTACCTGCGAGATGTACTCTCCGGTCCTAGCCTGAGCGTACGGAGGTGGCTCGTCTGTCGGATGCGAAGCTCCGGGAGGCGGAGGAAAACGGCCTATCAGCTGCTGCATCTGCTGTAATCGCTGCTCCCACACTCTATCTCTCTCAGCCAACTGTCGAGCAGACTCCTGCGCAGCCTCCTGTAGCCTTCTGTCGACATCGGAGGGCAAGTCGGCCATCTGTTGTCGCAAGGAAATATTCTCTTGCGACTGAGATGGGATGGAAGAAGAGTCGGCCTGAAACTGGGGGTGGTGAACTAAGTCGCCGTACCCTAGCATCCGACCGCGTTCGCCACCCGCTACCCCCTGAAAGTCCGTATGCGGGTTGACCTTCGAGTCATCGGCAGCTCGTGCACGTGCCTCCGCAATCGCTCGATCATAATCCTCCTAAAAGAAAGAATATAAATTAAATTATCAGGTGTGTGAAGTATAAGATTAATCGAATATTCTTATTTTAAATTGAATAATTATATAAGAATAAACTAAATTAACGTTACAATTGTATAAGTAATTACTTAAGATGATTATATATAATGAGTTATAATTACTTAAACTTTAACTTCAATAATTATATATTTAAGTACTTAAACTTACAGCAATGGTCTTGGCACGACCCTCGGGATAATCACCGGCCTTGGTCTTGTACAGCTTGCCGAATAATCTGTCAGGACAGGGATCACCACCCGCCTCCTTAACCTACAAAAGCAAAAAATGTGTTAAATAATTATAAGAAAAATATGTATGAAATAAAAAACTAAAGCAAAATAAAATATGGATTTAATTATTACCAAATTGGACCAGTGGAATGTGGTGCCCCTACTACCACCTCTATAGACAATCGCCTGCTCAGTGCTGCGATTCTTCTTGTTCACCTCACTGTGAAGCTTGAAAGCAGGGTCGGCATCCCACTGTGCACGGAGGTGGTCCCAGACATGGTCTGAAGTCCAAGTAGGTGCCCTACATATCTGCCGAGCCCGGCTGAACTCATGCCTGATGAATTTGCCGGCTGTGGCATCAAAGAAGGCCCGTGCCGCCTTCCGCTCCTCGGCGGGGAACAAGTAACGCCTCTGTAATTTGAAAGAAATAATGAAAGTGCGCAAATAATAATGTCATAATTCAATTAAACAAATTAAGCAATGGTAATAATAATTATTAAATAAAATATTCAAATAATAATAATGTAATAATTAAATTATATGAATAAACAAATAATTAATGTAGGTTATGACTTACCATCCATAAATCAAACATACGGGTGCGCGTCTCGTGCGGAACCTTCATCCAGGATAACCACGGCTCGATCCAATGTCCGTATATGATATGCTTGATCTCCGTCTTCGCCCTCTTGTTTGTCTTCTCATCCCTTCAAAATTCCATTATCAAAGGTAGTTAGTAAGAAAAACAAGTAAATATAATTAGGAATCATTATAAAATTAAAAAAAGTTAAGATTTTACTCGTAAATTTGGGCAACTGTCATCGGTGTTGGGGGATCTAGCTGAGATGGGCCGGACACATTAGGTTTAGATGGCTGGGCGGCCTGGGCTGGCTGGGGGGATTGGGAGGGCTGGGAGGGCTGTGAGGGCTGGGAGGCAGGTGTAGGCATGAAAGACGACGGGGCAGTGTGGGAAGAGGAGGCTCGCTGGGAAGCAGTCGTCTGTGCTGGCGGCACAAGGCGGTATGTCAATCCGCCGACTGTCACCTCCTGAACTGGCGGTGGAGATGGAGATGGAGATGCACCATAACTTTGTGCTGGAGGAGCATGGCTAGATGTAGGGATGGAGGAGTGGAGACCAATATCCGGAAGCAACGGAATTGATGGGGAATGAGATCGAACCGCTGATGCAGACGTCGGCTAAGTACGAAATATTATAACAAACTTGTTAGTTTAATTAATTATATATATGAACATTCATGACAGTTAATCAATTTTGGTGAATAAATATTGAAAAGCACCTGTGTATGCTGCGAAGCTGGAACAGGTGGGGATGGGAACGTCTCCTGAGGTAGAACGGTGGGTGGAGGTGGTGGTAATCGCGAAGCAGGATGACCGACTGAGGGAGATCCTGATCCGGAATGGTGTGACTGAGTCCCAGAGCCCCCTCGACCAGAACTGGCCGATCGACCTCGGCCTCGACCTCGACCTCGACCTCGTCCTCGACCGGAACTCGAGGGATGATCATCGTGCTGTGAACTCTACAAAATTGTGGCTTATCATTAATAATAAACTAGTTTATTTCAATTTTGTATTAGTTTTAAAATTAACAAATTTTATAATTACAACTAAGTAAGTACTTTAATTAAATAAATTATTTAATTAAAATGATTATTGAATAGTATTATTAAGTAAATATAATTATATTTAGTTTATTCATTGATTTAGGGAAGTAATTAATATTATGATTTAAATATTTGTAATCTAATTTACCAAATATCCTTTTAAACTTATTCAACTTATTAAAGTAAGTAAACTAATTAAAAACTAACAAACTTATTAGACTTAAATACTTAATATTTAAACCGAGTTAACGAATTACTTATGATTTAATATTTAAAGTAATTCAAGTAAGTAGTATTAAACCCTTAAACTGTTTACTAATTAAATCCATATTGTTAAACTAATTAAAGAAATTAGTATTTAATTTTTAAATAATTATTATACTATTAACGCATTACTATAATTAAACGTTGTTCTAATTATTGTAATATTGAACAACTTTAAAGATATATTACTATTTTATGTTTGACATTATTTAAGTAATTATACTAACTACAGTAATTAAACAAGTAATTATATTTTATTCAATATTTAATATTTAAACTTATTAAATTAACAACTATGAGTTAATATTTAAACTTATTTGAGTAATTAGACTAATTAGTATAATTACTAAATATTATATCTATAAATTAATGGTACTAATTAGAGTAATTAGTAACATTACAAATTATGACATTAGTTACACTAATTTAAGTAATTACAGTAATTATTAGTATTACAAAGTATTCTTTACTTAAACTACTTAAACTAATTAGAGTAATTAGTATGATTACTAATTATTAGATATTTATACAAACATTACTAATTAGAGTAATTAGTAATTATTATATATTCAAACTAATAATACTAATTGAACCATTAGTATTAATTATTACTATTTATTATATTTATAAACTAATAATACTAATTACCAAACTATCAAATATTTTAACTAATAATACTAATTAGAGTAATGAGTATTTTTATTACTAATTATTATATATTTACAAATAATACTAATTAGAGTAATTATAATGAGAACAAAATAATGAACACCAAAACAATTAAACAATGAGAACAAAACTAAAATTAGACCAAAATTAACAAAACTAAGAGAAAACTTAAATTATACCGTCATTGGACGGAATTGAACCGGATTTGAACAGGGAAAACGTCGCCGGCAATCACAGGCAGAGAACCGCTGTTGGTGATTGACCAAATGGCGGCCGACGGCGAGGAGGAGGAGGAGGGCGCTGCGCACGGCGGCTCCCGGGGTGGGGGGGGGTGGAAGGAAGAAGAAGAAAGAAAGAAGAAGAAGAAGAATAAAGAAATGGGGGGAAAGGATCGTCGGCCCGATTATATTAAATGAATTGGAGCGGATTTAGGGACGGATTTAGCAACGGATATTTGTAAATCCGTCCCTAATTCCGTCCCTAAATTAAAAAAAAAAAATAATCCGTCCCTAACTAACAGCTGTCAACAACTGAAGCTTGAAAGGGCGTAGGATTTAGGGACGGAGTTAGGGACGGATTGTCAAAAAACCGTCGCTAGATCCGTCCCTAAGTTAATGAAAATTACGAAATCCGTCCCTAAATCCGTGCCTAAAGTACGGCTGGAATCCAGAGAGCCGTCCAAAAGTGGTTGAGTATTGGAACGGAGTTAGGGACGGATTTTGAAATTCCGTCCTTAATTCCGTCCCTAAACGACCGATATTTAAAAAATTTAATTCGAAAAAGTGCTCAATTTAGGGACGGATTTTGGGACGGAATTTTAAATTTCAAAAAATCCGTCCCAAATTCCGTCCCTAATGAAAAGCCAAAATTATTGGCGGGAACAAACGCCCCAATTATTTTTGATTAGGGACGGAATTAGGGACGGAATTTAAATAATCCGTCCCAAAATCCGTCCCTAGTCTAAGTAAAAAAAATTGGCGGGTTAAATCACACGCCATATTATTTATTATAGGGACGATTTTGGGGACGGATTATTTAAATTCCGTCCCTAATTCCGTCCCTATTAGGTTATAAATAAAATGATAAATTGTCGTATAGGGACGGATTTAGGGAGGGATGGACAATATAAAGACGGATATAGTGACGGTTTTATCCGTCCTAAGTATTAAAAATCGGTTTTTTTGGCCGATTTCGAATAAAATGAAGAACGAGGACAATTACTTTCAATTATATATGCAATTTGGTCGACATAACCCACTACCTATGTGTAAACTTTAAACCACATAGGTTTTATATGAAATATACAAACGTATTTGTTAAGTACTATAGTTATGTTACTAACACATCGAGTACTCTTCGTTCCAAACAAATTTAAAGCTTGTAGAGGATTCCGATAAGCGATCCAACTTTCTAATACTCTCATCTACATACCTCTTATAACTTGTAGTTGGTGAATGGTAAATTGAAAGACGAATGAGCCGATTTAGTCCTTCTATCGATATTATACGAGATTGATGAGTTGCAACGGTTATAGCAACGGAAATTGCGTTAGCAACGGATTTAGGGACGGATATTGTTGTTAAGGACGGTATACAATTAAACCGTAGGGTTTGAGGTGCCAAAAAGTTCTTAAACCCTAAGATCAATAAATAGGGACGGAATTAGGGACGGTAATTCTAATTCAGGGTTTCGGATTTAGGGTTTAAACCCTTTATTTAGGGACGGATTTGGGGACGGATGCTAGAAATCCGTCCCTAAATCCGTCCCTAGTATTCAAATGGTCAAACAAGGTTTCAACGGAATTAGGGACGGTTTTAGGTATTTCCATTGGTAAAACCGTTGCTGAGCGTTATATGAAATGACTTATTTTAGACACGGATATAGGGACGGAAAATGCAATATCCGTCCCTAATTTGTTTTCATGAAATCTTTGTAGAATTACGTCGAGGTGGGTATTAGTTTATTCCCTTCGCACCATATAATTATAATAACATCACTGCCATATTAAGAATTATGTTTAAAGTAATTGGGGAATTAGTAAAAGTTACTTAGTGCATGAACTTGTACATAACTTAACACTTAACATATTGCTAATGCAATTGGCGAAATATAATTATGGCATCTGTTAATTACAATCCTGGTACAAAGCAAGTTAAAATTCATTTGGATTATATCCAACATCATCATCAGTGTCATCGGAGCAACTTGTTGATTCTGCTGAATCGAACTCATCCTCCGAGTCGTCCAATTCTGCGATTGGTTGAAGCTCCCCTAAGTCAACAGCTAAGTTGATACCAGCCATGTCAAACAATTGTATTGCATCTGTATTAGTGGTAACAGCTGAGGTTTGCACGATCTTTTCATTTTGGTATGGAGCATCATCTTCAACTTCTTTAGTAACATTATGAACAACTCTCCTCGATTTTGTCTCACAGACAGCCAACCAATTAGCTCTGTCTCTGCTAGCTCCCGGATAATCACAAAAGTAAACTTGAATGGCTTGTTGTGCTAAAACAAATGGATCATATTTCTGATACATCTTTTGCCGATGGACATCAACCAACTTGTAATCTTGATGAACCTTCATTCCGTTGATAGGGTCAAACCAATCACACTCGAACAAAACAACTATGGCCATGCTGTCTGAAGAATTATACTCAAGGACCAAAACATCTTTCAGGAGGCCATAATAACTGGTGGAAGGATCGTCCGTATTTGTGCCTCGAACACAAACACCCCAATTCATTGTTGCTTTGCCAGCTCCACGTTGAAGAGTGTGGAAGTTATACCCGTTTATAAACACACTGGGCCAAGAGGTTGCCTTCCTTGAAGGTGGCCAAGCAAGTAGCATAAGCACCGGTAAATCATCAATATGCTTTGCTCGATTAACCGGTGCATCAAGCTGTATGTGATAACCCAAGAGTTAGAATAATCAAACTAATACCCTTAAATCTTTATAACTCTCTAAACAATTTAATTATCAAAATCGAACTATACTAACATATTGCTTGAACCAATTGGCGAAATGGGCATCAATCGAATCATCAATGGTACGCTGATCGAATCTATCATTTTGATAATATTGGACAAAGGAGCTGGGGTAAAAACAAATCGGTATAAGTGAAACAAACTACATATAAAGAAATAAACGATTTCCTTGTGAAAAATTGCAATTGACTTACTTAAGGATGGGTTGCACCTCCGGACAATTTCGCAAAACATACGTATGCGCTACACGTTGTTCTTTCTCACCAAGCCACTTCGTTTTCTCCTTACCCTGAAATCGGGTTGGATAGTTAAAAATGGAGAACGGTTTGAGATACTCATTGGCTAATCCTTCATCATTGCGTCTGGGTCGCTTCGTGTGATAATACACGTCCGAATGAAAGTAATTTTGCGCGAAGTAATTAAATTCCTGTGCAATGTGAGCTTCACAAATTGATCCTTCAACCTGACCCTTGTTACGAATTGTCTTCTTTAGTTGGTGAAGGAACCTATATGAATTCAATTAAACAAAAATGTATTAGGATGCACGTATACACATCGTTCAACAAAATTATGAACACTCAAATTATCAGGTGTCTTCAAAATAAAGAAGTTGTTAGTTTACCTTTCAAAGGGATACATCCATCGGAATTGAACCGGCCTCCAACTAATGCTTCGTAAGGCAAGTGAACAACCACGTGTTCCATTGAATCGAACATGGCTGGAGGGAAGACCTTTTCCAAGTTACAAAGAATGATCGGAACTTTCTCGTTCAAATCTCGAACCTTATTAATGTCCAACATACTTGAACATATGCACCGAAAAAAGAGGCTAAGTTCGGTCACAGGGTTCCACACACTAGGAGGCAACATCTCTCTGAATGCAATCGGAAGCAGTCTCTGCATAAAGACATGGCAATCGTAACTCTTCATGTCGAAAACCTTCTCTTCATTCATGTCAATACATCTCCCAATATTTGAGGCATACCCATCAGGAAACTTCAAATTCCTTAACCATCTCAGAATAGTTGTCTTCTGTGTTTTGGACAAATTATAGACAGCTTTAGGTTTGGTGCGTTGCTCGCTTTCAGGATCAACTGCAATTGAACTTTGAAAGCATATACAACTGATGTCTTTCTGGCATTTAAAGTGTCCTTTGATTTGCCTTTCAAGTCCATGACAGTTCCGAACACTGCATCAAAAACATTCTTCTCAATATGCGTAACATCAAGGTTATGACGGATCAAGTTTGTTTTCCAATAAGGAAGATTCCAAAAAATACTCCTCTTAGTCCATTTGTGATGGGTGCCATAATATTCAGGCATATTAATTGGCTCATCCATAGCTGTGGGCAAATGCCAAACGTGTCCATATATTTCTTCCCCTGTCAACCTTGGTGGTGCAGCCATCCTCTCAACTCGACCACGGCGGAAAGACTTCTTATCCTTCCTATACGGATGATCCGAGTCAAGGAAGCACCTGTGGCAATCAAAATAAGTCGCCTTCCTACTATGTGGAAGCACGAATGCTCTACTCTCCTGCATACATACAGGACATCCTAGTACTCCAGCGGTGCTCCACCCGGATAGCATGCCATAAGCGGGGAAGTCATTAATGGTCCAAAAAAGAGCAGCCCTCATGCGAAAATGCTCATTCCTCGAAGCATCGTATGTCGAGATCCCATCTTCCCACAATTGCTTCAATTAATCAATCAGAGGTTGCAAGAATACGTCTATGTTTTTCTTCGGGTTTTTTGGACCCGGACAGATTAATGTTAAGAACATGTAAGGGCTCTTCATACACGTACCTGGATGAAGGTTGTAAGGAGTTACAATAATTGGCCAGCAAGAATAGGTCCTTCCGAATTGCCCATGCGGTGCAAAACCATCTGCGCATAATCCCAATCTAACATTTCGAGCTTCTGAACCAAAATCAAGATATGTCCTGTTGAAATGCTTCCATGCCTCGGCATCGGATGGATGGCACATAACCCCATCTTGAGCTTCATGTGTAGCATGCCACGTCATTTATTCAGCTATGCCTGCGGTATGGTACAACCGTTGCAACCGGGGAGTCAGTGGCAAGTATCTCAAAATGGCTGTCGGAATTCTTTTACGAGTTCTATCCCCACGTCGACTTGTGTCCTTGAATCTAGGTTCACCACAAAACCGACAGCAATCAGAGTTTGAATGTTCCTTCCGGTACAACATGCACCCATTCTTGCATGCATGAATCTTTACCACAGGTAAACCTAATTCATTGATGGTTTTCCTATGTTGATAATAGTTTGGAGGAAAGTTATTTTCCTCCGGCAATACTTTCCTGATGGCATCACAAAAATAATTGAATGCACCTTCGGACAAGTTAAACTCCGACTTCCCATTTAACAAGGTGGAAGCAAAAGACAACTGTGACTCACTAGACCCCTCAAACAAAGGCCGATCCGCATTTTGCACGATGTCAAACCACTTGTCGTCCAACTGTGTCACAGGTTGCTCTGTGAATGGATCTTGCTCATATCCATACTGGTTTGCTGCTTCTCCACTGGGTCCAGGCTCGTCTTCATTATTTTGGGCAAAGCTCGATCGTGCAGCATCAAAAACCATACGTTGATCCCATGTCATGTCATCATAGCAACCCCAATGTAACATCTCATCCGGTAATGACACTTGTTCGTGTTGCTGCTGCTCGTTATTTTCAATACTACACAATGGCTCTCCGTGACTAACCCAATTCCAATAATGCTCCTTAAATCCACGTAGTATTAAATGTTGTGCAACCCTCATTGGTAAAAAGAAGTGCATATTATTGCACTTAGTGCAGGGACAACGAATTTTTTCTCCATTTTTCCAAGACGCGTCTTGACTTGATATCCAACTAATGAATTCTCCAACACCAGCTATAAACTCGTCGGTTACACCCTTCTTTCCTGGTTCCTTCCGATGATACATCCATTGTCGACTGCATATCAACTCTTCCATTTCTCCTGTCAAATATCGCACAAATTTAGTTCGATTACTATCCTCGAACCCTATTCAATACTGTTAACAACTGCAATGAAAATCTACAATGAATTATGAAATATATGAAGAAGTTCCTTTTACATTTTTCAACTCAATTATATTTGGTCATTTTGAGCGAAATAAAAACTACATTGCACACAATATAAAACAAGATACTTAATGTAAGCTCTTGCAATTAAATAATACTCAACAAATGCAATAAAAGTAATTCCATTCAATCAAAGTTCTACGATTACAATAATCGAAATGTGAATCGTATTAAAATCAAATACTAAGTTGCAATTAATAAAAACAATTATACACAACGAAATAAATATTACACCTAAACCCAATCACAAATAAACTGACAATTATGTAATTCAATTTTAATTAGTTTATGTAACGTATATAATAAAATTAATAAGCATCACAATAAACCTAAACCCTCATCAATTAACATTCAAAGAAATCTAACAATTTTACAACCCTCATCAATTAACATTCAAAGAAATCTAACACTTTTACACTAATATATATGGAAAAAATCACCAAAACTCAACATTCAAATTTAAAAACAATCATCAAAATCTGAATATTATCTAATTCCTTAATTTATAACATATGTTAATCATCAAAATAAAGTCATATATAAAGAGATTTGAAGATATTACCTTGATTTCCACCAAATCAACACAAAACTTGACTTTTACTACTATTTTCTTATGGGAAAATTGAGAGAATGAAGAAGAAAGAAGTAAGAAGATGGGTAGGGAGGCGGAGAAAATGAGGGTTCTGCTAAGTGCAGAACCCTAAAAACATGACCAGTCAAAACGCACCGTTTTGGCTGGCCAAATATAATTTTTTTCCTTGGCTGACATTTGGAACGGAATTAGGGATGGATTTTAAAAATCCGTCCCTAAAACCGTCCCAAAAATAAGGCAAATATTCATCAATTTATCTCACCATAACCGTCGCTAAATACGTCCCTAAAACTGTCCCAAAATTATTCCATTGTTTTTGCTCTAATTTCCGTCCCTAATTCCGTCTCTAACTTATTCCCTCCCTAAATCCATCCCTAATTTTCCAACGGATTTTGGGACGGATTATTTTTCCGTCCCTATTTCTCCGCTCTACTCTTTAGCGACGGATTTTTTTTCCCGTTGCAAATTCCGTTGGTAAATTAGGGACGGAAAAATCCGTCCCTGTTTTCCGTGGCTATTTAGCCTTTTTCTTGTAGTTATATATTAAATGTAAATATATGTAAAAGCTAATACATATATATAAAGTTACTATATATATATATAGTTATGATTATAATTATACTTATAACTTCTGTAAAAAGAACAGTTGGATGGATCAAACACTTGCAAGAATGATTAACCTTTTTGGGTATAAAATTTCCCGGTGCAAGTGTGAGAAGATACTGTTCCTTGCCACATTTTTTGTGCTGCAAGGTATCATGATTGTAAGGAACATATATAGAAATTCCCTTTTAAGAAATGGAGCAAAAGTCATAGGCATAATTGCCATCAAGAAACAAGGTAAGTATATTATAGATCATCAAGTCGCCGAAATTCCCAATCAAAATGGTTCATGAACCTCCCTTTAATAATACGATAGGATTGATACATCATGTTTTAGTACTAACAAGCATTGTGATCTTTTGATAGAAAATTTAGAATCTTCCCCGGCCCGTTAAGATATACAAAGAAAGTTACTTCTCCACGGGCTTTATGTATTTAAAGTTGTCAGGATTTGACAATACTTTGTATATGAAATTTTTAGTTCATATTAAAATAGAATTTTATTTTTTCGCGGTATAAGAGAATATGCACGGTTTCTAACTCCCATGTGATATCTGTTGTGACATATGATATACTAAAAAACATGAAAAAATAAGTATTTATCGATCTCAATGGAAAAGAAAAGATATGCTTATGAGTTTGATGTGGCCTTAATAATTTAAAAATATTGCAATAAGTCGTTATTTCTTCATAGCTGCCTTGTGACACTCTTCATGCTGTCATCTTGATTGAGCAATGGGGATAGAGAAATTATATATTGACTAAATTGATAACCCAATGCTCATTTTGGGCATTAAGGAAGGGAGAATGATAGTGAGGATGTTTAATGATTGAAGCAAATTAAATCGATCTGGGAACTTTAAATTAACATAGATAATGATGTAAACAGAGAGTTTAGCAAAATATTTTTTATACCCTATCTTTTGATTTCTATCTCTACCTTGGACATTTCTTTCATTTATAATCATGATTTCATTTGTTAATCGATTTATAATCTTCTTTTGATCTTTGGGAACAGATTTTTCTCTCTGACTGTTTTCTTTTCTTGGCTCTTTTCAACTGCATGGTTCCCTGAACTTGCCCATTCACTATGTGGTCTATACGTACAGAGACAGAAGAAATGCAGACCCTACCCTAGATACAGGCTTCACTTTGAAATGGTTTCACTTTTTCGAATTGTAAAGACTTGGATCAAAAAATAAATTAAGAGGATGAATCCTCGAAGTTTTACCTTTTCTAGAATTGTTTGAAGTTGCTTAGTTTTTTCTTCCCTATTTTTTTTTGAAGGAAAGTTGCTTAGTTAAACTAGTTATAATTGGCCGTTTCTCTTCCTCTCCCTTTCTCAGACAATCCATACATAAACAATAGGATTGACTCTAAGCAGAGGCAGAAGAATTTATTGTTAATTACTTGTCAATTTAGAATTTTAATATAAATTTTTGTCCTTCTATCTACCTTGAAAGCACTTTTCACATCATCTAAGCTAATGTGGGTCCCAAGCCAAAACCAATTCTTGGATTTACTTGAGCAAAAGAAATATTCACATTATAGATACATTATAATATACATAAATTATACATACATAAATAATTATTTGTATCATTTGCAGATCATATCCATGCATGGATGAAACTTATGCAAATGGAATATACTTACCTGCATCTTCTCCTGATGATCTTCTTTTTTCTTGCAATCATTGAATTATATGTACATGGCCTGATCTTTTCCATATTAGTTCATCAGCAGCTGTTACTTGACAAAGTCTTTTTCTTGTAATAATGCCTCCCACCTAATATAAACACTCTTGATTAATTTATTAGTTAATTAAGATCCATATTTCATGCTTTAATTTCTTGTATAGTTTGATTGAAGTAGATGTTTGCATTAGAATTTATTAAGTTAGACATGCATGGCCCACACCCAAGTTGCAGTTCAAGATGAAAGTTAATATATAGATGTAGACAAGATGCACATATACTTTGTCACAAGTTCATCCTGTTGTATATACTACTTAGCAGCTAGAAAAATTGTCCTTAATTTGTTTCTTTCTTAATGTTAATAATTGTCATTGATGTATGCACATGATCACCTATTGACACTTGATTAAGTGAGATTTATGCTATTCATGGATGAATTCAAGGTACCTTTATGCATATCTCCCATAGTTATTGCAAGTTCTAACCTACTTCATTTAATTGGTGGATTCTAAAGTGGACTTCATGTCATTTTAGGTAAATCAATTCAAACCTCACTCTTTCTCTATCGTTCATCAACTTGTTGATTCATAATTAGGAACCTTAACTTTTTTGGCTGCTCGTTTTGTTTTTCCACATTAAACTTCAAAACAACCTCTTGCTTACTTATCTTGCTAAGGTTACTAACCAGCCAATGGGGGTTTATGGTAACCCTCTCACTTTTCTGAGGGTGGAAATAAAAGGTTATTTATTTATTTATTTATTTATTTATTTATTATTTTTTTATACCTAGTTTCTTAATTGTTCAATTATCTAGCTAAAACTTCTTCAAACTATCGAGAGAGTTATTAGTACCCAAACCTTCCATTTATCGAGGCTAACCTTCATGATTCTTAACGTTTACATTTTGATCCGAATTTGGATCATTATTCTAAATCTAGGTTAAGGGCCACTAATCCATTTTAATCAACCTTATATAACACCCCTTGACCCTTATTTCTTAGGATAGTGGGAACAAATGAACCTCTAGATCAAGAAGAATTAAAATGAATGTTTTAGTACAAGAGAAATACCTAACTAGTTCACCTAATTACTGAGACCAAGTTTGAATATGTATAGAATTTTTGTTGAATTTCACAACCGAATGGGGTTAGCTTATTCACGAGCTGGTTACCCTTTTGGTCTAGAAACTTGATTACCTAAAATCTTGAGATAACTAGTTAAAACAAAGTCGGTTTAGGGTTAATAAGACAAAGATGGACTTAGTCATCATGGTATAATTTCCATTAATTCCTTAATTGAGAGAATTAGGTGTACTTAAACTATACAAAGATTAATTTCAATATAATAAAGAAAAACTGCATAATTGGTCATCAGGTAGTGATACAAAGTGCAATCCTATAGCTTGGACGGCCACGAAACCACATCGATAAGGACAAGCTAGCCAAAGAAATGACTCGAGTTTGATTAAGCAACGGATTATAATATAGTTTGATATAGTAATTAACATAAGCTATTGAATTATTGATTCTTTGATTCATATGCATGAAATATTAAATTAATATTTGGTACCAACTTGGCGACTTTCTTAGTACAAGGTACTATCATTATTTGAGGATGAATAGAGCTTAGATAAGCCATCTTTGAAAATTGGAGGTACTTGTCTTTTAAGTATTGAAAATGGTAGATTGCTAAACCTTAACAATGGTCAAGACAACTCTGTTTGAACAAATGAAGGGGAAGTTTCCCAGGTTTCGATTAAGCTTACATTTAGAAGCTTCTTAATAATTGAATTGATTATGATTTTATCTCATCTTTAAACTTGGACCTTATACATATAGAAATACATGTAATATATATGGGCTAAAGATGAAGATATAGATTAATTGATCAACTTAGAAGCTAAATTATTTATACTCCCTCGTCCTATTTTGTTTGTCTATCTTTTTTTTTTGGAGAATCTAATTTATTTGTCTCTTATCATAAATGAAAAACTAATAAACTTCAATTCTCAATTTTATCTTTTATTTTCTATTATTACTATCACATTATTCTATAAAACCCCCAAAATACTTTCAAACATCAAGGATAACAAAATAATTTAACCCAATTCAACGACTTTTTAAAAAAAAATTGTGAAAAAAAAAATGAAGGACAGAAAAGGGAGTAATTTAATATCATATAACATAAAATGTTCATCTTTCTTCTTTTAATCCATAGTTATCTCAGATTTTATTTATCCGAGACTAACCCCTTTATCAAAATGTGAAAAGTAAAACTCTCTACTAAATACGTTGCTCGTACTAATATATCTTTTGGGCCAAGCCCATTCTATCAATGTTAGACATGCTTTACCAACAGAGCCCACGAATTCTCTTTCCTTTAGTATGTGTACGGTTCACAGTTCTCAGTTCAACCTATTGCAAAGAAGAAAACAACCCACTGATATCATCACTATAAGAAAATTTCTCTTTCGCAAGATCATCATTAGAAGTATCATTACAAGATAACAAATTTTTTTTATCAATTACTTTTTAATAATAAAAAGTTGTTGCAATGTTTCTATTTCTTCGCACTACAAAGGGGTTTTACTACCATAGACAAACTGCAGAATGTACGTAAAATTAAAATTTTGTAAAGTATATATATTCATTGCATGAAATTTGTTACAAAAATTGTAACTTGCTGAGCATCTATGGTGTTCCGAATTTTGGTTGACAAATTCTCCCCTCAAATATGTCCAGTAAGGTACGATGTCGAAAATGAGCCACATCTCTTTGCGAGAAAGGAAAACAATCACCATGTGTAAGGCAATCAGCATACTTCATTACAAAGAGGGCACAGTCAACCGAACTATCATGTTCATGATGAGGAAAAGATTGATGGTTAGAGTATGACTAATGATTTCAGTAGTAGAATATGAAGCCAGAAGCAAAAGATGAAAAGTTTTATGTTATGTGAGGAATTAAAAAAAAGACTTACTTCTCTTGCAGTGGAATATCAGTTAGCACTTGAAAAGGCCATTCATTTGCATTATTATAACCCAACAGTGGCAGTAAAGATCCTTTAAACCACCCTGAAATTGCTTCCTTCTCATTGTTATTGTGCATTTGTGAAGATCTCTTTGAATCTAGCCATGACAATTTCTGCTTCTTGGTGTCCACATAGAAAAGCATCCAATGGTTCCCAAAACACAATGGTAGAAACAACTACAATGTATTCCATGAAAGGTATAAGCATACAACTATGCATTTTGCTCAACCAAGCTGTTTGTCAAACAGAAAGCTTTAAGCTTACCTTCTCTGCATCTTTTAGCTCGTCGATCTTAACCCAGTTCAATAATTGAGAATCTGTTCTTCTCTTTTCGATCAAGCAAGTCTAATGTATGCATAATCGATCAGTTTGTCATTTATTAATTAGTCAATAATATGTAATACCAATATAAATTCAAAACATAATCTCATTATTCATCAATAGAAGTCCTTACTGCTATGTAAGAGTCAAACGAATAATGCTTCACGTACAAATTGGGAAAACTTTCAGCCCTCCACTTAAGCAAATCAAAGAATGCATTGACAACCTTTAGCCATGGAAACAGACTTTAGTCAGTACTTGTTTGCAAATATTAATGAGAGACTCTCAACCATATTCCATATACCTTTTCTTTTAGTAAGAACAGCATGATTGAAATTTAATATTAGGCCGGGATTAGGCTAACTTTTCGTTTTTGACTAACTTAAAAAGTAGGATAAGAGAGTGAAAATTTTGGCGATCAGGTGAGCCTTCTAAAATCTTCTTTAACTAGGCAGAAGTTAAAAAAGTATGGGATACTTACCGGACAATCAATACCAAGGAAAGTTTAACTGGTAGCCTAAATCAGTTCATAGCCTTTCACAAATAGAGGCTTGAGGCCAAGATTGTCTAACAATAAGCATCTATTCATAGCCATTCATCAAAAAATGAAAACTAAGGTATAAGAAATACTTACAGAATCATCTATATAGTATTCCTGCCGAGTTTCATTATACAGAGGAATAATGAGTAATGGTGCTAGCGATTTAGCAACCACATTGATCCTTTTATCTTGTACATCCAAATCCCTTGGAGAAATAAATTTTATAGGTAAGTTTGATAGCATTGAATGCAGGGACGGAGCTGTGAGTGGTGGTGGTGGGGGGAAGGGGGAAGGGGGCCATGGCCCCTCCAGCTTTTTACAAGTTAGTATACGAGTCATTGAAAAATTTTAGATTTAGGCAATATTCTTATAAAATTTTAATAATGACCCCCTTAATTTTTCAAATTCTTTTTTTAAAATAATCTTAATGTAGGCCTTATAAGGCTAATGGGGTTTTTTTTTTTTTGCCACAGGCTAATGGGCTTTTTACTTTTAACTTTTTTAATTTTATTACTATCACCCAATCTTTATTCTTGTTATAATCTCACTTGTATTAGTAAAATTTATTATAAATCCTACTAAACTCAAATAATAGATAAATAGCAACATTTTACAAGTTACAACATTTTTTTTTAAAAACCTTTTAGCTTTCACCCCTCAACCTCTCTCTTAGCTCTTTAACCTTCAATTTCTACTAGTTAAATGTCTAAGTTTAACTTTCTAAATTTACTTTCACCATAAATATAATTATATTGAAAAATTACCAAAAAAGAAAGAAAGAACTGTTGGAGAATAAAGATTATAGAACTTTTACATGTTGAACAGTTTCAAAGAATGAGGGAATTTTGCATCAAATTCTTTTATCAAATGTAAATTACATAATTCATTTTGTAATTTATATTTAAAATTGAAAGCATGTAATCAATGGTGTTTTCATGTGCATTCTTTTATTTTATTTGTAAATTAGATCTTTTATTTAATCAGCTTTCAATGGTATATATTTTAATTTTTTTAATATGATTAAATACTGTATTGTAATGATATCAATTTATTTTGTAAATTTACATTTAAATTATAATATTTATAAATTATAATCAATAGGTCTAAGAGTTTATTATGTAATTGCAATAAACTCATCAAATTCGTAGTATAATAGTATATTATATAGTATGTACAAAAAAAATGGTATATTGCATGGTATAACATCAATTATGTTCAAATATAATTGTTTGTATGAAATTTTACTTGGCCCCCCTTGAAATAAAATCATAAAATCTTGGCTCCGTCCCTGATTGAATGTAACTATGTATTAGAGGTAATAACTTACCCACTCAGTATCTCAGTCCATCTCCTTAATCGCTTTGCCTCCTCTTGGGTAAAAGGTAAGACTAAATATGCCCGAATATCCTACAAAATTAATTATGGTAAAAAAAGGCAAATATTTCTAACAATATGTTTGGTAGGTGGCATGTATTTTGCAATTTTTTTCTCTGCAAGATGCAAAACAGTGCACAAACCTCCTTCGACCATGCCATTTGGTTTGCACTTATCACTGTACTCAATACTGCCCTTCTCTTATTAAGCTTGACAAAAGACCACGGAAACAAATTAACTCTCTGAAGGAATGCTATTTTTCAGTGATAAATAAGAATACTTTTTAAGAGTTCAACTCAAAGCCAATTTATCATTCAACTACCAATCTGTAGGAAGCTTTGACTTTGGCTTGACTATGAGTTTCTTCAGCATTAGATTTACCCTGTTCGCAGTTTTTCAGCCTGCAAGTTCCTTTCTCCACCATCTTCCTTGTTGCCTATGAAATGATAATGCATAAAATTAGCTCAATATTTTGTCTAAGGCTATAATATCGATGTTAAAAACTTTGACTATCCATGTGTACTTACCTCATTTTGCATGTTTGCATCATTATCTTTGTTATCTGCAATGAAAGATATGAAAGTCAAAACTATTATCAGAAAAGATTTAATCCAATGTTACACAAAAAATGTCTTAATGCAACATTTAAAGCTGCAATTTCTACATGACAGCAGTGAATTGCCAGACAATTTGAGATTAAAGAAAGAAAATCAAAGGTGTCATTTGACAAACTAATAGGTTACCATCAGAATTCTATGATCAAAAAGAAGATTTCCGGAAATACCTTCCTGTTTTAGTACTTAAATCTTGCTAGAAGTCTGCTGGCTGAAAAATATGATTTGATGGGAATAGAGAAGATCTGATTCAAAGTAATCAGAATTAAGTTGTCTGATGCAAAGTAATCCTAAGAGGTATTGGACAAGTTTAAATTGGACTTACTTATTTTAGATGTATACTCCAACCAGTCCTGGCTGCATATAAGAGCTTCTATAATCTCAGGATCCAAGCCACCATTGTTCGGACTTTTTATTGCAGTCCTGAAAGAAGAATCGGGTGGAAAAGCATACATGGGAATTGCTAGGAAATCACGAGCCATCCTACCTACTGTAGGGAACCTTACAGCATTGATCCGCCACCAACCTAGTATGTCAAACTCTAAGAGCTCCTCGTCGGTGTTCAAAGGAAGTAAAGGGTCTTCTAGGTAACAATCAAGCTCTGACTTCCAGGGATCCACCTCATTAAAGTTGCTCGTAGATGTATATCTACGGAAGGACTCGAGCACTGATTCATTTGCACTCTGGATTGTTGGACAACTAGAGGCACCATTAATGGAAGCATTTGTTGTTGGATTCTAACAATCATTGTTGGCATATTCATTGTAAACATCTGTAAGAATTTTGTGAAAGATTTTCAACAGCAACTTACTATCATTACCATAAATCTGACGATATGAAATTTCCACAAATTTTGATTTTAGACGAGGGTCGAGGGTGGCTGCAACAGCATAAACCAAATTACAAGTGCTCCAATAGTTATCAAACTTCATCTCCATCAACTTGACAGATGGATAATTGCTGCTACCCAACAGAAGAAATCTCTTGTACATATCACAAAGCTTGGAAAAGTATATATTTGAAGCAAGAGTTTGATTTTTAAAACTATTTAAAGTTTCTAAATAAAACTTCTGACAATTATGCGTAGCCAGTGCCTCATCCCACTCCTCCTTTGATGGATTCATTTTGAAAATATTATCATTTTTTTCTAATTCACGATAAACATCTCCTGATTCCAATGCACAATCAAGCATGTTCAAGATTTTACTTAAGGGACGATCATCACTTGATTCTCCACCTTGCAACTTCTTGGGATCTACTAAATCTTGGAACTTCCCAACAGGTGTTTCATTGACATCAATCTCTTCTAATGCAGCCTGAACCAGAGTGGAACTGATGTAACAACCACCAGAAGGAAGAAAACCTCTGCCACTAAGATAATTTCCTTTTATCTGTTCTACCATATCATCATCCATAGAAATATTATCCACAGTTACAGAGCATACTTTGTTGCTTGTTTTCCACTCTGAGAAAGAGCTTCCAATTATTTCAGAAAGAGTCTGAATATCATTTCTACTCTCCAAAGTTTTGAAGGCAAGAATAGTCTTCTTTAATTTCCAATCATCATCAATAAAGTGTGCCATCAAATAACAATATGCATTCTCTCCGAGATCGTCGTCTTTCCACAATCCAATCATTAAATTGAAGTTACAGGCAAGCTGATCAAAATACTGGTGAAGTTTCTCTTTCTCTTCCTTGTAGATGCTATAGATATTAGACAGAATAATTTCTCGCGATTGAAGTTCAAACATTGGCTGCAAATTGTTCAAAAATCTTTTGAAAGATTCATCTTCAGCCATATTCAATAGATATGGATGCTTAATGATCATTTCTGCCAAATCAAGGCAACTCCTTTTTTGATCAAAAATTGGGTTTCCTTCCTTTGCACTTTGAGTTGGTTCATCAACACTGTGAGCTGCAAAATTCAGTTGCCTGTCATCATTTTCAGCTTTCTTTATTGGGCATCTGTCCAAATGATTTTTCAGATGCGTGGTTCCACTCTTGCTTGACCCTGGAAAATCCTTATTACAGTGTTTGCATTTGGCCCGTTGCTTTCCATTTTCATCAAACTTAGTGAAGTGCTCCCAAACCTTAGATACCAATTTTCTTTTCTTTTTTGTTGGGAGTGTAGAAATATTCTCATTTGCTTTCACCATCTCAGGGTCAATATCCAGATTAGGCTCAGAAAAGGCGTTATTTTTGCTGACTCCCTTCAGCAAGTAGACAAATTAAAAATAAGAAGTATACCCCCAAACAATAAATAAATAAATAAACTGATTAATTAAATTACAAGTCTGCAGTCCACATTAATATAGTAATTACGAAAATTAAAAAGAATGACTCATTCAACTTAAGATTTTTGCTCATTGAAATCTTAAGCCCTTTTTAGTACATGTTAAAATCATAAGAATATTTGTATAATCATTAATTTGCACAATTGAGTTGAGCATTAATATATAGCCATAATTGATTTATTGAGATAAACTTTTTATGAAATGTTTACAGCTAGCCGATCCTGTCAATACCCTTGCCACAGTTATAGAAGAAAAAGAGGGAGAGGACTGTGGAAAGTATTGTTTAAAAAAATCTGTTCCAAATTAATAATCCCTCTAGAAGTAGTATATTTAATTTCTTGAATAGATCCTCTACAAAAATATTTAGTTGATAGGTTTTTACGGTGACTATACTCTATAGCTGATTAAATAAATAGAGGTCACGAAACACCTAGTTTTCAAGTTTCAGAAAAATTAGATGGTTTTGTAGGGAAAAAAAGGAATAATTAAGGCATGCAAATTTAATTAAATAAAACATTAATGATGCAGAGAAATTAAGAGCAATCATTTACCAAATGTCACCTATGTAGCCAAAGAAAAGAATGTCGCCTAAAGTATGTGATTAAAAAGCAACTAAGGCCTGTTCATGAGGCCAGTGCGTTTCAGTACTCCATCATCATTAACTCATTTAACTGGGTATGTTAGAGGGAGTTGTTGTCACCTGGTGAACAAGCATGTTAAGTAGTTCTCACTAAGAAGCATGTTTAGCTGCTTACATGAAACCAAAAAAAGTTTATAAGCATGTTTATTGGCATAAAATTGGCTAGGTTGATATCTAAGGAAAGTTCCGTCTCCTATAAACAAACTTTAATTTACCGTCATTAGATCCCTTGTGCTAATTTATGGGTGAAAACAAAAGTACAAATACAATATTCAAGATGAGTGCGTACCTGCTCATTAGTTCCTACTTCGTGACCATCCCTTGGTTCAGCTGTATTCATTGATCCTTTTACGTTTAACGATGACGACAGTCCAGTAGCTGAAAGTGGTAGAGAGCTTCTTATAGGCAACAGCATTTGTGGAATGTTTGAAATGGATTCTTGCTGAAAATCAACTTGTGGAATGTTTGACATGATTTGTTGTAGGAGACCAATTCCAGTATCAAACAAATTACTAATAGTTGGAGCTGGTCGAGAGCTTCTCACAGGCATTGTTAATGGCGGAATGCTTTGAATGGCTTCTTGGAAAGCAACAGCAGTACCATGAACTCTTGGTTTTACAAAATTTGTCTTCATATTTTCCACTTCAAAGAGGAGACGGGCTTTAAACAATTCCCGTTCCTCAAAATTCTTTATAGAGGAAGGGAAATAGAGTTCTACTACATAAATATCACCTCCAACGTAATGGTTCTGTAGATTGATTGCAAGTGCAGCTCGAGCACCAAATTTTCTTGCTGCACTAGTGAAGGGAGACCCAAATACATCAGAGTTTGTAATATCTAAAACAAAAAGGGTCTCTTTCGATTGAAGCACTCTTCCAGCAATGGTTGGCACTTCTAAAAGCAGATACGATTCTCGTGCAAATGTTTCCATGAACTCTTGAGAAGCCCAACTTTGAACATAACAAGCAGTATCTTCGATAAATGAAGCACGTTTCTTCAGATGATCCAGCGTGACCCCATTATCCACAAAGGTCCACGTTAAACCCAATGGCAACTCATATCTCAAACATAAATCTTCCAATAGGTTATAAATCTCAGCAAAAGCAGCAATCCGGTTTAATAAAATACCCTGCTAATTAATAATGATAAGAATGAACCTTCAAAAACATAACTTTAAAAAAAGCATCCTGCTTTTTAATTAAGTAAACAAATTTCCTGATCCTTTACGCAATCTATAAATTTCTTTATATACTACCTCCCTTTATGTAATGTTCACAGTCACACTTTAGAATATAAGCCAAGGAGCATTTTGGGACTTAATGTCTCAGTAAAGCCATGTTTATGGAATATTTCTTTCATAATTTCCCATCATAAACACAAAAGGAGAAGAATGATTACGAGATACACAGAATTTTCCTGCTGCCCCCTTAATTTCTCAAGCTTTTCAATTATCATATATATATGTATAGAAGAAAAGCCATATATAGTTCAAATCTATCTTACTTAGATTATACTTATATAATTTTAAAAAATTTTACTAGTTTGTAGGATAAAAGTCGAATGTGAGATTTTGAGTAATAAGGTAATTCAAATGTAGGAGATTGAGAGAGAAAATGATAATACCTCAGTGAAAACTTTAATAGATTGGAGTACATGTACATCGCTGTTTGGAGAATTTTGATTGGAACCTGTTATGGAAATTAATAAATATCTATATATATATATATATATATATACTGTATATAATTAGCCAAAAAGAATCAGCAATCTGAACAACCATAAAGCAAATTAGAAATTAAGGCATTATTTGCAAAATTAAACTTCATGACATTTATACCTTGGAGAGATATTTTTAATACTTTTTTGGTTTCATTTATTCATGAAAATTTTGCTAATAACAGGCCACGTTTGACAGACTTATGAGCTTTGCATTATTGAGAACATCACACTTGTAAATGAAATTTATTGATAATAAATATGGATCAACTATAGACAATTTCATTTTGGAGGATTAGAGTTATGAGTTTGTTTAGCATAACATTCTGTAAGGCTCCCTTCAGTTGTTACTTTCACTATCGACTTTGCGTCCTATGTTTTGCTAAAGAGAAATAGTAAACTACAGAAAATGTAGTACCTTGACCGGAGTTTGAGTTGATTGGGTTGAAGTGGTCCGGCGTATCTGTAAATTTCCAGGCGGATACGACAACCGGTGGCCAGTCGTCCGACCGGACCACCAAAGACCCATCTTTCTCTTTTATACGAAAGTCAAATCCTGCCAATGGCTCGAGTGGAACTGGAAGAAACCCAGTCCTTTGCAGCCGGTATTTCCAGAACTGAGCCATAGTCTCGTGTCCTTCACTGCCGACCATCCCTTCACATCCCACACGGCTATAAATAACTCGCCTAAGGTGCTCCTGGATTGCGTATGAGCTTTCATGAATTGAATCAAAAGTATCGCAGTAAGTTTGAAATGAGAGCTTCAAACGTTCGATGGAATCGGGGTCATCCTGGTTAGCATCCTGCTCTACTATTATCACAAAATCTGGCTTTAACTGCGTCAACTTTACCAACTCTCTCTCCATTGCTCCTGACTCATCTGCCAGCAACCGATGGAGTTTATACGTATAAATGACGACCAAAGCCTCATCCTCTGCCTTTCTAAATTCAAGCACAGATTGATGCACATCAGCCAAGCTGTTGGCCTTAACTACTTTAAACTCCTCCAGCTCAACATGAAAATAGTCCGCCAACAAAGCGAGATGCCGACTTAACTCTTCGAGTTGGACATCTACTCCATTTTTCAGGAAAGGTGGGACTACGATGCTTAATCGGACGGGTCCAATAGATGGTTGCTCAAATACATATCCCCAGTCGCCTGGTGGTGTCGTGAACAAAAAGTCAATGATGTGTACTCGCTTCTTCCCATTTCCAATTATAGCAGTGTCGATGGCTTTTTTAAGAATTATGTTACGGAATCGTCTAGGTGGGAACATATTTGAATAGGGAATGTTAGGACGTATTTCGTAGGCTCGGCGAACGAGAGCTTCCGCCGAGTATTTGTAAAGTCTGCTTCGTCGTTTGTCGGTTTCAAAGGCAGCAAGATTCCAGATCGAATCGATGAGATGATCGGCGGCTTTCAAGTTCCCATCTTGGAAAGCTTGAGCACAGTCCTCTAAGTACTGCAAGACCGAAGAGTCCGTCATTATAAGCAATAGAACTGAAACCTGGTTAGAGCCACACTGATGATAGAACAAATGCCAGATGAAGTAGATGGGGCTCCAAATTTTCAATAACAAAGTCAACGCTAATTTCTACCGAAAGAAAGTCAAAGCGAATTAACGCCTCGGAAGTCGGAAGAACTACTTTTTGTCTTTAATGATGGCAGGTCCTCCATCAACGTCTAGGCCCGTTTGGTATTTGACATGGGAAAGGGCTTTTGTCTAAGCCCAAATGTTTCGAATATCCCTTTGCATTTTTTAAAATTAGTATTAAATTATCCTTTTAATTATTTAAATATTTTAAATTCAAAATATAATTTTAGTGCATTTCTAAAGTGTTTTTTTCATTTTTTGATAATTGATGTTTATATTTTTTTACAATTTTATTGAAATATAACAAGGAGTTGGCCAAAAAAAAAGAAAATTTAACAAGAAAGAAAAAGAAAGCAAAAGTATGCCACTCGAACAGGGAAACAGAATCAGGCAGGGAGACGTGGACGAAGCGGGCCTCACGTGCGCCCACGCCATCTCCTACCTACGCCACACTGCAAATCTAATCCAAAATCCTCTAACGTAATCCATTTTTCATTTTTCATTTTTTATTTTTCATTTTTCATTTTTCTTTTATTTTCATTTATTTACTTGACCTTTTATGAAAAAGTTACAGCTTCGAGTCTTTGAATCTCGACGTAGACGAAATTAGTTACAGAATTTAAATTAATTATTATAATTAGTTTCAATTTCGTATCAAAGATCAAAGCATAAAGGGGAGAAAGAGAAGGAGATTAAATAAGAGATCGAATAGTCCACCAACTTTGTTCTTTCTTAGTAAGCTTCTAGTAAGTAAACAGTAACTCATTTTTTTTATATTAATTGATTCAAATGATTTGGTATTTATTTTCTTTAAATAAGGTCTAGAGTTTAAATCTTATAAATAAATAAAAAATCATTATTAAAAGAATTTTATCCCATAATAAACTAACTCAATTCGAAAGGAATACTTTTAGTTACAAAAAAAAGGGGTCACTTTTTCTCTCTCAACGGATTTGTTAGAAGGCAAATATTCATTTATTTCTTACTCTTATAATTGTCTAGTATCACACTCTTACCATTATATATAGAGCTGTCAAAAGTTGACCCGAACCCGATAACCCGACCCGACCGACCCGAACCCGAAACTAACCCGACCTGGTTTGACTAAAAAAAGTAAACGACCCGAACCCGACCGACCTGAAACCCGATTGACCCGTAACCCGATTGACCCGTAACCCGATTGACCCGAAACCCGATTGACCCGAAACCCGATTGACCCGAAACCCGATTGACCCGGAACCCGATTGACCCGAAACCCGATTGACCCGAGAATCTAACCCGAAAAACCCGAGAATCTAACCCGAAAAACCCGAGAATCTAACCCGAAAGAACCCGACAAACTAATGAAATACTCCCTCTGTCCCTATTTATCTGCCTTCTGCTAGAAGCTTTATTTGTTTTTAAAAACTTTATTTATTCCTTTTTATCTGTCTATATCCCAGCATTAATTATTAATTTTTTAAAATTACCCTTTTAAACTACTTTTTTTCTCTCTTAAATAAATATTTTTTCTAAATAGGAGAAAGAATTAAAGAAGAAGAGAGATAAGGATAAAATAAGAAAGTCAATGTAAATATGTATGAAATTTTGTACCATAACTATTTTTTTTGCCCTGTATGAAATGATTAATTGTAATAGACAAATAGGGACAGATGGAGTATTTTTATATAACTCATAAACTTCAAATTTAATAAATAAATTTGATAAAGAAAATAAAAATAAACATTTGATAAAATTTTGATCAAAGTGAACTTAAAAAAATATTTTTTCATAATTATGGTTTTTAAATTTTATTATTATGAATTTATGATTGAATTATATGAATTTATAGAATATTATTACTTAAATTTAATAATATTAATTATGAACATTATTAAGGAAAATTTGAGAATTTACAAAAGGCCATGTTGATTTCATCATTACTGATCAAATCAATAAATAAATTTTTTCATGTGAATGACAATTTTCCATTTTAACTAAGAAAATTTATAAATTACAGTAATATTAATAAATTACTAATATTCATATCAAATTAGTGAATTATCTATCCAACAAAAAGTATCTAAACATTAAAAATTTGAAATTAAAATTTTAATATGTTGTCATATATTTTCTCCTTATAATTTAGTTCTCGCCAAAACAAATAATTTAATGAGAATGCCGAATGTAGTGTGTGTGCAAGTTGTTCTATTATGCAGAAGTATGTGATGTTAATCACTAATCACTATAAAATATAGTCTATATACAAGTCTTAGAAAGGAAAGAACAAAACAAGGTCATTAGCACTAAGATAATAAGATACTAAGATTAGTGGTTCATGGTGGTCATAGCTGTATGAATCATGAATTTATTATATATCAATTAGAATTTAGAAATGAATTAGTAAATAATAAAAATTTAAATATTTATTTTATTTAAAACTATAGATAATTTATAGGAAAATTTTTAAAAAAGTTATAAATGTTACTAATGTAATTAATGCATTTATAACATTACAAATTTAATTAATTTAATTACAATTTATAACAAATCTAATAAATAATATTTTTGATAAAATCTCTCTTAAGTATTAATTTGTAAAATCAAAACTTTAATTCAATTTAAAATAATCGATAACTCGAATGACTCGAGAGTTAAATAAAAAAAAATCGGATCCAAATGATATAAAATCCAAAAAACCTGTAACCTGAAAGACCCGATGGTCAAACCCGAAAAACCCGAACCCGAAACCCGAATGACCCGAAACCCGACAAACCCGAGGGCAAAACCCGAAAAACCCGAGACCCAAATGACCCGAGACCCGAATGACCCGAAACCCGAATGACCCGAGACCCGAATGACCCGAAACCCGAATGACCCGAAACCCGAATGACCCGAACCCGAATGACCCGAAACCCGAAATGACCCGAAAATCTCTTTTGACCCAAACTGACCCGACCTGATTGACCCGAACCCGAAACCTACCCGATCAACCCGATTTGACACCTCTAATTATATAAATATGCTTGTATAAAATACTTTGTACAAAATTTTCTCAATGGAATATACACAACTTTTCTCTTCATTTTTCTCTCCTTTAGTCCTTTCTCACATCAACATCCTTTTATTCTCACAATATTCAATAGGATTTTCCTAAGCTTTCCCTGAAAATTCCACTTCCAATTAGAAAAACTCTAGATCAAGAAGAATTAAAATGAATGTCAAAGTACAAGAGAAATATACCTAACCAGTTCACCTAATTACTAAGACCAAGTTTGAAGTTGAATAGAATTTTTGTTGAATTTTGCAACCGAATGGGTTTAGCTTATTCACGAGCTGGTTTAGGTCTAGAAACTTGGTTACCTAAAATCTTGAGATAACTAATTAAAACAAAGTCGGTTTAGGGTTTAATAAGACAAAGATGGACTTAGTCATCATGGTATAATTTTCATTAATTCCTTAATTGAGAGAATTAGGTGTACTTAAACTATACAAAGATTAACTAGAACATGGACCCGAGGCTTCGCACCCGGGATCTTTTTTAATTTTAAATATTTAAGCTAAATATTTTAAAAAAATAAAAGATCAATATGGATAAATAATACTTCAAGATTAAATATTTAATTTAAAACAAATAATATTGAAAAACGAAATAAAAAATCAAAAATTAAAAAACATATTCAAGATAATAACTAAAAAAACTAAAAGCTAAAAAATAAAAAAAAGATCAAATCAAGATAACATCATAATAGATATGACTTAAATTTTATCATTCATGAAAGAACTAACCTCATTTCCAAACAAAAAACACTAAAAAAAAAGAAGTCGTGTCTATATTATTAATTCAGTTAAAAAAATTAAACTATGAGAGATTAAGCAAGGAATAAAAAATAAGACCGGATCAGCCTGTTAAACCGAAAATCGGCTACAAGTTCGGTCCGTTAAGAGTTATAAAACAGGATTTAGGTTGGACCGTTTTTGAACTGTTGAATCGGTTGGACAGAAAATTTAAATTTTTTTAATTTTTATGTTATTCTTAATTGATTAACCCAAAATGAATCCAAATTAATGAGAAGTCCAAATTTAATTTTCTTATTATATTTGGATTTTGAATTTTGAAATTTACAGCTTAAATTCTTACTTTTTTTATTTTAATATACTCCCATAATAAAAATTTAATTTGTGATGTAAAATAATTTGTAATATATATTTACATTATGTGATGCATTAATATTTTTTACTTTTCTTTTTTTTGGAACTTTTTTCTTATTTTTTCAATTTTTCGAATATTTTAAGAAATTAATAAAATTAAATTGTTTATATAATTGAATTAACTGATTCAACCAGTTTAACAGATTAACCCGTGAACCAAATGACTAATCATTTCAAGAATCGGTCCGATTTTTTATTCATTGAGATTTAGGGAGACAGTTGTTCTCCCCCCCCCCATCCCCACATCCCCACATATATATATATATATATATATATAATCCAATAAAAAGTTAGCGGGATTCATATTGATTGATAAAAATTATAAATAATAAATAAAAAGTTAAAATAAATCAAATTCTATGATACATGGCCTAAATTTTACAATTCGCAAAAAAAAATTGGGTTTTTTTTGGAAAAAGCATGAGAATTATTATAGAGTGTGATGATGTGTTTATGACCAAATGGTATAATATGATATGTTAAATATATTCAAATAGTGTAATAATCCTATTTTTGCTCTGCTCACTACTCATCCTAAAACTTACAAAGAAATTGGTAGAACCCATATTTAAAATTTTGTTTAAAAAAAATTAGAAAATAAGAGTCAAATTAGATGACAATTATCTCATTTTATAATAACAATATAAATAAATATAAATAAAATATAAAATAATATTAATTA
Organism: Microcos paniculata; assembly: GCA_030664755.1. Classification (NCBI taxonomy): domain Eukaryota; kingdom Viridiplantae; phylum Streptophyta; class Magnoliopsida; order Malvales; family Malvaceae; genus Microcos; species Microcos paniculata. The sequence continues at coordinate 12,003,150 of CP131462.1, forward strand.
AGTAATGTAAAATATTAAATAATCTTATATCTTATCTTATATAAATAAATAAATATATATATATATAAGAAAAGGATTATAGGTTCAATGATTGACACATGACATGTCTATTTTATTACAATGTGTTGATCACTTGATTTTTTGAAAAAATAAAAATAATTTATTTAAGATTAAGAGTCAAATTAGATGACAATTATCTCATTTTATAATAACAATATAAATAAATATAAATAAAATAATGTAAAATATTAAATAGTCTTATATCTTATCTTATATAAATATATATATATATATATATATATATAAGAAAAGGATTATAGGTTCAATGATTGACACACGATATATCTATCTTATTATAATGTGTCGATCACTTGATTTTTAAAAAAAAATAAAAATAATTTATTTAATATTTTTTATAAAGCTTGGCCAAAAAAAGATTTTTTATTGATTAAATTATTTAATCTATTTAAATTAAATTAAATTTAAATTGATATTATCCCTCAAAGTGAAGAAGAGTTGATTTAAAATATCTAATTAAATTGAAATTAGTATATTAAAATGTGATTTATCTTTAATTTTTGATTTTTATCTAGATTCCTAATTTTTACCTGCTAAAAAGAATAAAAAAGAAATATTTATTTGGATATTTTTAATTTAAATTACAAAATATTTTGAAAATTTTCAAATAATTTAAATGTACGTCCATAATCTTTTCAAAATTTTGTAAATAATTCCTTCATATTAAAAGTCCATGTAAGAGGTTGATTTCAATGGGACACCTACATTTTTAAAAAGAGTTTAGGATTAAGGTTTTTTGGCTTTCGTAGGAGTTTACGATTAAATTTAAATTGGATAAAATGAGATATAATAAGTCATATCATCCAAATTCATTTTATTTTATTTTATCTTTATAGATAATTAATAATATATATTATCAATTAACAATGAATTCTTTCATCATCGAATAAAAAATTTTCACATGGGGATCGGTGGTTTATTTTCAAATTAACATAACAAATTTCATTTTCTATCACAATTTTTGTTTCTTAATTTAAATCTAAATTTATTTCCAAATTTCCAAAATGATCAGGCACATCCAAACTGATTTCATTATACGTAAGAGACTAATTTCAGTGGAACGCCTACACTTTTAAAAAGAATTTGGGATTAAATTTAAACTAAGATAAAATGGGATATAAATCATCTCATGTTTTTATCCTTAATAATTTAAAATCTAAATTTATTTCCATATTTCAAAAACGATAATGCACTGCCATCCAAACTGAGTTCACTATATATATATGGTTGGTGGTTGCACACTCCCCTATAATTTTTTTTTTGTTTTAGTCTCCAGACTGCAATTCCAAAGGTTATTTCTTACCTTTCATTACAGTCAAATATTTTTTATATTGCATTGATTTACAATTCCCATTTTGATTACCGTTATTTCCTTTCACATACGGCTAGCAGCTAAAGTTACCGATGTTATCTCTCCTACAATAACTATATATACCCCTCAAATAAATCCCCCAAAAATATCAAACGAAAATTTTTTTTCTTGAAAATGGTGCTTTTTGAGTTTTTGATCCTTTTCTTATAATCGTTCCTTCGGTAATTTATGGACGAGCAAGACCTTTTTGAGAGTGTGAAGCTTCCTAAAGCAGAAATTCGTAAGTTGAGGTAACTCTTTTGTTTCATTACCCGCGAGCACATTTTAATTTATTGTTTTCATTATAACACTGTAATTAAATGGCTAGCATCTTCCTCTGCAAGAACATAATTTTTAAACTAAAGAGGTGCATCATTTATAAACCAATTAATAAACATCCTTGCATATAACATATTGAATTTATGATGAATTCTATGAAGTTATAAGTTTCTGCAGTGCAACGTTTCATGCTTCATAAATTTCAATTGGAAATTATATAAACATTTCTTCTTCAAGAGTGTGTGTATATATATATATATATATTCGATAATTTTGTCTTTTATGAAATCATAAATCATAAGTTATCATTTTCCCTCTCTCTAATACTACTTTTATTCTAACTTCCTTAGTGGTTGTTAAATGTTTTTTTTTTTTTGGAATTTTGGTTAATATATAATTTTGGCTTTGGTTTTTACAAACAAACGAAAGTAAACACGTTGAAGGTTTTTCTTTTCTTTCATCTCATGATTCTATTATTGTCTTGATTCTGAGTATAAGCAGATTTGTTAAAAGTACATATAATGTATGTAAAAAAAAAAAAAGTTAAATGCATTTACAATATAAAAGTATCGAAATATGCATGTGTGATGTGCGTGATTATTAAAGTAATTGAATTGCTGTTTAATTTGCTCAAATCATATATATCTAATTAAACATCTAAAATATCTAATTAAAATATACAATATATAAAATATTTAATTAAATTGAAATTAATATATTAAAATATGATTTTATCTTTAATTTTAAAAATATGAGCTAAATTCCTAAATGTTATCTTTTTAAAAATATTTATTTTTACATTTTTAATTTATCCATTCTTTTGCAAAATTTTAAATATTTTAAAAGTCCATAATCTTTTCAGATATTTTTTAAAATATTCTAAGGATTAAAAAATAAAAATAAAAAAAAAAATAAAAAAGACAAAACAATAAAATAGTGTTTGGATATAAATTAATTAAAAGTAATAATTTGCATTGTGCTTTTATCTTCACGTTATAAATTTCAAATCTATTATTAAATTCTAATCACATTTTAAAATAAGTTCTATTATATATATATATCTAATTTATGAAATTTAAAAATATATATATAATAATTTTTAAAGCACGTTATTTATATATTACAGGATTCATTATCATATTATTACTCGACCTTGCTAACAATGAGTGCAAGGAAAAATGTGAAAGAGCGATGTGGGGTTAGTAAAAACGAAAAAAGTTAAAGGCATTCGATGAGCAAGAAAAGTCAAACTTCCCCTCAAAGTATGTTGAGTTGTTGGCAGTGAATAAAAAATCGGATCGGACCGGTCGGTTCAACCAGTTAAATCGAGAATCGGCCATAAGTCCAGTCCGTTAATAAGTCTAAAACAGGATTTTCGTTGAACCGATATTGAACCAAAAATCGTTGAACCGATTGGACCGATTCAACTGGAAATTTAAATTTTTTTATTTTTTAAAGCTATTTTTAATTAATTAACTCAAATTCAAAAGAAACCTAAATTAATGGGAAGCCCAAATTTTAATTTTTTTATTATGTTTGAACTTTGAACTTTAAAATTTGGAACTTAAATTTTTAATTTTTTTTATTTTAATATACTTCCATAATAAAAATATAATTTGTGATGTAAAATAATTTGTAATATTTATTTAGATTATGTGATGCACTAATATTTTTTATTTTTTCATTTTTTATGAATTTTATGAATTTTTTCTTATTTTTATCAATTTTTTTGAATATTTTCAAAAATTAATAAAATTAAATTATTTAAGTAATTGGACCAGCCTATTGAACCGATTAGACCAATTAAATAGTGACCCGATCAGGCAACCGGCTCAACGACCTGTTCGATTTTTTATTCATTGATTGTTGGAGATATTACAAGAAATAAGAGTTATAAACAGTAAAATACTTAAAGAATAGAAGGTATTTGACTTTTTTACAAGTAAATGCATTATAGAAATATAGTTGTTAGTTAAAGTTTTGTACTCATTAATGTGATATATTTTTTCTTGAAGGTTATACTTTAAACTCAAAATCAAATGGACACATGATTGAATGAAATTTTTTTACCGCGTCTAATGCCATTACTAGAGAACATGGTATTTTTTAACTTTATTTTGAATATAAAGTATATGTAATTTTATATTATTTAACAATTCTAATAAAAAACTTACAAATTGCATGTAGGTCAAGAAATTTAGGATAATGAGTTTTGGTTGGCATAAAATAGTGTGGGCAAATAAAATTCAATTCCATTAGATCGATTGGAAATATATATTTATTTTAAATTGAAATATGAAATGCGTATGAACAGAAAAAGAAAAATTATTCTCAAATTTGAATTTATATTTATAATAAACAGATACAAATGGAAAAGAATTGATAAATACCATTTAGTTTTACGGAATTTTATGTAGAATATAAAAAAATAAAAAAATTATTTTTTCATAACATTAATTTACTCAAATGTTTATGTGTTGTTTTGAAGATTGAGTAAAATTACTTTTATTTTTTTAATCTTTTTTCCCTTATTCCAAAATTACTCTCTCTCTCTAATTTTAAAAGTTAACATATAAGACCAAAATTTATACTTCTATATTATATATTAAAAATAATTTCAAAAGAATTTACACTTATTCTATGCGAATATAATAAAAAAGAAAAGAAGTTCATTTTTTAAATTTAAAATTTATTAAAAAAATTAATAATAATATTTAAAAAATTTTAAAAATCCAGGGCGAAACCCGGGATCGTCTTATAGTATGTATCATTGTTATATTCTTGAAGTATATATTATAAAGCATATTTTTTGGGTTATTTCCTAATTCTTATGACATTTACTGAGAAATTTTCAAGAATTTTGGTCCGGAATGAAAACTGACCCACTGAATATACAATTGTAATGCATGAAAACTAAATATTCCTATATTAAATCAAGCACAATCTTTATAGATATACATGGATTTGAAGCAAGTCTCTTTCATTTTCTATACGGTTAAATATAAGCTATGAGGAAAACGTTAGCTGAGTGGTTAAACTCCCAAAGGCATAAACCAATATCTTATTACTTATGTCAATCAACACCATATAGAAAGTACATATCGATATCTGTTTGGACACAAGCATAGATCCCATGAAGGCATTTGATAATAATTAAAGATTATTATAAAGTTGTTGATGTTGCCAAGCAAGCTGATAATAATTGCATTATCGGAGATCGTTTTTCTCTCTGATTTTGTGTATATACATTTTTAAGGGATGGGCCGGGAAATGGGTTGCTTCCAGGCTGAATGAAATTCAAACTAACGATACCCTAAAAGGGTCCTGTTTGATTCCAGGCCTCGGAGTGGAAGGTTGGCTTAGCCATTTTTCACGGGCTTGTTAGAGGAAGCAAATGGACAAGAAAAGTTGTCACAGAGAACTTGGCGCCCAAATTGCCTTAATCGAGTAACCAACAGGCATAAAACATACGCACAGAATTGTGTTTGGAGGTCGAAATTTATAACAGAGAAAAAGTATGGGTTTGAGACCCTAAGTAAAGAAGACAATAGCAATAATTATGAAGAAAGAAAGAAAAACAAGAGAAGTAGAAGAAGACAATGGAAAACGAGCTTAACTTTTACTGAAACTATGTTTTTTCAATTGCAAGATTGTAACTTGCTCTAGAATGACAAAATACTTAATTGTTGTAGCAATTTCTTGGTGATACGCCAAGAACAACCACCCACAACTCTTCACTAGAGCTAGCCTTTGATGCAGAAATCTTTGCGGTAAAAGACCTTCAGGAACATTTCGCCACCCACCAAAGCCACCACATTTTTCATCAAACAATTGAACACCATTTTCGGCTTCTTTGCTGATTGCTAGTCCTCCAACTCTCACCTGCAAAAAACAAAATTTTTTTTTCCTTGATTCAATGTAAGTTTTCAACTTGCAAAAAGATTTGAGACAGGAGTCGAGTTTATATAGGATAATATGATCATTTAAGGCTCACTGCTGTAGTAGGAAAATTTCTTTGAAAAAATGCAAATTTTCATACAGGCTTTTGCATGTGATTTCTTAAGATTATTGCACACTAAAAATGAGCATTTTTATTTTTACCAAAAAAGAATATTTGTTAGTAAAATTGTTGTCCAAAAATTAGTTGCTGAATTCATTGCATTCATGCAAATCTTACCATTTGAAACAAAACTTTGCCTTCAAGCAAAGATATAATACTCCAAAAAGAAATTCTGGATTGGCATTGAAACTATTTTTCCATTTATATATTATGTATCCAAAAACATTTGGTTCATTGTATTCTCAGAAAATTTCAATAAAATAATTAAGCCTAAACTTTTTCCTTAAAAATTTTTCCATTTAATGTGTAAATATTACTTTGGCATTTTGTGAAGTTGAAGCTGAACCGCTAGACTTCTCATGTGTCAACAATAACAGAATATTTTTCTCTTCATTCTTTCTTCCTCTTCAATTTCTCTTTTTTCTTTGACCAAATAAAAAAAATCCAGCCTGAGCCAGACAAACCCTTTTCATTGACTTCTCCTCTCTTATGGCTGAGAAACCAATTATTATTTATTTTTTCATTAAAACGTGTGAAAGAGTCGCCATATAGTACAATCAGAAAAATGTTTGGCTCAGATTCTCCTCAATCTCAACACTATTTGTTGAATTATTATTATGATTAGTTATATTGTGTTCATAGTTTTACTTAAGATCACTTAAACAATAGTAATCCACAACACTTCATCATGTAATAATCATCAATATCAATCAATACCTACTATGAAAGCCATTCCCATGGCTTCTTAAGCTTCAATTGCAAAATTAATATTTTGACATGTGTCCATAAATTTTGAGGTCATTTGGTAATTAAAAGGTAATTTATGGGTACTAATTGGAGGTGGTTGGGGTATATAAAAGTATTTTAAGGGTAATGATGAAATTTTAAAGTTATTTTTAGGGTTAATTTAGTAATTAAGATGGTTATTTAGTTATTAGGTTGTATTTAATTAGTGGGTAATTATGGTATTTTAATAATGCTTTTGAGGTTAATTTTGGGATTTAAGGTGGTTATTTTGGGTTATTAAGCGGGTTCTTGATGGGTATGTAGACACTTAATTTTTTATCATATGGTAAGTTTGCATTTTGATTTATGTCCTTGTTCATTTATGTTCCAATGTCCATTTTAATTTTAATTTTAATTTTAATTTTAATTTTTATTTAAATTATAGGTTTATATCCTTTTGGGTCATGGTGCCAATTGTTACTGGGCCAGTGGCCCAAATCCACTGAAAGAAAAAAAAAAAAATACAAAGTCTTTTTATGGCTGACTTTAAAAAGCAAAGCCAAAAAAAAAAAACATTTGGAAAGTTTAGTATCCACTCCATTCCTCTCTACCATAAGACCATTTGTCCATTAGCCACTGTCAGGATCTCATCCTCCAGTCATCCACTCCATCAACTCCACCATAAGGCCTGATCCCAGGAACAATAAAAAAATCCAACTTTTCTGTGAACTAAAAAAAAACTTTGCTGAACCATTTTTTCGAAACCACAGACTAACTTTTCCCATTTTCGGCTAAGCATCATCATAAGGGGGGCCAAGCGAAGAAAAAAAATGTAAAGAGGGGGGCCAAGCAAAGAAAAAAATGTAAAGAGGGGGACCAAGCAAAGAAAAAACGCAAAGAAGGGGACGGCTGAAGAAAAGAAAGGGGTCAGGGTGTTTGAAACGCATAACTCTACATCATTTGGGAGGATGAAGACAAGAGTGGTTGAAAAAAAAAAGTAGAGAAAGAGACCATTCGGAGGATAAAGACAAGGGTGGTTAAAAAAAGTAGAGAAAGAGACCATTGGGAAGAGAAGACAAGGGTGGTTGAAAAAAAAAAAAGTAGAAGAGGAGACCATTCGGAGGCTGCTGAGGATGGGAGGAAGGTAGTCAAACAAAAAAAAATGCAGAGAAGTAAGAAAAAGAAATAAGCTATCCTCCATCTTCACACCTATTCAAGTATCCAAAAAATCAAAAGACACAAGAGCTAGAGGTCATTAGAGTTTAATCCGAGCGGTGAAGATGAAGCTAGAGTAGAAGAGGAAGGGAAGTAGTGTTCGAGCAAGAGGACGGCGGTATTCCCTGCTTTCTGAGGACGATCTGCTCATGAGAGAAAGAGTGATCGGCAGAGTGGAAAGTGACGGCTACAACAAACAAGAGTGAAGAGGAGTTGAAGAAAGAAAACGTAAAAGGAAGTCAAAACGTAGACATCCCTGCGTTTTAGGTAACAATTCTTCAATATTATGTAATTTTTAAAATCATATATGGGTTGCGTATATCATGGGGCATCGCTGACATGATAGTTTTGGTTTATAATTTTTTATTAGATTTTTCAGACCCATATTTTGCTTGTTATAATGGTCTGTTGCATGTACAAGTGTTCAACTTTGATATGGAGCTTTTGTTCTTTGCTTTGTTTGCGTTAAAATCTCCCTTGAGTTCCACTTATTTCCTTAATTGATCTAATATCTTGCGTAGCTTCAGATTCCCATTTGTTTTGAGAACGGATTGTCTTTTAGTTTAAGCTCGGGTTGCTAATATTTGCCTATTTTGCTCCACTATGTATTACAATTTTGGGCCAACAAGGCCATCCATTATGCTTTGTTTGAATTACTGACGACCCAGATAGTACATAGGCCATGATCCATGATATTCTTGGTTTATTGTTTGGACTAATAGTTCCTAATTCTTGGTTTAGTAATATATATATATATATATATATATATATGCATATGTATGTTAGTTTAATTTCGTTTAGGTCAATATTATAGATGTGTGTTTTTATTAATATATTTACGTATACTTAGTTTTTTAATTTGACCCTACCGCTTTGATATATCTATGCATTTATCATGCTCATGCCATTCGAATAAATAATCATAAAAACATAAAAAAATCATGCATTTAGATTTTAGGTTCATTTAATATTTTTATATCATTTAGTAATTAAGTCCATTTATATTTTTAGTTTAGGTCCATCTCATTTAATTTATGCTATTTTAGTCTAGACTCATTTACATTTTTAGTAATTAGGCCCGTTTACATTTTTTTAATCTAAGCCCATATCATTTTATTATGTCACTTAGCAAGTTAGGTCCATTTACATTTTAGTGCTAGGTCCATTTCATTATATCATGTCATTTAGTTTAGGCCCATTTATATCATTTTGTGCCATTTTAGAAATTAAGTTCATGCATCATTAATTATTTGTTTAATATGTACTTAATATATTTCTTGTGCTAACCCATTTTATTGGTTTATTTTGTCCCATCATTTCATGCATTTAGTAATTAAATCATTGTTTTCAAAATTTGCATGTGCATGGAAATCCCGATAATGGGGAGTTCGAGGGGATCACGTAATTACGAGGTTCTCAAAGGCTTCCTTAGGGTGAGGAGGCTTTCTAGTTCACCTTTTCGGAATTCCGGTTGGGCCTAGAAAGTTTACAATAAACCAATTTCCACCACAATTTCAAAAATAAAAAAAATGATTTTATTCATATTTTATTTCAAAAATGGCATTAGCATACCATGTTCATAATTTTCTCCAAATTTTCAAAAGTTTTTTCTACAAATTTTAGTTTCTTTTTTAGGAAAAACCCAAAAAAAAGTTTTCTTTCAAAATTCCCCTTATCAGCAAAAGGAATTTCAATTCCAACATAATTTTAATATCTAAAAATATTTTTTTTAGGAAAATCTCAAACTTAATCAATAGTTGAGGTTTTCTTACAAAATCAAACTTTGGTTAATTTCTTTAATCAAGGTTTTAAAAATGAGATCCAAAAATGAGAGGAATTTAATTATTCCAACATTATTTTCAAAAACCAAAAAAATGTTTTGAAAGATTTCAATTAGACCTTTACATTGGAGTCTTTCTAATTAATTTTTTTCCTTTAATCAAAATCCGTTTATCAATAAAAGGAATTTAATAATTCCGACATTAATTTCAAAAATCCAAAAATATTTTTTTTTGAAAGATTTCAATTCAGTCATTAACAATTGGAGTCTTTCCAAATTCAATCCAATTTTGTTTAAAACTCAAATTTTTCTTTAACAAGTTATGAATTTTCAACCTTTGATTTTAAAGTTTGTTTTTGGAAAGTTCTCAATTCGGTTATTCAACATTGAGACCTTTTTTTAATTTTGTTTTTTTTACGGATCTCATTAAATTGAATTTTCTTAAAAGGTGAACTAACCCATATCAAAAGGAGTTCTACCTTGACATTTGTAGATTCTTTATTTTATTTTATTTTGTTTTATTTTATTTCAGTTTAAAAGAAACATTTTTGTTATTAACCCTAAAACGAATTTTCACAAGGCTGTATGGTACCGATATCAGGGCGCTTCGGGGGTGCTATTCCTTCTTCGAGCGTAACCGACTCCCAAACCCAAAACTCATTTTCGTGGACCAACATTTGTTTAACCTAAGGTAATCTTTCTAGATTATATTAGGTCAAACAGAGTCAAAATAGGTGGCTAACCTACCTAAACTAAATGGTTAGTGGCAACTCATTTTCTTGCCTTTCAAATCTTTTTATTTCTTTAAAATTTCCGTCGGACGGCTTTTTAGACGTTTCGACAGGGTAATTATGAGATTTTAATGTTACTCTATAGTGTTAAATTAGTAAATTAATATGGTAATTATATGGTTATTAAAATTATATTTAGTGGGTATAATTTTGGGATTTTAAGATTGGTTTTGGGATTAATTTGGTGAAGTAAGGATGCTTAATTCTTTATTAAAGAGTATTTGATTAGTAATTTTTTTGTCAAGATAAGTAAAATTATTTTGGGTATTATGATAAATGGAGTGTGGTAATTAATAAACAATTATTTTAACTTACAAATAAAGGTATAATATTTTTTTTGCCAAAAAAAGATATAATATGATAAAAACACTTTTATGAAATTTAATTAATACTTGAAATCTATAATTTATACGATCCATATTATATAAAGTTTTTCAGAGTATTTGACATATAAAATTTAATTATTTATAAATCAATGTGAAAGGAAATATGAATTGAAATTTAGGATTTTTTTCCTTTTACTTATTATTTTATGTGTGTAATATGCATAATGTATATGTAAATTTTTATTTAACCTATGATATGGTATTATAGAATATTTATTTATTTATTAAATGTAAAATTTATAATATGATAGAAGTATATTTACTCCTTATTTATTTAATTGATTCATATACATTGAATTATCAATTACAATTTTTTGGTATGTAGAAATGAGATAGACTTAATAATTTATGAGGTTTTAGGGATTTTTTTACGTGTGCATATATATATATATATATATATTTCACATTTTTTTGGTGTATATATTAAAATTATGTTATGTGTGTGTATATATATATATATATAAATTTTGTGTTCCATCTTTAATTTGTATGCAATATCAATATATTATTTATTTTCTATTCTATCTGATTTTAATATGTTATTTGTCTTTATAGTTCCTCTCAATTTATTAAAAAAATTTAGTTTAAATATTTTAAAATAAAAAATTCCCAGGGTGAAGCCTGGGTCGATATATCTAGTATAAATATACAAAAGCAAAGAAACATAGGTTCAATGATTGATACATAGCATGTTTATCTTTTTGTTATGTGTCTATCATTTGATTTATTTAAAAAATTGAAATTAATAAAATATTTGAATTTTATAATATCATATATGCATATTAAATATTTATCTTATTTGATATTAGCTAAAAATATAATATTTCAAATATTATCCAAATTTGAAATTTAGAAATAGGTTTTCTTTTGAATTTGTTCAAAAATCATGAAAAATCATTAAGAATTTGTTTTCTTTTGAATTTTTAAAAAAAATCAAGACACAAAAAATCATTAAAAAATCTAAAATTATAATTTTGGACAACTTTGTCTAAGTTTTTCTTAACACAAATTGAAATCTAATATAAATATATAAAAGCAAAGAAACGTAAGTTCAATGATTGACACATAGCATAGCATGCCTATTTTTTTTGCTATGTGTCTATCATTTGATTTATTTAAAAAATTAAAATTAATTTAAATTTATAAAATATTTGAATTTTATAATATCATATATGCATATTAAATATTTATCTTATTTGATATTAACTAAAAATATAATATTTCAAATATTATCCAAATTTGAAATTTAGAAATAGGTTTTCTTTTGAATTTGTTCAAAAATCATGAAAAATCATTAAGAATTTGTTTTCTTTTGAATTTGTTCAAAAAATTAAGAAAAATCATTAAGAAATCTAAAATTATAATTCTGGATAACTTTATCTAAGTTTTTCTTAACACAAATTGAAATTTTAATTTAAAGTATTTATCTACCTTTCTTAATTTGATTTGTTGGTAATTTTTTAAAATTTTAACTAATTGGATAATATCTATTTTTATATTTAACAAAATTTAATAAAAAAAATCAATTTGCCAACTCTTTTTTGAAATTCTACCAATACTATAAATAGTATCATTTTTTTCCCTTTCTGTTTCCCAACCTCCTAATTCCATCCTCAAAGGTAAAGCTTCAACTCCTATAACAATTTTATTATTGTTAAAATAAATTTTCAAAGGTTTTTTTTTTTAAATTCTTTTGATGTTTTTTAGCACAACTCTATTCAGTAGTTAAAAAGTTGTTAAGAGTATTTTCTAAACATCCGTTGAAGTTATTAAGAATAATTTTGAAACATCCTTTGACATGGTAAACAAAATTTACAATTTTTTTTAACTATGTATCGTTTTTAATTCTATTTGGTAATTGGGTGCCTAAATTTCTTCTAATTTTCATACAAAATTAACCTATTCTTCTTCCATTTTTTAATTTCTCATTTTTCATAAGTTTAATTATTGGTTTAATTATATGACATAACTTTATTTTCAGCGTGCTAAAACCTAAATGCAAATAAGGGCCAATATTAGGAAAAGATCAATATATTGCACTACATTTTTTTTTTACGTATATTACTTAATTGTAGTGTTGAGTACGTACAAATATATTAAGAATATCACTCTTTTAATATTTATTTAAATAACTTTAATCTTAATTTATTATATAGGCATTTGTCAAACAAAACATGATAATATTTAAAATTTGATATTTTTTAAGTAATATCTATCAACTGCTATTAGTTAAAAATTTATTAGTTGATTAGCTGAGTTTTATGAGGTAAGAAGTTTAGTAATTTTTTTTTGACTCAACCCCAACAATTATTTTTTTGTTAACTAATTTATTGTTTTAAGTGAATTCTAAAATTTATTTATTTATTTTTTACATTAGCTATTAGACTTTTACCATGAGATGTGATATTTTTTCAATAGAAATGCTTTTATAATATATATATATATATATATATATATATAGTGAATACCGAATGTGCTATTATGTTTTTGGCAAAAAACAAAAAAGAATGTGCTATTATGTTTAAATTATTTTGTACAATGCAGCCTTGTGGACGAGAATACAAGGGCTGCTTGATTACCTTTTTGTTAAATGGGTTTGCCTAACCTCACTCATCTTCTATTTTCTTCTTCTTTTTTTCTCCTTTTTGTCCTTTTTATTCCTGCATTTTAATTTCTTTACTCAAAAGTGACTAAAGAGAAATTTTCTTAATTTGTTACTTTTCTTTAAATTGCATGTTAAAACTTTTTTAATGTTTTACTTATAATGGCTTACACGATTTCCTTTTATTTTTTTCCTTTATATTTAATATGGTTTTGATTCATTACTCTATTATTACCATATGTTTACTATATTTTTTACTTTTTAAAATTTAATAAACTCAAATTAGAACTTCATGCAATTATTCAAATAAAATATATTATTTTCATAGAATCAAAAGTCTTGTGGAAAGTACAGATTTAAAACTACTTGTAGACACTTATTTTTTATCTTGGATAATTAATTAGTTGGTTATTATTAAATTTTTATTTTTATCTTTCTATTTATTTTTATTTTATTTTATTTTATTTTATTTATTTATTCATTTGATTTTATTCTATTTCATTTTTATTATCTTGCTGATGATTTTGAACCAAGACTGGAAGGCCAGACAAGCCAATTCGGCTCCCATGCAAAGCCAAGAAAGCCAGAGATCAACCGAGTCAATTGAGTATCATGCAATATGTATATATATATATATATATATATATTTATACATATGTATATGTACATATATTTGTATGCACATATATGTGTATATATTTATATCTACATATGCATATATATGTATATATATATATATGCATGTTCCAGAGGCCGAGAGTCTTGACGTGCGTGTTATTGCACATGATCCTTACGCCTCTGCTAATTTGCTTGAACAATAGCTTGTTTCTTAGACAGGGAAAGCTACTTCACAGGCCCAGGCTCAGTTGCACCCATCTGTTCATGTTCCTGTGGTTGCTCAACCTCAGCAGCAATCTGCCTTACGGTGCCAACACACCCTCAAATTCCATCACAAACTCACTCAACAGCCCAAGGCCTGATTCTGTGATATCATCATCTGCGGGGAAACAACAGGTCCTCGAGTCAGTTAATGCAAGTTACCTTGTTGATGCCCAACCTAAGCCAAACTTGCAACAAGTTTCTTCAAAATTTCGCGATGCATTGAGATTGGGCACTCTTGAACAGAGTTTTGAATCCGAGAAACAAAATATTTTGAACATGAATAATCATGTGCTGGAGGACCAAGTTCTAACTGGAGAAGAAGCAAGTACTGTTGCCAGCCCATCTCCTCCCGATAATTCAGTGCACCTTATTAATTTCAGTGAAACAACAATAAACAATGGTACTGGTGCTATTTTGCCTAAAAAGTCAGTCTCAACAGGACAGAGTAATATCTTGATATCGGCTAAAACTTCTGAGACTGCACTGCTTGATGAAAGATCATTGTTGGCTTGCATAGTCCGCACAATTCCAACTGGTGGCAGAATTCGGATCAGTTCAACGCTACCAAATAGGCTAAGGAAAATGCTTGCACGTTTACACTGGCATGATTATAAGAAAAAGTATGGAAAGCTTGATGACTTTGTAGCCAGTCACCCTGAGTTATTTCTGATTGAGGGCGATTATATTCAGCTTCGAGAGGGAGCACAAGAGATGATAGCAGCCACTGCTACTGTTGCCGAGGTCACTGCAGCTGCTGCTGCATCATCTCCGTACTCCTCTTTTTTGGCTTCTGTTGCTGTTACGCCGATGGCACAGCCTAATCGACTAAAGAGGGTCCTCCCATCTATTGATTGCAACCATATGAAGAATAAGAATGCCATTTTCAAGGAGTATGGAACCATTTCTAAAAATGAAGCTAATGATCGTTCACAGCTTTTAGTAATGCAGAATCAACAACATACATTGTAACTACCATGGTCGCTGCATCATAGCTGCCATGTCCAGCATCCCCATCGCCAACAGGCGATAGCCACACCACCATGCAAAACTAAAAAGCCATGTTCCCACACGAGCCACGCAACCCTTCCCATGCAAGACACTGCCATGCACGCTCTCTCGGTCTTCCAAAACCGACCCAACCTCATCCCTCACAGCAAGCTTATCAACACAAAGCCATACCGGTTTTAATGAGTGTCTTCTCAACTCAAGGAGTTCTTGAACAAGGGTGCTGTTGAACTTAATGAAGCCGATGGTGAGACTTTCACTCAGAGTCTTTATGGCCCTACCCAGCATTGCCAGAAGTACTATGAAGCTGGCGTTCTCTTTGCTAAATGGCGTGCCATGCTCAAGATTGGAGCTGTTGAGCCAACCGAACTGGCAATCCAAGAAAATGCCAATGATCTAGCCATCTGCCAGCAGTGTGGCCTCGTTCCAATTGTTGAACTTGAAATCCTTGTTGATGGATCACATGGCATTAAGAAGTGTGCTAAGGTGACCGAGTACCTCGTCGACACTTGTTACAAAGCTCCTCATTTGTCCACCACTACAACTCCTTTCACTCCCCTTCCTTCCTCTCACTATCTTCGATGGCAACAACCGCCACAGCTGTAAACACGGCTATCCTCCTAGCTGCAGCAACAACAGTACCTCCCACGACTGTAACCACTTCCCTTCATGCGGCCACAACAACAACAAACAACCACCACAGCCATGAATGCCGAACCAGTGGAGGGGACAGCCACCACAGCAGCGGCAGCTAGTCGCGACGGCCACCACAGCAACAGCCTCCGTGCTGCAGCAAGGACAGCTTTTTCTACCGCACATGCACTCCATGCAATAGCTTCAACCACAGCTGTACCCACCCCAATTTCATGCTCCAATTTAAAATCAACAGCAGCCGGGTTTGTTGCCTTCAACAGGTCCTATGCTGCAACAGTATATGCAGCAACAACCTCTGTCAAGCCAACCGGTGGGCTTGGTTCAGGCTCAAATCAATCATCAAGGTCCTTTTGTGCAGCAACAACTGTCTTTGAATTCTCAGTCACGCCCCCTAGGCCCACCTCATTCCTTTCAGCAACCCCCTCATGCTTATCCACAACCACAGCAAGATGTTGCAGGATCTCATGATGTGCATCCTCAGCCAGCTCATAATGTTTTTGGGAGACCCAGGACACCAAATCATGGTGTAAAATCACAGCCATATCCACAGTCTGAAACTAGTGTATTGGTCAAGCCTGTTCAACTTGGTGTGAACCAGCCATCTTATCAGAATAATGTGTTAAGAACGAACAAACAATCTGGTTTAACCCCATAATGCCAGCTACACCTCTCGGATGCTGTCAATGCAACCCATAACGCCAACTTGCACCATTTTACTTTCTCACATGCTATTCTGCCCTTCCACCATTATTGCCTGCCAACCCATCTTCAATCATGGCTCATCAACTTTCACAATAAAAAAAACTCAAATCATCATCAGTGGGGGGATTCCATTCGGTCTTTAAAAAAAACAGAAGAGCGCTCGAAGGAAGCAGGGGAAGAGGTCAGCCATTTTTCTTTCTTTCTTCTTTTTGGAGAACAGAGAAAGAGTTGGATCATTTTTTTATTTTCTTTCTACTTTTTTTTTTCTCTCCTCTGTTTCGTGTTTTCAAAAAGCTGAAACCCATTTTTTTTTGGGAAAAAGAAGTTTGCAACAAAAAAAAAAGGATTAGAAAGACAGATTTTTTTTAGAGTTTATTTTCTTTTCTTTTCGGATCTCTTGTAAACAAAGATTCGATCTTTAACAGAAACAACATTTATTTAAAGGTAAAAGCTGTCACCTTTAAGCTTATTAATTTCATTTATGCTTATTTGTTCAAAACTTATCTAATCTGCTCACATATGTCATGAATGTTTCTCATACAAATGTTTTATTTAATATTTCCTTAAGTCTTTTTGATGGATTATGGTTTGTCTGTGGGAAAAAGATGCTTGCTTTTCATGTATTAAGAATTGTCTTAAGGATTTATGAAGTCTTCATGTCCATATTAGCCTGGAATATGTTAAATACGGTGCCTTTTTGCTACTTTTTTTTTAACTCTAATAATTTACATAATTGTAAAAAGAGGTCCCAATTTTATGAGTTTTATGATGATCTTTATATCTTTTGGGTACAAAATATTTATGTTCTGTGCTGTTTGTTTGTTAAAATTTCAACTTTGATTGTAAAGTTTGCATCTTTAAAATCTGTTTAGGTTAAAAATTTAATTTTGACTGTAAAGTTTGCATCTTTTGAACCTGTTTAAGTTAAAAATTTAATTTTGACTGTAAAGTTTGTATCTTTAAAACCTGTTTAGGTTAAAAAGTTTAGTTTTGACCGTAAAATTTGCATCTTTAGAATCTGCTTAGGTTATAAATTTAATTTCGACTGTAAAATTTACATTTTTAAACCTGTTTAAGTTAAAAATTTAATTTTGACTGTAAAAGTTTGTATCTTCGGACCTGTTTAGGTTAAAAAATTTAGTTTTAATTGTAAAGTTTGCCCCTTTAAACCTGTTTAGGCTTAAAAATTTAATTTTGACTGTAAAATTTACATCTTCAAACCTGTTTAAGTTAAAAATTTAAATAAAATTAATTTTGGTTATAAAAAATTTTATTATTGTGTTTTTAAGTTTGAATGGATGCATATTTAATCTAATATTTAATAATGATTATTAAATTACCTTCTTGCCCTTAAGTCTATGTCTGTCTTAATTAAAATTGAATCTTGTACATGAAATTACCCTTTTGCCCTTGCTTATATATTTACTTAATTATGAATTAAATTTTGTATATAGAAATTACATTTTTGACATTGTATGTGTGCTTGTTTAAATTAAGCTTGTTTATATGTGTTAAATTAGTTGCCATCCAATCTAAGCTTGTAAAGTGAATTTAAATTTCCATGCTTTATTTGTTTATCGTATTATATTGTGTGATTAATACTGTTTATATATACTAACATATGTTTTCTTGTCCCATTCATGCATAATTAAGTTTAGAACATCGATTTTCAAAAATTCATATGCAGAGGAAAATTGGAGGGTGCCTTGGAAGTCCGAGGTTTCTGAAGGTTTTCTCGATGGATAGTTTTCTCGGTGTCTAATCGGGAGTTCGATCGAGCCCGGGGAAATTGTTCATCCCTTCAAAAATAAAAAATATATATTTTTCTCATTTAATTTTCATAAAGAGCATACATCATGTTTATGATTTCTTTAATTTCTTAAAATTTGCAAATGAACTCAAAAAGTTATTATCTTCTTTTACAAAAGGAATATTTATTCCAAAATCTTCTATTTTATTTTTATTTTTCTTATTTTACTTTTATGTTTCATTTTTATTTTATTTTAAGAAAATCTTTTGTTTAAGAGGCCCAATTAAATTAAAATGAATGTTTATTCCAACATTAATTTCAAAATATGTTTTAGAAATTTTTTGAGAGATCTTAACTACCCAATTATAGTTAAGGCCTTTCAAATTAATCCAAGTTTTCTTAAAAAAAAACACCTTTTTTAAAATTTCTTTTTCTTATTTTTATTTCTTTGAAAGAGAATACTTATTTTCTTTTTCCTTTTGTTTAGTTTATTTTAAGTACCTTTTTAGGAGGATTTTAGTAAGTTTAATTAGTCAAGACCTTTCAAGCAAACTTTATTTTTATTAAAAGACATTTTTAGCTCCAATAAAAGGAATATTTATTTTTTAAATCTTTAAAATTCTCTTTTCAAAATCAGTTTTATTTGATAAATAGGCATTCATTTTTTTTGAAAGGTCTTAACTTATTAAATCTACTAAAGTTTTTTTTTCTATTAAACTAAATTTTTGTCAAACTATTCCCTTCATCAAATTAAAAGGAATATTTATTCCGACATTGTTCTAAAATTAAGTCTTTCTAGGAGATTTTAATTTAAGTAATCATAATTAAAGTCTCTTAAAGTGAATTTCAAAATATAAATTTGAGGATGTTTATCCCAACCTTTTAATAAAATACTTTCTAAAATTAAAATTAAACCTTTGTTTTTCATAAAAGGATATTTATCCTCATTTTTAAATTTGACTTTGATTTTAGAAGAATATTTATTCCTATTTAGAAATTGAATCTCCATTCTAAGTAGGAAATTTCTTCAAAATTAAAAATTGGGCTATGGATTTTCACATTAAAAGGAATGTTTATTCCGACATTAAGTCTTTAAATTTCGAGTTTAGTTTTTATAATTGGATGTTTATTCTACATTAAAAGGAATATTTATTCCGACATTTAAAATTATGTTTTTTCTTAAAATGATTTTAAACACATTTTATTATCATTTTCCAAGTAAAATATTTTTAAGACTTTTATGGTATCGATTTCCGGGCGTCTTGGGGGTGTTAATCCTTCCCTAAGCGTAACCGACTCCCGAACCTAAAATCTTTTTCGTAGACTAGTTTCTTTCCTTAACTTGACGTAATCTTTCTAGATTTATGTTAAGTTAAACCAATAGGTGACTAACCACGCCTATTAAAAATAAAAGGTTAGTGGCGACTCCATTTGTTTTTGGACTGTGTAGTCCCGAATATTTCTCACGCTATATCATTTATCGTCGGAGCGGTAAAACGTCTCGACACTACTATTAAATGATAAGTATAGTAATATTTTACATACATTTAAAGTAGTTGTGAAATCTAATTTCAGAGAATTTTAAATGATAATTTTGATTGTTTTTAAATATTTTATTAAATTAAATAATTCTAAATTTTTTTTTAACAATTAATATCTTTAAATAAATATCCAAAAAGATAACAAAAATACTTACAAATATCAAGGATAGCAAAGCAATTTAATCTAATTCAATTACTTTTTTTATAAATTTTATGAAAGATAATAAAGGACAAACAATTGGGGATAGATAGAGTACTTTAATATCATATAACGTAAAATATTGGTCTTTCTCTTTTTAATCCATGATTATCACAAATTTTATTTATCCGAGACTAATCTCTTTATCGAAACGTGAAAAGTAAAACTCTCTGATAAATACGTTGCTTGTACTAAAATCTTTGTCTTGACAATTGAAATGACTGATATTGGTTTCCAATTTGATCAAAGTTGTGAATTTAACAAAGCCTTTGAATTGTCCATTCAATTAATATATCTTTTGGGCCAAGCCCATTCTATCAATGTTAAACATGGTTTACCCAACAAAGCCCACGAGTTCCTTTTCCTTTAATATGTGTACCGTTCACAGTTCAACCTATTGCAAAGAAGAAAACCACCCACTGATATCATCATTATAAGAAAATTCCTGTTTCGCAAGATCATAACTGGAAGTATCATTACAAGATAACATTTTTTTTTATCAACTTTTTAATAATAAAAAGTTGTTGCAATATTTCTATTTCTTCGCACTATAAAGGGGTTTTGCTACCATAGACAAACTGCGTTGTTGAAGTAAGAATGTACACAAAATTAAAATTTTGTAAAGTATATATATTCATTGCATAAAATTAGTTACAAAAATTGTAACTTGCTGAGCATCTATGGTGTTCCAAAGTTTGGTTGACAAATCCTCCCCTCAAATATGTCGAGCAAGGTACGCTGTCGAAAATGAGCCATATCTCTTTGTGAGAAAGGAAAACTATCACCATGTGTAACGCAATCAGCATACTTCATTACAAAGAGGGCACAGTCAACCGAACTATCATGTTCATGATTAGGAAAAGATTGATGGTTAGAGTATGGCTAATGATTTCAGTAGTAGAATATGAAACCAAAAGCAAAAGATGAAAAGTTTTATGTGAGGAATTAAAAAAAAGACTTACTTCTCTTGCAGTGGAATATCAGTTAGCACTTGAAAAGGCCATTCATTTGCATTATCATAACCCAACAGTGGCAGTAAAGATCCTTTAAACCACCCTGAAATTGCTTCCTTCTCATTGTTATTGTGCATTTGTGAAGATCTCATTGAATCTAGCCATGACAATTTCTGCTTCTTGGTGTCCACATAGAAAAGCATCCAATGGTTCCCAAAACTCAATGGTAGAAACAAATACAATGTATTCCATGAAAGGTATAAGCGTATAACTATGCATTTTGCTGAACCAAGCTGTTTGTCAATCAGAAAGTTTTAAGTTTACCTTCTCTGCATCTTTTAGCTCGTCGATCTTAACCCGATCTAATAGTTGAGAATCTGTTCTGCTCTTTTCGATCAAGCAAGCCTAATGTACGCATATATAATAGATCAGTTTTTCATTATTAATCAGTCAATAATATGTAATACCAATACAAATTCAAAACATAATCTCATTATTCATCAATAGAAGTCCTTACTGCTATGTAAGAGTCAAACGAATAATGCTTCACGTACAAATTGGGAAAACTTTCAGCCCTCCTCTTGAGCAATTCAAAGAATGCATTGACAACCTTTAGCCATGGAAACAGACCTTAGTCAATATCTGTTTGCAAATAATAATGACAGACTCTCAACCATATTCCATATGCCTGAACTCCGACCTTCTTGTTTAATATTTTGCCATAGGATTAGGCCACCTTTTTGTTTTTGGCTAAGCTTAAATAGTGGGAAAAGCGAATGAAAACTTTGGCGACCAGGCGAGCCTTCTAAGACATAACTCAATAAGTATGGGATACTTACCAGAAAATCAATACCAAAGCAAGTTTAATTGCTGGTAGCCTAAATCACTTCATAGATCTTCACATCAAGCTAGAGGCTTGAGGCCAAGATCGTCCAACAACAAGCATCTAGACATAGTTTGTGACTTGGCTACCATTCATTGGAAAATGAAAACTATAAGACGTACTTACTGAATCATCAATATAGTATTCCTGTCGAGATTCGTTATAACCAGGAATAATGAGTAAAGGTGCTAGGGATTTAGCATCCACATTGATCCTCTTATCTTGTACAGCCAAATCCCTTGGAGAAATAAATTTTGTAGGTAAGTATGATAATGATATTGTATGTAAATATATAGCATGTGTTAATTAAGGGTAATAACTTACCTACTCAATATCTGAGGACTTGTCCATCTCCTTAGTTGCTTTTCCTCGTCTTCTGTAAAAGTTGAGACTAAATATGCCCGAATATCCTACAAAATTATGGTCACATAAGGTAAAAATTACTAACAATATGTCTTGGTAGGTGGTATGAATTTTGCTAGCGATTTTCTCTGTAAGATACAAAACAGAGTACAAACCTTCTCTGACCATACCGTTTGGTCTGCATTTATCTCTTTACTTGATGTCCTTTCCTTATCAAGCTTGACAAAAGACCATGGTAACAAATTAACTCTCTGAAGTTTAAATGGACACTTGTTTTTCAGTGATAAATAAGAAAACTTTTAAGCATCCAACTTAAAACCAATTTATTATTCAACTACCATTTTGTAGGAAGCTTTGACTTTGGCTTGACTATGAGTTGCTTCAACATCAGATTTACTCCGTTCGCAGTTTTGTACCCCGCAAGTTCCTTTCTCCACCATCTTTGTTGCCTATGAAATAAAAATGAAAAAAATAGCTCAATCTATATCTTATCTAAGGCTATAATATCAATCGTTAAAAACTTTGACCATCACTCATATGTACTTACCTCATTTTGCATGTTTGCATCATTATCTTTGTTATCTGCAATGAAAGGTATGAAGGTCAAAACTATTATCAGAAAAGGGTTTAATCCAATGAACAAAGATATCTTAATGCAACATTTAAAGCTGCAAGTTCTACACGATATCGGTGGAGTACACCTCACATCTTGACATTAAAGAAAGAAAATCAATGGTGTCGTTTGACAAACTAACAGGTTACTCTCTAAATCCTACGATGGAAAAATAGTGAAAGAAACTGGTATTGCTATTTTAAATTGAAAAAAGCTCTGAATCATAGATACCTTTGATTTAGAAGAATCTTCTACTGCATTATGGTGTCAACATATAACTTTTTATCGCAGATGATACTTTTACTGTTTTAGATGTTGATTAGTACTTAAATCTTGCTACAAGGCTGCGCTGTTTGAAAAATATGATTTGAGAGGAATAAAGAAGAATTAAGTTGTCTGATGAAGATAAAGGTTAGAAGTATCTGAACAAGTTTAAATTGGACTTACTTATCTTAGGTGTATACTCCAACCAGTCCTTTCTGCATATAAAAGCTTCTATAATCTCCGGATCCAAGCCACCATTGTTTGGACTTTTCATTGCAGTTCTGAAAGGAGAATCGGGCAGAAAAGCATACATTGGAATTGCTAGGATATCACGAGCCATCCTACCAAGTGTAGGAAACCTTACAGCATTCATCCGCCACCAACCTAGTGTGTCAAACTCCAAGAGCTTCTCGGTATTCAAGGGAAGTGAAGCCTCTTCTAGGTAATAATCAAGCTCTGACTTCCTGGAGTCCACCCCATTAAAGTTGCTTGTAGATGTATATCTACTGAAGGACTCGAGCACAGAATCATTTGCACTCTGGATTGTTCGATGACTAGAATCACCATTAATGGAAGCATTCGTTGTTGGATTCTTACATTCATTGGCATATTCATTGTAAACATCTGTAAGAATGCTGTTAAAAATTCTCAACTGCGAGTTACTATCATTACCATAAATCTCATGATATGAAAATTCTACAAATTTAAATTTTAGACGAGGATCAAGGATGGCTGCAATAGCAAAAACCAAATTGCAAGTCCTCCAATAGTCATCAAACTTCATCTTCAGCAACTTCACAGATGGATAATTGCTACTACCCAACAGAAGAAATCTCTTGTACATATCACAAAGCTTGGAAAAGTATAAATTTGAAGTAAGAGTTTGATTCTTGAAACTACTTGAAGTGTCTAGATAAAACTTCTGACAGTTACGCATAGCTAGTGCCTCATCCCATTCTTCCTTTGATGGATTCATTTTGAAAATATTATCATTTTTTTCTAATTCAAAATAAACTTCTCTTGATTCCAATGCACAATCAAGCATGTTCAAGATTTTACTTAACCATAAGGGACGATCATCACTTGATTCTCCACCTTGCAGCTTCTCCGGATCTACTAAATCATGGAACTTCCCAATTGGTGTTTTACTGACATCAATCTCTCCTAATGCAGCCTGAACCAGAGTGGAACTGATGTAACAACCACCAGAAGGAAGAAAACCTTTGCCGGTAAGATAATTTCCTTTTATCTGTTCTACTATATCATCATCCATAGACAAATTATCCACAGTTACAGAGCATACTTTGTTGCTCATTTTCCACTCTGAGAAAGAGCTTCCAATTATTTCAGAAAGAGTCTGAATATCATTTCTACTCCCCAAAGTTTTGAAGCCAAGAATAGTCTTCTTCAATTTCCAATCATCGTCAATAAAGTGTGCCATCAAATAACAATATGCATTCTCTCTGAGATTGTCGTCTTTCCACAATCCAATCGTCAAATTGAAGTTACAGGCAAGCTGATCTAAATATTGGTGAAGTTTCTCTTTCTCTTGCTTGTAGATGCTACAGATATCAGACAGAATAACTTCTCGCGATTGAAGTTCAAACATTGGCTGCAAACTGTTCAAAAATTCTTTGAAAGATTCATCTTCAACCGTATCCAACAGATACGGATTCTTAACGATCATTTTTGCCAAAGCAAGGCAACTCCTTTTTTGATCAAAAATCAGGTTTCCTTCCTGTGCACCTTCAGTTGGTAAATCAATACTTTGAGCTGCAAAGTTCAGTTGCCTGTCATGATTTTTACTTTTCTTACTTGGGCATCTGTCCAAATGATTTTTCAGATGCGTGGTTCCACTCTTGCTTGACCCTGGAAAATCCTTATTACAATGTTTGCATTTGGCCCGTTGCTCTCCATTTTTATCAAACTTGGTGAAGTGCTCCCAAACCTTAGATACGAATTTTCTTTTATTTGTTCGTGGGAGTGTCGAAATATCCCCATCTGCTTTCAGCATCTGAGGGTCAATATCCAGATTAGGCCCAAAGAAGGCATTCTTTTTGCTGACTCCCTTCAGCAAAGTAAACAAATTGAAAATAAGATGTATACCCCAAACAAAAATTAAATTACTAGTGCTGTAGTTCACCTTAATATAATAACTACAAAAAGAAAAAAATTGACTCGTTCAACTTAAAAGATTATTGCTAATTGAAATCTTTAGCCCTTTTTAGGACAAGTTAAAATCATAATAATATTTGTATAATCAATTGCACGATTGAATTGAGCATTAATAGCCATAATTGATTTACTGAGACAAACATTTTATCAAAAATTGGCAGCTATCCTTTCCTCAATTATAGGAGATAAAGAGTGAGAGAACCGTGGAAAATATTGTTTCAAAAAATCTGTTGCAGAGAAATTAAGAGTAATCCATTGTTTACCTAAGCATGTGATCAAAAAGCAACTAAGGCCCCGTTCATGAGGCCAGTGTGTTTCAGTACTCCATCATCATTAACTCATTTAGTTGGGTATGTTACAGGGACTTGTTCCCACCTAGCGAACCAGCATGCTTAGGTACTAACACAAAACTTATCACAGGCATATTGGCTAGGCTGATATTTAAACAAATTTACCATCCTTAGATACCAGGAGTGCTAATCTATGGGTGAAAAATAGTACAAATACAATATTCAGATGGGCACATACCTGCTCGTGGGTTCCTACTTGGTCACCATCCCTTGGTTCAGCTGTATTCAATGATCCTTTTATGTTTAAAGTTAACGAATGTCCAGAAGCTGAAGCTGGTAGAGAGCTTCTCACAGGCGACATGTGTGGAATGTTTGAAGCGGATTCTTGGAGAAAGTCAACTCCGCTAACAAGCCCCACAACTGGAGATAGTGGAGAGCTTCTCATAGGCATTGCCACTTTTGGAATGTTTGAAATGTCTTCGTGTAGGAAATCAACTCCAGTGTCAAACAAATTACTAATAGTTGGAGCTGGTAGAGAGCTTCTCGAAAGCATTGAAAGAGCTTTCTGAAAGGAACAGAGTATTTTATCAAGTAAGAGTCGTGTTTCGGGGGATGAATATGGATTGGGATGCTTCCTAAACATATTAGCCAGCTGCCTCCCCTCTGATAGCTCATTCAAAACAGTCTTTTGCTCCCAATCCATCGTTTTTTCCATTAAAAGGTTGTACCCAAACAAAACCCTGTCAAGAGTGTGATAAGTTTTTGCCCGCTTATGGGTTTAAAAATTATTTCAAGAAATGGAGCAATACACTAGATCATGCCAGGAGAAAGTTGTAGCTTTATAAGAAGCAAAGTGTATAAAGATTAAGAGCTTGGAAAGGCAAACAACATAGGAGAAGTTAAGATCCAAATGGTGGAGTAGGGAAAAATGAGGAGAAACAGAAAAGCTAGAATGCGAAGAATGATAGGTAATTTGGCACAGAAAGGAAGAGAGATAAGAACGAATTAAGCAGAAAAGGGCGTAGACGGTAAATACAGCTATATCTGCATTGCGAAGAGTGTTTTGTCAGAAAAGAAAACCTGGGAAGGGAGGAGGATATTGGGAAGAAATGAGGTAGAAAAAATGTTAAAAATTTGGCTAAAAGGTCAATTCAAGCTCTACCTTTCCGAAAAATCTCAATTTGATATCTAATCTTTCAATTTTGTCAAATAAGGGTCCAACGTTATCGAGTTAGGCCAAATAAGGGTCTTCAGTGAATTTTAACGGATGGTACTTTACACACCGATGAAAAGCACGTGGGACTATTATTTCTATTATTTTTCATTTTCTTTTCTTTTCTTTTTGTTTTTCCGTTTCTTCTTCTTTCTAATGGGATTCAAAATGACCAAAGACTGGATCCCACCGCCTGTCACCTTATCTATTATTTTTTATTTTCTTTTCTTTTTGCTTTTTTCGTTTCTTCTTCTTTCTCTCTTTGACTTTTTCATTTTCTTTTCTTTGCTTTGCTTTTTGCTTTTTCCGTTTCTTCTTCTTTCTCTTTTTCATTTTCTTTTCGTTTCTTTCTCCTTCACCTTTCAACAGAAACCAGCCAAAAAAAAAATAAAAATCTCATCTCAACTTTAAAGGGGGTTGTTGAGAGAATTTTCTTCGTTTCTCATCTCAACTTTCTTTTCGTATCTCTTTAAATATTGTTGTGTTGTTGGTGTTGCTTGAGGATGGCATTTGGCTTTTTGGCTTTTTGGGCGGTTGCTTTTATATGCTTTCTGTATGTGTAGTTTGTTTCTCTATGGTTTTTGTTGGACATTTTTTGTCCTAGATCTAGGAAGTTTATTGTAAATTTAAGGAATTTATGGTTTAGATTTGTAGGAGGGGGAATCAAAAAAGAAAATCTAGAATGTTTAGATGGGAAAAGAAGCTCCAGCGATAGAACAATAAGGGACTGGCGATGGAAGACGGTGGTTAAGGTGGCTACTTTCTGGGTTTTAGATTTAGGGTTCATGTTTTCTGGGTTTACAATAAGAGAAAGAGAAGAGAAATTCAAAAAAAAAAGAAAAAAAGAAAGAAAAGAATTTTTTTTTTCAAGAAAAAAGTTAACTCAATACGACATCGTTTTGGTGTCTCACCGTTAGTGTTAACAGCAAGTGTATTTCACACACCGTTAAATATCTAATCAAGCCCTTATTTGACCCAATCTGATAACGTTAGACCCTTATTTGACAAAATTGAAAGGTTTGATACCAAATTGAGATTTTTCGGAAAGTTAAGACCTTGATTTGACCTTTTAACCTAAAAATTTTACTAGTTTTGTAGGATAAAAGCAATGTTGTAAAACTGTTAAAAGTTCATTTTGGAATCAAACGTTTTATAGGTTTGCCCGGGTTAAAACTATAAAAAAGCTCAATCAAATATCAAACCTTTTCGAATTAGCTTAATTTAGGATTCAATTTGACGGATTTAGGGTAGTGAGTTACACGCGAGTTTTGTACGCGTTAAAAGCTCACAGCGATCCAACGTGGCATTCTTTTGGCCAACTGTTCAAGTGAAAATAGACAGATGGCATTGTAAAAAACAAAAAAAAAAGAAACAAATCTTTATTTTCACTCTATAGCCAATTTTTTTTTTTTACACTTCAATTTCTAAAATCCCAAAATCTTAGGTTTCGAGTTTGTGATTTCTCACGAAAACGAAACCGATTTCTTCTTTTTTGATAAGGACCAAATGGATATGTAGAAAAGAGTAAAAGGAGAAGAAGAGTAGGGAGCAATTTGACAGAGAAGAGGTTTAGAATAGAACAGTAGGGAAGAGATAGCCTTTCATTTCAATATTCTGCTTACAACTTCAAATGGAAAATATAGTTTATATAGCCATCATTAGCGTGGCTGATTACAAGTAAACAAGATTAACAGAATTAACTAACATTACTAATGAAACTAATGGTAATACTGCTAATCAATGGCTTAAATGGCTCTTGCTTGGGCTATCAAAACTGGGCTTTCATTTAGGCTTGTATCAATTACCCTCCTCTGGAAAATATCCTTGTCCTCAAGGATGAAAGTCAGGAAATTTTTGTTGAAGCGAAAATAAAGGCTCCCACATTGCATCTTCAGGATAAGCATTGCTCCAAAGGACCAAGACTTCAGTGATTGCCTTGTTGCCTCGGTTGACCATTCTTCTGTCCAGCACAACAACATGTTCCTTAGCCAGAACACCTTCAGTGTCAAATTGGGGTAGGTGAGTTTGCACAGTGGTATTGCCAACATGCTTCTTAAGCTGAGATACATGGAAGACGTCATGTATCCTTGCTGTAGGGGGCAATTCCAACTTATAAGCAACCTGTCCAACTTCTGTAAGATTTTATAGGGCCTAAAGTATTTGGCACTGAGTTTTAAGTTCAGACGCCTAGACATAGAGATTTGTCGATAGGGTTGCAGCTTGAGATAAACAAAATCACCTACTTCAAAATACTCGCTCTGACCTGTGTTTATCAACCAACTGCTTCATTCTGTGCTGAGCTATCTGTAGATGGAACTTGAGTAACTGGATAGTATCTTCTCTAGCTTTCAAACTTCTGTCAACTGCAGCTATCTTGGAATCTCCTGGAATATATGGCAAATGCAGTGGAAGTTTTTGCCCATATACGACCTTGTAGGGAGTGGTGTGTATCGCACTGTGATATGAAGTGTTATACCACCACTCTGCTAGAGGTAGCCATTTGGACCAATTCTTGGGTTGCTCTCCACAAATACAGCGCAGGTAGGTTTCCAGGCTTCTGTTAACCACCTCAGTTTGGCCATCTGTTTGAGGGTGGTAAGCAGTTGATGGTTTGAGCTGAGTTCCCAATAATTTGAATAGCTCCATCCAAAAGGTGCTCATAAAGACCTTGTCTCTGTCTGAAACGATACCTTCAGGTGCCCCATGTAGCTTGTAAGCATGATCCAAGTAAGCTTATACAATAGTCATGGCTGTATAGGGATGAATCAAGGACACAAAGTGGGCATATTTACTAAGCCGGTCCACCACCACCACGATTATGTCTTTACCTTGAGATTTAGGTAACCTGCCAATAAAGTCCATAGATACTTCTGTCCATATTCGGTCAGGAATTGGGAGAGGTTGTAAGAGACCCGGAAGTGCAACATTGTCATATTTGTATTGCTGACAGGTAGTACATTCACGGATAAATTGTCTCACATCTTTTTTAAGTCCCTTCCAGTACACTACACTAGAGATCCTTTTAAGAGTAGCATCCATTCATGAATATCCCCCAGAAGTAGAACTATGAAAGAATTGAAGAAGATCCTGTCTCATGCTTATCAGCACTTACTACCAACCTTCCTTTTCTTCTTAGCTGGTCATTGTTCCAAGTATACTTAGCCAAGGGATCTGAAGATAGCTTGGCTTTATGAATAATGTGAACCAAGGAAGCATCCGAAAGCCAAGAATGTTGAATCTTCTGTAACACATCTATAGAGACAGCAGATAAGGCTAGCAATTGTATGCTGAGGTGTCTAGACAGTGCATCTGCAGCCATGTTGCTAGCCTTTCCTGAAAATGAGCTCAAAATCATAATTCATCATCTGTATAAGCCATTTGTTCTTAGCTGGAGTATGGATAGATTGGTCCAATAGAAACTTAAGGCTTTCATGATCAGTTTTGATCTTGAAATGCCTTCCTAAAAGATAAGATGACCATTTCTTAACTGCTATGAGAATAGCTAGCATTTCCCTTTCATAAACAGACATAGCTTGATGCCATAGGGAAAGAACCTTGCTGAAAAATGCTATTGGTCTTCCATCCTGACTCAACACTGCTCCTATACCTGTACCCAAAGCATCTGACTCCACAACAAAAGTATTATTAAAATTGGGTAAGGTTAAAACAGGAGATTGTGTCATTATAGATTTGAGATGGTTAAAAGATTTGGTAGCTGCTGCAGTCCATTGAAACCCATCTTTTTTTAGCAAATCTGTCAAAGGTTTAGCAATCATGCCATATCCTTTTGTAAATCTTCTATAGTAACCAGTAAGCCCAAGAAATCCTCTCAGCTCCTTAACATTTGTAGGAATTGGCCAATTCAATATACTCTTGACCTTCCCTTGATCCATGGCTACCCCATCAGCACTTATGATATGTCCCAAATATTCAATATGGGTCGAAGCAAAGTTACATTTAGTAAGTTTGACATATAACTGATGATAAGCAAGAAGACTGAGTACCTGTTGAATGTCGAGCAGATGAGAATTCCAATCGGGGGAATAGATAAGGATATCATCGAAGAAGACTAACACAAACTTCCTCAAATATGGTTGGAAAACTTCATTCATGAGGCTTTGAAAGGTGGATGGAGCATTAGTGAGGCCAAAAGGCATCACAAGGAATTCATAATGCCCATTATGAGTCCGGAAGGCTGTTTTGTGAACATCTTCAATGGCCATACGTATCTGATGATACCCCGAGCGCAAATCCAGTTTAGTGAACCATCTTGCGCCTGCCAATTCATCCAACAGCTCTTCAACCAATGGAATGGGAAACCTGTCCTTAATGGTCATTCTGTTGAGTTGCCTATAGTCCACACACAGGCGCAACTACCATCTTTTTTTTTACCAATACCACAGGTGATGCAAAAGAACTGTTGCTATCTCTGATAAGGCCAACATCTTTTAACTCACGAACCATCATCTCAAGTTCATCTTTTTGCATAGCTGGATACCGATATGGCTTAGTTTTGACAAACTTAGACTCATCCTCTAAAAGTATACAATGATCATGAGACCTAGATGGAGGGAGAGAGTGTGGTACTTCAAAGACTTGCTCGTACTATGACAGCACTCTCTTCAAATCCTCAGGCAGATGAGATAAAGTGGATACATTGGATTCCATTAAAGACAATTGAGCAATACTCATGTGTAGTAACATCGAATTGAGAGTCCTACTGGTCAGTGGCAATTTGGCAGCTTGTTTTTCTGTCATCAACTCTACTTTGCCTGATGTGATACCTTGTAAAGTATACCAGTGGTTATCGATGGAAAATTGCATCATTAACGTGCTGAAATCCCAAATAATAGGGCCTAGGGTGCTCAACCATTGAACTCCAAGCACCATGTCACACCCCAGAAGTGGTAAAAGTAACACTTCAGCTGTCTGAGTAAGTCCTTGCATCTACCAATCAAGAGCAGAACAGACCTCGTTAGTAATAAGAGAGTCCCCATTAGCCACCGTCACAGGCATCCCTTCTATCGACTGTGTTTCACACTTCAATCTTTTGGCCATATTGGTGTCAAGGAAGTTATGTGAACTCCCTGAATAAATTAAAATCATAACCACTTGGTTTTTAATTTTACCTGCTACCCTCATGGTTTGTGAACCAATCGATCCAGTGATGGCATTGAGGGAGATGATTGGAGGTCATCCACTCTCTTGTGAACTTGAGGCAGGGCTAGCTTCATCAATGAACTCCATACAATCAGAAAAGATTTCTTGATCAATGGCGGCCTCATCCCTCCCTTCCATGAAAATATGATAAAGTTGAGAAGTGACGCACTTATGCCCTAGTTGGAATTTAGCGGCACACCATATACATAACCCCTTTTTCCTCCTGTCGTCCCTTTCTTCTCGGGTTGGTAGTTTGGTTTTTCGGTTGTTGTTTTCAGACTTTGGGTAGGATAGGGTAGCAATAGGTTTGTGGTTGGGGTATGTCAATAATGGTGGGACATTAGTGGGAGTGGGTAGTAGTGGGGGTAGTTTAGAAGGAGTGGTTTTAAGTGGAGGGTGTATAGATGTGGGAATGGTAGGATTTTTATAAGGAAGTAAAGATAGTCATGGTTTGTCAGTAGCCAGAGTTTCCACGTGTTTGGCTAAGTGAAGTGCATGGCTAAGGGATCTAGGATTGAACATTCTCACATACTTACAAATATCAGATTTCATGTTGCTCACAAAAATACTAAGGGCATATTATTCACTCAACTGTAATAGATTCAATAACCCTTCAAATGAATCATAATAGTCATCTACACTCCCAGATTGCTTCAAATACACAAGTTCAGATATAGGGTCTGAATACTCATTTATACTGAAACGAGCTTTCATTGCAGCCAAATAACTAAGCCAAGGAATTTCACCTGTTTTCCCTGCTGTACGAGTAAAATGATGGTGCCACTGCAAAGCGCGTCCCTCCAGATGCATCATTACTGTACGGATCTTGAGGTGTTCTTCTGTGTTATCAGTGAGGAAGAACTGTTCAATCTTAAGATAGCAACCAAGGAAATCTTCCCCATTGAACCGAAGACATTCGAGCTTAACATGCTTAGTATATTTTCGATCGTCTGGGGGAAAGCTTAGAGTGGATTGACGGTTGCTGGAATCAGTTCCTTCACTAACTGGTTCCTCACGTAACTTAAATCCATCTATCTTGGCTAACAAAAGATCGCACATGTTTTTAATCTCAGCCTTGAGCTCCGATCCGATCTGCGCACCAGATTCCTCTATCTTGCGGTCCAACCGGTCGCATTCTTTTTAGTGCGATATCTTTCTGGGTTCTTGTGGTGGTGCCGTCACCCATGGTCAGAATCAGATGGCTCTGATACCAAATGATAAGGACCAAATAGATCTGTAGAAAAAGAGTAAAAGGAGAAGAAGAGTAGGGAGCAAGTTGACAGAGAAGAGGTTTAGAATAGAACAGCAGGGAAGAGATAGCCTTTCATTTCAATATTCTGCTTACAACTTCAAATGGAAAATATAGTTTATATAGCCATCATTAGCGTGGCTGATTACAAGTAAACAAGATTAACAGAATTAACTAACATTACTAATGAAACTAATGGTAATACTGCTAATCAATGGGCTAAATGGCTCTTGCTTGGGCTATCAAAACTGGGCTTTCATTTATGCGTGTATCAATTTTTTGGTTTCGATTTCGAATTTGTATGAAGGTTAGGGTTTTGAAATCGATTTGAAGGTCAGGGTTTCGGAATCGATTTGGATTTAGGGTCTTACAATCCGTTTGGGTTTCGTGGATTTCAGAGAAGTTTGGCTTAGGGTTTTTGTTGAATGATCAAAGGATAGGTCTAACCCCAAACCAGATAAATTAACAAGAAGCCATGCAAGGTGACTAGATTCAGCAGGGGATACACATACGGACGTGGTGCTCACTTGGATTGTTGGAAACCAAAACAGAGACAAAGAGAGGGCAGAGACATCGATCAGAGATGTTGCAGTGTATGTTTCTCCTATCAGATTCTGGGTATGCATTATGCAACATCTTTCATTTCAAAAGCTTCTTCCTTGCTTTTCAATTTTCAAATTTAATTGCACAAACAAAACAGCAAAGAAGCGAAATTGAATTATATAATTAGTCATGAATCTTTGTATATGTCAGAGAGGTGATGCTGGAGAAACAGTTAATGGGGCCATCGAGTTGACAGATCAATATGCGATTGGTTTTGGGATCATGCTATTTCTCAAGGTGATTCCTTCAAGGTACCCAATTTCCTAGTTCTCATTAGACCTCTCTTTGATTGGGAAATTGAGTAATGGAGTAATTTGAATCTTCTTGATGATCAGATTTTGGTGGAGTTGAAGGGTCAACTAGTTTGCAAATTCAATGCGAATGGGAAGTTTGCAGCTGATTCTTTTTGCAGGAGCTTTCTCAAGAACTCACATCATAAATTGGATGTGTGGAATACGGTTTGGACAGGCCTTGCTCCACCAAAGGTTGAGATTTTTGTGTGGTAGGTCTTAAAGGGTAGAATTGCTGTTAAACAATAATTACAAAGATGGAATCTCATCCATCAAGACACAGCTTGGTGCCCATTGTGCAAAGAAAATGTTGAATCAGTTTCTTATCTCCTTTTTACTTGTCACCGTTCTTGATTGGTTTGGATTAAATTTCTGTGGTCTGTGGAAAATTGAGTGGGTTTCACTATGTGATACTATGTTATTTCTCTTGGTTTGGCAGCAAATGGTTTGCAACAGAGTAATGAGTAAGGTGTGGAAAATGGCTTTCTTTGTGATTGTTTGGTTTTATTTGGATTTGTAGGAATGATATCGTGTTTAAGGGAAAGAGCTTGGACGTCTGTGAGCCCTTGAATATTATTAAACTGAGACTTGCTTGGGGGTCAAAGCAAAGTGGCCTGAGATAAATGTAAGCTTGATGGACGTGTATACACAACCTGATGCTGTGATGGTCAAGCAGTGCAACGGGAGAAGCAGTAGCATATCAGAGTGGGGCAAATCGCAGTAGGGATTCATGAAGTTTAATGTCAATGGGGCAGCAAGGGGAAAACCGGGACCAACTGGAGTAGAAGGACTTCTTAGAGATTGTCATGGAAAGGTTTGGATTGAATTTTCTAAAGCAATTGGTCAATGTGACTCTAATGAGGCGGTACTGTAGGTTGGTTTGGATTGATTTATTAGCAAACTCTGGCATTGATATTCTTGGTAGGTTGGTTGCAGACTTGTATTTACTTTGTCTCACTGCTGCGCTTAACTTCCAGTTGTACTGAAACTCTTTTTCTTTTAATAAATCCACCTTGGCTTTTCAAGAAATAAAATTTCCGTCTATATCTTGTTTACTTTTCTGATTTCTTGGTTTTCTTTATTTCCAAGTTCTAGACCCAATTTAGGTTCCTATGCTTGTTAAATTTACAATCTTCACTTTTTTACATAAAATTTATCTCTGGGTTTATTTTGTTTTCCAGTTTCTTCCTATGTTCAATATCCTCTTTTATTCTCTTCCTCTCTTTTTTAAACTTATTCCAGTTGGTTTATTTGTTTTCCTTTTTGTTAGACCGAAAAGCCACGATATAATGCTGTAAATCTCAAAAAAATGCCACGTTAGATAATAGTGTTTATAGTTAACGGCGCGTGTAGCTCACAGCCCTAAAACCGTCCAAATTAATCCTTAATTGAGCTAATTCAAAAAAGTTTGATCCTTGATTGAGCACTTTTAAAGTTTTAACCTTTAATTGAGCAAACCCCCAAACATTTGATTCTAAATTGAGTTTTTAGCCATTGTATATCCCAAGAAGGTCATCGAGTCAGTGAGTCACCGTGTCAACCGAGTTAATTGGTTGAATCGGATGAAATCAGAATAATCATTTAAATGTAGAAATATATAAATTTTGATAATTTTAGTTTAACGTATATGATTAAAAAGTAAATTTCTAATAAGAAATTTAGTTGAGCGTCAGTGTGTTTGATTTTCTCATAAGAGATCAAAAGTTCAGTTCTTATCATTTTTAATATATCTTTAATATAAAAAATATTAAAAAAATACAAAACTGAGTCAAATCGGTTTTTTACTGGTTTTAGCTTGTTTTGATCGGATCAACCCTATCCTAGATCACCCCCTCTCCGAATCGGATGACCCTCCAGGTCTCGGGTCAACAGGTCTGACCGGTCGGGCCGGGTTGGTTCTTACAACATTGCATTTCACAAAAGTCAAATGAGAGAATCCGAGTAAGGAATAAGGATAATTCAAATTTAGGAGATTGAGAGAGAGAAAAAAATAATACCTCCGTGAAAGCGTTAATAGCTTGGAGTACACATCTCTGTTTGGAAAACTTTTGAGGGGAGCTGTTATGGAAATTAATACTAAAATATAGATGGAAATCACCTGCCCCATTAACCAGAACAAATCAAGTGTCTCATTTATTTAATTCTAATTATTCCTTATTTGGTTTTAGAGTTTTTTAAAACAAAAATTTTTAAAACTATTCTAAAGAGGAAAAAAGATCCTCTATAATAAAAGTTTAGCCCCTAATTAAATTTTTTTAATTTTGAGGGTAAATTTCTATGTTTATGATATTATTGGTGTATGGTTTTAATTTAAATAAAAAAATAATGATTTTTCTTTGTTTATTTTGTTGAAACGAAACAAGGAATAAGAGAAGTTAAATAAATGGGATACGTGGTAGGCTGTGGTGTATAGGGCACGTGGTCTATAGGACACAGAGTGAGACACTGAGATGGGGCAGGGGATTTTTATTCCTAAAATATACTGTATATTAGTAAGGTGCCCCGCGCTAACGCTATTGGTATATTTGGGATTTAGTTAAATATATTTATTGTCTCTAATAATAGATGTAGGTCTATTATAATAATGGAGTCAATATTATCTCAGAAAACAGTCATCTTTACTTTACTATGCTTGAATCTATGCATAATACGATTCTTTTTTAAAAATTATCATAACAACAATTCCTTTCTTTCTTTATTAATTAATTATTACATGTTACTTTAAACCTTTAGTTTTCCCTGCAAATACAAAAGAAATAGAGTGGTAAACTAAATCGAATCGGATTCAAAGTTTACAATTTTAGATTTTGAAAAAGTTAGTATATAAATAAACAGGTTCGAATAAAAAAATTTTGAAGTTTAGTTCTTCCCAAAATAATTCATCGCCATTTATAGTTTTTCACTCATGAATGATTGCAACAAATATTAAAAAATATCATATGGGAGAAACATCCCACAACAATCTGAAAGGATCGAAAAAGAGTGATCATTAGAAGTGAAATGAAATCTAAGTTGTAAATCATTATGAAAGAATAGGTTGTAAAATTTTTTTTCAAAAATATACCTGGTTAGAAAAAAATTCTTCAAAGGAAAATGCAAGATCGAAAAGAAAAGAAGAAGATGTGTAAATGACTATGAAATTATTTAGAAACTAAATGACAGCAAAATCAAATGCCGAAATACAACCACCGGAACTGAAGAGAAGATAGAAGGTGAATGGGCTTTTTTTTTTTTCCTTTTCTTCATAAAAAGATATAATTAACACCTTATTTTTTTGTTGTTGTAAAGCTCTATTAGAATGCCACTTGTTAGTTTTTGGAGCATAAGAAAAAACTCTAAGTAGAGAGCGTCACGTGTCAATCTTTGGAAGCACTAGGAGATAACTTTAACATATTGTATAGATAGATAGATGTATAGATAATTAGCCAAAAAGAACCAGCAATCTAAATGACTACTATAAAGCAAGGCGTTATGTTCAAAATTAAACTTCATGACATTTATGCTTTGGAGAATTTTAGCACTTTGTCTGGTTTCATTTATTCATGAAAATTTCGCTAATAACAGTGGAGATAGATAAATCAATAAACTTTTCATCAAAAAAAAAAAAACAGATGTATCAATAAACTTCTTAATGGCTCGTAATAATTTGTGGTAATTAAGTTAGAACTTGTAGTTGCCTTCTGAAGACCCAAATGTGACTGTGAACCTTATGGATCAACTATAGACAAATTTCATTTTGGAATGGTTCTATGTGCTTCAGTGTAATCTGTTAGGAGGATTAGACAATACTCTTTTTGTGAGTTTGTTTAGCATAACATTTTAATTATAAGGTCCCTCTAGTTGTTACTTCCACTATCTGCTTTGCCTCCTATGTTCTGCTAAAGAGAAAAAGGAAATTACAGAAAATATAGTACATTGAATAGAGTTTGAGTTGATTCGATTGAAGATTTGAAGTGGCCCGGCGGATCTGTAAATTGTTGGATTTAATTCAACATGTGGGCTCATATATTTATATTAATTATATATTATGGGCTATCATAAGATTAAGCCTAATTAAAGTGATCAATAAAGTTTAAAGTTTTGGGCTAGACATCTAATAGAGAATGGACTTTAATGTGTAGAGACCCAAAGGATTAATTTCTATTTTTATGATAGGCTAAAATAGAAGTTAGACTAAAGATATAAATAAGGGTTATGGTCCCCAAGCCATATGCACAACA
The DNA here is from genome assembly GCA_030664755.1 of Microcos paniculata. Classification (NCBI taxonomy): domain Eukaryota; kingdom Viridiplantae; phylum Streptophyta; class Magnoliopsida; order Malvales; family Malvaceae; genus Microcos; species Microcos paniculata. The sequence continues at coordinate 12,041,427 of CP131462.1, forward strand.
AAAGATTTTCTCTTTTCTAAAATCCTATCAATTAGAAAAGATATAACTCTCATCCAAAGAGAAAAATCTCTTCAGAGAGAGAAAAGTCTGCATATTGGCTTGGAAGGCAATAACCAGAAAATCAAGCTTTCTTCATGGATCCAGGTACGCTTCCGCTCAGATCTAAACATTTAGATCTAACTTTTCTTGATGATTTGACATGAAAATTGGTTGGTGACATTTCACCAAATTAGAAATAAAGTATTCTAACAATTGGTATCAGAGCATCTTCATGTCAAATCATTGGGAATCAATTTGATTCTTTGTCTTCCATAATCATGGATTTGGTTTTTCCATGGATTTAGTTTATTAAGAAATATGGCTTTGGAGTTTGGAGTTTGTTTCAGATTTGATTTTTACGTTTTATGCATCCAGCTAGAATCTTGTTAACAAGAGCTAAGATCCAATTTATTGAGAAACAGATTCAAGTTTTAAGGATTAAAAAAAAAAGGATAAAAGTTTCGGTTTTCTGGGCCAATTTTATTAGATGATAGGTTTTGTCCAAGATGTGAAATCATGCAGGATGAATAGGAGAATTTTCCTATTATGACGGCAATAATGGGGCTTGTTAGTGGTGCAAGTTGGCATGGGGCTCACTTGGTTGCTTAAGGAATTTGTTCACATTTTGGTATTATTATTTTATTAATATTATGAGATAAATTGATTGAAACAAACTTTCGGCGCTTAATTATTGTTTTAGTCAATTGTCACTGACTTATTCAAATTTTGGTATTATTATTTTATTAATATTATGAGATAAGTTGATTGAAACAATACGCTACCAAAGTAGCCTCTCTTGTCTAGATTAATTTATTTTATAATATTAAGTTGGTTGTGTATATGTAATTCATGCGGATATTGGCCAGCCCAAAGGAGGGTCAATATTTGGCCGAAATACATGTGCACTTGTGGTAATAAATATGTGACAATTATTCGGTTTGCCATGTGAACAATTAATCAGTCCAAAGAAAGGTTAATTGTTTGACAGGATCTTATTGTCAATATTTGATTACTACACCAAGAGTACCACTTACAGTTAATATTTCTGTCCAAAGACTAGATATTAATGTTGTGCTAGGTATCTTGTGATGGGGTTTACCATTATTTGAATATATGGTTATTATATGGAATTAATGTGAGCATATTCTACTTGTTTCGTTCTCTGTACAGTTGCTAGTTCTACATCTACTATTACTGCCAGCTTGAATTCCATTCCCATGCTTAGTGGCACGAACTTTAAAGCATGGAAAGAGAACGTTATGATTGTTCTCGGTGTTATGGATCTAGACCTTGCGTTAAGGACAGAACGACCCACAGACCTTACGGTTGATAGTTCATCTAATGATAAGATGGATATGGAAAGGTGGGAACGTTCTAATCGCATAAGTCTTATGATCATAAAGCGTGCAATTCCGGAAAACTTCAGGGGCACTATGTCCGAAAAGGTTACTACTGCTAAAAATTACCTTGAGGAAATTGAAAAGAGGTTTGCCAAAAGCGAAAAGGCCGAAACAAGTACGATTTTGGCAAATCTCATTTCAATGAGGTATAAAGGAAAAGGTAATATAAGGGAATACATCATGGAGATGTCTCATCTTGCTTCAAAGCTAAAGGCACTAAAGTTGGAGCTGTCTGAAGACTTGCTTGTGCATTTAGTTTTGCTCTCTCTTCCTGTACAATTCAGTCAGTTCAAAGTTAGTTATAACTGTCAAAAGGAGAGTTGGACTCTTAATGAGCTCATCTCTCATTGTGTGCAAGAAGAAGAAAGGCTGAAGCAAGAGAAGACAGAAAGTGCTCATTTGGTTAGTACCTTTAAGGACAAGAACTTGAAAAGGAAGAAGGGTAAGGAAGCTGCAAATGTTCCACCAGAAAAGAAACAGAACCAACAGGGTGAGGCATTTACCTGTTATTTCTGTAAAGCTGCTGGACACAGAAAAAAGGATTGTACCAAATATCGCGCATGGCGTGTAAAGAAAGGTACACTTCTCATTCTAGTTTGTTCTGAGGTTAATTTAACTTCTGTACCTATACACACTTGGTGGCTAGATTCTGGTGCTACTACTCACATAAGTGTGTCTATACAGGGTTGCCTGAACTACCGAAAGCCAATTGATGGTGAAAGATACATCTATGTGGGCGATGGTAAATCAGTGGAAGTTGAGGCTATTGGAACTTTTAGGTTATTGTTAAAGACTGGTTATTATTTGGATTTGAATGAGACTTATGTTGTACCGTCATTTAGACGGAATTTGGTTTCTATTTCCGTATTGGACAAATTTGGTTACTCTTGTTCATTTGGAAATAATCAGTTTAGTCTTTTTCAAAATTCAAATGTTATTGGTACCGGTTCTTTATCTTTTGTTGATAACCTATATTTGCTTGATACAATTGCCTCATATAATGAAACCTTGCATGTGTATCAAGGTATAAAGAGAAAATTAACCAATGAGAATTCTGCTTCATTATGGCACAAACGTTTAGGGCATATCTCTAAACAAAGAATTGAACGTCTTGTGTCTGACAGGATTCTTGATCCCCTTGATTTTACGAACTTTGAAAATTGTGTTGCTTGTATTAAGGGGAAACAGACAAACCTAAGGAGATTAGGTGCCAACAGGGCTATGGACGTCTTAGAACTAATACATACAGACATTTGTGGGCCATTCCCTACAGCTTCTTGGAATGGTCAACAATATTTTATTACGTTCACAGACGACTTTTCACGTTATGGCTACCTATATCTCATTCAAGAAAAGTCTCAGTCTCTGGATGTGTTCAAAAATTTTAAAGCTGAAGTTGAGAATCAACTCAACAAAAGAATTAAAAGCGTCAGATCTGACCGTGGTGGTGAATACTATGGCAGATATGACGGATCAGGTGAACAACGTCCAGGACCGTTTGCTAAGTTTCTCGAAGAGTGTGGTATTGTCCCACAGTACACCATGCCAGGATCTCCTAGCATGAATGGTGTTGCTGAAAGGAGAAATAGGACATTAAAGGACATGGTAAGGAGTATGATTAGTCATTCTACTTTACCAGAATCTCTTTGGGGAGAAGCACTAAAGACTGCAGCTTACATACTCAATAGGGTTCCAACAAAAGCAACTACCAAAACCCCTTATGAGCTTTGGACTAGCAAGAAGCCCAGTTTAAATCACTTGCACATTTGGGGTTGTCTAGCTGAGGCAAGGCCAAATAGGCCAAATGAAAAGAAACTGGATTCCAGAACGATTAGTTGCTATTTTGTTGGATACTCTGAAAGGTCAAGGGGTTACAAGTTTTATGATCCCACTACTAAGTCAATGTTTGAGACGGGAAATGCTCGATTCTTTGAGGATGTTGAGTTTGCGAGGGGAAAAGGAATTAAGGACTTTGTCTTTGAAGAGGAATGTGTCGAAATTCCTCTAATTGCTTTTGAAAATTATCAGGGTCAGGCTTCAATTCCTGGTATTGTTCAAGAAGCAATTCCAGATCAAGACAATGTTATTGAACCTCTTGCTCAAGTTCAACAACTTGTTCCAGAAGAACAAACTCTACAGCCTCAAGAACCTATGCCATTAAGGAGATCCACTAGAGAGAGGAGAAATGCAATTTCAGACGATTATATTGTATTTCTTCAAGAACATGAGGTTGACATTGGTGTGGTAGAAGATGATCCAATCAACTTCTATCAAGCCATTGAAAGTTCTAACTCTCAACAGTGGATTAATGCCATGAATGAAGAGATGAAGTCCATGAAGGACAATGACGTTTGGGACCTTGTATCATTACCTGAAGGTACGAAACCCATTGGTTGTAAATGGATATTTAAGACCAAAAGGGATTCGAGAGGTAATATAGAAAGGTACAAGGCTCGTCTTGTTGCAAAGGGCTTCACACAGAAAGAAGGTATTGATTATAAAGAGACTTTCTCTCCGGTTTCTTCGAAAGACTCTTTTAGGACAATAATGGCATTAGTGGCACATTTTGACCTTGAGTTACATCAGATGGATGTTAAGACAGCGTTTCTCAATGGTGACATTGATGAAACGATTTATATGGTGCAGCCAGAAAACTTTGTATCCAGAGATGCAAAGCAAATGGTTTGCAAATTAAAGAAATCCATCTATGGGCTCAAGCAAGCTTCTCGTCAATGGTATTATAAATTTCATCAAGTTGTTATCTCATTTGGTTTTGAGATAAATGCAGTTGATGATTGTATATACCACAAGTTCAGTGGGAGTAAGTGTATTTTTCTGGTTTTATATGTCGATGACATACTGCTTGCCAGCAACGATATAGGCTTATTGCACGAAACCAAGAGCTTTCTGACAAAGAAATTTGAAATGAAAGATCTTGGTGACGCCTCTTTTGTATTAGGCATACAAATACACCGAGATCGTTCTCGGGGTATACTTGGGTTATCACAAAAGAGCTATATCGAAAATGTTCTAAAGAGATTTGGCATGCAGGATTGTAAACCAGGTGACACCCCTGTTGCTAAAGGAGACAAGTTTAGTCTCAACCAATGCCCCAAGAATGAGTTTGAAACTAAAGAAATGCAAAAGATTCCTTATGCGTCAGCAGTAGGGAGTCTAATGTATGCTCAAGTGTGTACGCGTCCGGATATTGCGTACATAGTTGGAATGCTGGGCAGATACTTAAGCAATCCTGGAATGGATCATTGGAAAGCAGCTAAACGGGTTATGCGGTACTTACAGAGAACAAAGGACTACATGCTCACATACAGAAAATCGGATCAGTTGGAGATCATTGGGTATTCTGATTCTGATTTTGCTGGATGCCAAGACAGTAGGAAATCCACATCAGGCTATATTTACCTGCTGGCTGGAGGAGCTATTTCCTGGAAGAGTGCTAAGCAGACACTCATAGCTTCTTCCACCATGGCAGCGGAATTTATAGCATGTCATGAGGCATCTAGTCATGGGATTTGGCTGCGAAATTTTGTCACTAAGCTGCAAATTGTGGATGGTATTGAGAGACCATTAAAGATATTTTGTGACAATAAGTCAGCAGTACTATATTCCAATAACAACAGGAGCTCAACGAAGTCAAAACATATAGACCTCAAGTTCCTGGTTGTTAAAGAAAGAGTTCAAAATGGTCAAGTGTCTATTGAACATATTGGGACAAACTCTATGGTTGCGGATCCGCTAACTAAGGGATTACCACCTAAGGTCTTTCATGAGCATACCGCTCATATGGGTGTTGTATCTTTTGATAACATGCAATTTTAGTGGGAGTTTGTTATTTTGGTTGAATTTCAGTTATAGACACATTTTGTGGTTTGTTTGAACTCTTTATTTGGTTGATCTCACTAAGGAATAAGGTTGGACCAGTTGGAAGTAGACATGTTAAGATCACATTACATGTAACTTCCCATGCTATGCATCCATGCTTGATCTATGTTGTTCAATTATATTGACATATGTGACTATTGATGGTTTCGTTATGATATGTGTATAATGAAAACCGCTTTAATCCTATGTTGATATGATTGATGAACCAGATTGATTTAAGATGTCTATGGTAATGATAGCAAAATTTGAGCTCATAAGGTTATTACATAATATATAATTAAAGGAGTTATACATATATGGCCCAAGTGGGAGATTGTTGGATTTAATTCAACATGTGGGCTCATATATTTATATTAATTATATATTATGGGCTATCATAAGATTAAGCCTAATTAAAGTGATCAATAAAGTTTAAAGTTTTGGGCTAGACATCTAATAGAGAATGGACTTTAATGTGTAGAGACCCAAAGGATTAATTTCTATTTTTATGATAGGCTAAAATAGAAGTTAGACTAAAGATATAAATAAGGGTTATGGTCCCCAAGCCATATGCACAACAAAAGATTTTCTCTTTTCTAAAATCCTATCAATTAGAAAAGATATAACTCTCATCCAAAGAGAAAAATCTCTTCAGAGAGAGAAAAGTCTGCATATTGGCTTGGAAGGCAATAACCAGAAAATCAAGCTTTCTTCATGGATCCAGGTACGCTTCCGCTCAGATCTAAACATTTAGATCTAACTTTTCTTGATGATTTGACATGAAAATTGGTTGGTGACATTTCACCAAATTAGAAATAAAGTATTCTAACATAAATTTCCTGTCGGATATGACAACTGGTGGCCATTCGTCCGAACGGACCACCAAAGACCCATATTTCTCTTGGACACGCCAGCCAATTTCCACCAGCGGCGGCTCGAGTGGAACTGGATGAAACCCAGCCCTTTGCAGCCGGGATTTCCAGAACTGAGCCATAGTCTCGTGTCCTTCAGTTCCGACTATTATCACATAATCTGGCTTTAACTGCCTCAACTTTAGCAACTCTCTCTCCATTGCTCCTGACTCATCTGCCAGCAACCGCTGGAGTTTATAGCTGTATATGACGACCAAAGCCTCATCCTCTGCCTTCCTAAATTCGAGCACATCAGCCAAGCTATTGGCCTTAACTACTTTTAACTCCAACTCAACATGAAAAACCCGGGCTTGAAGAGCGAGACACCGACTTAACTGTTCGAGTTGGACAGGTACTTCATTTCTTAGGAAAGGTGGGACTATGAGGCTTAAACGGACGGCTCCAATGGATGGTTCCTCAAGTACATATTCCCATTCAACTGGTACTGGTGGTGTTAAGAACGAAATGTCAATGATGCGTACTCGTTTCTTTCCAATTGTGGCAGTGACGATGGCTTGTGTAAGACTTGTGTTATAGGAGATTTTACGTATGCACATACTATTTGAATAGGGAATGTTAGGACGTACTTCGTAGGCTTGGCGAGCGAGAGCTTCCGCGAGGTACTTGTAAGCTATGCTTCGTCGATTGAGCGGGTCAAAGACATCAACATTCCATATGGACTGGATGAGATGATCGGCTACTTTCAAGTTCCCATCTTGAAGAGCTTGAGCAAAGCCCTCTAAGTTCTGCAGGACCCAATTATCCGTCATTATAAGCAATAGTATTGAAATCTGGTTAGAGCCAAGCTGATGATAGATCAAATACCAGATGAGGGAAGAAGCTGGACAGGAACCGAAGAACGGTCCCGGTCCCCTTTTATTTTTTTTGAGTTTTTTATATTATATATATAAATATATATGATGTTTATAAAAAAAAATAGATATAACATGCAACATAAAATAAGATGGATATATATTATATTTATAAATATTGTATATATTATATTTATATTTATATTATATATAATATATATCATGTTTATTAATAATACTCTCTCTGTCTAAGAATATATAATTGTCACTTTTGTGACTTTATTGTTTAAATAATTTTATGTTTGATCATTATTTATGAAAAAATTATATAGAATTAAAATTTTAAAAAATATATTTTAAGAAATTCATGATTTAAGGTTTACAAATATTATTTTTAAATATTTTTTGACTTTATATTTTTGTAAAAAATAATGGTCAAAGATGAAATTGTTTGACCAAAAAATAAAAAAAAATAACAATTATTTTGAGATAGAAGGAGTATAAATTTAAAATAAATACCATGTAATAAAATTAATTTGACTAAAAAAGGATTAGTTATTATGTTTATTAATAATTTTATATTATAATTATGTAAAATCTTTATGAATATTTTATACAATAAAATAGTAGATATGCTTTTAATTATATAACTATATATTACTTTTATATATAAATAAGGGATCCGTTAAATTTATCAAAAAATCGAAAATGAGAAAAAATTCTTCTTTGAGGTTGAGGACGAAGAGAGATTTTAAAGTTGGAGTAAGAGACGAAGAATATAACTCACATATTTTTCGTCCCATTGATATACCTAATTAAATTATCTTTTTAATTATTATTTAAATATTTTAAATTCACATTCTAAGCATTTCAAGAGTAATTTTTCATTTCTTGATAATTGATTTTTATTTTTATTTTACAATTTTACTGAATAATGAATAATAAGAAAGAGCAAAACATACCATTGTCAGCAAAGGAGGGGGCAAGGACAACGTGGAGGAGGCGGGCCTCACGTGCGCCACGCGGGCCACGCCATCTCCTACGCCACTGCAAATCTAATCCAAAATCCTCGGTGGCCCAAAAAGATCCAAAATCCTCCAACGTAATCCTCAATCCTTTTTTTCATTTTTCTTTTATTTACTACTTGTTTATTTACTTTTATTGAAAAAATAAAAATTACAGCTTCGCGTCTTCGAATCTTGAAGAAGACGAAATTACTTACAGAATTTAAATTAATTATTATAGTAATTGGTATCATTTCGTATCAAAGATCAAAGAATAAAAGGAAAGAAGGAGAAGCAGAATAATTCTCCACCAACTTTGTTCTTTCTCGGTAAGCTTCTAGTAAGCAAACAGTTACTTTCTCTCTCAACGGATTTTCCTAAGCTTTCCATCAAAATTCCACTTCCAAATAAAAAACTCTCATAATCCAAACAGGCCTCGAAAACTGGCTCATCCTCTCTCTCTCCCTGTATCTTCATTTCCTCTGCCTCTCGACTCCGCCTTTGAATTCGGTAAGTCCCACTCTCTCTTCTCGCAGTTCTCACTCTCATTCCGTTTCCAAACTCGAAACGGTTCCGTTTTGATCTTTTAATTCTCGATTTTAAGTTTTCTTTCCCTTTGACTGGTTTGACTTGTCGGTTGAATAGACTTTTCCTTCCGTTGGTGAATCAGGTGTTTCAAAATGCAAGCGTCAACTCATTTGATCAAAGGAAATTTAGGATTTGAGATTTCAAAGCGAAGAACTTTTCCTTGTTCCGGTGGAATTAGGGAGAAGGATTTAACTTTGAAGCGTAACCTTTGCATCCGAAGTGGTTCCATTTGCAGTAGCTCAAACTCCGCCGCTGTTTCAATGGGAGCAGAGCTCGCACGTGCCAGAACTGGCATTGAAACTGTCGTTCGCGGTTCCGTCAAATCTCGATCGGTCAAAGCTCAAGCTTCTGGTCTCTCTCTCTCTTCCTCTTTTTCTTTCATTTTAAAAGATTTTATCAGTTTAAATTTTGTGAATTAATTTGAGATTCCTTCATGATGCATGTGCTTTTACCTTTTGTGTGAGAAAAAATTGCTTTACGAATGAATCATTTAGACTCGGTATTATTATTTCTTGCTTGTCGGCGTCTATAAAAATCGATGGAAAGTAAAGGCTTACTAGTATTTGATTTAAACCGAAATGCCACCCACATTTAAACATTATTATTCCGCATACAGAAAATCATTATTTAAACAGTACATTTTTATCACTAAAATCTGTTAACTTGTGCATGTCGTGACATGCTTCCTACTAGATGTGATTATATGATGTGTTGGGTTCTGTGGAAGAATGCATTTTTTACATTCAGTTGTATTGGCTGCACATATGTCATTCTGTAAGTGTCCAAGGCTTGTAATCATTGCAAAGAAGGTTAGTCTTTCTAACCTACTCATGTTAATTTCTTGTGTTTCTTTATCCTTATAAATGGAAACTGGAATTTAACTGCAGCTGGAGATATTGAGGATTTGACACCAATCAATCCTCAGGGGCAATCTTCTGGGACAGTTCTGCCATTTGTTGGTGTTGCTTGCTTGGGAGCTATATTATTTGGCTACCATCTAGGGTATGTCCTGGTTCAACTTGGAAGGAACCTGCTATTGTTTTTTGTTTCACGTGTCCCTTTATTGGTTTTGGCATCTCAATGACACACTTAGGCAATCTGTGCTTTAGAAACAGATGAGTTTACTCTTCTAATATTAAAGCATCGGACAGGATCCACGTCATTTATGCGGGTCTCAAAAAATGTACGATGCCCTCAACAATAAATTGTTGTCAAAAGGTTTCCTGCATTTTGTACATGCTTAAACACTACTGGAGATGATTCTCTGCATCAGTTATGCTCTAAGGAAGAATTTGTTGTCAAAATTTAAGAAGCTATAGTCATTATCTTGGCAGCTGTCATGCTTGATTTTCTCTTTCATATATAGCTTATCTGTTTGTACGTGCTTTTGATAATGCTACTCTGTTCTAATTTCTACACCCCAATTTCTACTCTTCCTTCAGGGTGGTAAATGGTGCTCTCGAGTATCTAGCTAAGGATCTAGGGATTGCTGAAAATACTGTCTTGCAAGGCATGTATCTTGATCTTTAATTACTATGCAAATTTAGTCTCTTTGTTTCTTTTCCCTTTCCCTTTCCTTTAAAAAAAAAAAAGAAAAAGAAAAATTGTTGTTTGTTTCCAAAACTTTTACATGTATGTCTCGTGTGTGATAAACTAACATTCCATAACATGTTTATTACTTGAAGATTATTTAGTGAAATTCAAGTGAAACAAAGGGTATTCAAGTGCTTATGTTGTCCATCTCTTGTCGTGGGTTTGGTTTATGAAAGTGAAGTGGCTTCAGTTGTAAACAGAAGTTGTTTGATTGTTGTTTTTTTCCTCTTCTTCTTCTTCTTTTTTTTTTTTCTGGAACATAGGAAGTAGGGAAAGGTGCCTACTTGGGGAGTGAGAGGTTTCGAACTCGATTTCTCTTGAATGAATTCTTCAACCTCTAACCAACTCGGCTGGAGGGCAATTCTTGTTTTTACTTCTTTCCTTTTCCCCATTTTTTGTACTATTTTGATTATATTGATTATTTGCATAATTTGTTAATCATTTAATTGTCCAACTTTTCTAATCACTAGCTAACTGACAATTCTGTTATTTTTAACTTGAGTAGGATGGGTTGTCAGTACACTCCTTGCTGGTGCCACTGTGGGTTCATTTACAGGCGGAACACTGGCAGACAAGTTCGGCAGGACTAGGACTTTTCAATTAGATGCTATCCCACTTATTGTTGGAGCAGTTCTTACGTCTGTATTATTTCATTACTAGTAGATTGTTAACTGTTTATGAGTATGCTGAAAACTAATGCTTCAAAATGCTTAAATGTTTTCAGTGCTACTGCCCAAACTGTCCAAACTATGATAATTGGCCGCTTATTGGCTGGCATTGGTATTGGTATATCATCTGCTATCGTGCCACTTTACATATCTGAGGTTACATTTTCCGATCTTTAATCCTTATTACTGCTTTGGTTGTGATTTTTTTTCTGGAAACATTTGCTGACATTCTTTCTATTGGTTAGATCTCACCAACTGAAATCCGTGGTGCACTTGGATCTGTAAACCAACTTTTTATATGTATTGGGATACTTGCAGCACTGGTGGCTGGATTACCTTTGGCAGGAAATCCCCTATGGTACATTGTCCTAGCACTTGTTACATTTTGTGTCTTATAGATAATTTCGTATGATTATAGCATTTCATTGGCTATGTTAAATTGTGTTTATTCCATTTTATCTAAAAACTTCTGAGTGTACATTGATCATGCAACCGTCCAAACAGATTGCCTTCTAAATCTTGTAAGAATTTTATTCAGAAACTTTAAAAATCTGGGGTTCGATTTGGTATAATAAGAAGAGGTGTGTATTCTTTCTCAGTGATAATGAGTAGATATTTCAGCAAATTGCATTCATCATATACATATTAATGTTATATATGACATGCCAAAATGTTCTTAAGAATTGATTTTTGATTTTTTGATATATTTTTTCGTTTTTCCAAATAAATTATTCTTTCTGCTTAAGCATTCACCCTAAGTAATTCTGTCTATATTTTTTCTTCTCTCTCATTAGGTGGAGGACAATGTTTGGTATTGCTGCTGTCCCTTCTGTTTTATTGGCTCTAGGAATGGCTTTTTCCCCCGAAAGTCCTCGGTGGTTGTTTCAGGTTTCCTTTTGGACTTCTCAGCTCCTTATTTTCATTTACATACAATATTGATTACTTATTTATTAAAATCATATATTTCACAGCAAGGAAAAATTCCTGAAGCTGAAAAATCCATAAGAACGCTATATGGAAAGGAAAGAGTTGCTGAGGTTATGTATGAGTTAAGAACTGCAGGTCAGGGTTCTACAGAACAAGAAGCTGGATGGTTTGATCTATTTAGCAGCCGTTACTGGAAAGGTATGCCTGAATTTGAAAGCTACCGTTATTGGACATGGAATATTTATATTACTTTATGGCCCATTTATTAGCACGCCCTTATTAGAAATGATACTGGGAAGGATTGCAATGTAATGTAAAAGTTATACTCTTCTATTGCCATTTGAAACTATTTTACCATGTAAAAGTTGAATTTGAGTGTCACCATGAAATATGGTGTTTTCGAAGAGTTGTTGCAAACCAGTCCATATGGTGTTTCTTCACCATGAAATAATGAGACAAATACTTAATGTGGAAGGCTTAGGTTTTGTTTGATCATCAATCACCACATTCCTCGTACTCATACTACATTAGTTTGATGGGTAATGATGATGAATGCAAAGGTCAAGGATGTAGTATAATTCCTTTATTTTGAATGTCATTTGTTCTTACTTATAATTAGTGTAGTTCATGATGTATTCCTTCTGGTTACTCAATCACTAGTCACATACTTAAACTGATTAGTTTGAGAGAACTTCACCTTCAAGATTTGAGTGCTTTCTAACGTCTTGAGTTAATTTCATTTCTTGACTCTACATCCTGCTGCAGTTGTCAGTGTTGGTGCTGCACTTTTCTTATTCCAACAGTTAGCTGGGATAAATGCTGTGGTATATTATTCGACGGCTGTATTTCGTAAAGCTGGAATTGCATCTGATGTTGCAGCAAGTGCTCTTGTTGGGGCATCAAATGTCTTTGGTTAGTATTAATGTGTTTTCGGAATAAAGTGTGGGGGGCAGAAAATCCAGAAATTTGCCTAGGATATTTAACATTCCCGGATTGTGATATTCCTACAGGCACAGCTATTGCATCCTCTCTGATGGACAGACAAGGAAGGAAAAGTCTTCTACTCACTAGTTTTGCTGGAATGGTATGCTTGTTTTTTTGTGTAGCAACTTATTCTTCTAAGTGGGATTCGATTCTTAAACCCTGAATAGTCTCTTGCTTCACATTTGGGCCTTCAGATCTCTTTATTACCTTCATTACATAATAGTATTTTTTCCTTTTATATTTATATATATTGTTTTCTCCTTTCTTTTGGTTCATCTATCAAGGTATCAAGGTCCTTAAATTGCAAGTAATTTTGTCTTCATGCAAAGATATGATTGTAAGTTTCAGACAGACTAAAGCTATAGAATATATAGTATTTTGTTAAATAGGTCAATTTTCTAGGCATGCAAAATGCTAGCTAGATTTGGATTGGAAAGTCAAGCTTATGCTCATTCTAATTTTTATAAAGGATATTGACCCAAAAAAAAATTATAAAGGATGTGTCAAGGTAAAGTTCCTCTATTGAGTTACGTTCTCTTTATTAAGTGAGATTGTGTTCATATTCCTAAGGTCTTTATAGTTTCAAAACCATAGTTCATTGACATCTTAAAAACCTGCTTGCATATATGTGACCTCTGCTATTAGCAATGCCTTGTTGGAAAACCTTTTTCTTTTCTGGCTTTGAATTAGTGCGCTTCAGCATCAGCATCTCAGATTGGTGTAGTTGAGTAAATGAGTAGTTTATGCAAGCTGTATTTGCTTGCATGCAAAGCAACTCCTGTAAAAGACATTCATTTTGCATCTGTACCCCCTAGTTTTCCTTTGATTTCTTGCTGTTTGAAGCAATGGTTCTTTTCACAAGATATTCAAAATATCAACTGAAGCAGCAGGTTTTGATGAGCTAGGATACCAGAATAACATTTTTCTTGACCTTCCCATGATTGAAGAGGCACCATGTATGGAATGTGGTATTTCAGTGTCATTATTATTGATATTGGTTCTTCCAATAGGGATACATCTGGAGCTTGTAATGTAATGGGAACATTTCTAGAGACCTAGTCAGGATCAGAACCAGAGGATCCTTAACCATGAAATCTTTTTTAGATCTGCCTCTTTAATGAACATATCCTTCTTTGTTGTTACATCACACATTGACATTGTGGCCTATTTTCTCATTACATTCTCTTGTTACTAATAATATACCTTTTCTTTTTTAACTTGTCTTATTTTTCTGTTTTCTTCTGGCTTTGAAGGGTGCTTCTATGTTGTTGCTTTCTTTCTCATTCACTTGGAAGGTCCTGGCTCCCTATTCTGGCACACTAGCCGTTATTGGGACTGTTCTGTGAGTTACACACTCATTTATAAAATTAATGGGGCTCTTAAAGCTTCTTCCTATTTTTGATGGCTGCAATTTTCATTCCTCCAAATGGCCGGTGAGATTTAAACTTGGCTTCCATTTCTTTTTCACAGCTATGTATTATCCTTTTCACTTGGTGCTGGTCCTGTGCCTGCTCTTCTTCTGCCAGAAATATTTGCTTCCAGAATCAGAGCAAAAGCAGTGGCCCTATCGCTTGGCATGCATTGGGTAAGTCACAATAAGAATCCACCCAAAGCAATTGGTATTCACAATGAAAAAATTTGCACGTAATCCACCTGTAGATACTTTGGTAGGATGTAGTAATACGAATATACCAATGATTCTTCTTTAAGTTAGGATGTAGTAATAGAAATATACTATTGATTCTTCCTTAAGTTGGCTTTCTCTATTCCCAATATTTCTTTGAAAGAACATGATCCCAAAATGTTTGTTGATTGTTAGCTAGTATCATTGATATTTGTTAATTGACTATTTCTTGCATTTGTCATTGACTTATGTTATTGTTCCAACAGATCTCCAACTTTGTCATTGGCCTATATTTCTTGAATGTCGTCAACAAGTTTGGGATCAACTCAGTATATTTGGGATTCGCTGGTGTCTGTCTTCTTGCTGTCTTGTACATAGCTGGTAATGTTGTGGAAACCAAGGGGAGATCATTGGAAGAAATAGAGCTTGCTCTTAACCCGGCGGCATGATTTGGACAGTTCTCAGCGGCTTGCATTAATGATCTCTGTATCTTCTTTATGTTCATACCATGACTAGTGATCACATGGAGCGTTCCGTTCTGTTGCTTAATTTTGGTTAAGCTCAGAAATAGGCAGCATTAGTGGGGTGTCCATGTTTGTAGAAAATCCGGAGTTGAATCACTTTTTAGAAAACGAATGAGATTTTCCAACGGACTTTTTTTGTTAGTTTGTTTATCGATAAGACAACAACAAAATGCAATGTTAAAAAAACACGATCAGTCCACCCAAGCAGTAAAGCAATGTATATGTCTCCCAGGTTTCAACTACTGTTACGACGACTACATATCCAGAATGCAGTACATGTTAGAGAATCGCTTTCTTCTTTTTACCTTTTCGTATTCCTTTAAACTTATTTGTTTCACTTTCGTTCTGTGTAAATGGTGAACAAACTCTGGCTTTACGAGCCATCAAGTGCCAATACTCACGCAAAACAAAAGAAAGATAAGAATAACGACAATAAAAGATTATATTGCAAAATTGTTGGTCCTACTTCTCCCTTCATTTTTGGATCCCCTAAATTGCTCCCAAGCATACATTATATGCACAGAAAGATAATAGCAGCGTAACTTTTGTATGGTAGAAATTTCCCAATATAAAGCGTGTGACTGTAGATCCTTGTAAACGTTCATCTAAGCATGTTTGATGACAGGTCACAGTCGGGATACCATCCACTCGAAGAAGCCTGTATTTTTTTCTCAAATATCTACATGTTGGCTTTCCTTTCCCACCTTTCCTTCGTATCGAGTCTGTTAAGAAATAGTACAGTGGGAAATTATTAAATGAAGCAGCAATCTTTGCTTATTATATGTTAATTTATCCATCTACCCATTAAGAGAGAGGCAAAGGTGAAAGTGAAACATACCCCCAATGCAATTTCTGCCGCTTTTTAGGTCCAAGCTGCTGCACACACAAGGGATTATCATCTTCATCATGGCTTTTCAGGTCGGGACCACTTGAATCTTCAACTTTGGTGTTTGAATCCGCTTCTTGGGAATCCGTAGTACTGCATTCTTCAGCACGAAAATTTTTGGTTTGATCCACACAATTAGGACAACAGATTTTGGACTGATTAGCCAAACGTCCCATGATAATAAGTTACCAATGATGTATAAACTATAGTAGGTACCTTTTGATTTCTTATGGATCTTTGATTTTGCTTTTATCCGCAAGCGCCACCTGTGCAGCTCCTATTACATAGGATATGCAGATAAATGCAAATCCAGGGTAAAAGGAATTCCGGAAGAACTTGAGAAGGTCAACAAAGTGTAGAGTTTCGAAGTCTATAACCTCTGCCCTTTTCAAGTCCTAATCTAACATACGTAGTTGACAATTTGAAAAACTTGACAAGGTTGAAATTCTTTCTTTTTTTTTTTTTTGGTTAACGAAGTTCTTTAATCATAAACTAAACCCAAGATTTCACTGCCATCACCTAAATTCCCATTAAGAAATTTAATATGCTAAAGATGATGAACCGGTTCTTAAACATTCATAAGAAAATAAGCTTAAAAAAGAGAGAAAAGGGTAGGGAAGATTGTACCCGGAATTTAGAAAGCTGTTGATGAGTGACACCTGCAGGCTTGAAATTGGGTTGGAAAGGGAGGGCTGAAGCTATTGCCGATTCTCTTCGATTGTCTTCCTCTTCCTTCTCTTGCTTTCCCATCCTCCTGCTTTGGCCTTTCTGCTGACGAGTAACGACCCCTCTGGCTCTCTCTGCTGTTCTAGCTGCGGCTTACGGCTGAAACGGTGCGTCTAATGTCTAAAGTATAAGTAGTACCCAATGATTTAAACGACCAGGCGTTAAGAATATTGCATTATTGGTAATTTGGAAAGGAACTAAGCCCCCTTTGAATCTACTTTTAGGCCCATATTTCTAGGTTGCATGCTGCTGGTCCAAGTAGAATTTCTGTCCTAATCCCAATTGGATGCTTTGGTTAAGGCTTTTGCATTTTTAGTAAAGGAATGAGTGACTCGATAAAAGTTTACTTTAAAGGTGAGGATTACTTTAATCAAATTCCTTCCTCGCTCAAACATTGCCTTGTATGCCTCTTGGGTTTTGTTACTTGTAGGAATATTAGGCAGTTTCATTTTGGAATTGGTCAAATATATACTAAAACAAAGAAACAATATGTATGTTTAATTTAAGTAAATTTTACCCTATAGTGTGGCATTACAAAATTACAAATTGGAAATAGCCAAAAGAGTACATTAAACTTTTCTTTTGGAACTCTACTAACTGTTCATTCAGAACAGTACTTTATACTTATCAGAATTGCAAAGAAATTCCCATTTGAGGAAATATAGGAACTTCACAATTTAGAGAACTTGTATACATCCTAGGTTCTTTGCTTACACTATATCTTATTTTCAAACTAGGAACTCTACTCTTTAATTACTTCAATATTTTGACTAGAAAGCTCTCCAGCTGTAAAACCTTGGACTCTGATCAATTGCACCCTCATCCTAATTTCTTGTATACGCTAGAAATTGTTGATTTTCTTTCTTTCTTTCTTTCTAATCCAAACACTTGTACACCCATTGAGTTTTTAAAGGAATTTCTATTGTTTTTGGCTTTTGGGCTATAACAAGTCATTGATTTAAGAAACAAGAAATCATAAACAGTGGCAAAAGTTGTGAAGATAAGTAAAAGAAAATTCCAACCCTAAGCACATGGCTAACACAAAAATAGTTTTCATTTTAGAGAGGTTCTCATTTTTCTAGATTTTATTCATTTGTTTTGAACTGGCAAAACAAAGCAGCGGCCTAGATTTACAATAAATATAGATAGAAGCAAAGTGAGCAAGAAAAGGGTATTAGGAAAGAGTGAAAATGTGGGTTACGTTACCTAATCTCAGCACTGATTCCGGTGTTTCTCAGCTTTTCTGATTTCTCAAGTTTTTAGACAAAGACAAAGCAATTTGGTACATGATTTTGGCACATATTTAGGCCTATTTAGAGCAAAAAAGTAAGTTTTTTCATCTGTTAGGTTCTGATTCAATAGCTGAACTCACTTACACCAGATAAATTGTCAAACAGGTCAACCATCTGGTGCAAATTCAACAGGTACGAAACACCCAAGGATAACACATAATGATAAAACTTACTAATTGGACGCCAAGCTAAACTTTTTGGATTATTGAAACAAGTGAAATGGGATTCTTCAGGGGTAAATTGTACCTTCCCATAAACACCAATGCATCATGCATGGAAAATTAAAATATCTCCCATATGGAGAAAACTTGGAATATCGTGAGTACATAAGTTAAATATAGGAAAAGTCTCTATGATTGTAGGTGAAAGATTTATGTAATTATCTATGTAATTTCTTATCAACACATGTAAGGAATTACCGGAACCCGGCCAGAGACTGAAGATAGGCTGACAGAGTCAATGCTACTGGTTTTAATTAGTGGCAATTCAAATCTAAGAACATTGTTTAATCTCTTTGCTCGATTTTAGATTCAAAACTTTGAAATTTCAGCCTGTGTACCATATCCTAATCCCATACCATAAGCGATGCAGCACGTTTGTTTCTCTCATTCATGTAGGTCAAGGCTCTAAGGGGAAAAATACCACCAAATGTGGCAGAGATTCTTGAATATTACTATACGTTTCCTTACAAGAAAATAAATTAGTTCTTGAAACCGAGAATCCTTTTAACGTTTTTTAGCAAAATCGGCAAAAATAGACGCGGTTAGACCTTCTATACGGGACTGTCACGGGATCAGTCCGGTTTGAAGAAGTATAGCACCTTATCTTAAGTTCTAATCATCCCAACACAACTTACTTATTTCCTTTTTTTCTCAAATCAATTCTTCAACTTTTGAGTTCTCAATTAACAAATTAGAGACTATGAACTTTCTCCCATTTTCCCAGTCTCGTTTCTACAACAATGGCAAAAGAGCGAAACCTTGTTCAACCCTTTTCCAAGCCATTTGCTTCCGATCTGATGCATAATCTAGTTTGTCATGCTATCTCCTTCGTGATTGGTCTGTCACTTGGTATTTTTATTAGTTTACAGCTTACAAGCCTCCCAGTTATTTTTCAATCCTCCTTCACCTCTAGTACTTCTCCCTCGGTACCATCAGGTTCTACTTCTCCGTTAGCTGCTGCACCAGTGCTGTCGTCGACGCCACCACCCTTGTCCAATGGAAAATCCAACTCTAGGACTGTTTCATTGGAAGAAGAACATAAATCTCTTATGCACAATATGAGTGACGTTGAGTTGCTACAGAGGGCTTCCATGACTCCAGGAATTCAGGCTCCGTTGGCCCCGAAGGTTGCTTTCATGTTCTTGACAGCAGGGCCACTTCCCTTGGCTTCGCTGTGGGAGAAGTTTTTCAAAGGAAATGAAGGCCTTTATTCCATCTACGTTCACTCACTCCCTGACTACAATGAAACAGTTCCTCAAACCTCAGTGTTCTATGGTAGAAGAATCCCCAGCCAGGTTTATATTTAATCTCTGTTTTTATTCTTAATTTTTTTCTTTGGCTAAATACCCGAGCTGGTTTAACTTCTTCTTCTCAGTAAACTTATGTGTTTTTGGCTCGCTACTTGCCACAGCCAGTCTACTGGGGAACTGCATCAATGATAGATGCAGAGAGGCGACTCCTGGGAAATGCACTTCTAGACATCTCCAACCAAAGATTTGTTCTTCTCTCGGACTCATGCATTCCCATGTTTAACTTCAGAAAAATCTATGACTATCTCATCAGCTCAAATACAAGCTTCTTGAGCGTATTTGATGACCCCAGAAAAGCTGGTCGCGGCCGATACAATCCCCAAATGTCACCTGAAATCAACCTCACAGATTGGCGAAAAGGGTCTCAATGGTTCGAAGTGCACCGTGACATTGCCGTACACATTGTCTCTGACAAAAAGTACTATTCAGTTTTCAAGAAGTACTGTCAGCCACCATGCTACAACGATGAACATTACATCCCTACATTTGTGAACATGTTCTACGGGCAGTTGAACTCGAACAGGAGCATCACTTGGGTTGATTGGTCGAGAGGAGGTCCTCATCCTGGGAAATTCGGATGGCCTGATATAACAGACGAGTTTTTGAATCAAATTAGATATGGGTCTCGATGCATTTACAATGGCGATTCAACTTCTATGTGCTACCTGTTTGCTAGAAAGTTTTCACCAAGCACCTTAGAGCCCTTGTTACGAATTGCTCCATTGTTGCTTGATTTTGACCCTTAAATGTTCAAAAATCCATTTGATTAGTTTCATTTTTCTCTTTTCATTATTTACAATTGGGAGGTGGCGGGCTTCGAACCTCACCTTCACGACCTCCTCCAACAATAACAAATGCAACATTCAGAAAAAGAATCAGTTCCACCCAAGCAATAAAGCAATGTATCCACAGTTTCGAGTGTTGCTTCCTTTTTTCCTTTTCATTTCACTTTCGTTCTGTGTAAATGATGAACAACCGTAGGATTTACAAGCCATCAGGTGCAAATAGGGAAAACGCAAGAAATATAAGAATAACAACAACAAAAGATTATATTGCAAAATTGCCGGTTCTACTTCTCCCTTCATTTTTGGATACCCTAAACTTCCTAAGCATTCATTATATGCACAAAACACTTACAACAGTGAAAGTATTGCATGGCAGAAATTTCCAAATATAAGGCATATATCCTCGTGAAGACTCTCATCTAAGCATGTCTGATAACAGGTCACCATGGGCATACCATCCACTCAAAAAGCCGTATTTTCTTCTCAAATACCTACATGTTGGCTTTCCTTTCCCACCTTTCCTTCGTGTCAAGTCTGTCAACAAATGGTAGGGTAGGAGATTTTTTAGATTAGACGCTAAACAGTTTGTGAATGCAAAACAAAAATGTTGTGACAAACAAGGACATGAAAGGGAGCAGTAATCTTTTCTTATATGTTCATTTGTTCCATTTATGCTTTAAGAGAAGCAAAGGTGACATGTACCCCCAATGCAATTTCTGCCGCTTTTTTGGTGCAAGCTGCACACCTACATAGTCATGCTGTATGAAGGGATTATCATCTTCACCATGGCTCTTCAGGTTGGTAAGACTTGAATCTTCAACTTCAGCTTTTGAATCCACTTCTAGAGAATCTGTAGTACTGGATTCTTCCCCATGGAATTTTTTGGTTCGACCTATAATTAGAACAACAGATTTTGGGTGCATACGCCAAACATCCCAACATAAAAGTTACCAATGATGTATAGACCATAATAGGTACCTTTTAGTTTCTTATAAATCTTTGATTTTGCTTTTATCTGTAAACGCCTCCTGTGCAGCTCCTATTACATATAATATGCAGGAAGTTAGATGGAAATTATGCAGCAGAATAGCTAGTGTACTAAACCAAATTTACCTACAGCTCCTAGTTGCATTGCAACCCAGTCGATAGAATAGGCCATTAAATCCA
This sequence comes from Microcos paniculata, assembly GCA_030664755.1. Classification (NCBI taxonomy): domain Eukaryota; kingdom Viridiplantae; phylum Streptophyta; class Magnoliopsida; order Malvales; family Malvaceae; genus Microcos; species Microcos paniculata. Next base: position 12,062,767 of record CP131462.1, read on the forward strand.
AAGAAAACTAGTAAGGGCATGGATGACAACTAGAAGCAATCACACGTTTCAGGCTTCAGTCTTACATATATCTAAGCTACAGGATGATTCTTCTCAGAGAGAACCACAACTATCTAAAAGAATGAGACAGCCTTAAACAAATAACCCCAAAACCAGAACTTAAAACACTACCATGTCGTCAGTTCTCCAATTTGATAAGGTCAACAAAATGTTAGAGTTTCTAAGTCTATAACATCTGCCCTTTTCGAGTCCTAATCTAGCATACCAAGTTGACAAAGCGAAAAACTAGACAATGTTGACGTTCTTTAATCATAAACTAAACCCAAGATTTTCACTGCCCATCATCTCAATTCCTACTAAGAAATTTTATACGCTAAAGACAATAAAAGGGTTCTTAAACATTCATAAGAAATAAGCTTAAAAAGGGTGGCTAAAATATGGTACCCGGAATTTAGAAAGCTGTTGATGAGTGACACCGGCAGGCTTGAAATTGGGTTGCAAAGGAAGGGCTGAAGCTATTGCCGATTCCCTTCGATTGTCTTCCTCTTCCTCCTCCTTTTGCTTTCCCATCCTCCTGCTCTGCCCTCTCCGGTCCTAGCCGCGGCTTACAGCTGAAACGGTGCGTCTATAGTGCCTAATGAGGCGTTTCATTCAAAGAAAATTCTGTTCAAGAAAATCGCATTATTAGTAAACTTTGTGAAGACCTAAGCGGCTAAGCCCACTTTGAATCTACTTTTAGGCCCATATCAAACAGGTTGCATGCTTAGGTCCAAGTAGAATTTCGGGCCTGATCTTAATTGAATGCTTTAGTTAAGGCTTTTTCATTTTCACTTAAGAAATGGATGATTCTGTAGTCAGTTGGGAGTTTATTTCTCACAAGGGAGAGGATTACTTTAATCTTTATTCAGGAGAAAAAAAATGAAAAGGATTGCTTTAATCAATTCCTTTCTTGCTCAAATACTGCCTTGTAGTATGCCTCTGAGGTTTTGTTACTTGTTAAAATTTTAGTCAGAGTTTCATTTTGGAATTGGTAATATAGATACTATAAAATAAGGAAACAATGTATATATGTTTAAGTAAATTTTACCCTTTAGTTTTGGTTGGCATGACAAAATCACAATTTGAAAATAGCCCCAAAGAGTACATTTTTGCTTTTGGAACTCTCTTAACTTACCATAGGTTAACAATTTTGACTAGGAAGTTGGCCAGCTGTATTAAAAAAAATTGCATCAAACTAAATAAGTTTTGATAAACTCTTTAATTACTTCAATATTTCCTGTCTTATGCCGGAAATCATTAACTTTCATCCTTTCAAATCCAAACAATTCTCCCACCGAGGTTTTAAACTATATATATATATATATATATATATATATATATTGTTTTTAGCGTTTGGGGTCATAGGTCATTGATTTTAAGAAACAAAAAATCACAAATAGTGACAAAAGTTGTGAAGATAAGTAAAAGAACATTCCAACCCTAAGCACATGGCTGACAGTTTTTCAGTCCGGAGAGGTTCTCATTTTTCAAGATTTATTTAATCATACGTTTTTGACTAGCAAAAGAGAGCAGTTTTCATTTTGGCTAACACTGACCGAGAAAAGGGTATTAGGAAAGACTAAAGAGTGAAAATGTGGTTACGTACCTAAATATCAGCACCGATATTCCGTTCTCAGGTTTTCTAATTTCTCAAGTTTTTAGACAAAGCAATTTGGTAGTCATTTGGCACATATTTAGGCCTAATTCGTGCATAAAAGTAAGTTTTTTCACCTGTTAGGTTCTGGTTCAATATCTGAAAAGTTTTTTCATCTGTTAGGTTCTGGTTCAATATCTGAACCCACGTACACCAGATAAATTTTCAAACAGTTCGACCATCTGGTTCAAATTCAACAGGTACAATACAAGAACACCCAAGGCTAAGTCTTATACGGAGAAAACTTGGAATCTTTCGTGAGTACATAAGTTGATATAAAAAAAGTCTCTGGATGTCAAATTTTTTGACGGGCATCCAGTCCAACGCCAAAGCAAAATGATTGTAGCTGAAAGATTTATGTAATTATCGGAATTACCGGAACGCAGCTGGACCCGAATGTAGGCTGACTGAGTCGATGGTACTGGTTTTAATTAGTGGCAAATTAATCAAAAAGCACATTGTTTGATCTCTTTGCTCGATTTAGATTCAAAACTGCGAAATTTCAGCCTCTTTACCGTATCCTAATCCCATACTTTATATAAAAGCAATGCAGCACGATTGTTTCTCTTATTCATGTAGGTCAAGTCAAGGCTCTAACAGGAAAACTACCACCAAATGTGGCACTGAGATTCAAATATTTACAAGAAAATATTAGCTCTTGAAACCGAGAACCATTTTCACTTTCGTTTTTTTCAGCAAAATCCGAAAAACAAGACGCGGTTAGAGGCTTAGAGCTTCTATACGAAACTAATACGGAATCAGTCCAGTTCGAAGAAGTATAACACCTTATCTTGAGTTCCACCTTATCTTGAGTTCTAACTTTCCCAAATCAATATATCAACTTTATTAAGTTCTCGATTAACAAATTAGAGACTATGAAATTTCTCCCGTTTTCCCTGTCTCGTCTCAACAACAATGGCAAATGATCAGCAACACCTTGTTCAACCCTTTTCCAATCCATTTACTTCCCATCTGATGCATAATCTAGTTGTTCATGCTATCTCCTTTGTGATTGGTATGTCAGTTGGTATTTTTATTAGTTTACAGATTACAAGCTTCCCAATAATTTTTCAATCCTCCTTCATTTCTAGTACTTCTCTCTCGGTACCATCAGGCTCTACTTCTCCATTAGCTGCAGCACCAGTACGGTCGTCTACGCCACCTCCCTTGTCGAATGGAAAATCCAACTCTAGCACAGTTTCATTGGAAGAAGAACATAAATCTCTTATGCATAAGATGAGTGACGAGGAGTTGCTACGGAAAGCATCCATGATTCCAGGAATTCAGGATCCCTTGGCCTCGAAAGTTGCTTTCATGTTTTTGACACCAGGGCCACTTCCCTTGGCTCCCCTGTGGGAGAAGTTTTTCAAAGGACATGAAGGCCTTTATTCCATCTACGTTCACTCACACCCTGACTACAACGAAACAGTATTTCCTCTAACTTCAGTCTTCTATGGTAGAAGAATCCCCAGCCAGGTTTATATTTAATCACTGTTTTTATTCTTAATTTCTTCTTTGGCTAAATACGCAAACTAATTAACTTCTTCTTTTCAGTAAACTTATGTTTTTTTGGCTTGCTACGTGCCACAGCCAGTCTACTGGGGAACTGCATCAATGATAGATGCAGAGAGGCGACTCCTGGGAAATGCACTTCTAGACGTCTCCAACCAAAGATTTGTTCTTCTCTCGGACTCATGCATTCCCTTGTTTAACTTCAGAAAAATCTATGACTATCTCATCAGCTCAAATACAAGCTTCTTGAGCGTATTTGATGACCCCAGAAAAGCTGGTCGCGGCAGATACAATCCCCAAATGTCACCTGAAATCAACCTCACAGACTGGCGAAAAGGGTCTCAATGGTTCGAAGTGCGCCGTGACATTGCCGTACACATTGTCTCTGATAAAAAGTACCATTCAGTTTTCGAGAAGTACTGTCAGCCACCATGCTACAACGATGAACATTACATCCCTACATTGGTGAACATGTTCTACGGGCAATTGAACTCGAACAGGAGCATCACTTGGGTTGATTGGTCGAGAGGAGGTCCTCATCCTAGGAAATTCGGATGGCCTGATATAACAGATGAGTTTTTGAATCAAATTAGATATGGGTCTCGATGCATTTACAATGGCAATTCAACTTCTATGTGCTACCTGTTTGCTAGAAAGCTTTCACCAAGCACCTTAGAGCCCTTGTTACGAATTGCTCCATTGTTGCTTGATTTTGACCCTTAAATGTTCAAAAATCTATTTGAATACTTCCTTTTTTCTAAAGCTACTCAGTTTATCTTCAAAAATATTCAAATGCTTCCATCTTAGCTGTAGTGTACGCATAAGAAGTGTCATAATTCAAAAGGACTTGTGATTGTGAATTTGGATCAAGTCATGTATCTAGAGGTATGTTACAATTTTTTCTTCTCATTTTTACCGCTTTCAATTGGGAGGAGACGAGGGGGTCGCAATTGGGGATGGCCAGCAGGGTTCGGGCCCCACCATCAGGACCTCTTCTACGCTTCTTGGCCGCTAGAAGTGGAGGTCGTATGTTACATTTTTATCACCCATAAAATCGGCACTAATTAAAGCAGAAAGGTGCCTAGCACAATCTTTGCATTATTGCATCTCCCAACTGGCAATCCCTTTCCTTCTTTAGGCTAAGTTTGGTAAATATGAAATAGACTCTCCTTAGGGGGTCCCATTTAGTGGAGATTGACTGCGACGGGTTAATATTCCTTGGGTTCAAACCCAAGCATAGATGCCTTCATAAGTCTTTGTGCGTGCCACTTTCGTTATACACTGGCAAAAGGAAGACCTACATGAAGTGAAGGAGCTCGATAAGACTTGCTAACGAAAAAGAAATGAAGGGATAGTTTGGGAGACCAACCAATATTTGAATAAAAATGGAGAAAATTTATGGGTGCAAGGCAAATTTTTCAAAGTTTGAGAGGGCCAAATGAATATTCATAAGAATAAAAAGGTAAATTTCCCAAAGTCATGGAGTCCATGGTCCTCTGCCTCCGTTACAGTTCATAGTAAGAATCGAATTCAAGAATGTGCTTCTCCAATACATATTTCTCACTGATTGAACCATGGCCAAAATATTAAAATGTACACACTTTAACTAGTTCAACAAGGGTGAGGTCTCACGTGATGGATTCCCTCGATGTTATCGTCAATTTTGTAAGCAAGTAAATTAATTTTAGTCCTCTCACTTTTCTCACTTCAATGAAGTCCTGTTCTACCAAAAAAAAAAATTAATTTTAGTCCTCTCACTTGTGGGCACTGTATTTTCCCCTTCTCTTATTTTCCTTCTATATTAGCTAAGCTAGACAGCTTCGTTTGAACGTGTGATGTTCTTGACCTTGCCAACAGGACACTAACTGTGTCTTCAGGTGCTCACTTTTACGAATAAAAAATTTCCTAAAATGTTTTTCCTACAGAAATTGAGATAATTCTATTATTGTATTAATTCTTTTTTCATATTTCATGTCATAGAAAATTGAATTCCATCAATTGAACTTAAGACTCAAATAGTATATTTTTACCAAGGGATTTACTAATGTGAATATATGTATATGCAAAACAAAATCCCAAAAAATATCTCGAACCAGCCAAGAAAATCAACCAGAATTTAATTATCTGATTAATTAAGTGCACAAGATCTTTTCCGAAACATAATTTAATTAGCGAATAAAGATGTAGTATATGTTTTTTAGGAGGATACACTAGCTATCATTTTAATTTTGCTAAAAACCCTCAACCTTATCTAGGTTTTAATTGGTTGTGTCTTTTTAGTGTCCATTAGTCATATTGAATTTCATTAATTTAGAATTGAATTGGATCGGATTTTAAACAAGAAAAATCACGTAACACATATTTTTTCTCTTTACAAAATTTAAAATTAAAATCTTGCAACTTACTAATGTGTATTGGTCAAGGCAGTATGTGCCTCTATTTCAATAAGAGTGTCGATACAAGTTAAATCATTCAAAAAATTAAGAGAACTTTACTTTTATACTCTCTTGATCCAAGAGTAATCATTTTCGTGCTAATATAACTTGATGATTCTTTTTTCTAATAAAAATATGGAGACCTTTTTTTTATTTTTATGAACCATGGATTCATGTGAATACAACTAATTTAAAGTCAAGTTATATTAAACTCAAATAGAGAAATTCTCTCAATTTTATTTTCTAAATTCACAAGATTAGAACAATCTAAAGAACGTTAAATTCTTTACCCTTGACTCAATATGAATGGTAAATTAAGATTTTATTCAACAACATTAATCTCTTACCCACATAAGGAAAAATTATTACATGGGATTATCCTAACATTTGTTATTCATAGGACTAATTAATAAAATTATATTAATTCAAAAATTATTTTATAATTATTAAAATCTTACTCTAATAATCATGATAATAATAGTACTAATAATAAGATAAATTTTAGAACTTATCCATGTTGTTAAATTTGTAATTAAATTTTAAAAATTGATTTTAGTTGGTGTAATGTAAATTTATTTAGTATCCATAAAAGACTTGATGTGGACCATCCCGTAAAATAAATAAATAATTTCTCTGACAAAACGGTCAATTAGTTTTTAACTCTCAAAGTAATAAATAAATTATTTTAGCTAAATTAGTTAAAAAAAAAAAATTCACATGGGCCACGAGCAGGGGACAGTCCAGGAGTCCACCTGATAAAACCTTTACAACCACCACAGCCGTTTTAAAGATATTCGCCTCCTTCTTCCAAACTTGTTTGGCTCTGCTCTGCTGGTCCCCTCTATTTAACTCTGACACAAACTCATAAAAATCTCGAAAAACAACGGGCTTTGTTTCTGTAGGTGCCAAAAAGCAAAGAAAAAAAAAGAATTCTGCCTTTTCTTTACTTTTTTTTTTCTGGTTTTTTCGCCTGCAGAATCTGTTGCTCCGGTGACTGATCATTGCCAGATTGTTGCCGTCGCATCCCAATGGCAGAGGACTATTTGCAGCAGTTCCTGGATGAAACCACTTTTTACAACAACATTGTGTTGGGGAACCTTTTGCCTAGCATGCTCTGGGAGCCACTCCCTCATTTCGTCCAAACTTGGCTTCGAAACTACATTTCCGGGGTTTTGCTCTACTTCATCTCCGGTTTCCTTTGGTGCTTCTATATTTATTACTTGAAACGCAATGTTTATATCCCCAAAGGTACATTTCTTATTTTGTTAATTTTTTGGTTGAATTTAGATATGGATGAGAACTGGGTTTTTGTTTTTATGTTGATTTCGAATCTGGGTTCGGTTTGTTTGTGCTTGTTTGGTTAGTTCAAGTTGATTGCTTTGTGTGAAGTCACTTGATGTTGATTTGCTTTTATTTTAGTTTTTGTTAGTTAGGATTATTTTGAATCTGGGAGCTCATTTGTGACACTGGAATAGTTTTAATTAATTTTGCTTAATTTTACTTCTCCTCTACGGCAAGTTTTATTTTTGGCTTTAGATACGAGTTCAATTTTAGTGTAGGATTTTGGAGTTCTTTTTTCTCGAAATGACATTTTTATGTGAATATTTTCTGATCTTGCATTCATTTTTCATTTTAAATCTGGGGGGAGGTTAAGTCAAAAGGATGATGTATGATTGATTCTGCTTCTTAGTTTATTTCTTTCACGTTTCACTCCAATAGGACGGGCGACTCTATATGATGTGATGCTTTCTTATTGAACCTGTGATTGGAATTCAATCAATCATGAACTATATGGATTGAATGCATTATGATCATTGTTTCTGTAATTGTGATTATCTATATATGATAATATAATTAGGCGCTTAATAGTTTTTTCCCAGTGAAATTAAGGTTATGAGATTGTGATGAATGCTAGCCTTTAACTAGCCTTTTTCTATTTATTTCCTGGCTGAAACTTGTGTAGACTTGCAGGAATGATACCTGCAGCTGCATGACTGACACCACTTGCTTCACTGTGTATGTGTGTGTGTGTGTATTTTAAATTTTAGTTTCTTATCTGCAATAGACAAAACAATCTTAAAAGCCATTAGGTCCCAAAATAACTCTACACCTTTTGTCAATGTGTCAACTATACATTTTTTTTAAAAAAAATTCTTGAATGCTCTTAATGCAGATGCTATCCCTACAAATAAAGCGATGCTCTTGCAAATTTATGTTGCTATGAAGGCCATGCCATGGTACTGTATTCTTCCAACTTTTTCCGAGTACCTGGTTGAAAATGGCTGGACAAGATGTTTTGCCAGAATAAGTGAAGTTGGTTTGCTCCCCTATGTGGTATATGTATGTATTTATCTTGTGATGTTGGAGTTTGGGATTTACTGGATGCACAGAGAGTTGCATGACATTAAACCTCTATACAAATATCTTCATGCAACCCATCACATATACAACAAGCAGAATACTCTTTCGCCATTTGCTGGTAAGTTCTTATCTAAACACTCTAGTTTCCACAGTTTACGTTGTCACTCGTCAAGTTGAGGCTTTTTCAGGGTTTATTCGATAAACTTTTTCCTCCCTGTTGTTTCCTCTGTTTTCTTAATTTCTTGCACATTTTGATCTGTATTTCTCTTTTAATTGCTGGTTTCCATCTTGTCCATACACTATACTCTTCAGGCTAGCTTGTCAAAAGATGTTCGCCATGGACATAAAAGATGTTCACCATGCACATAAACCTGACATAATTGCTGGGTAAAGGTTAACTTGCTTGCCTAAAAGTTTAGACCATATTAAGTTTCGCATATTCCTGCTTTGACCATGGGCATGTTCTTACAGGTTGCTTTATTTATCAGATCACAGACCTACTGGTTAATAGATAGATAAATAAAATATATAATGCTTGACAAGTTTAATTGCAGAGGATCTAGAATCAAGCAGTTTTAGCCAGTCAGTTTTTAGGGAATCTCGTACCCTTTAATGACGTGATCATAGAAGATTGTAGATTTTATATGCAAAAGAGGCCTTGAGTTTGAGAATTGATTAACCTTATATTAGTCATCTCACATATGAGATTTTAATTTGATTTACCCTGTATTTTTCTTGATGAAACTAATGCTGCCACCCCGCTCCGGCTTAGGCTGGTGTATCGTACACTAGCTTGCACACATATAGATAGTTCAGAGTTTTAAGCTTCTTGTAATTGATTAGACTGAAGTTACTGAACAAAATCAACATAATCCTTGATAGAATAACGATGGCATGCTTAGACTAAACCTTTAATCAAGAAGTACAACTAGGTTGAATGTCTTCAACCTCAAGGATATATAGATTAGAGTAGGTGGAGTGCCAGGGGTTTAGGTATTCCTCTGGGAATGCCTACTGTGCCAAATTTTTATGGAACCTGTGGATCTCAGAGCCATAGTTGTGTACTAAGATAGTGTAGTTTGATGACTGCATTTAATGTTTCTTTTGCTGCTATAATGTTGATATCCCATTTATAACTCATAATTAATCTATGCTAATTTGGAGCGTGCACTGCATGCATCTTTGAGATTAAATCTGTCATCAATTTCATCTCTTAGTTTTAGCAAGAGAAGGAAATTAATTTGCAAACTACCTTCACCATGAGGTTTTCCTATCAATGTTTTAAATAAAGATCCTTTGTTGTGTAGTCCAATCAACTGCGTTTTTAGTGATGACATTACACTACTCTGTGTACTAATTAATAGCGCTGTAATGAATGTTTGAATATGCCAACTAATGTTACATCATGGATGTGGTCTCAAGGAGCTTTTTCTCGACCATGTTTGATACTTTTGGTCTTCTTATAGTGCTGGTTCTCTTTCATATTGAGTACCAGCTGCCTCCTTTTATGTATTTTGAGTGGCCATTAGTCTTTCTTTTTTTCACAAATGTAGCCTTTCTTTCTTTGAAAGCTAGGATGAAATTTTTTAAAAAAATACTAAACAATTTTAGTGTTCCCTTGCTTTCTTGAAACCCTCAACGAAATTTAGATCTGCATCTCTGGAGTTTGAAAAAGATTGTATGCTCAGTGATAAAATACAGTAATAGACCAGTCAATCCAGTTTTCACCTAAATACGATCTGACTTATTAATAATGGTTAGATCTTCCAATTGTTACTGACTTTACCTTCTCTAAATAGAAGACTGGTCCTTTCACCCCTACTTCCTTTTAGGTTCTGTTTCTTAAGAATCTAATTATGTAGTGTTGCAAACTAAATATTGTTCCAAATGAAAGATTTTCTGTATTGATGAATAGAAGGTAAACTTTGTCTAACAGATTAGAAAATATTTTCCCGCTAAATGAACTATGGCTGAAAACAATTTTGTCTTATTTCAGGTTTGGCATTCCATCCTCTGGATGGAATACTGCAGGCAGTACCTCATGTTTTTGCACTCTTAATTGTGCCAACCCATTTTACAACTCATATTGGACTCTTATTCTTTGAGGCCATCTGGACTGCAAACATCCATGACTGTATCAATGCCAACCTATGGCCAGTGATGGGCGCTGGCTTCCACACCATTCACCACACCACATATCGGCATAATTATGGCCATTACACCATATGGATGGATTGGATGCTAGGAACCCTCCTCGACCCTGTTGATGAGGAAGGCAAGAAGGTGATGTAATTGCATTTGTGCTCATCTCGACATTTCCTGCTTCGTGTCTTTGAAGTTTTCGTAGTTTGCCAGGACCGCATGTTGATTCCTTCTGATACATGCCGTCATTGCGTGTAAATTGTTTTGGTTATATAGTTTTTAGGACATCTTTGACTAGAAAGTTGGCTATTGCATAAGCCATTTCCTTGGGAGCATTGCTCTCCCTCATGTTTTAGTATGTTATTAGACCGAAGCTCCTGTAGTCCCAATGGTCAGTGAATAATCTCTTCTACAATTTGTGGGGCACTGTCCAAATGGAATGCTTTGCGCCTAATTGAAGATATGTAAACAGGCAGAAAGGGTGCTCCAGAAATGTACTTTTTTCTCTTCTATGTTGCATCTGTTACAATATTTGTGCTAAAAAGTGAACTAAGGAAAATTGAACCATGTAAGAAGTTGTGAACATGGGAAAGAAATGGACGATCCCATTACTTGATTTAATTTCTCTTCATCGCTCGTTTCTGTATCACCACATTACACCATTTCTGTCAGTAACGGACCCTTGGGCCCTGGCCATGTTCCTATGTTTCTACTTTGCATTATAAGATGATATAAGATGGTTAATTTAATTAATATAAATTTAATTTAAAAATGAAAAATATAGTACTTAATATTCAAAAATTTATTATTTTAATAATAAAATATTGTTATAAATGGACAACTCACGTCAAATATTGTCATTGTCCCAGGATAGAGTTGCAAGGTACAACTTGACAGGTTGACTCATCGTTTATGGTAGTAATAATTTTGGTTAAAAATAAATAAAAACTTCCTATATTTAAGAAAAGAAATATAGTAGGAAGAATTTTATTTCCAGTTCAGAAAGAGAAATAAGATATTTTGCCCTCAAAATTTTTAATTTTTAAATCTATACAAAAGCAGAACCAACCAACGAAGCGAAGTACCGAGCTGCCCCAGTTCAGTTCTGCTAGCTTGTTCTTCTATAGCCACTCATGCTCGCCACTCACTTAGTTTCTCGTATTCGATTCTCTTCTTCTTCCTCTTCCTTGAACTCAAAGCAAAACACTCCTAATACCCACAAACAAGATCGCCCATTTAACAGAAATTCTAAATTCTCAGTCTCAAAAGCCCCTAGTAATGGCCTCTTAAAGATGCCAACGGCTCCATGGATGAAGGGTCCTCTCCTTCTACAGCCCCATGAAGTGTTAAACCCTTCGAAACCCGCCCCCAAAAGGAGTTCCAACAGCAATGCTAAGGCACCTGAGAAGGCATTGTTTGGTAAAGAAAGTGGGGTTAGAGGGAAGAAAGCGATGAAAAAGATCATCCGAAACGTGGAAAAGCTACAAGGAAATGAAGTTTTGGAAGATACCCAGATTGGGACGTGTGAAGAATTTGAGGTTGGGGATTGGTTGGAGGAGATTGGAAGTGATGGGGAGGTGAAAAGATTAGATAAGAAAATGCCTTGGTTGAGAGATGAAGAGAAAGTTGTCTTTAGGAGGATGAAAAAGGAGAAAGTTTTGACTCAGGCTGAGATTAGTCTTGATAAGGAATTGCTAGAGAGGTTGAGAGGGAAGGCTATGAGGATGAGGAAATGGGTTAAGGTGATGAAAGCTGGTGTAACTCAGGCTGTTGTGGATGAGATAAAGTTTGCGTGGAGGAAGAATGAGCTAGTAATGCTGAAATTTGGTGTCCCTTTGTGTAGAAATATGGATAGAGCAAGAGAAATTGTTGAGGTTTCTTTTCCTCCTTATCTCTTTTACATTTTTGTTTTCATTTGGAGAATTCTTCATTTTATTGATGGTTTTTGGTTTTCTGAGAAATTTCAAGGATATTAGTTGTTGGTCATATGGTTCATATATTTGAGATGGTTACATTGTGTTTTGGCGCCAAAGGAAAATATAACACATTTGCAAACCGATTCTTGAAAAGAATTTATTTAAGAATAATTTATTTACATCAAAGGATTTTGAAGTACAACTTCAACAACTTATTTGACAATTTTCATGTTTGGCCCTCTTTTCATTGAACCATAGAATTCAAATATACAAGAAGCATTCATGTATTGAGGGAAGTCTTTTCTTATATAAAAGTGTTTCGTTATGTAGAATTCTCTGTTCTCTTTATGGAAGTCATTTTAAAATAATATTAGTTTTAGTTACTGGTTTGAAATATTGAATTGAAGATCATCGTTTGCTTGGTTTCAACCAAAGATAAATTAGCACATCCTGGATTTAACTTTGTGAAAGTCTGTAATTGTTAAATCTTTTCATAACAGATGAAGACTGGGGGCTTGGTTGTATGGGGGAAGAAAGATGCTCTTGTTGTTTACAGAGGATGCAGGCATGAGTTGTCTTCAAAAACTTCTTCAATGGAATATTCACATCGTGTTGATGGTCAAGAAATTTCTTCATCCACATTCAATCACCTTTCTACAGACAATAGTATTAGTTTGTCTCAAGAAAAGTTTGATAAAAATAATTTGGAAAGAAGTTTGTATCGAGACGACAGAGAAAAGGAGTCTACACCAATCAGCATCTTTGTGAAAGCAGATGAAAATGACCAACCAGCACGTGGTTCACTATACGAGAGGGAAACTGATAGATTATTGGATGGTTTAGGACCCCGCTTTATTGACTGGTGGATGCGAAAGCCATTACCAGTTGATGCAGACTTGCTTCCAGAAGTAATTCCTGGATTTAGGCCTCCATTAAGGCTTTCTCCTCCAAAAACTAGACCAAAATTGACATCAGAGGAGTTGACATATTTGAGGAAGCTTGCTTATCCTCTACCATTTCATTTTGCTCTTGGTACCACCTTATCTATTGAAACTTAGTTGCTAGAATTCACACATCCACTTGCATGTGCATTTCTGCGATGCTTTAGAGATATGGCATATGCGTGTATTGTTCTTACCATTTCAAGTAACTTACATAGGCAATAGCGAAGGGAAAATAATCTATTCAATCTGGAAAAACATTTGCCACAATAATTACTGAAAAAATTTTTGGGGTAAATCTGCATTAATATGCATGAGTATTAGCTCATCGACAACACTTTTGATGTTATAAATCTTTCATGCAATAGATACGCTAGGTTATTCTCTGGCTCTTTTGTATCACTCTTTTATAATTGGGGGTTCCTGGTTCTGGTTTCTTCTTCTTCTGCAGGGAGGAATAGGAATCTTCAAGGCTTGGCTGCTGCTATTTTGAAGTTGTGGGAAAAAAGTCTTGTAGCAAAGATTGCTATAAAGTGGGGGATTCAGAATACTGACAATGAACAAATGGGATACGAGCTCAAGGTACATCTGTAATTATTTTTAACTGCTGATGCATACTATCACAATTCACTGAAGTTTGCTCCATTTATAACCACTGTCATAGCTGTGTTTCCTTGGTCCTCAAGTTGGATGTATCATGGATGTCATCACTAAGTTGCATCAGTTGCTTATTAGTGTTCTGCCTGTTTGGAACAATATAGTGGAAGCCTTTTTAAGCCTTGCATAGACTTCCTATTTAAGCATAATATGCTCTGATCAGTTTGGCGGTTGAATCCAAGTGCAGTGGCTGCAATGAAATTGTTATAACAATTTGATCATAAAAGTATCTTTGTAGCTGAATGTAGGACTTCATTTGAACTAAGGCCTTTGGAAGGATCAACGATTGGCCTTCCATGCCTTGAAACTTGTACACTTTCCTGCATGACATACATGATATTTATGCTTGCATATACAGTTATGAAAATTTGAATTTATAGATTTACTATGACTATTATGTCTGACTATGCAGAAACTCACAGGAGGAGTTTTGTTACTACGCAATAAGTACCTTATAGTACTTTATAGGGGGAAAGACTTTCTTCCTCAAGGAGTTACTGATTTGGTAGTGGAGCGAGAAATGGCACTTAGAAGATGCCAACTTAATGAGGAAGGTACTCGAGTGAAAGTGGCTGAAACCTTTCAGGTTGCTGATGAACCTTTGGCAAAGACTAGCACTGTAGGAACTTTATCAGAATTTCAGGATATCCAATCCAAATTTGGAGACCTGGAAAATAAAAGAAGTGAACTTGAACTTCAATTGGTAGCTCAAAAGGAAAAATTAGAGTGGGAGTTGAGAAACCAAGAACGCAAACTTTCAATTGTAAGATCCCTCCCTTTTGTCGTTTTTCGGAGCAGGCTAAGCACTTTCTCAATCCTTAAAACTCTTATTCCATTTTTACCTGTTTAAACTTGCCTCTTTCATGCTTAAAATCATATTGCGTCATTTGGAAATGCTGTTTGTTGACACAATCTTCTTTCACTTTGCAGCTTAACATGAAGATAGAGAAGTCAGCTAAAGAGCTAGCAAAGTTAAATGCTTCATGGCAACCTTCTCTGCAGGATCTAGATCTGGAAATCATTACTGAGGAGGAGAGAGAATGCTTTCGGAAAATAGGGCTGAAGCTCAATAGTTGCTTAGTGCTTGGTGAGAGAAAGACTGCTCTCCTAGTTGCCCATCAATTATCATTTTCTTTCAAATCTATTAGTTTGAAGATTCAAAAGTCTTCTATGCTGATTTTCCCATCTTTAAATCCATCATTTTTGGCCAGATGTAAGTTTCTCTCTCTGTTGACTTTTTGTTTAAAAATGTTCAGGTAGGCGTGGCATCTTTGATGGTGTCATAGAAGGAGTACATCAACACTGGAAGCACAGAGAAGTTGTCAAGGTAATAACGATGCAGAGAGTGTTCACACGAGTCATTTATACTGCAAAATTGCTTGTAGCAGAGAGTGGTGGGATTTTGGTTTCGATTGAAAAGCTAAAGGAAGGTCATGCTATAATCATTTACCGAGGAAAAAATTATCACCGCCCTTTGAAGCTAATGACTGATAATCTTCTAACTAGGAGGGAAGCATTTAGAAGGTCCATTGAATTGCAAAGAATTGGGGTAAGCTCTTTATTATCTCACAACTTTAGAGCTCTTATACTTTCATAGAAATTTTCTGTTAGTTAATTTATCCATTGTCTTTCTAGGCTTTAGCATGATTTCTTTCTTTCCTTTCTTGGTTCAGTCACTCAAGTTTTTTGCATATCACCGACAGCAGGCAATCTCTGATTTAAAACTTAAACTGGTAAGAATATAAGTTTGTTCTCATTACTCACACCTAAATCTTTTTAAAACAGCATATGATACCCTGTAAAATCCAGTAAACCAAAGCCAACCTATGCATTCTTATATACTTCTTAATCTGAAATACTGAAAATTTAGGTAGAGCTGAAGGAAAGAAGAGTTGGTACTCTCCTAGTGTAATGAGCTACTGACTAACCGATGTTCTATGCATGCGGCGTTCGCTCGAAGTTCCTTCTCCGACTGTCATCATCTTGCTTGAAGTTGAAAGTGGGTCATGGTATCTTCTATGATTTAATTATCTGATATTCTTTCTATTCATTAGGCCTTGATTCAAGCTTATTATGTATACAGGTAAAATGAAGACTTCTAGATGAAATGGTTGGAGGTATGAGCTGGTTTCTCTGTGTGAATTAGTATACGAACCGTGGGATAAGTCTGCCAAGCTTTTGACTGCCGTTGTGGGCAGGTCAGAAAAAATGGCTTGCTACTTTCTTACAAGTGTTGATTTACAGCGTAAGCTTGAGATACTAACAGAAAAACCATGGCAAATACTTTGATGATCTAGCAAATTGTCCTGAATCCAAGGCAGGATTGGTCAAGCCCTAAATGCTGGGAATATGCTTCTCAATGGTGTTATACCTCATTCTCAAAGGGTTGTACAACCAATTGATTATCTCACTGGGTTGAAGTCAGTAAGGAGTCATCATCTATTGCAGCTGCAACTGTTATGGAGTAGCAGCTGTATGTGTACTCGTTTCCATCCTCATAGTTCATATTGAAATGCTATGGTGGAGAGGGCTCTGCGTGGGCTATCTGTTCTGGACTCCAGTACACCAGTTGCATTGATGGAAGTCACTGAGAAATCATAATGCACCACCAGAACCACAAACTGAGCTGAATTTGACAGTGGATTACCCGGTTGAGCACCTCTTAGATGCATGCTTTCAAAGCAACAGTACATTTCAACATTTAGTGGCAATATCTTTTGATAGGTTAACAGTTCTGCACTCAAAATTTTGTCTTTTAGCTTAAAACCAAAAAGTAAAAGAAAATAAGAAAGAGCGTTCACTCTTCAGTTCTATATCGAAATTGCACTTATGAAGATTGCCAACTTGAAGTGGATGTCAATTTAGGTAGTCAACTTGAAGTGCATACATGTTTGATTGGTTTTGTTTTGCCGCCATTATTGTAATTTGTCAGATCATACATGTTTTCAACTATTCTAGGATGTTTGTTTGTTTAATTTACTTGCTCAACATGCTTCTAGTTGGTTTCTTTATTCATTTCATTTTTTCCAAGATAAGCTATAGACACTGAAACTTTGTAGCGATATGAACCAGGAAAAAAGCATCATGAGCAGAGTCGCATATTAAAGGCTGAAACCAGATATTTAAGTACCACACATGAATTTACTATTGAATGTGGGATTGATTACATTTATCATTTTCCTTTTGCACTGGATGAAACATCATTCACTGTCATGCATGATATTAGATTGTGAGAATAATAATGATGTTGAGTAGGAGTTTTGGGTTGCTTTTGGAGGAGAAAACAGGAAAGGAGTGGGTGGGATTGCCAGGGATTGAATGCTTCCTTGTAACATCTCTAGGACCTTAGTCATTGGTGGACGATCTGATGGATTACTTTGAATGCACCACAAGCCCACCATGATCATCTTTCTAGTTATTTCTTCATTTTCAACTGTGATTCCTTGAAGTTTCAAATCTGCTCGTGCCTGAAGGCGCTCATGAATCCATAAAGGAAAATTCTCTTGAGTGCTCTGACTGTGAACATTTTCCTTTTCTCCAACCATATCAAGGACCATCATCCCATAGCTATAAACATCAGACTTGTAAGAGACTCCTCCGAAGCTTCGACAAAATACCTCCGGAGCAATATATCCAATAGTTCCTCTAGCACTTATCGTTGAAAGGATACTCTCCTTACGCTCACATAATTTAGCGAGACCAAAATCAGAAATTTTAGGACAGAAACTTTCATCCAGAAGGATGTTATGAGGTTTTATATCGAAGTGTAAAATCCTTGTGGTACAACCCTGATGCAAGTATTCCAGTCCTCTAGCAATGCCGATTGCAATCTCATACAATGTTTTCAGCTCTAGTTGATGGCATTTATCTGGAGAAGATGCTTGATGACAAATGAACTTGTCCAGTGATCCATTGGGCATGAATTCGTAGATTAGAGCCCTTATTGAGCCCTCATAGCAGAAACCAATGAATGTTACTATATTGACATGGGAGGTTCTACTAATGGTCGCTACTTCATTGATAAATTCCTCTCCACCCCCTTTTGATTCACTCAGGACTTTTACTGCAACAAGACGGCCATCAAGTAATTTACCTTTATATACTATACCAAATCCCCCTTGACCTAGTTCGTCTTTGAATGACTCGGTTATTTTCTTTATGTCTGAATAGGAGTACCGCTTTGGAACGAGTTCAGAACCATACTGCAAAATGAATGCCTCAATCCTTTCACGGTGCTTCCCTTTTGCCCCTCTCTGGAAATCCGTTAAGATTATTCTCCTCAGCACTGATACTTTCTTAAGCCTGAACATGACCGCCATGATAATGACAACCACAATAGTGGCTGCAGCAACTCCCAAACCTGGTTCAGAGAATGGTAAGTCAACTTAATTACTTAATTAAACATATTCTAAATAATTTTTATGATATGCTAAAGACATAGGACATACCTATGGTTAATTTAAGCTTTGAACTGGAACCGACTGATGACCCTATACGCACAAAGGAAAGGAAATGTTACAAAGAAAACTAGGTGAATAAAGGCAAAATGGCTATATTCAATGGATTTACAGCCAAAGCTAAGCAAAGGCCTGATTGTAAAGAAATTAGAGTCATTTTCATTACTTTGGAAGTGATTCTAAACACTGGTAATTAACATATTGAATGATCGAAATCAAAATATACTTATTGCATGACTCTAGGAAACTAATTAAACGAGAGTTAATATGAATATACGAAATTAAGTGTTTTTTTTTTCTTCTGTTTTTTGGTTATGTTGGTAACAATAATCATACCTGCAGGAAGGGTATCGTTTTCAATCCACTGCAACCCGAAGCCATTACCAAGGGCCACAGCCAGATTTGCTGAACTTGGATTGCGCTCCAAATACTGTACTATTGAAGCGAAGGCTAGAACAATAACGCTGCTACGACATGATCTCAAGGCATCCTTTGTTGCAATTGAAAGGCTGTCAAAGGCAGACGTGGCCACAAAGTAGCCAACCTGAACACCAGTTCCGTTCCTGGTGCAATTGAACTGATGATTAGAAAGCCCTATAGATTGATTCGCCAATGTTGGACAATCATAATAGAGTGTTACGTTCTCGGTATTCCAAGCAGCTTGGAAAGGCCCGAGATTCAGAGAGATGTTGACAAGGTGCCGGGGACAGAGAAGATCATAATCATTGGGTAGGGCAACGGTGAGAGATTGAAGGGACATGTTGAATGCGAGAACTTGGTAACTTTGCGACATGATTGTAATCATGGGAGTACCATTCTGACAATTTAACTCAAACACCGACTGGCCACAATACTGTGGAGCACCCCGTTGCCTAAAAGGGTAACTGACATCTTGGATGATACCACATTGAAATGGTTTGCTGCATTCCGAGGATTTCTCATAGTTGCTGCTGGACAAACACACCACAACTTGGGCGGACAAAATGGTTGTCAATAATAGGAAAAAGGGGAATGTTCCTGAAACCTTGAGATCCATGATTTTCGTATTAGCGCATTCCTTTGTGGTCATTCGAAGATGGAAATCAAATAGAAAGGTTCCAACAAAAGGGAGCTTGGGAATACAAAGTGAAAAAAAATACAAAAGTTGCAGCAGCCTAGTGTCAAGCTCCCTACTAATCTGAACTCTGCGTAAACAGAAGAAACAGCTTTGCCCTGCCTAAGCAAGACCAACTTAACAGTCTTTAAAGAATCTATAGGAACCCCAGGAGAAACGCGGAAGTCAACTAAAGTCAACGACAGAGCAAAGGCAAGAAATTACAGCAAACTTAGTAGCAAGAGGAAAAACAAAGGTGAGCATCAGCAAAGCCAAGACAAACTGTCCAGCAGGGATATCCGAAACTGAGAATGGTCATCTCCTGAAAAATCTAACACAAGACGACATCAAAATCTGGGGTCGGCCAAGGACACGACTCTGCGTACATGTAACAAGTAATTCAAAAAGGAAAAGTCATGCCACACTGTCGGCAAGTTCATCAATCGTGTCCCACTTGCCAGTGGCCGATATAGGCCCACAAGGGCCGCAATCAACGATTGACACCGACCAACCAATCTAGTTACCGTAAAACATTAGCTACAATAAAGCAAGGAAAGTCTTGAGAAATACCCCAAGTCTTCTCGTTCCAGTTACATAGTAGAAAGGGGGTCGAGAAAACCTTGCCCATGTATGATTATTGATTAGACGTACTGTATTTATTTTGACTAAATTTCAACAATAATTTGTTAAAACGTTTTAAATGGCAATGTGTCTCCGTTTGTATTTGCCTCCAAACTCAGCCGTTTAGGTATAAAATTAGTTGGCCTATGTTTTGCTAATATTTAATGATGGTGAGGACTGACGATGACGTTGACGAAACTAGAAGAAGAAGAAGACCTCAATACTTTTCTTACTATTCCTTGGGGACAAGTATCCCCAGGCAGGGGCAAGCTGGCAGGGCACTGGTCCCCATTGGCTTCTGTCCAAGTTCCTTCATTATTTGTCCTTTAATACAACTGGCAAATTGACAATTTGACCTGAAACATATGTTAGGTGAGTTAATTTTCTAGGTTATGTAACTTCTACCATTCTTTTTTTTTTAAATTACCCTTAGACAATCTTTTATTTTCAAAATATAATTTTCACTTGTTAATAGAATTTTAGGCATTATTACTTCAGTTATTTTACTTGATGGTAACTCTCTGTTATTATCTAGATACCTCAAATAGTAAGTGATTTTGATCATTTAAGAAGATTACATGTTAACAACAACGAATCATATGTAGACTTAATATTGCTTCTTGTACATACACTATGTTAGCATGATTTATTTATATTTTTGTGGTCTATGCATGTGATCGATGATTTTACAAACAAGGTTGATTTGTATTGTATGCGATGGTTCATTCTGTTTTTGTTGACACTGACTTCTTAACAACGGTTCTGTAGCTCTCTGAGGTGAGTTAAAGACTGTTGAATTTCCGTACCGTGTACCATGTTGAACTAATGAGGTTATACGATTCTTCCAAATAGGACTACTGAGTGTTTAGCATCATGAGCAGAGTAGCATATTGCAGACTAAAACCTGATATATAATTAACCAGGAATTTAATTAGTGAATATGATTTAAACTTTTCACTCTCTGGGTTAGATATTCTTGCACCAGAAGAAGTTTTATTCACCGAAGCTTTGTAGAGATATGAACCAGGAAAAAAGCATCATGAGCAGAGCGGCACATCATTAAAAGCTGAAACTAGATATTTAACACACATGAATTTACTGTTGAATGTGGGATTGATTACATTTATCATTTTCCTTTTACACTAAATGAAACATCATTCACTGTCATGCATGATATTAGATTGTGAGAATAATAATGATGTTGAGTAGGAGTTTTGGGTTGCTCTTGGAGGGGAAAACAGGAAAGGAGTCGGTGGGATTGCCAGGGATTGAATGCTTCCTTGTAACATCTCTAGGACCTTAGTCATTGGTGGACGATCTGATGGATTACTTTGAATGCACCACAAGCCCACCATGATCATCTTTCTAGTTATTTCTTCATTTTCAACTGTGATTCCTTGAAGTTTCAAATCTGCTAGTGTCTGAAGGCGCTCATGAATCCATAAAGGAAAATTCTCTTGACTGCTCTGACTGTGAACATTTTCCTTTTCTCCAACCATATCAAGGACCATCATCCCATAGCTATAAACATCAGACTTGTGAGAGACTCCTCCGAAGCTTCGACAAAATACCTCTGGAGCAATATATCCAATAGTTCCTCTAGCACTTGTCGTGGAAATGATACTCTCCTTCCGCTCACATAATTTGGCAAGACCAAAATCAGAAATTTTAGGACACAAACTTTCATCTAGAAGGATGTTATGAGGTTTTATATCGAAGTGTAAAATCCTTGTGTTACAACCTTGATGTAAGTATTCCAGTCCTCTAGCTATGCCGATTGCAATCTCATACAATGTTTTCAGCTCTAGCTGATGGCATTTATCTGGAGAAGATGCTTGATGACAAATAAACTTGTCCAATGATCCATTGGGCATGAATTCGTACATTAGAGCTCTTATTGAGCCCTCATAGCAGAAACCAATGAATGCTACTATGTTAACATGGGAGGTTCTACCAATGGTCGCTACTTCATTGATAAATTCCTCCCCACCCCCTTTAGATTCACTTAGGATCTTTACTGCAACAAGACGGCCATCAGGTAATTTACCTTTATACACTGTGCCAAATCCCCCTTGACCTAGTTCATCTTGGAATGACTTGGTTATTTTCTTGATGTCTGAGTAGGAATACCGCTTTGGAGCAAGTTCAGAACCATACCGCAAAATGAATGCCTCAATCCTTTGACGGTGCTTCTTTTTTGCTCCTCTCTGGAAATTCATTAACATTATTCTCCTCGACGTTGATGCTTTCTTAAGCCTGAAGGTGACTATGATAATACTGACTAACACAACAGTGGCTAACGCAACTCCCAAACCTATTTCAGAGGATGGTGACTCAACTTAATTACTGAGTTAGACATATTGGTTGATGTTCTGAAGAATTTTTATCAAATTAGTTTAGCATAGTACGTACCTATGGTTAATTTAAGCTTTGAACTTGATCCTACTGATGGCCCTAAAAAATCAAATGAAAAGGAAATGTCAAAAAGAAACCGAGGTGAGAAAATAGCAATATATTCAATAGAATGATAATCATTCAAGCTAAGCAAAGGCCTGATTATAAATAAATTAAAATAATTGTCATTAAATCAGAGTGATTCTAAACACAGATAATCGACATATTGAATGCGCAAAATCAAAATACCAACATGACTGGCAAGCTAAACAGAGTTCATAACAATCTGTGAAATTAAAGGATCCTTTTGTGCGTGTGTGTGGGTTTTTGCGCCGGGGGGTTGTGGGGGGTCGGGGTGTTGTTGTTGGGGTTGGGGTTGGTTCTATTGGTAATGGTAATCATACCTGCAGAAAGGGTATCGTTTTCACTCCATTGCAGCCCAAAGCCATTAGCGAGGGCCAAAACCAGACTTTCGGAACTTGGCTTGCGCTCCAAAAGCTGTATCATTGAATTGAATGCTAGAGCAATAACATTACTACGACATGATCTCAAGGCATCCTTTGTTGTAGCTGTAAGGTTGTCGAAGGCAGAAGTGACCACAAAGTAGCCTACCTGAACATCAGTTCCGTTCATGGTGCAATTGAACTTGTGATTAGAAAGCCCTATAGATTGATTTGCCATTGTTGGACAATCATAATAGAGTGTTATGTTCTTGGTGTTCCAAGCAGGGCGGAAAGGGCCGAGATTCAAAGAGATGTTGACAGGGTGCTGGGGACAAAGCAGGTGATCATCATCATCAGTTGGAGCAACAGTGAGAGATTGAAGGGATATGTTGTACGCCAGAACTTGGTAAGTTTTCAACATGATTGTAATCATGGGATTACCACCCTCACAATTTAGCTCAAACCCTGGCTGGCCACAATACTGTGGACTACCCCTTTGCCTAAAAGGGTAACTGACATCTTGGATGGTACTACCACATTTAAATGGTTTGCTGCATTCCGGCGATTTCTCATGGTTGCTGCTGCACAAACACACCATAACTTGGACGGACAAAACGGTTGTCAATAGTAGAAGAAAAGGGAATGTTCCTGAAACCTTGAGATCCATAATATTCGTATTAGAGCCTGCAGGGAATACAGACTGGGGGAAAAAACAACAACAACAAAAGCTGCAGCAGCTTAAAGTCAAGCCCTGTTAGTCCGAACTCTGCCTAAACAGAAGCAAAGATCTTTGCCCTACCTAAACAAGACTAAACAGCCCTAAGAGCATCTCTAGGAACTCCAGGAGAAGTAGAACCGTGCAAGTCAACAAACTTAATAACCAAGCAAAAGCAAGACAAATCTAACACAAGACAAGACAGAATGGCACCCTCTAACCACTCAAGTTACAATAAAAGTTACCATCAACAGAAAAGCAAAGGAAGTCATGAGAAATATCCCAAGTCTACTCGCTCTAGTTACATCAATAATACAGGGAACCAAGAAAAATGTGCCCACGCCAAAAATGAGCCAAGAAAGACAAAGGTTTAGTTTGGTACTAGGAAAAATATGAAGGAAAAGAAAATGAAATCTTGAATTTTTAGTTAGGTTGTTTGGTTAATAGGTAAAATTTGGGGGAAAAATTAAAATAGAAAAAATGAGGGTAAAATATAGAATTAAACTTTTCTCCTAATTTCCTTACAAAAACCTGAGGAAAATTGGCAAAAAAAGGGGAAAATTTGTCGGGTTCTTCCCTCGGTCTCTGGATACCAGTGGGTTCCTTCTCCGTCGACCGAGCGACCTACGGTACACCTTGCAGTTGCAGCCATGGCCGTCGCAACCATACTCCCTTCTCCGGTCAACAACCTTCAGACGTCTTTTGTGTTCGGTCGCCTTCTCTAGTTATTGGTCCTTTCTATAACTGGCTCTGGCGATGGCGGCGTCCCCTTTCTTTACCTCTTTGAAATCTTGAAGTTTTTCTTAACAATTTTGTGGCATCATCAAATTTCGCCAGGTTGTTTTACAAGTAATATCTTAGAGTAAATCTCTTATTAATAAAATCATCTTTACAATATCTTCTGATTTTGATTTAATAAATCTCTGACTAATAGCTCTCTATCTCTCACTTTTTTTTCTGTCTCATCTGTTTATTAAAATGTCTTTTTGGTTCTCTTACATTAGGGATTCATGCTGATGGACATTTTTTTTCTCCTGATTATTGAAGAATGGACGTCGAGTTAGAGTGATCGAGAGAAACTTGACTCTCCCTGATAGAATTGTTGGAGAACTTCTACAACCGGGAGGTTACTTGAAATTAATGGAGTTGGACCTTGAGGGTAAGTACATAAAAATCCATTGCCTTACAAGTAATAATATCTGTAAAGAAGAAGAAATAGGAAGAGAGGGAAATAAGAAGAAGAGATTTAGAGGATTTGAAGTCGACAGCTTAATCTATCCAAGTCAATTATCTTCTATTTATAAATAGCAAAAGAAATATAAAGACTAAAATATCCTTATTATTTTAACACTCCCCTTCAAGCTAGAGCATATGTGTTAATCATGCCCAACTTGTTACAGATAGTTTCAGCCTTACTCCCATGTAAAGATTTAGTAAATATGTCTGGAAGTTAATCCCCACTTCTCACATAACTAGTAGAGATCAACCCCTATTGCAATTTCCCTACCAACATGACAATCTACTTCAATATGCTTTGTCCTCTCATGAAATACTAGATTAGAAGCAATATGGAGAGCAGGTTTATTATCACACCAAAGTATCATACGACTTAGTTAGGAAAACCAATCTCTGTAAGTAATTGATGTACCCACATTAGCACGATACTTTGCTTCTGCACTCGACTTTACAACAACTGATTGTTTCTTACTTTTCCACGAAATGAGATTGCCACCCACAAAAACACAATAGCCAGATGTGGATTTTCGATTAACTGGAGAATCAGCCCAATTTGCATCACATAATGCTTCAACTTTTAGATGACCATGGTCATGATAAAGTATTCCACGCCCTGGAGCTCCCTTCAAGTATCCAAGTATGTGCATAACTGCCTCCCAATGAGTGCTCCGTGGTGATGACATAAATTGGCTAACCACATTCACAGGAAAAGCAATGTCTGGGCGTGTCACAACCAAATAATTCAGTTTTCCCGCCAGTCTTCTATACTTTTCTAGATCATCTAATAAGTCACCACCTTTAGCCATAAGTTTAAGATTAGGCACCATAGGAGAAGAGCTGTCCAAGGGCGGGGCTACTCGGCCAAGCCCGTATACCCGCCCGATATTTGAAAGGGTTTGGACAAATTTTTAATTTCGAGGGCTGGGCTTGGACAAGATTTTAAGGCCTGTTTAATAAACAGGCCGAGCTTGGTCATAGGTAAAAAAATAAAGGTCTGACCCGGCCCAAATTACTATTTATTTAATATAAATATATTTTTATATTTATTTTATTTGTTAATGTAGTGTTTTCCTTTTTTTTGTACACAATATTGATATTTTCAAAAGTTATTAGTATTTAGACTTTTTTAATCTTGCAAAACTTGTTTTAGATGATAATTTCTTAAATATGTTGATTTATTTTTATTTATATTATAAATTAATTTTTAAAATTAATGTATGAAAAAAAATTAAAAAAGGGTTTTTGGACAGGCCTCGGACTTACATAAATATTTTACGGCCCGTTTAATAAACGAGCCAGGCTTGGGTAAGGAAATCTCTTACAAATTCTGGCTTGGGCCCGGCCCGGCTCGGCCCATGGACACCTCTACATAGGAGCATCACGTGGTCGAGATCCAAGCATACCTATATCAGTGAGAAGATCAAGAACATATTTTCTTTGGCAAAGAAAGATACCCTGTCTACATCTAGCAACTTCAATACCAAGAAAATAATTCAAAACACCTAAATCCTTGGTTTGAAATTTGCTTTGAAGAAAGGATTTCAATCGTTCAAGACCTTTACTATCATCCCCAGTAATAACAATATCATCTACATACACAACAAGTAAGATTCAACCAACAATAGATTGACAAAAGAACACAGAATGGTCATATGCACTCTGATGTAAGCCAAACTCCCTAACCACCTCACTAAATCTACCAAACCAAGCTCGAGGAGACTGTTTCAACCCATACATGGATTTACAAAGACGACATACCTTTTCAGACTCCCCATGAGCAACAAAGCTTGGGGGTTGCTTTATATATACCTCTTCTTGCAAATCACCGTGTAAAAAAACATTCTTAACATCTAATTGATACAAGAGCCACTGTTTAGACGCCGCAAGAGTGATAAACAAGCGCACAGAAGCAAGCTTAGCAGCAGGAGAAAAAGTATCAGAATAATCAACTCCATAAGTTTGAGCATATCCCTTGGCAACTAAACGAGCTTTAAGACGAGAAACAGTGCCATCAGAATTCATTTTAAGAGTAAACACCCATTTACAACCAACTACTCTCTTACCCACTGGGAGAGACACAGGATCCCACGTGGAATTGTGCTCCAAAGCTGCCATCTTTTCCTCCATGGCTATCCACCAACCAAGATGAGTTAAAGCCTCTGTAACAGACTTGGGTACAAAAGTGGAATCTAAAGAAGCAACAAATGATTGTCGAAGAGAAGATAAATTAGAAGCAGAAGCAAAAGAAGAAACAGGATACTGGTAACCACGTTTACCTTTACGTAAGGCAATAGGAAGATCAAGACTATGATCATATGACAGAAGACATGGTTGAGGAAGGAGTTAGAAGGGTCATCATTATCGGAGAGAGTGGGAAGAGCATCTCGTGGTCGCTTAAAGTAGACTTTTGTAATTAGTGGATGATTTTCCATTGACGTAGGAGGAGGATCCTGTCTAACATAATAAATCAAAAACTCATCTTCACTAATAGACTCAATAGGAGTAGAAGATGAAGAAGAAATAAGGAGTAGACTCAAAAAATGTGACATCAGCAAAAACCACATATCACTTCAAATCAAAAGAATAACACCTATAACATTTTTGAGTTCGAGAATATCCAACAAACACATTTTGAAGATCGAGGATCCAATTTTGAAATTTGGGGATGAGAATCACAAACAAAACATGTGCACCCGAAAATTTTAGGAGGCATAACAAAAAGAAACTTATTGGGAGATAAAACTGAATAAGGGGATTTCACCTTGCAGCACGGGAGAATGCATACGATTAATCAGGTAACAAGCAGTTAAAATAGCATCAGCCTAAAAAGACTTAGGAACCCTCATTTGAAATAAAAATGCTCTAGCAACCTCAAGTAAATGACGATTTTTACGTTCAGCTACCCCATTTTGTTGAGGAGTGACCATACAAGAAAACTGGTGGATGGTTCCTTGTTTTCGAATAAAATCAGACAAAGGGCCAGAAAAATACTATTTTGCATTGTCACTCCACAAAACACGAATTTTGGCGTTGTATTGTGTTTGAATTTCATTGCAAAAAAAAAATTGAGAGTAATTCAGAACGATTCTTCATTAAATAAACCCAAGTAACACGACTGTAATCATAAAAAAACTAACAAAATATTGAAAACCAGTTTTTATATTGTTGGACATGGACCCCAAATATCTGAATGTACTAACTTAAAAGGAGATTCGACTCTCTTATTAACTCTAGGAAAATAAGACACACGATGCTGCTTTGCGAACTGACAGGACTCATACTCTAAACTAGACAAAGAAGAACCTAAATAGGGAAACATCTTCTTCAAGGCAGCCAAGGATGGATGACTAAGTTGACAATGGAGATGAAAGGGAGACTCCTTGTTTGAACCGGCAATCAATGCGGAAAGAGCTGCGTCACCACCCTCAAGAAGATACAACCCATCTGTCTCATGACCTCTACCAATAATCCTCTTCGTCAACTGATCCTGAAAAATACAATGTGTGTCGAAGAAAACAACAAAACAATTTAAAGCTTTAGTAATCTTACTAATGGACATGAGATTGAAAGGAAAATTTGGGTATATATAAAACCGAAAACAAAGGCAAGGAAGGAATAGGGTTGGATTCACCAGAAGCAAGAACAGAAACAGTGGTGCCATTTGCAATAGTAGCATTTAACAAATTGGATAATGGGGTAATAAAGGATAAAGTACTTGTAGTGCCAGTCATATATTCATTTGCACGTGAGTCAATGACCCACTTGCGAGAAGTGAAAGAGAGGCAAGCTGTAGGATTACCTGACTGAACTAGAGTAACCGTGGAGGAAACAGATGTAGAACTAGGAGCAGAATCCTTTGTAGAACCTTGTGTCTGAAGCAAGTGAGTATACTCATCAATTGATAATTTAACAAGCTTCTCCTCAAGAAGTTCGGATGTGGCGGCATTTGCAACTGAAGGAGCGGACTAAGGTACTCCATGCAACAACCAACATTTCAATTGTCTGTAACAACTGCGAGTATAACTTGTTGTCCTCCTCAACACTTCTTTATCTTACCCTCAACACTTTTTATATTCGCCGTCATTGAGGGTAATTCTCACCATTCAAACAACGTTCAGTCATCTTGGTGACCGAAACCGGAATTAGTTCAAACTTCTTATCAGCCATCGTCACAGGAAATTAACCAAAAAACTAACCCCAAGCATCTACTCAGACTAACCTGGATCAAAACCTCAAATAACATAGCCTAAAAAATTTTCTTTTTATTTTTTAAGTGATTTAGGACATAATACCCAAATCTGACAAGAAAAGAGAAAAAAATAAAAATAAAATAAAAATAAAAATAAAAAGAATAAAAGAATTTAGAGGAATTCACGTGGCTGTGACCAGATCTAATAAACCCAACTCGGATACCATGTAAAGAAAAAGAAATAGGAAGAGAGAGAAATAAGAAGAAGAAGAGATTTAGAGGATTTGAAGTTGACGGCTTAATCTATCTAGGTCAACTATCTTTTATTTATAAATAGCAAAAGATATATAAAGATTAAAATATCCTTATTATTCTAACAATAACCACTTCATATGTATTTGAATCAGTTATGAACCAGCATTTGCGTTAACTTACTATAATTCTTGAGCAAATTTGTCTTTACAGTGTGAAATTAGATTATGCAAGTTTTGCTTTAATCATCAATTAAACAAGTAAGTTATGCTTGATCATCGCCTAAGTTTAGATTGGTTTTAGCCATTAGGCTTCTAAGCTTTTATTCAGATGTCGAAAGACAGCTAGCCCTTAGGGCCTATGTGGTTGGTTTTAATACTCGTTGCAGCATAAGAGAAAATTTTTGTAAAATGCCATCAGTTGTGTATCTTTTGTCGAGTGTGTTGGACTTGCAGTTCCAAAGATCTAGTTTCAAACTCGAAAAATCTCCAAAAAGATAAGTTTACTTAAAACCCAAATCTAATGCCAGTTTAGTTAAAACTGATTTCAGAACAGGGGAATGAATAACGGATAACGGGGCAAAGGTAATGGCCAAAACAAAATAATCGGATTTTTAACAATCAACTAAGTAGACAACACCCTTGTCCCTTCTGTAAGAAACTTGTAAGTGGAAAATCAGTATGCTACTTTATTTGTTGGCTAATATGGAATCAAGCTTTCCATTTTGAACTTATACAGCCTGTAAGATTTTAAATGTTGCTGAGCCAAACCATCTGTTAACTTTGCAGAGCCATTTTATAGCTCAAAAAAAAAAAACATTCCCATGCCTCGAACCCTCTTGAATCATTGCATTGCATTCGATTAGCTATAATTATAAGGTGAAGAGAGTTTATAGGCTTCCCATGAAAGAGATGGGGAACTAGAGACCATAATTTTAACATATAACGGAGAGAACTATGATTTGGACTTCTTAATCTTCTTAACATTTTGTTTGATATAAAATATTTTTGTGAGAATGTCTTCTGTTGTTTCATTCAAGTGCTCCTTATGCAACATTCTTTATTGTTTATATTGATTTAATAGGAATATGTTTCTGCAGGTTGATATATCCCCTCTTGTTTTGTTGCTTTTGGTCTTGGAGAACTATGAGCTTCGATGTGCAAATCATGGTCACATTATTTTGGCGGATCCTCCACCCATGATATTTGACCAGGCTTTTGATGAATAACTTTTTTTTTTATTGAAGATGGAATTCCTTTGTTGTTTGATACTAAAGCTTGCCACACAGGGTGCTGCAGATATATATTAGTTCTTGGTTGCAGCTGGTTAGATGGCACCCACAAATTGAATTTTACCCAAGTTCTAGTTATATAAAAATGTTGCTTATATTCAGGCTGTCAATGAAGTGCAAAGGAAAAGCATTAATTTCAACAGTTTTAAGGATAGCCTGGGGAGCCTTTTGCTACTTTATTTGGAAGGAAAGGAATGCCAGGCTATATGGAGGTCAGGCGGAAAATCCAGAAGTTATATTTGAGCAAATTGTAGACTCGATTAGGCTCAGATTGTATGACCTTGATAATGTGACAAGGGATAGCATTAACCTGCACTTGATAGAAAGTTGGAACCTCTATATTAGAAGTAATTGATTTTCCCTGATGAATAGGTTCTCTGATTGTTGTACCTAGTCTTATTTGTTGTCTCAACTCTTGTTGAGTCCTATTCCTTTGTAAACTTTGTAGCAGTTTAATTGCTTCTGGAATGAAAATTTACACATTTCATCAAAAAAAAATGTTTCGTCAAGTCTTCAAGGTTATAAGTAAAGATTCAAATTGACACAACATGATGACACAGCTCGGAATATTGATCCTCATCTTCTGTGTTAAGTGGTTTGTCATCAATTATCGCATCAATGGTGAATGTGAGATGAAGATCTGTCAAGCTCTAATGCACTCTGGAGCTACCTTCTTTGCCAGTTAATTGATTTGGTTTATTTGTTCTAGAGTTGCACGTGGTATAGGTAATTTTTACTTGATTCCTTGTAAGAAATTTCTCAAAGATAGTGTAAATGTCGGAAGGGAAAGGGTGAGAAAGTTGGTATTATAGGACACTGTTAATCAAACAATTTTGGTTGGTTTTCTAATAGTTTTATTAGCTCGTTGTCATTAATTCTTCTTGTTCTTATAATAGCTTTTAAATATTGAAAATAATTTTGGTTGGATTCCCCCATATTTTCCTTTTCTCAATATTTTTGATGAACCAAACATACATGAGAAAACATTTTTTTTACTATTTTCCTTGACACCAAACAAGATAAGGATTTTGAATTTTCTCCCTTTATTTGCTTTTTCTTCAAATATTCCAAGACATTTTCTTTTCCTTGAGATTTTCCATATACCAAATTAGCCTAAGAAAAGCATAGTTATTAAATTGGCCCGTTGACCCGTTTAAGGCTTCAGGTCATGAGTTAAATGGTTTAACTGTCGAATCAATTGAATCAATATCGGATCAATAAAATATTTTAATTTTTTATATATTTAAAAACTTTACACATTAAATAATAAATATATTTTCATATTTATATAATTAAATTATCAAAATTTATTTTTTACCAAAAAAATTGCACAATTATAACTAAATAGTGATAAGAAGACGTAAATATCATATTATCCTCATTTCGTATTTAAAAATTACACTAAAAGTATGGTTGAAAGGAAATTTTGCTAAAATTGATCGGTTCAAGTCAAAGAAATCTATCCGGGTCAAATGGATTTTATTGGGTCAATGTCTTAAACGGTTTACTTAATAAATTGATTCGGCTTAAATCTTGAATCACCGGATTAAACAGTCCAACTGTCAGGTCGGTTCGAATTTAATAATTGTGAAGAAAGGTGTTTTGGTCTTCCCTTCTAGTTACGTCTACTTGCTCCATAGTATTTTTATCCTCTGTCCTCATTATCAAATCATACATACATACATATAATGCATATATACATACATACAATAAAGATGGCAAGCTGAATGTGCTATGGGAGGTGCGCAATTTTTGATCTGTTAGGCTTCTGATTTGTGTTTATTGGGCTTTTGTTGTTATTTTGGGCCATTGAAGATAAAGCAAGATAAAATATGAAAAGGAAAATGGTTTGGTTATTGAGGATTGACGAGACCCATCAATAACTTATTAAAAATTAAAAAGAAAAAGGGCAAAAAAAAGGAGAAAATGTTAAGGAAATGGAGGGAAGGTTCGGGACTTGATATCCTGCCCCCAGATATTTCCTCATTTTAAGAAAGATGGGAAGGTTTGATTACAGGCTTACAGCAACCTTCCCTAACCCCTTTTGTCCCATTTCTTTGGCTGGCCATTTTTTCTCTCTCTTTCCCTAGCTTTCGAGAGTGGGTTATGGGCTGATTCAAAGAACCCGCTACAACAGCAAAAAATGGGCCAACAACTTAAAGTCCAACATACTGCATGTGCCTTTTGTCCGTAATTATAAAAAGTTGTTGCACCACTTTTGTCTTCTATTAGGAATATAGAACAAACTTACCTTCTTAATTTAAGGAAAATATGTAAAGATTAGTAATTGATAGTTTGCTTTAATGATTTACTAATACTTTTGACGCTCTATGCTCGATATTCCACCATCTATAGACATTGTAGCTGTTCAAATTCATTCACAAACATTCATGGCGGGGCTAAGCACTAGTACTACTATATATCTTTAACTATCTATAAAGGGGCGTTTGGTTCGGATAATCTGAGATATTCTTAAGTTATGTTATTAGTTCTATCAAAGATAACTTATATAACCTGAAAGATTACTAAATTGTGTTTGGTTCAACATTTATCAATGTTAGATTAATCTGTTTGGTTGGGAGGTTACGTTTTCTGTCAAAATTGATATTTTACTATTATGTCCTTACCTAATGACTTGTAGTTTATTTTTCTATACTATGTATCATATATTTTTTAAGTCTTTTTATTTCAACAATTATATATGATTAACAAAACAAGTTTATCTTCATTGAACTTAACAAAACAATATTTATTTATTTCATTAAATTAAATTATACATAATTTACATAAGGAAAAATATAGATACTATATACTTGAGCTTTGTGAAAAAATTAATTGGGTAAGTCATATACACAAAATATTATATAATTAATATTTTAATGATTATATAAGTTAAATTTAATTATGTTTATGACAAAAAAAATATGTTCTAGTTTAAGTGAACTAACATATATTTAAATAGTTTTTTTGGCTAAAATATATTTAAATAGTTTAATAATTATATAAGTTAAGTTTAATAATATGCTTCTTACAAAAAAAAAAGCTTAAAAAGAATGTTGTAATTTATCAATTACATTGGGTTATTGTGGTCTAAAGGAGTAAAATAGTAAGGGCAAACTAGGAAAAATTTTAAGATAATCTGGTTATCTCATATTACCTAAGAATTTGGAGGTTATCAGATAATTTGATTTTGAGGTTATATGCTGACGTGGCAGTAATATAATATAACCTTAGTTATCTTATTACCTCAAATCAAATAAGGGCATATAAGATAACAAAGGCCAAATAACTCTAAACAGCCCCTAAAAGTAAAGGAATAATTACTATTTGAGGGGGCCAAACGTCACCCCCCATTGGTTGCCCCTTATTATTTTTTTCCTCTTTTTTACTTTGTTTTATTTTATAATTTTTAACTTTTATAATTCTTTTTTTCTTCTCTTCTTTCTTTTTTTTTATTTTTAGGTTATTTTATTTTTGTAATGCCTAGCCTCAAATTAACTTGGATTGGAGCCCTAGGCTAATACATTCGAAAATTTTACATGACATGCATGTGAATATATTCTTAGGGGAATTAGAAATAACTTTTACCTAATGAAAATTTTTCCATTTTAAAGAACTTAATTCCTATACCATTAGGGCAAATTCTTCCATGATAGAAAAAGGCTTATTTTGTGTATTATTTTTCAAAAATTCACGTACCACCCTTCGAGAGCTACTTAGCTTCTACAAAAAAATTAGGATACTCCTAGTAAGGCTAAGAATTTTCGAAGTTGTTGTGGTATTTTTCTGAGTATCCGAAGTTAGAGAAAAATGTTGCAGAAAAGAATGTCGCATAGCCGATGGTATTTTCGTAAATATTAGCAAAGTTACAAATTGAATTTTTTTTCATTGAGAATGATTTTTCCTACAGTATTGAAGAGTCTCATACTATTATTCACTGTCCAAACTTTAAAACTGCCAAGTTGTTGCGTGAAATTATCGAGTAAAATTTACCATTTTGCCCTTGCACAAGTTTTAAATGTCAAAATAAGGTAATTGTTTCCAATAGCCTAATAACTTAAATACTTTGATAAATTTACCTTATTTTTGTGAAATTTTGTCAATTGATTTTAGTTTTAAACTTCTTTTATTCTATTCCAATTTACATAATTTCTCTTTAGGACACAAAGATAATTTTTAAAATTTAACAAAGGTATTTTCGTAAATTGACCAAATAAATAGTCTAGATTTTTCAAGACAACTTTTTGGCTTTCTTCTTCCTTTTTTTTCTTGTCAAGGCCGAATTCCCCACCATAGCTTTTCTCCCACCATTTTTTTTCCATCTCCAAGTTTCTAGTTTCTTCCACTTTCTTTTACGTAATTTTCTCCACCAAAAATACCATCAAATTACACCAAATTCCATCAAACTCTCCAAGAAAATCCATCACTTCAACTCCCAAACAATCTTTCCATCAAGAAAGTTTGAAGAAAAACCTTCCAAATTTCACTAAGTGCATAAATTTCAAACTTTCATCAAAACTCAAGGTGTGTTTTCATTCCCTTTTATTTCTTTTACAATTTAAGCAATAAAATGATGATTATTAAGCTTCATGCATGAAGATTTTCCATTTTCTTTAAATTGTCATTAGTTTATTGTTCCAAACTTTCACAATGTTCATGCTCCATGAGGCTAAGGCATACTTAGAGAATGGAATTGTTCTTTTGAATGTAGAAAAACTTAGATGAATAAAGAAAAATATAGTTTAGCACTTAAATGGCCAATTTTCATGAATGACATTAGGTCATCCTAGAGTGCCATATTTTGGGTAATGGCCATGAGATTTTATCCCATAAATGATAGTTTGGCAATATTAGAAAATGATGTGAATCAAGAAATTGGTGGAAAGAACAATGGTTAAGGTAGTTGTAGTGTAAACCTCCATTATGGCCTAAAGGAACCCACATTGGGCAAGTACCATGAGGAGGTTTAGTTAAATGCCATTTAGAGTTTGCATAAGTCACAAATATGGTAAGAAATAAATGTGGGTAGTTAGTGTGATTAAACAAACCCCATGGTGAAAAATGACCTTTTCAAGTCTATGGAAAAATCACATTTTTTGCCTCCAAATGACAATGTAGGTATCTAAATTCAATTCTTTTTAGTTTGTGGCATCCTTACAACACAATTAAGCCTTAGGAATTGAAAGAGCCGAATTTTCCCTCTCAAAAACCTCTAGGCCGAAAATCACATAATATAGGCGTAAAATCGTCCAACTTTTTCGTTTTAAGCTTTTAGACAAAATGGAAAATTCCTACAAGCATTGTTCATCGAAACGAACTTGCTCATACCCTAACCATGCCAATTGAACCACTAGAACTTAATTTAGACACCAAGTATCCATATTAGTAAACTAGTCAACAACTAGTCCAAATTACAAATTCTCCCACCATTGCTTGTATTAACACTTTAAGTGAATAATTGTATAGGTGGTGAGACTTCTTCAAAGAATAAAGAAGGAGAGGATTAAAGGGAATACACACCCTCCCTATACTTGTGAGTGGGACTTGTTTGACCTAAAGTTGAATTTTCAATTTTACTACATTTTGCTTGCTATGATTTTTAAATGCAATAAGTCTATGTTCTATGAATATCAAAAGATGAAATTTTATGATAAATGTGGAAATTTGCATGATTTTCGTTGGAATGGATTTATTTAAGAACTTAGTAAATTGATGCCTAGTTATATGCTTATATTGGAATGAGAGAATTTTAATGTTGTCTTAAATTGCATAAATGGCCATTGAGCATACTACATAGTGAAAATGTTATTGCTATTGCCCTATTCTTAATTTTGGTGGATGAGTAGAGGTCATTGCAGTGGCGCCTCTCACAGTCCGACCTTGTGGAGGTGGTGTGAGTAGGCTTTCACTCCCACTTGGGGTGGATGGTACAGGGGTTATTGCTCACACTGAGATAGTGATTATGCGACCCCAGTGGGAGTACTGTGGACATAGCCACGTACCACCTATGGTGAAGACCCATGCCAATGCCGAGAAAAAGGGCTTTTTGTTTCCTAAATAAATAACTAAAAGAAAACTACCTCGGCGGGCTTAAATCTTATCTTGGCCGGGTAAGGTTTGATCAATGTGTTTTGACGAGCCCTTTAATTTCTCAAATTCATATTATTAATAAGAGTTTCGTAAAATATCGAAACCTAAACTTTATAATAAACAATTTACCTAAATCTCTCATAATTTTCATAAAAACTATTTTTGATGAAATTGCATGTTTGTATTATATTTTATGGTATTGTCTCACTCACTGAGTACAGAAAATATACTTACCTCGTCTTTCTTATAAAAATTTTCAGGCCGGTAGTGCTAGATAAAAAGTAGACCAACCAGAGGAGCAACTTGATCAGGACCAATCTTCTTATTAAGTATGTGGTCATGTTTTTTGTAAAATAGTTATGGATTCACCGGCAATATTTTTGTTACCGCTCACTCTTAATGTATTTAAATGTTTAATGAAGAATATTTAATGAAATATTTTTCTTATACTCAATACAATTTATATATATATATATATATAAAGGATATTACTTCATCCCTGAATAATATTTTATCTTTCTATGTGATTTAATATGCATTTTATAGATTTGATAAATCTATTTAATTACAAATGGGCTATGAGAACCATAAGCCTTATGTGCTGGAAAATTCGGGTGAGCGCGTTATTCGAAATTCTTAGTACGCGGTGATTGTCATATTTCGACCGTTCGGGTTGGAGTGTGACATATTTTTAATTTATTCTTTAAGTAATATTTTTCTTTTTAAATAGGCCTACAAAAATAAGTTGAGTTTTTTTTTAAAAAAAAATTTAAGAGAATTATTTTCCATTTTTTATATTATATATCATATTAAAATTTATTTGTTATTAAAAAATTTACTATTTGATATATATTTTTATTTATTGTTTAATTAATATTTTCAACTTATATATGTATGATATATTTTATTTATTAGTTGATTAACTTTATTTTAATTTTATTTTTTAACACATAATTGAGTCATTGACATTTTATCATTTGATTTTGGGAATAACTATAATTACTCTTTTGAAATATTTTAAAAATTTATAAATTAAAAATATATTTGACACATATGATAGGATGAAATAATATAGAAACTTGTAAAATTTGTAATTATGCCTTTAAATTTTATTAAACTTTAATTCAAAAATTAAAAAAATTAACCCCGGAACGAAGTCTAGACAATTTCTTGTTATATATATAAATATATAAATAAATAAATAAATATATATATATATATTTATATAATGTTAAAGGAATAGACAACAGAATAGACAACAGCTCTTTGGCTGTTTTGGGACATCCCAACACCCCAACCAAAAAAAAGGTTGCCTGTCTACATTTTCTTTCTTTGCTTTTTTTCTTTTCTTTTTCTTTTCATTATATATATATATATATATATATATATATATTTTATGGATTGGCGCTTGGATTTTAAAAAGTAATGGGCTTGGCAATGGATTAAAAATTAAAATTTGGAATTGATTATATATAGTTATTATTAGTTAATCTAACAAATTATTTATATATGTACAATTAAAAATTTTATTTTTAGTGAATTTAATGTTTGATGTATACAATTTTATTTATTAGTCAATCAACATTTTCAATATTTTAATTTCGTTTATAATTTTTTAGACAAGATATGTTGAGTGATGATTATTAAACATAAAATTAAATCAATTTTGTTTCGAATAAAGAAACAAATCTAGTCTTCTTTTTTGTCCAACTAATAAAGATATGATATGATGTAATTAATTTTATAAAGTAAAATATTAATGATCAATAAGATTGCATGAAACATTTTTTATATTTCTAATAATACTACTTATTATTATTTTGATACTTCTAATAATGCTACATTGAAATGTTTTGGAACATGGGTGAATGGGGGCATTTGTCACCTATCATTGTTATTTATTTATTTATTTTATTTTTATATGTTTGATTTTTTTGGCTTCTTTTTTGTTTGGGCTTGAAATGGTTCAAAAAATTTAGATTAGACTTGATTATTTTATTTTTATAAGATTAGTGAATTTAATTATTATATATATTATTGTTGGATATATAATACAATTTAAAATGTTTAGTATTTTTGAATTTAATATTTGATGAGTGTATTTTAATTTATTAGTTAATTGACATTTTCAATTTTTATATAATATTTGATATATTTATTTGTATTGATTACTCCCTCCATTCCTAAATAAGAGTCTTTTTTGAAGATTTTCTTTGTTCCACAATAAGTGTCATTTTAAGAATTCTATGCTTCATTAATTGTTTCTTTTCCAATTTTACCCATCTTCTTTCTAACTAATTACATTGAATGGAGTTTGTTTATAAGAGAGAGAGAGTGTGTGTTTTAATAGGAGTTAAGAATCCTAATACAAGGGTAAAATTGATATAAGAATAAATTTATTTCTAAATTTTAGGATTTCTTAATCCATATGCCAAGTTAAAAAAACGACACTTATTTAGAAATGGAGAGAATAGTTAACAAATATTTTTAACCTATACACACACATGCCCCCACGAAGCGGGGGAAAATTTGCTAGTATTATGAAATAGGCCCAACTAATTTAAAAGCTCCGAGTTTCGAGGCAAGCACAAATAGAGACACATGGCCATTTAAAACTTTTTAACAAAATATTGTAGAAATCTAGTAAAAATAAAAAACAATACAACTAATTGAAGTAATAATGCCCAAAGTTTCTATATTAATAAGTGAAAATTATATTGTGGAAATAAAAGATTGTCTAAGAGTTTTTTTTTTTTTTTAAATATGGAATAGAAGTTATACAACCTATAAGATTTCTCAAATGATATATAATTCAGATGAAATTGTCAATATGCTAGTTGTATTAATTAAAGAGACAAATTGGGAAGGAACTTGTACACAAGCCAATGGGGACCAGGGCCCCGTCAGGTACCCCTTTCTTAGAGATACTTGATGGTGACTCTCTCTCTCTGTTATACAGAGATCTCAATCATCAGTAAGTGATTTTGATCACTTTACAAGATTACATGTTAAAAATAATAATTAAAAGAAAAAAAAAAGATTAATAAGTGTTGACGAATTATATGTAGACTTAATATTGCTTCTTGTACATATACTATGTTTGCCTGATTTTTTTACACATTTCTGATCTACGTGATCAATGATTTACCGACAATGTTGAGTTGTGTGCCATGTTTCATTCTGTTTCGTCGACACATTGATATCAACCATTGTGCAACTCTGAGATGGGTTAAGATTATTGAACTATTCATGTACCATGTTGAACTAAGCAGGTTATTCGATATTTCCAAATAGGACTACTGAGTTGTTTAGCATCAGAAAGAGAGTTGCATATTGCTGACTAAAACCAGATATAATTAATCGGGAACTTAACTAGTACATATGGTTTAAAATTTTCACCGTCTGGGTTAGATTTTCTCACACCAGGAGGCTTTTATTTTTTGTTAAGATTTTATTCCAAAAAAGGCAGCAAAGCTGCTACAGTTTTACAAAGC
Source organism: Microcos paniculata (assembly GCA_030664755.1). Lineage (NCBI taxonomy): Eukaryota > Viridiplantae > Streptophyta > Magnoliopsida > Malvales > Malvaceae > Microcos > Microcos paniculata. The sequence continues at coordinate 12,102,699 of CP131462.1, forward strand.
TAACGATGTTGGTTGTCAATCTATACAGGAGAAGTTTTATTCACTGTTGTCCATGACAATAGTTTGTATAAATAAAGATGTTGCAGATAAGCTTTGGGGAGATCTACCAGGAGAAAACAGGAAAGGTGTCGGTGGCATTGCCAGAGATTGAATGCTTCCTCGTAACATCTCTAGGACCTTAGTCATTGCTGGACGATCTGATGGATTACTTTGAATGCACCATAAGCCCACCATGGTCATCTTTCTAGCTATTTCTTCATTTTCAACTGTGATTCCTTGAAGTTTCAAATCTGCTGCTTCCTTAAGGCACTCATGAATCCACAAAATAAAATTCTCTTGACTACTCCGACTCTGAACATTTTTCCTTTCTCCAACCATATCAAGGACCATCATCCCATAGCTATAAACATCAGACTTGTGAGAGACTCCTCCGAAGCTTCGACAAAATACTTCTGGAGCAATATATCCAATAGTTCCTCTAGCACTTATAGTAGAAAGAACACTCTCCTTCCGCTCACATAATTTAGCGAGACCAAAATCAGAAATTTTAGGACAGAAACTTTCATCTACAAGGATGTTGTGAGGTTTTATGTCGAAGTGTAAAATCCTTCTGTTACAACCCTGATGCAAGTATTCCAGTCCTCTAGCAATGCCGATTGCGATCTCGTACAATGTTTTCAGCTCTAGTTGACGGCATTTATGTGGAGAAGACGCTTGATGACAAATGAATTTGTCCAACGATCCATTGGGCATGAATTCGTAGATTAGAGCCCTTATTGAGCCCTCATGGCAGAAACCAATGAATGTTACTACATTGACGTGGGAGATTCTGCTAATGCTAGCTACTTCATTGATGAATACCTCTTCACCCCCTTTTGATTCACTTAGGACTTTTACGGCGACAAGACGACCGTCAAGTAATTCACCTTTGTATACTGTGCCAAATCCCCCTTGACCTAGTTTGTCTTGGAATGACTTGGTTATTTTCTTGATGTCTGAATAGGAATAACGCTTTGGAGCAAGTTCAAAACCATACTGCAAAAAGAATGCCTCAACCTTTTCATGGTGCTTCCTCTTAGTCCCTCTCTGGAAATTCGTTAAGATTATTCTCCTCGATGTTGATACTTTCTTAAGCCTGAAGGCAACCGTGATTATACTGACTACCACAATGGCAGCTGCAGCAACTCCCAAACCTACTTCAGAGGATGGGGAGTCAACTTAATTACTGGGTATGACTCTTTACAGAATTTTTATCAAATTAGTTTAGCATAGTACGTACGTACCTATGGTTAATTTAAGCTTCGAATTTGAACCAACTGATGGCCCTATAAAAACAAATGAAAAGGAAATGTCACCAAAAGAAAACGAGATGAATATAAAAGACAAAATAGTAATATTCAATAGAATTACAATTATTCAAGCTAAGCAAAGGTCCGATTATAAAGAAATTAAAATGACTGGCATTAAATTGGAGTGATTCTAAACACTGATAATTGACATGTTGAATGATCAAAATCAAAATACAGAGCATGACTGTGGCAAACTAATCAAAAGAGACTACCTGCTGGAACAGTACCATTTTTACTCCACTGCAGCCCAAAGCCGTTAGCAAGGGCCATAGCCAGACTTTCGGAACTTGGCTTGCGCTCCAACAGCTGTACTATTGAAGCGAAAGCTAGAACGAAAACGCTGCTACGACATGATCTCAAGGCATCCTTTGTTGCAGCTGTAAGGTTGTCGAAGGAAGAAGTGACCACGAAATAGTACCTGAACACCACTTCCGTTCATGTTGCAATTGAACTTATGATTAGAAAGCCCTATAGATTGATTTGCCAATGTTGGACAATCATAATAGAGTGTTACGTTCTCGGTATTCCAAGCAGCTTGGAAAGGCCCGAGATTCAGAGAGATGTTGACAAGGTGCCGGGTACACAGAAGATCATAATCGTTGGGTAGAGCAACGGTGAGAGATTGAAGGGACATGTTGAATGCGAGAACTTGGTAACTTTGTGACATGATTGTAATCATGGGAGTACCATTCTCACAATTTAACTCAAACCCTGGCTGGCCACAATACTGTGGACTACGCCGTTGCCTAAAAGGGTAACTACCGTCTCGGATGATACCACATTGAAATGGTTTATTGCATTCTTGGGATTTCTCATTGTTGCTGCTGCACAAACACACCATAAATTGGTCGCACAAAATGGCCGTCAATAGTAGGAAAAAGGGAATGTTCCTGAAACCTTAAGATCCATAATTTTCGTATTAGCTGTCATTCGAAGATGGAAATCAAACTAGAAAGGTTGCAACAAAAGGGAACTTGGGAATAGCAAAAGAAAAAAGAAAAGCAGCTTAAAGTCAAGCCCCCAAGTCATCTGAACCCTGCCTAAGAGCTTTCCGACCTAAACGAGACTAACTTAACAGGCTTTAGAGAATCTATAGGAACTCCAGGAGGAACCAGCAAATCAACAAAAACTCAAGACCGAGAAAAGGCAAAATATTATAGCAGACTTTAGTGGCAACTGGCAAGAGGAAAAACAAAGTAAGCACCAGCAAAGCCAAGACAAACAGGCCAGCAGGGATATCCGAACCTGAGAATTTATGGTCATATCCCAAAAAATCTATCACAAGACAAGACATGAAAAACGAGGGGGACGCTAAGGTCAAGAGCACAACTCTACCGTATACGTAAGTAATTCAAAAACTCTTGCCACATACTGCCTGTAAGAATGCAACATTTTCAGTCTTTTCCCACTTAGCCAGTAGCCGATGTAGACCCACAAGGGCCGCCATCAACGATGGACACCCTCAAACCAATCAAATTACCAAAAATGAAAAAATATCAAGTCTTGAGAAATATGCCAAGTCTCTTCTCGTTGCAGTTACATCAGTCAGGCTGAGAAACCAAAAATAATATTCCCATCCCATAAATGAGCCAAGGACAGATAAACCAATAAAAATAGTTCCACGCGATAAATGAGCGAGGAACCAAAAATAATATTCCCATCCCATAAATGAGCCAAGGACAGATAAACCAATAAAAATAGTTCCATGCGATAAATGAGCTAAGGTAAGAAAAGAATTGAGGTCTTCCCTTCTCTAGATACGCCAACTTTCTTCATGGTATCATCCTCAGTTCTCATCATCAAATACTACTATATTAAAAATTAGGCCCAATTAATTTTGCACCTAACGGCTCGAGTTTCGGGGCAAACACAGACATTTTTTTTAACAAAATATTGTAAAAAACGCCACACCTAATTGATGAAGTAATAAGCCTAAAGTTCTATTAATAAGTGAAAATTATAAAATGTGGAAATAAAAGATTGTCTAAGGGTTTTTTTTTTCTTTTTTTTTTTAAAGGAACAGAAGGTATACATTCTAATTAAAATTATCTAACCTAATATATACCAGAAATGGACCCGGGCATCCCAAGGTCAATTTTTTTACTTTTAAATTAAAATTTAAAAAATGTTATATATTTAAAAAATTTTAAATAAGTTTTTATTAAATTTAAAAAAATAATAATAATAAGTCTCAAATTAACTATCATTGTCAATAATTAATACAAGTTTGTTACTCTTGATGATAAATTATAAATTTGACACTCTATGAAGGACCTTAATCTTTAAATAAGCCAAGCTCCTACATAGGTATCTGTCAAAAACTAAAAATGTTGTAACAAAAATAAAGTACAAAAAAAAAAAGAATGAAAAATAAAAATCAAGCCCCTAAATAGCTCATTGCCAAACTTGCTACAGCTGGTGTGGAAAGAGTCTCTGACTTATTGGTTGTTCATGAGTAATCTAATGTCATGCTGTTTTTATTTTCGTTTACCTGCTGTTGCTTTGTTTCTATTGTCGTAAGCTGTAACTGGTTGGTAGTTGGTGGTGCCTTTTTGTACTTAGGTGCCACTGCCTTTGTGCTTCTTTATTTCTTTTCCATATAGTAATAAATTTTACGCCTTGCACTCCAAAAAATAAAAATAGCTCTTTGCCCCCCCCAAAAAAATGTTGTAACAAGAATAGAGTAAAATAAATCAAGCCATCACCTACACAACTATTTGTCAAAAAGTAAGTTATTTTTTAAAGAAAAAAGAAAAAAAAATAAAGAAAAGTTCAAAAAGGCCAAAAGGGTAGGGCCAAAAACACCAAAAAGAATAAGAAAAAAAGAAGAAGAAGAAGAAGAAGAAAGGAGGCAATAACTAGGGAGGGCAAAATGACCCGCCCCCGACGGGTTCCGACCCGCCCCGCCCCCGATAGGGGCGGATTATTCCTTTGAAATCGGGTTTTCGGGGCGGGGCGGGGCGGGTTTTGGAAATCAAAAGTCGGGGTCGGGTCGGGGTCGGGTTTAACCTATTCCCGCCCCGACCCGCCCCGGGATATATATAATTAATATATTTTATTTTTTATCATATTTTATATTAATAAATATATATATTAAATTAATAATTATGTTATTAACATTAATTAAGTAGATTAACTTAATAATATTATATACTTATAAGTAATAATTATTTAATTTACATTAATAAAATATAATTTATATTAAAAATAAAAATTTTCATAAGAAATAAATTTAAAATTATAAAATTAAAACTTTATTCGGTGCGGGGCGGATCGGATACGGGTTTGATATTTTACATCGGGGTCGGGGTCGGGAATCAAAGTTGATAACCCGGGGTCGGGGCGGGGCGGGTTCGGAGAAAAATTAAGCATGGTCGGGTCGGGGTCGGGTCGGCCAAAAAACCGCCCCGCCCCGCCCCGTTGCCATCCCTAGCAATAACGGATTGCCAATTGCCTCCCTTCCTTTTTTAATATGCTGGATATCTTTCATGGGGCAGTAATAACTAAAAGAGCTCCCGGACTTCGTCATAGGTTTTTAAAAATTTTTAAATATTATTATTAATTTTTTAATAAATTTTAAATTTTTATTCTAAATTTTAAAAATAAACTTTTCTTTTTTATTATATTCATATATGAATAGGTATAAATTTTTTTGAAATTATTTTTAATGTATGATATAGATGTATGAATTTTGATCTTATAGGTTAAACTTTTAAATTTGAGAGAAAGAATAAATTTTGGAATAAAGGAAAACATTAAAATAATTCTCCTTTTGATTCATTGGAGTGTTGATGTCTTTGCAATCTTCTATGTGAAATTTCTTAAGAATTTTCTTTAGAAACTTCCTTTGACATATGAAGACTCCATCTCGGCCTTGTTTTACCTCCATACCTAGAAAGTAAGACAATAAAACGAGATCTGTCATCTCAAAAGCTTTGAACATCTCAGCTTTAAATTCATCCATCAGTTTCTTATTGTTTCCTGTAACTAGAAGATCATCAACATAAATAGACACTATAATTAAGTTAGCGTCTGATTTCTTTACATATAAAGTGGCTTCACTTGGACTTTTAACAAATCTAAGATTTTGAAGATAGTCATCAATTCTACCGTACCAGGCTCTAGGAGCCCGCTTAAGGCCATATAAAGCCTTTTTCAATATGTAAACTTTCTCCTTCTGTCCTTTGACCAGAAATCCCTCGGGCTGCTCAACATAAATTTCTTCTTGAAGATAACAATTCAAAAAAGCCGACTTCACATCCAACTAGTAAAGCATCCAACCTTCCTGGCAGCCAAAGCTAGCATCTCCTAACAGTATCCAATCGTGCAACAGGAGCAAAAGTTTCTGAGAAATCTACCCCAAAAACTCGATTATACCCCTTTCACAACTAATCTAGCTTTGTGTTTGTTTACAGAACCATCAGCATTGAGTTTGCTTCTATAAACCCATTTCACTCCAATGGTTTTTCTGTTTTGAGGTCTGTCCACCAACTCCCAAGTGCCATTCTTCTCAATCATTCGAAGCTCCTCTCTCATGGCTTCAATCCACTTGTCATCTTTCTCAACTTCTTTAAATTCTGCAGGTTCAAAGACAACAACATTGCTTCTTTCATAGATATCAGACAGAAGACTTGTGCCACAAACTGGGACATCATCTACATTGTCATCAAGATACTTTGAATTCTCTGGCAACAACTTTTCTATTGATTCCTCCCAACTCCATTGTTTATCTTCCATAAACTTAACATCTCGGCTTACAATAATTTTCCCATTTTGTGGTTGGAAAATTCTGTAAGCGTTGGAAGTCTGCTATATCCAACAAAAACACCCGGTTCTGCTTTTTTATCAAGTTTATCTCGTTTCACCTGTGGCATATACGAAAAGGAGAGACAACCAAAAATTTTCAAATTTTGTAAATCTGGTTTGTAACCGAACCATGCCTCAAATGGTGTCTTTCCTTGCACAGCTCTAGTTGGTAGCTTGTTTAGTAGGAAACTGCAGTGCTTGCGGCTTCTGCCCAAAGATTCTTTGGCAACTCCTTTCATGAAGCATACACCTCGCCATCTCCATGATGTTTTGATTTTTTTCTTTCACTTACACCGTTCTGTTGTGGAGTGTAAGGTGTTGTGAGTTGGTGCTCAATACCTACTTCCTCACAAAACTTGTCAAAAGTCTCCTTTACAAACTCTTTCCCATTGTCAGACCTTATTGTGTGCAGCCTGCAATCACTTTGATTCTCCCCCCAAGCTTTAAACTTCCAAAATACATTAGCAACCTCAATTTTGGATATAAGAAAATAAATCCAGCAAAATCTAGTATAATCATCTATAAAGACAATATAATATTTACTACCATTCAAAGATGGAGTTGCTTGAGGTCCTCCAACGTCAGTGTGTACAAGTTGCAGCTTGTGTGTTGCTCTCCAGGCTGATTGAGGAAATGGTCTTCTGTTTTGCTTTCCATATTGACAGGCTACACAATCTGTCAATTTATCCTCCAACAACGTTACACCCTTCACAAATTTTTTTTTTTGCATATACAAAAGTCCGGTATGATGAAAATGCCTAAGTATTTTGTGCCACAGTTCTGCATTACTTACATGACTTGCAAATGCTGTTTGCTCCTCCTCCATGAAATTCAAAGCAAAACTCTTAGCTCTCATCTTCACTTTGAACACATCTCTGCCCCTTGCATCCTTGATCAAACACCACTTGTCTTCAAAAATAACTTTGAAACCTTTTTCAACTAGCTGTCTAACACTAAGCAAGTTTTGATCAATGTCAGGTACATATAAAACATCAGTAATGAGTTTCGAGCCTGTCAAACTTTCAATGGCCACTGTTCCTTTTCCTTTGACTGAAATAAACTCACCATTACCAATTTTTACTTTAGAAATGAGAGTCTTATCAATCCTTGTAAAAAAAGCTTGATCATTAGTCATGTGGTTAGTGCAGCTGCTATCTATCAACCATGAATTGCTTGAGCTGTTGTTGGTGGCAAAACATGTTGCCACGAAAAGTAGTTCTTCCTTTTGTTATTTTGTGGACACTTTAGCTGCTTCAGACTGTTGTGACTTGCAAACCTTCTCTATATGGCCCATATTGCCACATTTTCTGCACTTGATATTAGGCCTCCACCAACACCTCTTGGGCATGTGGTTCGACTTTTTGCAATGTGGGCAAGGTGAATTCACATCATTTTTGCTGTCATTGCAACTTTTTTTCTTCTCATTGACTTTTTTGTCATTGCCTCCTCCTGGACTTTCTGGCTTGGCTTTGAAAGCACCCTCCATTGTTTCTTTTTTTCTCATCATCCTTCTTTGCTCTTGAGCCTGCAAAGCATTAACTAACTCTGCCAAGGATATGTTTGACAAATCTTTAGATTCTTCCAAAAAAGAAATCTTGGACTCATATTTTTCGAGCAAAGTGACCAGAATTTTTTGAACAATTCTCTCATAAGAAAAGTCTTTACCCAGCAGCCTTACTTTGTTAACAATGCCCAGCAACTTGTCAGAATAGTCTTTAATTGTTTCTGACTCCTTCATCTTCACCATCTCAAACTCTCTGATCAAGTTGAGTATCTGCATGCTCTTGGTTCTTTCATTGCCTTGGTATTCCTTCTTAAGATAGTCCCATATTCCTTTAGCTGATTCCAAGTTCATGATCCTGGTAAATATGGTACTTGAAACAGCAGAGAAGAGACATGCTTTGGCTTTGGACTTCTTTGTCTTTTTCTCGTTATGATTCTTCATTTGTGCCACTGTTGGATTTGCTGGCAGCGGTGGAATGTCATAGTCTTCTTCTACAGCCTCCCAGAGATCCAGTGCCTCAAGGTAGACTGTCATCTTGACAGCCCATGCTTGATAATTTTGGCCATAAAAAATTGTTGGGGAAATTTGATTGAAAGATGGTTGTGTATCAGCTTCCATTCTGAAGGTTTATATTTGTAAGTGGGTTTTGTGTATCACTCAATCTCACAGATCCCTTAAGATAAAAGTTCGGATACCATTTTGTTAGTTTTGAACACAAAGAGAGCAGAAAAAATAAAAGTATCATATATGAAAGAGACCAACTTGAATAATAATTTGAAACACATTTAACTACTACTTCATTACAGAATATATAGCAATAGAACATAACTACCACGTTCACATGATTTCAAAGCATAAACCACTACTCCTAAACACATGCAACATCTAAATGAGCTTCCTAAAAAATAGCAACAAAAAACACGTTCCTAAAGACAGTTCTGCAGACTAAGGCACGTCTGCAACACATCGTTTTTCTTTTATGCTAGATGTAACATCATTCACTTTCATGCAAGATATTTGATTGTGCGAATAATGATGTTGTATAGGAGTTTTGGGTTGATCTCGGAGGAGAAAACAGGAAAGGTGTCGGTAGGATTGCCAGAGATTGAATGCTTCCTTGTAACATCTCTAGGACCTTAGTCATTGGTGGACGATCTGATGGATTGCTTTGAATGCACCACAAGCCCACCATGATCATCTTTCTAGTTATTTCTTCATTTTCAACGGTGATCCCTTGAAGTTTTAAATCTGCTGCTTCCTTAAGGCACTCATGAATCCACAAAATAAAATTCTCTTGACTACTCTGACTCTGAACATTTTTCCTTTCTCCAACCATATCAAGGACCATCATCCCATAGCTATAAACATCAGACTTGTGAGAGACTCCTCCGAAGCTTCGACAAAATACCTCTGGAGCAATATATCCAATAGTTCCTCTAGCACTTATACTAGAAAGAACATTGTCCTTCCGCTCACATAATTTAGCGAGACCAAAATCAGAAATTTTAGGACAGAAACTTTCATCGAGAAGAATGTTGTGAGGTTTTATGTCGAAGTGTAAAATCCTTGTGTTACAACCCTGATGCAAGTATTCCAGTCCTCTAGCGATGCTGATTGCAATCTCGTACAGTGTTTTCAGCTCTAGTTGATGGCATTTCTCTGGAGAAGATGCTTGATGACAAATGAACTTGTCCAACGATCCATTGGGCATGAATTCGTAGATTAGGGCCCTTATTGAGCCCTCAAAACAGAATCCCAGAAATGTCACTATATTGACATGGGAAGTTCTGCTAATGCTAGCCACTTCATTGATGAATTCCTGTCCACCCCCCTTGGATTCCCTCAGGACTTTCACTGCAACGAGACGCCCATCAGGTAGTTTACCTTTGTAGACTGTGCCGAATCCCCCCTGACCCAGTTCATCTTTGAATGACTCGGTTATCTTCTTGATGTCTGAATATGAATATCGTTTTGGAACAAGTTTAGAACCATACTGCAACATGAGTTCCAGGAACCTTTCATTGCGGTTCCTTTTCCGTTGATAGAAATTCATGAATGTTTCCCTTAACCATGATAATTTGTTGAGCCTAAAAGTAACCACCACCAAACTAGCTACAATAATTGTAACTCCAGCCACTCCCAAACCTATTTTTCAAGATGGGGAATTAACCTTGTTAGAAATATTAAAGTCGTTGATATTCGCTTTTCCAAAAGGATATCAAAATGAGATTTACTGATATGAGTTTAGTGTATTACCCATAATAACTTTAAACTTCATAATGATGCCATCTGATGACCCTGCATCCATAAAAAAAAAGGGAAAAAAAAGCAAAGAAAAGTAAGGTGAATGAAGGCAAAACAGCAAAACTTGTTCCATTCCACAATCAACAAACTAAGCAAGGCCCTGCCTATTTAAAAACTGATTCTCAACAGGAAAACTGAAGAGTAATTGCATATTTCATTTTTTATTGAGTCATTGGTTATTGTATTCAAGTGTTCCAAAGATGCAGCTGATCAACATTTGACTTGATAACTGGTATATAAGTTCCCTGCTCAGAGACCGATTTAAATCTCACTTCACCCAAATCAGAAGTGTTTTCAAAAGTCTATAAAATCGTGCTCTAGCAAACTCAATCAAGTACCTATACATAAAAATAATATGTTCTTAGTTCATTGTCATACCTGGGTGGGAATCATCTTCGGTGCTCCACTCTAGACCAAAGCCATTAGCAAGAACCACAACCAGATTTGAAGAACTTGAATTCTGCTTCAAGTACTGAACTACTGAAGCAAATGCTGGAACTATAACACTGGTACGACATGATCTCATCAAGGCATCTTCACTTGTAGCGAAATAGCCTTTTACATCAGTTCCATTAATGGTACAATTAAACTGACGATTAGACCGGCTTTCCATGGTGGGACAATCATAATAAAGTATTATGTTCCTGTTATTCCAAGCAGAGTGGAAAGGGCTGAGATCCGAAGAGGTGTTGACAAGATGATGGGGACAAAGGTCGCCCAAGTAATCGGTTCTTGCAACCGTGAGAGCTTTGAGAGACATATTGAACTCGAGAATTTGGTAAGTTTGTGACATAATTGTAATAATAGGCTTAGTATTATTCTCACAGTTTAACTCAAATCCACGCTGACCACACTTCTCTGAGCTACCTGGTCGCCGGAAAGGATAGCTGATATTTTCAATGACACCACATTGAAAAGGTTTGCACTCTGCAACTTTGTTGTAGTCATTACTCAAACATACCGGAACTTGGGTGGACAAAAAGATCATAACCAGTAGAACAAAAGGGAGAGTTGCTCTAAGGTTGTGATGATGCATGTTTCTAGCTCTACCAAAGAGATGGAGGACCCACAAATCCCAACTTCTCTAAATTTTTAATACTAGTTTGAATCATTCACTTCTATATTTTGTTTCCCCAAGTCTCTGCCCACAATTTGTCACTGTAAGTCTAGCAGAAAGAAGGCAGTTTTCGGTGGAGAAAAGATTATACAATTCAGATATGGGCGGGGGAAGGCCATAAGGGCACAATTCTGCGTACATGCATGTAATTCAAAAACTCATGCCACAAACTGTTGGCAACATCATCAGTCATGTTTCATTTGCCAGTAGCCAATATAGTCCAACCAAGGCTGCTGTAAACGATTGACACCCTTAAACTAATGATAACCAATCAAGTAAGTTACAGTGAAAATTTATCAGCTTGAAAAAATATCCCAAGTTTTCTCGTTCCAGTTACATCAGCAAGACAGGAAACCAAAAGAAAAATATGCCCATGCCATAAATGAGCTAAGGAAGACTAAGAAAAGTATTCAGGTCTTCCCTTCTAGTTACATCTACTTGCTTCATAGTATCAATATCATCCTCCATCCTCACCATCAAATATTAAATGACTTAATATGAATTTGGTCCTTGAACTATACTAAAAAGGACGAATTGGTTCTTGACCTTTTATATTAGGATAAATAAGTTCTTAAATGAACAAAAAGTTAACAGAAACCATGGCTTTTATTTTTAAATTAAAAACTTGATGTGAAAAACCTATGTTAGTGCTAGATAAAGGATTTCACCTACGTCAGTGTCAGATAAATGATCAAATGGTTTCGGTCAAGTGCTTTACCATCCAGAGATCAATATGTTTCAAAATAAAAGTTCAATGATCAATCTGTCTCAAATAAAAGTTCTTAGACCAACCTGTCTTTTTTGGTATAATTCAAGAATTAAGTTGGGTATTAAGCCTAAGGCCAATGGTGACCACTTACCAGGCCCCTGCCAGTTACACCTTCCTTAGGGATACTTTGTGGTAACCCTCTCTGTTAAGTATTATACAGACTACAGAGATCTCAATTAAATGATTTTGTTCATTTTACAAGATTACATGTTCGAGAAAAAAGAAGAAGAGAGATTAAAGATTACAAGACTTAATATTGCTTCTTCTACATATACTATGTTTGCATGATTTCTTTATATTTTTCTGATCTATACATGATCGATGATTTTACAAACAATGTTTGAGTTCTATGCCATGTTTCATTCTGTTTCCGTTGACACTGACATCTTATCAACCATTCTGGAACTCAGAGATGAGTTAAGATTGTTGAAATATATATCCATGTACCATGTTGAACTGAGGAGGTTATTCAATATTTTCATAGAAGACTACTGATTGTTTAGCATCATAAACAGAGTAGCATATTGCAGACTAAAACCAGATATATAATTAACCAGAAACTTAACCAGTGAATACGATGTAAAATTTTTACTATCTGGGTTGGATATTCTTGCACCAGAAGAATTTTTATTCACTGTTGTCCATGACAGTAGTTTGTGTAAATAAAGATGTTGCAGATAAGCTTTGGGAAGATCTTGCAGGAGAAAACAGGAAAGGTCTTGGCTTGGGGGAGTCTCTAGAGATTGAATGCTTCCTTGTAACATCTCCAGGACCTTTGTCATCGATGGTCCATCAGATGGATTAGTTTGAATGCACCACAAGCTCACTATAATGATCTTCCTAGCTATTTCTTCATCTTCAGCTTTGATTCCTTGACGATTCAAATCTGCCCCTTGCTCAAGGTGCTCGTGAACCCTTAAAGAAAAGATCGTTTCACTAGTCCGGAACCCTCCAATTTGAACATTTTTCTTTTCCCCAGCCATTTCAAGCACCATCATACCATAGCTATAAACATCAGGTTTGTCGGAGACCCTTCCAAAGTTTCGACAGAATACCTCAGGAGCAATATATCCGATTGTCCCTCTAGTACTTATCATGGAAAGCATACTCTCCTTTCGCTCCCATAGTTTAGGGAGACCGAAATCAGAAATTTTGGGACAAAAGCTGTTGTCCAGAAGAACGTTGTGAGGTTTTATGTCAAAATGTAAAATCCTTGTGCTAAAACCTCGATGCAAGTATTCCAGGCCTCTAGCGATCCCAATTGCAATTTCATACAGTTGTTCCAGTTCAAGCTGATGGCTGTTGCGTGGAGCTACTTGGTAACAAATGAACTTATCTAATGGTCCATTGGGCATGAGTTCATAGATTAGAGCTCTGATTGAGCACTCCTAACAGAATCCCAGAAATGTCACTATATTGACATGGGAAGTTCTGCTAATACTAGGCAATCAACTTGAAGTGCAATCATCTTTGATTGGTTTTGTTTTGTCACCATTATTGTATTTGGCCTGATCATATGTATTTTTAACTATTCTAGGATGTTCGTTTGTTTTAATTCACTTGCTCAACATGTTTTTAGTTGTGTCTTTATTCATTTCATTTTGTCAAAATAAGCTATTAAGACACTGAAACTTTGTAGTGATATGAACCCGGAAAAAAGCGTCATGAGCAGAGTAGCATATAAAAGGCTGAAACCCAAATATTTAAGTAACATACATGGATTTACTATTGAATGTGGGATTGACTACACTTTCATGCAAGATATTTGATTGTGTGAATAATGATGTTGTATAGGAGTTTTGGGTTGATCTCGGAGAAGAAAACAGGAAAGGTGTCGGTGGGATTGCCAGAGATTGAATGCTTCCTTGTAACATCTCTAGGACCTTAGTCATTGGTGGACGATCTGATGGATTGCTTTGAATGCACCACAAGCCCACCATGATCATCTTTCTAGTTATTTCTTCATTTTCAACGGTGATCCCTTGAAGTTTTAAATCTGCTGCTTCCTTAAGGCACTCATGAATCCACAAAATAAAATTCTCTTGACTACTCTGACTCTGAACATTTTTCCTTTCTCCAACCATATCAAGGACCATCATCCCATAGCTATAAACATCAGACTTGTGAGAGACTCCTCCGAAGCTTCGACAAAATACCTCTGGAGCAATATATCCAATAGTTCCTCTAGCACTTATACTAGAAAGAACACTCTCCTTCCGCTCACATAATTTAGCGAGACCAAAATCAGAAATTTTAGGACAGAAACTTTCATCTAGAAGAATGTTGTGAGGTTTTATGTCGAAGTGTAAAATCCTTGTGTTACAACCCTGATGCAAGTATTCCATGTAAGATATAATAACTGAAATACCCAAGATCTTAAGCAAATATTAGAACACCAATATGATAATAAGATAATATACATACCTGATTGGGTAGCCATGACAATTTAGCGGAAGCAAGTGTTTCCGGTCAAGCTATGGCCTTCCTCTTCTTCTTCTTCTTCTTATGGCAGATCTCAATGGGAAGAAACTGACGTTATGAAGAGAAGAGGGGACCTTAGCCACTTATTTATATTAACCTTAATTATCCCAGTAGTAATCCTCCCCATAAAAGGCCTACTGGGACAGGCCTACACAACTGTCATACCACACTAATTCAAAAGAGACGTGCAAAGCCCACAATAAAGATCACTTATCAAAATTGGGCATTCATGCTTGTTTCCCACATAGACCAAATTACTAGCCTGTTTTAATAAACAACAAATGACCAATTAATAGTAGCCCACAAAATAGAAAATTCTAACATTCTCCCACTTGGGCAATATTAATTGGTGTTTATTTTAAATTTTAAAAAATATTTTCAAAAAAAAAAAAATGACACCAGGCTAGTTAACTTAATTTTTGATGTGGCCACAATTTGAAAACAATTCAGTCCATAGAAACAACATCTCATGATCCTGTCCATTAAAACCAACAAATACTGAATCATGGCAGCCTTTGTACCCTTTAATGATACAAGACCAATCCATGGTTACAAGTATAAGTGATCTTATCGACAATAGATCTTAGTGTGGTTGTGTAGCAAGAAAATAGCACCAAATGTGATCTTAATGTGCTACTTTCATTGTCGGTCCTCTTTATGATTTCTCTAAATAATATGAGAAATCTCTTTGGCATCAACAATATGCCTGTATGTCTCCCACTGATCCTTAAGATCACTATATGGTGCCATTTATGAGACATACCCAATTGACAAAACAGTCATACTTAAGATAGACACCAAATCTTAAGATTTTACAACATATATAAGCAAATCTTCATCAAAGTACATGTACATATGAAAATAGAAGATAGCATGGATTATTCTCAATGAGAATCATCAATCAATCATCATAATGATGTTTCAAAATATAAATGAGTCTCAATATAAATAATGTAAACTATAATGTGAGAATTCATAACTCCCACTAACCAAGTACATTAAAAGACTCAATAATACCCATGCTCTCAACATGTCTACTAAATGCTATAGGTCTCAACCCTTTAGTCAAAGGATCAGCAAGCATACTATCGGTGTCAATGTGCTCAACAACTATGTCACCATTTTTCACAAAATCCCTCACCTTGAGGTATTTTATCTCTAAATGTTTAGACCCGCTAGTAGTTTTGTTGTTCTTAGAAAACAACACTGCAGATCTATTATCGCAGTAAATCATCAATGGTCTAGAGATAGAATCAACGACACAAAGGCTTGAAACAAAATTTTTAAGCCAAATAGCTTGCGTAGCAGCCCCATAACAAGCAACAAACTCAGCCTGCATAGTTGAAGAAGCTAAAAGTGTTTGTTTAACACTCTTCCAAGAAACAGCTCCTCCAGCTAACATAAAAATGTACCCTGAGGTGGACTTCATATCATCCTGACATCCAGCAAAATCAGAATCTGTATACCCAATAATCTCAAGATTATCCACCTTTCTATACACTAACATATAATCTTTAGTCTTCTGCAAATACCTCATTACTTTCTTAGTAGCAACCCAATGATCTAAACCAGGGTTAGAAAGATATCTACCAAGAACACTTACCGCAAAGGCAATGTCAGGTCTAGTGCAAACCTGAGCATACATGAGACTCCCCACTGCACAGGAATAGGGAATGCTCTCCATAGACTTCATTTCCAAATCATTCTTTGGACACTGATTGAGACTAAGCTTATCACCTTTAATGATAGGTGCATCTCCAGGTTTACAATTCTGCATATTAAACCTTTTAAGCACACGATCAATATAAGCCTTCTGAGAAAGTCCCAATAAATTCCGAGATCTATCCCTATGAATCTCAATCCCAAGCACAAAAGAGGCTTCACCAAGATCTTTCATGTCGAAAGTCTTGGTCAACATCTGCTTAGTTTCATGCAACAATCCAACATCACTACTAGCAAGTAAGATGTCATCTACATACAGTACAAGAAAAATGAATCTACTCCCACTGATTTTAAGGTATATGCACTGATCAACCTTATTCTCCTCAAAACCCATGGAAGTAACAACCTCATCAAATTTCAAGTACCACTGTCTAGAAGCTTGCTTAAGCCCATAGATAGACTTTTTGAGTCTACACACCAAGTGTTCGCCTCTAGGCTCCTCAAAACCTTCAGGTTGCTTCATATAAATCTCCTCACTAAGATCGCCATTCAGAAAAGCTGTCTTCACGTCCATCTGGTGAAGCTCTAAGTCAAAATGTGCTACTAAGGCCATAATGATTCTAAAAGAATCCTTGGAAGACACTGGTGAAAAGGTCTCATTATAATCTACTCCTTCTCTTTGAGTAAATCCTTTTGCCACCAATCTAGCTTTAAATCTCTCAATTTTCCCTTTGGAATCTTTCTTGGTTTTATAGACCCATTTGCAACCAATTGGCCTACAACCTTTTGGAAGCTCAACAAGCTCCCAAACATAATTTTGAGCCATAGAGCTCATCTCATCTTTCATTGCATCCATCCACATATCAGACTGAGAACTATTAACAGCTTCACTAAAGCTCACAGGATCCACAACATGACTAACATCATAATCACTTTCTCCAAGAAAAACAACATAATCATCAGAAATGGCTGACCTCTTTTGCCTAGAAGATCTTCTCAAAGGAACATCAACCTCATTATTTTGAACAGGAGGAACTTTAATTGGAGCATTATCAATATTTTGAGGAGGAGGATCAATAATGTGTTGCCCAGAATCTTCTCTCTCAACATCCATAGGCACCACACTACCTTGTGAAACACGCAGAGGAAGATCAACATGTCTAGGAAGTTCACTATCAACATTATCTACCACAACATCATCTGCCACATCCCATTCAAGAAATTTTGCCACTTGTGACTCAACAACTTTAGTGCCACGTGTAGGACAATAGAACATATATCCCTTAGAATGGGCTGGGTATCCTATGAAGAATGAGCGAGTAGTTCTAGGTTCAGTTTTCTTTTCAAAAGGATTATAGATTCTAACCTCAGCAGGACAACCCCAAACTCGAAAATGGTTCAAACTAGGTTTCCTACCAGTCCACAATTCAAAAGGTGTTTTGGGAACAGATTTACTAGGTACTCTGTTAAGAATATACAAGGCAGTCTTAATGGCTTCACCCCAAAGAGACTCAGGAAGGTTAGTTCTACTCATCATGCTCCTCATCATATCTTTAAGGGTGCGATTACGCCTTTCAGCCACACCATTTTGTTCAGGACTACCAGGCATAGTATATTGGGCAACAATCCCACATTCTTGCAAGTATTTGGCAAATGGACCCATATGCTGCCCAGTTGTACCATGTTTGCCATAATACTCACCACCACGATCAGACCTAACAATCTTGATGACTTTCCCTAATTGTTTTTCTACTTCAGTTTTAAAAACTTTGAACTTTTCAAGAGCATTTGATTTTTCATCAATCAAGTAAAGATAACCATAACGAGAAAAATCATCAATAAAAGTAACAAAATATTTGTTACCACACAAAGTAGGTGTAAGAGGTCCACTAATGTCAGTGTGCACAATTTGCAAAAGGTCAGAACTTCGAGTTGCCCCTTTCTTCTTAGTCTTAGTCATTTTCCCTCTAATGCAATCAACACATGTGTCTAAGTTTTCAAAATCAAGAGAAGGTAAAATGTTGTCTTTTATGAGTCTTCCAACTCTTTCATTAGAAATATGACCTAATCTTTTATGCCACAACAAAGAAGACTTCTCTTTAATCAAAGACCTTTTAGACACAATGTTTTCAACATTCATGCAACTATACTCATTATTAGGAGATAAACTTAATTTGTAGAGACAATCAACAAGTTTAAAATTTCCAACAATATTTGAGTTTAAAATCAAATCAACATTTCCATTTCCAATGCCAAAATAGTATCCAACTTTGTCTAAAGCAGAAACAGAAATCAAATTTCTCCTAAAAGATGGAATGTGAAAAACATAATCCAAAACAAGTTCAAAACCAGAACTCAAATTTAAACCTATGGTTCCTACATGCTTAACATCTACTTCAGCATTATTTCCAACTTTAAGCTTGGCCTCACTCTCACTTGGCTTCCGTTTGCTTTTGAATCCCTGCAATGTACAAGCAACATGAACAGTTGCACCACTATCAAGCCACCAAGAATTCGGTGGGGCACTAACAAAATAGGATTCATAACAAACGAGAGCTAGTGAGTTGAGAGTTAATGAGTTACCTCCTTGTTTATTCTTTTTCTCTAACCAAGATTTAAACCTGAGGCAATCGACCCTGACATGACCTTTCTTTTTACAAAAAAAGCACTTGACATCTTTCTTAATGGCAGCATTTGGACCTCTTATCCATTTAGTCTGACCACTAGCCTGTCCCTTATCGTCTTTAACCTTATTAGGAGCATTAAACCTAATCTTCCCAGGTTTTCCAAGATTCTTTCGATAATGAGGTTTGGAATAGGTGGTAAGTAAGGCAATCTCATTTTTTTCTTTCTTGAGTTTTTCTTCCTCAGCAACACATTTGGCAATAAGGTCATTGACACTCCAGGTTTCATTCACAGCATTATAGGCAGTTTTGATTTGGGTGAACTCATGAGGTAAAGCATTCAAGGCATGGTGAACAAGGAATTGGTCAGGGAGAGAAATTTGATGGGCACCTAGTTTGGTTTGAATGTGGACCATTCTCATAATGAAATCTCTAACACCTCCTTCACTGTTGTATTTCATACTCGTCAGCTCACTCATAAGAGCCCCAGCCTCAGACTTATTGGATTGTTCATACCTATTGCCTATAGCAGCATAAAGCTCCTTAGCATTTTCAATCTTTTCTAGACCACTCATCAGATGTTCAGCAACGGTTCTCCTAATGGCCTCTACACACATACGGTTTGCTCTATCCCATTGAGCAAACAACTCCTTTTCAGCAGCAGTGCTTTGATCAGTGAGAGCTGCAGGCTTATCAACACGCAAGGCTATGTCTATCTCACTCATAACAAAAGCAAAGTTCAAGTCCTTAGACCACCTCTTATAATTAGAGCCATTCAGAATCTCAACAGTAGCTTGATTCTTATTCACACCAAAAGTCACTGATTAAAACAAAAATAATGCAACTTATTAGTTAATGGGCAAATATATTAAGCAACAATTCATAATGTGCCAATGAACAACCAAGAGCCCTGGTGTATCATCACAGACTCCCCTTTGGGCAGAGAATGTAACTTACTAATAGGTACTCTTCATATAAAGCTAACATGAGATATTCCAATTTTGAATAGCTATCCCCTTTGGGCAGATAGAAATTCTAAACCAGTTTATCGCAATCATAATGCTTTATATAACATACCAGATTGACTTACACAATAACCCCCTTTGGGCAGGCGATTGTATAAAACAATCAAGGTACAATCCCATAGCCAACAGATGAGATAATTTTTATTAATATCCATAAGTGAGCCACTTTGGCAGCCAAACACTTATATCAACTAATAAAAGATTTTCTCAAACCAGGAAAAAATTAAATTTGCCCAATTACAAAATTTGTATACTTGACAAAATGTATACAATAGACCATTCAATATGAGATACGGATACCAAATGTATCTCATGGTCTTTCAAAAATTATAAGTTGCATTTAATCACAATGTCTTGATCCTTATCAAACTGATTGGTTCCAAAATTTCAACAAGTCATGCATATATATTTTGGCTTAAATTAAAATAATACATAAATGCCAAAATATTTCACAATCAAACAATTTTAATAGTGACAATTGTCGGGAAAGTGTTATGAAAGTGGACATAAATGCCAAAATATTTCACAATCAAACAATGAGTCTTGAAATAATTGCCGACACAACAAGACTTGTTTTAAATAATTAAATAATCATAATAATTAACAATGATTACTAATACCAACAAAAGGTTAGGAAAAGTAATAGATGAATAATTTGAATATAATATATAAAACAAATGCCAATCGTCTTCAACCTCAAGACGGGTATAGCTCAACCCGCTAAACTAGTTTTTCGACCCATTCGGGTCAGCTTTATTTTCAACCAGTTTTAATAAATTTTTGACTACCGAAACTTCATGTAATCTCAATTTCAACATATTTATACAAAACCCATGTATCAAAACTTATTAAAACATCAAGAATTGAAATAATAAGCAAGAAGTATTATGGGTTTTAAGCTAATTCACAAGCCGTATAAAAACTTGATTACCAGTGAAGAAGAAATCAACTTTTATACGATCTAAACTTATTATTCGAACTAAATAAGACTTGGGTCCTAATATCACTTAAGATCTAGCTCTGAATACCACATGTAAGATATAATAACTGAAATACCCAAGATCTTAAGCAAATATTAGAACACCAATATGATAATAAGATAATATACATACCTGATTGGGTAGCCATGACAATTTAGCGGAAGCAAGTGTTTCCGGTCAAGCTATGGCCTTCCTCTTCTTCTTCTTCTTCTTATGGCAGATCTCAATGGGAAGAAACTGACGTTATGAAGAGAAGAGGGGACCTTAGCCACTTATTTATATTAACCTTAATTATCCCAGTAGTAATCCTCCCCATAAAAGGCCTACTGGGACAGGCCTACACAACTGCCATACCACACTAATTCAAAAGAGACGTGCAAAGCCCACAATAAAGATCACTTATCAAAATTGGGCATTCATGCTTGTTTCCCACATAGACCAAATTACTAGCCTGTTTTAATAAACAACAAATGACCAATTAATAGTAGCCCACAAAATAGAAAATTCTAACATTCCAGTCCTCTAGCAATGCGGATTGCAATCTCGTACAGTGTTTTCAGCTCTAGTTGATGGCATTTCTCTGGAGAAGATGTTTGATGACAAATGAACTTGTCCAGCGATCCATTGGACATGAATTCGTAGATTAGAGCCCTCATTGAGCCCTCATAGCAGAAACCAATGAATGTCACTATATTGACATGGGAGGTTCTACTAATGCTAGCTACTTCATTGATAAATTCCTCTCCACCTCCTTTCGATTCACTTAGGACTTTTACCGCGACAAGACGGCCGTCAGGTAATTCACCTTTGTATACTGTGCCAAATCCCCCATGACCTAGTTCGTCTTGGAATGACTTGGTTATTTTCTTTATGTCTGAACAGGAATAACGCTTTGGAGCAAGTTCAGAACCGTATTGCAAAATGAATGCCTCAATCCTCTCATGGTGCTTCCTCTTAGTCCCTTTCTGGAAATTCATTAAGATTATTCTCCTCGATGTTGATACTTTCTTAAGCCTGAAGGTGACCGCGATAATACTGACTACAACAACGGTGGCTGCAGCAACTCCCAAACCTACTTCAGAGGATGGTTAGTCAACTTAATTACTGAATAAGACTTTTTAGTTTATATTCTAAAGAATTTTTTATCAAATTAGTTTAGCATAATATGTACCTATGGTTAATTTAAGCTTTGAACTGGAACCAACTGATGGCCCTATAAAAACAAATGAAAAGGAAATGTCAGAAAAAGAAAAAGAGTTGAATATAAAGACAAAATAGCCATATTCAATAGAACTACAATCATCCAACCCAAGCAAATGTCTGATTATAAAGAAACTAAAATGATTGTCGTTAAATTGGAGTGATTCTAAACACTGATAATTGACATTTTGAATAATCAAAATAAAAATACAGAGCATGACTGTTGCGAACTAATCAAAAGAGACTTCATACCTGCAGGAACAGTACCATTTTTACTCCACTGTAGCCCAAAGCCGTTACCAAGGGCCATAACTAGACTGTCGGCACTTGGCTTGCGCTCCAAAAGCTGTACTATTGAAGCGAAAGCTAGAACGATAACGCTGCTACGACATGATCTCAATGCATCCTTTGTTGCAGCTGTAAGGTTGTCGAAGGCAGAAGTGACCACGAAGTAGCCTACCTGAACACCAGTTCCGTTCATTTTGCAATTGAACTTGTGATTAGAAAGCCCTATAGATTGATTTGCCAATGTTGGACAATCATAATAGAGTGTTAGCTTCTCGGTATTCCAAGCAGCATGGAAAGGCCCGAGATTCAGGGAGATGTTGACAAGGTGCCGGGGACAGAAGAGATCATAGTCATCGGGCGGAGCAACGGTGAGAGATTGAATGGACATGTTGAATGCGCGAACTTGGTAGCTTTGCGACATGATTGTGATCATGGGAGTACCATTCTCACAATTTAACTCAAACCCTGGTTGGCCACAATACTGTGGACTACCCCGTTGCCTAAAAGGGTAACTGACATCTCGGATGATGCCACATTGAAATGGTTTATTGCATTCTGGGGATTTCTCATTGTTGCTGCTGCACAAACACACCATAAATTGGACGGACAAAATGGCCGTCAATAGTAGGAAAAAGGGGAATGCTCCTGAAACCTTGAGATCCATAATTTTCGTATTAGCGTATTCCTTTACTGTCATTCGAAGATGGAAATCAAACTAGAAAGGTTGCAGAAAAAGGAAGCTTGAGAATACAAAAAAAAAAAAAAAAAAGCTGCAGCAGCTTAAAGTCAAGCCCCCTACTAATCTGAACTCTGCCTAAACAGAAGCAAAAAGCTTTTGCCGGCCTAAACAAGAGTAACTTAACAGGCTGTAGAGAATCTATAGGAACTCCATGAGAAACAAGCAAGTCAATAAAAACTCAAC
The DNA here is from genome assembly GCA_030664755.1 of Microcos paniculata. Lineage (NCBI taxonomy): Eukaryota > Viridiplantae > Streptophyta > Magnoliopsida > Malvales > Malvaceae > Microcos > Microcos paniculata. Next base: position 12,125,730 of record CP131462.1, read on the forward strand.
GACCGAGCAAAGGCAAACTATTACAGCAGACTTAGTGGCAACTGGCAAGAGGACAAACAAAGGTGAGCATCAGCAAAACCAGGACAAACAGGCCACCAGGGATATCCGAAACTGAGAATTTATGGTCATATCCTGGAAAATCTAACACAAGACAAGACACCAAAAATGAGGGGGAGGCTAAGGTCAAAAGCACAACCCTACCGTATATATATGTGAGTAATTCAAAAACTCTTGCGGCATACTGTCTGTAACAATGCAACATTTTCAATCTTTTCCCACTTAGCCAGTAGCCGATATAGGCCCACAAGGGCCACCAATAATAAAAAATTACAATCAAATTACAGTAAAAAATTATCAACAACAAAGAAAAGTCTTGAGAGTTGAGAGGGAAACCAAAAAGAATATTCCCATGCGATAAATGAGCCAATGAAGACGGGGAAACCAATAAAAATATTCCCATGAGATAAATGAGCACAGGAAGACTAAGACAAAACTTGAGGTCTTCCCTTCGAGAGACGCCAACTTCTTCATGGTATCATTCTCAGTTCTCACCGCATAAAATCAAACCAAATCAAATATATTAAAAATTAGGGCCAACTAGTTTTGTACCTAACGGCACTGAGTTTCGAGGTAAACAGAGTACAAACTTTTTAACAAAATATTGTAGAAAACACTATATCTAATTGAAGTAATAACGCCTAAAGTTCTATTAATAAGTGAAAATTATATAATGTGGAAATAAAAGATTGTTTTTAAGGAATAGGAAGTATACATCCTAATTAAAATTATCTAAACTAATATACACTAGAAATGGCTTAATATACAAAATAGCCCTTGAACTTGTACAAAACTATCGTTTTAGTCCTTCAACTTTTATTTTGAAATTTTTGGTCCTCAAACTTTTATTTTGTGCACAAAATAGCCCTTGAACTTGTACAAAATTGTCGTTTTGGTCCTTCAACTTTTATTTTAGAATTTTTGACCTTTGAACTTTTATTTTGTGCACAATTTAGCCCTTGGTGTTGACGTTGCCCAAATGAGAAAATTTCACATGTTAATACATAATTAGGCTATGTTAGCATCACCACAAGAAAAATAGTCGATTCTCATAAAAATTCCCACGGAAAAAATTTTTCCAGGTACCTTATTATACCCATGGAAAAAAATTTTCCGTGGGTATAATAAGGTACGTAGAAAAATTTTTTCCATGGGAAAGAGTGTTTTTTTAGTAGAAATTTTTTGTGAGAATTGGCTATTTTTCTTGTAGTGCATTAAGGGTTACATTGTGCACAAAATAAAAATTCGAAGGCCAAAAATTCTAAAATAAAAGTTAAAATGCCAAAACGACAACTTTGTACAAGTTCAAGAGTCAAAAATTTCAAAATAAAAGTTAAAGGGCCAAAACGATGACTTTGTACAAGTTCGAGGGCTATTTTATGTATTAAGTCTACTAGAAATTATCCCGGGTTCGCCACGGAGTCATTTTTTTAATTAAAATTTAAAAAATTTTAAGATATGTTTAAAATTTTTATAAGTTTTGAAGTATTAAATTTAAAGAATTATTATTATTATTATTATGCCTCAAATTAACTATTAATAATACAAATTTGTCACTCTTATTATAAATTTAATACTCTTTATAAAGGGTTCCCAACATTTGAATAAGCCAAGCTCCTACATAGGTGTTTCTCAGAAGCTAGAAAACATCGTAACAAAAATAAAGTAAAAAAAGAAAGAAAAATAAAAAAATCAAGCCCCTAAATAGCTCTTTGCCCTTTTTTTTTTTTAAAATGTTGTAACAAAAATAGAGTAAAAAAAATCAAGCATCACTTGCATAACTATTTGTCAAAAAGTAAATTATCTTTGAAAAAAAAAGAAAATAAAGAAAAGTTGAAAAAAGGAAAAAAAGGTAGGGCAAAACACCAAAACCTTAAGGTCCAGTTTGGAACATGGAAAAATATGGTAGAAAAGAAAAAAAATTTCTTGGATTATATTTTTTCATGTTTGGTTGATAGGAGAAATTTTAAGGAAAATTAAATTGAGGAAAAGGTTAAATAAAACCTAGAAGAAAGTTTTTCTCTCATTTTCCGCTCAAAAATATGAGGAAAATGAGAGAAATTTCGGTGGAAAATTTTTTGGGCCACGTCATGTATTCTTCTAATAAAACGGAAGATTACTTGTCCAATTGTCCAACTGCTTCACGGTTCAATAAAGTTCAAAATTTTGCTTTGTGTGTTTACTACCGAACGGTTTAAGATTTAGGCCTAAGAATTTGTTTAATTTTTATTTTTACCTCATTGGGCCCAAGAATCCGAGAATGTATTACTAATAGATACTAGAAAAGGCTTTTGCATTATGAGTTATTATTCTTATTTTTTACATATTAATTAATTAATTAATTTTATTATGTATACATATTAATTAATGAATTAATTTTATTATGTATACAATTATTGGATGTAATAATATATAAAGAAAGGATATTCTGAACAATAAAAACTAAATAATTTAATCTAATAATTATCTTTTGCCTTTTTTTGTGTGTGTACATCTTTTGCTATTATTTAGAAAAAAAAAACTGTGCTTATATATAATATAAGATGTAATCTAATAATAAATAAATAAATATTTTCTTTTTAATTTTCCTTGATCCATCCAGACAAGATGAGGAAATTTATTTTCCTTTCTATCATTTTCTTTTCCTTCAACTTTTTCATCAAATTTTCCTTTTATTAATATTTTCTTTGAACCAAACTGAGCCTAAGAAAAGACAAAAGGGGGTTGACAATTGCCCACCCACCACCCCCCCGCCCTCCATTATGCTTGATCATTCATACAGGGTAGTAATAGATTTCTGGTCAAATTGTCAATATGCTGGTTGTATTAAACAGACAAATGGGGAAGGAACTTGGACACCAGCCAATGGGGCTTAGGGCCACGGCCCTGCCAGCGACCCCTTGCTTAGGGATACTTGATGGTGACTCTGTTTTATGCAGAGATCTCAATTCGTATGTGATTTTGATCATTTTACAAGATCACATGTTAGAAATAATAATTAAAAAAAAGGATTAAAGAATACAAGACTGGTTTTTAGGCAGGCGTTGAGGAATCATATGTAGACTTAATATTGCTTCTTGTACATATGCTATGATTGCATGATTTATTTATAGCTTTCTGATCTATGTGATCGTTGATTCATGATTTTACGAACAATGTTGACCATCCTGGAACTCTGAGATGAGTTAAGATTGTTGAAATATCCACGTACCATGTTGAACTAAAGAGGTTATTCAATATTTTTTCAAACAGGACTACTGATTAGCATCAGAAAAACAGAGTAGCATATTGCTGACTAGAACCAGGAACTTAACTAGTAAATATGGTTTAAAATTTTCACTGTCTGGGTTAGATTTCCTCACACCAGAAGAAGTTTTATTCACCGTTGTCCATGACAATAGTTTGTGTAAATAAAGATGTTGCAGATAAGCTTTGGGGAGATCTTGCAGGAGAAAAGAGGAAAGGTCTCGGTGGAGTTTCTAGAGATTGAATGCTTCCTTGTAACATCTCCAGGACCTTTGTCATTGATGGTCGATCAGATGGATTAGTTTGAATGCACCACAAGCTCATTGTGATCATCTTTCTAACTATTTCTTCGTCTTCTGTTGTGATTCCTTGAAGATTCAAATCTGCTCCTTGTTCGAGGTGCTCATAAGCCCTTAAAGGAAAGTTCACTTCACTAGTCTGAGACCCTCCGATTTGAACAATTTTCTTTTCTCCAACCATTTCAAGCACCATCATGCCATAGCTATAAACATCAGATTTGTAGGAGACCCTTCCAAAGTTTCGACAGAATACCTCTGGAGCAATATATCCGATTGTTCCTCTAGTACTTATCATGGAAAGCATACTCTCCTTTCGCTCGCATAGTTTAGCGAGACCGAAATCAGAAATTTTGGGACAAAAACTGTCATCCAGAAGAATGTTGTGAGGTTTTATGTCAAAGTGTAAAATCCTTGTGCTACAACCTCGATGCAAGTATTCCAGGCCTCTAGCAATCCCAATTGCAATTTCATACAATGTTTTCAGCTCTAGCTGATGGCTTTTGCGTGGAGATACTTGGTAACAAATGAACTTATCTAATGATCCATTGGGCATGAATTCATAGATTAGAGCTCTGATTGAGCCCTCATAACAGAATCCCAGAAATGTCACAATATTGACATGGGAAGTTCTGCTAATGCTAGCCACTTCATTGATGAATTCCTCTCCATCCCCCTTGGATTCCCTCAGGACTTTCACTGCAACAAGACGTCCATCGGGTAGTTTACCTCTATAGACTGTGCCGAACCCCCCTTGGCCTAGTTCATCTTTGAATGACTTGGTTATCTTCTTGATATCTGAATACGAATATCGTTTCGGAGAAAGTTCAGAACTATAGTGCAACATGAATGCCTCAATCCTTTCACTGCGATTCCTTTTCTCTTGATTGAAATTCATGAACATTTCCCTTGACCATGATAATTTCTTGAGCCTGAAGGTAACCACCACCAAACTAGCTGCAATAACTGTTGCTCCAGCCACACCCAAACCTATTTTTACAGAATGGGGAATTAACCTTATTAGAAATATTAAAAGTATTTCATATTCACTTTTCCAAATGGATATCAAAAGGAAATTTTACTGAAATGAGTTTAGGGTAGTACCTATAATTAATTTAAACTTCGAAGTGATGCCATCTAATGACCCTGTAACCACAAAAGAGAAGGAAACAAAAAGCAAAGAAAAAGGAAGGTGAATGAAGGCAAAACAGCAATACTGTTCCATTCCGCAATCATTAAGCTATAAACATTGACTCAATAACTGGTGTATAAATTCCCTGCTCAGAGACCAATCAAATCAGTCTTGACCCAAATCAAGAATTGTTTACAGGAGTCTATAAAGCATGGCTCTAGCAAACTCATAACCAAAGATACCTGTACACTAAAGTAATATATTCTTAGTTCATTGTCATACCTGGGTCGGAATCATCGCCGGTGCTCCACTCAAGACCAAAGCCATTAGCAAGGGCCACAACCAGATTTGAAGAACTTGAATTATGCTCCAAGTACTGAACTACTGAAGCATATGCTGGGACCATAACACTGCGACGACATGATCTCATCAAGGCATCATCACTTGTTGTAGCTGAAAGGTTGCTGCCAATGGTAGACGAAACAGCAAAATAGCCTTTTACATCAGTTCCATTAATGGGACAATTAAACTGACGATTGGACGGGTTTTCCATGGTGGGACAATCATAATAAAGAATTATGTTCCTGTTATTCCAGGCAGAGCGGAAAGGGCTGAGATCCGAAGAGGTGTTGACAAGATGTTGGGGACAAAGGTCACGCAAGTAATCAATTCTTGCAACCGTAAGAGCTCGGAGAGACAAATTGAACTCGAGAATTTGATAAGTTTGTGACATAATTGTAATAATAGCTTTAGTATTATTGTCAGTACAATTTAACTCAAATCCAGGCTGACCACACTTCTCCGGGCTACCTCGTTGCCGGAAAGGATGGCTGATATTCTCAATGGCACCACATCGAAAAGGTTTGCACTCTGCAACTTTGTTAGAGTCATTACTCAAACCAACCGGGGCTTGGATTGACAAAAAGATCGTGACCAGTAGAACAGAAGGGAGAGTTGCTCTAATATTGAGATGATGCATATTTCTTGCTCTAACAAAGAGATGGAGGAGTCCCAAATGACAAATTTTCCCAACTTCTCTTTATCTTGCTAATTGATATGCACCCTCACTTCTATATTTTACTTTTCGGAGCTTCTGTTTGAATCAGTAAATTAAGTCTAGCAGAGATCATGCAAAATCAGATACCCATATATATAAAGTAGCTTTAAAACGCGTAAAACAATTCAAAAATTAGCCTTTGAAATCAAAAAGGCATTGCAAATATTTACTCCCTTTAGTCGCCTTCTGAAACGTGAATAATGTCGCAGACATATAGGGCCATGACTTACCAAAAGACATATAGGGCCGTGAATCATATTGTTACACCGTAAGGCTCAGTTTGTTGGGGCATAAATAAATGAGAACCATGTTTTCAATTTTAATTTGCTTAATTTACACATTGTCCCCTAAACTTTCCAATTTGTTATTTTGCTCCTGAACTTTAATTTGGACATCACCGAAACTTTATTTTGAAGCCCAATTACCCCCTCCGTCGAGACAAATCATGATCCCGCTTACGTAGACATTTCATGTCGGTTGCGTCTGCTAGAAGGAAGTGGAAGCTACTCACTACCGGCAACACACCTTTCCTTCTAAACTTTTAAAATTTTGTCGTTTTACCCCATGTATTTTTATTTTTGGACATTTTATTCCTTGACTTTTTCACGTAGGACCCACATCGTGACAAGGGATTTTGATGTGAATTGTCCATGAAAGCACCTTCATGGTTCATGAAAGGAGGAGGTAATTGGGCTTTAAAATAAAGGGTGATAAATTGTGAAAATTCGACTTAATACATAAAATGACTTTTAAAATTATACGAAATTATCATTTTAACCCTTTAGCTTTTATTTTGAACTTTTTAACCTTCTAACGTTAATTTTTTGAACGATATACCCCTTCATGCTGACGTTGCCTACTCGAATGCGTGAAATATTTATGTGACATGTGAAATTTTCATATTATATCACGTTAACGTTAAGAGTTACATTGTACACAAAATCAAAGTTCAAAGGCTAAAAATCCAAAATAAAAGTTAGATGACTACAATGATCATTTTGTACAAATTTGAGGACTATTTTATGTATTAAACTTGAAAAATTCAAAGGGCAAAGTGTGTATTAAGCCAAATTAATTTATTCTATTTAATGACCATTACTAAATTTAATTTCGTGAACATTAATAGATATAAAATCATAGTAATCTCTTAAAACAAGATTTCTCAATCATTACTTACTACAATCTTCAACCGAGCTTGCAATGTCAAAATAAGCTTATATTATGAGGATGTGGAAGTTTTAGGGGATTGTACAGGAGAAGATGCAAAAGGTCTGGGTGGAATTGGCAATCATTGAAGCCTCCCTTGCAACATTTCCAGCACTTTAGTTATCGATGGTCGATCAGATGGATCAGACTGAATGCACCAAAGGCTCACCATAATCAACTTCCTCGTTATTTCTTCTTCCTCTTCAGCTGTTACTCCATGAAGACTCAAATTCATAGCCTGATCAAGATTCTTATAAATCCATGACGGAAAATAAATATCACTGGTTTTAGACACTCCAACATCGATATTTCTCCTCCCTCCAACCATTTTGAGGAGCATCATTCCATAGCTATAGACATCAGATTTATAAGAAAACTTCTCCAAAGTTTCGACAAAACACTTCGGAAGCAATATATCCAACAGCTCCTCTAGCGCCTGTGATGGAAATAATACTCTCCTTTCTTTCGCATAATTTAGAGAGACCAAAATCAGAGATCTTCGGACAAAAGCTCTTATCCAAAAGGATATTATGAGGTTTTAGACACTCCAACATCGATATCACTGGTTTTAGACACTCCAACATCGATATTTCTCCTCCGTCCAACCATTTCGAGGACCATCATTCCATCGCTATAGACATCAGATTTATAAGAAACTTCTCCAGAGTTCCGACAAAACACTTCCGGAGCAATATATCCAACAGTTCCTCTAGCGCCTGTGATGGAAATAATACCCTCCTTTCTTTCTCGTAATTTAGAGAGACCAAAATCAGAGATCTTCGGACGAAAGTTCTCATCCAAAAGGATGTTATGAGGTTTTATTTCAAAATGCAAGATCCTTCTGCTGCAACCTTGATGCAAGTATTCTAGTCCTCTTGCAATGCAGAGTGCAATGTCATAGAGGGTTTCTCAATTATTATTACATACTACAATTTTCAGTTGAAGTTGCAATGTCAAAATAAGCTTACATTAATTAAGAGGATGTGGAATCACCGGGGGATAGTACAGGAGAAGATGGAAAAGGTCTAGGTGGAATTGGCAATAATTGAAGGCTCCCTCGCAACATTTCCAGCACTTTAGTCATCGACGGTCGATCAGATGGATCCAATTGAATGCACCAAAGGCTCACCAGAATCAACTTCCTTGTTATTTCTTCTTCCTCTTCGGCCGTTATTCCATAAAGACTCAAATTCATAGCCTGATCAAGATGCTTATAAATCCATGACGGAAAATAAATTTCACTGGTTTTAGACACTCCAACATCGATGTTTCTCCTCCCTCCAACCATTTCAAGAAGCATCATTCCATAGCTATAGACATCAGATTTATAAGAAACTTTTCCAAAGTTTCGAGAAAATACTTCGGGAGCAATATATCCAATAGTTCCTCTAGCACCTGCGATGGAAATAATACTCTCCTTCCTTTCGCATAATTGAGAGAGACCAAAATCAGAGATCTTCGGACAAAAGCTCTCATCCAAAAGGATATTATGAGGTTTTATGTCAAAGTGCAAGATCCTTGTGTTGCAACCTTGATGCAAGTATTCTAGTCCTCTTGCAATGCCAAGTGCAATGTCATATAAAGTTTTCCATTCTAGTTGACGGCACTGACTAGTAGATCCTTGATTATAAATGAACTTATCCAATGACCCATGGGCCATGAATTCATACACCAAAGCTCTTTTGGATCTCTCATAACAAAACCCCAATAAAGTCACTATATGGACATGAGAAGTTCTACTAATGCTAGCCACTTCGTTTATAAATTCCTCCCCATTTCCCTTGGACTCACTTAGGACTTTCACAGCTACAAGACGACCGTCAGGCAACTTTCCTTTGAACACACTGCCATATCCTCCTTGACCTAGTTTTTCCTTGAATTTGTTAGTCATGTTCTTGATATCTGAGTATGAATGTAGCTTTGGAGCAAGAGAACCATACTTCTTAAAGAATGCGTCAATACTTGCTTTGTTGTTTATCTTCCGCTGCCTGAGATGCACCGTGTTCCTAGTTGATAATGATTCCGATCTTCTGCGTGAAAGTCTGAGTGAAATACAAATTACCAGAACAATTGTGGGTCCAGCAACCGCCAGTCCTGTTTGTGGAGAATGACAAGGCAGATTAATCACCTAGGAATAGTTAACTTCAATAAGTAACTTCTAATCAGTCTCGAAGATCATGACTATAAGTTTACCTACATTATCTGATTATCTTTAGGTAAAATTAAAGATACAATTTATATAAATAATAAAAAATTTGGCTGAAGCTGAGTTTAGACCAATGAATAAAAAGCCGGATTAGTAATTGAACCGGTTGGTTATCCGGTTCATAGTTATATTGGTCCAATCAATCAAATTGGTTCATTTGACCAATTCAATTAGAATGAAAATTTAATCTTTTTTTTAATTTGATAGAATATGAAATAAATATAATAAAAAGTTGAAAACATTAGTGCATCACATAATATAAATAAATAAATATTACAAATTGGTTTACACTACAATTTTAATTATTATTATGGGAGTATACATTAGAATAAAAAAATTTAAAATTTAAAATTTAAGTTGTAAAATTCAAAGTCAAAATTCCAAATATAATAAGAAAATTAGAGACATTATTCTCTTTAATTTGAGCTTTTTTTGGGCTTGGATTAGTCAATTAAAAATAGCATAAAATAAATTTTTAGCTCAACCGATTTAATTGGTTCAATAGTTCTCGGTTCAAAATTCTCTAAAAGTGATTCAAAGAAAGACAGTTCAGTGATACTTAACGGATCGAAATGATGGTCGATTTCTAGATCAACAAGTTGAACCGATCGATTAGTCTGATATGATTTTTTATTGGTTGGTTTAGACCTTAAAATCATTGTCCAGGTCAATGGACTAGTTGGATAGTCCAACCCATCAAGAGGTCTACTTTAAACAAGGTTTGAGGTTTCGGTGTGTATATATATATATATATATATGGGCTTTCACCTTGTTTTTGGCCTCCCTTTCCTCTGCCAAAACCTTTGGATGGAGAGAGAGAGAGAGAGAAGGCCATAAAGCTTTCTTTTTTTTAATCAAAAGTATTCTTAAACCTTTGACACAAGATTAATCCCTTTTAAGTGAGGTTGACATACTATGAGAATAAAACTTTTCTAACAATAATTTTTTCTATTCATAATACTCGAAATCAAGACTTTACTTAATGGGGATAAGTACTAAACCACTTGAACTAATCAATTGTTAATTAGTATCATAAAGCCTTTTTATTATTAATGAACAAGCATTCTTAATAAATTCAACTCTAAATTTATTCATGTATATACTCAATCGACATTTAATTGGGTCTATTTGACTCAAACCTATCTTTTGAGGTATCCTTTACCGTGTATGTTTGGATTGAGGACTCGGGAGGGAAAAGTAAGGGAAGGAAAGGGGAGCCCTCCCATTATTAATTTGGATTAGTTTTTTTAATTAATTGGATGAAGGAAAAGGAATGACTCATTCTTGACCCTCCAATCGTCACTTTTTTTGGCACCTCGATTTGGGGTGTGAGGAGGAGAGAAAGTTAAAAAATTTACGCAATTTTTTAAAAGATCAAAATATCCTCTAAGATTTTAGTTAATTACAGTCAATTTATCAAATTTTTTATTTGATAGTAAGGTTATATGTATTTCATATTATAATACTCCCTCTGTCCCATTATTTTTGCATATATTTTCTTTTTTGGAAGTCCCAATTTATTTGTCCCTTACCATAAATAAACAACCACTAAACTTTTATTCTCAATTATACCCTTCTTTTTCTTTTATTATTATCACATCATTACACAAAACCCCAAAAACACTTACACACATTAAGTATAACAAAGTAATTCAACATAATTCAACCATTTTTCTTAAACTTTGTAAAAGTCAAACATTACAAAAGTTTTGGGACGGATGGAGTATATCCTTTCCCTTCCTTTCTCTTTCTAAACCAAACAAGTTTTTGTCAAACAACCCTACCTTTCCTTTCCTATGTTAAAATTTAATTAGCCAAACAAGAGTTCAACCCTTCTCTTCCCCTTCCTTCCCTTCCCTTCCATTTTTTAATCCAAACACATAGGTTCACTTATTCTTCCATATATACAGGGACACTCTAGAGAGAGGATTTTGCTTATTGGATTATATGAATAAACTTAGGTTATTCATACTTTTGAAAGTTTGTATTTTGTGTGTATAAAACACTAGCCTGATATTACATTTCTATCACATTGATAAAAGGAAAATGCTAAATGGTGCACCTATGCACCATTTAAGAAGCCAAATATAGAAAAAAAAATTTATAATTAATGCTTCACTTTTTCTCAAATTCAAAAAAAGTTACTGTATTAAATGAAAAGTATTTTCTTAAACTAGAAAGTCAACTAATCTTAAAGGGTGCATGGGTACAGCTATTAACAAAACCGTTAATAAAAATATGTATTACATACCTATGATCGCATTGTAACTCAAAGCGTGGGAACCTGTAACCACAAAAGAGGGGGACAAAAAAAAAGAAGTTAATGTGACTTCCAAATAAATTGAAAAATGATATTACCCTTTATTCTTACCTCTCCATTTTTATTCATCGTGAAATGACACAATTTTGTTACAATTTTTTAAAAAAAATTATTTACAAGTAATCCTAAATTTTAGGACATCTATTATGCAAACCATTTGAGTCTAGACATTTACAAATTTAATGAAAAGAGTTACACATCTTTTAAATAAGTTCAGTCTTATAAATGAAGAAAATATGTTCGAAAAAACTTCTCCTATTTAAGATGCCGGATTAGTTAATAAGGTACTCCAATGTGATACTGAATACAAGAGAGTTTATTAAAAAAAAAGAAAAGACATTTATCAAGTATTTTCAGACAAGGTCATAACTCCCCTATTTGGTTAACCAAAGCAATTTTAGGACATTTCAACGTACAAACTCGTGTATTTACTCCGTTTGAAAAATGATTTACAGCATATCTATAGATATTGACAAAGGAAGATGCTGCTAATTAGTAATTCCTCTTTCCCCGGTACGGTTGCTTTTGCACTACTTTTTTTTTTTTTTTGAAAAGAATGCTTTTGCACTACTAATCTATCATTTCCAAACTAAAACTTCAGAAATGATCAAAGAGAAGCGGCCAAAAAAGACTTGGGTTTTTCTCTGAAAGCAATGTCAAGATCGACATAGTGCTATGCCCCCACAAGAGAAGAGAGCGTGTGATATGCCTAACAAATAAGAATCGTTCAAGTACTACACAGTCTAATTAAAAAGACAAGGCATTGAACCCTTACTACCTTGGGTTGGCGTCGACGTTGGAGATGGAGCAGCCGGTGACGGTAGAGGAATTGCAGTTTGATCATAAAATGGGCCATTCTCAACTCTTAAGACGCAGTTCGGTCTAAGAACTCTGCACCCTATCCTTCCAGCGCAGCACTCTCGAAGCTCTGACATGGAAAAATTTAAACAAGTAGTGCAATTTTTCTCATTCAAATCAGGAGTACACTGCACCATGCCGTTAACCGTAGAGGTAATAAACGTTCTAGTATCGGCTGCATACTTGCGAAGAGGGCCCCCAGCTGCAGCTTCGCTGCTCAGGTTATTCAGCAGGTCACCTAATAACTCATTGAAATCATCAACGTAGGGTGCATCTCTGGTGTTGTATACGCAAGTGCGAGGACCGCTGTCCAGTTGTCCAAAGATGACTCGGTTGGCGTATCGCACCATGCAAAATTGAGACCATGCGGCCACCTCCTTGCCCCAGGGACACTGCTTTATGAGCTCGCTTGTGGTGTAGTTGAGGCAACGGCTGCATTGATCTGGGCTTCTGTCCCCCGTGCAAAGAGCGGTCGCAAAAACTTTATCACGGCCTGCACCAGCTGACAGATTGTGGAACCCGTATTTGAATTCCGTAACGGAGGAAAGTTGAGAGACGATGCGGTTGAGGTTGGCCCGGTAATTACTGCTTGCGGTGAAGTTGCCTTTATTCTCCTCTGCGTATCGACACTCAAAATAAGGATCAAGAGCTGAACGGGTGAGAGTAGGAAGGAATAGAAGAAGTGAACAAGAAAAGATTATTAGGAGTCTTGAAGATCCCATTATTGCCATGGTGTCTCCACAGCTTTTGGTATAGGAATCTTTGATAGAGGATATAGTTGTGCTGTGCAGTATAAATTTTGCCCCATTGCGCCTACGGCCTCCGCCAGTGCCAGTAGGCAAAAGCAGTCACTCACTATCACTGCTTCTCTCTTTTGTTTCAATTAGTGGACTGACTCCATAAACTGCTCTTTTCCAAGGACTAAGATGCACCAGACAAATTTAACGGACTCAAAAAGATCCTCTGCCCTTTCTCCATGCCAGCCCTCAAATTTAAGCCACGTCATGTCTAAATGTTTTATATCATGTCGTTTTGCTCCTTGTTTGTCCTTAACCCAATTTTTACTCATAGAAAAGTTTTACCAAGAAACAGAGATAGATGTTGATGATAACTGCGGCGGCACTGAGATCGGTAGACTCAAAACAAAATTATTACTAACCCTTTGCTTTCAATCTTTTTACTTCCAGTGGATCTTGAAAATCTGTTCAAAACAATTGATTTCATGATCCCAAATTGACGAAGTTTATTTTAACTATTTTTCTATTCCTTTTTCTGGCTTTAAAGAGGGAAGGAAATTAGTTAGAGATCTGTTATTATTGCACCACCTTATCCGACCATCACTAAAGGAGAAAAATCAAAATATGAGATGGTATATAGGTAGATTAATTCCCTCCCGTCCGTTTCCAATTCTGTAAATTGTAATCCTGTTGTTTTTGTTCTTTTCTCTTATTCAAGTTTACATCATGATAATGTGAAAAATCATGAAGCCCGTTTTGCTGCCTAAAAAAGGAGAGGGTCCCAAATGGACACGTAAAAGTAAACTAATACTACTTTTATTTTTACTCTTTTACCTTATACATTTATCAACAAAAATTTTATCACTTTGTACCCAAATAAATAATCTGAAATTTACATGATAAATGGAGTTTTTTAATAATAAAAGAGTGAAATTTTTATATTTCACCTCTTAATATTAATTTGCACATGATAAATGGACGCGAATATTAATTTTATATACTTAATTACCTCAAGGCTCAAGGCTCAAGGCTCTGAAATTTTGTTTCTAGCTAGAAACCTCAAGGCTGTTCTCACCAACTTTGATCCAATTAAAGACCCAAAATTTTATTGAATTAAGTATCCATGGAGCAATTTTCGCTGAGTTTCTAAGTTCTAACCCAATTAGTTGAAATCGTTTGATGATACTTTGGTGTCAAAAAGAGCTGTTCCAAAAAGTACCTTAAAAAAAGAGAGAAAAGATTGTTTCTAAGCTTGCAAAAAGGACCTGACGATGAAAAGTAAGGATGGATGGAGATATAAATAAGTGACGGCACCAATTACTGTCACATGTCCCCCACGAGTCAATAACTTGGTTGGGCGAAGATGTCAAATCATGGTTTTTTTTCTCGGTCTTTTAGATTGTTAACTAATTTGTGTGATTGTGAGGGAAAATATCACTTATTTATAATATATATTTATAATCTATAATATATATAAAAAATATAAATATTTTAAAATTTTTAAATGATTTAAAATATTTTTTTTATTTTTATATATTTTAAAAATATCATTCGTATTGTTGAGTCAAATTAAAACGATTCATTTATTTTTTATTAAATATTTTTTATATATTTATTAAATGATAATACTAATTAATAATTTATTTTCATCATAATTAATTTATTATTTTATATTTATATTTATTAGCTTACTTTATATAGTTTAATTATTGTCCACTTTAATACAATTTATTTTTTAAAATTTTTAATTTTGTGTTATTATTTATAACGCGTTATATCACGTGTAACGCATATAACAAGATGACTCGTTAAATATAAATGATGTAAAATTTTCGCAACTATTACTCCGTCAAGACAAATTGATAAAAGCCGGATCATTTTCCCCTATTGCCTATAATTAAACACTAGGGAAAGTATAGAATTCACTAGTTTTATTTTAGACACTCCGACGTGGACATATTTTTCCTTCCTCCAACCGGTTGTGTTCACAAATTTATTAGTACTAATAATTTGATGTCATGGAAGAACTGAAGAAGCCGAGGGCACCGAGGGGAAAACGAGAAAGGCTTTGGGTTATGCAATGAGGGCTTCCTTCTAGCATCTCTATCACTTTATTTATGGATGGTCCAGAGGGATTAATTTGGTTTAGCTTGGATGCACCACAAACCCAGTAGAATCATATTTTCCCCGTTAATTCTCTGTCTCTTCAGTCATATTTCCTGAGGTCTAACATCAATTCCGTGCTCAAGATCCTTGTATTGTATATATCCCATTTGGAAAATATATTTCAATAGTGTTAGAAGCTGCAGCGCCATGGTTATCCCCTGCCTTACGGCGAATCATAATAAAGAATTATATATGTTCCTTTTATTCCTTGCAAAGTGCTGTGAGATCCCAAGAGGTGTTCACAAGATGTTGGGGACAAAGGTCACCCAACTAATCTCTTCTCGCAAGTTTGGAGAGACATATTGGACTCGCGAATTTGGTAAGTTTGTGACATGGTTGTAATAATAGGTTTAACATCGTCTGAATACTCAAATTGACCATCAAATTATATCAAAAAAGAAAAATTGACCCATAAACTTTTATTTGGGACAATCAACTCTTTAAATTATTATTTTTGGACAATTAACCCTCCAAAAGATTATATTGTATGGAATCTCAAGCATTATATTGTCTCAAAATAATAGTTTTGAGGGGGTTAATTATCCTAAAATAATAGTTTGAGAGGTTAATTGTCCAAAATAAGAGTTTAGGGACCAATATATCTAAAAATGTATAATTTAAGGGCTAATTTATGTTGGGGCCTACAGCAATAACAACAACGGAAGCAGAAACTGATAATACCCACAGACAACCAACCAACAGCGAAACTCAAACCAATGATCAATAGCAGTCAAAATAATCAACTATCCAAGCCAACCAACTAGACAGAAATCACAAACAATAATCCAAGCAATAATAAGAAAATAAAAACACCAAGATTTACGTGGAAAACCCTCCAATGTGAAGGGAAAAACCACAGGGCAAAACTGGATAAAAATCCACTATGAGAAATAAGCAACTTACAAAAGTTTATCACACTTAAGCTTTTTGCCCAAAGCTTAAGAACCAACAAATTGGAATCAAATACAAAGATCTACCTCTTTGAGAATCTACAAATCCTCCTCAGAGAAAAACCAATTTGTTGCTTGCTTATCGCTCTCCCTTACTCTCTCTGTGGAGAAAGAAAACCACAAAGTCTTCTAACTTTGCAACACCATAACACAGCACTACTTCCCCTTGCAACTTCCGGCCTTCACCTTGCAAGAGACCAAGAGAAACTTTCTGCCTTTCCCTTTTTTTTGTTTTTGTGCGCCGCTCAACAAAAAATATGCCAATCCAACTTTTGGCTAACCTTTTGTTTTATAAAGAAAAATTGTCATGGGGTTGGACCCATATAACAAAATAGTCATAGGGTTGGACCCCATAACAATCTCCCCCTCCAACCCCATTAGGAAGAGATCAACCACACAACCTGTTCACTTGAAGTTCACCTTGGCCAAGGCTTCCATACCGGCCAAGTTACTGCACAACTCAAGCTTCTATCTGGGAACCACTTTAGTCAACATGTTCGCAACATTCTCATTAGTGTGAATCTTCTTCAACTGCATCTTTCGATCATCAATTGCCATACGCAACCAATGGTACCGAACATCAATGTGCTTGGTCTTTGCATGGTACATAGTGTTCTTGCTTAAATCCATAGCACTCTGACTATCACAAAACACCATATACTCCTTCTGACTCAACCCCAATTCATAAAGAAATTCTTTCATCCAAAGCATTTCTTTGCATGCTTCAGTTGCTGCAATATATTCAGCCTCTGTTGTAGACAAGGCAACACACTTCTGCAGTTTAGACTGCCAAGAAACAGCTCCCCCTGTAAAAGTAAATATGTACCCTGAAGTAGATTTTCTACCATCAATATCACCTGCCATGTTTGCATCAGTGAACCCTTCCAGAACTGGCTGTGAAGTCCCAAAACCCAAACACATCTTTGAAGTACCCCTCAAGTATCTGAAGATCCACTTTACTGCTTCCCAATGAACCTTTCCTAGATTGGAAAGAAATCTGCTCACTACACCAACTGCATGAGCTATATCAGGTCGTGTGCAAACCATGAGATACATCAATGACCCAACTGCGAAGGAGTAAGGAATAACTGACATCTCATGCTTCTCTTGTTCAGTCACCAGACAAAATTTCTTAGTCAACTTGAAATGATTAGCAAGTGGTGTGCTAACTGATTTAGCATGCTCCATGTTGAACCTTTTTAGCACACGTTCAACATACTTCTTCTGTGATAACCACAGCTTTCCAGCTTTCCTGTCTCGGATAATAGTCATACCCAAAATCTGCTTTGCTGGACCTAAATCCTTCATATCAAAGGACCTAGACAAATCATTTTTCAACCTGCGAATCATCTCAACATCTCGTCCAACAATCAACATATCATCAACATACAACAAGAGAATAATGAAGTCATCACCAAATGATTTAAAATAAACACAAGGATCTGCCGCAGTTCTCTTAAAGAAATGACTCACCATAAAGGAATCAAACTTCTTGTACCACTGCCTTGGAGCTTGTTTCAAACCATACAAGCTCTTCTTCAACTTGCAAACCATGTGTTCTTTCCCCTTAACTTCAAATCCCTCCGGTTGGTCCATGTAGATCTCTTCTTGCAAATCACCATGCAAGAATGCAGTCTTGACATCAAGTTGCTCAACCTCAAGATGCAAGCTAGCTACTAAACCAAGTACAACCCGAATGGAACTCATCTTCACCACTGGTGAGAAAATCTCATCAAAATCGATGCCTGGCTTCTGTGCAAAGCCTTTTACCACCAAACGAGCTTTGTACCTCACTAGCTTGTTACCATCTCGCTTCAACTTGAACACCCACTTGTTCTTAAGTGGTCTTTTACCTTTTGGAAGCTCCACTAACTCATAAGTGTTGTTTTTCTGCAAAGAATTCATCTCTTCTTGCATTGCTTCCAACCAATACTGCTTATCTGAAGCAGACTGCACATCTTGGTAGCTTTCCGGCTCCCCCTCTTCAGTAAGCAAAATATACTCAGAACTAGAGTACCTGGTGGATGGTTTATGCTCTCTGACTGATCTACGAAGTTGAGGCTCTGTGTTCTCAGGCAGAGATGGCTGCTCCCCCCGCTCAATATCCATTGCATCTGGCTGTGCAATGTCATCACCACCATCCAACTCATCATTAACTGTAGCTGGCTCATTTGTACCAAGTTCTGTCCTTTGTTCATTTACACCACCTGTGGCTCTCCTTGGTGGAACTGTTGTCAAATCATCATTATCAACAACTCAAGAAGTCTTTTCTTTCTTCTCAAAATCTGCTATGGTCTCATGCTCATGAAAGACAACATCCCTGCTTCTGATAATCTTTTTCTTCTCTGGATCCCACAATCTAAAACCAAACTCCTCACCACCATAGCCAACAAAGATACAAGGAGTGGCTTTACTGTCAAGTTTTGACCTCTGTTCCTTAGGCACGTGCATGAAAGCCTTGCACCCAAATACCTTCAAGTGTGAATACGAAGGTTCTTTCCCTGACCATACTTTCTCTGGTATGTCAAAGCCTAAAGGAACTGATGGAGACCTGTTCAGTAGGTACCTAGCCATCTTCACTGCTTCACCCCAAAATGCCTTAGGCAATTTAGCTGTCCTTAGCATACATTGGACTCGTTCCATAATGGTGCGATTCATCCTTTCAGCTACACCATTATGCTGGGGTGTTCCAGGTTCTGTCAACTCATGCCTAATCCCATGCTTTGAACAGTATGCATCAAAGTCATTGGACGTGTATTCTCCTCCATTATCTGTTCGAATACACTTCAAGGGCAAACTTGTCTCCCTTTCCACCATTGCATGAAATTTTTGAAAAACCTGTAGTACTTGGCTTTTGTATCTCAAACAAAACACCCAAGTTTTCCATGAAGCATCATCAATAAAAGTAACAAAATATCTATTGCCACCTAATGACTCCACCTCCATGGGACCACATACATCAGAATGTATCAATTCTAATCTATTTTCTTTCCTTTTAGCAGGTATACGGAAAGAAACTCTACGATGCTTACCAAATAAACAATGATCACATGAGTTTAGAGAAATACCTTTATCTTTGGCCGAGGGAACAGAAATGAAAGACTGTTTCGCCAAAAGCTGTAACCCTTTCTCACTCATGTGTGCCAGCCTATTATGCCACAAGTTTGGTAAAGCATCATCCTCCACTGCATTAACATTGTTTCCACAATGTTTCAACCAAGTCTTGTACATAGTGCAACACAGTTTTCCCTTTGCTACTAGTACAGACCCACTGAGAAGCTTCCATTGCCCATCCTTTTGCCGACTGTCATAACCTTCCTTATCGAAGACATTAACTGCAAGCAAGTTCATCCTCAAATCTGGAATGTGTCTCACATCCTTCAAAGTCAATGTACAACCAGTACTAGTCTGAACCACAATGTCTCCAATTCCCACAATCTGTTACACACTCTTGTTTCCCATTTTGGTTTCGCCAAAATCACCTGATTGATAAGTTGTAAACAACTCTCTCTTCGGAACACAATGATATGCCGCACCAGTATCAACAATCCATTCAACAGATAGATCACCCACATGGTTACAATCACCATGTCCACAAATTAAAGACACTGTCTCTTCATCAGAAACTACGGCTGTCGCATTACTCTCATCTGAGTCTTTCTTACCTTTTCCATCTTTCTGCTCTTGCTTCAAGATCTTGCAGTTCCGCTTGAAGTGACCAACTTTCCCACAGTAATAACACTTCACTCCGTCTTTGGACTTAGAGCGATTCTTGGACTTACTGCGACCCTTGGAGTCTTGGCCTTTATTCTTGGATCTTCCCCTATTCTCTGTAACAAGTGCTTGATTAGACCCAGATTCCATGTTGCTTCGTCTTGCTTCTTCATTTAACAAACTATCCTTTACCATCTGCATCGTCACCTTGTTATCCGGTGCAGAATTAATCACAGTCACAACTAATGTATCCCAACTGTCCGGTAAAGAACCCAGAAGAAACAAAGCATTCACCTCATCACCAAGATTAATCTCTAAAGTAGTAAGCTGATTTAACAAATCTTGAAAGTCACTCAAGTGCTTGGAAATGGATCGTCCCTCCTTATACTTCAGATTAGTAAGCTTTCTAACTGCAAAAGCTTTGTTCATGGCAATCTTCCTCTCATACAATGCAGCTAATTTTCCCCAAGCATCATTGGCACTTTTCTCTTGTGCTACATGGTGAAAAACACTGATGTCAACCCATTTTCTTATCATGCCTAATGCCTTTCTGTCTAACTTTTTCCAATCAGTCTCTGACATATCTTTTGGCTTGGCCACATCACCTAGTACCGGATCAAACAAATCCTTACAGTACAAATGATCCTCCATCATTGGCTTCCAAATTGAATAATTTGTAGCTGTTAGTTTAATCATGGAACCTGTATCGCCTTCCATGACTGCAGTAACCAAAAGCTCTGATACCAGTTGTTGGGGCCTACAGCAATAACAACAACGGAAGCAGAAACTGATAATACCCACAGACAACCAACCAACAGCGAAACTCAAACCAATGATCAATAGCAGTCAAAATAATCAACTATCCAAGCCAACCAACTAGACAGAAATCACAAATAATAATCCAAGCAATAATAAGAAAATAAAAACACCAAGATTTACGTGGAAAACCCTCCAATGTGAAGGGAAAAACCACGGGGCAAAACTGGATAAAAATCCACTATGAGAAATAAGCAACTTACAAAAGTTTATCACACTTAAGCTTTTTGCCCAAAGCTTAAGAACCAACAAATTGGAATCAAATACAAAGATCTACCTCTTTGAGAATCTACAAATCTTCCTCAGAGAAAAACCAATTTGTTGCTTGCTTATCGCTCTCCCTTACTTTCTCTGTGGAAAAAGAAAACCACAAAGTCTTCTAACTTTGCAACACCATAACACAGCACTACTTCCCCTTGCAACTTCCGGCCTTCACCTTGCAAGAGACCAAGAGAAACTTTCTGCCTTTCCCTTTTTTTTGTTTTTGTGCGCCGCTCAACAAAAAATATGCCAATCCAACTTTTGGCTAACCTTTTGTTTTATAAAGAAAAATTGTCATGGGGTTGGACCCATATAACAAAATAGTCATAGGGTTGGACCCCATAACAATTTAAGTATTCAACCGTCTAATATTTTTTTTTTTGAAGAATTAATTCAGCCGTTTAATATCATTGTCACAATTTAACTCAAATCCAGGGCAGGCCACAATTTTCCGGGCTACCTCGTCCCCAGAAAGAATAGCGGATATTTTCAATGACACC
Source organism: Microcos paniculata (assembly GCA_030664755.1). Lineage (NCBI taxonomy): Eukaryota > Viridiplantae > Streptophyta > Magnoliopsida > Malvales > Malvaceae > Microcos > Microcos paniculata. The sequence continues at coordinate 12,147,252 of CP131462.1, forward strand.
GCATTGAAAAGATTTGCACTCTGCAACTTTGTTATAGTCATTACTCAAACATGCCAGGGCCTGGATGGGCAAAAAGATCGTGACGAGTACAAAAGGGAGAGCTGCTGTAATATTGAGATGATGCACGTTTCTAGCTCTAACAAAGAGATGAAGGACGCCCTAAATAACAAATTTTCCTAACTTCTCTTAAATTTACAAGTTGATATATGCAACCCCAGCTGAATCAAATGCTGGAACCATAACTGCTACGACATGATCTCATCAAGGCAGCATCACTTCTTTTAGCTGCAAGGTTGCTGCTAATGGTAGACGACATAGTGAAATAGCGTTTTACATCAGTTCCATTAATGGTACAATTAAACTGACGATTAGACAGGTTATCCATGGTGGGACAACCATAATAAAGAATTACGTTGCTGTTATTCCGAGCAGACTGGAAAGGGCTGAGATCCGAAGAGGTGTTCACAAGATATTGGGAACAAATGTCACCCAAATAATCAGTTCTTGCAACAGTGAGAGCTCGGTGAGACATATTATACTCGCGAATTTGGTAAGTTTGAGACATAATTGTAATAATAGCTTTAGTATTATTGTCACAATTTAACTCAAATCCAGGCTGACCACGCTTCTCCGGGCTACCTCGTCACCAGAAAGGATAGCTGATATTCTCAAAGGCACCGCATTGAAAAGGTTTGCACCCTGCAACTTTGTTAAGAGTCATTACTCAAACGTACCCGGGCCTGGATTGAACAAAAGATCGTGACCAGTAGAACAGAAGCTAGCTAGGGGGAGTTGGTCTAATGTTGAGATGATGCATATTTCTTGCTCTGACAAAGAGATAAATTTTCCCAACTTCTCTTAATCTTGCTAGTTTATATGCACCCTTATTTCTATATTTTGTTTTTCGAAGCCCAAAATTAAGTCTAGCAGAAAGAAGAAAGTTTTCGGTGGAGGATCATGCAAAATCAGGTTCATATACATAAAGTAGTTTTAAACCGCGTAAAACAATTGAAAAATTAGCCTTTGAAATCAAAAAGCATTGCAATTATTTTCTCCCTTTGGTCGCCTTCTGAAATGTGAATAATGTTGCAGACATATAGGGCGGTGAATCATATTGTTATAATGTTGAAAAAATAGTGAGAAGTAATCCCACATGAAAGAGCACTGATATAAAATATAAAGGCCTAAGCCGCAGAGAATAGGCCCACTTGTGTGCTCAATACCTATATTGCAGTCTCTCCAGTGTTTTTCTTGGACCTAAGCCCATCTAATAACCCAGAAAATACCCAACATATTCCTTAAGGCTCTCTTCGTTGGGCCATAAATAAATGAGAACCATGTTTTCAATTTTAATTATACAAATTATCCCTTAACTTTTCACAATTTGTTACTTTAATTTGCTTCTGAACCTTAATTTGGGACATTTTACCCTTGAGCTTGAACTTACCCTTTCTGTTGGTGGAAACCGTGAACATGCTTTTGTGGATAGTCCACGTTGGATGCCCCTGCCACATGGAAACGGGAACCACTCGTTGTCAGCAACACACTTTGCCTCTTGTTTTAAAATTCTACTATTTTGCCCTATATATTTTTATTTTTAGACATTTTGCTCCTTGATTTTTCACATAAGTCCCACATCATGGCGCAAGGGAATTTGACATGGAATGTCTGCGAAAGCGGTTTCACGGTTTCCGTCTACAGAGAAGGTAACTAGGCTTAGAAATAAAAGTTTAAGGGGTAAGATATCCCACATAAAAGTTTTTGGGGTAAAACAACAAATTATGAAAAGTTTAATGGGGAAAGTGTGTATTGAGCCAATTTTAATTATTCTATTTAATGAGCTTTTCTAAATTTAATTTTGTGAACATAAATAAATAGATGTAAAATCATAGTAATCTCTTAAAACAAGATTTTTCAACCATTACTTACTACAACCTTCAACCGAACTTGCAAAGTCAAAATAAGCTTATATATTATGAGGATGTGGAAGTTTTAGGGGATCGTACAGGAGAAGATACAAAAGGTCTGGGTGGAATTGGCAATGATTGAAGGCTCCCTTGCAACATTTCCAGCACTTTAGTCATTGACGGTCGATCAGATGGATCAGACTGAATGCACCAAAGGCTCACCATAATCAACTTCCTCGTTATTTCTTCTTCCTCTTCAGCTATTACTCCATGAAGACTCGAATTCAAAGCCTGATCAAGATTCTTATAAATCCATGACGGAAAATAAATTTCACTGGTTTTAGACACTCCAACATCGATGTTTCTCCTCCCCCCAACCATTTCAAGGACCATCATTCCATAGCTATAGACATCAGATTTATAAGAAACTTGTCCAAAGTTTCGAGAAAATACTTCGGGAGCAATATATCCAACTGTTCCTCGAGCGCCTGTGATGGAAATAATACTCTCCTTTCTTTCGCATAATTTAGAGAGACCAAAATCAGAGATCTTCGGACAAAAGCTCTCATCCAAAAGGATATTATGAGGTTTTATGTCAAAGTGCAAGATCCTTGTGTTGCAACCTTGATGCAAGTATTCTAGTCCTCTAGCAATGCAGAGTGCAATGTCATACAGGGTTTCCCACCCAAGTTGACGGCTTTGATGAAGTAATCCTTGATTATAAATGAACTTATCCAATGATCCATTGGCCATGAATTCATACACCAAAGCTCTTTTTGATCTCTCATAACAAAACCCCAGCAACGCCACTATATTGACATGAGAAGTTTTACTAATGCTAGCCACTTCATTCATAAATTCGTCCCCATTTCCCCTGGACTCACTTAGGATTTTCACCGCTACAAGACGACCGTCAGGCAACTTTCCTTTGAATACAGTGCCATATCCTCCTTGACCTAGTTTTTCCTTGAATTTGTTCGTCATTTTCTTGATATTGGAATATGAATATAGCTTTGGAGCAAGAGATCCGTGCTTCTTAAAGAATGTGTCAATACTTGCTTTATTGTGTATCTTCCACTGCCTGAGATGCACCGGGTTCCTATTTGATAATGATTCGGATCTTCTGCGTGAAAGTCTGAGAGAAACACAAATTACTAGAACAATTGTGGGTCCAGCAACCGCCAGTCCTGTTTGAAGAGAAATTTAATGAGACAAGGCAAGTTAATTAGCTAGAAATAATTAAGGTCTAATCATATGAATAAATTTAATTAGGTTATTCACACTTTTGAAAGTCGTGTTTTGTGTGTATAAAATATTAGCCTAATAATATATATACTTTTTTTTTATCAGATTAATAAAAATGTACATTACGTACCTATGATCGCATTGTAACTCAAAACGTGGGAACCTATACCACAAAAGAAAGAAAGAGAGAAAAATTATATTAATGATTTCCAAATAAATTGAAAAAAAAAAGATATTACCCTTTATTTTTGTGTATCCATTTTTGTTAATCATGAGACATGACATAAGACATGACACAATTTAGTTTTTACAAGTTTAAAAAAAACGATTTACTAGGTAAGTAATTAGTAAATTTTACTTATTTATTGTGTAAACCTTTTTTAGTAGAGTTTTGCTATATGATTCATATAAAATTATGCTTTTAATTTGTCTGATGTGATTTTTCATCAACTGGTCCTAGTTATTTATTTTTATTCTAAAACTCTATTACTATAATTTTTAAAAAGATGAAATTTATATTGTAAATAAGATAACTTATTAAATGTGAGGCTAAATTTTTATATGATACATATTAAAATTAGACAAATAAGAAAAAGACACATCAAATGAGCTATAAGCATGATAGTTTTAAACGGATTAAGAAGTATCTTTCTTGATACTTCTTTTAGGTATAGATATTTACTCTGGTATTTGGTTAATCAAAGCGATTTTAGGACATTTCAACGTACATGCTCCGGTATTTGGAAAAAATGATATGTTTAGATATATACTTATGAACGAATATGCTGCTACTAATTCATCTTTCCCCAGTGAGGTCGCTATTGCACAACAAATCTATTATTTTCAGACTAGAAAAAATCAAAGAGAAGCGGTCAAAAACACATGGCTTCTTCTCTGGACCTAACCAAAGCAATGCCAAGGGGTCGACATCATAGTTATCAGGAGGTCGACATCATAGTTATCCGAATCGGACCGGATCATTGGTCCAACCGGTTGAACGGGTGAATCAATCATGGGTCGGTTCAGTTTTGTATTTAGACCAAAAATGCAATTGAACCTATCAAACCCAGTTAAATCCCCAGTTAAATCGGCGATTTTTTCATCAAATTGATATTAAATCGAATGGTTGAACCAATGGTTGGACCAATTTCACTAAATTTACAAAATTAATGTAATTATTGAGAACTGAACCTTAGACCTAATAGAGATTAATTAACACTCTCTAACTACTAAGCCAAATGATTTATTCATGTCAATGTATTAAATATTTATATTTTTAACTAAATAATTATTTATTTTATGTATAAAAGATAATATATAAATATAAATTAAACTAGCAAATGACCTATTGACCCGACGGTTAAACCATTGACCCGATGATTCAGTACTTTCACCGGTTCATTCATCGATTCGGTTCTGATGACTATGGTCGGCATAGTGCCATGCCCCACAAGAAAGGAGCATCTGATATGACTAGGTAATATTAGAATCGTTCAAGTACTACACAGTTCTAACAAGATAAGGCATTGAACCCTTACTATCTTGGGTTGGTGTCGACGTTGGAGATGGAGCAGCCGGTGACGATGGAGGAATTGCAGTTTGATTATAAAGTGGGCCATTCTCAACTCTTAATATGCAGTTCGGTCTAAGAACTCTGCATCCTATCCTTCCACCGCAGCACTTTTGAAACTCTGACATGGCAAAATTTAAACAAGTACTGCAATTTTTCTTATTCAAATCAGGAGTACACTGCACCATACCGTTAACCGTAGATGTAATAAACGTTTTATTATCGGCTGCGTACTTGCGAAGAGGACCCCCTTTTGCTGCATACTTGCGAAGAGGGCCCCCAGCTGCAGCTTCGCTGCTCAGGTTACTCAGCAGGTCACCTAACAACTCACTGAAATCATCAACGTAGGGTGCATCTCTGGTGTTGTATACGCAAGAGCGCGGATTGCTGTCCAGTTGTCCAAAGATGTCTCGGTTGGCGTATCGCACCATGCAAAATTGAGACCATGCGGCCACCTCCTTGCCCCATGGACACTGCTTAATGAGCTCGGTTGCAGTGTAGTTGAGGCAACGGCCGCATTGATCTGGGCTTCCGACGTCCCCCGTGCAAAGAGCGGTTGCAAAAACTTTATCACGGCCTTTTCCAGCTGACAGATTGTGGAACCCGTAATTGAAATCCGTAAGAGAGGAAAGTTGAGAGACGATGCGCTTGAGGTTGGCCCGGTAAGTGCTGTTTGCAGTGAAGTTGCCTTTATTCTCCTCCGCGTATTGACACTCAAAATAAGGATCAACAGCTGAACGGGTGAGAGTAGGAAGGAATAGAAGAAGTGAAGAAGAAAAGATTATTAGGAGTCTTGAAGATCCCATTATTGCACAACTTTTGGTATAGAAAACTTTGATAGAGGATATAATTGTGCTGTGGAGTATATAAATTTTGCCCCATTGCGCCTACGGCGCCTATGACAGTGCCAGTAGGCGTAGCAGTCACTAACGGTCTAACACTGGTTCTCTCTTTTGTTTCTATTAGTGGACTGGCTCCATAAATTCCGCTATTTCCCATGGACTAAGATGAAGCTGACGAATTTGACGAACACAAAGATCCTCTACCCTTTCTCCATGCCAGCCCTCAAATTTAAGCCACGTCATGTCTAAATGTTATATATCATGCTGTTTTGCTCCTTGTTTGTCCTTAACCCAATTTTTACTCATAGAAAAGTTTATCAAGAAACAGAGATAGATGTTGATGATAATTGCGGCATTACAAAAAACAATTTTGTAACGCAAAACAAAATTATTACTAACTCTTTTCTTTCAATCTTTTTACTTCCAATGGATCTTGAACATCTGTTCAAAAAAAAATTGATCTCACCCAAAGTGACGAATTTTCTTTTAACTATTTTTATTCCATTTTCTGGCTTTAAAGATGGAAGGAAATTAGTGACAGAGCCGTTATTGCACCACCATATCCGACCATGACAAGAGAGAATCGAAATAGGAGATGGTATATTGGTGGATTGATTCCCTCTTGTTTCCAATTTTGTTAAGTGTAATACTGTTAGTCGTTGTTTACCAAAAAAAAAAAACTGTTAGTCGTTGCTTTTGTTCCTTTCTCTTATTCAAGTTCAATTACATGGTAATGTGAAAAATCAAACCATCATGAAGCCCGTTTTTTGCTTTGCCCAAAAAAGGAGAGGATTTTTGGGTCTGAATTGGAAACGTAAAGTTAAATTAAACTAAGACTAATACTATTACATATATACAGACACACACACACACACCTCTAAGGAGAATTATTAGTAAGTGCAATGATGGGCTGAATTTGTCCCATAAGTGTAAGGAGTTTACATAATTCCTCTCAAGTGTAATGAAATCTTTTATTTTTACTCTTTTACCTTATACATTTATTAACAAAGATTTTATCACTTTGTACCCAAATAAATAATCTGAAATTTACACAATAAATAGATTTTTTTAATAAAAGAGCGAAATTTTTATACTTCACCTCATAATAATTATTAATTTGCACATGATAAATGGACTTAAAAATTAATTGTATATACTTACCTACCTCAAGGCTCAAGGCTCTGAAATTTTGTTTCTAGCTGAGATACCTCAAGGCTACACCTATTAGATTTTTAACTAATTTGTGGGACTGTGGGGGGAACAAATCACTCATTTTAGATATAGAGTGATATAAAATTTTCCTAGCTATTACTCCGTCAAGACAGAAATTCAAAATAAGCTTGATATTTTTGGCGATTGCCTATAACTGTACATTAGGGAATATATAGTTCACTAGTTTTGGACATTCCAACAACGACATTTTTCTCTTCCTCAAACCGCTTTTCCTTACAAATTTATTAGTGCTACTCATAATTTGATGCCATGGAAGAAGCCAAGGGTACCAAAGGGGAAAACAAGAAAGGCTTTGGGGGTATGCAAGGAAGGCTTCCTTCTAGCATCTCTATCACTTTATTTATGGATGGTCGAGCAGAGGGATTAATTTAGTTTGGATGCACCGCAAACCCACTAGAATCATTTTCCTCGTTAATTCTGTCTCTCTTGTCATATATTCCTGAGGTCCGACATCAATTCCTTGTTCAGGATCCTTGTATTGTATATATCCCACGTGGAAAATATATTATATTTCATTAGTGTTAGTTAGAAGCAGCAGCGCCGTGGTTTTCTGCTGCCAACGTGGAATCGTAATTGTTTGTACCTTAATTTGTAAAATTGGGCTAATGGGTCTAAGAAGGAATCAATGGACCAATGGATTGAAGAGGAGGCAATATGACTTTTGGCTTGAAGGAAAACATTCGAGGGAGATCGGCCTGGCGACAAGAATCAGTAGGTTTTAATTGGGAATTAATAACCACGATAATCATGAAAGAAGAAGAGCGCGTGAATGATCAGCCAAGAAATTCGCCTCGTGTTTTAATAGGAGATATTCGAAATTCAAGACAGCATGATTCCAGGACCGAAATATCAGCTCAGAAATGGCTACAAAAGGAGAGGACTCGAAGCAATAGAGGCATCAACACTTCTTCAGACAAACCAGATTGCACTCTGCTCAAACTTGCTCCGATTTCTTCTCTTTTCTCTGTTAATCAGAGACCCTTTTCAAGATCTGTTTAGTCCAAAGTCTTATTACTTTCAGTCAATCTTTTGCTTTCCCAATTATTAAGTGTTTTAAGAGTTTGTTTAGCTTTCCATCGGCCATCTTTTTCTTTGCTCAGTTCATTGTAATCAACCAATCGGGCAGTGTTCTCTCATTCAGTTTATTAAAGAAATTCCCTTTTTGTTCAATGATTTAAACAGTCCGACTGTGACTTTGAACAAGAACCCGCATTATTTTCATCTTTTGTTGTTTTTCGTTAGCAACTGGCACACTCAGCAACCAGCTCATCGGTCTGACCGCTCGGCCTAGGGAGATATTTGTTGGAACAGTAATAAAGAATTATGTTCTTTTTATTCTAAGTAGAGTGGAAAGGGCCGTGTAGGGATATCAACGGGATGGGAAAAATGCAGGGGTATATTTTCCGTCCCCATCCCCGATCCCGAGTTCGGAGAGAGATTTTTTTCCATCCTAGACTCTGCAGGGAATATGACGGGGACGGAAAATCCTTGACCCCGATTTATATATATAAATATATATTTATGTTATTAAAAAATATATTTTACTATTTTATTATAAAAAAAATGCCATAAAAAATTTACATAAACATAATATTATTCATAAACATAATAGTAAATATGTCTTTTGTTAATAAAATTAATTTTATTATTTGGTTTTCATTTTAAATTTATATATATCATGATATATTGCATTTAACATAAATATAATATATATTATATATAAAAATAGTATATATTTTCTCTAAAAAAACATAATATATATCTTTACTTTTTTGTTTGTTTAAAATTTAGATCTATATGTTACTAATAAACATAATATAATATATATCTATATGTTACTAATAAACATAATATAATATATATAAAAAAATATATAAAAAAATTCGGGGACAAGGATGGGGCTAAAAAAATGCTCCCATCCCGACCCCGCTCCGTGAATTTCTTCTCCAACCCCGACCTCTACCCCGTCGGGACAGAGAGTTGGATTCTCCAACAGGGACGAGACAAATTGACATCCCTAGGGCTGTGAGATCCCAACAGGTGTTGACATGATGTTGGGGACAAAGGTCACCCAAGTAATCAGTTCTTGCAAGTTTGGAGAGACACACTGAACTCGCGAAATTGGTTAGTTTGTGACATGATTGAAATAATAGGTTTAATATCATAGTCACAATTTAACTCAAAATCCAGGCAGACCACACTTCTCCGTGCTAACTCGTCGCCATAAAGAATAGCCGATATTTTCAATGACACGGCATTGAATCGGTTTGCACTCTGCAACTTTGTTATAGTCATTACTCAAACAAACCGGGGCCTGGATGGACAAAAATATGGTGACTAGTAGAACAAAAGGGAGAGCTGCTGTAATATTGAGATGATGCATGTTTCTAGCTCTAACAACGAGATGAATAATACGGAAGCCCCAAGTGACAAATTTTCCCAACTTCTCTTAAATTTCCAAGTTGATATACACACCTCCACTTGAATAGCTGAAATCTGAAAACCCTTGTCACAAGTAATAGAATAAAGTTTGGCCAATCATTCACTTCTATATTTTGTTTTCCAAAGTCTTTGTTTGAATTATTAAATTAAGGGGCTTTAATATTCAATTTTGTCCTGAAACCTCTTAAAAATTGACAATTGTCACTTTAAACTAGAGGTGCTCATGGGCCGGGCCGGGCCGGATTCGGGCCGGGCTTTGGCTTAAGAAAAACAAGAAGTTGTCTTGCCCAGGCCCGGCCTGGCCCGAAATAAGGGCTTGACATTATGTCCAAGGCCCGCACAGATTTTAATATGTTTGTCCAAGACCGGCACAAAAGCCCGTTTAAAATTTTTTTTGCCTTAAATAAAACTTAAAAAAATAAAAATATAACATTATTTTCTTTAAAAATAAATAAAAATTATAGAATAATCTTTATAATTATTTAGGATTATATTTTTTATTAAAAATATATCTAAAGTGTAATATTTAAAATAATAATCTTATATACATATTTAATATTTCTAAAAATAAAAAATATAAAAACTATATTATATGAAAAACGGGCCGGGCTCGAGCTGGGCTCGGGCTTCAAAGTTGTGTCCAAGGCCCGGCCCATTTTAAAAATGGGCTTTATCTTTTGTCCAAGGCCCGAAATTCGAGCCCTATAATTTTGTCCAAACCCTCCCATTTTTCGGGCGGGCTTTCGGGTTCGGGCGGGTAGCCCGACCCTTGAGCAGCTCTACTTTAAACTTTGAATTTTGACAATTTAACCTTTAATTTGCCAAAATTAAGAGAGTGTGACCCTACCAACGGATCCGTTAGTCACTTACTAACACACCCGTTACACCCCTCATCTGTCGCTGAGCTGGAATTTTCATTCCCGAATGTCAATGCCACATCATTTTTTGCTGGGTTGAATCGGGTTTGCCTTTCTTCTCCTTCCTTTTCCTTCTTCCTTCCCTTTCTTTTTTTCTCTCTCCGATTCTTCCTTCTTTGCTCAGCCTCTTTGCTGAACCATACTCATCGTCGACGGCCTTAATCAGGCCTTTCTTCTTTGCTTTTTCTCTATGTCCTTTTTCTTTCTGGGCCGCACGAAAATCCTAAGCCTCCACTGCCTTCTCCCGTGGGAGTCACCTTTCTTCTCTCCGGCATCATGCGAGACCACCAAGTTAGCCCTTGTCGTCGACTACGTTTCAAGCCTCCTAATCGCCCTTTCTTCTTTCTCTTGGTCTTGTCTCTCCCCAGATCAGAGGCAGAGGGAGAGGGAGGTTGACCTTTTTGACATGTTTCTTTAAATCCTCTCATTGGAGCAAAAATCCATGTTTTGATTACATGTTTCTTTAAGCTTTCGTTCTGAATCTGATTTTTTGTGGATTTGTGTTGGTTTTTTTGACGTGGTTTTTGTTTTGGTTTTATATGCAGAAATTATTCTAGAGTACTTTTTGGGTTTTCAAATAAAACGATTTTTCTATCTCTTTTTGTTGTTGAGATTGAAGTTTGAGCTTGATATTGCTTTGATAGCAGTAGATTTTGTTCTTGGGGTTTTTTTTTTTAAAATAAAACAACAAGTTTTCTATCCTTCTTGTTTTTGAGATTGAAGTTTGAGCGAGATAGTAGCAGATTTTGTTCTCTCATTAGACTGGAAGTGTGAAATTGATGGAGCTCTTTGAAGTTTTTTTTTAAATATTTTGGATAAAATGTTAATTTTTATTCCATCCAAAAGGAACAGTAAAACTGCTATTGTTTTACAAGCTAGTCAAGCTAGAGTTTATGCTCAGTTTGCTGCCCGCTGGTGTTAGGGGAAATCTGCAGATTTTTTATTGTTGCGGAAGGGTCAATGGAAGGAGAATGACGAGGGATTTGAGGAGAAGGGTGGTTTTTGAGGAAGAATTGAGATATTCGTTGTGGTTGTTGCTGTTGAAGTCGACATGATCGTCACCGGAGGAAATAGTGTAGCCCTGTAATGGTGAAGTGAACAGGCAATGGTTACACCGTCATGATGAAAGTCAATTGGTCAGTGGGTCTCACTGCATGACGTGGTCCTCCTTTTAGGTATGAAAATTCCATGTCAGCACTAGTTAGGAGAGTTAACGGTCCGTCAGTCAGTTGAAGAAGTATTCTTTTAAAAGTTGATTCAAAAATCTTGTCAAGGTTGAAGATTAAATTCTCAAAATTAAAAATTCAAGATGACAATTGTTAATCGGGGGAGAAGTTTGATAGCGAAAATGGGGATTTAAGCCCTAAATTAAGTCTAGCAAAAAGAAGAAAGTTTTCTGTGAAGAAAGGATTATACAAAATCAGACCCCATACACATAAAGTGCCTTAAAACGCGTAAGACAATTCCAAAATTAAGCTTTGAAATCAAGAAAGCATTATTGCAATATAGTTTTCTCCCTTTAGTCGCCTTCTGAAACGTGAATAATGTTTGAAGATACAGGGCCGTGAATCATATTGTTGTACCTGATCAAGGCTCTGTTTGTTTGGGCATAAATTAATGAGAACCATGTTTTCAATTTTAATTATTCTATTTCATGACTTTGAACATGATTTTTCAATCATTATTACATACTACAAATTTCAATTGAACTTGTAATGTCAAAATATGCTTACATCGACTCTGAGGATGTCGAATTTTCAGGGGATCGTACAGGAGAAGATGGAAAAGGTCTAGGTGGAACCGGCAATGATTGAAGGCTCCCTTGCAACATTTCCAGCACTTTAGTCATCGACGGTCGATCAGATGGATCAGATTGAATGCACCAAAGGCTTACCAGAATCAACTTCCTTGCTATTTCTTCTTCCTCTTCGACTGTTACTCCCTGGAGACTCAAATTCATAGCCTGATCAAGATTCTTATAAATCCATGATGGAAAATATATTTCACTGGCTTTAGACACTCCAGCATCGAGGTTTTTCCTCCCTCCAACCATTTCAAGGACCATCATTCCATAGCTATAGACATCGGATTTATAAGAAACTTTTCCAAAGTTTCGAGAATACACTTCTGGAGCAATATATCCAACAGTGCCTCTAGCCCCTGTGATGGAAATAATACTCTCCTTTCTTTCGCATAATTTAGAGAGACCAAAATCGGAGATCTTCGGACAAAAGCTATCATCCATAAGGATGTTGTGAGGTTTTATGTCAAAATGCAAGATCCTAGTGTTGCAACCTTGATGCAAGTATTCTAGCCCTCTTGCAATTCCAAGTGCAATGTCATATAAAGTTTTCCATTCTAGTTGACGACATTGATTAGTAGATCCTTGATTATAAATGAACTTATCCAATGATCCATGGGCCATGAATTCATACACCAAAGCTCTTTTGGATCTCTCATAACAAAACCCCAGTAAAGTCACTATATGGACATGAGAAGTTCTACTAATGCTAGCCACTTCATTCATAAAATCCTTCCCATTTCCCTTGGATTCAGTTAGGACTTTCACCGCTACAAGAGTACCGTCAGGCAACTTTCCCTTGAATACACTGCCAAATCCTCCTTGACCTAGTTTGTCCTTGAATTTGTTCGTCATTTTCTTGATATCTGAGTATGAATATCGCTTTGGAGCAAGAGAACCGACCTTCTTAAAGAATGTCTCAATGCTTGCTTCATCGTTCCTATTTGATAATGATTCTCTTTTGCGTAAACATCTGGTACGACAACAAATTACTAGCAAAATTGTGAATACAGCAACCGCCAGTCCTGTTTGGTTTATGGAGAATGACAAGGCAGATCAATTAACTAGCTAGGAATAATTAAGTTCTAATCAGTCTCGAAATTCAATAGGCTTAACTACATTCATCTATAGATATAGGTTGAATTAAAGATATAATTTATTCAGATACGTACCTATGCCCATCCCAATGAAACGCAAAGTGGTGTTGGGCCCTGTTGAAGTTGGTTGAATGCAGCAACCTATGGCAAATGAGTGTTTGTTTCAGATTTTTTTTGTTGGCTCAAGATGAAGCAGTTGTCATAAGTAAGATAGTGTGCAAAAAGCTTTTGACATAAAGATTTTGTTTAAGTTTTCTAAGTTGTAAATTGCTTAAGGAATTATTGCCTTTAAGCATGCTTTGTCAGAGGATTCTAACATTTTAACTTATTGTTTTTGGACTTGCATGACTGTAAAACTCTATATATTGTTGACTTAATGAAGTTTCAAGCATGCCAAAAAAACCAGTTCTGCAGTTTTTTCTCTAATTCCTGCACTGTTCTATACTTTTATGTAATTTTTGAAATTTCTGCGGTTTTGTTCATGTTACTGCATTTTTCTCCAGTTTTATTTATTTTACTACAGTCTGTTCTTTAAGTGCAAAACGTTCACTAAAAATCTAACAGGCCCCGTAAGCAAAATGTACCTAATTAGTAATTTTTCTTTCTTTTTTCTCATTTTCGGACTAAAACACTTGATGATGAAAGAGAACCGGTCAAAAACACACGGGTTCTTCTCTGGACTGGACCTACGATATGAACACAAATTATAGAGGCAAAAAAGCGAGAATAAATTTATACTCAGGACATGCTACCTGTGACAGCTTTTATCCGTGTAATATAAAACAAAACTTGTTCAACAGTTTAATCCTGTAGCATTAACGGAGGTTGTAATAATAAATAGGGGAGAATATGACTACAGACGCAAGATTCTGATGCCTCGGTTAAATTTGTAATGTTAAAGTTCTCATGACTGAAAATACCCTTATCTTACCGTATTACTAATACCCTCTCTGCATTGAACTCCTATAATTTACTCCGTCACTAATATATACTTTCCCTCTATGCATAAAACAATTTGAAAATTAATAATACTGCTTAAAACTCTTGATATGGGTATAAGTGGGAAAAAGTAATTAATACTAATACTACATTAGTATTCTGAAACAACAATTTTTTTTGCTAAAAAAAAAACAAACGACAATTAATTTTTCAAATGGTACGGTGGGAGTACTACTGAGTATTTTGTAGTAGTACTCAACTTGAGGATGGAATAATTCCCTAAAATAAATTATAAAAGTTCAACCCTTTATTTTTTTTCCTTAAAAAGTCAAATATATATATATATATAAAGGAGGAATTATCTTACACCCGATGTAAGATTAAAAGTTTTACACATTTTCATATATATAACTTAACGTACAATTAATATTTAGTCAATTCAACTGTTAAATTTCATGCTCTATTCACATATATCTTGTATACAAAATTTCAAGTTGATTTAAAATGTCTAGCATATGTTTTAATATGATGGAATTTTCTACTGTTAAATATATATTAAAAATATTCAAAAATGTTAGAGTCTAGATCGCTATCATGAAAATATCGGATTGACTTGAAATTTTACTTGCATGATAGATTAGAATATATCTTTAAATCCAACTATTAGATTGTTAAAATATTAATAGTGCGTTGAGTTATAAAAAAGGTGCAAAACTATTAGATTATTAAAAATTTTACATCAAGTGTAAGTGAATCCCTCCTCATATATAAAAGCCTTTTATATTTCTGATTTGGTCCATTCAATCGGCCTCATCCTTAAACTTTGCTCAAATAAATTAGAATTTAGATATTGGATTATTAAACCTTATGATTTTAATTAATTTTTTCAAATAAACCACAAGTCGTATATTGACATTGTCTGATTACACTTTATACATGAAATTGTCAGGACTCAAGTACTTAACACTTTGAGAAAAAAATCGTTAGTAAAATTATGCTTTCGTCCAAATAAAAATTTGTGACAAAAAAAAATAAGGGTTAACTTTTATTGATTCCATTAAAAATATAAAAGCTTACTCCCTCCATTCTTAAATAACAGTCGTTTTTGAAGATTTTCTTTGTTCCACAATAAGTGTCGTTTTAAGAATTCTATGCTTTATTAATTACTTCTTTTTCAATTTTATCCATCTTCTTCCTAATTAATTACATTGAATGAAGTTTGTTTACAAGAGAGAGAGTGTGTGTTTTAATAGGAGTTAAGAATCCCAATGTAAGGGTAAAATTGACATAAGAAGAAATTTATTTCTAAATTTTAAGATTTTTTAATCTATGTGTCAAGTTAAAAAATGACACTTATTTAAAAATGAAGGGAGTATTTCACACTTTCTGCAAAGGCGTTAACTTTTACGTATACATGTGATGTAATTAAGTACTGCGAGTTCTAACTTTCTCATTTTCTGGAGACCTTCACCAAATTAAAGCAAGTCAACAGGTCAACATATATAGTGCTATGCCCCACAAGAGAAGAGATTGTCAAAGATGCTGATAATTATGACTCCGGTCGAACCAAAATTTAACGCGTTGAACAATTATTATTATAATTATAGTTAAATTAGTTACTCTCTTCATTCTTAAATAAGAAAGCGTTGTTTTTAAAAAAAAAATTTCACAATAAATGTCGTTTTAAAAATTTTATGATTTATTAATTGTATCTTTTTTAATTTTAACCATCTTCTTCCTAATTAATTACATTGAATGAAGTTTGTTTATAAGAAAGAGAGTATGTGTTTTAATAGGAGTTAAGAATCTCAATACAAGAGTAAACTTGACATAAGAAAAAATTTATTTTTAAATTTTATGATTTCTTAATCCATGTGTTAAGTGAAAAAATAACACTTATTTAAGAATATTTAAGAATGGAGGGAGTACTATAAATTAAAAAAAAATTGCTTAGATGCAGCTATTACCTTCGATTGGCGTCGTCGTCGGAGATAGAGCAAGCAATGACCGTAGAGGACCTGCAGTTTGATCAATATTGCCACGCTCAACTCTTAAGATACAGTTGGGTCTAAGAACTCTGCATACTGACTCTCCAGTGGTGACGCCATAAAATGAAATCCTTCTATCGCAGCACTCTTCAAACTCTGACAAGGAAGAATTTAAACAAGAATTGCAATTTCGCTCATTTAAATCAGGAGTGCACTGCACCATACCGGAAACCACATCGGCACCATCCATCGTATAATCGGCTGCATATTTAAGATCAGGGCCCCCAGCTGCAGCTTCGCTGCTCAGCTTATTCAGCAATTCACCTATCCCGTTAGTGTAATCACTACTGTAGACTGTATCTCTAGTGGTGCTGGTGCTGCTGTTGTATATACAAGTGCTAAGATCATTGTCCAGCAGTCCAAAGATGTATCGATTGGCGTATCGCACCATGCAAAATTGAGACCATGCTACGATCTCCCTACCCCACGGACAACTCTCCATGAGCCTTTTTGCGGTGTGGCTGAGGCAACTGCTGCATTGATCCCGGGTTGCGTCCGCCGTACAAAGAGCGGTTGCAAAAACTTTGTCGGGCCCTTCACCGACTGACAGATTGTGGAACCCGTAACTGGAATCCGTAACAGAGGAAAGTTGAGAGACGATGCGGTTGAGGTTGGCCTGGTAAGTGCTGTTTGCGGTGAAGTTGGCTGTCATCCCCGCGTATCGACACTCAAAATAAGGATCATCATCAGCTGAAAAGGTGAGAGTAAATAGGGAAAGAAGAAATACCCAACAAGAGAAAATTATTAGGAGTCTTGAAGATCCCATTATTGCCATGGTGTCTCCACAACTTTTGATAGAGAAGAGCACTAAGATGAGCCAGACTAATCGTTTGATAAAGTATGTTACCAACACTGCTTCTCTCTTAAGCTGTGCCTGGTAGCACAGAACAGAGAAGACGAAGAAGCAAGGAAAGAAAAGGGGGAAGAAAATGGGAGAGAAAAGTGGAGAGTGTTTGGTAGGAGATATAATAGAGAAGAAAGAAAAGGCAGGAGATAGATACTACTATTTTTTTTTACCGTCCACAAATTCTTCTGTCCAAAATTAGGAGATGAGACGAAAGAAAATGAAGTTAATTTGTCTTTATCATGTAATTTCACAGATTTACTCTGATGTTTTTGCATTCTCCTTTTATTTTCTTGGAATTCGCACTCCTCTTCAATACTAATTGTTACATGTTTTTAATATAAATTATCAAGTTTTATTTTATATAAGCAATTTTTTTTACATAAATAATCTTTCTTTTTTCAGTAAATAAGAAATAATCAATTTTTTAAAGCAATTATCTTAAATTTTGAAGCCATTAGAACTATCAACTTTTGTTTTCAAAAATTTTGAAGTCATCAGAACTATTAATTTTTTTGCCCAAAAAAAAACTATCAATTTTTATTTTTAAATTTAATCAGGAAAGAAAATATTTATTTTTTATTTTAAAAAGTATAATTCTTGTCTTCAATAAAACTTATAGAATATCATACAGTAATATAGTTAATAAAAAAAGTTTTATTAACATATTAATAAGCTATTATTTTGTTTAAAATTTTTTAATCAACCATATAAATTTGTGCAAAAAAAAGCATCATATTAATATGATTTTTCAAATTTATTTTTGTTACAAATCAAATCTAGTGAAAAGTAAGTTAAATAAAAAATACTTTTTTTTATTATTGGACTAGGCTCTACCTTAATAAAGTTTTGTTTTTATTTCTTTTTTAGTAAGTCGTATTTTATTTTTTCTTTGGTAAAAAAATCCATTTTTTCAAATAAATCAATAATATATTAATATAATGAATTTTATTCTAAATTTATATTTTTATTTTAGAAATTAAATATATCTTCTTGAAAGTTTAACAAATATCAATTAAAATTTGCTTTTATATATGGAAGGGGATAATGATAAAAGTACATCAAGTTTATTTTCTTTCTGCTTATCTTTCTCCTTTACCGGAAAGAAAATTTATTTTTCTATCCAATATTTCATACATTCTACAAAACATGCCAAAGAGAAAAAAAAAAAATATTTTCTATCTTCTATCTGCCTCTTTTCTCCTCCTCCTACTTACTTTCTTTATAGTTTTTTTTTTTCCTTGTTACCAAATAAAACTTATAGACTCTGTTTAACATAAAAAAACATACCTGTTTTTTGTTGTTATTTTCATAGAAAATGAAAAGTATACAGAAAACTTGTTTGGTTTGTAATTTGAAAAATAATTTTTGGAGAACAAAAATGAAAATAGTTTGAAAACAAAAACCAATAAAAGACGTTTTCAACCTTTGATGGAAACATTTTCAACATTTGGGGGAAAGATGAAAACACGCGTTTTAAAATCATTTGGAAAGCCTTGTCATGATGCCTTAATTCGAATCCTCAATGCCACATCTTAATTTTTTTTTTTTTTCATTACTTTGCTTTGCTATTGGATGCTGCTGCTGCCTGCTTGTGCGCGTATATAAAGCTAATAGCAAAAGGAGTTTGGCAGCGCCACGTGGCAAGTCTTCCATTCCATTCAATGCCACTGGCCACTGCTACAGTAAGTCAAATTAAAGGATTTTTATTATTTCAATTTTTAAGCACATAATTAGTATATTTTAATAGTACCATCGTATCCACAAATATCAGTATATGTATAACTCTGTTCCTTAAACAAATTTTATTAATTTTTATTTACATATGTCTTTTTTCTATTTGATTGGTACTTTTTTATTCATTTTAATTTCATTTTATTGTTATGAAAGACCATTTCTCTTTTATATTTGTATTTTTATTTCAATAATTCAGATTTTATTTTTTATATTTACATGCATTTAATTTTGAAAATATAAATATCAAGTACATTTTCACTATTTTCATTTTTTAAAAACAATTTTTCATTTTAATTTAGAAAACAGAAAATAAAAACTATTTTTAAAAAATAAAAAATAAAAACAAAAAATATTTTCGTATATCATTGCCTTAATCTCTAAGGCGGAGTGGAAATTTTGCTTCGTTGCATGGACTAAAGACATGAATTTAACGCGTAAAGTTAGACTGACGGATATCAGAGAAAAGAATCAAAATAACGAATTAATTTCTGCTAATCTTATCAATCCTTGAAATGCGGGGGTCATTGGCTAAAGCTGTTATATATATAAATATATATATATATATATATATATATATAAGAAGACCTGGCAGGCTGGCACCAGTGGGGCTTAAGCTCAAGTGGAGAAGGTGAGTAGGTAATGGATAGAGATGCTAATAAATGATGACATTACTTTCATCACATACCCTCTTGACGAATCAATAAATTCGTTGGGCCAAGCTGTTGAATCATGATTTGGTCGCTAAACCAGATTTTAACTTAATTGTGGGTTTGCCCCACATAATTAGATACATTACCGATGTAAAAATTTTGCACCTATATTATTCCATCATTCCAGACAAAAATTCAAAGCCTGATCAATTTTTCCTATAATTATACTTTAGGGGAAGCATATTTCACTTGTTTCAGACACTCCAGCGTCCATATTTTTTTCTTCCTCCAGTCGTTTGTGATTACAAATTTTTTAGTACTACACTACTACTCATAATTTGATGTCATGGAAGAAGCTAAGGGTAATGAATTGGTAGGGGGAAACAAGAAAGGCTTTGGGGGTACTTGTATGCAATGAAGGCTTCCTTCTAGCATCTCTATCACTTTATTTATGGATGGTCGATCCGAGGGATTAGTTTGGATGCACCACAAACCCACTAGGATCATTTTCCTTGCTAATTCTCTGTCCTGCTCAGTCATATGTTCTTGAGGTCTGATATCAATTCCTTGTTCAAGATCCTTGTATATCCAATATGGAAAATATATTTCACTAGTGTTAGAAGCTGCAGCGCCTGGTCTTCCCCTGCCTACGACCATTTCAAGAACCATTATTCCGTAACTATAAACATCAGACTTGTGAGAAACCCCTCCATAGTTTCTGCAGAATACTTCTGGAGCAATGTACCCCATGGTTCCTCTGGCTCCCATCATCGACACAATATTGTCCTTCCTTTGACATAGTTTAGCAAGCCCAAAATCAGAAATTTTAGGACAAAAATCTTCATCCAAAAGAATGTTTTGAGGTTTTATGTCGAAATGTACAATCCTTGTGTTACAACCGCGGTGTAAGTACTCTAATCCTCTGGCAATGCCAACTGCAATTTTGTATAACGTTGTACATTCCAACTGATCATGTCTTATTGTTGGGGATACTTTATCGTAGATGAATTTGTCCAAAGATCCATTTGGCATGTACTCATAAACTAGGGCCTTTTTTCTCCCTTCATAACAAAACCCTAGGAGAGAAACTATATTAACATGAGAAGTTCTACCAATGCTAGCCACTTCATTAATGAATTCTTCACCGTTACTCTTGGTCTCGCTTAATACCTTCACTGCAACAAGGCTACCGTCAAGTTTCTTTCCTTTATATACAGTTCCATATCCTCCTTGTCCAACTTTATGTTGAAATGAGTTTGTCATTTTCTTGACATCCGAATAGCTGAATTGCTGTGGTGTAAGAGATCCATAGTTCCTTATAAATGCCTTGATGTTGTGATCATCTGATTCTGATGTCCCTTTCTTCCAAAAACCTGTTACTTTAGTTGACAAGTATTCTCTTCTAATCCCACAGAGCATCGCAATGGACAGAATTACAATCGCAGCCAAAACTGCAGCTGCACCTGAGCTCAAGAAAGGTCAACATTAGTTTCAACTTTTTCAACATTGCCACTTACTGATTGTGGCAGGGATAGGAGAGATGTTTAGGATCGGAAACACAAATTATAAAGGGAAAAAACCAAGAATAATTTTATAGTGTTCAAGATATGCTACCTATGACAGCTTTTAGCCACGTCTTGTTTGATGGCCCTGCAACCAGAAAAGAAAACATGTTGGACAGTTGAAGCCAGAAGCAGTAACAGAGTAGTAAATAGGGGAGAATGACTACAAAGTTAAGATTCCAATGGCCTGGGTTACAATCTTAAACTTGTAATGTTAAAGTTCTTATGCTCAGTTTGATGGGGAGATTTGAAATGTAGGGAAGACTTAAAGCCAGGGTTGTCCCGTAGTTAGACTGAAGGAGGTGAATTCACAATGTTGGGAACCTTGCAGCATCTAAAGATCTAGGCTATGTTTAGGAAGGCAGTGAGATTGGTTCCAATGTAATTGAAATGATGAGATTAGTTACTGTACATATAAGATAGGAATTATGGTAGTGAGATTAAAATCAATGGTGAGAAAATAAGTGCTTGGCAAAAACAGTGGTGGCGGTGAAATGATGACGTAAAATGATCATTAAGGGTATTAATTAATAGAGTAAGATAGAATGAAATTTTTTTTTAAAAAAAGGATAAAAAATGTCCCACAGGAGTTAAAAAATCCCACTAAAGCAAAATAACCTGGTAGGATTTTGGCTTTCCACTGAGGGTCTTGTTGGCCATGTAGGGGTATGTTTGGTGTGCCATTTCAACATGTTTGAGAGCTAAAATGTGCCAAACAGCACATTGAAAACCTTAAGTACTTCCAATGGTGCGATGGGACTTGCTAACATGGCAAGTCCCAAATGTGCTACACAGTGAAAAGCTCTGTGTCAAATGGCACATCGAAAGCCTTAAGTGCTTCCAATGGTGTGATGGGACTTGCTGACATGGCAAGTCCCAAATGTGCTAAACAGTGAAAAGCTCAATTGGAGCTTTTTGCTCCAATGAGCAAAACGGTGGTTTTTCTTTTCGTTTTTCCTTGTATTATCCTTACTTTTTTCTTTTGGGATTTTAAGAATTTCTTTAATTTTACTTATAATAGTCATTTTTCACTCTCACCTCATCACTACCGTTATTTCACTAAATACATATTTTTTCACCACTGATTTTATTTCCATTGCTACAATTTCAATCTCATATGTACAGTGACATTTTAATCTCACCGGAACCAATCGCACCGCTCTCCCAAATATAGTCTAGGTCAACTGACCATTGATGGAAACTGCACCTAAGGCCTTTTTTGCACTATTTGGTGTGTTTGAGGCTCCAAACGCCCCGAAACGGTGCACCAAATAGAGCCCTAGTCGATCAAGCCACTCAAAAGTAAGATAAGAAATGAAAGCTTCAATGAAGTCCTAGTTCAATTTGTTAAAGTACCTCTTAGGCTACTAATATAGGTTATGTTTGGGAGGGCAGTGAGATTGGCCTCGGTGCGATTGAAATGATGAGATTAGTTATTGTAAATGTGAGATTGGAATTGTGGTGGTGAGACTAAAACTAATGATGAAAAAATATGTGTTAGGCGAAACAGTAGTGACGGTGAGATGAGAATGAGAAATGACCAAAATAGATAGTAGTTAACAAAAAATTTAAAGTTATAAAAAAATGAGAGTTTTTTTTGGAAAAAGAGCTATGATAGGACTAGAATTTTGTAGTGCGTTTGGAAGGTTGCCACATAGGCAATCTCCATTGCACTGATGATGCACTTAAGGGCCCATTTGGGCCAGTGCAGCACGTTTTGCCCTTGAAACGTGCTACACTGATCTCCCAAATGGAGTCATGGTTTACTCCATTACTTCGTTACTAAGACTCCTCTTGACAACACTACTATGGTGAGGTGAGGGGAATTTTGTACTTTCATGCGTTGTATAATCTCTTTGGATGGCCTTAAGTGTAAGTTGCGATGAGGTGCGATTGTCCTAAATGGATTAGAGGATACTACGGTGGGCAACTACAAGGGAAGGGCTGTGGTGGGAAATCTCACCACCACCATAGGTAATCTCACCGCCATCGCCAACAGCAATAGTGTTACCAAAGGAGCCTTAGTATAGTTTCCCTCTCTACATAGACTACCTAAAACTCTCGGTAGGGGTACAAGTGGAATAAAGTAATTAATACGTACTTAATTAGTATTCTAAAACGACAAATTTTTTTCCCAAAGCACTACAAAGTATTTGGTACGTAGTACTCATTTGAAGATGGAATAATAAAACATTTAAACAAAAGTTCAACCGTTGAATTTGAAAAAAAAAAATCATTTGACAACTGGTTCCATTCCACCTGTCATATATTGACATTTGTCTGATTATACATTAAAATATAGCATGTACATAAAATAAATATTGCATATGCTTTTGGTATAACCATAGGTATCCGTATCCGTTCAATAGTCTATTATTAATCCTTTCAAGCCACGTTGGATCTCAAATGGAAGGAAACTCTTCCAAACCTATTTTTTCCATTCACAAGACTCGAATCCGAGATCTTGCTTAAAGGGCATTGAGCTCCTTCCACTCAACCTAACAGGTGTTGGTATTGGTATTGTAGATGCTTTTGAGTGGCATCGTTAGTAAAATCCTGTCAGGACTTGTACTTTAACACTTTCAGCAAAAAGGTTATATTTATAAATGGTTAATTAACTTTTAAAGGTTTTCTGTTTGGTCACCTCTTTATGAAAACTTATGATTTGATCACTTATCTTTGTAAAATTCAACATTTTGGTCACCAAACCCTTAGAAAAAATTGATCCGTTGACGTGGTATTACCACATCATCCAATATACCACGTGGCATATTTAATGACATGGCATTGTTATGTCATCATGCCAAATGACCTTTTGGATGATGTGGCATGCCACATCACCATGTCACATGGCATGCCACATCACCGTATCATGTGATATGTTGGATGATATAGTCATGCCATATTATCAAACTATTATTTTTTAAGAGGCGGGTGACCAAAATAGTTAAATTTATAAAGTGAAGTGACTAAATCGTAATTTTTTATAATTGAATGATTAAAACAGAAAATCTCTAAAAGTTAAGTGACTAAATTATAATTTACTCTAGCAAATAATTTACTCTAGCAAAAATCATTAGTAAAATTATGCTTTCGTCCAAATATGAATTTGTGACAAGAATAAGTGCTTAATTTAATTGATTTCATTTTTTCGGTTTAATTAAGAGTATCCCAAATTAATCTCTTTCGAGTCGGGAGCATTAAAATAAAATCATCTCAACAAGTATACTTTCGAGAGATGTAACTTGTGTCCTCACGTTTACTAAAGTAGAAATTATTACTACCTCAACCAACTTAGTAATTTAATTGATTCCATTAAAAAATATAAAAGTTTGTTTAACACTTTCGATAAGGGGACATTTAGTTGGGATTTATATAGGATAACCCCGGTTATGTGACCTTTGTTATCTTATATACCCTTTTTTGATTTAACGTAATGAGATAACCAAGATTATATCATATTACCGATATACCAGCATTTAACCTCAAAATCAGATTATGTGATAACCTCTAAATCTTAGATATTATGAGATAACCAACTTATATTAAAACTTTTTTCTACTTTACCCTCAATATTTTACCCTTTAGACCATAATAGCCTCGTATAATTAGTATATTACAATATTTTTTAAGCATTATTTTTTTTTATAAAAAGCATAATTAAACTTAACTTATATAATTATTACACTATTTAAATATATTTTGGGAAAAAACTATTTAAATATATGTTAGTTCAATTAAACTATAAGTATAATTTCTTTTTTG
The DNA here is from genome assembly GCA_030664755.1 of Microcos paniculata. NCBI lineage: Eukaryota > Viridiplantae > Streptophyta > Magnoliopsida > Malvales > Malvaceae > Microcos > Microcos paniculata. The sequence goes on from CP131462.1 coordinate 12,171,851, forward strand.
TCATAAACATAATTAAACTAAACTTATATAATCATTAAAATATTAATTATATAATATTTTGTGCATATGACTTACCCATCACAAGGTTCAAGTATATAGTATCTATTTATTCCTTATATAAATTATGCCTAATTTAATTTAATGAAATAAATAAATATTATTTTGTTAAGTTTAATGAAGATAAACTTGTTTTGTGAGTTACATATAATTGTTGAATTAAAAAAACTTGAAAAATATATGATACATAGTACAAGAAAGAAATAAACTACATGTCTTGAAGTGATGGTATAATAGTAAAATATCATCAATTTTAAAAGAAAATATAACCTTCAACTAAACCAATTAATCTAACATTGACAGATGTTGAATCAAATACAATTTGGTAATCTTTTAGGTTATGTGTATAGATTATCTTTAATGGAGCTAATTACATAACTTACGATTATTTGAGATTATTCGAACCAAACGTTACTTAAATATTTTAGGTTTTAACTTTTACGTGTGAGTGTTATGTAATTTTTTTTTTGTTGGATAAGCGAGTGTGATATTAATTGTTAACATCGAGTTCAAACCATAGTTATCAGAACTGGACCGGATCGTGGGTCTGACGGATTGAACCGATCATGGAGTTGGTTCGATTTTGTAATTAGACTAAAAATGCAATTGAACTGATCAAACCCAGTCAAATAGGCGATTTTTTCATTAAATCGGACGGTTAAACCAGTGGTTGAACCAATTGCACTAAATTTACAAAATTAATGTAATTGTTGAGAATTGAACCTTAGACCTAAAGAAGATTAACACTCTCTAACCACTAAGCCAAATAGTTTATTCATGTCAATATATTAAATATTTATATTTTTAACTGAATAATTATTTATTTTACATATAAAAAATTATATAAATATAAATTAAATCATGAATTGACCTATTAACTCGATAGTTGAATCAATGACCCGATGACCCAATATCTCTATCAATTCATTCACCAACCCGATTCTGATAACTATGGTTCAAACTTTTCTTTCTCTTATTTATTTCAATAGTCATGTTTGCCTTTTCCCCTTTTTTTTTAAAAAAGAAAGACTTTTCTTTCTCTGGACCTGACCAAATAAAGCAAGTGAACAGGTCAACATATATAGTGCTATGCCACACAAGAGAAGAGATTGTCAAAGCCGGTGATATGACTAGGAATATTAGTATTACTCTACGGAAATTTCTTTAAAATGAAAGAGAAAGATAACTTATTACCTTCCCAAGATAAATAATTTGATGATGATTTAGGTTATGTGCAAAAATTATTTTTAATAAAATTAATCATATAACTTAAAATTATTTCAAATTATTTGAACCAAACATCTCCTAAATATTTTAGATTTTAATTTTTACCTGTGAGTGTGATGTTAATTGTTAACATCGCGAGTTCAAACTTTTCTTTCTCTTGTTTATTGCAATAGTATTATGTTTGCGTTTCCCCTTTTTTTAAAAAAAAAAAAATGAAAGACTTTTCTTTCTCTCAACCTGACCAAATAAAGCAAGTGAACAGGTCAACATATACAGTGCTAAGCCCCACAAGAGAATAGATGGTCAAAGCCGGTGATATGACCATGAATATTAGTAGTAATTACCCTACGGAAATTTCTTAAAAATGAAAGAGAAAGATAACTTATTACCTTCCATTGGCGTCGTTGGAGATGGAGCAGGAGAGGGAGGTAGAGGAATTGCAGTTTGATCAAAATTGCCATTCTCAATTCTTAAGATACAGTTCGGTCTAAGAACTCTGCATACTGCCCCTCCATCGGTGACGCCATAAAATAAAATCCTTCCATTGCAGCACTTTTGGAACTCTGATATGGCAAAATTTAAACAAGAATTGCAATTTCGCTCATTCAAATCAGGAGTGCACTGCACCATACCGGAAATCGTAGTGGTAACATCCCTTATATTATCCGCCGCATATTTACGAAGAGGGCCCCCAGCTACAGCTTTGCTGCTCAGCTCATTCAGCAGGTTACCTAACTTGTTAGTGTAATCATCAATGTAGACTGCACCTCCAGTGTTGCTGTTGTATTCACAAGAGAGAGGATCGCTGTCCAGTTGCCCAAAGATGTCTCGATTGGCGTATCGTACCATGCAAAATTGAGACCATGCGACCGCCTCCCTACCCCAAGGACAACGCTCGATGAGCCTTTTTGCGGTGTAGTTGAGGCAACTGCTGCATTGATCCGGGGTTCTGTCCCCCGCACAGAGAGCGATAGCAAAAACTTTATCACGGCCTTCACCAGCTGACACATTGTGGAACCCGTAATTGAAATCCGCAACAGAGGAAAGTTGAGAGACGATGTGATTGAGGTTGGCCTGAAAAGTGCTGTTTGCGGTGAAGTTGCCTATGTTCCTCTCCGCTTATCGACACTCAAAATAAGGATCATCAGCTGAGAGGGTGAGAGTAGGAAGGGAGAGAAGAAATACCCAACAAGAAAAAATTATTAGGAGTCTTGAAGATCCCATTATTACCATGGTGTCTCCACAACTTTTGATACAGAAAACTTTTGAAAGAGGACTAGGATGAACCAGAAGAATTGTTGGATACTTATCTCCAAGGACTAGAGACAGGAATTTAACGCGTAAAGTTAGACTAATGGGTATTAGGAAAAAAGAATCAAACTAACAATTTTTTTTTGGCCAACAAAATTAATGAATTTATATCTGCTAATCTTCACTCCATGAAATGCACGGGTCATCAAATAATTAATTAATTTAATTAGTTATGCAGTATCACACTTAAAAGGAAATTTTTGTGTAAAATGGTTGAGTAAAAGTCTAACAATTTCAATTTAGGCCTCACTACCACTCAGCCCAAGCCTCATTACCACTCGGCCAAGCCTAGGACCCAGCAAAGCCAATCACTGATTCTACCAAAGGAGGTAGTCTAATAAAGAAAGCCCAAACTCCAAGCTCATAAAAAGCCCACATGTAAGCGTTATATATATATATATATATATTAATATATACTAGTGCTTGACCTGCGCTCCACTGCGGGGCTTTTAACCTTTAATTAAACAATTAATTAAATTAATTATGAGATATGGTAAAAAAATATTAGAGAGAACTTTTCAATTTCATTCCTACACCAATACATATACACTTATACACATTGATTTTGTATAAGAGCTAGTAGTCAAAATCAACTCGTGGCATATTTAGAAAAGCACATGAAAAAGCATCATCAATCAATATAAATATTAGTAAAAAGCAAGTAGCAATCAACCTTAAAAAAAAAAGGAGACAAAAAAAGCTCATACTTTTTTTAACATATTGTAATGTTTCTATACAAATCGATATCTCCTTCCCAGTCTCATGTTCAATAATAGATAATTGTGGGTGATTTGCTTGTCCAAATAACTCCAATGACAAAACATTGACATCAAACTTCTAGTTCATTGTTGGAAAAGCGATATTCTATAAAGAGAACATTAATAGTTACATAAAGAATTTAGCATCAGACACTATGATGAGGGGAAAATTATAAAGCTGCTAGCTTTCCCGTTAGATGTAAGTATGATAGGGTTATCATCAACATGTAGAAAATGAAAGAATTTTAATCTTTTTTTATATTTGGATAATTCATTGAATATCAATCATTATAGTATAAAATTAGTCAACTCATGGTATATGTATTATTGATATAAAATAAATTACCAAGAGATTTTTTATATTAAGCCACTGCAGCTAAAAGGGTTTAAATTATTTGAATTTCTTTAACTTACATATAAGACTATGAGGGAAAACAGGAACCTCTTACCTCTAGGGCAATAAGTTCTTAGCATAATTTTATCTCAGTGTCAAGTTTATCACATGGCAACAAACTTAAAGATCTTCCCACAGAAAGTGACAATAAGTAAAAGAGAAACATAAGACTATTTCTCGGAATAGCAAAAGGACTACCATAAGAGCCTATTTCATTTCTAGTTAAGAGTAATTAAGTCATAAATACTACATGAGATGCTAAAAGAACATGAGAATTAGAACATGAAAACCTGCGAAAACAATGTAAATTGTAAGGTATTTAAGTCTGCTATCCAATAACAAAATACTACACAAAACAAAACACTCTCAAGTATTACATATTAACATTTATCAACATCAAACAAAAACAAAATCTATGTTTTTTGAAAATAAATAAATAAACGTGTCCATTCTTTCGTCAACAAATTGTAATATAGGAACACGTGAACATACTTAATCCTATAATTAAGACCAGACAACCATAATTATCTCATAAGTAGAGAGAACATTGGTAATTTGACACGATATCCAAATGTCTGATCAATTTTTTCTATTACCTTCAACTTTCAGCTCTACAATAATAGTTCTTTGGGGCGATGTCTGCATGATATTTAAAATTACCCCTAATCATTAGCTTATTCAATTTGTATTTCTCATTCAAACAACTATCCTTAAAACCCAATCACCCCCCCCCCCTCTAAAAAAAATCCTTCAAAGCAAGTCATTGTTTTAAAAGCCTTTAAATTATGATATCAGTTTGCTATTTTGTTTTCCGTTCCATTTCAGTTATCCTTTCTTCAGAAAGTTTGCCCAATAGACAGTAATAAAAAATAACAGAAACAAAAAAGAAACTCAATAAATTGGCAACTTCTCACCATGTATATGGAACATCTTTCTTTGATGTCCCAACTCAAGGCAAGCTGAGCAGATAAGTAAAGACTGACTAAAAGAAAAATAGCAAGATAATTAATTTAATATAGATCATGAACATGATCACAAAACAAAACTATCAAACAATAATAATTGTTGCCATTATTCTGATTGGCATTCAATACCGATTCAAACTTGATCATACAGACTATTGCGTATGGTAATAACACTCAAATAAGAGAGTAAAAGGGCTGCAATAAAGCAAATTAAGTCAAGACTATAATAACATCCATCTCAGTTACTGATTTTTGCCAAAATCCACATAAAAAGGTCAAAAGTATACAACATACAAAAGCAAGATTAGTACCAACAGCTTGTAACAGTAAAGTTCAAGATCATAGAAGAATATATCACTACATTTTAACAGGAAATAATACTAATACGAACCTGCAATAAAGAAAACAAAAAAGTGTTAAAGATCAACATTATATGTAACAATAATTATTTCTACTAAAAACATTAAACTAATATCAAACAATGCATCAAAAAATTGGAGGCATTGTTACATGACATGATTTATATATTACAGCATCATTTCCAATAATTAACATCAAAACTCAGAAATCTTAGCTAAGGATGAAATCGATAAAGGATAGAAATTTAACTAAAACATTATTTACCATGTACAGATGAAGTAAGTCTTTTATTTCACTGAAAAGGAATTATTCTGCAAAAAATAAAAATATAAAAAATTGATTAATGCTCACAAAGCAGAGAGGTTTCAGAGGTAGTTCCATAGCAAAATTTTAAACATTATTAAAATAGATAATAATGAATCGAATCATTTTTAACTCATAATATATAAAAGATAATAATATTGGAAAAATCCATTTAGAGAGAAGTTGATAAATACAACCCGAATCAGTTTGAATGAAAAGGCAACACCTGAAATAATACAAAAAAACATTAAAAAGTTAGTAAAGCAATAAACCTTTACACTACTTAACAACAAATTAAGAAAACAAAATCAGTGAAATCCCCACAACAGATAACAAAATGAGCATTGAGAAAATCCACAAACAAATCAGTAGAAAAAGATGAAGCAAAAATACACGTCCCCCCTCTCCCCACCCGTTTGTTTCTCTCTCTGCTGTCCTTGGTCACCTTTGTTTTTCATTTTTTTCATCTTTATTCAAAAATAAAAACAAAACAAAACAAAAACGCATGACTGTCACTCTCCTAACCTTCCCACTTCTCTATTCCCTTTCTCTTATTTGAAAAAAAAAAAAGAGAATTGAATCAGGAAGTTTGGTGGTTTTTTTTTTTCAATAGAAGAAGATGAGGGAACGTAAGGGAAGAGCAGTGATTCTCGTTCCTTCTACTCAATTTCTTTTCTTTTTTGTTTAAAATGATTTGATGGTGGGACCCGTTACTTTGAAAGGGAAGAAAAATGTGGAAAGCTTTTGAGGAAAATGTCTAAAATGCTTGTTCTTTCTTCAGCTAGATAAAAGGATTGAAGGTTACTTTAGTAAATTTTGGAAGAATTTTTATGTATTCATTGGTTAAAACGATGCCTTTTGACCTTGAAATTAAAAAACAAAAGAATTAAAAAGAAAGGAAAATGGAGCAGTCAACACGTGGTATAGCTCGCAAGCTCTCACCATCTTTTCGATTCTTCTATTCTCATCTTGCTACTGTGCCAAAGCGACGTCGTTTTGGTTAGTGGATGACATAAAAATAAGCCAGCCAATCAAGAGCTGACAAATGGCCCAAAATTTCACAAAGGAATTCCCTGCACTTCCTTTTTTATATAAAAGGTATTGATAAGTGTAGATTTCTTTAGTCCATAATTGATTTACTTAAATACCCCTTTAAATTATTTCATTATTTTTTAATCGCAAAGGCATAATAGGAATTTAACAAATAATTATTTATTTATTTATTTAAAATATTATTAATAATTACAATTCTAAAATTACATTAATAACCTTTAAAATAATCTTATACTTCCATTAAATGAATAAGTGTAATGGTAATTTACAATTACATTATTAAATATCAATTATTAATTTTTCTAACTAATAATAATTATTTATAATTAATTATTCGTTATTAAATTTCCTAATTATAATTCATTATTAATTAATATATTTTTCAGAAAATAAAAGAAAAAAAGGAAAAAAAAACCAAGAATTAAGATCCAAAATCCAAACATATAATGCTCTTGAAAACTGAATCCACAACAAGTTACGATCTAATTGAGATGATGATAAAAATTAAATCATAAAAATGAATGAAACCAATATAGCCAACTCGTTAATTCATATATATATAGTGCTCAAAAAGTAGAAAGTAGTATCAACCGATCAACTCAAATTGGCAAAAGAGTTAAAAGCCTAAAAAAACCATTATAAGTGGAGAGTACACCAAAGTCCAATAAATAGAAAATAATAGGTTAAATTATGCAATTAGTCCCTCTACTACACAGAAAATATAAATTTAGTCACTCTACTATGATTTGATCAAATTAAGTCCCATTACTATTATTTATTATCAAATTAAGTCTAATCACGAACGGTGTGAAATTTTCATAATTAAATACGTTAACGTGGCATTGATCATAATGATATGACAATGACTTCAGTGACATGTATATCTACAAAATATTAAAAATTTTTCATGTAATATATTTTGGTTGCGATAATGAAATTTTTCATGAAAAAGAATGAAAATAAACATGAAAAAAAAAAATGACCCGAAAAAATGCTATGTGGTAAAAGAATAGCTACGTGAAACCTTTTAAAATTATTAAAAAGTAAAATTATTAAGGTACTTCATATAGCTAAAAAAATCACACAAAACCTTTTAAAAATTTTTAAAGTACATATCATCATAGTTAATGTCATGTTAACATATTTAACAATAGAAGTTTAACATCGTTAATGATCGAACTTAATTTTACAATAAATGATAGTAGAGGGATTCAATTTGATCAAATCATAGTAGATTGATTAAATCTATATTTTTTGTGTAGTACAGGGACCAATTTCATAATTTGAATAAAACGATAATACTGAAAAAAAATTCGAATAAAGTGGTAGAATTTAGATATAGATAATATATAAAGGAATATTAAATTTGAATTATTAATTTTTAAATTAATTTTATAACATGTCACGTACAATTACAATATTAAATTTTAGAAAATCATTTATCGAAGAGTTGTTTACCAATTTTCAATTCAATGAAAGCAAAAAATAAATATGAAATTTTCAGTCACCATGTGAATGGCAACCCAATAAAAATATTGAGAGCCAGCTATAGAATTTCAAGTTATTATTAATTAAAGATCATTAATTAAAGTGAAAAAGGAATTTGGATGCCATAAATGGATTTAGAATTCATTCCTTTTGTTTAAGAATCCATGGCAAGATATCATTCCAGAGAAGTGTAATGGGTAATTTTGATGAGGAGAGGAAATTGAGGATAGAGATGAGAGAAAGAGGATTAGCCCCCATTTCTTTGAGAGAGATTTTAGTGCCATGGAGGTAGACCAATGAGCTATTATGTTCTTCAAAGGATGGTTGCTTTTATAGAGAATGTTGCCTACAATGCTGTTGCGGACTTCATCTGTGGTCGGTTTCCTTCATCTTTATATTTCTTCTTTTTAGTGGTGTTGTTAAGCGAGTTAGCCTCATAACGGAAGGATCTACATGGGCTTATTATATCGGTAAATATTTGTTTTCAATTAATAGTATTAGTTTGTCTTCTTTAACTTGAATACGTGTAATAATCTAAATAAATATAAATGTTAGTAAACCCATTAATAAAGAAAATTCTGGCAAAAAAATGATTAAAAAATCAATATTTATCAGTACTAAACTTTATGATTATAAAGTTTTAAAGGTGAAACTTCCAAGTTTTAGTTCAAGTGATGGCTACATCCTCCCTGATAGTGAAATTTTATTATATCATTCTTTGAGATTAGGACTATTAAATAGAGATTGTGCATAAAATTTATAATTTGTTCTTTTTGTTGTAAACATTGACTTTTAAATGGAAACCATGTAAAGATACTTAATGTGGGCTGTACACAAATATTTAATTGGAGATCATGGTTTTTAAATGAGATTATGTATAAGATCTAAAATTTGTTTATTTTTTGGAGACTGTGACTTTTAAATAGGGATTGTGCAAAAATGCTCAATTTGGAATTGTGATTTTTTAATGGGGACAATATACAAGATTTAAAATTTATTCATTTCTTGAAGATCGTGACATTTAAATAAAACTGTATTCAAATACTTAATTGGGGATTATGACTTTGACCATGTATACATACTCAATTGCACATCGTAACTTTTAGATGAGAATTATGTATAAAATCTAAACTTTGTTCATCTTTTGGGAACCGTGACTTTTAAATAGAAACATCGTAAAAACACTCAATTGGGGATAGTAGCTTTTTAATAGGGACTACGTACTAGATATAAAAATTTTTCCTTATGACTACATCTAGTTTTAAATGGAGACTGTGTATAAATACTCAATTGAAGATCATGACTTTCACCGTGTGCAAATGCTCCATTAAGGATCATAGCTTCTTGAAGGAACTATGTATAAGATATAAAATTTTTTCCTTTTTTGGGATTGTGACTTTTAAATGGGAACCATGTACAAATATTTAATTAGGAATTGTGACTTTGACTATGTATAAATACTCTATTGAGGATCATGACTTTAAAATAGAGACTGAGTATGAGATTTAAAATTTCTTCATTTTTTCAAAGTCGTGAGTTTTAAATGGGGACCGTATACATGATTTAAAATTTGTTCATTTCTTGATAATCATAACTTTTAAATGGGAAACACGTACAAATACTTAATTCAATATCTTGACTTTTAAATGGTGATTGTATAGGAGGTTTAAAATTTATTTCTTTTTTGGGTATTGTGACTTCTAAATGAGAACCATGTACAAATATTCAATTAGGAATTCTGACTTTGACTTAAAATTTGTTCCTTTTTTTCAAACCCATGACTTTTAAATGGGATCATATACAGAATTTAAAATTTGTTTCTTTCTTGATAACTGTAACTTTTAAATAAGAAATATGTATAAATACTTAATTCAAAATCATGACTTTAAATGAGAACCGTATAGAAGATTTCAAATTTGTTCTTTTTTTTAGGACTGTAACTTTTAAATATGGACTGTATACAAATAATCAATTGGAGATCATGACATTTTAAGGAAGACCGTGTATAAGAGTTAAAATTTATTCTTTTCTTGGGGAATGTAACTTTTAATTGGGTACAATGCATAAATACTCGATTGCGATTGTGACTTCAACCGTACGTGTACAATACTCTATTGGAAATTTATGATTTTATTTAAGGAATGAAAGGAAATTGAGATGATATTTAATTGAGGACCACAAAGTAACAGTGATAAGAGTAAATAAAAAATAATAGAATATAAGATTTGTTAAGAGTAAACAGATCGTCTTTGTTCGTGTACAAATATTCAATTGAAGATTATGACTTTCAAATGAGAACTATAACGTAAAAATAATAATTTATTAACAGTAAATGTAAAAATAGTAACAATAAGTTTAAAATTTCGATATCGATATAATAAGAATTTGTATATACTAAGATTAAAAAAAGTAACATTTCAAAAAAAAAAGATAGAAAAAAGTAGAAGATTAAGTAAATTAATTTATTGGAAAAGATATCAAGTATATTTTATTATATTGAGGTGAAACTATTCAATTAGCCCTATACTATAGGATTTTGTTAATTTTAGTCCATGTACTCCAATTTTGTTTAATTTGGCACCTATACTCTTCTAAAAGTGACTAATTAAGACAATCATTATGTATTCTGTTAAATCTGATGGCATAGAATTGAGATGGTAATATATGAAAACTTGAACAATGAAAAGTTTCATGTTTGCAGTGCGAGTATAGATTTCCAATTTTTTGGTACAGAATATATCCTCATATACTATCTTTTTTCTTCTAATAATTCAATTTTTTAATCCTCACAGATGTCATTGTCAACTTCCCATTAGAACACATTATTGTATGTTGCCTTCTCGGTGTTATGCCATCTAATTTAACAGAACAAATGGATATAGTTTGTAATTGTCCTTAATTTGTCACTTTTAAAAGAGTATAGAGACCAAGTTATAGTACATAGACTAATTGAGTAGTTTCACCATTATATCTACTTTAATGAAAATTTTACAAAATTATAATGTGTTACATATTATGTTTTCATTTATTATATTATATGAAATTAAATTAAAATTTAATATTTGAAATATAATTAATTACCCACGTGCGACGCACGTGCTAAGATACTAGTATATATATATATATGTATAGTACCATGCAACCAGGTATCTGATTCTCTCTTCAAGCTCTATTCCTCTAAACCTCTCTAAAACCCTCACTGACTTAAGCATTGGAATGGGATCAACCAGCCAACTGTCGGTCACCCCCTCACTGTTTTCCACATCTTCAGGTCGCTGTCGACTAGCTAAGGCTCTCGTTCGAGGTCTTGGATTTCCATACCTCAACATTGGCGCCATCTGTGGGAACCGAGATATCAGCCATGTCCACGCCTGAAGAAACTAGTGGTTTACCCTCCATAAGAATATGAACTAAGATACATGGAGTTCCCTTGCAACAAACCTTCTGGCCGAAAAGTCCCTTCCTTCCCCAACAAATAACAATATTTCTGGGTCAGATCCATTGGCAAGACGCCATCTTTCCTTCTCTTCTTCCCTACCTAACGCCAACGACATGACCCCCTCATCCTCCCAGCCACCTTTTCTCCAAAGAGTGAGCCTAGATGCCCGTAGAGGCCACCAAACCCCATAAGATGACGACTTTATGCTATATGTAACTCAGCTTCAACGAAAAAATGACTGGATAAAGAAAGAGCTTGCGGAGTTAAGGTCGGTGCTGGCCAACCTCACATAAAGGCCATCACGAACCCAAGAGCAGGAAGAGGAAACTCTGAAGAGGGAGAGGTGCAGAGATGTGGGCCCATAGGGACATGCACCATCTCCATAAGAGGACAAATCCCTTAAAAGACAAAGAATACATGCTATCAGCCCTGCCCCACCTACTCTGGAGGGGTTGACACATAGTGTGATGATCTTAGGAGAAAAATGAAGAGACCAACCGGCCAGGTTTGAAGGCAACTCCTTTTACACAGAGAGGCAGTTTGAAGAAAGACTTGATAGTCTGAAGGCAAAACTTGAAAACAAGTTTACCGAAGCTTTAGAGACGAATCTACAGAAGAGTAAGAAGGATCACTTAGAGTGGCTAAACACCGACGAAACCCGTTATCACTCGCCATTTAACAAGAAGATGTCCCGGATAATTTCAAGATCCCAAAGCTTAAATATGATGGGACGAATAACAGCCTGAGGAGCCGTTCAAGTTGTATGTGGAAAGGTTCCAAAAAACCACCACGGAGATCAAGGAGTTAACAGTCGACTTTGCTACAACAGCCTTCATAGCAGAAGTGCATAATGAACACCTTAAATATGCACTTTCAGAGGACAAACCTCGCCACATGCATCAATTGTTCCACAAGGCATAAAGATACGCCGAGGTTGAAGAAAACCAAGTCCAAATTGATAAGCTCTATCGAAAAAGTCAAGACTTGGCCAAGGAAAGCACTCGGCAAGAGGGCAGCCTCTAAAGGGAAGGGCGACAACAAAGAAGTGACAGAGGCTTTCTACAATGAGACCTAGGCAGCCGACTGGGTGACAGAAAAAGCCTAAGGTCTGATGCCCCTTGTCCAAAACAAGAAAGAAGAGAAAAGCTCCCTTCACGCCCACCAGTTGAGTACATTCCGCTCAATACCTCCCATACAGAGATCCTCCATAACATTTCCAATGGAGAAATGGCAACCAAGATGAAATGGCCTCCAAGATTGAGGAATCCCAAAAAAGTCGAAAGAATTCTAAAAAGTACTATAGATTCCACAATGATGAAGGCCACACTACAGAAGAATGTTGGGATCTAAAAAATGAAATCAAAGATATGATTCGACGAGGATATCTTCGAAATTTCATTTAACGAGAAAATTCTCAACAAGCTTAAGCTACCAATCAGCCAGCAAAACTCCAGGAGCGAAGAGAACACATCAGACCAGCTGTACATGGTGTGATCAACACCACTGTTGGAGCTTTAGAAGAATGGACAGAATCCCAATCCAAAAGAAAAGCCCACCTACGTAGCGTATGCCATGTAGGTTTGCAAGCCCCATCTTTCAGAAAAGTAAATGAGGAAGATGACTGGTCCATCACTTTTTCCAAGAATGAGACTAAACTATTCCAAGACCCCAAGAATGACCCCATTGTGGTAAAAGCCATCATAGGCAATTTTGAGGTGAACAAGATCTTAGTTGACAACGGCAGTGCAGTCAACACTATCATGTACAAGACCTATAAGGATAAGGGGTTTACGGATGACCAACTTTTGCCGACTGGGCTAATTTATTGGTTTGGGAATAACAAAATACCAGTAAGGGGGATGATAAAATTGCCCATGTTCATAGGTGATGGAAAGCATGTGCTGAATGTCGTGAACATTTTCGTCATAATAGACTAGCCGTCAGCCTATAATGCCATAATAGGACGCCTCATGATGAAGGAAGTCCGAATGGTTGAGGCGGTATACTATTTGAAGGTCAAGTTCCCGACTCTTGGAGGAATTGGTTACATACAAGCAAACCAACTTCAGGCCTGCCAGTGTCATCTACTATCCTTGGTCATGATGAAAAAGATAGCCGAAGCCAGAAAAGAGATGCTAGCTTTGACCACGAATCACCACACCGGGGGGCAAACCTCAAAAATCACAGTGCACAGGGCCAAGACTCCTGTCAGCTAATGGAAATTAACATGATAACTTGGGAGACGGGTTCGACGAGTGGTGCTAGGAGCCACAATGAAGGGGCATCATGGCTATCACTCGACATCCTGGACACCAGAAATGATGAAATGCTGAGTAAAGCCCAGCTAGTTTTGGAAACCCTGGACGTATGCCTTAGGAAAGGAGAACCCTCAAAGACAACCAAGCTTGGATCCAAACTAACTTAGCCAGAATAAGAAGTTATGATGAAGTTCTTACAAGAGAATGCTGACATATTTGCGTGGACACCAGTTAACATGCCTAGGATCCACCCATCTGTGATGGCACACAAGCTCAATGTCAGCAGCAAAGTCAAACCAGTTAAACAAAAAAAGAGGAAGTTTGCCCCATAAAGAATCACGGCCATTCAGGAAGAAGTTGACAAATTATTGAAGACCGGGTTCATCAGGGAAGTACAGTACCTAGAATAGATTGCCAATATGGTATTGGTGAAAAAGTCAAACAATAAGTGGAGAATGTGCAGTGACTTCACTGACCTCAATAAGGCCTGCCCAAAAGATAGCTTCCCACTTCCCTCAATTGACAGACTAGTTGACTCATCCTCGGGCAACAGATATTTAAATTTTATTGACGCTTTTTCTAGCTACCATCAAATCCCAATGGCCCAAGAAAACTGGGAAAAAATCGATTTCATTACGGAAGACGGCTTATACTGCTACGACGTAATGGCTTTTGGGTTGAAGAATGCGGGAGCAACGTATCAACGTCTGGTGAATAGAATCTTCAAAGAGCAGATTGGTAGATCTATTGAAATGTATGCAGACGACATGTTGATCAAGAGTGTCAGCTTTGAACAGCATCTCAACGACTTGGATCAAGCCTTTAACACCCTGAAAAAGTATTAGATGAAGTTGAACCCAACTAAGTGTACTTTCGGTGTGGAAGCTGGAAAATTGTTGGGATTCATGATATCCCAAAGGGGAAGTAAGGCCAATCCAGAAAAGATAAATTTAAACCCGAATCAGTTTCTTGTGATCATTTCTCTAAATAAAATTAATACCCAAAACTTTATTGAACTAAGTATCCAAGGAGCAACTTTCATTGTAATTAGTTGTAACCCAGAACATAATTAGCGCTGTTATATGAAGACCTGGGACCATTATGGCTTAAGCTCAAGTGGAGAGGGTGAGTAGGTAATGAATAGAGATGTTAATAAGTGATGACATTAAATGTCATCACATGTCCTCTTGACGAATCAATAAATTTGTTCGGCCAAGGTGTTGAATCATGATTTGGTCGCTAAACTAGATTTTAACTTAATTGTGGGACTGTGGGGGAAAATCACACATAATTAGATGCTTTAAGCGATGGAAAATTTTCGCAGCTACATTACTCCATCATTTTCAAGACAAAAATTCAAAGCCTGATCATTTTTGCCCATAATTATTCTTTTGGGAAAGGATAGTTCACTAGTTTCAGACATTCCGACATCCATATTTTTTTCTTCCTCCAACCATTTGTGTTTACAAATTTTTTAGTACTACTCATAATTTGATGTCATGGAAGAAGCTAAGGGTATTGAATTGGCAGGGGAAACAAGAAAGGCTTCGGGGGTACTTGTATGCAATGAAGGCTTCCTTCTATCATCTCTATCACTTTATTTATGGAATGGTCGATCCGAAGGATTAGATTGGATGCACCACAAACCCATTAGGATCATTTTCCTTGCTAATTCTCTGTCCTCTTCAGTCATATGTTCTTGAGGTCTGATATCAATTCCTTGTTCAAGATCCTTGTATATCCAATCTGGAAAATATATTTCACTAGTGTTAGAAGCTGCAGCTCCCGGTCTTCCCCTGCCTACGACCATTTCAAGAACCATCATTCCATAACTATACACATCAGACTTGTGAGAAACACCTCCATATTTTCTGCAGAATACCCCCGGAGCAATGTACCCCATGGTTCCTCTGGCTCCCATCATCGACACAATACTGTCCTTCCTTTGACATAGTTTAGCAAGCCCAAAATCAGAAATTTTAGGACAGAAATCATCATCCAAAAGAATGTTTTGAAGTTTTATGTCGAAATGTACAATCCTTGTGTTACAACGGCGGTGTAAGTACTCTAATCCTCTAGCAATGCCAACTGAAATTTTGTATAACGTTGTACATTCCAACTGATCATGTCTTATTGTTGGGGATCCTTGATCGTAGATGAATTTGTCCAAAGATCCATTTGGCATGTACTCATAAACAAGGGCCCTTTTTCTCCCTTCATAACAAAACCCCAGGAGAGAAACTATATTAACATGAGAATTTCTACCAATGCTGGCCTCTTCATTAATGAACTCTTCACCGTTACTCTTGGTCTCGGTTAAGACTTTCACTGCAACAAGGCTGCCGTCAAGTTTCTTTCCTTTACATACAGTTCCATATCCTCCTTGTCCAACTTTATGTCAAAATGAGTTTGTCATTTCTTGACATCTGAATAGCTGAATTGCTGTGGTGTAAGAGATCCATAGTTCCTTATAAATGACTTGATGTTGTGATCATCTGATTCTGATGTCCCTTTCTTCCAAAAACCTATTACTTTAGTTGACAAGTATTCTCTTCTACTCCCAAAGATCATCGCAATGGACAGAATTACAATCGCAGCCAAACCTGCAGCTGCACCTGAGCTCAAGGAAGGGCAACATCAGTTTCAATTTTTTCAACATTGCCACTTACTGATTGTAACAGAGCTAGGAGCGATGTTTTAGGATCGAAACATAAATGACAGAGATAGCGAGAATAATTTTATAGTTTTCAGGATATGCTACCTATGACAGCTTTTAGCCACGTCTTGTTAGATGGCCCTGCAATAAGAAAAGAAAACATGTTGAACAGTTGAAGCCAGAAGCATTAATAGAGTAGTAAATAGGGGAGAAGGACAACAAAGAGTCCAGTGGCCTGGGTTAAAATCTTAAACTTGTAATGTTAAAGTTCTTATGCTCTGTTTAATGGGGAGATTTGAAATGTAGGAAAGACATAACGCCAGAATTGTCCCGTAGTTAGACTGAAGGAGGGGAATTAAGGGGAAAAAAAAAAACCTTGCAGTGACAATGTTGGGAACCTTGCAGCATCTAAGGATCTAGTAGATCAAGCCACTCAAAGGTATGATAAGAAATGAAAGCTTCAACGAATTTCTAGTTCTATCTGTTAAAAGTACCTGTCAGGCTAGAACGAATTAGTCTATGTAGAAGTAAAATATGCATTTTGTCATCTAATAATATAAAATATTATTTGTGCACAATCTTTCAAAATTTGTATTTAACAGCACTTTTTATATATTCTTGAAAACAAGAGCCATATACAAAGTATAATAACAGGGAGAGCAAGAAAGGAGAGGTACCTGTTGGTTTCGGAGGACAAACGTAGGGATAAGATCGATCTGCGCAGTAACATAAATTCAACTGAGCTGTTCTGGTACCCACACCGCCCGCCGGAGCCAAGACATGAGTCACACAAGGAATTGTTTGCAGACCACTGCAGCTCAAAACCTGCTCTAAGCGCGGCCGTTAGAATATCTGAATTTGGATTCGCCTCTAATGACTGATCTTCTAATTTCAAGACTGGGATATTGACGCTCCTATAGCAATTTCCCAAGGAACTGCTTATCATAGTGGCAAGGCTACCAAAGGCCGCTTGCATGATATTTCTTGTCACATAATAACCTATAATGTTACTAGTTTGGTTTATGGTGCAGTCGAATTGATTGGAAAACCCTGGAGCGGGGAAAGAATAAAAGAGGCACAACCATAATAAAGTGCCACATCCTGACTATTTGAACTCTATTCTAAACCGGTAATCAAGGTTGTGTTTCTGAGATATGGAGGGCAAATACCTTCTAAATAATCAGTTCTAGAGCTTGTAGCAAGCTTAAGATTTCTTGTTGAGTTGTTGATATCCAAAACTTGGTAGGTGACTGACATGATTGTGATCACTGTAACATTATCGCCACTGCAGGTAAGCCTGAACCCTGGGTAGCCACAACTTTCAAGCCGATCCAATCCCCAGAAAGGATAACCAATATCTTGAAGGTTTCCACAACTGAATAACATGCTGCAACTCGAATAATCGTTGGCAAATACGGATACCGGAGCAAGAGCAAGAGTCAGGATCAAGACTACGATCTTGAAGAACCAGGAGTTGGATGGCAGCAAAAGGGCATTCTGTTGCACCAAATATCTCCCTAGGCCGAGTGGTCAGGCCAATGAGCTGGTTACTGAGTGTGCCAGTTGCTTTTGTAACAAAAAACAACAAAAGGTAGAAATAATGCAGGTTCTTGTTCAAAGTCACAGTCGGACTGTTTAAATCATTGAACAAAAGGGAATTTCTTTAATAAACTGAATGAGAACGTCGCCCGATTGGGTGTTTACAATGAACTGAACAAAGAAAAAGATGGCCGATGGAAGGCTAAACAAACTCTTGAAACACTCAATAATTGGGGAAAGCAAAGGATTGACTAAAAGTAAAAAGACTTTGGACTAAACAGATCTCGAAAAGGGTCTCTGGCTGGCAGAGTAAAGAAAGGAAATCGGAGCAAGTTTGAGCAGAGTGCAATCTGGTTTGTCTGAAGGAGTGTTGATGCCATTTTTGTGGAAAAGGTCTAAGGGAAAATACTAGAAATTGAGGGCCATCGGGCAATCTTCGAGTGTTGAAGAGGTTTCTGTGGATGATTGTTCGTGTGTTCAGTCGTTCTAGGATGAGGCTTATATAGTCCTCACAGCTCCCAATCAACTCCTCTGAATCAGCTCATTTTGATTCTCAAATCTCAGTCTTTAAGACTGAATCCCTTTGATTTCGCTTGGCTTTGAATTGGTCTTTCCAATCTTTCAAGATTAGTGCGGCCTTAATTTGGATTTAGGCCGCTGACCTTAAACCCATCCTGCTAGTCCGATTTATAGGCCGATCGGCCTAAATTATTTCTTTTTTCCTGAAAATCTGATATTTCGGATCTGAAATCGTGCTGTCTTGAATTCCGAATATCTCCAATTAAAACATGAGGCAAATTTCTTGGCTGATCATTCACGCGCTCTTCTTCCTCCATGATTATCGTGGTTATTAATTTCCCAATTAAAACCTGCTGATTCTTGTTGCCAGGCCGATCTCCCTCGAATGTTTCTCCCTCGAGCAAAAAGCCCTATTGCCTCATCTTCAATCCATTGGTCCACTGGTGTACTCATTTCCTTCTTAGGCCCATTAGCCCAATTTTACAAATTAAGGTACAAACACATTCATTTTCAGAGAGAGAACACAGAGACCGACGACTCACATAAATGGAAGTGCGAGTTATGAATGGGTTTAGTCGTCAAAACTCAAAATAATAAAGATTAGCCTTTGACGAATTCACAAATTTTGCAGAGAGAAACTTCGATATGTATATTTAAATATGCTAAATTTTTTTAATGCAACGGAAAAAAGTCAAAAACCTTGCGCTGGCTGTTGCTAAGCATAATTTCACCGCTATCAACAACTTCCAGGAAACCACTCAGTTGGATGCATACTTCTAACAAGCAAAATGAGAAGTGCATAACTAAATTACCATAACAGATTTAGATCATTTCAACCTTTGTAAAGAACCATAGCAATTTTTTTCCAGTTGTGCTAGAACAAGTGGCCATTCTTTTATCGAGCAGCAAGAATTTACAGTTCTTGACGAACAGAACTGTTTGGATGTTCAGATAAATACGACAGACCGCCCAACATAAACGATTTGAGCGTTTCCTTGAGTTCCACCACAAAGAGACCGATATTCTAAAACCTACTAAGAAACGCAAGAACTTTCAGAGATTCAAGTACATTACAGCAGAAACCACTACAATATTTTTCATTTAGAATTGCAGCTGTTATTTTTACAGAAGAATTTGATGTAAGATTTTTCACTTAATCGGAGTTGTTTTCTGAAGATACATACAGAAAAATTATAGTAACATTTATGAGAAAAATCACACTCAATCCGATAACTTATGCTGGACTGCGATGCAACATTACAAAAGCAGAAGTAAAAGGTAAATTACCTCCTCAAGTGGATAAGATGCACATAGTTGTATTTAAGATGCTCTTCGTATAAGTGATCACCAAACTAAGCCCTTTTTTCTCCTAAACCTATCAACGCGGTCAGTGCTCATTCGAGATTTCTCAGGCTTATTTGATTTCTTAGACTTCTCAAGTCGACTATCTAAACTGTTTCTAGAAACTTCTGGAAGATCAGCAGGCAATTCAAAAGTATCTGAAGTTCCACCATCAGATGATTTGCTCTGATTGTCGGAGTTTACCACTATTTTCTTTTCAGAACCATTTGTGGCTGCTTTTGATTTGTTTAGGGACAGTACAAATTTCTTCAGATGTCTAATGAATTCTGGGTAGAGCTCAAGGTTGCAATGTCCTCCACCATTTACCCATAAAGGATCGTACTTGTGCTTGCAAAGCTCCCAAAGCTGTTTACCATGGGAACAATCAACAACTTCATCTGCTGTTCCCTGAAAAGAGAAAGAAAAAAAGTGACCTCAATCACTACGTCAAATTAAAAATGAAAAGAGAATTAGGGAAAAGTATCAAAGCTCTCCCTAAATCTCACTATTTTGAAACCACATATATGTAAGCATATATGCAGTCACTTGTCAAAAGCAGTAAAAGTCAAATAGATAATGATAAACAGCATTTAGCAGGCCACATTTTGCTGTTAGCTTTGTTTAATTTCACGAGTAAACTCAACTTTTACTTATTCATCAGAAGTCATTAAGTCCAAGTGAATACAAAGGTCATGTAAAGCTTTGCATGATAGAAAACTGCCATACAATCAATTGTTGACATGTAAAATCCGAGAAAGAGAGAGAGAGAGAGAGATGAAGGTAATAAAGGAAGAGGTGGAGGCTAAATAACAAAACAATGGAATGAATACTTACATGAATCACCAAAACTTGACAATTCACTGCTCCAATTTTGTCAATATTCTGGGATAAAAGCCAGTAATTTCAGTCACCATCAATGAGATTAAACAAGAAAAGGTACGAGAGGGAATAAAACAGGCTTACCTTGTAAATGTCAAACCAGTATGTCCTTTTGACAGGGTATAATACTCTCATCCCAGACAAAATTGGGCTATGAAGAACCACAGCTCTCAAGTTCAGCAACCGTGAAGCAAGATCAACAGTTGGTCCACTACCGACAGACTGACCATATAATATTAATTGTTCATCTTTAACTCCATACTGTTCTTTAAGGCATTTATAAGCTGCATCTATGTCTGCGTATGTATTGCATTCTGTTGGCTGTCCCAAATAAAAGAAAGAGACTATGAGAACACAGGTTTCTTGCAAGCAGTAAAAAGTTCATTCATTCATGAAAAATGACATTCCAGCATATGAAATTCGTATAGATGCCGAAACACACAAGCACAGAAAAGTATTGAGAACCCCATACAATTTGCAGAAAACTAGTATAAAAAACATAGAAAATAAGAAAAATCCTGTAGATGTTTGGCTTTCCAAAGAACTAAAATTTGGATAAACCGATGCATGAGATATTAAACTATATGAAATGCTGTCCGATAGGCTTAGACTGAGAGCATTTTGAAAACTCAATCACCCTGCATTTTGTGATTATTCTGTTTCATTAGAGGGGAAAGAGAAAGCAAGTATTGGCCTAAAAGGTAGAAAGACAAAATTAGTCCAAAATCTATGTGTAATTATGTTATAGATCCACTATGATAATTACATTGGTATTGCCATAGTTATTATGCATATGGGAAATTTTACACCCATTGTTATCAACTAAGATAAGAGGAGCCAAGTAACCAACCTTTCCTGTTGATTGTCCATAACCAGAATAATCATACCTGAAAAAGGAACCATTGGTGCAAAGATTAGGTACATAACTGAAAAAAAAAATTATCAAACAAAAGGCAAGGATAAAAATAGATCTCTACAATAGTATCAGTACAATCATGTGATGCATCTCTAGAAACAATGTCAAGAAGAATTTTACAGGATAAAATTTAGAGGTAAAACCTTCCTAAACATTTTAAATGCTCAAGAACAGGAGAATGATATCATTAGTCTTTGGCAGGTCAAAATTCCCATGAAAGTTTCTTTATAGATTCGAATGGCGGCTCTAACCCTCATCTTAACTAACAGAAATTTGGAAACAGCAAAGAAACTTTTACTTGCTATTTTGTGTATAGAAATTGATCGAAGCCTCTCACTCCACTCATGTCTAATAAACTTGCTTAAAAACACCCCATATATTATGACATGGCAATTGTTCTTTTCTGTTCAAGGTTCACGTAACACATTCAGCAGGAGCAAATAAAATAACATGCACAAAATGAGCTAGTAAAATAAGGATTAACTGCATCTGAGTTGATCAAGGAAAAATTATACGTTACAAAGTTAAGAAAAAATCATCATGATAAGATCCAATTATCCTTTAAAGGAGACCAGAATCTCCTTCAAATAAGAATGTGGATCACATGATTCAAATCATAATAGATTCAGATTCCCCCAGGGCATCTACCTTGAATGAAGATGGATTTAAAACTAAAAACTTATGGGAAAGATATTATGAGGTTGGGTAGAAAAATGGAAGAAGAAAAGAGCAAAAGTAGTGTGAACAAAATAACATCTTGAGTTTATAAGTTGCCTAAAGTCATTGTACTTCATGACGTTGAAATGTACAGCCTCTTTGTTGTAACTTACATTTATGCATGTCTCCCATCCCCTAATTTTGTATATCTTCTGGTGTCTGATAGACCTACATACACACATTTATAGATACAGCACGTTCATGATTTACTGACTAAGTCTTAGGAAAACTGTGCTCCACTTAATAACGGCGAGATTCATTTTCCTCTGGATCCAACTTTTCGCATGAATCTTAAATCCTAACTTCAAGGTACGATGGTAACTACAGCTGAATAGTTCACAAGCAGGAGAATTCACAGAAAATGGAATTTTCTGGCACAAACCGCATGAAGGTTTTAGTAAACCGTATGGTGGAAAGAATTCTCTTCGGTTAGGCATCAATTCCTATAACGGAACAGAGGGTTATGATAAGACGTATTTACGTAAGAGAGCATCCATTAAAAAGCTTTGCAGCACATAATGAAGATACCAGATATTTTGGCATTCTCTCTTTCTGAGTCTTTGACCGGTGTGTCACTGGAGCCCATTTTCCAACAGCATGGTAAAGGATTTCTGCATTATTTGGCATGTACAACTATGTATAATCCCATCCATCTAGGTTCTCAATCACCAGCAAATAGCTATCACTGAAATGATCTTGCCACAATCTACCCTGTTCTTACTGAATGCCTTAAGTTAACATCGTTGATCGGTAAACAACAACAATCTCCACAGCCATTTCCATTAAACCTTAAACATTATCTGGCACGCAGATAACACGACAAATATGTCTCTGTCACTCCGTTTGTAGCAAAGAAAGGATAAAGTGTCAAACCTTCCACAAATTCCGAGACAAATTTTATCTCCATATCCTTTTGGAACAAGTTCTTCCTCATGTCCTCTGACCAAAACTTTTACCACAGCCTCTAATTTCCCCTGAATTTTCTTGCTTCCTTGATTCTCAACTGTATAAGTGCATCGAATCAAACCAAAGCCGCCAGCAGTAATCTTACAAAATAGCAAATCTTCATAACTTTGATTTACTAGCACCCAAAAATATCTATTCTATTCCTTACATTCACTAAGAAACCATCCTCAATCATAGCAACTTAATCACTATAAGAAGTTGCACAAAATTATCCAACACCAATAAAACCTCAAAACCGCAAAATCAAATCAAAACCACAACTGACTACTTTAATTAAGAAGGTAAAAGAAGACCTTAATTGAAACAAAACAGAAAACTTACAGCTGCAAATTCAAAGTTTCAGCTTTGAATCGTAACTAAGCTAAAAAGGTTACTTTCTATTACTTTAGTTCAAGACTTAGCATGGCAAAAAGGAGGAGTTTAAAAAGGAAAATTACCCCATCAGGTTAACTCGAAGGCGATTACACAACTCGACGAAAAGCTCAAACATTTGTCCCAAATCAGCGGCATTTCCATGAGAATACAAGAGAGTAGCTGAAGCTTTCGGGTGCTTTATATGGACCGCGACGATGTCGTTGCCACGGCGCGTGCGCAACTTCAAGACGTCGACGTCGTCCCTCCTCGGTACCTCCGGTATATAAAGCAGACCACCGCAAGACTCGTCCTCTACCACTGTATACGAGGGCGGATTTGGCGGGAAGAACGCGAATTTCGCGGCGATCGACGACGTGACTCCTCCCATCTTCTTCTGATCATCAGCAGATGTTCCTCTTTCATTAAAATTACCAAAATAACTCAGCCGCCTCCAGACCTCAACTCTCAATCTCCACCGCCCGATCTTCTTTCAGATCTTTATACTCTCATATATCATAAACGAAAAACAAACAAGAGATAAAAGAACAAAAAAAACAGGGCGATCGAAAGGGCGAACGGAGGCGCGTGCGATGGAAAACGGAGGCGCGTGGGGTGGGAAAGCTAAGCAGCCGTACCGAAGTTGTTAGACGAGGAATCTCATCTCGGTGTTATTGATGTTTTTGGAACGTTGGGAACTCAGCTTAATGGGAGTTTGTCTTTTAAGAGAGAGAAAGGTAGAGGCGCGCGTGGGCGCGTGATGTATAGGAAGGGTCGCCTGACGGCGACCTTGACAATTGACATACACATGACATGTAATATTATGTCTTTTGGATTTTTACTACTAGTTATTTGTACGTACGACTTACGGCTACCTTCTTACAGCATAGCTAACCCTGTTTTTGACTTTTTTTTTTTTTGATCTACTAGGTGGTGACGTGGCTTTTACAATTTTTGGGCTTTTAGTTTTACAAAAATACACATGTAATTCCCAAAAAAGTAGTAACTTCAAACATGATTATCATAAGTTTATTAAATGATGAAAGTTAAATAGATTAGTTGTAGTAGCTTTTAAATTTCCAATAAATTTTGTTCATTAAAGAATGTAGATATGGATAAAAATTAATACTACTAATTAAGAAAAAAATACTAAAATAATTACTAATGTCAATAATAATTTTTAAATTAAAATAATGAATGAAAATTGAGATAAGCTGCGACACTATTTGATAATCTGTTTCAAAGCACCCACGGAATAAAAGAAATTGCACTAAAATTTGACAAATTTTCCCCGAAATAAATAAATAAATAGATTTTTATTAATTGTTAATATTGAGGAACTTTCTTTTGATGGAAATGTGGGGTACCAATACCATGAATGTTTTTGCAAGCGCTACAGATGACGTGTAAAATAGTATTGGTAACGTGGCATTATTTAAGCCTCTGGGATATTGTGCTTACGTGTACCAGGCATAACAGGTTAAGCTACTATCAATTTTGCTTGATGTAATTTGTCCGAAATGGCAGGCCTCCCTAATTTGTCACTCGTAAGTACAGATAGCAGATGGGTGGGTTTGGACGGAATTGGACTCGGATAACTTTGGATTTGAGTGATTTCGGGTTTTAGTATTTTGTAGGGGTGTAAACGGTTCGGTTCGGTTCGATTCGGATATTAAGGTTTTAATATCCTAATGTTTCGGTTCTATTCGGTTCAGATTTTTTTGTGGGTTTTCTGGTAGTTATCCATTAAATTTCGAACTTTTTTCTTTTATAAAAGCTCAAATAAGATTATAAAAATTTTGGATCTTTTAATTTTAGGTTAATAAAATCTAGTATTTTTTAAAATTTTAGCTTATTCGGTTCATTCGGGTTCCATTCGGTTTATTCGGTTTTTATATAAACATTCCAAAATCCTAATTTAATTATCGGTTCGGTTCGGTTATCGATTTTTTCGGGTTGCTTGAACAACCCTAGTATTTTGGGGTTTAAGGTTTTTTAGATTTGAGTATTTTCAGGTTAGAGTTCTTTTGGGTTCAAGTTCGGTCAAATTCGGACTTAGATCAGATTGAATTCGGGTTTAGATCAAGTTAAATTCAGGTTTCAACTTTTTTAATTAAAAATTATTTTTTTGTTTTATAAGTCGAATTTTATTTTATTATTTATTATTTTTCATTTGTTTAAGAAGTATTTTCTCTATTCCTAAATAATACTCATTTTAACAAATTATTTTTATTTCAAATTAATTGTCATCTTACAAAATTAAAAAAGCATTTATTACCTTTTTATCAATTTTATCATTCTTTCTCCATACTATTTTCAAGTTACTTTAATGAGTATTTAAGTAAAATCTCAAGAACATGATAGTTTAATTATATAGCTAATTTTTTGTTTAGACTTTAGGAGATTTATTAACTTTTTTAACCCTTACTCCCTCCATCTTTAAATATATGTCACTTTTGACAAAAATTTTTATCCTAAAATATTTGTTACTTTTACAAAACTTAGGTAATATTATTATATTTTTTAAAAAATTACCCTTATAAGGTTAAAAACCCTATATTTAATTCATGTCTCCTCTCTCTATTCAATGAGTGAGAGAAAAGTTAAATTATGAGTTAAATAGGTAAGTGAAAAATACAAAATTTTTAACAAAAAATCTATTTTTCTCAGTTTTATAAAATAGTTAAAAGTGACATATATTTTGTAAGGTTGTGCAAGAAAATCGAAAAAATCGATAATCAAACCAAACCGGTAATTCTATTTGGACTTGAATTGTTCATATGGAAATCGAATTATCCAAATGAACTAAAGTTTTAAAAAAAAAAAAAGCTTGATTTTATTGATCTAAAATTGAATGATCCAAAGTTTTTATAATCTTATTTGGGCTTTTGTAAAAGAATAAAAATCCAAATTTGATTTATTAGTCCAAAATTGAATGGCCCAAAGTTTTTATAATCTTATTTGAGTTTTTATAAAATAATAAAAATTCAAAATTGAATGAACTCTAACTACCTGAAAGCAACAAAAATATCCGAATCGAATTGAAACATTAGAGTACTAAAATCTTAATATCAGAACCGAATTGAACCATTTACACCCCTAATATTTTGGGATGGAGGGAGTATGTAACAATCTTAAATGACTATTATTCAGGAATAAAGGGAGATTATTTCTTGGATAATTTTAAAAATTATTTATTATTTGATGATTAATATGAGGTTGGGAAAAAATGAATTGGAAAATTATTATTCCCTCATTTCCTAAATAATAATCGTTTTAGAAAATCTTTTTTTTCAAATTACTTGTCATTTTACAAAATCAAGAAAGTATTTAATATTTTTTTACCAATTTTACTCTTCTTCCTTTATACTATTTTCAAGTTATTTTAATGAATTTTTAAGTAATTTATAATCTTAAAAAAGTGATAGTTTAATCATATAGTCAATTTTTTTTATAGATTTTAGGAGATTCATTAATTTTCTTAATCCTTATATAACAACTTTAAACGACTATTATTCAAAAATATAATGAGTAATTATTTTATCATTGAGTATTAGAAGATAAAAAATTATTAATAATTAATTTACTAATTCACATTAATAATTAATAATTAACAACTTTTAGTAAGATTAATTTTAATTATTAAATATTAAAATTAATTATTAATTCAATATCCTTATATATATAATATAAAAGTATGACTATTGCAAAACTTTTCAAAAATCTAAAATATCTCTTTTTTCGAATATATTTCAGAAATATCATTGTTATTGTTGAATTAAATTAAAACTCTTTATTATTTTTAATTAAATATTTTTTATATTTTATTTATTAAATGATGATGATAATTAACCAATTGACATATTTTAGAAATGTAATTAATCAATTTTACTTTTATCATAATTAACTTACTACTATATATTATCTTAAAGAAAATAATAATTTAATAACTTACTAGATATGATACATAACCAGTAATAATATTAAGAAAGCAAAAAAGATAATACATTATTTTAAATAATTATGAACATTAAAACTAAAATTTTGATATTATAGAAAACATTATAAAAAATTATAAGATTACTTTTTTTTAATATTAAATTCAAATTCGAGTTCAGGTTGAACTCGGGCTCAGGTTTGTCGGGTTCGGGCCACTTCTGGTTCAGGTAATTTTGGATTCGGGTTTCTTCAGATTCGAGTGGACTCGGGTCGTTGACTTTTTTGTCAAATTGGATTTAGTCGAGTTCGAACTCGGACGGGTTCAAGCGGATTTTTCAAATTCAGGATCATTTTGTCACCTCTACTCATAAATATAACTGAGGGGCAAAATAAATTTTAGATATAAAGAAAAAAATGGTGAATTACAAAATAGGGGAATGAAATTGATAATATTTAGAATTAGTACCATGGTTTGATGTTTCGATTTCGTAAATCTTTACACTTTACTACGAGGGAAGTCATATTTCGAAGAATTATTAACGAATTCTAGCCTTCTACTCTGTTTTTTTCTTTTGTTTTTTTTTTCTTCTTCTTCTTTTTTTTCCATAGAGTACAAATGATTTTTGTCCTTGCAAGTTTTAACCAGATTGGTCTGCAGATGATACTTGAAGGAGTTCCTAACAAATATAAGGTTAGTTGGTGAAAATTGATTAAATGAGGCTCTTTATACTCTTATAGACTAAAATCTAAATCAACTCTCAATTATAACTTTTTTCACAGCTGAATTTGCCTTGTTAATAAAATCAATATAACTTAGATAAAAGGAAATTGTTAACAGATTCGACATCCAAGATTACAGTTTGAACCCACAACAAAAGTTCGTTTCATATGCAAATAATTAATCAAGTCTCAATTAATTGATTTAATCATATACCCCTTCTATTTCAAAATAAGTGTCGTTTTTGAAGTTTCTTTTTACACAATAAGTGTCGTTTTAATAATTTTATACTTCATTAATTATTGTTTTTCTAATTTTACCCATATTCTTCCTAACTAATTACATTGAAGGAAATTTGTTTATAAGAGAAAGGGAGTGGGTGTTTTAATAGGAGTTAATAAACGTAAACTTGACGTAAGAAGAAATTTATTTCTAAATATTAGAAATTCTTAATCCATATGCCAAACTTAAAAATAATACTTATTTTAGAATAGAGAAAGTATTAAGTAAAACGTAGCCAAAGTACAACAATTACAATAGTAATTAAAATTGCAATAATCACTTTATTATTGTTTATTGTTTATTGTTTTTCTCCCCTCCTCATCTCTCTTAACCGAGGAATCATTGTTTTTTTTTTTTTTTCATCCTCTTTCTATGTCTCTCTAACTTGAAAAAGGGAAAAGAAATAAATCTCAAGAATGTAAAACAACTATCTTTGCTTTTCAAATAAAAATAAAATAATTATCTTCATATTCTAACCCTTTACTAATATTACCTCCGTCCTATATAAATTATCACTTATTGACTTTTTATGAAGTTTTAGATAGTGAAAATGTTAAGAGATAAAAATATAATTAGACAATATTATCCTTAAAAGTTAAAAGATTTGTAAGTGACTTTTTAAAGATGCTTTAATATTGAAGGTAAAAGAAAAAAGATAAATATTACTCCCTTCATTTTAAAATAAGTATCGTTTTTTAACTTAATACATAAATTAAGAAATCATAAAATCTAAAAAAAAAATTCTTCTTATATCAAGTTTATCCTTGTATTGAGATTATTGATTTCTATTAAAACATGCTCATTCTTTCTTGTAAACAAATTTCATTAATGTAATTAGTTAGGAAAAGAAGGGTAAAATTAAAAAAAAATTAATGAAGTATAAAATTATAATTAATGAAACATAAAATTTTTAAAACTACACTTATTATTATGTAATAAAAAAATCTTAAAAAAGACACTTTTTTGAAATAGAAGAAGTAAAATTTTTTTACTTTTATAACATAACATTTTGATTAGAACAATTTTAAAAATTGAAAGTTATAATTTGACTGGAATAGATAGAAGGAGTAATTTTAAATTTGTCACGATATATTTCGAAATCCAAATATTTAACCACCCATTACCTTTTCTTGTAATTGCCCCTAAATTTAAAGAGAAAAAAGAACTTTGTCCAAATCCCCTTTTAAACCCACTCATTCTCTCGACCATTTGCTTTTTCTCACGCGCTTTGGAATGGATAAGTGGCAATCTAACGGGGAAGGATCTTTGCATCTTTTATCTTATCCATCCATCCATCCAGCGATTTGGGAGTGGGGCCCAACCTGAATGCCACACTATCCTCTTCATAATTGAACTCTGGAAAAGCATAAGGAACAATCATCCTTCCCAAATTCTCTTCTTTTATTAATTAATTTTTTTCTTTATTATCTCCTCTTTCTCTTGATTCATCCCATTCATCTTTTTTCCTCTTCTTTTTTCATTGAAAAGTGCTACCCTTTTTAAAATCTTATGCTATTTTTTCCTTTTTTGCTAACAAATTTAAAGAAAAATTGACAATGCTTTTAAAGATAAAATAACCCATCCTAGTTCCTAGTTCCTATCCTCCTTTATTTTTCTTTCTTTCTTTCTTTCAAAGACTACCCTATCAATGCCTTTACTTTCTATGGTTAGGTTTCTGTCAATCCTACTAGATTTTATTTTTAATTCCACTAGTGGAAAATAGATTCACAAATGGACAAACTATTAAATTTTAATAAGGTAATTAATTAAGTACTTGACAATAAGAAAATGTATTTTGCCTTAAACTACCTTATAATAAAGGGGGAAATACACTACATTTTTCATTAAATGAAAAACGAAGTTAATTGGATTTAGGTTAAGTTACAAAGGGGGATTTACATATGGTCTTGGCCCAAGTTAAGTTAGGCCTTTGATCATTGAGCCTCCCGCCGGTCGTTTGATAAGTCTTGTCGTGTTGAAGCCTAACCAAAATAAAGTTTTCCATCTCAAAGTTGTTATTCATACCTCAATCACTCCATGCTACTACCAATCTAGTTTTACAACTTTCTCATACCAATACTACTACTTTCTGTTTCTTTGTCTCTAGTATTTGACTCCTGTTGTCATAGAAAAATAAGTAAAATAGTAGTAGTAATTATTTTCAAAGGAAGAATTCTCTCTATTATCTACTATTGTTCACGGATTTTATAAAGACAAATTTATGGCTAAAAGTCAGTGGAATTGTGTACTTGTAAAAGATGTGACATTTTTAGACGTAGATTAAGGGTTTACAAAATCAGTAGACATCATGAAGTAGTGGATATGATCCTTACTTTTATTTTTAAGTGTGTGATAGAAAAATGGCTTAATATATAAAATGGCCCTTGAAGTCATACGAAATTATCATTTTAACCCCTTTTATTTTAAAATTTTTGACCTTTGTACTTTGATATTTTGAATAATTTAATCATTGACGCTAATATGGAAATTGAGTATTAACTATTGTTAAGCTATAAAACAAATCCACATTTTAGTTTGAACAAAGATTTTTTATAAAGGTATAGAGGGTTCTTTTGTTGGAGGATGAGGAAGCGTCACAGACGATCAAATGAGATGTGCAAGGGGCGATACAGAGGAAGATCATAGCAGATATTGAGCGATGAGTGGTGGTGGTAGGTGGAAAAGATGATAGGAAAATTGGTTGTCTTGGTGAGAGAGAAAGAGTAGCTTTAGAGTTTCCGGAGAGACAGAGTGAGTTGGATTAGGGTTTCTTAGATGATTTCAAGGTGATTTGCAATTGCCTTTAGCGTATTTTTTTATGCTTGTCAATAGAATTCTTATAAAGAAATTATATCTCAGTCTCGTGATTTACGAGATTATTATAGAATAGTACTGAATCATGGGTAATTAAGGTAGTGTGGAGTCTAATCAAGAAACCTTGACTCTTTAATTAAGGGAGTGTTTAAAGAAAAATTTGAGAAAAGAGATAGAAAACATCCCTATCGCTCAAGAAAAGGTCAGAAGGAGCCTTCTAACTACCTTCTGGTCTGAGCCACCAAGCAAACTCTCTTGCACATCCCAAGAGTGAGGTTGACCCGAGACCCTGCTACACATCCTAGGTCAACTTCACATACAATTATATTAATAGCCAAAAATCAATGTCTACAAAAGGATAATGAATATTGGGTTCTTTCTATTTGAAGAGGGAATACTAATCTCACTTATTAGATAGGGAACAGAATATACATTGTTAAGTCAAACGTTTGAACTTTGAATGCATATAATTGGCTTTGATTATTGATTATATAAGGCATTGCTCGTTTAGGAAATCACATCTGCTAGTCCTATCTAAGAAAGTAGGATTCAAGTGAAGGCTGAATGTATGCCACTTGGTACTAAATTAGGAACCTTTCTAGTATTAGTCAAGCAAATTCTTTTCCTGATAATAGGAGAACCTCAACGAGGAGAAGATGCCAACAGCTAATTAAAGAAAAATTAAGAAGATTTTCAGAACAGAACCAGACAATTCAAAGATGCTAAAAGGCACCCTTCGTCTATTATATCTCAACTATATTATAATATTTTAAAGTAAAAAAATGAAAAGAGAAATTATATTAAGGGAATGGAGACACATGCTGACATGCACTCCAATATTAATGTTTTTTCAACACGGCTAATGAGGAAAGTCCAAATGCGTTCAGACACTTTTGGATACAGATCATGAAATATGGAAGTAGACAGATCAGATCACGTATTGCACCATATCTGGTTTCAGGTTTTGGAAAACCATGAGCACCCACACTCTATATAAAATGATGGCAGCTGTTTTTGAATTTGATTTTGATCATCATCAACACCATGTATCACTTACTTCCTCAATTCAAAGACCATGTGGTTCCTGCTTTGCCCAACTCTCAGATCTCATCTCCAGCTACCATAATTCCCTCAGAATTCCTTAAGGAAGCAGTGTTTGCAGGAGGTGATCTGCCTCTGTCTCTTTCCCTGTAAAATGTCCTTTCTTGTTTTATATGAAGTCATTCAAACTGAGAACTAATCGCAGGTAGCTTTTGGGGTCTTGAAGCTGCTTTTGGCCGTGTGGATGGAGTCATAAAAACTGCAACAGGATACTGTGGAGGAACCCTGAGAAAACCTTCATACAGAGAGGTGAAAAAAAAGAGATAAAACAAAGTTTTCTTTAAACTTTATCAGATTAGGAGATTCCTTTATCATGCAAACAGCTAGCTCTACCATGCATCAAATTGACAGATTGAGAGATTTCGTTAAAGATACAAACATCTCTACTACGCATGCAACAACATGATCACTAAATTTCTTTATCACTTTTGTGTATAAATCCTTAGGTTTGTGAAGGAACAACGGGCCACACTGAAGCTGTGAAGGTCATTTATGATAAGAGAAAGGTCTCATTCAAATCACTATGTGATATCTTCTGGGAAACCCATGATTGCACCAACAAAGACTACCTTGTAATCATCATATCTTCTCCCATAGATTTTACATGTCTATATTTTTCATTTCAATATTATGATTACAGAGACTGGAAGTTTAGTCAACCCCTCTGGCAGAATTCCTTTTCTTTGCCTTCTCGTTGAAGACTTTGCCAATTATATATATATAAATATACTATATAAGGTCATTATTGTTATTATATGGTCATCATTGTCATCATTAAAGCTAGAAAAATTGATGCAGAATTTTGGACTAAGTACACACCATAGATCAGCAATCTTTTACAGCACAGAGGAAGAGAGAAAGCAAGCCCAAGAGTCAAGGATCAGGCGGCAGATGAAGTTGAACAAGAGAATTGTGACCAAATCCCTCCCATTTGATTCTGATTTCTACATTGCTGAAAACCAACATCAAAAATATTACTTGCAGAAGAATTATAGGCTTTGCGAGAGCTTGAATTTGAGAAGCACAGAGCAATTTGTGGAGTCAATCATTGCTTGCAAACTCAATGGGTGAGATTTTTATTTTCTAATGACAAACCGAGCCTTTGAATATATTTTTGAGTAGAGAAGATGCGTATATCTTTTGGTGTAACTAAAGGTATCCTAGATCTTAAGCTAAGCTAAAGATTAATCCTTTTCGAGTTGGGTTGGCTCATTATGGGGATAAAGATTTTTCAACAATGATATTTTTTATTCACAAAACTCGAACTCGAAATTTTATTTGAAGAGAATAAGTGTCAAACCACTTAAACCAACCAATTGTTGGTGAAAAATGCGTATACTATCGTTGAATTTAATGTTTATATACAAATGGTAAGATTTGTTTTTGGAAAAATAGAAATGTTATGGGTGGGAAATGCGGGGTTTTCAAGTCAACGTAAGTAATAAAACCTAACGCACTACCCATGAGGGACCCTATTGTCTCCGGCCTTGGTCATTTAGACCCTATTAAAAATGTTCACATGGACCATGGCCGACCTTCTTGTTCCTTTTATCCTTTCGTTATCATTTCTTTAATTTTTCAGAGAAACATGCTGTCCTTTTCATGGCGTTGGGATCTTCCACCACGCCATGAATTTTAGTCCTTGTCTTGTAAGCTCAGCATATTCCGGAACTAAGATGAAAATATAATTAAAAATTACCCCCTTCGAGTATTTCTTAGTAGAGTGTTAGATTCTTTTAATCAGTAACTAGCGTTTAAACCCTAATAATCTTTAAATATAGAAATTCTAACATCAATTTGTTCTAATTTCCTTCTATTAATATCCATTCTCCAGGATCATAGCAATGGAAGCGAGATCGATAGTTAATGAGCTAACGACATATTTGCAAACAAGCAAGATGGCGGAGGAAACCAAGTTAGTATGCAAAGAAATAATTGAAGTTGCAAGAAGAAGAGATTGAATGAGAATATGAGATGAAGATTGGACTCAAACTCTTTCTGAAAGATGATTCCTCAGACAAAAGGTTATTGGGATTTGCCAAACATCGACTCCTTACCAAAAATATAAATCTTTGGGGGAATTAAAAGGCTTTGGTGTAAGGCAGGTCGTAGACAATGCAATAAACAGCGATGAACATGGAACATGTCAATCGCAATTTCACGTGGTTCCCAGGTGTCTTTTATGAACATGTCAATCGCAATGAACATGTAAGGCTTGTGGATGTGTATTGTCTGTAAAAGAAAATATTTTATGTAATTATTTGTGTTCTTGCATGGATCAAGTTAGGTTAAGCCTGATAATGTACGCCAAAATATTGTCTAAAGACTAAAGTCTGATTTATTAATGGCTTAATACATAAGGGGCATGTTTCTTAATTACACCGGATTTGGTTAGATAGAATAAGGAGGAAAATTAAATAAAATTTGTAATGTGGTTTTATAGTATTGACATAGATTTGTATTGTGGATATGATTATTCATAGAATGACTTAATCCTCTAGAAATTGAGAGGATTGTTTCATCCTATAAATAATCCTACCCGCAATGCAAATCTATGTAAACTTTTGTAAATATTGTAAAATCACACTACAAATTACATATAAGTGTTCCACTCATCCTATCCAATTCAATTCCATGAAGCAAATATGTCGAACGGTCTTCGAATTTGTATGAAACTATCATTTTAATCCTTCAACTTTTACTTAGGACTTTTTGGTCCTCAAACTTTAATTTTTTAAATAATATAACCATAGCACTGATATGATTTACTCAGGTACTGATATGTGAAATTTTCACTTTACATATGAAATTTCAATATTGTTATGTCACGTTAGTATTGAGAGTAACATTATTTAGAAAATCAAAGTTCAAGGGCTAAAACATTCAAAATAAAAGTTAGATGACTAAAATGACAACTTCGTACAAGTTTAAGTCATTTGTTAATTATAGTTCATTTAATTTAAACTTATTGTTAATATATACTAACAATTTGTACCGTACTAACGCTGCAGGTATATATAAAGTTTAATTTGATCAATTTGTTGAAAGAAAAGCAAAAAAAAATACTAATATGATGTTCTCTATAATTTCACAAATAACAATTAAATAAAATTTTAAAAATTAATAAACCTATATATGAGAGAAAATAAAAGGAAATTAGAAAGTCAAAAAAGAAAGAATAAATGTCAGCATAAATTTTAAGACATTAAATTAGAAAAAAAGTTAAATTATCATATTTAAGTATTTTCAATAAATGTAAAAAGTAATAAAAAAAGAAAGTTTTTGGATAAAATTACGAAATACTCTACCTCTAAAACTATCAATTGTTAGATGTCAAAAAAAAAAAGATTTTCATCCAGCATTGATTTCTTTAATACAAAATTACAATTCAGCCAAGCAAGTAAAATATCTTATGCAAAATTAAAAGGGTTAAAAGGAGATTTATTATAAGACAAAAATAAGATATAAGTGTGTATGTGTGTGTATATATATATATATATAATAATAATAATAATATTTTCGTATTTAAACGATTTGGTATTTGTATTTAACCATATTTTAAATAATGATAATTATCTAATAATTAAGCAAAAATAAGATTCAATTAATGTAATAATAATATACCACTGCATTGAGCAATCGAATCATGAAAATCCTGATTAAGGCCTACCGTAAGTCGGGAGAGGCCTGCAATCCTGCCAGGTGCGCGGCTTGGTCCATGAAAATTGAAAATGTATATTTGTCTCACTTTTTTTCTTTTTACAAGATATTTTTATTTTGTCCAAGTATTAGAGGTGTCAAAAGTTGACCCGACTATAAAAACTCGCCCAATCCGTTCGAATTCGAAACTAACACAACTTGATTTGACCAAAAAAAGTAAACAACTCAAACCCGATTGATCCGAAATCCAATTGATCCGAAATCCGATTAATCCGAAACTTGTTTGATCCAAAACCCGTTTAACCAGAGAGGCTAACCCGAAATAACCCGAAAACCTATTTAAGTAATATTTTACCTTCTCATTCTTAGATATTATTAAATTTATTTAATAAATTTGTTAAAAAAAAATAAATGTCTTATTAAATTGAAATAAAAAACATATTTCATATTCTTAAATTTTAATCTTTGTCCTACAATTTATAAATTATAAGTTATACTTTAATATATCTCTTATTATATTATGCTTTTAATAAGAGATAGAATGATAAATAGTCTATATTTGAAGAAATCTGTTTAATTCTTATAACATGTAACATGTGACATGTTACATGAGACATGTCACATGTCTCATAAATTATAAGTTGGTATAATCCCAATATATTTATAGATTTAATACTTTAATTTGATTTTATCATTTATATATGTGTTAATATGATGTATAAATAGTATTAAAAAGTAGGAACACATAATTTTATTTGTTTTAATTACTTACCTTTTTTATTCAACTTAATAAAATTAAAATTTACTGTTGAATTAAAAATAGGAAGTAGAGAGTGGAAAGAAAAAACATAAAAAATTGAAGATTGAAGAGTTACTTATTAGTTTGTTACTTAAGAATTAATATTTATAAATTACAAGTTTAATGGTATTTAATTTATGTGCATGAAGACTCATGCTGGCATATGACAATAAATAATTGCTTGACTTCGATTAGTTGATTACTTGATATATTATTGAAGAGTTAACTTATAAATTTAATATTTTAAATAAATAATTGGAAACTCAAATGAAAATAATTTACGAATTAACTTAAAAACCCGAACTAAACTCACGACTTATATCAAAATGACTCAATGAATAAATTTGAAAAACTCAAAATCAAATGACCCATGGGTCAAACTCCGAAAAATCCTGGTTGGAATGACTCGAAACCCGAATGACCTGAGATCCAAACCCAAAAAACTTGAGTTCAAATAACCCAAAATCCGTGTGACCCGAAATTTTTTTTGAGTCAAATTAACTTGATCCGATTGTCCCGAACCCGTAATCCGCCCAACCCCCCATTTGACACCACTACCAAGTATGTACTAATTAGATTTTTTTTTTTGCCATTTCATCGTATTAATTATACCTTTTGGTTATACCCAAAAGTTCACGATTTTTTTATCTTATTATTATAAATTCAAGTTTCCAATAATTACATTAGATTTTAATAACTGATTTAAAATTGACAACTTTGTTAGATATAATAATTAAAAAATTCACTCAAACTTATTTTACCCCTTAAACCATTTAAATTTAAAACTTACTCCTAATTCAAACAGATACTCAAATTATAAAATGAATTATGAAAAACCCTTAAATATAGTTTAAAGAATACAAATCGCTATAGAATCCCAATGAACTATACATAATCATAGAGTATATATTAACCGACTACCCCAGAGAATTTTAAGTTGAAATCTACTTTTTCAAATTCGTAGGCTAAAGGTTTAATTAAGGCCCTAAACTTTAAAAAAAAGATCAAATAAGGCCCCAAAAACATAATTCTAACAAATTAAAACACATTCTTAGTAAATTGTGACAAATTAGGTCCTCTATAGATAAAAACCCATGCTTGTCATGCATCTACATTAATTTTGATAGAAAAATGATATCATCATATTAATTAAAAATCAAACAATATTAATCCAAATAAATTCAATATACGTTGCAGACATAAAATTTTCATATGCTTTTTAATTTATATATATCTTACACACTAACATTAACGAACAACGAGTCCAGTTTGTTATAATCTATTAAGTATGGATTTTAATTTATTGAAATTATGTTTTTGGGACCTTATTTGATCTTTTCTTGAAAGGTCAGGCCCTAATTCAACCTTTAGCCTTTGTTGAAAATTAGATATTGGTAGACTTTCTTTCACATCGGCTTCTATTTCTATCAAAGCGAAAGAAAAATCCCATACGTTTGTTTCTTTCATTTAAACTTCTCTAACTAGGACCCATTTGTATTTCATTGTACCTCTAAAAAACAAAAGAAAACAACTTTATATTTCTCCTCAACAAAAAAAATGTCTTTCCTTTTCCACTTTCTTTGTTTTTGTTTTCTTTTGCAAAGAAAGGGAAATAGAAAGGACTAAGTAGAGCTGGAAATATTGGATGCATTAGGCCATATATTGGCTCTTCCTTTTGTAAGTTTATGTATATTTTAGCTTGTTTAACTGTCTTCACATCAAATTGAGTTTAATTCTTAGATTATTTAATTTTTACTAAAGTCTTTTACTCCTCATTTGTTGGCATGTTTATAGTTAATAATTACAAGTCTTGGTAAAATATTGAATTTTTAATTTCGGTAATCATAATTATATTCAGTCTCAGTGAAATTAACTACGGAAAAAACACTCTCGGCAACGTGTCATTGGCTTAGGCCAAGTCAAGATTCATAGATGAGTCCGAAAAAACTTGAGCTAAGCTGAACTTCGTTGAATTTGAGGTGTTTGAAGAAACAACAAGGAAGAAACGGTAAAAAAATGAAAATGAAAAAAAAAAAAACAAATTGCTTCGTTGTTCCATACTTGGCTGTCCTCAAAACAATCCAAAAATCACGAGGGAATCATCTTCTCCCTATGGAAGAAGCTTCAAGAGTGGAAAGACAATGCCAAATAAATGAGTTTATTTAAGATCAAATCAAATTTTGCAATTTTATTTTATTTTCTTTTTCTTTTGTTTTATGTTTTCAATATAATTAGTAAATGAATTTCATTTTTTTGTTTAATTGTTTTTTTATGTTATGTTATTAAATTAATTTTGTTAGTAAAGTCAACGAATCTTTTGTCACACTCAAAGCATTCGATTTCTAATTGCCATTTGGCAATTTTTCCCACATCCCAAACATTAACATGTCAAATTAATTAATATAAACTTCTGTCATTAGTTTAAACAATTCCTTTTCATCCAAAAAAAGAAAGGAAAATAATCAAAAATAGTTTATAAGGTTGATTAAAAAAATTAGGAGGCAACAAGTTAAGATATGTTCCAACATAATAAAAAAAAATGAAATATTTTGTTTGAGATGAAAGGAACTTAGGGACCTCTATATATAGAAAAATAAGAGCAGCTGTGTACCATCACATGCAGACATATTCAATTCCCAAACTCTTGAAATGAAAGCAATCCTGAAAAAGGGTAAGAGAGAAGAAGAAAGCTCAAATTTCTTCAAATGAACTCAAATCAATAAAGTTAATACACGACGAGCGATCATTTTCATCAGATAAATATCGAATTAATGAACATTTATTTTCTATAAAGAGTATCGAACTTTTATTTCTCGATTCAATCTCTCTTGACGAGTTTGCTCTCCGAATCTAAATTAAACACGCATGATCACTTAAACCCGAAAAATTCATGATTACTAAGTAGGACAAGTGCTAAACATCATGATTTTAGAACTCCCAAGATGTGCCAAAAAAAGACCCAAATATTAAATTAAAGAAATATTTATCAATCTATGCATCTCCCAAAAAAAAAATACACATTTGGGGTCCCAAAAGAATTACTATATTGAATAACATTTGTATTAATAATGTAGCAAAGTACATGTACATTGGCAATGGAAAAAAAAAAAAATTCTTGGGCATGATTGTTATTCAATACCTTTCATCTCTGAACATCAACACATGGAAGCACCAATTTTCAATCACTTCTTCTCATTAAAAATTATTAATTTCCTCATATCTTTGTCTTATGCTTGTCTTCATGATCTCTAGCACTTTTTAATGATAATTTACCCCACACCTTATTTCCCATAAATTCATGCTCCCTCCACATCAAATTTTATAACAGACTACATATATTAAATTAAAATTAACTAATTTTAATCATAAATTAGAGCATTGTATTAATTGCAGTTTTACACTAAACCACTAACCAATTTAAGATTTAATTTTCATAAATGTCACATAAAGGTGTGACCCAGTAATGCATCTTCTTTAACTAAACTCTTTCTAATTTTGTATTAAAAGTTAAATTATTAGATAATTAAAAGAAAACCTTTTTTTTTTCTTTCTGAAAATCTAAAAGAAAGGCGCTTTATTGCTTATTGATGTGATTTCCAGTTGTGCCAAAACCACTAGCAGGCTCACTTTAGCACATCAACGAACAAAGCGCACGTTAGCACTCTTTAATCTCCACTCTTGATAAAGCTAACAAAATTTTAATTCCATATTTCTTTTTCTTCCAAAAATTATATTTCAATATATAATGTAATTCAGAAAAACCAAAACCAAAATATTAAAAAAAAACAAAGTTCAAAATTACACAAAAAACACAAAACTTTATATTTAACAAAAAAAAGCTACATTTTTTGGACAGATTTAATTTTCATTTTCAATCAAAATTATTAAAATTAAAAAATATAGTATATAATTTACTCTGGAATTGTAACCAGCATGGGTCGCCAAGCTCTCCTTAGTAATCTGTATCGAAACGACGCCGTTACCGGTCTCAAAGAACCGGAAGCCCGACTTGAGAATCCATCACCAGAACTCGCGGCCACCGGTAATAAATCTTCCGTTTCTTCTGCAAAGCTTTTATTGTTGTTGTTACACTCTCTTTCTTCAAACGGCGGCGACGCTACAAAAAGTTCTTTCAATTTCCTTCTGCTCTTTTTTCCGTTGGAGTTTTTCTTGTTTTCGGTGGTGGAGGTGGTAGAGGAGGCCGTTGAAGGTGGAGGAGGCGGGGGTTGAGGTGGAGGATCGAAGCTGTTATCATCGTGCCGACGGTAAAAGCGGCGGCGTTCGGTGGTGGAAGAGCGATTAAGGAGCATGCGGAGGGTTTTACGACGGCGGAGGTGGACGACAGGGCTGGTGGTGGGACTACGACCTGGGCTTCCCGCAACGGCGCACTGTGTCGCCAGAAGCTTGAATTTGTGAAGAGTTGCCATTTCTGTGAGGTGGGTTTCTCTCTCTCTCTTGAAAGCTTGGGCCTTGGGGATTTAGAGAGAGAATGAGAGTATATAAGAAAGAAAAAAAGAGATGGGAAGAGATCTAAAGAGAAAGAAAGTAAGAAACAGTTAGCATTTGATTCTTGGTATTATTATTAAATAAAAAAAAAAGTAAAGGTTTTGTTTTGTTTTTATTTGTTTATTATTTTATTTAATTTAAATTAAAAAAATGGGAGAACGGGATAGGAATAGGAATAAGAAAAAGGGGTTAAGGAGCGCTTTCTGTTTGGACTGTGGGATAGGGATTAATCCATCTGTTTGGGTCAACATAGTCAATTTAGTCTTTGTGGAACACATGGAGGGCAATAGGGGGTTTCGGAATTTTCAAGCTTGGAGTTGTGCGATGGGGACTGGACTGATTGGACAAAATTTTCTTCTCAAAAGGCCATGGTTTGGAAGGAGGGGTTGGATTTTGTGTCAAGATTCAAAGAAATCAAGGGGTGGCTAAGTAGAAAATTACAAATGAAATTATTACTTATTTTCTTAGGATGTTAACTACCCCCATTTAGTTTACTAAATTAATATTTAAATGCTTCTAGATACTTTGTGATTGAAATTGAATTCAATAAAAAATGTTTATAGATTCTAGAGCTCGGAGGTGGGAATAAAAGAAAAAAAATTCTAAAACATGTTTGTTATATCGGATTAGAAAAAAAATTATATATAATTTGAAGTATAGTTTTATAATATTAATATAGATTTATATTATGAAAAAGATTATTCATAAGATAAGTCAATCTTCTCTATTATTAGAAGAATAAGTCATTCTATGAATAATTCTGTCAACAATACAAATTTATGTCATTTATGTAAAACTACATTACAAATTACATACAATTTTTCTTGTTATTTTATTCAATCCAATCAAATATAACAAACATGTCTGAAAAATGTCATTTAACGAAGACAGAATGAACAACACAATATACTTTTTGATCCATCACTTTTAACTTATTATTTTATTCACCTAATGTGACACAAATTTTATAAGCAATGAAGTTATGGGAAATCTTAGGACATTTATTGTGAGAGAGTTTTAATTATTGTAATTGGGTCACGTCCAATAGATCAAGTAGCATAACTCACGAGGGGAAAGATTTGTATGCCAAATTCAAGAAGATGGTTTCAATTTGGGGGATGAAGCATCAAATTGGGAAAGTTAGTAAGTCAAGCTCAAAATTGTAGAGGATATGTTATATACCATAATAATTATACAATTTACAAGTAATGTTTTATCAGAGTATTTTTGCTACTAATCAAGAACCAAGTTTGAGGTATTCTCAATGTGACTTGAGCAACTCCCCAGCCACGTCCTACGGTCCACAAAAGGTATAAACAAGATATCCAGTTTTGCCGATAGAATTTGAAAAAGTCGCCTTTTAGAAAGGCAAATTCTCAAAGATTCGATCGTGGGCTGAAATGCTTGGATCACATCGATCTTATCTGCAGCTGGAAACATAAAGCACATAAGTTAGATTCCAATATGTTGTGTTAATGTTCTAGCTGTTATGGTGTTTCAGCCATATTTATCAGCAGCTTAACGAGTAGTAGAGATGCTAACCCATTTTTCATTAACTGGAGCGGGAGAAAGTGGAGGAAAATTAGATGTAGTATCAGTAGTAGTAGTAGTAGTATCAGTGGTAGAGCTGCTAACCCATTTTTCATTAACTGAATCTGGAGAAAGTACTGGAGGAGGAACGTGCTTCAATAGTCCAACATCGTCTGCTCTAATGTCCACCACCTCTGCTTCTGACCTTATATCCACTACCTCTTCATTCTGAATTGCCTTCAAAGCCTCCAACACTTCTTCCATGGAAGGCCTCATCTCCCTCTCCTGTTGCAGACACCGAAAAGCCAATTCTGCAACTGCTGTTATCATTTTTTTCGAAGCAAAGTCGTTCTCGAACCCAAGAGATGGATCAACCAATTCATGCAATGCCTGATTCTGGATTCTGCTGATAGCCATGTTAGCCAAATTGATGTCTTGTCGATGCCTATTGGTGTCCACAGCCGGCTTTGCTGAAATGAGCTCAATCATGACCACTCCAAAACTATAAACATCGCTCTTTTCTGTTAGCTGATAGCATTGGTAATACTCAGGATCAACGTAGCCGGGTGTGCCTTGTGGAGCAGTTGAGACGTGGGTGACATCGTTAGGAAACAACCGTGAGAGACCAAAATCAGCAACTTTTACATGGAAATTCTCATCCAGGAGAATGTTATTGGTTTTAACATCGCGATGGATAATATCCTTCGCATGGAGGTAAGCCAGGGCATTTGCTGTCTCTATGGCAATATTCAACCTGACAGGCCAAGGAAGCAAACCAGAGTTTGACTGCTTTCCGTGCAAATGATCAGCGACAGTTCCATTAGGAATGTACTCATAAACAAGGAGAAGTTCTCTGCTACGTTTCGAGGTGCATCCATAGAGTGTGACAAGGTAGGGATGGCGTATGCGAGTGAGGATCTCGATTTCATTCATGTACTGCTCAACACGCTTGAAATTGTTCTCGTATAGACGCTTTACTGCAACTACACGCCCATCCCTGAGTACACCTGATTAAGCAAAATCGAAAGGACGGTTTAAAAACAGAAGAAATGTAAAACTCAAGGCTGAGTTGTAAAGTAAAATTCTGTTCAAGAAGTTAATTTCCTACCATAATAAACAGTGCCAAAGCCTCCCTCTCCAAGTTCGTTAGAAGGATTAAAATCTTCTGTGGCTTCTTGAAGTTCCTCATAGCTGAAAATATGAGCTCCGAAGTAGGTGCTTCCTCTTTCAAGGTCATAGCTTGAGGTGGGATAAGAAGGAATGCTTTGAGACAGATTAGTTGTAGAAGAAGGTGGGGCGCCTTTGCTTGAGGGAGGTGTTGGAAGGTCTTTGCTCTTATTCTGGTCTGCAATTTTCTTTCGCCGTTGTCTCCAGCGTAAAATTAACATGCCTATACCTATACCAGCTAAAACCGCACCGGCTATTCCAAGGCCTAAAGACAAAGCAAGAGATTTTTCAACTTCTTTTCCACAATATTAATAACGTTTTCAGAAAGGATGCAATATGTTAATAAATGGACCCAATAATACCTGCTACAAGGGGGAACTTGTTCTTTTTATCTGCAACAGTTAGAATACCGATATGTTAGTTGAAATATGAACGACCAGAACAAAAGAAGAGAAAAACCTCCATTTGATTTTGTTGATCATAGGAATTACATGAAAATAAGTCAGGCCTCATAAATTAGCAATTCCACATATATATAGGGTTCTGAATTTCCATGTATCATGTGTTTCAATGATGGTACTATTACTATTCCAACCTGGCATATTTAAAATTTCCAGCTATTTGATGTACGCAATGGGGAAAGAAGGGATTATTCAAATTCATAATTGTCTGTAATTATATCCTAAATTAGGCTCTGCCTACAGGCAATCTATACAGAATTCAGATCATGTGCCTGGATAACCATTCCAGACAGAAAGGGAAAGTTTTAAAACATGTTTCGACAAAGTTGCAGGGTCAAGATGCAAGTTGGCCTGATTGTTAGTGACTGAAGCTCTAGCTTCTATGTAGTTGAATTTGATCTTTCAGTAGTATTTTTTGAAACTTAAACTTTGTCGATAGTGAGTTGAGTCCGGATGCAAAGATTGCATTCAAAACACACTTCAAGGGCCCGATATAATATTATCCAGCTAATGAAT
The DNA here is from genome assembly GCA_030664755.1 of Microcos paniculata. Lineage (NCBI taxonomy): Eukaryota > Viridiplantae > Streptophyta > Magnoliopsida > Malvales > Malvaceae > Microcos > Microcos paniculata. Next base: position 12,216,841 of record CP131462.1, read on the forward strand.
TCAACCATTTTTAACCGGTTGCCCCTATGTTTACCTGTTATCTCTACTCGTGTGGTACTACTATTTATAAACCAAGCTGTTGCAACTTCAAGCAGAGCAAGTAGAAAACAGAGGCTCTAACCAAGATATCATAACCAAAAGCTACTTTGAAGGAAAATTTGAGCCTCCCAAAGATTAAATGAATCAATTAATAGACTAAAAAGGAAAAGCCCATTTCCACCAAAAGAAAAAAAAGAAAAGCCCATAAATATCTGACTCAATAGCTTTCAATTTCTTCCAAATAGGTGAAATGTAGGCCAAAAGTCTGCCATAGATACAAAAAGTCAAAGGAGCAGGAAAGATTGAAAAGGATGAAGCACAATTTGAACATTAAAATCACAGGGAACTAAGCAGAAAATCTATTCATTTTCGGACAGTAAGGACATGCCATCTAACCATTCCTTATCATGCAGCAAACAGATTAACAACTCCTTGAAATAGAAACTTAAAAGGGACATAACCCAAAAACCTTAAATACCTCAAAAATACCTGTCGTGTCACAAATCCTATCACCACAAACACAAACAGCTCGATCCGAAAACCACCCACATTCTCCACCAGAATCAAGACATTTAGCACAGTCATCGCCATAGGGAATAGTATAGTTCACCTTAAACCCTTCCATAAGAGCCTCCCCGAGCAATGATCTATTGCTTACAAGCTCATCCGCAGCACTTGTCCGCATTGGCACCCTAACACTAATATTGCATTGTATAATTCTAAACACCGGATCAACCGGAACCGGACCAACAACATAGTAAGCTACACTAGTATTACTACAAGATAACATGTTTGGAGGCACGTACGAGGAAGAGTTAAGGTTGTGACATTCGTAAAAGAACGTTACATTTTGGTTGTCTGAAGTCGGAGTGAAGATAGAGGAATTCAGAGTGGTGTTAATAAATCTTGGCGTGCATGGGCTTGGGTTGTTGTGAAGGTCTGAGCGGGAGAGTGTCATGGTTTGAGTTCGGGGGTCGAGCTGGATGACTCTATAACTGAGTGAGTCAGTCAGCAACTCCAGGGTGGTGTTGTTCGAGCAGGACAGGTGGAATTCCGGTGGGCCACAGTGGGCTGGACGTAGGCCGCCGGTGAATGGATAGGTGAGGTTTGTTATTGGGCCGCATGAGATGGTTTGGTTGCAGTCTGAGAACGTACTGTTGTCGGCTAGAGGAGTCGGCGTCGTTGGGCGGAGGAAGAGGAGGTAGAGAAGGAGGAGGAGGAAGGGAGGAGGAGTGATTAGGTCCATTAGAGAGGTTGAGGTTGAGGGGAGGTAGTGAGATGGCAAACGGTAATAGGGTGGCCAAGGGGTTGAGTTTCTTTGACCTTTGAAAATCTTAGCTGACATTATGGACTTATTAGATGCTACCTGTGATAAAAAGAAGACTGGGGGTGTAGAATAACGGAAAAATCAAGTGTGGGTTTTATTTATTAGACTCTGTTTTGGGTTATGGTTAATAAACGTAGATTTATGTGTCGTTTTTGGATTTATTACAGGGTTTGGGTCCATTTGGAGGATTTAAAAAAGAAATTTGAGACGGATGGAAAGGATGGTTGGGCGAAAGTAATAACTAATAAGTTGTTGGCAATTTTGGTGTGCTATGGAGGGAGGGTAGACCAGAGTACGTTGGACTAGGTAAAAGAAAATTTTGGTGAAAAAGAAGTAACCAATATTGTAACCAATTTTGAAATGTACAGTCAGCTATTTGGAACATTAAAAGAAAAAGAAGAAGCTCTAACAACCTTCCAATGAGGAGCACGCAACATCAAAGTAAATGGTTTTGATTTGTTAGCTAATTTACTTTTAATCTATGAAACCATGTTTTAAATGGCAAGCATATTTTAACCAAAAAAAAAATGGCAAGCATATTCTTTTTCTAAAGGAAAAACAAGAAAAAGAAAGGAACCAATCTTTGACTTCAAAAGTAATTTCCTATGAAAAGTAAGGGTTTGACTCAATACAATAGGTAGGAGAAAAAAGGATTATATTCAGACTATGCTCATGTACCCAAAAATAAAAAATAAAATAAAATGAAAGAATATAAATAAAACCCATTTTGAAAATGAAAAATCTTGAAAAACAGAGGAAAATAAGTGGCAACAAATGGGGAAACGTTGAAGATTTGGGCATGGCCAGTATCCAAAGCAACCGACGTGGTTGGGCGTCTAAAGTGTTGTGTGTTGCGGTCAACTTGAGTGGCATAAAATACCAGACAAGGTGTCAAGCTAAGACCACACCTATTAATAAGAATGAAGGCAGACATAAAAGATAGTTGTTCAAATCAGGCAAGAAATTTCTGTTCCTACTATGATATAAGCGCTTATGTTACACACTCTCCATCTAGAAGAAGGCCCTCATTAGTCTTTCCCAGATCTACTGCATGAACAACATTTTGCATATCATTTATTGGCTGAAAAAGAGACTAATTAGCTCTAACTTTTCCAAGGGGTGCTAAAAAGAAGTGGATATGTTATTGGGCTGAAAATCCCAATTCCGCTTCATGAGCCCTTGGTGAGAAGATAAATGTGGGTTTTCTTTTCTTGCCCTAGCCGCCCTCCAAGTGATTTATGAAAACAGGATGCTTAAAGGAGACATAATAATAAGGATAAATGTGAAATAAAATTGAAATCTTCACAAAACATATTGAGTTGATTATAATGTCAATCAAGAAAAGGAAGTTGGATGAGTGTGGGAAACATACAATTGGAGGTATAAAATTGATTGGTTGCAGCTTGTAGTGGCTACAGAAGAAATTTCTCACCAGACTTTCAAGGTGCTAATGATGAAGAATCATAGAAATGGTTTGGTTTGATTTGCAGCCAAAAGGAAAACTCTCTCTCTTTGTGAAATTCTGAGAACTAATGCCAGCTGGGGAAGTTTCAGCCAGCCCTTAATGTAAACCTAAGACGATTTTGAAGAGATTTGGATATTGAAACACTTGGCATTGGAAACACATTTGATGGTGAGATATGCCCTTATAGAGAGGCAATCACTACGTGAATTCTTACTTTTATAAAGAGGAGATTTCAATCAGGATGAACAGGTTTATGGTTGGAAGCTAGAAAAGTTTACGGATTGAAGCTGAAGTGGGAATGGAAGAAATTTAACCAGCCGAAGTTGTCCAAGTGTCTTAGTCAATAATAAATAGAAGAAAAACTAATGGGACTTGTATATATATTAGTGAAGTGATCAGAGAAATTTGATTTGCGTTTAGGAAAAGCAATTTGTCTTTGAAAATTCTGAGAACTACTGCCAAATCAGATGAGTAATTTCAATAATAATCCTATAACAATAAACCCTCGGAAGAAAGAAACGCGTCTAGAAGATGAGATATCGAGAGTATACAAACCGGGTATACACCTGCACCTGTTATCAAGTCAAATGCTCACAACATACTCAATATTTACTGTGTTACCATTGGGTCCATTCTTTTGTCAGTACTATTTCCAATTTGCAAAATGTTTTAATCCTATTGATCAATGGTGTTTTCCTCATGGAAAACACCAAAAACAATTTCTAGATCAGGATGGGTCAATACTAGGAAGAGGACGAAGGTCTCTTTTTTTCCAAAATGGCAGGCTAATAGACACTTTATTATTACTCTAAACTGTTGCTATCATTCTCAATGAATAAACAATTAGAACAGATAACTACATCTACCTAATACTTAATTCTTTGGTTGGATCAAAACAAGAACGATATGCTAATCAAAATTTTAGCCTAGGTTTGGTACATAAAATATTTTCTGTTTTCATTTTTTAAAAAATATAAAGAAATCACCATTTAAGATATTTATAGTATATATGAATGTATGTATGTTTTAAAAAATGAAAATGAAAATAGATCTAAAATTGAGAATAATTTTTTTTAATCTCATTTTTATGTCCATTTTTATTTTCATTTTCTAAAACATGTATACATTTTTTTTCACAACATATATCTTAGATGTTAGTTTTTTTGTATTTTTAGAGAATAAAAACAGAAAATGTAGAAAATATTTTCTCATACCAAACATAGATTAAGGGCAAGAATTACCTAATACTTAATTCCGGATTCCGGCATGGGATGGGATCGGAGTCCCTAAAAGGCTTCAACAATTGAGACTAAAAGCTGGTGAATGAGTCGGGTAACTGACATCCTTGGACTTAAAACATCCTAGGACAAGAATTTTTACCGGCATAAGAAGAATGAAGATGTACCTGCGCCTGTGGTGGTTGGGGTACAAACATCTTGAGAAGATCCATCTGAGCAGTAACATACAAATTCACCTGTGCTGATATTGTGCCCGCACTGCCCCCTAGAGCTTACACACAAGCTACATGGGGTATCATTTGCAGACCACAGCAGCTCAAAACCAACTCCCAGCGCTTTGGTCAGATTTCCTGGATTCGGGTTGGCCTCTACCGTCGGAACTTGTGATTTCAGCACTGGAACATTGACGCTGCTATGGCAACTCCCCAAGGAAGCACTTATTGCAGTAACAAGGCCATTAAACACAGGATCTGTGATATTTCTTGTCATGAAATAACCTATGATATGATCTGTTGCGTTTATACTGCACTCAAATTGACTGGGAAGGCCTGTACTCGATGGAATATCACTGAGAGAGGAACAACCGTAATAAAGCTTTATATCCTGGGTATTTGGTCCGTATTCTAAACCAGAAAGTAATGTGGTGTTCCTCAGATACTGAGGACAAATATTTTCCTCGTAATCAGTCCTAGCAAGCGTAAGAATTTTTGTTCTGTTGTCGATACCCTGCACTCGGTAAGTGACCGAAGAGATTGTGATATGTGGAATATTATCAGCATCGCAGGTAAGCTCAAACCCAGGGTAGCCACAGCTTTCTAGCCGATCCATTCCCCAGAAAGGATAACCAATATTCTGAAGGTCGCCACAACTGAATAACATGCTGCAACTTAAATAATCATTGGCAAATACAGATTCTGGACCAAGAGTCGGGATCAAGGCAATGATCATGAAGAACCAAGACTTGGTTGGCAGCAAAAGGGGATGCATTTTTAGAGAGAGAGAGAGGGAGAGGGAGAGGCTCTGAGAACTTTGAGATTTTGCAAAGTATTTTCAAGTATTCAGATATAAAATGACAAGCTGGGGACAAATTGGTTTTAGTAAATCATTATAAAACTGGAAGTCTTTGACTAAGTGAAAGGTGAAATTTTTCAAAAGGAAGCTTCTATTGGCACCATTATGCGCCGGTCAATGGAAATTTAGGTAGCCTATCAAAACCATATTGCAAATATAAGCAGCCTAGTCTAATATGGTGATAGTTCCATCTTGAGTTGCTTGTGGGAAATCTATATATCCTAGCTCTAAAACTCAGGACTCAGCGGGTATAAACTGAGTTCGAGTTAGTTAAAAAAGTCAAAGAAACAAGCAACTGGAAGTTATCAACTGGTTTAATAATTTAAAAATTGAATATATCAATAATGAAACAGATTACAACATGTAATTTTTATGCTAACTTTTCTTGAGCATAAAATTACCGATGTCAGCGAAATCAGACTAATCTTTCTAAGGTTTAGGTACGTTATACCATATCCATATCATCCAGGATATTGACTGGCGTGCAGCTCTTCAGTGAGAAGAAATCTAGGAGCCTATTGAACCCTTTCGTACAGAGAAAGCAATCCATGGAAGTGGGGCCAAATGCTTGAGACTATTTGAGGAAGAACCATTCCTAAAGGCTTAAAAACTCCTGATTGAAGAGTCTGATTAATTTGAATTGTCAAGGGACACCTGGTGCTTGATGGGAAAATGGAGAGAGTTCTGATCCTATGAAGATTTAAGTAACACTGGAAGCTTTACTTACAGAGAACTATTTTTCTGAGCAGGGGAGGCAAATGAATGAAACCATTGCTAACCAAGACTTTCTCAGAAATAGTAGTCTCTGCATACCGCAATGGACCTTTCAATTTATCTGCTGATGCAGTGGCAATTGGAAAGAGAACTAGTATCGGTATCAGATTTGAGGGAAATGAACTGCTTAAAATTGCGAGAATTTAAGGCATAAACTAGTGTAGGAGTACAAACTCAACTGCAAAAGCTAATTTGCCGCAAATGCTATGAACATTGATGACTGAACAAATAGCGGAATGAACCAAACCCAGAGGATTACCAGACGTTTGTTTCTGAACCGGACAAAATTAACGCGTGGATGGAGAGGGATATTAAGACTCAATTAAAGTTTGTCTCTGAAACCTCTAAACAGAACATCAGGAAAGGGTTATCTCAAGACTCGAGATACTTATTCACCTTTATTCACCGCTACCAGGAAACTTTGTATAAACCGAACAGCTGACCAAAAGTAGAGAGGAAGAGATATACGTACCTTGTGTTGGTGAACATATGGTTTCACTAGTCTGATCACGGCAGAAGCAAAGGAAATTGTTTGCGGTATGATTATACCCGCAAACCCCATCAGAATCTCTGCAGTTTCTGCACTGACCACTATCTAGTTCCCATCGCAATTCAAAACCTCCCCTCAAAGCATCGGTCACAGCTAATGGGTTCCTCTCTAGATTCTCAGCAGCTGTTTCATAAACTGGAACTATGACGCTGCCACGGCATAACACCGGGCGAGGGTCTGTCGGACGAACTGTGGTGGCATACCACACATCCGTAGTGGCATCGTCTAAGGTGCAATTGGTTAGAAAAATGGTTATTAAGGGAAAGTCGCAGCCATAAAATAGGGTAAGATTCCTAAGGCTCGGGCCATAATCGAAGTGAGTGAAATCGATGGTGGTGTTAACCAGTTTGCTGGGACAGTAACCGTTCCAGTAATCCTCTCTAGCAGCCTTAAGAATCTGCTGCTCAGGGTTCACATCAAGAATTCGTAACGTGTTTTCAATCATAGTAAGCTTTGCTACTTCATCTTCACACTTCAGCTCGAACCCTGGTCGGCCACAGTAACTCGGTCGGTTCATTCCCCAGAAAGGGTAATCGATAGCTATGCTTCCACATCGTATCGTTGTGGAACAGTTCGTGTGCCGCGGATCATCGGCGCAAAGAGTTTTTGGAAGTTCGATCGAGGCAAAAAGAAAGAAAAGGAGGGGCAGAAGGGTAGACATTGGAATTGGATGCATTTTGTTGAAGCCACAGGAAATGTAGGGCGGATTAAGATTGTAAAGGATACTTAAACGGAATCATATAACAGAGAAACAAACAAGGGAGGGATGAGTTCCGTTTCTTGCCTCTCATTGAGGCTTTTAGTCTTGTTTCTAGCTCTACTAATTAAGACTCAGCGGGTATAAACTGAGTTTGAATTTGTTAAAAATTGAAAAAAAAAAGGAAAAAAGAAAAGCAACTGGAAATTATCAACTCATTTATAATCAACTATATATCATACTGAAACAGACTAACTAGTTTTCTTAAGCATAAAATGACCAGTGCCAGCAAAATCAGACCAATCTTTCCAAGGTTTTAGTACCTAACACCATATCCATAACAATATATTCAAGGCATTGATTGGCGTGTGGCTGCGTAGGCGGAGAAATGCAGGAGCGTATTGAACCATTTTTCCTAGAGAAAGCAATCCAGAGAAGTTCGAGGCAGTGGCCTAGAGTATTATCAAAGCGTAAAATACTCCTACTTTTGAAGAGTATGATTAATCTAAATTGCCGATGGGACACCGGGTCGAAGGAAAAATAGAGGACGGTTTGATGCTGTGAAGATTTAAGCAATATTGGAAGCTTACTTACAGTGACCTATTTTTCTGAGCAGGACAGGCATACTGTTTTGGTTGAAACCCTTATTCACCAAGACATTCTCAAAAATGGTAGTTATGGACCCTTTCATTTTATCTGCTGATGCAGTCGCAATTGGAAAGAGAACAAATGAAAAATGGAGTTCAAATCTGAATTGGTATTATATTTGAGGGAAATCAACTGGCTAAAATTTTGAGAATTTAAGGCATAAACTAGGGGTAGGAGTAAAAACTCAGGCTGCAAACGCTAATTTGCTGCAAATTCTATGAACCATGATGATTGAACAAAAAGCGGAGGGAGCAAAACCCAGACGATTACCAGACGGTTGTTTTTGAACCGGACAACATTAACCCATGGATGGAGAGGGATATTAAGACTAAATTAAGACTTCTCTATGAAACCTCTAAACAGAACATCAGGAAAGGGTTATCTCAAGACTTGAGATACCAGGAAACTTTGTAAAAACCGAACGGGTGACCAAAATTAGAGAGGAAGAGCTAACGTACCTTGTGTTGGTGGACATATGGTTTCACTAGTCTGATCATGGCAGAAGCAAATGAATCTGTTTGTGGTCTGATTATACCCGCAAACCCCATCAGAATCTTTGCAGTTTCTGCACTGATCATTATCTAGTACCCATTGCAATTCGAAACCTCGCCTCAAAGCATCGTTCGCAGCTAATAATGGGTTCCTCTCGAGATCTTCAGCAGCTGTTTCATAAACTGGAACTATGACATTGCCACGGCATAACACCAGGCGAGGATCGCTCGGAACAACTATGGTGGCATACGACACATCCATAGTAGCACCATCTATGGTACAATTATTTAGAAAACTGGTTATTGAGGATAAGTAGCTGTAGCAGCCGTAAAATAGGGTCAGATTCCTAAGGCTTGGGCCATAATCGAAGTGAGTAAAGTCGATGGTGGTGTTAACTAGTTTGCTGGGACAATAACCTTTCCAGTAATCCTCTCTAGCAACCTTAAGAATCTGCTGCTCAGGGATCACATCAAGAATTCGTAACGTGTTTTCAATCATAGTAAGCTTTGCTACTTCATCTTCACACTTCAGCTCGAACCCTGGTCGGCCACAGTAACTTGCTCGGTTCATTCCCCAGAAAGGGTAATCAATATTTGCTATGTTTCCACATCTCATCGTTGTGAAACAGTTCGTGTACTGTGGATCATCGGCGCAAAGAGTTGTTGGAACTTGGGTCGAGGCAAAAAGAAAGAAAAGGTGGGCCAGAAGGGTAAATATTGGAATCGGATGCATTTTGTTGAAGCTACAGAAATGTACGGTGGATTAAGTTTATGAACGATACTTAAACAGAATCATATAACAGAGAGAAACAAGTGAGGGATGAGCTCCGTTTCTTGCCTTTCATTGATGATTAAGGCTTTTAGTCATGTTTCTATAAGGGACATTCAAAAATCCAATAGGGAGAAAATTTTCTTGAACCTTTACTGGTCAATATTGAGATCATTTTATTCAAGCATGAAAAGTATACATGCTCCATTTCTGATCCCGATATCGACAGAAAATTGCATCAGGTCCCTAGAATTCTATATTGTTCCTTTTAACATCTTGGAAAATTGGCTCCAACCTGTTGCGAAATTCTATTGGTAGATCTTAGGGGAATAAGACAAACTTCATTATAAAAAATAAAGGAGGTTGGACGTAACTTTTCCTTCTATGAATAGGCTATAAATTGACAAGCTAACATCTTATTCTTAAGGTAAGGATTTGCTTATGTAGGATTGACTTCATATTTGCTAGTGAAAAGCAAACCAATGAAATAGAACTTGACTTCAATATCAACATATACACATACCTACCCTATCAAGTTTCTCACAGTGTTCATACTCTTAACAGAACAAGGACTTTACTGATCACAGATGTTAGAATTTGAAAGCAGAAGTGTCAATGAATTTCTTGTTCAACCTAGGAATTTTTTGGGTCTTCAAACTTTCGTAAGAGAAGAAAAAGAAAGTATCCTATGAAGCATGAATATTTCCTCAGCTGGATGAGATTCTCTCTGTTTCCATTAGATTATCTTAAATTTGTTCATTCATCCTAGTCAAGGACTTCATCTCCAGGCGAAATCCCAATTCTCACTGTTAAAAAGCTGACTTTTCTGGAATGGTAAATATTGCAAAGAGGAAGACAGAACGGCAGCAACTTCAACTATTTGGGATCAGAGTTTACCATGGACAAGATGAATCAATTTGGACGTTCAGCAGGAAAAATACTACTAAATAATAATAGTTCAATAGCTTAGTTTTAAATGCTGATCCATACTGCTAACAAAATTAAGGAAAAATCACTGTAGCTTTCCTGAATGATATTTTAATCTAACAAAACCAAGGAGACAAGTGACAACCCGTGTACTCGCTTGAAACATTAATCAGGTTATTAGAAGTCGTGTGGTCTCTAGTGTGTAGATCAATCAATTCAACAAGTTTAATTATGAAATTTAGGACCGAAAAGTCAAAGTAATTAATAAGGGAGTTAAAGAAATAATGTCTACTTGAATGAAACAGAGACGATAAGAAACTAAAACATGTTTGCAGAAAGAAACAACCGAAAGCACCAAAAGTAAGGGTGAAAGGCAGAGTTTGTGTTAACAGTAAACAGTAGAGTCAGAAGGATCCTATCAAGTTTGTTAGTGACCACATTTCTCATGTGTTAATCGCTCAAGAAGGCTGAGCTGACTGATTCTTTGATATAAACAAAGATTAAGTCGTGATGTTTGTTAGGTGAAACCAGCAAGAAATTTTTAATTTTAGGACCATTTTCTCCTTTTATGCTCAAAGCTTTTTAAAGTTTTTTTAATCTTTTGGGATAAACAAAGATATTCTATGTGTAGTTTTTGCTGTGCCTAGTAAGGTCCGTCGAGCAGTTGGGAAAGGAAAATTAAAGTGGTTTACTTTGACAAAACTAGGGAATGTTTAGGGCTACCAGTTAGTAACCACAAATATTTCACCCATCCTATATTGAACTCCATCAGAATAGAATAGACTTGTTAGTTTGACTTGGTCATATTTCATCCTTGTGAACTTAATTGTGAAGTTATTACTATAACAAATGCAAGTGAATTTTGTCTAATATTTTTCTTTAATTTAATTTCTTCTGTCTGAAAAAGTTTGAACTTTAAAACTTATAATAATAATAATAATTATTCCACTCTCTGGCCGAAAAAAGAAAAAAAAAACTACGTTAACTGGAAAACCGAATACTTAATCTTACTCTTTTTTTTAATCTTTCTTTTATATTATAATAATAAAATTATGCTGAAAATGACATTACTTTCTATTTCTAACGATTAATTAATTTACTTAATTTTAATGATAACATGTAATAATTGTTTGTTTTTATTTTATAGTAATATATATAAGAGCTTTATATTAGGCCGAATAAAAAAAAAACCCCTAGAAATTAGAATTAAAAAAAATTGTTTACTTGTTGTACATGCTTTGAAAAGTTGAAGTACATACCTGGCGGTGGACAGTATGTCGCTTCCTCCCAATTCTTAAAGGGGAATGGGCAGTAGCAAATTGTTTGATTCCTTAGGCCAAAAGCGCATTCTCCATTGCTTTGTTTGCATTTATTACATGCTTCTCTATCCTCCGTCTTCCATAGAATCTCGAATCCTGTATACAGGACATGTGCCAAATCCCGAAACGATGGTAAAACATGGGTTATTCCCCCTTTCGGGTAGTTAATTTGAAGAATCGGAACAGTAATACTATCATTACAATCCCCACGATCATGGTCTCCTTGCATTACATAAACACTGTCGTATGTAGCTCCAGTTCCCTCAGTTTTATTGCAAGGGAAGTGTGCAACATCCAGTCCTGGCCAGGAAGATGGGCAGTCGTAAAGCAGAGTAATATTGGTATGCCAATCTCCAGAAGCTCTGACCATCTCAAACAGCTTATAATCCAGCGTCGAATTCGCAATCTGCGGACTACAAATTCCCTTATGGATGAGATCCTTTCTCGCAATCTTTAGAATTTGCCTCTCCCTCTCAATTTCCAAAACCTGGTATTCCACATCAACAATTTCGATCGTAGTAATATTATCGTCACATTTGAGCTCCAAACCCTGACGTCCACAGTTAGATATTCGATCACCTCCAGAGAAAGGATATCCAACGGAGATATTCCCACATTTGAACTCTGTATCACGGCAGTTCCAGTACAACTCAGGGTTGCTTAGTGACAGAGGAATCCTAACCACGACCAATACACAAAACAGAGTAAGAGGAAGAAGAAGAGGTGAAGTTGAGAAAAGGCGAGAATCCATTTTCTAAGAACAGATGGGTAGAAAGAACAAGTGAATGATTAATGATTGAATATAAAAGAGTTCTTTCTTCGGAGGAGAATATAAGTAGGGATTGCCATTGCCTGAAATCAAGCAGAGCAAGGAACTTAATTTCAAAGAAAGTGATCTGATCAAAACAAAAGACTTAGACAATTTGAAATGAACTTTGAGTTGACTTAGAAGACTTCCGGGTGCAACATTTACGGTTATATTTCCAGGGGCATTGATTTACTTTCAAGGGCAAAAGCTTTGTCTGGCGTGTGAGTCAGGTTAAGACAAACCAAAACTTAATGTAAATGCTTCCACCAAAAAAAAAAAACCTTAATGTAAATGCAGGTTGCGAATTAGAAAGTCTGAGTCTACTGAGAAAAAAAGAAGCAGAAACAAAGAAAAAAAAAAGGATGAGACCATTTTACGCGCTTTGGAGCTCTGACTCCTCCAAGCACTTGCAGTGAAGTTTCTCGGCTTGGAAAAGTTTGGGATGTGATTGCACCCCACAGGCACAGTGCACACATACATACAACGGTCCTACTTGACGAGGCATGAATAATACAAGTCATAACTCATAAATAAATAGCACGAAATGAAATTTAAAGCAGATTCTGAATTATCCAACCTATTTTTTCTTTCCTTTCACATGGGCCGTTTTTATTTTATTCTTTTTTGTTTTTTCCTTCACCCAAAATTTTCATTTGGGCTAAAATGATAATATTCCAAATATAATATCCATATTTAAGAATGTGTAATTTTAATGTTGTCTTTTACTTTGACTTTTGGTTGAAAAATGGTGAAAAGCTAACAAATCCAAAACTTTTTTCATGAAATGTCTTTAGAATATTTAATTCCTATGAATTGAAATATTCTCTATGGAATTAGCTTTTGACTATTCTAATGCAAACAAGGTAGAGTGTTAAAATTACCGTAAATTTTGATTTAATTATCTCATTACATATTTCCCTTTTCACCATTGAGTATTGACCGTTTATTTCTTCCGTTAAAAATCATCCATTATTAAAATTTTCAAGAATTAATTTCCTTAGCACGAAAAATTTTAAGAATTATTTCATTAGTGTAGGTAAAGGTTTTTAAGACCCTCACAAAATTTGAGATGGATTAACAGTTCCTCTTTAACTAACAATCTAACATCAACGGTAAATTTTCTTAAAATCAATGGAAGTACGGGAATATATGGAGATTTTGAATGCCATATGCAACAGTCTAAGTATGTTTTTATGCTGAATTCGTTACAAATAAAATACAGGAACTACAGTTTACATTACACAATATTTCACATCTCCGGTAAGGCATTAATTTACCATTTCTTCTTATTTTGGGTATACGGTCCCATTTCTAGCTATGACGTCGATGACGGGCAGGAAATTTGTCGTTCTCTAGCAGGAGAGGACAAGTAAGGTTGAGGTGGAGTTTGCAAAGATTCAAGGCTTCCTTCCAACATCTCTACCACCTTTGTCATGGATGGTCGATCCGATGGATTGATCTGAATACACCACAATCCAACCAAAATCATCTTCCTTGCCATTTGTTTATCATCTGCTGTCACAATCCCACGGAGTTTCAGATCTTGGTCAAATTCAAGCTGCTTGTAAATCCAGTGAGGAAAATATATTTCACTGGTATGGGAGATGTCGACATCAATGTTTCTCCTTCCACCGGCCATCTCGAGGACCATCATACCGAAGCTATAAACGTCAGACTCCACCAAAGCTTCTATTGTATACTTCTGGAGCCATATACCCTGCTGTTCCTCTTGCCCCTAACAAGGACACTATACTCTCTTGTGTTTGACATAGTTTAGCAAGTCCAAAGTCCGAAATTCTGGGGCGAAATTCTTCATCTAGCAGAATGTTGTGAGGTTTTATGTCAAAATGCAGAATGCGTGTGTTACATCCTTGGTGCAAGTATTCAAGGCCTCGAGCAATGCCTAATGTGATCTGATATAGTATCCTCCATTCCAAATTAGTGGTTGTGTTTTGATGCTTCTTGTCATAGATGAACCTATCAAGAGACCCATTAGGCATATACTCGTAGATCAAAGCTCTTTTGGAGTTTTCACAACAAAAACCCACAAGTTTAACTACATTAACATGTGATGTCTGACCGATGCTAGCGACTTCATTAATGAATTCTTCTCCATTTCCTTTCGATTCGCTTAAAACCTTGACAGCTATGAGCTTTCCATCAGGTAGTTTTCCTTGATAGACACTTCCATAGCCTCCTTGACCCAATTTATCTGTGAATGCTTGGGTCATTTTCTTAACATCTGAATAACTATATATCTTAGGAGCAAGAGATCCATATTTCTCAATCAATGCCCTCACTTTTTTGTTGTCTCTCAATTGAGACAGATTAGTTGTAGAAGAAAGTGGGTTGGTCTGGTTCCGTTGTCTGAAAAGCAAAATGAACATGCCTATACCTATACCAGCTAGAACCGCAGCAGCTAGTCCAACACCTAAAGAAAAAGCAAGAGATTATTTAACTTCTTTTCTGCAATATTAATAACATTTCTGGAAGGGATGCAATATGTTACAAAATGGACCGAAGAATACCTGCTACAAGGGGGAACTTGTTCTTTTTATCTGTAACAGCCAGAATACCAATGTGTTAGCTGAAATATGAACGACCAGAACAAAAGGAAAACCTCCATTTGACTTTGTTGTCAAAAGATTTATGTGAAAATAAGTCAGGCCTCAAAAATCAGCTAATATAAGAATGGCTTAATACAAAAAAATGACCCTCAAATTTGTATGAAATTATCATTTTAGCCATCTAATTTTATTTTGAAACTTCCAACCTTATATTTTGATTTTTTAAACAATACAACTCATAAGTTGATGTGCGTGTTGGCAGCGGTGTGGATATCCGTTTAATTTTCACTATCCATAACCGAAACCGTTTAACTATTTGCTATCCGAATTCACATAAGAAACCGCTTAATTTTTAGATTAATATCTGAATCCGCACTGAAAGCATTTAATAATATCCAAATCTACACCGCATAACCGTTTAACTTAAACGGATAAGGGGATATCCATTTAAAAACTGAATCCAAATCTAAAACCACCAATTTTTCAATCAAAATTTTAAAAATTTATGAAATTCAAATACTTCAACAAATAATTAAATTAAATAATGGAACTTAAACGGTTTTTAGGTGGACAGCGGATATTTGAAGTCTTAAAACCGAAATCTCTCCAAATCCACTACGAATAGTGATTTTACTATCCAAAACCATTTATTAAATGGTTTAGGGTTTTAAATGATTTTAATCGGAGCGGATATCTACTTAATATCCATTCATTGCCATCCCTAGATGTGCCCAGGCACTAACATGCAAAATTTCTATATTACATGACCTCAATGCCCCAAATGAAAACTTCATTGACAAAACTTCATCAAGGCTATAAATTGACAAGCAAACATCTTATTTAAATTAAATATGTTAAGGTTTTGCTCATGTAAGATTGACCTTATATTTGAGATATATACTATGCAATGAAGAGCAGACCAATGAAATGGAACTTGACTATGTCAACATATATACACGCCTACCCCATCACATTTCTCGTAGTGTTCCTAATCTTAACAGAACAAGTTGCTTCTCAGATTTTCATATTTCAATATTTCTGCTTTAGGGAAAAAAAGAGTTTGACTAGAATAGTTCCTACCAGTGCATGTTTTTGTTACTTTGACATTTAACTCTTTATTAATATTTATAAAAATTTAAAATGGTATAGTTCCTTTCTTTGAAAAAAGAAAAAAGAAAAAGGAAAAAAGAATACCACTCTTAGGCTTTTTTAATACTATATATGTTTTGAGGGAGGCTTTTTCATATTTTAAAAATAAATTAAAGGAGAAAAATGAAAAGAATAGTTTGAAAAAGGTACCATTAATATAAAGTTGAAAAACTATGTATGAAATAAGGGAAAAAAATAAAAAAACTACTATTTATAGTTATAAAAAACAATTTCACTATCTTCAGAAAAACTAATTTCAATATTATTTTACTTTTCAAATCTTTTCAAAGGGGTGTTAAAAGTAGTGGATTTTTTTTTCCCTCTTTAGCCTAGTAGTATTTACAAGTCCTATTCTCTTAATTTGTCAGGTTCGAACCCTGTTACTAAGACTAAGCAACTCTGTCACCAACCATCTTGGCTAGGAGGCCACTTTTAAAAGTAGTGGATATGTTATTGGGCTTAAAATGCCAATTCAGCTTCACAAGCCTGAGTACGATATCACAATATTTTTGCATAGAGTGTTATTTTTTGGAGAACATAAATGTGGGGTTTTTTTCTCCAGCCCTCCAACCTCTAAGTCATTTATGAAAACAGAGACATACTTAGGAATAAAGGTGAAAAAAAAGTTGGAATTTTTCACAGAAAACAAATTGAGTTGATCATAATGTCAATTTAAAAAAAAAAAAAAAGCAAGTTGGATGGGGGTAGGAAACACGTTATGATGACTGGACTGATTGGTTGGAGCCTTGTAGTAGGTACGGGAGAAATTTCACACCAGCCTTTCAAGATGTTAATTATGAATCATAGAAATGTTCTGATTTGCAGTCAAAAGCAAAACTATTTCTCTATAGGAAGTTCTGATAATCTAATGCCAGCTGGAATGTAAACCTGAGACGATAAAAGAGATTTAAACATTGAAAACACTCAGATGGTGAGATATGCCCTTGTATATACGAAGGGGAGATTTCTATCAGGATGAGCAGGTTTTCAATTGGAAGCTAGAGAGTTCACGGAGTGAAGTTGGAAGTGGGAATGGAAGAAATTCAACAGCTTCAGGCCTGAAGCTGTCAAGTGTCAAGTTAGTCAATAAATAGAAGAAAAACTAAGGGGACTGTGTCAATGACAGTGATTAAGAAATTTGATTTGCGTTTAGGACAAGCAATTTCTGTTTGAAAATTCTTATAACTATTGCCAAATGGATGAGTTTCAGTGGTAATCCTATAACAAACCTCAGCAGAAACATACTACTCGTCTAGAATCCTATCGATCAATTGATATTTTCCTCACGGAACAATGCCAAAAAGCTGATTCTAGAATTGAATGAGTCAATAGTAGAAACAGGAGGAATGTCTATTATAATACACAAAATAGTCCTCGAATTTGTACAAAATTATCATTTTGGCCATTTAACTTTTATTTTGAAATTTTTGGCCATCGAACTTTTATTTTGTGTACAATGTAACCCTTGATGCTCACAAGGCCTAATCATATATTGACACGTGAAATTTTCATATGACACGTGAAATTTTCTCACTGTGTCATGTCAGCACCAAGGGTTACATTATGCACAAAATAAAAATTCGAGGGCCAAAAATTCCAAAATAAAAGTTGAATGACCAAGACGACAATTTTGTATAAGTTCAAAATAGACACTTTTTTGTATTAAGCCATAATGAACACTTTCGTATTGCTCCAAGGGTCGCCTACCATTCCCACTTAATGAATAAAGAATCAGAACAAACTATATCAACCTAGAACGTGATTATGTGGATTGAATCAAAAGAAGAATGGTATCCAAATCAAAATTGTATTTTAGTTTACGGATTGGAGTCCCCAAAAGGCTCCAATAGATGAGGTAAAAGGCTGATGATCTAGAAACTGACATCTTTGGACTTGAAAACTTAAAACTTCCTAAAGACGAGATTTTAACAGGCAAAACAAGGGAGACATACCTGGTGGGCTCGAGGAGCTCAGAGGACAAGTTCAGGATAAGATCCATCTGCGTAGTAACATACGAATTCACCTGAGCGGATGTTGTACCCACACTGCTGGCGCGAGCGAAGACATAAATCACAAAGGGAACTGTTTGCAAACCACTGCAGTTAAACTTAAAACCAGCTCTAATTGCTGCGGTCAGACCATTTGAATTCGGATTTTCCTCTACCAACTCAACTTCTGATTTCAGAATAGGAATATTGACTCTAGTATCGCAAGTTCCCAAGGAACCGCTCATTGAAGTGGCAAGGTCACCAAAGGCTGTCTGCGTGATATTCCTCGTCACAAAATAACCTATAATGTTGTTAGTTTGGTTTATTGTGTAGTCAAATTGGTTGGAAAGCCCAGGAGCCGATGGAAGATGTAAAGAGCCATAGCCATAGTAAAGCGTTACATCGATCCTGGGTATTTGAAGTGTATCCTAAACTGGTATTGAAGGTGGTGTTCCTGAGATACTGAGGACCAATACCATCTAGATAATCAGTTCTAGCGAGCACAAGAGTTTTCTTATTGTTGTTGATAGCCTGGACTTGGTAAGTGACTGACATGATTGTGATCTCTGCAACATTATTAGCAGCACTGCAGGTAAGGAGGAACTCAGGATAGCCATAACTTTCTGGCCGATTGGATCCCCAGAAATGATAACTAATATTCTGAAGGTTTCCACAACTGAATAACATGCTGCAACTTGAATAATCATTCGCAAATATAGATTTTGGAGGAAAAATCAAAATGAAGGATATGATCATGAAGAACCAAGACTTGGTTGGCAGCTGAGGAAAGGGTTGCATTTTCATAGAGAGTGAGAGGCTCTGAGAAATCTAAGCTAGGGAGAGAATTTGAATAGTTGATATAAATTAAGAAGTGGAGACATTGGTTTTAACTTTTAATCATTATAATAAATTGGCAGTCTTTGACGAAGTGAAAGGTGAAATTTTTCAAAAGGAAGCTTCTATTGGCACCATTAAACGCCAGTCCATGCAAATTAGGTAGCCTATCAATACGATATACTGCAAATACAACAAGTAACCTAGTCTACTATAATGATAATTATACCCTCTTGAGTTGCTTGGAAATCTCCGGTGCCCTCTAACTGGATTTATTTTGTAGATCCCTGAGGCTGAGCTAAAATGGCATCAACAATGGCACTGTCTATGGGAATCGAACAAAAAGTCATGCTCTTTTGGCTGGCAAATCGGGTATTCTTAACCTAAGACGGGTAAAGCTCCAATCTTTATTATTTTCTCATAATTTTGAAGATGGCTAGATCTGAAAGTCTGAAAAATCCAGAGAAGAGTAGAAGAGTTCAAAAGTGAAGTATATTTCAAACTTTGCTTTATTTTGAAAAAGTTTATTTGAAGCCATATTTGGTCAAAATATCATCCGGGCATTATGGATCAACCCTTGAAAATATGATTATTGGATTTTATTTGTGAAAAATGCATTGGGAAAGGTATTAATGTTGAAGAAAAAGAAAAAAGTTCAAAGCTTGAAAATGGAACGAGTGGTAAGCAAGTTGGAGAAGATGAAGGAATATTCTAAGAATATCCTCTCCCACCTTGTTTGGTTATTTTTTGTTTAAGTACAAATGTGTTCTTCAAGCTTCAGTTGGCAATCTTTAGTCTTCAATCGACACTCTTCAGCCTTCAAGTTCAGTCAACATCCTTTAGTCATCGCTTTAAAACAGCTGTTATTCAAGATAAGTCGACTACATCTCTTCTTGGTCGAGTGACCATGCCATTCAATTCATTTCTCTTGGTGTTAGATATATATACTCGTGTGATAATTAAGATTTGTGCATTAAATTGCTTAGTGGACATAAAGTTGCCATGTGATTATAGTCGGCATTAACTTAACTTAGTCGACACTAATTTGCTTGCAACTCGGTGGATCAATGGCTTGCTTGGTCAACATAATTTTCCATTTAATGGCTTGATCGGCAGCGACACCATCTTGTTTCAATGACTTAGGCGGCATCATTTTCAAAGGCTTTCAATGCAATCATTAATGGCGGCATCATTTTGCTTTTTAATGCTATCCCACTATTAGTCGCCATTAATGTGGCTTTTGGCTTCTAAAGCCTCAATCGGCATTGCTTTGGCTTTCAATCCCTTACTCAACATTGATATGACTTCCAATAGAACACTCGGCTCAATCTTTCATGCTAACTAAGCAAGGGCCGAATGGAAATGGTGCCATGTTGCTTAATTGTTCAGTCGGCTCAATCTTTCATCAATTAAGTGTTCAATCGGCATGATTTGCCATATAATTCCCATGGCCCACCACATTTTTCTCTCATGTCAAATGAAAGTGTCAAAAGGATTTCCCAAATGGTTAATGTATCAAATAGCCATGACACTCCATCCATCTTTCTCTTAGTGGCAGATATATATTCATTTTCCACTAATGGCACCATATAGATCAACTGTTCAGTCAGCATAATTTGCCATATCACAAAAATTTTCTTTCATGGTGAATGGCAATGCAACGTCGATAATTCCATAGTCAACAAATGCTGAATGGACGAGAATTGCTAACTATTAAGCAAGCAATTAAGTCTATAGCCGAACAGTGATTTAAAAGCATCCTCGGTAACAATAGACTCCAGAAATATCTATATCAAATCAAGCGACATGATTTACAATCAAGATTTCAAGCAACAATGATGTTCATCGACATGGAATGTAGGTGGGACGGCAGGTAAGAAGTGTTAAAAAACATAAAAGTACTCGCCATCGACTAATCCCATAACGTGAGGCAGCAGGTATATAAGTGGCAAACATAAAAATAACTTACCATTCGACGAGGCTCACAACACGGGTGAGCATGTACTTAAAGATGGGAGTACATCGTCGACTACTCACCCTTCTACATAACCACAACGTGAGGCGGCAAGTATATAAGTGTCAAACACAAAAATACCAAGCCATTCGACGAGGCTCACAACACGGGTGAGCACGTACTCAAACATGGGAGTATATGGTCTCACTTTTCTGCATAACCACAAGGTGGGATGGCATGTATAGAAGTGTTGAAAAACATAAAAGTACCTCGCTATTGACTAATCCCACAACATGAGGCGGTAGGTATATAAGTGTCAAATACAAAAATACCAAGCGATTCGACGAGGCTCACGACACGAGTGAGCATGTATTCAAGCATGGGAGTACATGGTCGACCACTCACTCTTCTATATAACCACAACGTAAGGAGGTAGGTATATAAATGTCGAACATAGAAATACCTGGTCATTCGATGAAACTCACGACATGGATGAGCATGTACTCGAACATTGGAGTACATGATCGGCCACTCACCCTTATACATAATCACTGCGCGAGAGCCGACGATCTTTAGTCGACATGCTTCAGTCGACACTTTTTTTG
Source organism: Microcos paniculata (assembly GCA_030664755.1). NCBI lineage: Eukaryota > Viridiplantae > Streptophyta > Magnoliopsida > Malvales > Malvaceae > Microcos > Microcos paniculata. Next base: position 12,238,061 of record CP131462.1, read on the forward strand.
TCCACATGCTTTAGTTGACAGCTCTTCGAATGGAGTCGACGTAACTCTTCAATGTTCAGTCAACACTCCTCAAACTTGAAGTAAAGTTGACACCCTTCAGTCAACACTTTAAGACGACCTAAAAAGTTTAATCAGTCCCAACAGCCCGTTCCCACTTTAAGATAGCCGTGCGACTGGTCACTTTATAACCATCCTCACGGTTAGGGGGCAAATGTTGAGTATAATTTGACTACACCTAGCCTAACTACAGTGGACCTGACTACACTGGGCTTGACTGGTGAAATCCACCAATACAAGATACCCTATTCCTTAATGTAAATGGCCATCTCTCTCTAGGTAAAAAATGCAAACTCTCATTTTACTATCATCTCTACTCTTACTCTCTGATATTTCTCTACTCCTATACTGACTTGACCGTCAGAGTGCGTCCTGAAGGACCACTTTCGGTGCCCTCTAACTGGATTTATCTTGCAGATCCCCGAGGTCAAGCTAAAATGGCATCAACAGAGGGGTAGAAGGGTAGATTTTGGAATTGGATGCATTTTGTTGAAGCTACATGATGCAGCGCATTAGCCCAGCCCCATTTTTAGATTTATTTTAATTAGTTTCTTTATTTAGCTTTCTTGGTTTTTAAGTCTTTTAAGAGTCCTTGTTCGTTAAGTTTTCTTATTAGGTTAGATTTTATCTTTTAACTAGTATAAATAGTCTTTTTAGGGTCATTAGTCAATAGGATTTATTATGGATTTGTGATTATTTCAGAAATAAAGGTTTTGAGAGGTTTTAGAACCCTAAACCTAATTATGTTCAAATCTCGATTTGCTTCTAGTTAGCCTAAATCCTGATTGCTATTCTATTTCTATTCCTAAATTGTTTTTGCTTCCGCGCGCTACATCATTTGGCATCAGAGCAAAGGTTACCCTTAAGTAGATCTAGTTGATCTAGGGTTCTTCCGTATTTATTATGGCTGATCGTGGTAGAGCACGTGGTAGAGGACGTGGGAGAGGAAATCAAAACCAGCAAACTGAATTGGCTGAGTTGAGAGGTATGATTGAAGATTTGTCGCGAGCTGTGCAAGCTTTGCAGCGACGAGAAACTATGGGAGCCCGTATGGAGATTCCGGAAGGCGACCATGACCCTTTGGATTTACCGGAAGGAGATCTAGAGGATGAAATTGTATATGAAGAGGACATAAATCCTTTTCATAATGCTGGACAACAGCAAGCCCATGGTGGACAGCATCAAAACCATGGTGGTGGTTTGGAAAGGCGATTGATGCATGCCTTAGATTTGAGTGGAGGCGTCAAAATTCAGGTTGATGATTTCCATGGTATGATGCATGCAGAAGACTACTTGGATTGGGAAACTAGTCTGGAAAATTATTTTGAGTGGAAACCAATGGCTGAACAGAGAAAGGTTTTGTTTGTGAAGCTCAAGATGAAAGGAACTGCACTGCAATGGTGGAAGCGAGTTGAAGAGCAGCGAGCTCGACAAGGCAAACCGAAGATCAGCACTTGGGAACATATGAAATCGAAGATAAGGAAGCAATTTCTACCTGCTGATTATGCAATGGAATTATATGAGAAATTTCATTCGCATAAGCAAAACAGTATGTCAGTTGAGGAGTACACTTTGAACTTCAACAACCTTTCCATTAGAGTTGGTTTAAAGGAGACTAATGAGCAGTTGACTTCTTGATATCTTGCTGGTTTGAATCAGTCTGTTAGGGATGAGATGGGTGTAGTTCGCTTATTCAACCTTGAAGATGCTCGGCAATATGCTTTAATGGGTGAGAAGAGGTTGACTCGTCATAAGAGTGATGAAAGGATTGCGACATCCACATCTAGCAAAGCAGGTTTAGTGACTGACAAGGGGAAAGGTGCAGCAGGAGAAAATTCTGGTAGCAAATCCCACACTAAATGTTTTACTTGTGGTGAAAAGGGACATTATTCTTATTCTTGTCCACATAAGATGGTCAATCTGGCAGAATCTAAGGATAGTGATAAGAAGCCTATTTATGATGAAGGTAACGAGGAGGCTGAGGAAATTGATGTTTATCCTTCACAAGGAGAGTCACTCATGGTACGAAAAGTGATGACAACAAGAGTTGTAGAAGACGAAGACTGGAGACGGAGTAGTATCTTTAGAACTCGTGTTGTTTGCTGCAACAAAGTGTGTGATCTGATTATCGACAGTGGAAGTGTAGAAAATATTATCTCTAAGAAGGCAATGGAAAAATTGAAGCTCTCTACAGAGAAACGTCCTAATCCTTACAAGATCGGGTGGCTTAAAAGAGGAATTGAGATACCAGTGAAGTTGCGTTGTTTGGTCAAGTTTACTTTGGGTACAAATTTGGAAGATGAAGTTTTTTGTGATGTTTTACCAATGGATGCAGCTCACATTCTGTTGGGAAGGCCTTGGTTGTTTGATCGTGACATGGAGCATAAAACAAAGCTGAACACATATTCTTTCTATAAGGACAGTAAGAAGTACACTTTGCATCCTTTAGAGGAGAACCTGCAACAAGTTATTCGTGACAATAAGGACAACTCGTCAGGAGTCGAGTTTTTGAAACCCGGGGAGTATGATGCAGCGCATTAGCCCAGCCCATTTTTAGATTTATTTTAATTAGTTTCTTTATTTAGCTTTCTTGGTCTTTAAGTCTTTTAAGAGTCCTTGTTCATTAAGTTTTCTTATTAGGTTAGATTTTATCTTTTAACTAGTATAAATAGTCTTTTTAGGGTCATTAGTCAATAGGATTTATTATGGATTTGTGATTATTTCAGAAATAAAGGTTTTGAGAGGTTTTAGAACCCTAAACCTAATTATGTTCATATCTCGATTTGCTTCTAGTTAGCCTAAATCCTGATTGCTATTCTATTTCTATTCCTAAATTGTTTTTGCTTCCGCGTGCTACATCACTACAGGAAATGTAGGGTGGATTAAGATTATGAAGGATGCTTAAACGGAATCATATAACAGAGAGAAACAAACAAGTGAGGGATGAGTTCCGTTCCTTGCCTTTCATTGAGGCTTTTAGTCATGTTTCTAAAGGGACATTCTAAAATTCAACAATGGAAAAATTTTTTTGGAACCTCTACTGGTCAATATTGAGATCATTCAATTCAAGCATGAAAGGCATACATGATCCCTTTCTGATAAGGAGATCTACAGAAAATTGCATCAGGTGCCTAGAATTCTATATTGCCTCTTAGAACATCTTGGAAAATTGGCTCCAGACTGTTGCCAAATTCTATTGATAGATCGTAAGGGAGGAAGACAAAACCTTCATTAAGAAACATAAAAAAATGGGAGTTGGAAGTAAATGCTTTTCGATGAATAGGCTATAAATCGACAAGCAAACATGTTGTTTAAAAATATGTTAAGGTTTTGCTTATTTAGAATTGACCTCATAGTTAAGATATTATTCAACGAAAAAGAGCAGACCAATGAAATGAAACTTGACTTATTCTATCTCAGCGTATACACATACCTACCCTATCACGCTTCTCACAGTGTTCATAATCTTGACAGAACAGGTACTCTGCTGGCCACAAATGTTAGATTCTATTTGGCACATGAAAACATTTTCTGTTTTCATTCTCTAAAAATACAAAGAAATTATTATCTAAGACATGTATAATTTATAGAAATGTATGTATGTTTTAGAAAATGAAAATGAAAATGGATCTAAAATTGAGAACAATTTATTTTAAATCTTATTTCTAGGTCTATTTTCATTTTCATCTTCTAAAATATGTATGCACTTTTTCTTACAACACATATCTTAGATGGTAGTATCTTTGTATTTTTTAGAGAATGAAAATAGAAAATGTTTTCTCATACCAAATATAACCTTAGAGTCTGAAAGCAAAAGTGTAAAGAATTTCTTGTTCAACCTAGGAATTTTTAGGACTTTCAAACTTCAGTAAGAGAAGAAAAATAAAGTATCCTATGAAGCATGAATAGTTCCTCGGTTGGATTAGATTCTCTCTCTTCAGATTAATGTATCCTAAAATTGTTCATTCATCCAAGTTAAGGACTTCATCACGAGGCGAAATTCCACTCCTCACTTGCTTAAAAGCTGACAAATGAATACTATATTTCAAAGAGTATGTATTGCAACTTTAACTATATATTTAGGTTCAGAGTTTACCATGAACAAAATGAATCAGTTTGGATCTTCAGCTGGAAGAATACAATACAATAATAGTTCAATAGCCTAGTTTTAAATGGTGATCCATACGGCTAACAAAATTCAGGAAAAATCACTATAGCTGTCCTGAATGATATTTTAATCTAACAAAATCAAGGAGACAAATGACTACCCACCAACACACTTGAAACATTAATTAATCAGATTATTAAAAGTCTTGTGGTCTCTAGTATGTAGATCAATCAATTCAACAAGTTTAATTATGAAAAATTTAGGACACAAAAGTCAAAGAAATTAGTAAGGGAGTTATACTTGAATGAAACAGAGAAGATAAGGAACTAAAACGTGTTTGAAGAGAGAAACAACCAGACAAAGCACCAAAAGTAAGGGTGAAAGGCAGAGTTTGTGTAACAATAAACAGCAGAGTCAAAAAGATCCTATCAAGTTTGTAAGTGACCACATTTCTCATGTGTTAACTACTCAAGAAGGCTGAGCTGACAGATTCTTGATACATGCAAGATTAAGTTGTGATGTGTGTTAGGTGAAATCAGCAAGAAATTGTTCTCTTAATTAATCTTTTGCGATGAACAAAGATCTTCTACATATAGTTATTTGCTATGCCTAAAATGGTCCATTGGGCAGTTGGGGAAAGGAAATTAAAGTGCTTTACTTTGACGAAACTAAGAAATGTTAAAGCCTACCGGTTACCACAAATATTTCACCCAATACTATATTGAAAAGTACTCCATCAGAATAGACTTGTTAGATCGACTTAGTCAGATTTGACCCTTGTCAACTTAATTATAAAGTTATAATGGACGTATTGCAGATGAATTTTGTAATATTTTTCTTTATTTAATTTCTTTTGTCCGAAAAGTTTGAAGTTTAAACTTATTATTATCAGTCCACTTTCTGGCCAAAAAGCAAAACTTATTATTCCACTAGAAAAATGTAAAGACAGAGTAGCAATGTATTGGAGGAAAAAAAAAGCTGCAATCGTTTTGAGGTTTACTGGAAACCAAATGCTTAACCTTACTTTCTCTTTCTTTAAAAAAATATATATATTTCTTTTATGTTATACAATTATACTGAAAAAGACATTACTTATATTTCTAACCATTAATTACTCAATTTTAATAAAAGGATGTAATAATTGTCTGTTTTCATTTTCTATAAGAGCTATATATAGTATGACAGAAGGAAATTAATAAAATATAATAATTACTTGATTAGTGAAAAAGCACTGTCAATTATTAGGCCGAAAGATAAAAAGTACCCAGAAATTAAAAAAAAAAAAAGAATTAGAAAAAAATGTTTAGTGGTAGTATATGCTTTGAAAAGTTGAAGTACATGCCTGGATCTTGGGGCGGAGGTGCTGGATGGGGTGGTGAAGGTGCCGGTGGTGGTGGTGGACAGTATTTCGCTTCCTCCCAATTCTCAAATAGGAATGGGCAGTAGCAAATTGTTTCATTCCATTGTCCAAAAGCGCATTCTCCCTCCGTTTGTTTGCATCTGTCACATGCTTCTCTGTCCTCATGATTCGTCTTCCATAGAACCTCGAATCCTGTATACAGGACTCGTACCAAATCCGAAACCGACGGAAACATATTCTTTATTCCTTCTCCCGGGTAAGGTTGAAGAATCGGAACAGTAATACTACCTTTACACTCCCCTCCATCATGATCTCCTAGCGTTACGTGAACATCACTGTAAATGGCTGGAGGTTCCGCAGTTTTATTGCCAGTGAAGTGTACAAAATCGGATGGGATTTTGAAAGTAAATGGGCAGTCATAGAACAGAGTAATATTGGTATAAGAAGTATTGCCCATCTCAAAGAGCTTATAATCGAGCATCGAATTTGCAATCCGCGGGCCAAAAATTCCATTATGGATGAGGTCCTTTCTCGCAATCTTTAGAACTTGCCTCTCCGGACGGATTTCCAACACCTGATATTCTACATCAACAATTTCGATCGTAGGAGTACTGCCATCGGAACAATTGAGCTGCAGCCCGTTACGTCCACATTCAAAACTTCGATTACCTCCAGAGAAAGGATATCTAGCGGAGATATTCCCACATTTGAACTCTTTATCATGGCAGTTCTTGTACCACTCAGGGTTGCTTACTGACAGGGGAAATCTAACGATGATCAATACACAAAACAGATAAAGAGGAAGAACAAGAGGTGAAGACGGGAAACGGCGAGAATCCATCTTCTGCGAGTTAAGAGATGGGTAGAAAGAACAAGCAAATCATTAATGACCGAATATAAAAGAGTTCTGTCTTTGGGGGAGAAAATATGTAAGGATTGCCATTGCCTGAAATCAAGCAGAGCAAGGAACTTAATTTCAACGAAACTGATAGTGATCAAAACTAAAATGTAAGACTCCGTTTACAATGAATTACTTTACATGTAAAATAATTCCATGTAAAGTTTAGGGTTGTAATTATTTTACATGTAAAGTGAGTTTGAAATATTTGGTTTAGCACATAAAAATTTAATTAAATTACATCCAAAGTTTTTTTACAATATTTGATTAAAACATATTTTTCTTGTAAAATTTATTTAAATCTCAAATTTATCCTTCTATTTTATATATTTTTTAAAAAATAAGAGATAACAAAATAATTTAAATGCGATATAAAATATTTTCACACCTTCCTCTTGTGTAAATACTTTACCTGGTCAAAGGTAAAGTGATTGTAATTAATCATTTATTTTATATCCTTAAAATTGAATCAAACGTGGTAAAATTTTTTCAATCATTAACTTTAAATGTAAAATGATTAAATTACATCAAATTAAACCACCTCTTAAATGCAGGTTGCAAATTAGGAAGTCTGAGTCTACCGAGGAAAAAATAAGCAGAAACAGAGAAATGAAAAAGATGAGACCATTTTACTCGCTTTTGGGGCCTTGACTTCCCCAAGCACTTGCACTGAAGTTTCTCAACTTGGAAAAGTTTGGGTTGATGTTATTACACTTGACGACGAGGCATGAACAATACAAGTCACAATAAATAAATACTAAATACGAAAATAAAACCTAAAACCCCATTTTAATGGAATTATCCAATCTACTTTTTCTTTCCTTTCACACGGCCTTTTTTTTTTCTTTTTATTTCCTTCTTTTTGTTTATTACTTTCCCAAACCTTTGATCACTTGGACTGGCTGAAATGATAACGTTCCAAATTTAGTTTACATCTTTTAAATTTTGTGTTTTGATGTTGTGTTTTATTTTAAACTTTGGTTGGAAAATGGTGAAAAGCTAACAAATCCAGGAAATTTTCATGAAATGTCTTTAGCAAAAACATCTTCCTATGAATTGGAATATTCTCTATGGAATTAGTTTTTGACAATTCTAATGCCAACAAAGGTAGAGCGTTAAAATTACCGTAACTTTTGATTTAATTATCTCATTACATATTTCCCCTTTTACCATTGTGTATTGACCGTTTACTTCTTCCATAAAAAATCATCCATTATATAAAATTTTCAAGAATTTAATTTCCTTGGTACAAGAAATTTTAAGAATTATTTCATGAGCATAGGTAAAGGCTTTTAAAACTCATAGAATTTGAGATGGGTTTAACAGTCCAATTTTAAACTAACATCAATGATAAATTTCCTTAAGATCAATGGAAGTATTGGAAACATGGAGATTTTGAATGTCCTATGCAACAATAAAGTATGTTTTTGTACTGAATGCGTTACAAATGAAATGTAGGAACTGCAATTTATGCTACACAAATATTTTATATTTCTCATCTCCGGTGAGGACTTAATTAACCATTTTTTCTTACTTAGGATATATCCCGCCCCATTTCTAGCTAGGACGTTGATGATGGGCAGGAAATCTCTTGCGTTTGACATAGTTTAGCAAGTCCAAAGTCCGAAATTCTTCATCTAGAAGAATGTGTGAGGTTTTATGTCAAAATGCAAAATGCGTATGTTACATCCTTGATGTAGTATCTGCCATTCCAAATTATTGGTTGTCTTCTGGTGCTTTCTGTCATATATGAACCTATCAAGAGGTCCATTTGGCATATGGTCATAGATCAAAGCTCTTTTGGAGTCTTCATAGAAAAAAACCCACAAGTTTAACTATATCAATAACATGGGATGTTCGGCTGATGCTAGCAACTTCATTAATGAAGTCTTCTCCGTTTCCTTTGGACTCGCTTAAAACCTTAACTGCTATGAGCAGGCCATTAGGTAATTTCCCTTTATAGACACTTCCATAGCCACCTTGACCTAACTTATCTTTGAATTTTAAGGTCATTTGCTTGACATCCGAATAGCTATATCTCTTCGGAGCAAGCGATCCATATTTCTCCATAAATGTCCTCACACTTTGGTTGTCTCTCAATTTTTTTCTTTCCGCTGAATATAAGATAGGAAAAGACAGCAGAGATTGCAACAATTCCGGTAATACTAATACGTATACATATTCACAACAAATGCACGTAAGTCTTTAAACAAAACAGAGCATATACATTGAAGCAGAGGATTGATCAGAATCCCTTCTTCATTCATGATAGAAATAAACTGGTGATAGCCGGAAAGGAATGTAAGTTTATAATTACTACTATAACTTTCCACTTCATGTTGATCCTAGTCCTACATCATAACCAGACAAACCTTTAAAGGCTGCGTTACATAAAATGTCAAAAACCATACCATACCTTGACCATAATCATTCATACGGAATAAATAAAAAAAGGAACACAATTCAGGTGTGTTCCATCGTTTTCGTTGGGTTTAAATAACTGAAAGTTATAAGTAACATTATTTCTCCCACTGTTTCAGAAAGTGTTAAAAGCTAAGCACTACAAAATCCACACGCGATCCTTAATCATAAGCAGAGAATTCCACCGCCTACACGCGAGTCCCAAAATACCAGAAAATAACGCTTTAAGGGTTAGAGGAATGTACAAGTATAAGCAGAGAATTCCCAATATCTAACAATATTGCTCACGAAATGTTCTTCAATTTCTCTCTTCAAATCTCATCGCCATTAGCAAACAGATCCTTAATTAAAATACCGATTTAAGGGGGGAAAAAAAGGTCACCCAAAACCTTAAATACCTTAAGGATCAAACATACTTACCTGTCGTACGTGTCACAAATCCTATCACCACAAATACAAACAGGTCCACTTGAAAACCACCCACATTCTCCACCAGAATCAAGACATTTAGCACAGTCATCGGCATATGGAATACTATAATTCACCTTAAATCCTTCCATCAAGAGTCAAGACCTCCCCAAGCAAGGAATAGGATCTATTGTTTACAAGCTCATCTGCCGCACTTTTCAGTACTGGCACCGTAACACTAATATTGCGTCTTATTCTTATAATTTGAAGCGACTTAACACATAAAATAGTCTTCGAATTTATATATAACTGTCGTTTTGACATTCGAACTTTTATTTTATGTAGATTGTAACCCTTGATGTTGACGTGGCCTAACTATAAATTGACACGTAAAATTTTCATATGACATGTGAAAATTTCTCATTGCACCATATCAAGTACCAATGGTTATATTGTGCACAAAATAAAAGTTCGAATGCCTAAAATTTTAAAATAAAAGTTAAAGGCCAAAATGATAATTTTGTACAAGTTCTAATTTTAAACACCGGATCAACCGGAAGCGGACCGACAACGTGGTAAGCTACAGTATAATATTACATGAGAAAATGTTTGCAGGTACGTACGAGGAAGAGTTAAGGGTGTAACATCCGTAAAAGAAAGTTACAATTTGGTTGTCTGAAGTTGGGGTGAAGATATGGGAATTCAGAGTGGTGTTAGTAAACTTTAGCATGCACGGGCTAGCGTTGTTGTAAAGGTCTGAACGGGAGAGTGTCATGGTTTGAGTTCGAGGGTCGAGTTGGATGATTCTGTAACTGAGTGAGTCAGTCAGCAACTCAGGGTGGAGTTGTTGGAGCAGGTCAGGCGGAAGCCCTGTGGGTCGCAATGGGCTGGACGTGGGCCGCCGGTGAATGTTTAGGTGAGGTATTGGGCTGCATGAGATGTAGAGTGGGGAATGATTGGGATTGGGTGCATTGGGGAGGATTGAGGTGGAGCCGTGAAATGCCAGTTGGTAATAGAGTGATAAATGGTTGACGTCTTTTGACCTTTGAATATCTTAGGGCAGACATTGCTGACTTATTAGAATCCAAATGTGAATATGTGATGAAAAAGAGGCTTTCATGTACGATTAGTTTATATATTTGCTTAACCAGTCTCTTAGGGATAATAAATAAAATAAAAAGGTGATTTTGAAATTTTAAATTAATGATTACTTAAATTAAAAGTTGTCTAATAAAATTTATAAGACAAAAGTATCTTTAGATGTATAATAAGGATTAGAAATGAATCTAATGATGAAATCAATTTTTTCTTTAAATATATTTATAATTTTATAAATTCTTTGAGTTATTTTTCTAAAACCTCACTCTAATAAATATTTAAATGTAAAGACTTACCCTTAAAAATGATATATTTTTTTATAATTTGGGGCTAAACTTTATCAAAATAGTATTATTAATTTATTATCTTAAGAAATTATAAAAAATGTATAGATTTCCATAATAAAAATTTTTATTTCTATAAAAATAAAATATAAAAAATTATTTTTACATAAAACAAAATCTAATAATTCTATAAGAATATTTTAGTCATCATACAAAGTTAAAAAAGAAATGCTTAATTAATTAATTAGATACTCCTTCCGTTTCTTATTATCTAACCCCAATCTAATGTTTCTTTTTATTAATCTTTTTGTGGTTTCAAATTCAATAAAACATTAATTATTCATTTTTAAACTTAGACTTTTTTAAAATTGTAAGAACCATTAAATGTAGTAAGTATATATTAAGCCAACTTGTAAAGAGTTGCTTGTAAATCCAATGAGAAAAATACTACATTTCACTGGTATGGGAGACGTCAGGATCAATGTTTCTCCTTCCACCAGCCATTTCAAGGACCATCATTCTGAAGCTATAAACGTCAGACTTACAAGTTACAAGAGACTCCACCAAGGCTTCTATTGTATACTTCGGGAGCCATATACCCTGCAGTTCATCTTGCCCCTAACATGGAGACGATACTCTCTTGCCTTTGACATATATAGTTTAGCAAGTCCAAAGTCCGAATTCTAGGGCAAAATTCTTCATCTAGAAGAAAGTTGTGAGGTTTTATGTCGAAATGCAAAATGCGTGTGTCACATCCTTGGTGCAAGTATTCAAGGCCTCGAGCAATATGCCTAATGTTATCTGATATAGTGTCCTCCATTCCAGATTATAAATGCTTGTGTTTTGATGCTTCTTGTCATAGATGAACCTATCAAGAGATCCATTAGGCATAAAGTCATAGATCAAAGCTCTTTTGGAGTTTTCATAACAAAAACCCACAAGTTTAACCATGTAATGCGATGTCTGGCTGATGCTAGCGACTTCATTAAGGAATTCTTCTCCATTTCCTTTCGATTCGCTTAAAACCTTTACTGCTATGAGCCTACCATCAGGTAATTTTCCTTTATAGACGCTCCATAGCCTCCTTGACCTAATTTATTTTTGAATTTTCGGATCATTTTCTTGATATCTGAATAACTATATCTCTTAGGAGCAAGAGATCCATATTTCTCAATCAATGCCCTCACTGTTTTCTTGTCTCTCAATTGAGGCAGATTAGTTGTAGAAGAAGGTGTCTTCGTCTGGTTCCGTTGTCTGTAATGCAAAATGAACATGCATGTACCTATACCAGCAAGAGCTGCAATGGGTATTCCAAGGCCTAAGGATAAAGCAAGAGATTCATTCAACTTTTTTTCTGCAATATAACAACGTTTTTGGAAAGGATGCACCATATATGTTAATAAATGGACAGAACATGATACCTGCTACAATGGTGATCTTCGTTTTCTTTTCAGCTGCAACAGTGATCAGAATACCAATATGTTAGTTGAAATATGAATGCCCTGAACAAAAAAAAGAGGAGCCTCCCATTTGATTTTGTTGATCAAACGATTTATGTGAAAATAAGTCAGGCCTCATAAATTAGCTAATATATACAAATGTTTCATACCATATAGGGTTCTGAATTTCCATGACAATTATTCAATGATGAGACTACTACTGCTCCGATCCAACTTGGCAAATTTAACATTTTCAGCTATTTGATCTACAAAATGGGGAAGAAAGGGATAATTCAAATTCATAATTGTATATGTAATGTAATTAAATCCTAAATTGGCAATAAGGTATATATTCATATATATCATGTGCCTGGGTAACCATTCCAGACAGAATGGGAGAGTTTTAAAACATGCTTCAACAAAGTTTGCAGGGTCAAGATGGAAGTTGGCCTGATTGGTGGTGACTGAAGCTCTTGCTTCTGTAGTTGAATTTGATGTTTCAGCTTATTTTGCAGTAGTATTTTTTCTGGGTACAAACAATTTGCAGTAGTATTTTTAAAACTTAAAATATGTCAATTGGGGGTTGGGTCCTGACCTGATGTAAAGATTGTACTCAAGACAAACTTCAAGGGCGCTATATATGATATTATCCTGCTAATGAATTCAACCATTTTTCACCAGTTTCGCCTAGGTTGAAGTTTTAACTATACTTGTATGGTATACGCTATTATTTATTATAACTAGGAGAACACCACGCTTATGTGTATCTTGAAATATATATATATATATATATATATATATATAAGTAGTCATCTAAATATTTTCATATAAAATAATTGAAGTTAAATGTGAATTTTTGCATTTAACATAATTAAGGTTAAAAAAAACAGGTGAAAAGCTTCCAAAAAAAAGGGAGATCAAAGATTCATTGAGCTCAAAGCATTGGAAAATATATGAACCAAAAGCAAACAAATCAAATTAAATGAGTAAGTTGATCAAGATAAATTGCCCATTCATTTTTCCCCACAATTGAACGCTCAGAATTCTAAATTGAGCACTGAGATTAAAAAAATTAGCCTGACTTCATTTAATGTTGGATAAGACGGTATAGATTAATATAGAAAAAAATTTAGTAAATTCATTGTACTCCACCGAAGAATAATGATGAAATAATTAAACACTACATGCTAAAATGCTACAAATTTAATTAAATATATTTTTAAAAATACAAAGGAAAAAGAAAAGTATATCAATTTTAAATTCATAAAATATAAAACATTACAAAATTAAATTCAATAGTTTTTTTTTAAAAAAAGACAGAGGAAAAAGAAAAGCCCATCAATTTTAAAAATCATAAATGTATTAAATTAATGAAAAAATCAATTTTAAAATCATAAATGTATTAAATTAATGAAAAACATCACTAAAACATTGCAAAATTAAATTAAGCAGTTTAAAAAAATGGAAAAAGAAAAGTCATTTGTTTAGTGTTACACACTCAATTTCTAGAAATTAGAATTAGAAAAAAAAAATCAATTTAATGGTACATTACATGCTTTGAAAAGCTGAAGTAAATACCTGGCGTTGCTGATGGGTGATAGCAAATTGTTTGATCCTTTGGTCAAAACCGCATTCTCCACCGGTTTGAGTGCACTTATTCCATGATTCTGTATCCTCCGTCTTCCATCGAACCTCGAATCCTTTATACAGGACTTGTTCCAAATCCGAAAGCGATGTTAAATTATTGGTTATTCCTCTTTCCGAGTTAATTTGAAGAATCGGAACAGTAATACCAGCTTTACACGCCCCAGGAGCATATTCTTCTGGCATTACATAAACACTGCTGTAATTGGCTCCAGTTCCCGCAGTTGTATTGCAAGAGAAGGTACAAAATCGGATGGAATAAAAGTAGATGGGCAGTCATAAAGCAGAGTAATATTGGTGTAAATATACCAAAGTCCAAAAGTACTGAACATCTCGAAGAGATTATAATCGAGGATCGAATTTGCTATACGCGGGCTACAAATTCCATTATGGATGTCCTTCCTCGCAATCTTTAGAATTTGACTATAAAAATGGATTTCCAGCCCCTGGTATTCAACATCAACAATTTCGATCGTAAGAGTACTTCTATCGTCACAATTGAGGTGCAGCCCGTTATGTCCACATTCAATTCTTCGATCATCTCCAGAGAACGGACATTTAGCGGAGATATTCCCGCATTTGAACTCTGCGTCGTGGCAGTTACGGTACACAAAACAGAGATTGGCAAGAAGATGAGGTGATGATGAGAAATGGCAAGAATCCATCTTCTGCGAAGAGATTGGTAGAAAGAACAAGTGAATAATATAGCAATGACTGAATATAAATTAAAGAGTTCTTTCTTTGTGGGAGAATATAAGTAAGGATTGCCTTTGCCTGAAATCCAGCCGAGCAAGGACCCTAATTTCAACGGAAAAAAAGTGATAGTGATCAAAACAAACTTGGACAAATTGAATTGAACTTTTAAGTTGACTTAAAAGACTTTTCAAAATGCAACATAACATTACTGTTTTACTTTTTTTTCTTTCCTTTCACAGTATAATAGATTAATAGTTGCGAATTAGAAAGTCTCCGTCTAGAGAGAAACAAGAATCAGAAACAAAGAAAAGAATCAGAAGTTTCCCAACTTAGAAAGGTTTGGGTTTTTGTGAATACACCATGAAAAATAGTACAAGTCACAATAAAGTCATAAATAAATACTACGTACGAAATTAATGAAACCTAAAACCACATTTTTAATGGAATTATCCAATCTATTTTTTCTTTCCTTTCATATGGCCTTTTTTTTTCATTTTCTTTTTGTTTACTTCTTTTTGTTTTTTCCTTTCCCAAAACCTTTCAATTGGACAGGCTAAATTAAATGATAATGTTCCAAATTTAGTTTACATCTTTTAAAATGTGTAATTTTAATGTTGTGCTTTGTTTTGACTTTTGGTTGGAAAATGGTGAAAAGCTAACGAATACAGAAATTTTTCATGAAATGTCTTTAGAATAAACATTTTCCTATGCATTGGAATATTCTCTATGGAATTAGCTTTTGACAATTCTAACGCCAAAAAAGCTAGCGTTAAAATTACCGTAAACTTTTAGTTAATTATCGCATTACATATTTCCCTTTTTACCATTGGTGGAATATTCAAATTAGTCCTTAAAGTATATCAAAAAATAATAAATTAGCCCATAAACTTTTATTAGAGACAATTAACCCCAAAAACTTTTATTTTGGGATGATTAACCCCTCAAACTTTATTTTAGAACAATGTAGCACTTAATTCAATGGAACTCTTCATTTTTTTCAAAGGATTCCATTGAATTAAGGGTTATATTGTCCTAAAATGATAATTTTGAGAGCTTAATTATCTCAAAATAATAGTTTTGGGAGGTTAATTGTCTCAAAATAATAGTTTGAGGGGTTAATTATCCCAGAATAATAGTTTGAGGGGTGAATTATTCCGAATAAAATTTAGGGGTCAATATGTCTAACGAGATATAATTTAAGAGACAACTTGGATATTCAGTCATTGAGTATTCACGGTTCACTAATTCTTCCATAAAAAATCATCCATTATTGAAAATTTTCAAGAATTTAACTTCCAATTGGCAAAAGAAATTTTAATCATTATTTCGTGAGCATAGGTAAAGGCTTTTAAAACTCACCGAGTTTTAGATGGATTTAATAGTTCCTTTTTAAACAAAAATAAACGAGAAATTGTTCTTAAGATCAATGAAATTATGGGAAGTATGGAGATTTTGTGTCGTCTATGCAAAAGTACTGAGCATGTTTTTATACTGAATTCGTTGCAAATAAATTGCAGGAACTGCAATTTACATTACACAATATTTCACATCTCCGGCGAGGACTTAATTAACCATTTTTTTTCTTACTTTGGATATATGGTCCCATTTCCAGCTAGGATGTTGATGATGGGGAGGACATACGTTGATCTCTAGCAGGAGAGGAGAAGTAAGGTTGAGGTGGAGTTTGCAAAGATTCAAAGCTCCCTTCCAACATCTCTACCACCTTTGTCATGGATGGTCGATCCGATGGATTCATCTGAATACACCACAAACCAACCAAAATCATCTTTCTTGCCATTTGTTCATCATCTTGTGTCACAATCCCACGGAGTTCCAAAACTTGGCCAAATTCGAGCTTCTTGTAAATCCAGTGAGGAAAATATATTTCACTAGTATGGGTGATGTCGACATCAATGTTTCTCCTTCCGCCAGCCATTTCAAGAACCATCATACCGAAGCTATAAACATCAGACTTATAAGAGACTCCACCAAAGCTTCTGTTGTATACTTCTGGAGCCATATACCCTGCAGTTCCTCTTGCCCCTAACATAGAGATTATACTCTGTTGCGTTTGACATAGTTTAGCAAGTCCAAAGTCCGAAATTCTTGGGCGAAATTCTTCATCTAGGAGAATGTTGTGAGGTTTTATGTCAAAATGCAGAATGCGTGTGTTACATCCTTGGTGTAAGTATTCAAGGCCTCGAGCAATGCCTAATGTGATCTGATATAGTATCCTCCATTCCAAATTAGTGCTTGCGTTTTGATGCTTCTCGTCATAGATGAACCTATCAAGAGATCCATTAGGCATATACTCGTAGATCAAAGCTCTTTTGGAGTTTTCACAACAAAAACCCACAAGTTTAACTATATTAACATGGGATGTCCGGCTGATGCTAGCAACTTCATTAATGAATTCTTCTCCATTTCCTTTCGATTCGCTTAAAACCTTTACTGCTATGAGCTTACCATCAGGTAATATTCCTTTATAGACACTTCCATACCCCCCTTGACCCAATTTATCTTTGAATGTTCGGGTCATTTTCTTGACGTCTGAATAACTATATATCTTAGGAGCAAGAGATCCATATTTCTCAATCAATGCCCTCACTTTTTTGTTGTCTCTCAATTGAGACAGATTTGTAGAATAAGGTAGGTTCTGGTTCCGTTGTCTCCAGCGTAAAATTAACATGCCTATACCTATACCAGCTAAAACCGCACCGGCTATTCCAAGGCCTAAAGACAAAGCAAGAGATTTTTCAACTTCTTTTCCACAATATTAATAACGTTTTCAGAAAGGATGTAATATGTTAATAAATGGACCCAATAATACCTGCTACAAGCGGGAACTTGTTCTTTTTATCTGCAACAGTTAGAATACCGATATGTTAGTTGAAATATGAACGACCAAAACAAAAGAAGAGAAAAACCTCCATTTGATTTTGTTGATCATAAGAATTACATGAAAATAAGTCAGGCCTCATAAATTAGCAATTCCACATATCTTACATACTATATATATAGGGTTCTGAATTTCCATGTATCATGTGTTTCAATGATGGTACTATTACTATTCCAACCTGGCATATTTAAAATTTCCAGCGGCTTAATACACTTTTTGACCCTCCAACTTGTTCGAAAGTGTCGTTTTGACCTTAAACTTTTATTGTGGCTGTTTTGGCCCTCGCACTTCAATTTTAGTCCTCGGTAAGCCCTTCCATCCAGCACTGTTAAGGCCCTTGCTAACTCCTCCGTAACGGTGCTGACGTGGCATTTCCACATCAGCAAATTGGGCCCATAAATTACACCTGGCAATGCCATGTCATTCAAGTTGAACTATAAAAAAGCTAAAATTTTAGTTTTAATTTTAATTAGCTGAAAATTTTTTCCTTGCTACTCGATTCATCGATCTGTCTCTCCCTCTCCAGATCCCTCTCTTCTTCCCATCCAAAACAGCAAGCATTTTCCGCAGTTTTCTTTCCCTTTCCTAACAACCAAACAGCCAATCCATGGTCCATATCCAATGACCAAGTTTCCAAATTCAAAAAACGGTATTTGATGACCAGGTTTTTAAATATATCGGATTCCAACACCCAATCGCTTCATCAGCTTGGTGATACACCAAATTACACCTTCCTAAAACGAAAATTACCAGAGACTGCAAGAATTTAACATGTTCCCTCCAATCTTTCTCTTCTCAACTAAACATTTTATAAATTTCGAGACGCATTAACCAAAGCCTCATTCCCAACATTCAAAAGAAGCTAATAAAGAAAACATTGGAAAGACTTCTCAAGATTAAACTAGAAGACAAAAAAATTTTTTTGGGAAAAATAAAACAAAGAAAAAGAGCAAACGAATTAAACCCATAAACAAAAATTATAAGAGGACAAGGAACAGTATGGTTGAAAAAGAAACAATAGATTCTAGTGGGCAATAATAAAACCTGTGGCCATCTAATCGAACCCAATCGAATGGTTGGGTGAGTTTTGCAGCTAATTGGCGATACTTTTTGGCAGGTGAACTCGGCTGCAGCCATGCTTTTCCTTCCTTTGTTGTTTCAGTCACAACTTTGCCTTGAAGAAGTTTCTTGACGATCCTAACGGTGGCAAAGGAGGTTAAGGAGAGGAAAATCGATCACATAGTTGGATATAAGCTTGATCCAACGGCGAACCACGCAGATTGGAGAACTTATGGTTTCGAGCTTGGTTTTTTTTTTCTTTTTGGAAAAATAGAGAGTATTGAAGAAAATTGAAACTGAAATCGTGTTTATTACGTGAATAAAAGGTGGCTTGGAAAGTTTGGTTCCAATCTAACAAAGCCAACGGCGGCGGTGGCCGTGAACTCATGCCGGAAAATGGGCCGAACAGCGGGAGAAATGTATTCTTTGATTTTATGAGAGAAAAGATGAAAAGAGAGATCGAACTAGAGTGGAAGATGGAAAAAAAATGTTTTTATTTAATTAAAATTAAAATTAGAATTTTGAATTTTTTATTTTTTATGGGTCCCATAATTTGTCTATGTATGCGCCATGTGTATGTCATGCGAGCAAATTGACGGAAAGTTAGTCCACATGTCCAAAGTTAACAGAATATTAACGGAGGGACTTACGGAGGATCAAAATTGAAGTGCAAAGGCTAAAACAGTCACAATAAAATAATAAGGGTCAAAACGACACTTTCGTACAACCTCAAGGGTTAAAATACGTATTAAGCCAATTTCCAGCTATTTGATGTACACAATGGGGAAAGAAGGGATTATTCAAATTCATAATTGTCTGTAATTATATCCTAAATTAGGCTCTGCCTACAGGCAATCTATACAGAAATCAGATCATGTGCCTGGATAACCATTCCAGACAGAAAGGGAAAGTTTTAAAACATGTTTCGACAAAGTTGCAGGGTCAAGATGCAAGTTGGCCTGATTGTTAGTGACTGAATTTCTAGCTTCTATGTAGTTGAATTTGATCTTTCAGTAGTATTTTTTGAAACTTAAACTTTGTCAATTGTGAGCTGAGTCCGGATGCAAAGATTGCATTCAAGACACACTTCAAGGGCCCGATATAATATTATCCAGCTAATGAATTCAACCACTTTTAACCTGTTGCCCCCTTGGCCAAAAAATGCCCCTATGTTTACCTGTTATCTCTACTCGTGTGGTACTACTATTTATAAACCAAGCTGTTGCAACTTCAAGCAGAGCAAGTAGAAAACAGAGGCTCTAACCAAGATATCATAACCAAAAGCCACTTTGAAGGAAAATTTGAGCCTCCCAAAGATTAAATGAATCAATTAATAGATTAAAAAGGAAAAGCCCATTTCCACCAAAAGACAAAAAGGAAAAGCCCATAAATATCTGACTCAATAGCTTTCAATTTCTTCCAAATAGGTGAAATGTAGGCCAAAAGTCTTCCATAGATACAAAAAGTCAAAGGAGCAGGAAAGATTGAAAAGGATGAAGCACAATTTGAACATTAAAATCACAGGGAACTAAGCAGAAAATCTATTCACGTTCGGACAGTAAGGACATGCCATCTAACCATTCCTTACCATGCAGCAAACCGATAAACAACTCCTTAAAATAGCAACTTAAAAATGAAAATTACCCAAAACCTTAAATACCTCAAAAATACCTGTCGTGCCACAAATCCTATCACCACAAATACAAACAGCTCGACCAGAAAACCACCCACATTCTCTACCAGCATCAAGACATTTAGCACAGTCATCGCCATAGGGAATACTATAGTTCACGCTAAACCCTTCCATCAGAGCCTCCCCGAGCAATGATCTACTGCTTACAAGCTCATCCGCAGCAGTCGTCAGCATTGGCACCCTAACACTAATATTGCATTGTATAATTCTAAACACCGGATCAACCGGAACCGGACCAATAACGTAGTAAGCTACACTATCATGACACGACAACATGTTTGGAGGCTCATACGAGGAAGAGTTAAGGGTGTGACATCCGTAAAAGAACGTTACATTTTGGTTTTCTGAAGTTGGAGTGAAGATAGTTGAATTCAGAGTGGTGTTAGTAAATCTTGGCGTGCATGGGCTTGGGTTGTTGTAAAGGTCTGAGCGCGAGAGTGTCATGGTTTGAGTTCGGGGGTCGAGTTGGATGACTCTGTAACTGAGTGAGTCAGTCAGCAACTCCAGTGCCAGCAAAATCAGACCAATCTTTCCAAGGTTTTAGTACCTAACACCATATCCATAACAATATATTCAAGGCATTGACTGGCGTGTGGCTGCATAGGCGGAGAAATGCAGGAGCGTATAGAACCATTTTTCCTAGAGAAAGCAATCCAGAGAAGTTCGAGGCAGTGGTCTAGAGTATTATCAAAGCGTAAAATACTCCTACTTTTGAAGAGTCTGATTAATCTAAATTGCCGATGGGACACCCGGAGTCGAAGGAAAAATAGAGGAAGGTTTGATCCTGCGAAGATTTAAGCAATATTGGAAGCTTACTTACAGTGACCTATTTTTCTGAGCAGGACAGGCATACTGTTTTGGTTGAAACCCTTATTCACCAAGACATTCTCAAAAATGGTAGTTGTGGACCCTTTCATTTTATCTGCTGATGCAGTCGCAATTGGAAAGAGAGAAAATGAAAAATGGAATTCAAATCTGAATTGATATTAGATTCGAGGGAAATCAACTGGTTAAAATTGTGAGAATTTAAGGCATAAACTAGGTGTAGGAGTACATGTTAGAATTTTCTATTTTGTGGGCTACTATTAATTGGTCATTTGTTATTTATTAAAACAGGCTAGTAATTTGGTCCATGTGGGAAACAAGCATGAAGGCCTAATTTTGATAAGTGATCTTTATTGTATGGGCTTTGCACATCTCTTTTGAATTAGTGTGGTATGGCAGTTGTGTAGGCCTAACCCAGTAGGCCTTTTATGGGGAGGATTACTACTGGGATAATTAAGGTTAATATAAATAGGTGGCTAAGGTCCCCTCTTCTCTTCATAACGTCAGTTTCTTCCCATTGAGATCTGCCATAAGAAGAAGAAGAAGAAGAGGAAGATCATAGCTTGATCGGAGACACTTGCTTCCGCTAAATTGTCATGGCTGCCCAATCAGGTATGTATATTATCTTATTATCATATTGGTGTTCTAATATTTGCTTAAGATATTGGGTATTTCAAGATTTCATATCTAACATGTGGTATTCAGAGCTAGATCTTAAGTGATATTAGGACCCAAGTCTTATTTAGTTCGAATAATAAGTTTAGATTGCATAAAAGTTGATTTCTTCTTGACTGGTAATCAAGTTTTTATACGGTTTGTGAATTAGCTTAAAACCCATAATACTTCTTGCTTATTATTTCAATTCTTGATGTTTTAATAAGTTTTGATACATGGGTTTTGTATAAACATGTCGAAATTGAGATTACATGAAGTTTCGGTAGTCAAAAATTTATTAAAATTGGTTGAAAATAAAGCTGACCCGAATGGGTCGAAAAACTAGTTTAGCGGGTTGAGCTATACCCGTCTTGAGGTTGAAGACGATTGGCATTTGTTTTATATATTATATTCAAATTATTCATCTATTACTTTTCCTAACCTTTTGTTGGTATTAGTAATCATTGTTAATTATTATGATTATTTAATTATTTAAAACAAGTCTTGTTGTGTCGGCAATTATTTCAAGACTCATTGTTTGATTGTGAAATATTTTGGCATTTATGTCCACTTTCATAACACTTCCCCGACAAATGTCACTATTAAAATTGTTTGATTGTGAAATATTTTGGCATTTATGTATTATTTTAATTTAAGCCAAAATATATATGCATGACTTGTTGAAATTTTGGAACCAATCAGTTTGATAAGGATCAAGACATTGTGATTAAATGCAACATATAATTTTTGAAAGACCATGAGATACATTTGGTATCCGTATCTCATATTGAATGGTCTATTGTATACATTTTGTCAAGTATACAAATTTTGTAATTGGGCAAATTTAATTTTTTCCTGGTTTGAGAAAATTTTTTATTAGTTGATATAAGTGTTTGGCTGCCAAAGTGGCTCACTTATGGATATTAATAAAAATTATCTCTTTTGTTGGCTATGGGATTGTACCTTAATTGTTTTATACAATCGCCTGCCCAAAGGGGGTTATTGTGTAAGTCAATCTGGTATGTTACATAAAGCATTATGATTGCGATAAACTGGTTTAGAATTTCTATCTGCCCAAATGGGATAGCTATTCAAAATTGGAATATCTCATGTTAGCTTTATATGAAGAGTACCTATTAGTATGTTACATTCTCTGCCCAAAGGGGAGTCTGTGATGATACACCAGGGCTCTTGGTTGTTCATTGGCACATTATGAATTGTTGCTTAATATATTTGCCCATTAACTAATAAGTTGCATTGTTTTTTGTTTTAATTAGTGACTTTTGGTGTGAATAAGAATCAAGCTACTGTTGAGATTTTGAATGGCTCTAATTATAAGAGGTGGTCTAAGGACTTGAACTTTGCTTTTGTTATGAGTGAGATAGACATAGCCTTGCGTGTTGATAAGCCTGCAGCTCTCACTGATCAAAGCACTGCTGCTGAAAAGGAGTTGTTTGCTCAATAGGATAGAGCAAACCGTATGTGTGTAGAGGCCATTAGGAGAACCGTTGCTGAACATCTGATGAGTGGTCTAGAAAAGATTGAAAATGCTAAGGAGCTTTATGCTGCTATAGGCAATAGGTATGAACAATCCAATAAGTCTGAGGCTGGGGCTCTTATGAGTGAGCTGACGAGTATGAAATACAACAGTGAAGGAGGTGTTAGAGATTTCATTATGAGAATGGTCCACATTCAAACCAAACTAGGTGCCCATCAAATTTCTCTCCCTGACCAATTCCTTGTTCACCATGCCTTGAATGCTTTACCTCATGAGTTTACCCAAATCAAAACTGCCTATAATGCTGTGAATGAAACCTGGAGTGTCAATGACCTTATTGCCAAATGTGTTTCTGAGGAAGAAAAACTCAAGAAAAAAAAATGAGATTGCCTTACTTACCACCCATTCCAAACCTCATTACCGAAAGAACCTTGGAAAACCTAGGAAGATTAGGTTTAATGCTCCTAATAAGGTTAAGGACGATAAGGGACAGGCTAGTGGTCAGACCAAATGAATAAGAGGTCCAAATGCTGCCATTAAGAAAGATGTCAAGTGCTTCTTTTGTAAGAAGAAAGGTCATATAAGGGTCGATTGCCTCAGGTTTAAATCTTGGTTAGAGAAAAAGAATAAACAAGGAGGTAACTCATTAACTCTCAACTCACTAGCTCTCGTTTGTTATGAATCCTATTTTGTTAATGCCCCACTGAATTCTTGGTGGCTTGATAGTGGTGCAACTGTTCATGTTGCTTGTACATTGCAGGGATTCAAAAGCAAACGGAAGCCAAGTGAGAGTGAGGCCAAGCTTAAAGTTGGAAATAATGCTTAAGTAGATGTTAAGCATGTAGGAACCATAGGTTTAAATTTAAGTTCTGGTTTTGAACTTGTTTTGGATTATGTTTTTTATATTCCATCTTTTAGGAGAAATTTGATTTCTGTTTCTGTTTTAGACAAAGTTGGATACTATTTTGACATTGGAAATGGAAATGTTAATTTGATTTTAAACTCAAATATTGTTGGAAATTTTAAACTTGTTGATTGTCTCTACAAATTGAGTTTATCTCCTAATAATGAGTATAGTTGCATGAATGTTGAAAACATTGTGTCTAAAAGGTCTTTGATTAAAGAGAAGTCTTCTTTGTTGTGGCATAAAAGATTAGGTCACATTTCTAATGAAAGAGTTGGAAGACTCATAAAAGACAACATTTTACCTTCTCTTGATTTTGAAAACTTAGACACATGTGTTGATTGCATTAGAGGGAAAATGACTAAGACTAAGAAGAAAGGGGCAACTCGAAGTTCTGACCTTTTGCAAATTGTGCACACTGACATTAGTGGACCTCTTACACCTACTTTGTGTGGTAACAAATATTTTGTTACTTTTATTGATGATTTTTCTCGTTATGGTTATCTTTACTTGATTGATGAAAAATCTAATGCTCTTGAAAAGTTCAAAGTTTTTTAAAACTGAAGTAGAAAAACAATTAGGGAAAGTCATCAAGATTGTTAGGTCTGATCGTGGTGGTGAGTATTATGGCAAACATGGTACAACTGGGCAGCATATGGGTCCATTTGCCAAATACTTGCAAGAATGTGGGATTGTTGCCCAATATACTATGCCTGGTAGTCCTGAACAGAATGGTGTGGCTGAAAGGCGTAATCGCACCCTTAAAGACATGATGAGGAGCATGATGAGTAGAATTAACCTTCCTGAGTCTCTTTGGGGTGAAGCCATTAAGACTGCCTTGTATATTCTTAACAGAGTACCTAGTAAATCTGTTCCCAAAACACCTTTTGAATTGTGGACTGGTAGGAAACCTAGTTTGAACCATTTTCGAGTTTGGGGTTGTCCTGCTGAGGTTAGAATCTATAATCCTTTTGAAAAGAAAACTGAACCTAGAACTACTCGCTCATTTTTCATAGGATACCCAGCCCATTCTAAGGGATATATGTTCTATTGTCCTACACGTGGCACTAAAGTTGTGGAGTCACAAGTGGCGAAATTTCTTGAATAGGATGTGGCAGATGATGTTGTGGTAGATAATGTTGATAGTGAACTTCCTAGACATGTTGATCTTCCTCTGCCTGTTTCACAAGGTAGTGTGGTGCCTATGGATGTTGAGAGAGAAGATCCTGGGCAACACATTATTGATCCTACTCCTCAAAATATTGATAATGCTCCAATTGAAGTTCCTCCTGTTCAAAATAATAAGGTTGATGTTCCCTTGAAAAGATCTACTAGGCAAAAGAGGTCAGCCATTTCTGATGATTATGTTGTTTTTCTTGGAGAAAGTGATTATGATATTAGTCATGTTGTGGATCCTGTGAGCTTTAGTGAAGCTGTTAATAGTTCTCAATCTGATATGTGGATGGATGCAATGAAAGATGAGATGAGCTCTATGGCTCAAAATTATGTTTGGGAGCTTGTTGAGCTTCCAAAAGGTTGTAGGCCAATTGGTTGCAAATGGGTCTATAAAACCAAGAAAGATTCCAAAGGGAAAATTGAGAGATTTAAAGCTAGATTGGTGGCAAAATGATTTACTCAAAGAAAAGGAGTAGATTATAATGAGACTTTTTCACCAGTGTCTTCCAAGGATTCTTTTAGAATCATTATGGCCTTGGTAGCACATTTTGACTTAGAGCTTCATCAGATGGACGTGAAGACAGCTTTTCTGAATAGCGATCTTAGTGAGGAGATTTATATGAAGCAACCTGAGGGTTTTGAGGAGCCTAGAGGTGAACACTTGGTGTGTAGACTCAAAAAGTCTATCTATGGGCTTAAGCAAGCTTCTAGACAGTGGTATTTGAAATTTGATGAGGTTGTTACTTCCATGGGTTTTGAGGAGAATAAGGTTGATCAGTGCATATACCTTAAAATCAGTGGGAGTAGATTCATTTTTCTTGTACTGTATGTAGATGACATCTTACTTGCTAGTAGTGATGTTGGATTGTTGCATGAAACTAAGCAGATGTTGACCAAGACTTTCGACATGAAAGATCTTGGTGAAGCCTCTTTTGTTCTTGGGATTGAGATTCATAGGGATAGATCTCGGAATTTATTGGGACTTTCTCAGAAGGCTTATATTGATCGTGTGCTTAAAAGGTTTAATATGCAGAATTGTAAGCCTGGAGATGCACCTATCATTAAAGGTGATAAGCTTAGTCTCAATCAGTGTCCAAAGAATGATTTGGAAAGGAAGTCTATGGAGAGCATTCCCTATTCCAGTGCAGTGGGGAGTCTCATGTATGCTCAGGTTTGCACCAGACCTGACATTGCCTTTGCGGTAAGTGTTCTTGGCAGATATCTTTCTAACCCTGGTTTAGATCATTGGGTTGCTGCTAAAAAAGTAATGAGGTATTTGCAGAAGACTAAAGATTATATGTTAGTGTATAGAAAGGTGGATAATCTTCAGATTATTGGGTATACAGATTCTGATTTTGCTGGATGTCAGGATGATATGAAGTCCACCTCAGGGTACATTTTTATGTTAGCTGGAGGAGCTGTTTCTTGGAAGAGTGTTAAACAAACACTTTTAGCTTCTTCAACTATGCAGGCTGAGTTTGTTGCTTGTTATGGGGCTGCTACGCAAGCTATTTGGCTTAAAAATTTTGTTTCAGGCCTTTGTGTTGTTGATTCTATCTCTAGACCATTGATGATTTACTGTGATAATAGATCTGCAGTGTTGTTTTCTAAGAACAACAAAACTACTAGCGGGTCTAAACATTTAGAGATAAAATACCTCAAGGTGAGGGATTTTGTGAAAAATGGTGACATAGTTGTTGAGCACATTGACACCGATAGTATGCTTGCTGATCCTTTGACTAAAGGGTTGAGACCTATAGTATTTAGTAGACATGTTGAGAGCATGGGTATTATTGAGTCTTTTAATGTACTTGGTTAGTGGGAGTTATGAATTCTCACATTATAGTTTACATTATTTATATTGAGACTCATTTATTTTTTTTAAACATCATTATGATGATTGATTGATGATTCTCATTGAGAATAATCCATGCTATCTTCTATTTTCATATGCACATGTACTTTGATGAAGATTTGCTTATATATGTTGTAAAATCTTAAGATTTGGTGTCTATCTTATGTAGGACTGTTTTGTCAATTGGGTATGTCTCATAAATGGCACTATATAGTGATCTCAAGGATCAGTAGGAGACATACAGGCATATTGTTGATGCCAAAGAGATTTCTCATATTGTTTAGAGAAATCATAAAGAGGACCGACAATGAAAGTAGCACATTAAGATCACATTTGGTGCTATTTTCTTGCTACACAACCACACTAAGATCCATTGTCGATAAGATCACTTATACTTGTAACCATGGATTGGTCTTGTATCATTAAAGGGTACAAAGGCTGCCGTGATTCAGTATTTGTTGGTTTTAATGGATAGGATCATGAGATGTTGTTTCTATGGACTGAATTGTTTTCAAATTGTGGCCACATCAAAAATTAAGTTAACTAGCTTGGTGTCATGTTTTTGAAAATATTTTCTAAAATTTAAAATAAACACCAATTAATATTGCCCAAGTGGGAGAATGTTAGAATTTTCTATTTTGTGGGCTACTATTAATTGGTCATTTGTTGTTTATTAAAACAGGCTAGTAATTTGGTCCATGTGGGAAACAAGCATGAAGGCCTAATTTTGATAAGTGATCTTTATTGTATGGGCTTTGCACATCTCTTTTGAATTAGTGTGGTATGGCAGTTGTGTAGGCCTAACCCAGTAGGCCTTTTATGGGGAGGATTACTACTGGGATAATTAAGGTTAATATAAATAGGTGGCTAAGGTCCCCTCTTCTCTTCATAACGTCAGTTTCTTCCCATTGAGATCTGCCATAAGAAGAAGAAGAAGAAGAGGAAGATCATAGCTTGATCGGAGACACTTGCTTCCGCTAAATTGTCATGGCTGCCCAATCAGGTATGTATATTATCTTATTATCATATTGGTGTTCTAATATTTGCTTAAGATATTGGGTATTTCAAGATTTCATATCTAACAGTACAAACTCAGGCTGCAAAAGCTAATTTGCTGCAAATGCTATGAACATTGATAATTGAACAAAAAGCAGAATGAGCCAAACTCAGAGGATTACCAGACGTTTGTTTTTGAACCGGACAAAATTAAGGCATGGATGGAGAGGACTATTGAGACTAAACTAAAATTTCTCTCTGAAACCTTTAAACAGAACATCAGGAAAGGGTTATCTGAGGACTCAAGATACTATTCACCGTTACCAGGAAATTTTGTAAAAACCGAACAGCTGACCAAAATTATTAAGGAAGAGCTAACGTACCTTGTGTTGCTGGACATATGGTTTCACTAATCTGATCACGGCAGAAGCAAATGAAACTATTTTTGGTCTGATTATACCCGCAAACCCCATCAGAATCTCTGCAGTTTCTGCACTGACTACTATCTAGTTCCCATCGCAATTCAAAACCTTCCCTCAAAGAATCGTTCACAGCAGATAATGGGTTCCTCTCTAGATTCTCAACAGCTGTCTCATAAACTGGAACTATGACATTGCCACGGCATGACACCAGGCGAGGATCGCTCGGAAGAAATGCGGTGGCATACGACACATACATAATGGCACCATCTATGGTACAATTATTTGGAAGAATGTTTATTGAGGGTGAGTAGCAGCCATAAAACAGGGTTAGATTCTTAAGGCTTGGGCCATACTTGAAGTCAGTGAAGTTGATGGTAGTGTTAATTAGTTTGCTGGGACAATAACCGTTCAAGTAATCCTCCCTAGCGACCTTAAGAATCTGCTGCTCAGGGTTCACTTCAAGAATTCGTAACGTGTTTTCAATCATAGTAACTTTTGCTACTTCTTCTTCACACTTCAGCTCGAACCCTGGTCGGCCACAGTAACTTTCTCGGTTCATTCCCCAGAAAGGGTAATCGATACTTATGTTTCCACATCTTATCGTTGTGGCACAGTTCGTGTACCGTGGATCATCGGCGCAAAAAGTTGTTGGAACTTTGATCGAGGCAGAAAGAAAGAAAAGAAGGGGCAGAAGGGTAGATATTGGAATTGGATGCATTTTGTTGAAGCTAGGGAAATGTACGCCGGATTGAGATTGTGAAGGATGCTTAAACGGAATCATATAACAGAGAGAAACAAACAAACGAGGGATGAGTTCCGTTTCTTGCCTCCCCTTTTAGTCCTGTTTCTAAAAGGACATTCTAAAATTCAACGATGGAAAAATTTTTCTGGAACCTTTACTGGTCAATATTGAGATCATTTAATTCAAGCATGAAAAGTATACATGATCCCTTTCTGATCAGGAAATCTACAGAAAATTGCATCAGGTACCTTGAATTCTATATGGTCTCTTTTAACATCTTGGAAAATTGGCTCTAGACTGTTGCCAAGTTCTATTGATACATCTTAGGGGAAGAAGGCAAATACTTCATTAAGAAAAATAGTTGGAAGTAAAAAATTTTCCTTCTCGATGAATAGGCTATAAAATTGACAAGCTCAGCATCATATTTAAAATTATGTTAAGGTTTTGCTTATGTAGGATTTACCTCATATTTAAGATATTATTCAACGAAGAAGAGTGGACCAATGAAATGGAACTTGACTTCTATATCAACAGATACACATACCTACCCTATCACGTTTCTCACAGTGTTCATAATCTTAACAGAACAAGGACTCTGCTGATCACAGATGTTAAGAGTTTGAAAGCTAAAGTGTCCAGAATTTCTTGTTCAACCTAGGAATTTTTTAGGACTTTCAAACTTTCGTAAGAGAAGAAAAACAAAGTATCCTTTGAGGGATGAATATTTCCTCATTTGGACGAGATTATCTCTGTTCCGATTAGATTATCCTAAAATTGGTCATTCATCTAAGTTAAGGACTTCATCTCCAGGCTAAATCCCACTTCTCACTGTTTAAAAGCTAACTTTTCTGAAATGTTATATATTGCATAGAGGAAGACAGAATGAGAGCAACTTTAACTATTTGGGATCAGAGTTTACCATGGACAAGATGAATCAATTTGGACCTTCAGCAGGAAAAATACTATATGTAGTTTAATAGTTCAATAGCTTAGTTTTAAGTGCTGATCCATACTGCTAACAAAATTCAGGAAAAATCACAATAGCTTTCCTGAATGATATTTTAAGCCAACAAAATTAAGGAGACAAGTGACTACCCACCAACGCACACCAGAAACATTAATCTGATTATTAAAAGTCATGTGGTCTCTAGTGTGTAGATCAATTCAACAAGTTTAATTATGTAATTTAGGACAGAAAAGTCAAAGAAATTAACAAGGGAGTTAAAGAAATAACGTCTACTTGAAAGAAACAGAGCAGATAAGGAACTAAAACATGTTTGCAGGGAGAAACAACCGGACAAAGCACCAAAAGTAAGAGTGAAGGGCAGAGTTTGTTTTACAGTAAACAGCAGAGTAAAAAAAATCCTATCAAGTTTGTTAGTGACCAAATTTCTATTGTGTTTACTGCTCAAGAAGGCTGAGCTGACTGATTCTTGATTCAAGCAAGATTAAGTTGTGATGTGTGTTAGGTGAAACCTACAAGAAGTTTTTTATTTTTAGGACCATTTATTCATTTTATGCTTAAAGCCTTTAAAATGTTTTTTGAATCTTTCGGGATAAACATAGATCTTCTACCTATACCGATTTGCTGTGCTTAATAACGTCCATTGGGCAGTTGGGGAAACGAAATTAAGACTATATTTGGTACATAAAAATATTTTTTGTTTTCATTTTCTAAAAAATACAAAGAAATTACCATATAATATGTGTGTAGTCTATAGAAATGTATGTATGTTTCAAAAAATGAAAATGAAAATAGACCTAACATTGAGAACAAATTTTTTTTAATCTCATTTCTAAATCCATTTTCATTTTCATTTTCTAAAACATATACATTTGCTCTTACAACACATATCTTATATGATAGTTTCTTTGTATTTTTTAGAGAATAAAAATAGAAAATGCTTTCTCATACCAAACATAACCTAAAGTTCTTTACTTTGACAAAACTCTGGAATGTTTAGGCCTTACCAATTAGTTACCACAAATATTTCACCTAATACTATAGTGAAAAGTACTCCATCATGATAGACTCGTTAGTTGTGAACTTAATCATGAACTTATAATATACGTGTTGCAAGTGAAGTTTGTAACATTTTTCTTTAATTTGATTTCTTCAGTCAGTAAAAGTTTGAAGCTTAAACTTATTATTATTCTACTTTCTGACCGAAAAAATTAATCTTTAGTTGTACATGCTTTGAAATGTTGAAGTACATACCTGGAGCTTGGGACGGAGGTGGTGGCTGTGGTGGTGGTGCTGGACAGAACTTCGCCTCCTCCCAAGTCTCAAGTGGGACTGGGCAGAAGCAACTCGTTTGGTTCCTTCGGTCAAAACCGCATTCTCCACCGCTTTGGTTGCATCTCCTACATGCTTCTATATCCTCAAGATCCGTCTTCCATAGAACCTCGAATCCTTTTTCCAGGATTTGTTCCAAATCCAAAAGCGATTTAAAAGTATCGTTTATTGCTACTTGGGGGTAAGTTTGAAGAATCGGAATAGTAATATTAGCTTTACACTCCCCTCGATTTTGATCTCCTAGGCCTGGCACTACGTGAACATATTTGTAATTGGGTGCAGGTTCCGCAGCTGTATAGCAAGGGAAGTGTACATCTAGTGGGGAGAAAGATGGGCAGTCATAAAGCAGAGTAATATTGGTATAAGTATACCCAAGTCCAAAAGTATTGACCATCTCAAACAGCTTATAATCCAGCGTCGAATTTGCGATAGCCGGCCTACAAATTCCGTTGTTAATAATGAGGTCCTTTCTCGCAATCTTTAGAATTTGACTTTCCGGACGGATTTCCAGCACCCGGTATTCTACATCAACAATTTCAATTGTAGGAGCAATACCATCTTCACAATTGAGCTGCAGACCTTTACGTCCGCACCTAGCTCTTCGATCACGTCCAGAGAAAGGATATCCAACGGAGATATTCCCACATTTGAACTTAGCATCATGGCAGTTCCAGTACAAATCAGGAGTGCTTAGAGACACAGGCATCGCAACCATGACCAATACACAGAGCAGATTAAGAGGAAGAAGAAGAGGTGAACATAGGAAATGGCGAGAATCCATTTTCTGCGAATTAACAGATGGGTAGAACGAACAAGTAAATGATAAATGATTGAATATAAAAGAGTTCTGCCTTTGGGGGAGAATATAAGTGAGGATTGCCATTTCCTGAAATCAAGCAGAGCAAGGAACTTAATTTCAACGAAAGTGATAGTGACCAAAACAAAAGACGGGCAATTTGAGTTGAACTTTGAATTGACTTAAAAGACTTTCGAATGCAACATTTAGGCTATGTTTGGTACATGAAAATATTTTTTATTTTTATTCTTTAGAAAATATAAAGAAATCACCATATAAGATATGTGTAATTTATAGAATTGTATGTATATTTTAAAAAATGAAAATAAAAATGGACCTATAATTAAGAACAATTTTCTTTTAATCTCATTTCTAGATCCATTTTTATTTTCATTTTCTAAAACATATATACATTTCCCTTCATAAATGCATATGTAACATAATAATTTTTTTGTATTTTTTAGAGAATAAAAACAGAAAATATTTTGTTACGCCAAACATAACTTCATTTCCAGGGGCGTTGGTATAATTCCAAGGGCAAAGGCTTTGTCTGGCGTGTGAGTGAGGTTGAGACAAACCAAAACCTAATGTAAACGCAGGTTGCGAATTACAAAGTCTCAGTCTACTGAGAAAAAGAAAAAAGCAAAAAGAAGCAGAAACAAAGAAAACAAAAGGATGAGACCATTTTACGCGCTTTGGGGTCGTCCAATCATTTGCACTGAAGTTTCTCAGCTTGGGAAAGTTTGGGTTGTTGTTACACCCCACATACAACGGTCCTACTTGACGAGGCATGAAAAATACAAGTCTTAAGTCATAAATAAATAGTAAATGAAACCTAAAACCACATTTGGAATTAGCTTAATATTTAATTTAATTCATAAATTATACCAAAAATAACATATTGGTCTATAAATTTTTATTTTGAAATAGATTGATCCCTAAATAATCGAAAACTTGATGGAAATCATTTGATTCCTTATTTAACATTGGCGTAATTTTTTCAGGTCAAGTTTTTAATTTAAAAATAAAAGTCATGGTTCTTGATTTTTGATGGTTTTTATTGAGTTTTCTTTTGTCTAAGGGCTAATCCGTCTTAAAATAAAAGTTTAGGGATTAATTTTTTTTTTATAGTTTAGGAACCAAATTGAGTATTAAACCATTTTAAATTATCCAATCTATTTTTTTCTTTTCTTTCACATGGCCTCTTTTTTTTTTTCCTTTTTTTTTGTTTACTTCTTTTTGTTTTTTTTTCCCTTTCACAAAAGCTTTCACTTGGGCTGGTTAAAATGATAATGTGCCTCACTTGGGCTGGTTAAAATGATAATGTTCCAAATTTAGTTTACATCTTTTAAAATGTGTAATTTTAATGTTGTGTTTATTTTAACGTTTGGTTGAGAAATGGTGAAAAGCTAACATATCGGGGTATTTTTTCATGAAAATTCTTTAGAATAAACGTTTTCCTATGAATTGGAATATTATATGGAATTAGCTTTTGACAATTCTAATGCCAACAAAGCTAGTGTTAAAATTACTGTAAATTTTGATTTAATTGTCTCGTTACATATTCCCCTTTGGTATAGTGACATGTATCCATATCCGTTTTAAAGGTTTGCGACCGTTTGAGTTGCGTTAGATCCCAAATGAGGGGAAGCTCTCTTAAATCTGTTTTATTCATTTATAAAACTTGAACCCGAAACTTTAGTTAAGGGACATTGAACTTATTCCACTCAACCTAGTATGTGTTGATTCATTACATATTACCCTTTTTACCATTGAGTATTAACCGTTTACTAATTCTTCCATAAAAAATCATCCATTATTGAAAATTTTCGAGAATTTATTTTCCTTGGCACCTCCTAGCTATAAAACTCAGGACTCAGCGGGCATAAACTGAGTTCGAGTTTGTTAAAAAAGTCAAAGAAACAAGTAACTGGAAGTTATCAACTGATTTAGTAATTGAATATATCAATAATGAAACGGACTACAACATGTAATTTTTATTTTAAATTTTCTTGAGCATTAAATTACCGATGTCAGCGAAATCAGATCAATCTTTCTAAGGTTTAGGTACGTTATACCATATCCATATCATCCAGGATATTGATTGGCGTGCAGAGAAAGACATCCAGGAAAGTGGAGCCAAATGGTTGAGATTATTTGAGGAAGAACCATTAACAAAGACTTAAATGCTCCTAATTGAAGAATCAAATAAATCTAAATTGTCAAGGGACACCTCGTACTTTATGGGAAAATGGAGAAAGTTCTGATCCTATGATGATTTAAGTAACAGTGGAACTATTGCTAACCAGGACTTTCTCAAAAATGGTAGTCTCTGCATGCAGCAATGGCCCTATCAATTTATCTGCTAACGCCGTGGCAATTGGAAAGAGAACAGAACAGGTACCGGTCTCAGATTTGGAGGAAATCAACTTGTTAAAATAGGGAGAATTTAAGAGTCCATTTAGTACTTTATAATAAATTATTTTACATGTAAAATAATTTCATGTAAAGTTAAGGCTACAATCACTTTACATACAAAGTGAGTTTGTAGTATTTGATTTAACATATGAAAATTTTAATTAAATTACATGCAAAGGTTTTTGTAATGTTTGGTTAAAATATACATTTTTTGTAAAGTTTATTTAAATCTCAAATTAATTTTTTTATTTCATGTCTTTTTAAAAATAAAGGATAGTAAAATATTATAAAAAATTTTGAACTTTCATAATTATGTTGCAATCTACTTTCACACCTCTCATGTGCAAATACTTTTCCTGATTAAAGGTAAAGTAATTGTAATTGATCATTTACTTTACATTATTAAAATTACCACTAAACATTGTAAAGTTTTTACAATATTTAACTTTGTATATAAAGTGATTAAATTACATCAAGTCAAACGGACTCTAAGCTTAAACTGCGTCTACGAGTACAAATTCGGGCTACAAAAACTATGAACATCGATAATTGAACAAAAACCGGAAAACCCATAGATGGAGACGTATATTAAGACTAAATTAAAATCTCTTTGAAGTCTCCAAACAGAACATCGGTCAAGGGTCTCAAGACTCAAAATACTATTCATCCTACCAGGAAATATTGTAAAAACCCAACAGCTGACCAAAATTAGAGAGGAAGAGCTAACGTATCTTGTGTTGGTGGACATATGATTTCACTCATCTGATCGCGGCAGAAGCAAATGAAACTATATTGAGTTGTTGATTTAAGTGGTAAGATTGGTGTCCATGTTAATGTGATAAGCAAATCATGAAGAACATTTATAGCAATGAATTAATCTACACATTGATGATAGATCAATTGTCACCACTTTTTTTTTTAAAAAGGCAGAATTTTATTGGCAGAGAATGATAATTAATTGGAACGAGTATAACTTACATTAGGATTAGGATGATCCTAAAATATGGCTTTTTAGGTATCCAATAGTATTTAGACAGCTCATAGATTTTAGAAGACATACCACAATTATTTTATACCCCTCTACACCAAATCAATTTTTATTAATTCATAAATTTTTTTCTTTATTTAAACTAAACCCTATAACAATAAATATAACATGGATTGAAATTTACCCTAAAAAAATAAAAAAAATTTAATTAGGGGCTAAACTTTATTATAAGAGACCATTTTTTCAATTTCTAGAAAAATTATTTGGTGAGAGTGAATGTATATTTAAAATCCTAATATCTTTTAAAATCAATGAAATGTCAGATAACTATTAGATACCTAAAAAATTATTTTTTAGGATCATCCTAATATAAGTTAAATTCTAATTGGAACATCACCTCTAAGGAAATTAAGAAACAAAAGGAAAAGACAGAGCAAAAGTCAAACACAAAACAAAAACAACCAAACAGCAAAACAGAAAACAAAAGCAGCCACCCCGTCCAAGAGCACAAAGCTTCAAACAAACAGAACCCAGGAGACTATGAAACAAAATGAATCAGGGGCGTTTGTCTCTCAACACCTGTTAGGTCAAAGTAAAGTTTACCAAAAATTTCCACGAGGTGACGGTGAAATGAAAGTCATCAAAAGAAAGCTTGACAATTTGAAGCCTTCCACTCACTCTCCCTCACTCCCCTCCTTCCCTCCCCCTTTGAACCAAACAAGGGGTTTGTTGACTCAGAAGACTTCACCCCACACCACATCTAATGTTCTTTTTCTTTTTCTTTATTCCTTTTCTCCGAGGGGCATTGGAGGGAAAAGCGTTGTCTGCCGCTATCACTACGCTTCACAAAGCTTAGTATAGTAAAGAAAAGGTGTGGAAAAGAAACGCTCTCTGCTCACCAAGTACTTTGTAGCGAAGCTTCCAAGTTCTGGGTTGTCTAAGCAAGTCAGTTAATCCTAGCCGAATGAAACTTTTAAGCAGGCTTTGAATCATCCCCCAGGCCTTCAGTTTCCCGTCCAGCTTCAGAAAATTTTTGTTTGTCCACGACTCGGCCCAACCTTGGCCTGCCCTGCCCACAAAGTACGTTTTAGACTGTCTAATTGAAATTCATTATGAAAATCAATTTTTGATGATATTATAAAATTATATATACCAAAGTAATTTATCACCCATCTTTAAATATTTGTATCTCAAATTTGATTAAAAAATTATGAAAAAAAATTTAAGGGTAAAAGGCTACTTCATCAAATATCTAATAATATTAGTTATTGATCATAAAAACGTACATCAAAAGTTGACCCAACATGAAAACCCTTCAAACTCATTAGCAACTCTTAAACAACACAAAACCAAGCCCCAACTTGATCTTAAATGGATTTGAATCCAAAATGACTCGAAGTTTTAGTTCTGAGAGCACTCCTTTTTTTTTCTTTTAAAAATGAAGTAAAAAAAAAATCTTTCGACAGTATAACATTAAGTTTGAAAAAAGAAAATTCTCTTAATATAGCAAAATGATCTCATGAATATGGTATAGTATCAACAATAACTTTATGCATTTTCTTTAGCAAGTATAATTTTGGCAAAAAGGTATTCCAAACTAGAATCCTTCAGAATCTTTGTGAGTTTCCTTTGTACCAAGTTATAGTTTTGGGTTTAGAAATTAAAGGACAGCGTTATAACTTTGTGACTTTTCTTCTTAAAATCAAAAGTACAAAGAGTGTGAGGGACAAGAAGAAAGAATTTTCCAAAGCGTTTTCATCATCAATATAGAGACATTTATTGAGTTGTTGATTTAAGTGGTAAGATATGGTCTCTATGTTAATGTGATAAGCAAATGAAGAACATTTATAGCAATAAATTAATCTAAGCATTGATGATTGAGCAATTGTCACCACTTTTTTTTTTTTGAAAGCCAGAATTTTATTGGCAGAGAATGATAAATTAGGACATCACCTTTAACTTTAAGGAGAGAAACAAAGGAAGAGACAAGCAAAAGTCAAACACAAAACAGAAACAACCAAACAGCCACCCCGTCCAAGGGCACGAAGCTTCAAACAAACAGAACCGTGCAGGAGACTATGAAACACAATGAATCAGGGGCGTTTGTCTCTCAACACCTGTTTTATCCAAGGAGTCAGCATCGCCATTTGCTCCCCTCAAAGTAGGCCTAAATTGTCACCACTCATTACACAAAAGTGAATTGTAGTCTTGTAGATATATACATATAGTTCCATCTTTCCAAAGACAACAGAGAATACAAAGGTGAATTGTAGTCTTAATTAACCATTTCTTCTTACTTTTCTAGCTATAGGAAAATGAAGATGGGCAGTAAATTTGTTGTTCTCTAGCAGGAGGTGATAAACAAGGTTGAGGTGGAGTTTGCAAAGATTCAAGGCTTCCTTCCAACATCTCTACCACCTTTGTCATTGATGGTCGATCCCATGGATTCATCTGAATACACCACAGTCCAACCAAAACCATCTTTCTTGCCATTTGTTCATCATCTTCTGTTACAATCCCATGGAGTTTCAAATCTTGGCCAACTTCGAGCTGCTTAAAAATCCAGTGAGGAAAATATATTTCACTGGTATGGGAGACGTTAGCATCATTGTTTCTCCTTCTGCCAGCCATTTCAAGGACCATCATTCCGAAGCTATAAACGTCAGACTTATAAGAGACTCCACCAAAGCTTCTATTGTATACTTCTGGAGCCATATACCCTGCAGTTCCTCTTGCCCCTAACATGGACACTGTACTCTCTTGCATTTGACATAGTTTAGCAAGTCCAAAGTCCGAAATTCTGGGTCGAAATCCTTCATCTAGAAGAATGTTGTGAGGCTTTATGTCAAAATGCAAAATGCGTGTGTTACATCCTTGGTGTAGGTATTCAAGGCCTCGAGCAATGCCTAATGTGATCTGATGTAGTATCCTCCATTCCAAGTTAGTGCTTGTGTCCTGATGCTTCTTGTCATAGATGAACCTATCAAGAGATCCATTAGGCATATACTCATAGATCAAAGCTCTCTTGGATTTTTCATAACAAAAACCCACAAGTTTAACTATATTAACATGCGATGTCCGGCTGATGCTAAGGATTTCATTAATGAATTCTTCTCCATCTCCTCTCGATTCGCTTAAAACCTTGACTGCTATGAGTTTTCCATCAGGTAATTTTCCTTTATAGACGCTTCCATAACCTCCTTGACCTAATTTATCTTTGA
Source organism: Microcos paniculata (assembly GCA_030664755.1). Classification (NCBI taxonomy): domain Eukaryota; kingdom Viridiplantae; phylum Streptophyta; class Magnoliopsida; order Malvales; family Malvaceae; genus Microcos; species Microcos paniculata. The sequence goes on from CP131462.1 coordinate 12,276,916, forward strand.
ATGTTCGGGTCATTTTCTTGACATCTGAATAACCGTATCTCTTAGGAGCAAGAGATCCATATTTGGCAATTAATGCTCTCACTTTTTTGTTGTCTCTCAATCGAGACAGATTAGTTGTAGAAGAAGGTGGGTTCGTCTGATTCCGTTGTCTACAAAGGAAAATTAACATGACTATACCTATACCAACAAGAACCACACCGGCTAGTGCAAGGCCTAAAGAAAAAGCAAAAGAGATTGTTATGAATCTTTTTTTCTTGTTTTGAAGAAGAAGAAGAGATTGTTATACTTATCTTCTGCACTATTAATAACATTTCTGGAAAGCATGCAATATGCTAATAAATGGACCGAATAAATACCTGTTACAAAGGCGAGATTCATGCTCTTAATATCTGCAACAGTTAGAATACCAATATGTTAGTAAAAATATGAATGACCAGAACAAAAGAAGAAAAAAGCCTCCATTTGACTTTGTTGATCAAAAGATTTAAGTGAACAGTGAACATAAGTTAAGCCACATGAATTAGCTAATATGCATATGGCTTAATACATAAAATGGTCTTTAAACTTGTATGAAACTGTTATTTTAGCTCTTCAATTTTATTTTGGAACTTTCAACCTTCCTCTTTGATTTTTTGAACAATATAATGCAAACATAGGGTGACATGGCATACTCAAACATTGACACTTGAAATTTTCATATTACCTAACCTCAGTGCCGCCGATGAAAACTTCATTAACAAAAACTTCATCAAGGCTCTAAATTGATAAGCAAACATCTTATTTAAAAATATGTTAAGGTTTTCCTTATGTAGGATTGACCTCAAATAGATATTATTCAATGAAGAGCACACACCAATGAATTATGGAAACTTGACTTCTATGTCAACATACACACACACCTACCCTACCACATTTCTCGTACGTAGTGTTCCTAATCTTAACAGAACAAGGACTATGTTGATCAGTGTCAAGAATTTCTTGTTCAATCTAGGAAGTTTTAGGACCCTCAAATCTTCGTAAAGAGAAGAGACGAAAGTATCCTATGAAGCTTGAATATTTCCTAAATGACATTTTAATAATCTAACAAAATCAAGGAGAAATGTGACGATACACAAACATAATTGAAACATTAATCAGATTAGTCAAGTCGTGTGTTCTTTAGTGTGTAGATCAATTCAACAAGTTTAAATATGAAATTAAGGACATAAAAGTCAAAGAAACAATGTCTACTTGAATGAAACAGAGCACATAAAGAGCTAAAACATGTTTATGGAAAGAAACAACCAGACAAAGCACCAGAAGTAAAGGTGAAAGGCAGAGTTTCTTTTACAATAAACAGCAGTAAAAAAAAATCCTATCGAGTTTGTTAGTGACCACATTTCTCGTGTGTTAATTACTCAAGAAAGCTTAGCTGACTGATTCTTGAGATAAACAAGAATTGTGATGTGTTAGATGAACCAACAAGAAATTGAATGCATTTATCTTTCTCATCATAGAGGTCCTGAGATCGAGTGCTATTAGAAGCAGAAGGCAGACAGAAGTACCCAAATCAGCAAGAAATTGTTGAATTTTAGGACCATTTACCCTTTTTATGCTCAAAGCTTTTTAAAGTCCTTTTTAATCTTACCGGATAAAACAAGGATCTTCTACGTATAGTTTGTATTCGCCGTGCGTACGGTCTACAGGGCAGTTGGGGAAAGAAAGTTAAAAGTGTTCTCTTTTTTTTTTGGTAACCGGGAATTAAAGTGCTTTACTTTGACAAAACTAAGATTTTTTTTGCCACAAAAAGTAAGAAATGTTTTAAGGCTGCCACTGGTCAGGCAGTTACCACGAATCATTCAGCCAATATTATGTCGAAGACTTGTTAGTTTGACTTGGTCAGATGTGATCCTCGTGACCTTGATTATGAACTTATGGTAGACTCGTTTCAAATGTGCCAAATGAATCTTGTAGTAATAGTTTCCTTTCATACTCATATGCAAATAATGGTTGAACGGAAAATCCCACCCAAAAGTACTTACTCTTACTTACAGAAAAGTCGAAGGTCATGTTACCATATGATGAATGCATTATGTATATAACGAAATGAAATGTCATTACCATGTACCTGATTGGATTATTTAGAAACAAATCAAATAAACTTTCATACACTTGCAGCGTTAGCGCAGGTCATTTCGCTAGTTATAATAGTATCATATTTATAATTAAAAGTTATCCCCTACTGTTAGATTTTTTTTATCTTTTAAGGGGTATTTAAGCATTTTGAGATTTTGATTGCAAATTTTAGTTGTTTCAACATTTGTTCTCTCTCTCTCTCTCTCTCTCTCTCTCTCTCTCTCTTTCAATTGACAACATCTAAAAAAAATTGAAGTTAACTCTAATGGAGCTTCTGCATAGTGAACCTAGGATGAAAAAGTAATTTTATTACAAAGTATTTTTAGTAATTTTGAATATTTTGGGTTTATATATTGAGTTCAATAAATTTCTATATGCACTTTCATTACACATTTTTTTTTTATTTTTTCATTTAATTCGATGTATTTCTAAATTTATTATTATATCTTTTTAAACATTTACTGTTCCTGAAAAATCATATAGAAAAAGGTAGAAATAATGAGGGTGTCTAAAAATTATACAAAAGAAAGATTTGAGAGAAGGAGAAGTGAGAAGGCTCTGCAAGAACTTTGATCTTCTCATTTTTTTCTTCTCTCTTAAATTTCATATTTTCTCTCTTTTTATAGTTTTTCTGTCAACAATTTCTCTCCCTTTTTTTTATCGTTCTTCATCTCGTTACTCCACTTTTCCTTTATTTTATATCATTTTTTTAAAGTATTTTTCTTTTATTTTCTCGAGTGTATAAACTTAAAATGAACTAACTAATGAAAGAAAAAAAGAAGTACCCAAAAATTAGAATTAAAAAAAAAGTAAGAATTTGTTTTAGTGATACATCTATACTCCATCATATGAAAGATAAAGTATATTAGAGGAGGAGGCGATGCAATTGTCACCCCCTCATTAGCTCCTTTTTTTTTTTTCATTTTTTATGTTTTGGGCCCTTTTTTTTCTCTTTTTCATTTTTTATGTTTTGGGCTAAAAGCCCATTAGTTTTTTCTCTTTTTTTATTTTAAAAATTTTGGTGCTTTCTTTTATTTTTGAAAAATTTTATATATTTTTTGTAGAAATTTTTTCACTTTTAATAAGTCTAAAACAAAGTTTAGCTTGGAGATTTTGTTGGGTTTGAGAAAATTTTTTCACATTTTGGTATATTATATACATTATTAAAATTTATTTATTATCAAAGAGTTGGCAAATATTTTTATTGAATTATTAATCAACATTTTCAACATATATATAATATTTTGTATATGAAGTTTTATTATTAACTAATTAACATTATCTATATATACCAAACCAATTTTTTATATACATTTTGTATTACATTTTGATTTTCATATAATATCAATATATGATTGTATGGATTGATCTTAAAGTATTATTTATTTCTATTCTCTCTTATTTTTAAAAAATAAAATTTAAATATTTAAAATGTTAAAAAAATTCCGAAACGTAACCCGGGTCATTTTCTAATGCTTTGAAAAGTTGAAGTACATACCAGCCTGTAGGGACGGAGGTGCTGGACAATATGTCGCTTCCACCCAATTGTCAAATGGGAATGGGCAGTAGCAAATTGTTTGATTCCTTTGGCCAAAAGCGCATTCTCCACCGGTTTGAGTGCAATTCATACATGCTTCTCTATCCTTCGTCTTCCATTGAACCTCGAATCCTGTTTCCAGGACTTTTTCCAAATCCGCAAGCGATGTAAAATTATCGGTTATTCCTCCTTCCGAGTTAGTTTGAAGAATCGGAACAGTAATACTAGCTCGACACCCCCCACGATCATTATCTCCTAGCATTACAGCAACATTCTTGTAACCAGCTCTACTTCCCGCAATTGTATCGCAAGTGAAGTGTGCAAAATTTGGTGGGATGAAAGTAGATGGGCAGTCATAAAGCAGAGTAATATTGGTGTAAGTATACCTAAGTCCAGAAGTATTGACCATCTCAAATAGCTTATAATCCAGCGTCGAATTTGCAATCTGCGGGCCACAAATTCGTTTCTGGATGAGGTCCTTTCTCGCAATCTTTAGAATTTGCCTCTCCGTATCAATTTCCAACACCTGGTATTCTACATCAACAATTCCGATTGTAGGAATACCAGCGTTACAATTGAGCTGCAGTCCGACAAGTCCACATTCAATTCTTCGATTACCTCCAGAGAAAGGATATCCAGCGGAGATATTCCCACATTCGAACTCTGTATCGCGGCAGTCCTTGTATAATTGAGGGGTGCTTAGTGAGAGAGGAATCCCAATCATGATCACCAAAGAAAACAGATAACAGTGAACAAGGAGAGGTGATATTGAGAAATGGTGGACATTCATTTTTTGCTGAAGAGATGAGCTATAGCCGATTTCGTAAAATATTTTATTTTATTCACCAACACAAATATGTATAATCTTAATAATATATTAGTAACTATTATAATGAATTCGTTAAAATTATTAAGCCAAATACTTTTCAACCTATCACTATTCTTAGTTCTAATAATGTAGTAGAAAACTTTAGTATACCTCTAAATATTACAAGGCGTCTAATCGCGTAGAAGGATCAGCTCAAACTAAAGTGTACGAAATTTTCCACTAAGTGATGGTGAAATGAAAGTTATTAAAAGAAAGCTCCACAATCTGAAGCCTTTCTCCTCACTCCCCCTCCCCGCTTCCTTACTCCTTTGAACTAAGCAACGGGTTAGTTGACTTAGAAGACTTCACCCCACATCACATCTACTTTTTTTTTTCTTTTTTGACCTTTTCTCCTGGGGCATTGGAGGGTAAAGCGTTGTCTGCCATTATCATGATTCATGACGCCTCACAAAGCTTAGTTAAGTAGTGGAAATAAGATGTGGAAAGGAAAATTGGAAAGAGAAAGGCTCTGTGCTCAGGTCATCAATTGTAGTTTGTAGTGAAGCTTCGAAGTAATTTTGGGTTGTCAATATACAAAGAAGGCAAACAATTCGTTAATCCTTGCAAAATGAAACTTTAAAACCAGGTTTTGAATCATCCCATCCCATCCCTTTCCCTACCTGCTTTAGAAAACTTTTGCTTGTCCCGGCCCGGCCCAATCTTGGCCTGGCCCTGCCCATAAAGTACATTTTAGACCGTTTACTTGAAATTCATTATTAAAATAACTAAAAATTAATCAATATTTTGATATTATAAAATTATACCTCCAAGTAATATATCACCCATCTTTAATATATAAGTTTTTTTTTGAGAAATATATATATGTTTTATAAAGTGTTATGCTCTGTATCTAGCGCATATATATATATATATATATATGTACATCAAATTTGATTAAAAAAATTAATGAAAAAAAGTAACGGTAAAAGGTTATTTCATGAGATATCGATAATGTAACTTTATGCGTTTTCATTAACAAGCATATAATTTCGGCAAAGACTTTCACCTCTTGGCCTAGTGGCCAAAGAATCAGAAGTAAGTCACCAAGACAGCAGGGGTTCGACCCCTGCCATCCCCCTCCCCTCCTTTGTACCAAAAAAAAATATAATTTCGACAAAAAGGTACTCCAAACTAGAATAACCCTTCAGAATCTTTGGGATTTCCTTTTGTACTATCAAGTTGTAATATCGGGTTTCGAAATTAAAGGACAGTTATTACGTTTATATGCATCTTTGTGATTTTTCTTCTTATAAATTACTATAATCAAGTAGAGTTTGAGGGGGAACAAGAAGGAAGAATTTTCTAAAGGTTTTTCATCATCAATATGGACACATTTCCCGCTGAGTTGTTGATTTAAGTGGTAAGATTGGTCTCTATGTTAATATTAATGTTATAAGCAAATGTAGAAACATTTATGGCAATAAATCAATCTACACATTGATGATTGATCTTCTCTCACCATTCATCAACACAAAAGTGAATTGTAGTCCTGTATATATATATGGTTACTTTAGCTCATCTGTCCAAAGGCAACGAAAAAGACAAAACAGAGAAGGAAGACAGGGACCCACACACCACAAACCCAGATTTCATGTGACCCTATAACAAACTTTAATTATATAAATATGTCCCTTAAACTGACAGCAAAGCATGTTAACTTTAAGCCCCTGAAATCATGCAATCCAAAGGGTCAAATTGTCAGTTACTAATATCACTAACAATGCCATGTAGCTTTCTTTCCAAAACTTCTGAACAAATCTGCCCCATCATGTGGTAGAATGACATCAGATCAGACAATTGCTCAACTGACATTTTCCCCATCACATTTCTTGCCAATTTTTCCCTTTCTTCATGTAACTTCAGTCTCTCCATGTAACTGCCCCCATTTCTCACTGTTGCTCCCATTTGCTTCAGCCTATTCTCTTGTTGCACACTAAGAGCTGTGTTTGACTGCAACCAAGTAAGAACAGATTAATTATATCTAGCTATACATTCTAGAAGAAATGGAATATGAGAAATGTTTTCTTAGTCTAGTTCTATGTTTCATTGTCTTTATACCTCAAGAAATTCTGCTCCAGCTTGGAGTTCAGATTCTTTAGAAGGATGCAGCCCACCTCCCGCAGTGTATAAATTCTTTGCAAGTGAGAAGCTTCGGACTATAATTTTTCTTTTGTTCTCCATTTCCTGGTTGAGCTTCAAAGGTTTAGGCACAGATGTTGAGCTATTAAGTTTCTTCTGATAAGCAATTACTGCCTTCACAAATTCCTGCATAAATTTCCACCAGAATCCCATAATCAGAGACCTGTTCAACAAATGACCAAATCAATGATAAGGAAATGTTACGAATCAAAGGTAGGAAACCTGATAAGCAGATGGGCATCCAGGATAATCAAATTCATCTGAATCAGGGTGCCTCATTCTCTCTGGATGAAATTGAAGTCCCATAATGAACTTACCCTCTTCAGGATTATAAGCATCTGGATCATAGAACCCTTCAATCAAACCATCAGGTGCAAAAGCCATTGGCACAAATCGTTGTGCCAAAATCTTTACACCTTGATGGTGATAACTATTAACCAGAATCTCCATTTTCCCATCCTCCAAAGAATCCTTAAACCAACAGTGCAAAGGGGTGTTCTCCACCACTTGGACCGGATGCCTGTGTCCATCATAATTATCATAATCCATGTGCACTACTCTTTGGTTCTCTCGCAACTTTCTTGACAGTTCTTTTCCAATATCTTGATAAAGGGTACCTCCACAAGCAACATTCAGAACCTGTGAACCCCTGCAAATTCCCAGATATGGAATGTTCCTTTCCAGGCAAAGCTTTGCTAACCTTAACTCGATTGAATCTTTCTCTTTATCAATGGCTGTATCACTTACATGGAGCCTCCTGATCTCTTCTAATTCTTCTGGGGAAAGGCCAGAGGTCTCAGCTTCATATAAAGATGGATCTATGTCTTCTCCTTCACAGAGAAGAACACCATGGATAGGCTCGAAACTGTCTAATAACATATGAACCCCATTAACTCTTGGCACTATAACCGGCACTGCACCATAACCGACTATGAGATCGAGATGATATTCACCTGAAAAAATTTTCAACACCCAAATTTCCATCAAAACAAAAGAACTTTTACAATAGATTGTGATTGCCTTCCAAAGATTAAAAGGAAAAAAGAAAACCTACCGACAAAATCTACAAACTTGTTCTTGCGAACGCTACGTCTAGAGACGATGAGAACTCGAGGGAGAATCACGGAAAGATCATTGTTGGAAGCCATAAAAAAGATTGAATACACACGAGAGATTTCGAGAAATTTTAATCAGAAAGCTGATGATTTTGTTACTTTCTTGTTTGGCTCTTGAGAGGTATTTATAGAAGAGAAGAATGATGGAAGTGAGAAAGGATTAGAGTTATTTGGTTTACAATATAGGTTTTTTCAGGTGACCCAACAGAGTCCTGACGCCGCGTACTACCCAAAATTCCTATGCTTAAGGTTTATTTGACACGATCCGTTTTTTTGAGGGAAAATTTGACACGATCCTTAAAGTCGTTTATTGAAATTCTAAAATTGCATTATTTCCCGTAAAGGTACAAATAAATTAAAAATTTTTTTGTACGTTGGCTCTTTAATTTGTTATCACTGACGTATAGTGAATTATATTATTCTAGTTTTAAAATGTTTGGTAAACGGCTTATGAATGTATAATATATTTGATTCAACAAATCTCATATATAAACATGTATATCTATTGAAAAATTATTAAACAAACTAATATACTAAAAAAAAAACCTAACAAAAACAAATATTATAAATTGAACTAAACCCACATATGATATATACACAGTGAGACTTGAACCTCATGCGTCAACCACATTAGTTAATATATTTGGGTGCAAATAGAATTTGATTTGAACTTTGGATCCCTCATTTTTTGAAAATAATCTACATATAATAGGTTTGGTGGAAAACAAGATTCCAAGGGGTGCAAAATAATTTTCCAGTCTTATCACATTAATCTACTGGTCCAAGAGAGATTCAAGATGCAAAATAATATTCCACCTTCATGTATTATTCTGTATTTCTTAAGTGGCGATTCTTATCTACAAATTTAATTACGATACATATTCAACTATTTCAATACATATATATCACAAAATTAAGTCATTATTTAATTTATCGTATCTTCACTTAACGCAGACAGATGCATATATCTGTATAGTTTTGTCGACTACTGTCACTATTAATATATTTAATCTATGGGATAATGCAATTGGTGTTATAGTTTGGCAAAGAAAATTGTTGTTATTGGTGGTCCTCAGTTGACTTAACCAATAACAAGTAGCGTGACCATATTTGCAGGGATAATAGCTTCCAAAAGCAGCATAGTTAATTGTTTTAATTTAGAAAGAAAAAAAAAATAGCAGAAAAAGTTTGGCATGTGAAAATAGAGAAGATAAAAAAAAAATTAAAAGCATGGGCAAATAGACGGAGCAAATGTGGATCTGAAGAGAGTGGAGGGGTTAATTAATTATAATGTCGTGGTTAACGCTTATCGAGGGCGAGTAACGTCTAGGGCAGGTCAAAGCCAAGGGGGGAATTGAAGCTGAGTTGGGAACAGGTCAGGGTTTTACTTGGGGGAGTTTGGATTAGCATCTGATGTGGAGAAAGAAAGATCAATGCGGCTTAATCTGGTTGGTCGTGCCTGCACTCCGCAGCTGCACTTGACTTATCCGCATTTCCCTTATCCGCATTTCCCAGAGTTTTCTAGGAAGCGCCCACTCTTATTTAACTATTCATTCATTTGGACCTTAAAAATAAATAAATACTTTCCAAAACTTCAATTCACTTTCAACCATTACACGTGGTTTATTAGAATTTGTCTTTTTAATCACGAGTTTAAATCTTAAAATATTAGGGTCTTAGTCATAACATACGTAATTAAGTTTGTCCAACTTTGAATCTGATTTGGCAACTGAATTCGTAGAATTGTATATATATTGGATTTTTAATATATTGTTTATTGCATTATAATATTTTGGGCTATATTTATTGTATATATTTTGGATTTTTAATATATTGTATTTTGGGCTATATATATATACACACACACAAGACCGACTAAGAACCAGATATACACCCCACATATTGAGGACTAATTAATAAGGTTGATTTGCATGGCACGCCATGAAATGGTCAGCAATCGAAAAGTTATCATATTGTAAACTCTTCTTATCATATATGTCACTATGAATATATATATATATATATATATATATGTATATATATGATAGATTGGTGTTTTCTATAAGTATATCTAAAGGATTTATATGAAAAAAAAAATTTAAAAGAATTTCCTAAAATAAACCTATTTTATTTGAGGTCCAATATAATTCGACTTTAATTTATTAGTCAGATTCTAATGCGAGACTATTGGATTCTAAAGATTTATTTAATAAAAAGAAAGCATTTGTAATACTTGATTACATATGTATTATCTTGATTTGTTAAGTTTATCTATTTAATAATTTCTCTCACAACTTTACATTATCTTCAAAATGTGTTTGTTTGGTGGCACAATCTATCCTTAGGGATGGCAATGGATAGTTTGTAATAGGGTATCCTGAATTATCTGACCCATTTAAGTAGAATTAGGATACCCTATAATCAGATTTGGGTAACAGTTTTAGTACCTATGACTGGTTCGGGTAGTGATCTTAGAGTACCCACTATCAGAACCCAATTATAAAATTAACTTTTTTTATTATTTGTTTATTATTTTTTATTATATTTTTACTCTAAAATTACTTATAAATAATGTAATAATTGTCTAATAATAATTATAGTTTATCAATTGTGAAAAATATGATTTTTTAAACCTTGATTTATTTTATTATGAGTTAATTTTAATTTATTACTTTAATTTTATTTGATTTATTATATTTATTCGGGTATTTTATCGGGTTCGGATAATTAACAGTTAGTTTATATTTTATTCGGGTAGGGTATGGGTAATAACTTCCAAAATTAATCGGATAATTATCGGATTCAGGTACCATGAAAACTAATTAGGTTCGAGTTTGGACACCTCAAAATTAACAGGTACCCTACCCGTTGCCATTCCTATCTGTCCCTAAGTAAAATATTAACATCTTGATTTTGAGGTTTGGGTGCATGGGAACACAGATTAGTGAACTTATAACTTCTAAGTCTTCTTTTCAAGTCTATAATCTATAAATTTATGAATCTATAAATTATAAATGAAAGGGCTTATAATAAAGTAGAGAGGGGGTCATGTTACCCTCTGCACTTTCGTTTATTTTTCTTTTTAAAATTTTTAAATTCCTTTTTTATTTTTTATTAAATTTTTAAATTCACCATTCTTTTTTTCTTTTTTATCATTTTTATTTTCTTTTCCTTATTAATGGATCCTATTGGGAAAAAAAATCATCTCTTGATTGTAATATTGTTAACAAAATAATTGTATTGGACGTAGGTGTTATAAACCCTATTATTATATAAAAATATTATTTTTATTTTGGTTATATTATTTATATATAGGGTTTGAGTTTTGAGGCCTTTCTCTTCCTTTTCTTTTTTTTCTTTTTTTTTATTTTTAATTCAACCTCTTTTTTCTTTTCTTTATCTTTTTTTTTTTCATATTTTCATTTTTAATATTTTTTCTTAGTGATTGATTCATTGACATAAAAAACTATGTGTCCTTGAAAAAATAATTGTATTATAGGTGATATAAACTCTATTATTATATATAAATATTACTTTTATGTTTAATTATATTATTTATAAAGAGTTTGAGGCTTATTGGTCTATTTATTTTTTAAAACTTTTACTTTTTGTTTTTTATTAAATCTAACTATGGATATATTTAATGTATGGTGAAATACAACCTTTGGTTTTTCAAAATATTTAATAATACATAACAATTGTGAGTTTATTCATCTTTATAATATATCATATTTATCTATAATTATCTTTTTTTTCCTAAACCATTTACCCTATTGATTTTTTTAAATAATATTACTATTAGGATAATTAAAATTTTAAAAAATATTTTCCGGGGTAGCCCCGGGCCAAATTCTAGTTACTTATTGATTATGATATGATAATATTATATATATAAATATATATATATATATATATGTATATTTATTTAGTTAGTTAGAGGATAAGATGATGAGGGGATCAGCTCGCATTATGAACCAAAGTGGTAGAGAGTGTTGCTCTCTTTGTCTTTGGTCAACATAATCTTAGGGGACGTTTGGTTAGGGTAATGTTACATTACGTGCGGACATAAGATTACCACTACATTACTTAGCAATGTGATTCCTTGGTAATGTATGCATTTTATGTTTGGTTAGAGAAATAGACATCTTAGATTATTATGTTTGTTTGGTGTAGGAATATGATATATATATATATATATATATAAATGAGTATTTTACTAGTTTGCCCTCATTTATATAAAAAGATTTCTAAACTTGTATTCTAACTTGTGGCCAAAAGAAAAAAACTTGCATTCTAACTAAATTACTTCCTCTAGTTCTATTAAATTGTCACACTTGGGTCAAACCATCTTTAACTTTGATCATTAATTATAATATATATTATATTAAATTTTCAAAAAACATGTTTTAAAAAAATTTAAGACTTGTATTTTTAAAATTTTAATTTTAAAAAATTTACAACTTTATAATTTTATTAAAAATAATGGCCAAAGTTAAGATAATTTGACCCAAATGTGATAGTTAAATAGGACCAGAGAAAGTAATATTTTGAGGATGTTAAACAAATTCAATATCAAAAAGTAAATATTAACAAAATAAAAAAAATAAATAATTAACATTAAAGTAATAATTTGTTAAATAGGAATTGTAATTGGTATATAAAAATTAACATTAAAGTAATAATTTGTTTAGGTCAACTAGTATTTTACTATTTTTGATATTTTGAAATTAACATAAGGGTAGTATGGACCAAAAAATGAAATGAGTGAGGGTAAAATGGGGAGATTGGAGCCAAAAGGGTAAGACATGTAACATTTCCTAAAAGAGGGGTGGTATTCACATTCTCACTCATATTACCACCTCAATGGTAATCACATGTCTTCTGATACTATTGTCAGAGAAATCAAACGAGGATATATAACTTGTGACATGGTGCACATTTCCATGGGTAATGTAACATCATTCTAAATTTCTAACCAAATGCCCCGTTTAATGGTTCAGGTCCGTTGCAACGTGTCCCACCACAGTTTAACCCCCAAACCCGGCCAACCCTACCCCGGGCTCCTTTATTTTGATAAAGCATCCTCCACTTGAACTAAATGCCTTGGCTTTTTAAAGAACTAGTCATTCACTGTCACGTGCCTTGCACGTGATACAATACGTTTTTAATAATGATAAAAATAAAAAATAATAATAAATTTAGAAAAACAAATTACATTAAAGAAAATAATAATTAAACTATAGAATAATCAACTTCAAATTCAACTATATAAAATTGAATAATAATTAAACTATTTTCATGAATATAATATATAGTAGTAATTCAATTATGATGAAAATAAAATTAGTTAATTACTAACATTATTTAATAAATATATAAAAATATTTAGTAAAAGATAAATAAAGAGTTTCAATTTAAATCAACAATATCAATGGTAATTCTGAAACATTTAGAAAAAAATGGATATTTTAAACGATTCAAAAGTTTTACACTATTCGTACTTTTATATATATTATAGATAAGTATTAATTTAAGCGGTAATGGCCTCTATTTCAATAGGGGTAGAAATATAAATTTGATCCCCTAAAAGTATACTCATTGAGAGGATTTTACTTTTAATGCTCCCGTTAGAAAAGGATTAGTCTTAAACTAAAGACCGATGATATATTTGATTAAACAAAAAAAATAACTTGGATTTTTTGGAGAAAATAATGCCTTGAATTTTATAAATTTTTTTATTAAATTCTTAATGTAGTTTATGGAGTTATGCTACATGACTTAACTAAATTTCATTCTGCGGAGTGATCCCAACACAATTATAGTTAGTAACTATTAAGACCTTATTATAATATATATATATATATATAATGTTTAGGATTTACCTTGTAAATTAATTATTTCTAAAATTTGTAACTAAACTTGTGTGGGTCACTCAGCATGATGAAATTTAATTAGTCAAGAAAAATTTTCTTTTTTTTTTAATTTATAAGAGTTCTAAACTTAAGTCATTTTTTGAAGGAAAAGAGTTGGGATTTTATTAACTCAATTGGGTACATAGGTAATTTAAAAGAGGTTCGGAGAGCCAACTTGGCCCTTCTTCCACCGATACAGACTCGTGTTCTAAACTCACACTATGTGGAGCTAACAAAAGTGCAACAGTGTTGCATTCTCTAGAACAGTGAGATACTTCACAAGACACAAATAACAAAAGACTACGTACCCAAGTTGGCCCATAAATTATACATTTTTGGATATATTCGTCCTTAAACTTTTATTTTTGATAATTCACCCCTCAAACTATTATTTTGAGATAATTACCCCCTTAAACTATTATTTAAGGACAATTAACCCCCCAAAACTATTATTTTGAGACAATTAAGCCTTCAAAATTATTATTTAGGGATAATGCAGCCTTTAATTTAATAGAAATTTCCTTTGAAAATAAAGTTTGAAGGTTTAATTGTTTCAAAATGAAAGTTTAAGGGGTCAATTATCTCAAATAAAAGTTTAGGAGCCAATTTATCTAATTTGATATAATTTGAGGGTCAATTTTGATATTTAGCGAATAACAAAACAAAACTAGCATTCTGGCTTCTTCAATAAAAACACCCATAGAGGAAAAGTCAAAAGTGTTGCGCTTGATCCTTTTGATAACACTAAGAGCGTCGCCTTCCAAGTGTACACGGTGAAAACCCATCTCCTGTGCCCACCGTAATGCTGTAGCAGCTGCCATAGCCTCCACTACAAATGAATCCATTGCATGATTCTCCATCTCTTGCGATGATTCATGATTCCAATGCCCCCTGTATTCCGAGAAGACTGGAACGCTCCATCAAAATTCAGCTTTACTGTACCGAGTCTTCAATTTGAAAGTCAAAAAGAGCCAACAAGTGACTTAATGCTTGATTCTTCAATTTGAAAGTCAAAACGAGCCAACAAGTGAGAAAAACGTTCAAGGTGAAAGTTCTGAAGGAGAAGAGTATAAAATGTTTTTTCGAAAGGGCTGCATGAAAGAAGGTAGAAGTCCAAGTGGAAAATAAAATGTTGAACGAAGGAAATGGTACGATATTGCAATGACACAAATTACGTAATTGAAAGCATGTTTCACATATGAGTCATGGATCAAGCATGAAAACGAGAGATCAATATTCGATCCATAGTACATGATTGATATTAGTGATATTAAGTTTTTATGAATATTCTACTTGTTGAAAAAAATTAAGAACTAGAGAAAATAAACAGACGGCTTTGAGATGTAAAAGACTTTTTTGAATATAATATTACTTGACTATCTAAGCAATTTACATCAGTATACAATAAAGTCTTTTGGGAATGATATTCAATAAAAATAGAGTTGTTAATTGTTATTCAAAGAGAAAATCATTTAATTTATAAAGTCCAAATACCCCAAGTATTCAATCTTTGACTATTAAAATTGGCCTAGTATGTATGAGCTAGCTTTCTGAATAGACCAAGGCCCAAATTGACTTCTAATCCACTAGAACCAATGATATCACAAGATAACTTTTAATAAAGTTATTAGACAAAAGGTGTGAATAGAAATATGGGAAAGAAAAAGGAAACGAGAGAAAAAGGGAAATAATAATTCAATCACACAGTTAAGTGACTTATTGATCAAGTGTTAAACTCTTAATTCTAGTATTAATGGAAAACAATTGGAAAGCATACAACTTCCTATCCATTTTATAGAAAGGCGAGTTCTTCTTCAAGTCTTTGATCAACGATTGCTCTAACCTCAGCCTCATTCCCAATCTCCCCTTTTGGAACAATAGGTTCCACATAAGACTGTCATACTAAAATTTGGGCTTTGGGTATGATGAGATGGCCCAATTTACTAAGTTTGGACTGTCTGAATTTTCTTTTCTTCTTTTTTTTTTTTATAAACTTATCCGTATCTGATAATATTATTGAATCCTGACTAATTTAGGTGTCAGACTATAGATGATAAAGCTCTTCAAAACCTATATTCTTCATTTACAAAATTTGAATTTAAGACCTTTTTAGGGCTATTAAACTCCTTTTATTCAACCGAACAAACATTAGTTCACTATTTTATTCTCTTCTAAGCTATGAAATTTATATATATATATATATATATATTCTGAATTAATCCCTGCATTTTTTAACCTTAAATATTGTCACTAAAATAAATTAATTTCTCCTCGACGTTAAAAAGTTTGTATATAAACTTTATATAACATTATTTAATCGAACAATCCACCTTATTTTAATAAGATCACCTTTTGCGTAGTAAAATTAACCAAAAGGTAAGGATATACGCTAAACAAGGCAATGTATGGACTAAACCTCGTTTTGCAATCAAAACCAAAGTGCAGTGCCATTGCCATGAAGGTTTGCCCGTAACACTTCGAAACAGGGTTGCCCCATCATTTGGTAGAAGACATGAGATTAGATACTTGTCCTGTCGACATGTTTCCGATTACCTTCTTAATTTGCTACAACTTCTTATTCTTTCCCCTTGCTTGACTTCATGATTTTATCAAAGTAAACAGATGAATTCCTCACCATTGCACCCATTTCCATTAGCCTAAACCTCTTCTTGGAAACTCAAAGTTTGCATTGAACATTTCAGACTGCAACTTTTTTAAAAAGAGAAAAAAAAAAAACAACTTGATATCCAAATTGGTCCCTAAACTATACAAAAAAGGACAAATTAGTTTCTCGACTTTTATTTGACACAGATTAGTTCTTGAACCTTTAATTTTGCGACAGACAGTTTCTAAATGAGAAAAATTAAAGAAAAACTAAGGATTAATCTGTTTCAAAATAAAAGTTGAGGGACCAATTTGTCATTTTTTGTATAGTTCAAGGACCAATATGTCCCAAAATAAAAGTTGAGAGACTTATCTATCTCAAATAAAAGTGTATGGATCAATCTGTCCTTTTTATATAGTTCAGTGACCAATTTGGTATTAATTATTAAGCCAAAAAAAAAACCCCACTAGAATCAATTGATTTTATTTATAAGCAACAGATCAAGAATTTATTGCAATTGTTGTCTAACCTCAAGAATTTTACCCTCATCAGCTAGCAGTGTAAATTATTTGGATGGACCAAGGGAGAAACTTCGAGCAATTATTTTCCTCTTCTTCTCCATCTCTTGATTGAGCTTTAAAGGTTTTGAAACTCCTTAACGTTCACCTTCTTCTGATATGCAATAACAGCTCTGACAAATTCCTGAAGAGTTAATTTCATAAAAGCTAACACAATTGATCTCCGTATATCATAATAAAATTTCTAGTATTATTTTACCTTATAAACAGCTGCACAGCCAGGATAATCAAATTCTTCAGAATTCGGGAGCCGCATTCGTTCAAGATAAAACTGTAAACCCATCAGAAACTCGCCTTCCTGAGGATTATATGCTACAGGGTCATACAATCCTTCAATCAGACCATCAGGTACAAAGGCCATAGGAGCAAAGCTTTTACCTAACTTTTTAACACCTTGATGATGGTAACTATTCACAAAAATCTCCATCGTTTCTTGTTCATCGATTCCTTAAACCAATGATGCGAAGGGGTTATTTTTCACCAACTTTATTTCTTGCCGATGCCCACCATAATTATCATAGTTCACGTGAATAACACTTTGAACTCTATGCCTATATCTTGATAAAGGGTACCCCCACATGCAACATTTAGAATTTGGGACCCCTGCAAATTTGCAACATTTAGAATCTGGGACCCCTGCAAATTTGTTAGGGTTGATGACTCAAATTCTAGAAGATTTTATTGGGAGATTTTTTAGGGATATTGCTTGATGGGCAAGTATGCTTGTGAGCCAAGAAATCTAATAGGAATAGGGTTTCCTGTTGACCAAGTAAGGGTTAATATAAATAATGAGAGTCTCACTAGATTTGATATGAGAGAAAGATGTAAATAGAGTTATAGGATTTTGGAGTAAGGCACCCCATAGGACAAAAGGATGGTCCTATGGGTGTGTATGATTGTTAAATTGTTAAAAACTGAGCGAGTGTGCTAATGATTGTTAGATTGTTAGAAACCGAAAGAGTGTGCTTATGATTATTTGTTTGGATTTGGGATTGATTTGATTGATTAGATTGGGTTGGTAGTATGAGTGATTGAGTGTGGATTGATTGATGTTTAATTGTAACTCCTATAACTAGTGGATCTTATCTCTCATCCGTGGATGTAGGCAAGTTGAGTGCTGAACCACGTAATTTCTTGTGTGTTTTTTGAATGTTTTATTGTTTGAGAACGCTTCCGCTTGCGTGATTGGTTGGATGGTTGATTGATTGGGGTTTGGGACCTAACAAGTGGTATCAAAGGAGGTTGCCGAGATTGCAATGATGGAGACGCAACGCCAAGTTGGAGCCAAGTTAGAAGTCACGACCTAGCTTGGTTAGAACTCAATTGGAGTTGTGTTCAAGATTATGACGATTGAAGATATTCGCTTGTTCGTGTTCAAACTAGATATGGATGGAAAGCAAGACTAGATTCGGATTTTTTGAAGATGATGCAGTGAAGATGAAGACACACAAGAAAATATTGCTATGAGACTTTCATTGTAGGTGGAGCCAAGCATATCCAGATCGAAGATTGAAGATTTGAAGGAATTTGAGTCAAGGTGGAGATTGTTATGGTCGGTGACTCAAATTCTAGAAGATTTGATTGGGAGATTTTTTAGGGATATTGCTTGATGGGCAAGTATGGTTGTGGGCCAAGAAATCTAATAGGAATAGGGTTTCTTGTTAACCAAGTAAGGGTTAATATAAATAATGAGAGTTTCACTAGGGTTTGATATGAGAGAAAGATGTAAATAGAGTTATAGGATTTTGGGGTGAGGCACCCCATAGGACCATGCACCCCATAGTACAAAAGGATAGTCCTATAGGTGTGTATGATTGTTAAATTGTTAAAAACTGAGCGAATGTGCTCATAATTATTTGTTCGGGTTTGGGATTGATTTGATTGATTAGATTGGGTTGGTAGTATGAGTGATTGAGTGTGGATTGATTGATGTTTGATTGTAACTCTTATAACTAGTGGATCTTATCTCTCATTCGTGGATGTAGGCAAGTTGAGTGCCGAATCACGTAATTTCTTGTGAGTTTTTTGAATGTTTTATTGTTTGAGAATGCTTTCGCTTGCGTGATTAGTTGGATGGCTGATTGATTGGGGTTTGGGACCTAACAAGTGGTATCAGAGCAGGTTTCCAAGATTGCGATGATGGAGACGCAACGCCAAGTTGGAGCCAAGTTAGAAGTCACGACCTAGCTTGTTAGAACTCAATTGGAGTTGTGTTCAAGATTGTGACGATTGAAGATATTCGCTTGTTCGTGTTCAAACTAGATATGGATGGAAAGCAAGACTAGATTCGGATTTTTTGAAGATGATGCAGTGAAGATGAAGACACACAAGAAAATATTGCTATGAGACTTTCATTGTAGGTGGAGCCAAGCATATCCAGATCGAAGATTGAAGATTTGAAGGAATTTGAGTCAAGGTGGAGATTGTTATGGTCAGTGACTCAAATTCTAGAAGATTTGATTGGGAGATTTTTTAGGGATATTACTTGATGGGCAAGTATGGTTGTGGGCCAAGAAATCTAATAGGAATAGGGTTTCTTGTTAACCAAGTAAGGGTTAATATAAATAATGAGAGTTTCACTAGGGTTTGATATGAGAGAAAGATGTAAATAGAGTTATAGGATTTTGGGGTGAGGCACCCCATAGGATAAAAGGATGGTTCTATGGGTGTGTATGATTGTTAGATTGTTAGAAACCGAACGAGTGTGCTCATGATTGTTAGAAACCAAAAGAGTGTACTCGTGATTGTTTGTTTGGGTTTGGGATTGATTTGATTGGGTTGGTAGTATGAGTGATTGAATGTGGATTGATTGATGTTTGATTATAACTCTTATAACTAGTGGATCTTATCTCTCATCCGTGGATGTAGACAAGTTGAGTACCGAACCACGTAATTTCTTATGTGTTCTTTGAATGTTTTATTGTTTGAGAACGCTTCCGCGTACGTGATTGGTTGAATGGCTGATTGATTGGGGTTTGGGACCTAACAAATTCCCAGATACCGTATGTTCCTTCCAAGGCAAAGCTTGACTAGTTTTAGTTCGATTGAGTCTTTTTCTTTGTCGATGGCAGAATCACCCTGATGCAGTTTCTTGATTTCTTCTAGCTCTTTCGATGAAAGGGTAGATGTTTCAGTTTCATAGAGAGAAGGGTCAATGTCCTCTCCTTCACATAGAAGAACTCCATCAATCGGCTCGAAGCTCTCTAACAAGTTATCCACTCCTGAAACTCATGGAACTATTACAGGAGCTACTCCATTGCCTACTATCCGATCAAGATGATATTCACCTATGTGAAAAAGAAGAATAAATGTCAACTTGTAACTTAATATAGCATCAAGAAAATTGGAATTAAAATGGAAAATTTCAAAGCTATGGAGAGAACATTTACGTACCAACAAAATCGACAAACTTGTTCTTGCGAACGGTTCTTCTTGAGAAGATCAGAACGCCAGTTGGGAGATGAGCCATGATTGGGGATGTGATAATGCAAAGCTTCAAGGCAAAGTGTTTTGGCTTTCCACTCCTTGCTATATATAAGACTACGAAACCATATATACTAGCACAGGGCGTGGGATATTTCACTTTTGAGATATTTTAACTAAATTTAATTTGGATCAAAAGTTTAATGATAGTGATATATACTCATCCTAGAATATCAATTACCGCAATTTAGAGAAGAACAAGAATTGATCCGTCTGATCATAGGTTTTCTAACCCTAATGAATTATTTAATAATTTGAGCTTAATTTGGTTATAGCGAGAGCACATCAATTAAATTTGAAAATAAACTTAACAACTATAGCTATAATGTTGAAATACGTACGTATGCAATTGAGTCATATATATATATATATATATATATGTATGTGTGTGTGTGTCTGTGTATGTATTGGTTGAGTCCTCACTGCCTCCTCTTATCCTTCTTGTGAATGATTTTTTTTTATTTCAATTTAATTAGGAAGGGGATTCTAATTTGTGTTTAGATTAGAAGAATTAATTATACACCATCTATGGGTCAAATATTGGTTGGATCGATACGATATATGCATATTCTAACCATGGACTGCTTATTCTACAATTCACTTACACTGATTTCTTTCTAACAAGATTAAGTTTAAGCTCACTCTAAAAATCTATTTTCTCTCTCTTATCTCCTTTTTATTTTTTCATACGTATATGTGAAATATGTATCTTAAGCCATCGATGAAAATATGTGAATCAAATGTTGAGCCGTACGTGTAAGTTTGGAAATGTTATAAGCAAGAAAAAACTTTGAAGTTTTTTTTTTTCTCTTTTATTGCATAAGTTTTAAGGTAATTAATGCCGTCGTGTAATCATTAGTGCTGACATAGCATAGCCGATCAATAAGAAATTTTTTTTTTCAAGAATTGATGCCACATATATTGAACTTTATTAACTTTTTGTGAATAATTAAATAATATAACTCTCCTGAAAACTTTAAGCAAACACAACGCAAGCTTGGTTTAATATTAATCTTCTGTTAATTGGTTGCTGTTTAGGTTAAGGTGATAATAATTTCTTTTTCACGTTCAAAAGTCAACTTTCTGCTGCTTTTCCGTCCAAATATATACATTGATAAAAAGAGTTGATGAGATTAATGTGTCTCACGCTAAAAAAATTTAAAAGATGATTTCGACGGCACAACTTCGGGGGCCCGACAATCATAAAACTCGTGGCATACATTTTGATTTTTCTTTTATTTTATTTGAAATATTGAAACTCTCGTGGAATCATTTTTTTTTCTTCTAGTACAGAAAATTATCCATTAACTTTATTTTTAAATGTGTACGTAATATTTTATATATTTGAAAAAACTTATTTTATAAACTGACTATAAAATTATAATCTTCAAGAATAGAGTGTAGACTGTAGACAGTTATCACATGATCTTAGTTCCTTATTATTTAAGTTAATGAATTATTGATATAAAATATAATTATTATCTAACATCTGATGAAACTAATAACCAAAAAAAATCACAATTGTTATTAAAAATTAGAAAAAGTTGTTAATATCGTTGTTGCTTGTCTAGTGAAATATTTATAATGGTAATATAAAATTATTAGATGATTAAGTTAAAGCATGCGCTGAGAGGGAATAATTATTTCATTCATGTATTCCATCAACATTTAGACCACCATATATACTTGACTTTATAAAGTTATGTATATGTGATTCAAATTTCAAATATACATTTAAATCTCAACTCATCCTTATCACTTGTATTGTTGCATGTAAATCGTTTGAATTTTCTTTATAATTATTATGCATGAAGCGTGATATTTTATCGATAATTAAAAGAAAAATGTGAACCTTTTTTTGGAGAAAAGAGAAGTGTATTATAATAAATGGGTAACAAACACACACATATATATATATATATATAGTATAATATAATATACTAATTATTTGTTAATAATAATTGATTAGCATAAAGGTACTATATTTTTGAAAAATCCCAAGCCCCAAAGGAAAAGAATCGAAACCGAAGCCCAAAGCCACCTTGGGCCATGCACCCCTAACGTTTCAACATTCACACAGAAGCCCGTTCCTTACACAAGTCAACCCATTAGTTCTCCAACAAGCGACTATGATCATAATTGAAGATGCATGGGCATTATCAACAATTGATTGATTCAAGTGATATGATTTTTATTTTTTTAAATAAAATATCGAGTTCGAGTCTTATAAATAAAAAAATTATTATTGGAATATTTTTTACTTTCCATAATAGATCAATCCAACTCGAAAGGAATTAGTTTTGAGTCAAATACCAAAGGATATCCTTAGTTACAAAAAAAAAGATGCATGGGCATTTGGGTCAGTGATTAATACGTAATCCCACACTTGAAACCAAATTCAACTTCCTAGAAAGAAAAAAATATTCTTACAAAATGCAAATGGCTCGTGAAAAAACTGGGGGTCCAAGCGGTGGTTGCTTGTTGTAGTAATTTCGTAGAGGACAAGGGTGCATGGTCCAAGGCCGGACCAAGTCTACACTGGTAGAGTGGCAGAATTTTGTTTTGCGAATGGAAGAAGTTAATAAGCTGACGCATCGTGGGGGCTGGGGCTGTTTGTTTTCCATCCTGATGTTTTACTCATCCCTTCTGGCATATTCACGCTTTCATATGGTAAAAGACAAATTTAAAGTGATCCTGTATAATCGTAGTACTTGAGTCCCCACAAATGACTTCTGTTTTTAGTCGCCAAATTGGAAAACTGAAGTCAGCCCACAAGAACAACTTTTGTTCTGGTGGCTTGACCTAATACGAACAAGGTCTTTGCCCCCAGTGGACTCCTAAATTGGTTCGGCAAAATGGTGATTTTCAGGGGAAGAAACTAAGATATTACATTGAAGATACAGAATGACAAAACTAATTTTGTGCAAATTGGATGGCTTCTCCTGATGGAATGAAGAGCCTGTGGATTAATTAAACAGTAGATGAATTTACTCCTTTAATTTGTACCAAATGATTGAAATCTACCCCTTAGATTTATCCTTAATCTTGCAGATGTTCTGAGAGTTCATGTTGCTTCTAAAACTTAAGAGGAAAGAGAATAAAAAGAAGAAGAGATGAGAACCATTTCCACAAGAAAACATCAATCAATCATACATCACAAGACAACAGGGTAAACACTTCATATCATTAGACTATATAATTGTATTAACTTAATTTTCTCTGCATTATTCATTTATTCAGATCAAGTACTGCTTGGCAGCTAAGAAGATCCTAATGCTGCCATTTTACACTCACTAAAATATTACAGCAACATTTATCTTTAACACTTAGGATATGCAACTCCGCAAGCGCTAGCGACCTTTTTGGCGTTGGGGTTGTTAACAAACTGCTTCAGAGTTGGGTTCTGAAGATACCCACAAAGGCATGGCTTCTGCTCCCTCAGCTTGGTGCAACAAGCGTTTGATGGAGGCGACGACGACGTGATGGCCGCCAGGCATGGGGTCAGCTCCGATGGGCTGCATGTCACCGCCTCCGCCGTGCGTGTTTCACCTAGAAACACCACCAGTGCCACCACAAACAAGGCAACAAAGGAAACCCCCTTCATTTTTCTCTTCTTTTGCCTATACAGAAAAGTGCTAATACTTGTGAAAATTTTACAAGGAGTAAAGTTAATGCTTCGCTATATGGTGTGTGCATTGTGGCGTGAGCCTTTGGGCACAATTTATAGAAGTTGGACAGGGTAACGGCAGAAACTTTTAACCATGATTTACGGGTGGGTCCTTTAACTCCTCTTAGGGTCCCACCATTCACACAAGACAAGGTTGGTGGCATTTGTGAAAATGGTGGCACCTGTCCTATTTCTTTCCTAAAAAAGCGGCATGTTTGATGTTTCCCAAACAAAAAATAAAATTATCGGTTATAATGAATCCTTATATATTTAGTATAAGAAAATATTTTCTGTTTTCATTCTCTAAAAAATTTAAAGAAATTATTATCAAAAATAGGAGTTATAAGGAGAAATGCATACACGTTTTAGAAAATGAAAATAGATCTAGAAATAAGATTAAAAAATTTATTTTCAATTTTAGATTCATTTTTATTTTTATCTTTATTTTCTAAAATATGCATACATTTTTATAACCTACACATATCTTAGATGATGATTTCTTCGTATTTTTTAAAGAATAAAAATAGAAAATATTTTCGTGTATCAAACATAATATAATTTTTTTAAAGCATACAATCCAGATCCCTTACAATCAAATTTAAGCTCATGTATATATCTATTACTCCCTCCGTTCCTTATTATGTGACTTATTTAATCAAATATCGTAGATTAAGAAAGGTAGTTAATTTCTAAAATTATACTACAAGTTTTACTTTATTTTTCAAATTTATCCTTAGTCATTCTCTCTCTCCTCTTATCTCTTACTAGCTAGTAGTATTAAATATATGTCTCTTTTTCCCAAGAAAAAGTGGAAGGATAAATTTGAAAAAGGATAATTAATGGTTTATTGAAAGTATAAAAGAACAAATAAAATGAAACACTAATTATGGGTCACATAATAAAGAACGGAAGGAGTAAGAAGTGGACCTTAAGTCTTAAGAAAGTATACACTAACCACTTGAATTAAATACTCTAATGTTAATAGTGCTAATGAATCATTACTTTACTTGATGTTGATAATTTTATGAAAATTGATATCTAGAATGGTCACAATATTGTTGAAGCATATATATATATATATATATATATAGACACACACACTCAGGTCTAGTGGACTCCTGAATTGGTACGGCAAAAGAGTAAGGTCAAAGGAAGAAAATAGTATAATTAGACTGAATATATAGAAGGTGAAAATATATCAAAACTTTTGTGCAAATTGGATGATTTCCTTTGAAGGAGTGAATAGCTTGTTCTCATACACTCGTCCGCATAAATTTTTAATCCCACAAATAAGGCTAGACTATTGACAATTGACAAATATCTTTCTATAAATATTAATTAATTAGATAATGTGGTACTTAAATAGTCATCTAATTTCTCTTGTGGAATTAAAAATTTACATTGGTATTTGTATGAGATAATTTTCAATTAATTCTATAATATACTTTATTATATATGGATTGGTTAATTTGTATATGAATCCATAGTTATTAAAACCATACTGGATAATGACCGTAGATAATGACCCGCTTAAGGCTTCTACTCACGGATTAATTGGTTCAATCATTTGGTTAATTGGGTTAAAAATAGTATTTTTAAAATTATTTTTTATATCTTTAATAATTTTATAAAAGAAATAAAAGTCTATTTTAATATTTCTATAACTAAATTATTAAAATTTTATGACATATTATATAATTATGTAAACAAATTAGTTAAAATTTTTTAATAAAATAACAAATTATAAAACAAATTTGACATATAAAATGTAATTTTTCAAATAATCATCAAATTTAACTTACAAAAACTAATATTTTAATTTAATGATATAGATTGACAATATTATCCCTCATTTATCTTAAAAATTAAATAAAATTATGTTTTAAAGGTAATTTAATATGTGAACTATCACCCAAGTTGATTTGGACCCGTCTTCAAAGTGGGCTAAAATAGTTTAGAATGGATTAGCTTACACTGTCAAACTATTGAACCAACCCATATCGAGAGGGCCAAATCACTAGGTCAAACAATTCGTCGAATCGATCCTGATTTAATAATTATGATGAATCTATTCCTTTGTACAAAATAATTGAAAATGACCCCCAAATAGATTTTATCCTTATGCCAAATGCTGTGTGATCCAGTGTTGTCTCTAAAATGGTTTGATATCTAATTTGATCCCTGAATTATATAAAAAAATAGATTAATCTTTAAACTTTTATTTGAGATAGATTGATCTATGAACTTTTATTTTGAAATAGATTATTCCCTAAATGATTAAAAACTTGACGAATTGAGATATATTGATATCTAAATTTTTATTTTGAGACATATTAATACATGAGTTTTCTTTATTTTTTTCTTCATTCTTGTCCTATCTGTCTCAAGATAAATGTTAATGGACTAATATGTCTCAAATAAAAGTTCATGGATCAATCTATCCTTTTTTATATAATTCAATGACCGAATTGTGTAGTAAAACCTTCTAAAATCAAAGGGGAAGAAGAATAAAAAGAAATAGAGATGAGAGCCCATTTCCATAATAAAACATCAATTATAATTCACAACACAACAGGCTTTTAAATACTTAATATCATTTAGACTTTTATTGTTATTACTCTAGAGTGTAGAGCATGAGCCTCTTCAACATTAACAATACAAGTAAAACATCACCTTAATTTTCTCTCTTCTCAGCATTATTCATTTATTCAGATACTACTTGGCTGATACGACGATCCTAACGCTGCCATTTGACGCACTCTAAATTACAGCAACATTAACACTTGGGAAGTGCAACCCCGCAAGCACTGCCAACCTTTTTAGTGTTAGGATTGTTAATGTACTGCTTCAGACTTGGGTTCTGAAGGTACCCACAAAGGCACGGCTTCTGCTCCTTCAGCTTGGTGCAACAAGCAGCCGAAGGAGGCGACCCCGAATTGATGGCCCCCAAGCATGGAGTCAGCTCCGACGGGCTGCATGTCACCGCCTCTGCCGTGCGTGTTTCACCTAGAAACACCAACAGTGCCACCACACACAAGGCAACAACGGAAACCTTCTTCATTTTCTTCTTCCTTTTTTGCCTATGAACCACAAAGTGCTAATACTTATACAATGAATAAAGTTAAAGCTTTGCTATATGGAGTAGGACTATGGAGGGTGCTTTTTTCGCCTGAGCTTCGGGCACAATTTATAGAAGTTGAAATTGTTCGACAACAGTAGAAACCTTTAAAGCCAACGCAGTTAAAGGTTGAAATTCGTATAAAATGTCTCAAGTTTGAAAATCTTACATCGTCCCAAATCCCAATCCCCTTTAAGTAGGTCCCTTTCTTTCCCCTATTATTATTGTAAGAAACTTTTATTTAAAGCATTATATATGGGGTTAGGTCCTTTCCGTCATTTAGGGGGCATTGAATTGAAGAAGTTAGATCCCACCGTTCACACAACATAAGGTTGATTGGCATTTGTTAAGATCGTGGCACCTGTCTTATTTTCTCTTAACACTACAAGAAATCAAAGCTTAGACCACGACAAAAGTCGTGGACAAATGTCGTGGTCTAAAGTCAATTTATCGTCATCTTAGTTCATATTAACCTATGGTCACGATTTTAAAGTCGTTGCCAGTTTGTCACCATAGGCCTTGTGGTCTTAGCTATAGATTACGAAACTTAGAGTCGTGATCTTAGGTGAAAAGCCTAAGACCACAACTGATTAAGTCGTTGCCAAAGATAAAAACCATAAAGCCACGACTGACTAAGTCGTTGCCATAATTTAAATACCTAAGAACACCACCTAGCCGTTTTTTATAAATTAAAACGTTGATAGAAATTTAATTGTTCACAAAACTAGTACATTTTCGCTATTGATTAATATAAAATAAAATACAATATACAATGGAAAATATTGAAGAATATTTTTATTACCAATCAAAATTTCAAATGTCAAACAAATTGTTCTACATCTCAACCAAAACAGAAAATGTACAATTACAAGCTTTTCTAACCCCTAAGCAAGGTATGGTATCCCATAACAAGAAATACAACTAAATCTCCAAATTTTCTTCTAAAACAGCCAAGTTGCAAACATTGTAAAAATCAATCCTATTCGGTGAATTGAGCTTCTGCCTGCAGGAATTGGCAAATCAAAAAATTTGTCATAATGAAAATAACAGTCAAATAAGGAAACACATCATCATCAACAGAGAAGTGCATTAACATAGTAAATCTTATAATTCCAATTCCAATTAACTCAGTTATTACTTATAATTAACTTAGCAAGACGATGAAACAATTGAAGTAGAAACATGTCAGAATTTACTATTTTCTCTGATGTGAAGCCTTGAAGATAAATCAAAAAAAGGTAAACAAACCCTTGAACAAATGTGAAGTACCAGCCATATATAGCTGAGACAAAGAAAATCAAAACCATCTTCAGTTGTCAACAAACAGGCCATTATTAAAACTCCACTTGCAATCCTAATTACCAAGAAATATGACAACTGTAGAAATTACCTGAACCATAGCTGTACATATTCCTAAAAAGATGCAAATATTTATAAAATCCCAAATAAAAGAGATTGCTAAAGGTAATAGGAGATTTCTACAAATAAAATCCCAGCATTATACATACTTCTAAAAATCAAGACTGAGGATTGTCATTTAATCACTTCCAACTTAATAGAGAAGTACACAATTAATTACATGTATTGGACACTTGATTAAGGAAAGTTATCACTACAAACTTAGATAAAAGAAGTTGAACTACATTTACAAACAGAAATTATATTTGAAGGGATTCGTTTGGATTTGTTAAACTAGGTATAATTACATGTGGCTTTTACTTCTATTTTCCATGTAGTTAGATATGTTAAGTGTTTGGAAACAGAGTTAGGACTAAAATAACTACATAAGCAATGAAGCAGACTTACCTGAATATCTATAGATTCTGAAGCAACCAAAGTCATTTCACACCTGCAATCAAAGAAGTAAAATAGAAACAGCAGATTATAATTGACCAAAGAATAACTAACCAATCTTCTCTCTTCTAATTCTTACTAAGATGAAGAGCCTACGAAGAAACTTAGTATAAACATGAATTTTTCTCCCTAGAATCATCATTTTAGTTGCACTCAGATATCAATACTACTAACTAAGTTCCGGTAAAATCCTAGTTCAAACCACTGACTACTCAACTGCAAATAAATTTACACAAAGCGTCCAGCTCAAACTAATCAAATCCTAGTTTGGCCTAGACATACTTGATCTGTTTGGCCTATATATAAGGCTTCTTACTGCAATATGTTTAATGCCGTATATATGGTCATAAGGCAACATGCAGATGGTCAGCGGACCGAAGAAATAAATTAAGTTTGAAGGACAGAGATCATTAAGATTGTCAGACAAGGTATGGAAATTAAACTCTAGCAATACTTGTATTGATCTTTACTTTTTTGAAAAAAGAAAATCTTAATCAGTTTGTTGTAGCTAGCATGCAATAGTAAGTTCAATGTCTACCAAATTATAGACCAGCAATATATATAAGTCTCCTTAAATAGACCATCTTTTGAATGAAAAGTTTTTCCTAATAATTACTAATATTCATAAAAATGTAATTAAGCAAATACTAAGCTAATTTCCACTCACATGTTCCTATTCAAAGAGGGCAAAAAGAGAAGAGATGGTCAAAATGTTCAAAGATGGCTCGAAATACATCATCATAAGTGGAAAGTGGAGGCTGTATGAAAATTTGAAAAAAAAAAGTCATTGGAATAATATAATTTACTTAAAAAGATAAAAAGTGATGTCAGTTCCAATTAATTAAGCAACTAACTTAAAATAAGGAAACCTTCAAATTGTTACTACTAACCAAATTAATAAGGCTTTGAAATTTCTTCCACGAAGAAACAAAAAGGATCTTGCAGGCATCCATCAGTCTGCAGCACTTTCTCGAATTCAAAACTAGAACTTGCATGTACATATGAGAAAATAGGGCAAATCCATACCAAAAACGTTTGAAAATTACAAATTTATTTAGGGAATTAAAAACCAATAATAAGCATGAACGTCAAATCTTAATATCAATCTCGTTTATCTTAAGCTCGCATCGGTTATATTATTCTTGGTTCATGCCTACAAGTCATTATACCACAGCCTAGCAAATCAGCTACCCAAAATTAATTCTCTAATTAAATGATGAAATTGGAGTGAAGAGAGAAAGGGAATCTGAGCAATTGGAGAGGAAATTACTCCAGGCAACTTAATCTAAGACATATCTATAGATATAAACCCTAGAGAAGAGATTCTACGAAATTATCCAAAATAAAACTAACTGAACGTAAAGCTAGAGAGAGAAATTACCAGAATCAATTCGTCGTAGACACAGGAGCTTGACAGTCATCGAAGATTGCGAATGTCGACCAAGTTGTGGAATAGTTCGACAGAAATTGTGAGAGGAACTTTAAATCTGTCAAAAAGAAACCCAAAAACCTTAAGGAAATCAGCGTAAATCACTAAATTTGAAGAGAAAAAACAATAATAATAAGAGAAACTATTGGAAATTCGAATCGAAAATTGCAAAAAAAAAAATGAAATCAGAAGAAAAACCAGAGCGAGAGAGAAAATAAACAATTGAAACAATAAAAGAAAAAGAAAAGAAAAGTGGAAATAAAGGGAATGAGTGATTTAAGAAAACAAGTAATTAAAAAAACGATGTGAGAAAGAGCGTTGGATTTTTTCCTCTGTTCTTTGGCGCGAAGTGTAGTGTAAGAGAAGAAAAAAAAGGGATAAAGCGGTACGGTAAGGTAATTTCCTAACGGCGACTTATTAACCTCAAGGAGAGCGAGAAAGAAATATAGTAAAAGGATTAATGTCATTATAGTCAAAGGTTAAAATAGAACCCGGAATGAAACTTCCACTAATTCATTGATTTTTTGTAGTGTTTACTGTGTTTGTTTGGAACGGGAGAAACAGAGAGAAAATTAAGATGGGGAGAGAATTAAGAAAGTTTTTCTTTTTTTTTCACTTTTTTTATGAAGTAAATATTTTGTTTTAATATCTTTAAATATGTCATGATATATAAATTGTTTTAAATTTAATTATAAATTATTTC
This sequence comes from Microcos paniculata, assembly GCA_030664755.1. Taxonomy (NCBI): domain Eukaryota; kingdom Viridiplantae; phylum Streptophyta; class Magnoliopsida; order Malvales; family Malvaceae; genus Microcos; species Microcos paniculata. Next base: position 12,308,039 of record CP131462.1, read on the forward strand.
TATGAGTTCATAAAAATTAAATTATTTTTATGATGGTATTTTTAAACGATATAAAAAAATAAAGTTATTACTATAATTAAATTTAATTTCAATAAAAAAGTTCAATTTAAAATATAATATTTATGTATGACAACAACAAAAAAAAAGTCGTCATTAAAAATTTTAAACATTTTCATTTTACCATGGCAATCAATTGTCGTGGTCTTTGATATTGCTTAAAACAACGACTTATAAAAGTTGTGGCTAATGTTCGTCACTTTAGCTCAAATTTCTTGTAGTGTAAGAAAGCAGGACGTTCGCAAAAACTTAAGAAATTGATCGATGTCTGAGCCTGGGTTCGAACCGGGGACCTTTAGTGTGTGAGACTAGCGTGATAACCAACTCCACCACCCAGACCGTCTGTTGGGAGTCTACTCGACTGCTCTTTGCAGGAGATCTGCTTCCTGCTGGTTGCACATCCCGCCTTTTGTTTAGTTCGGAGTCTACTCGACTGCTCTTCGCAGGAGATCTACTTCCTGCTGGTTGCACATTTCACCTTCTGTTTAGTTGGGAGTCTGCTCGACTGCTTTTCGCAGGAGATCTGCTCCCTACTGGTCGCATATCGCCTTTTATTTAGTTGGGAGTCTGCTCGACTGCTCTTCACAGGAGTTCTTTTCCCTACGGATGTGAGTGCCTTTTGTTTGTTTGGGAATCTACTCTTTGTAAGAGTCTACTCCGTGCGAATGGCACACATTCCGCCTTTTGTTTATTTAGGAATCTGCTCTTGTAAGAGTCTACTCCGTACGGGTGGCGCACATCTCGCCTTTCGTTTATTTAGGAATCTGCTTTTTGTAAGAGTTTGCTCCATGTGGATGGCACACATTCCGCCTTTTGTTTATTTATGAATCTGTTCTTTGTAAGAGTCTACTCCGTGCGGATGGCGCACATCCCGCCTTTTGTTTATTTGGGGTGCCATAGCCTGAAGTGTAAGCTGTGTGCTCGACAAGGGAGTTAAATTTGCTTTAGACGTCACAACGTCGGGCGTAGGTAGGGCCATAGCCAGAGATGATGGCTGTGTACTCGATAAGGCGGTTAACTCTGCTTGAGACGTCACAGCGTAGGGCATAGGCAATGCCGTGGCCGTAGGCGTAGGCTGTGTGCCATGGCCGTAGGTGTAGGCTCTGTGCTGTGGCCGTATGCGTAGGCTGTGCTATAGGCGTAGGCGTAGGCTGTGTGCCGTGGCCGTAGGCGTAGGCTCTGTGCCGATAATGGGGTTAATCTTGGTGTCATAAACGATAATTGGTTTCTTGTACCTATAAAAACGTTGAATGCACCTGAAGTTCTGCTCTGTGTGGATGTAGCACTTCCCGCCTTTTGTACGCACATCCCACCTTTTGGAACCTTTTTTATGTAAACTGAGTTTTATTAGGAGTGGGATACTCTGCGACGGACTCAGAAGTGGATACTTTGCGACATACTCAGAAGTAAATACTTTGCGACGGACTTAGAAGTGGGTATTCTGCGACGGACTCAGAAGTGCATACTTTGCGACAGACTCAGAAGTAGATTTGAAGAGGAACACTCCGTAGCGGAAAATTTCGGGAAGCAATCAGAAATGGAACAGACGCAGAATACTCTTAAAAGTGATATCAAAATCGGACGCAAAATACTATCAGAATTTCCTTTGTCTTCTCCGTTTAATCAGCAAGTCAAAACTTTCTCAAATTGGCATGAAAGCCCAGAAAAACCCAAAAATGATCAACAAGTTTTGAGATCCCAAATAATATTCTTCGACTCACCAAAGAGTTCCAACATCAAAAAGAAATCAAGATACAATCAATAACCACATCATAATATTCTTCAATTCATCAAAGAATTCCAAAATTAGCAAGAAACATCATCAAATCAAACCCCAATAATTCTGAAAAATCGTCAAATCTCCATAAAAATGAGATCTTGAAAATCAAATCCCAAAATCTTTAAGAAATCATCAAAAATCACGAAAGATCTTCTTTAACCCATAAAAATCAACCATGAAATATTAACCATAAAAGTTAGATCTTCAACTCATAATAATCAACCATGAAAGTTAGATCTCTTTCAACTCATCTAATTTTATTTAGGGAAAAAATAAAATTTCTCACTAGAAGAGCTTAGCTTTTCGCTCGGTTCCTACGAACGGTGCCAAATGTTGATGCCATTTTAGTAGGCTCGCACCGATGAGATGAAGAGAGAGCTCTAGCCATGGTGGTGAAGTGCCTCCAAGTTTTAATCCTTGAAAAAAAGTGAGTTGGGCACTGGATTTAAGCCAGTGCGGCCCCCTCCGGTGTAAGAATCAGTGTGGGTTTTCATATTAATGGAGTATTTTAGAGAAAGAGAGTAAAGGGCGCAGAGGTAGTCGGGATTGGTAGAAAGATGAGGGGTTGAAGATGATGAATAGTGTCTAGAGTTTACCTTATATATGGTAGAGTGGGGGTAGGTAGCAATAGTGAAAGGTATGGTGATGTGATTACCTATCTTTGTCTTTGTCTGTGGCAGGCCCTTCTGACTGGTCAGTGTCAGTGTCTTTGTTCCCTGTCAGTCTTCTAGTGTTGGCTTCCTTTAGAAGCTTGGCATTCTGTGATTTGCGCCCAGCGCACGTGTTAGAGGATCTGCGTCTATAAGATCTTTTTCTATGAATTCGTCTTATGGGCTCCTTCTTAAGGGCTGTTATAGGCTTAATCTTTTGGGCTTACTAAGTTAGTTTGGGCCTGTTGAGTTGTGCTTAACATACACACACACACACACCCAGGTCCCAGTGCTAAATTGGTACGGCAAAAGAGTAACGGTAAGTGGAAGAAAATAGTATAATTAGAATGAATATATAGAAGGTGAAAGTATATCAAAACTTTTGTGCAAATTGGATGATTTCCTTTGAAGGAGTGAATAGCCTGTTCTCATACACTCGTTTGCATAAATTTTTAATTCCACAAATAAGGCTAGATGATTGACAATTGACAAATATCTTTTGTATAAATATTAATTAATTAGTTAATTAGATAATGTGATACTTCAATAGTCATCTAATCTTTCTTGTGGAGTTAAAATTTTAGATTGCTATGTGTATGAGATAATTTTCCATTAATTCTATAATATACTTTCTTATATCTGGATTGGTTAATTTGTAGATGAATCCATAGTTATTTAAACCATACTGGATAATGATCCTAGACAATGAACCACTTAAGGCTTCTACTCACGGATTAATTGGTTCAATCATTTGGCCAATTGGGTTAAAAATAGTATTTTTAAAATTATTTTTTATACCTTTAATAATTTTATAAAAGAAATAAAAGTCTATTTTTGTTATGAAAGTGGACAAAACGCCATAAAAGATTAAATAAGGAATCTTGAAATAATTGTAGGCACAACATGACCCCATCATCCAATTATTTCTTTTTCTACTTTCGGCTGAAAATGACTTAAAGGCTTAAATGGCCGACAAAGAAAAAGTGTACTCACATGCCGAGTACCATAGCCTTATAAATAGGGTGTTCACATAATGAATATATAACAATTTCTTCTGATCTTTTCTTTCTTCTCTCAAATCTCTCTCTCTCTCCCTTGTTCATTTTAATATAATTGCTTCTTGTTCCAATTTTAATTAACATACTTTCCACAACACGTTATCAGCACGAGTGTTTTAAAGTGAAGCAAATTTAAAGCTTGGTAAGTTCTTAAGGTTTGATTCCATATAAAAAAAATTATTATTTTATTTAACCTTTTTCTTTACACTAGATAATTTGAATTTTTATTGTGTAAAGATTTACTTCTAAACATTTTTGACACCAGAAGTTGTCAACCTAATTTTGACACCAGAAGTTGTCAACCTAATTGAGATCATTCGTTTCAGAATTATGGCAAATATTGAAAAGTCCAAATTCCAAATTTTGGATGTAAGTGGCAATAACTATTTGTCATGGTGTCTCGATATTGAACTGCATCTCCAAGGCCAAGGTCTTGCAGCTACCATTGGTGAAAATGGAAATGCTAATGATAAAGATGAGGCAAATGCTTTGATTTTTATTCGTCGGCATCTAAATGATAGCCTAAAAGTTCAATATCTATCTGTCCGAGATCCCTTGATCTTATGGACAAGATTGAAAGAGCGGTATGATCATACCAAAACTGTCATCCTCCCTCAAACACAATATGATTGGCAACATCTGAGGTTGTAGGATTTCAAGTCTGTGTCCAATTATAATTCGGCATTGTATGATATTGTGTCACGGCTTGAACTTTGTGGTGTTAAGCTTACTGAGACTGAGCTTTTAGAGAAAACATTCTCCACCTTTCATGCTTCGAATATTGTATTGCAACAGCAATACCGGTAGCGCCAGTTTAAAACATATTCTGAATTGATCTCAGTTCTGTTGACTGCAGAACAAACAAATGAGTTGCTACTTAAAAATCATGATTTAAGACCTGCTGGCTCTAAGGCATTTCCTGAAGCAAATGCCGGCTCAAGTAAGAATGTTGGCCGTCTTAGAGGCCGTGAGCGCAGGCATGGGAATTTTTTCCGTAAGGGTGGTGGGAGATTTAACCGTAACATAAATAACTCCCCACACAACCCTAAAGGTAAAAGGCCCATGAAGAAGCATGATGATAGTACCTGTCATCGTTGTGGAATGACTGGTCATTGGTCACGTACCTGTCGTACGGCCAAACATTTGGTTGATCTATACCAAGCATCCCAGAAGGAGAAAAACAAGCATGTTGAGACCCATGCCATTGACCTAACTATGACTGATGCTGAAGTCAATAAGGTTTTGGTCAATGAAAACTGTCATATTCTTGGCAATGAAAAACCTTTTGAGGTTTCTGATTTCTTTTTATAATGTTGATGAAAATAATAAGTCCCCATAAATAGATCCTGAGGGTTTTCATCTATGTTTTGCCATACCCTTGGATAATTATGTTACCAAGGAAGATATTAAATAAATATGGTCGTCAATAAAATCATGAGTTTTATTCCATATTTGTTGGTTTATATTTTGCATCATATTATTAATTTGTTAAATTTTATGAAACTTAACACCTGAAATTGTCAAGATAAATGCAAATGGGACACATTGAGAAAAAGGAAGATATATGTTTGCTTGATAGTGCTACAACGCATACTATACTTTGTGGTAAACACTTTTTCTCAAATGTGACATTGCGCAAGGTAAATGTTCAGACAATATCTGGTCATGTTAATATTATAGATGGCTATGGGACTGCCACAGTTATTTTGCCAAATGGCACAACATTGTATCTTGAAGATGTATTGTTGAGCGGTAGATCAAAAAGAAATCTACTTAGCTACAAAGATGTACGCCGTAATGGGTACCATCTAGAAATAATTAATGAGCAAAATAAGGAATTTCTTTGCATCACTTCCTACAAGATGGGCCAGAAGACCATCCATGAGAAGCTGGAAGCTTCTAGTATGGGATTATATTATGTCCCAATACGAGCTATAGAATCATATGCTACGATGCCCTAGAAACTAGTGAACCCTGATGTGTTCGGACTTTGGCATGATCGCCTTGGTCATCCAGGAGCTACAATGATGCGAAGAATCCTTAAAAATACTCGAGAACACCCTTTAAAAGATACAAAGGTGTTGTTGTCCAAAGATTACATTTGTGAATCTTGTTCACAAGGAAAGCTCATTACTAAACCTTTCGTGACAAAGGTTGATTATGAATCCCCTTCATTCTTACAGAGAATCCAGGGTGATATCTGTGGGCCGATTCAGCCTGCAAGTGGACCATTTAGATATTTCATGGTACTAGTGGACGCATCCTGTAGATGGTCCCATGTTTGCCTATTATCAACGCGCAACGTCGCTTTTGCACGTTTGCTTGCACAGATAATAAAGCTTCGAGCTCATTTCCCAGATTATCAAATTAAAAGCATAAGAATGGATAATGCTGGTGAGTTCACATCAAAGAATTTTGATGCTTATTGCGCTTCATTAGGAATTGAAGTTGAACATCCGGTCCCACATGTTCATACTCAGAATGGATTAGCAGAATCCATGATTAAGCGCATTCAGATTATTGCTCGAACTTTATTGATGAGGACAAAGCTCCCATCCTCAGCGTGGGGTCATGCTGTTTTACATGCTGCATCTTTAATTAGATTGCGCCCCACTACTTCTCATTTATATTCCCCTCTTCAGTTAGTCTTGGGCTAGGAGCCAGACATTTCATATTTTCGCACCTTTGGTTGCGCGGTACAAGTGCCTGTAGCACCACCGCAAAGGACCAAAATGGGTCCCCAACGTCGTTTGGGCTTTTATGTTGGGTTTGATTCACCGTCTATTATTCGGTTCCTTGAACCATTGACTGGTGATTTATTTACCGCTAGATTTGCGGATTGTCATTTTGATGAGACAGTATTCCCATCACTTGGGGTACTAGAAGCTTCCACATATGGAAAGCAGAAAAATGTCGAGATTTTCTCATGGAATGAGAAAAGTTTGTCTCATTTAGACCCAAGAACACCTGAATGTGAAAATGAGGTGCAACGATTGATCCATTTACAAGCTATTGCAAATCAAATGCCTGATGCATTTAATGAGACTGCTAAAGTTACAAAGTCTCATATCCCAGCTGCGAATGTTCCAGCTAGGATAGATGTTTCTGAAGAACCACTCGAAATGGATCTAAATGTCCCGCGCTTGAAGCGTGGTAGACCGATGGGATCAAAGGACACTGTTCCTCAAAAAAGAAGGGGGAGGAATTTAGAATCTGCTCCAGCTGAGCATAATTCTGCTCCAGATGAGTATAATTCTGCTCCAGATGAGCACATTAATCTTTCTCGAGGAAAGCAAATTGCACCTGAAGTGGCTCAACATAATATTTAAAGAGAGCATATTGCCCCTGAAGTGGCACAAGTTCATGAGCATATTGCCCCTGAAGTGGTACAAACCCATGAAAAGATCACCAACCTTGGGAATACTGAAATTTCCATCAGTTATTGTAATGAGATATGGGATCGAAATGAGATAATCATCGATGATACATTTGCTCTCTCAGTTGCTCATGAGATTATGAATGATGATTATGAACCTCGATCTATAACCGAATGCCGTCATAGGCAAGATTGGCCTAAATGAGAGGAAGCAATCCAAGCTGAATTGACTTCCCTTGCCAAACGTAATGTTTTTGGGCCTATTACTAAAACCCCCGACAATGTAAAACCTGTTGGATACAAATGGGTCTTTGTCCGGAAACGAAATGAGAAAAACGAGATCGTGAGGTGTAAAGCCCGACTCGTAGCCCAAGGTTTCTCGTAAAGGCCTGGGATTGATTATGATGAAACATATTCACCGGTAGTGGATATAGTTACTTTTCGTTTCCTTATAAGTTGGGTTGCCCAAGAAAATTTTGAAATACGTCTTATGGACGTTGTGACGGCATACTTATATGGTTCATTAGATTCCAATATCTATATGAAAATTCCCGAAGGTTTCAAAATGCCTGAAGCATGCACTCCCTGTAACTTATTCTCAATAAAGTTGCAAAGATCTTTATATGGGTTAAAGCAATCCGGCCGCATGTGGTACCAACGTTTAAGTGAATACCTGACTAAGGAAGGGTACATAAATGATCCCATCTGCCCATGCGTGTTTATTAAAAGATCTGAAACCGGATTTGCTATTATAGCAGTTTATGTCGACGACATGAATTTAATTGGGACTTCTGAAGAGTTATCTGAAACTGCTGAATATTTGAAAAAGGAGTTTGAGGTTAAAGATTTGGGTAAAACCAAACTATGCCTTGGTCTAGAGCTTGAGCACAAAAAGAATGGAATACTTGTCCATCAGTCAACATACACTGAGAGATTGCTTAGACGTTTTAACATGGACAAGGCTCACTCATTGAGCACCCTTATGGTTGTAAGGTCTCTTGACCCCCAAAAGGACCCGTTTCGTCTTAAAGAATCTGGTGAGGATATACTTGGTCCTGAAGTACCATACCTCAATGCAATCGGGGCTTTGATGTACTTGGCACAGTGCACGAGACCAGATATCGCTTTTGCGATAAATTTGTTGGCACATTTCAGTTCTGAGCCAACCCGGAGATATTGGAATGGGATTAAACATATCTTCCGTTATCTCCGAGGAACCATTGATTTGGGGTTATTCTATTCTAAGAATACTACTAACTCTGGTTTAGTAGGTTATGCTGATGCAGGATATAAATCTGATCCGCACAGAGATCGCTCCCAAACCGGTTATCTATTTTGCTATAATGATACGGCCATTTCTTGGCGTTCCACTAAGTAAACACTTGTTGCTACATCTTCCAACCACTCTGAAATTATTTCCCTCTATGAGGCCGGAAGAGAGTGTGTCTGGTTAGGATCAATGATATCACACATTCATAATGCTAGTGGATTCAAACCGGTGATAGATTCTCCCACTATAATTTATGAGGATAATGCTGCTTGTATTGCACAAGTCAGGGGAGGATATATTAAAGGTGATAGGACCAAGCACATCTCGCCGAAATTTTTCTATACTCATGAACTCCAAGAAAGTCGACAAGTTGATGTTAAACAGATTCGCTCCGTCGATAATCTTGCAGATTTATTTACCAAATCTTTGCCAACATCAACATTTGAGAAATTAGTTTATGGCATTGGTATGCGGCGAGTCAGTAAAATGCAAGATTGAATTCCCCAGAAGTGGAAATGTTTAGATGCTCCAGAAGTAGCAATTTGTTTTATTTTAGGGGGAGCGATTATGGACATAAGTGCACTGTACTCTTTTTTCCTTCTGTCCGATTTTTTTGTCCCACTGGGTTTTTCCGGCTTAAGGTTTTTAATGAGGTAGTAATAGCACATCCAATCAAGCCACTGAAGTAGGCCCACCTATATTGTCCTGAAGACATATTAAACGGACTTAATTGTACTGTACTCTTTTTCCCTTATGTTCGGTTTTTGTTCCCATTGGGTTTTTTCGACTTAAGGTTTTTAACGAGGCAGTACACGTCCAATTTTAATAGTGGCATTTGTCCAAGGGGGAGTGTTATGAAAGTGGGCAAAACGCCACAAAAGATTAAACAAGGAATCTTGAAATAATTGTAGGCACAACATGACCCTATCATCCAATTATTTCTTTTTCTACTTTCGGCTGAAAACAACTTAAAGGCTTAAATGGCCGACAAAGAAAAAGTGTACTCACATGCCGAGTACCATAGCCTTATAAATAGGGTGTTCACATAATGAATATATAACAATTTCTTCTGATCTTTTCTTTCTTCTCTCAAATCTCTCTCTCTCTCCCTTGTTCATTTTAATATAATTGCTTCTTGTTCCAATTTTAATTAACATACGTTCCACAACAATTTTAATATTTCTATAACTAAATTATTAAAATTTTATCACATATTAAATAATTATGTAAACAAATCAGTTAAAATTTTTTAATAAAATAACAAATTTGACATATAAAATGTAATTTTTCAAATAATCATCAAATTTAACTTATAAAAACTAATACTTTAATTTAATGATATATATTGACAGTATTATCCCTCATTTGTGTTAAATATACTAAATATTAAATACATATAAAGTTGAGTATGAAATGACAAAAATATCCATCATTCTTTCAACTCTCATTAATTTGACTCTAAAAGGTAAGGGTAGTTTAGATATTTCACTTTTCTTATTTAATTTTATTTCTTTTCAAAGTGTGGACCCTACATTCCACTAACAAAAATATTAATATCTTATTAATATTTTTATATATTATATTATTGTGTAATATCTTTAAATATTATATAAAATACATTATACATATTTATATATAATATATTTTTCACTACCTTTTTTAATATTTTAATTATAATTTATTTAGTTAATATTAATTATTAAATATTAATATAATAATACATATAAAATTGGTATTGTAATATTGTTGTGTGATTTTGTAATATTGACTATGAATATTAGTTTTTTTTTTGGGGCTCTATATATACACTCATTTTTTTTGTTAAAATATGTATCAACTTTCAAAAATTTACTTATAATATATATACACAAAATTATATAATATCTATATATAATTAACATACTAATTCTCGCGCCCGCAGCGAAGTACGGGTCCATTGCTAGTATTAAATAAAATTATGTTTTAAAGGTAATTTAACATGTGAACTATCATTCTATCAACACACCCAAGTTGATTTGGATCTGTCTTCAAAGTGGGCTAGAACAGTTTAGAATGGATTAGCTTAAACTGTCAAACTATTGAACCGACCCATATCGAGAGGGCCAACTCACCAAGTCAAACAATTCGTCGAATCGTTCTTGATTTAATAATTATGATGAATCTATTCCTTTGTACAAAATAATTGAAAATGACCCCTAACTAGATTTTATCCTTATGGCAAATGCTGTGTGATCAAGTGTTGTCTTTAAAATGGTTTAATATATAATTTGGTGCCTGAATTATATAAGAAAAAAAGATAGATTAATATCTTAACTTTTATTTGAGACAGATTAGTTCCTGAATTTTTATTTTAAAATAGATTAATCCCTAAATGATCAAAAATTTGACAAATTGAGATATACTGATCTCTGAATTTTTATTTTAGAACAGATTAATTCATGAGTTTTCTTTTTTTATTCATGTCCTACCTGTCTCAAATAAAAGGTCATGTACAAATCTGTCTCAAATAAAAATTTATGGATCAATTTGTCTTTTTTTATATAATTCAATGACCAAATTGGATATTAAATCCTTTTAAAACCAAAGGAAAAAGAGAATAAAAAGAAATAGAGATGACAGCCCATTTCCACAATAAAACAACAATTATAATTTACAACCCAACAGGTAATTAAATACTTTAATATCGTTTAGACTTTATTGTTATTACTCTAGAGTGTAGAGCATGAGCCTCTTCAACATTAACAATACAAGTAAAATATCACCTTAATTTTCTCTCATCTCAGCATTATTCATTTATTCAGATACTACTTGGCAGATATGACGATCCTAACGCTGCCATTTGACGCACTCTAAATTACAGCAACATTAACACTTGGGAACTGCAACCCCGCAAGCACTGAGAACCTTTTTACCGTTAGGGTTGTTAACGTACTGCTTCAGATTTGGGTTCTGAAGGTACCCACAAAGGCACGGCTTCTGCTCCTTCAGCTTGGAGCAACAAGCGGCCGAAGGAGGCGATCCCGAACTGATGGCCCCCAAGCATGGACTCAGCTCCGTCGGGCTGCATGTCACCGCCTCCGCCGTGCGTGTTTCACCTAGAAACACCACCAGTGCCACCACGCACAAGGCAACAATGGAAACCTTCTTCATTTTCTTCTTCTTTTTTTGCCTATGAACCACAAAGTGCTAATACTTAAACAATGAATAAAGTTAAGGCTTTGCTATGTGGAGTAGGACTATGGAGGGGGCTTTCTTCGCGTGAGCTTTGGGCACAATTTATAGAAGTTGAAATTGATCGACAACAGTAGAAACCTTTAAAGCCGACGCAGTTAAAGGTTGAAAGTCGCATAAAATGTCTCAAGTTTGAAAATCTTACATCCTCCCAAATCCCAAGGTCCCTTTCCCCCATTATTATTGTAAGAAACTTATTTAAAGCGTTATATATGGGGTAAGGTCCTTTCCGTCATTTAGGTTTTGCTTGTTAAGAAGGATGGAAAATTGAAAAGAAAGAAAATAAGAGGAGAGAAAAGGTAAGAAGATGAAAAATAAAATTAATTTTCATCTAATATGATTGGTAGAAAAGATGGAAAAATAAATGAAAAAAATAATTTTCTTTTCTTTCATTGGTTGGTATAAGAGAAAAATAAGAAGAAAAAAAAATCAATTTAATATGCTTTTATCATTATATCCCTTATTTAGTATGCTAGTAAATACTAGTGTTATATGTTAGGAAGTTTTTGATAATGAAGAATATATAAATATTTTTACCTTAATTAATTAGACTAACTTGTTTTCTCTTCATTTTTCTTTCCAAATTTGGAGAGATTTTGAATATGAAGCATGAAAGAAAACATTCATCTCTCCAATTTTCTTTCTTCTTAAATTTCTCTCTCTCTTACCAACTACTTCAAATTTTATTTTTTCTCCATTTTTTCCTTCTAACTTTTTTATCTCTCCACTTTTCTCTTATACCAAGCAAGCCGGGGCATTGAAGAAGGTAGATCCCACCGTTCACACAACATAAGGTTGACTGGCATTTGTTAAGATCGTGGCACCTGTCTTATTTTCTCTTAAGAAAGCAGGAAGCTCGCAAAAACTAAAAAATTAGATCAATGTCTGAGCCCGGGTTCGAACCGGGGACCTCTAATGTGTGAGACTAGCGTGATAACCAACTACACCACCCAGACCATATCTTTGCAAGCACGGATTTGTTAATGATAATATAGAGATATACTGCTTTCGATGGAACATAAGAAGTTTATTAAATTGCTTTAACTAATTTAGATTAGGACATTATAAATGATTTGAATCACTAGAACAAAGATAATCATGTATATTTTGAATTTTTTTTCCACTAATATGATTAATTAGGTATCCATCCTTAGGTTTTTGTCTAAAATTCTAACCTCTTCTGGAAATAATTTTAGGAACGCATCTGATCGGTTCTGACATCATAATTTCAGATGTGTTATAATAATTGAATTAATCCATATTAAGTAAAAATAGATGGTAAAATGCCTAATGTGATATAAATATATATATATATAATGCAAATTTACAAGGCAAAAAAAAAGACTCTAAATAATGAAAATTAGTTCGAAAAAATTTAGACTTTAGATATATGTAAAATTAAATTTATTATAAATAAAAAGGCATTAAAAAAAAAGGAAGGAAAAAAATATATGAACGTGGTATGTCCTGATGATGTCCAACAGCTAAAAGGATGATCCGAATAGCACTTAATAGTTGATACATATAGAAAAGCATTAAATAAGTTGCATTAACACGTATCCAAATATTGTTGGGAAGTGCCATAATTGCAGACTGCTATGGCCCATAATATTGCATTATTTCTTTATTTTTTTCAATAATAGTATCAAATATCAATGTTGCATTTATATGTTTACTTGCCAACCATAAATAAAACCTTACCAAATCACATCATAATTAATTGAGCAAATTAAATATTTCTTAAAAACAAAAGGGATACGAATACATATGATTGTACCTAAACAAAAAAAGAACTTAAATGGGAAAAAAAAATTTTGGTGAAGGGAAAAACCTAATTGAACAGAAGATCATGTCCTCGATTATATGTTAAGCTTATTGAACACAAGATCATGTCCTAGATTATATGTTAAGCTTAAGATTACTAGGAGATTGGAAAACCCTTCATATCTAATTAATGAAATTTAATTGAATTATGGTAGCCCTTCACTAATACCACACATTTCCTTTAAGTTTTATTTATTTTGAGTAAACGAAAATTCTATTAATTATTCTCGAATATATACAAAAGGATTTTTGCCTTTCTTTTTGCCAAGATTGAGGGAACCTAAAAGGTGAGGCTTTGGGTGAAAAATGAACAAGAAGTCCAAGTAGTGGACTCTTTAGTGGTGGTCAGGAGAAGTAATTCCCAAAATTAACAATGATGATATCTATGTAGTCAGAATATGAGAGCATTTTTCATGAAGATTGCATCGACAAATAGAAGAAATTAGTAGTTCGGTAGAAGTTCCCACCAGGACGGCTGTTAGTCAGGGACTGGATCTCACATATGTATCATTTTCACCATCAACACTACAATCAAGCGCCACCATTTATGGCACTCACCAAAAATTTTTTTTAAAAAAAATCATAGTCACGGGTGTATTATATTTTGGAGAAATGAGAGAACAAGTCAGAGAAATGCATTCCAGAATTAAGCCAATAACACTGAGATTGACTTGAAGTATATGACACAATCTTTTTTTTTATTTTGAGGCTAGGCACACTGTTAAGATAAATACAAGAGGCCTCATCTTCACCCTCATCGCCGAAAAGAAGTCATGATCAATATGTATTGGATTGAGTAAAAGGAGTTTAATACACCTTAAATAAGATCTCGAATTCGAGTATTGTAAATAAAGAAAACATGTTTGAAAGAATTTTTTCTGTTTGAAGTTCTATACTGCTCTAATATAATTAATCATAAACAGTAAAATGAGTAAAGATACATATAATTCTATCAAAATGGAAGAAACCATGAAATCTTTAACTTTCTTGTTGATCACATCTTAATTTGTTCAATATTGTAGAGACAAATCGAGTATCTTCCGGTCCCAAAATCTTATATCAGACATTCGTAATATTGAATACTATTATGAATTTTTTCTTTATTTCTATTTCCATTTTGGTCGATTCCATGATTGAATTTGAATTTGATGATTTGAATTTTGGGGAAATGTGAACAAAAATGTATACCCCACGCACACACCGAAGAAATTGGCCTTGTTGAAAGACTTGGACTTAATTGTGTCGTTTCTATTGCTGCAATGACTTTGATTTGAAAATTGCTTCGTCCATAAACTTCTCATTCTTTCACAACAAGTTTTTGGGAACGTACACGCTACCGACGGCTATTGTTCAATATTTTTTGTTTGTTTATAATTGTCCGGATTTGAATTCTATTTATTGAATTTAAGAATTCAATATTCTATTAAAATATCATGTTATAAATAATCTTAGCAATAACACAAATATGTGTCTTAATTTTATGTAGAGAAAATTAAGGGTTTTTTTATGATTATTATTAAGAGAAAGTTAAGGATTTAATCGACTTATGAAATAGTATATTTTTAAGACATTTGAGCTTAAGATATATAAATTTTTAGACATCTTCCTTGTTATTGAGGCTCCTTTTGACAACACTACTATGGTGAGGTGAGGGGAATTTTATGTTTTCATGGGTTGTACAATTACTTTAAATGGCCTCAAGTGTAAACTACGATAAAGTATAATTGTCCTATGTGGATTAAAGGAAACTACAGTAAATAACTGCAGGAGAGAGGTTACGATGAAAAATCTCACCGCCATCACCAAAATCAATAATATTACCAAAGGGAAGGGAGCCTGAAACGCCTTCCATTGGGTACATGAATTTAACATTTTGGTTTTTGGAGCAAAAATTTCAAATCTTTTTTCACATTATAAGTAGCATGTGCTATGACACTTGTGCAGGAAAGGTCAAAACATATTTGTGATTAATTTTTTAATAATATATTTATAATTATTTAAATAATATTTTAGTTATTTAACTTTTCCTATAAGTGAAAACAATTTTTGATGGTGCATTTCACCAAACATATTGCCTACTTGTTTGCGGTCTTTAATGGGAATGGCCCACAACTCCATCATCCAGATCCATGCCTAAGTTAGAAAATGAAAAGCTTTTCGTATCAGAATGATGATATTATTGTTGACTAATATCAGCTAGATATTAATGTGTTCATTGATAATTTTTTTTTAAAAAAAAATGATGAACTATTCATTTGATTCTTTATTGGTTTAAGACTTAATATAGTTCGTGAACTATATTTTTTATTTTTGGTTTTCACCATCTAGGAAGCTCCTACTAATCTGGATTCGAGTTAGGAAGAACCACAATGGCGACAAAACTCTTCATCCTAGGTTTTAAAGTAACCGTATACCTAAAGACTCGAACTTTAGTCACTTGATTAAATTAGAACAGTCTTCTGCCAACTAATCTACGCCCTTAAGGGTGTTCCTAAACTACATTAAAAAATACATATTGATTTTTAAATTTTTATTTAAGATAGATTGGTCCTTAAATTTTTATTTTGATACAGTAAATTTTCAGATGGTTGAAAATTTAATGTAACTCGTTCAATTTCTTATCCGATATTGACGTGACTTTTTCACGTCAAAGTTTTAATTTAAAAAAAAAAAACTACTCGGTTCTTAATTTTTTATAGTTTTTGTTAAGTTTTGTTTCATCCAATGACCATTCTACATCACATAAAAATTTAGAGATTAATCTGTCTCAAATAAAAATTCAAAAACTAATCTCTCTTTTAAAATATATAGTTTAAAGATCAAATTGAATATTAAATCATTTTTTATTTATCCAATTGCAACAACCCATAAGACATATATAATCAATAACAATAAAAACAATCAATAAGTATTGGTGGGGGTTAGTAGTGGCTTTCAAAAAAAAAAAAAAAAAAGACTCGAGAGCACAAATTCAGTCTTTTAGAGATACTTTCAATTGGGATGATTTTATCTTTCACGCTTTTAATCTGAAAAAGATTAGTTTCGGTCAATAAATCTAGGAATACCCTTGATAAAACAAGATAAAAAAAAATAAATGAGAAATATCAACAAATTGGAGGCCTGTGGTCTCTAGTCTCTAGTCTCTGGGTACAAGAACCGGCATTCATTTATAAATTTACCATAGATAACAACATTCTTCTTGGGCATTTTGGGTGATTGTGAACGTTTACAGGGAGGGAAAAAAAAAGCAAAAGCTCAAAAGAATTTGCTGGACATACAAGAGCATTTCCGGTCGTGTGTTTAGGACAGTGAGAAGTGTATCGACATATATCCCTTTCCCTTGTTTAATGAACGGTGTTGGAATCCTCACCTCTTTGGTGCAGATTTGCCCACAGCACTTGACAGAGACATACCATTTTTCATTCCTTCATCTGAAAGAGCCCATCTATTTTAATGTTTCTTTACAAATAAAAATAATTCAAATATTCATGAAACCATAAATATAGAAGAATAATCTCTGCCACTTTCAAGCTAGCTATGTCACCACTATATTAATCAGGGTCAGAGGTCCATTTCATCAGTGTTTCCAATTGGTCTTAACACCAACAAAACTTTCAGCGCATTCGTTTTTCTAAAGGGCACCTCTAACTTTGTTAAGGCTTTGTTTGTTATTCATTTATTTCATGAAAACTTCAGAAAAAGACATCTTTACTGTACTGTGTATCTGTACAATTCCAGCATTGATACTTACTGAAATTTATACATTGATGTTGTGCACCTTACAGAATCCTGAAACATACAACAGAAGGCAATTTAATGTTTAGTTTTCCAGAGTACAGAGCTAAGTGAGTGATTAAAGGATGGGGAAAACTCCTCTGAGGTTGAAAAGTCTGTGTGTCCAGCAGAAGCTTTGCCAACTTCCCAGTGATATGATATCTCACTGTCGTGTAGGCTAATCTTCTAGCAGAATTCAGTTTGAAGCAAATGGGACAGAGAAGAGAGTCACCATAAGAAATTTGTGGTTCTTTTCTTTGTGGGAGGATATTCTCTAGTCAATACCTGCAGAATGGTAGACATCTGTCAAAATTGAAGAAGCTAACTTGCAAATATAGATGCTTTTCACTGAATCCTAACATGACCAAGCAGTTTGAATCTTAATGAACAATTAATTGTAAATGTAGAATACCAAATTAGCAGGATCAAGCTCACAGTTCTAGATAAATCTACCACTTTGTTACCAACACACACCGAGGAAAAACTAGAAAGCACTTAGAATATTTAAGTAGAGGGAGCTACTTGTTACTGTGTTGCCTGGAGGAAAAGGCCTAAATATGACAAGATTATCTCCTATCCTATATAAAAGTCAAAGGAAGAAGAGAATTGCTAACTTGGTAAGAATATATGCAATGTAAGATTTGTTGACGTACAAGAGTTACAGCTTCCGCTGCACTCCTACATGGCCTTCTCAAAAGACTTCTGTGACTCTCGCAACAGGTTCCAAAGTTCATCTTATATCCAAAACACAGGACCATCAAACATCTCTTGTCATGGACGACTTTCTCTCACTACTCTCTATTATGGATTTTCCATTAATTGAACTCATTTAACATATCAACTAGGAACTGGCTCTACAGATCTGGTAACTAAATCATAGCTACCTGATTTTAGCTTCAGAATGATAACCTGTCAACTCCTGAAACTGGGGTCTGATGTCAAATGGAGGGCAAATCCAGTGGAACTGCTTAGATTATATCTCAAAAGGAATTGTCACATATAAAATTTTAGCACCCAAACAGCAAAGACTAAATGCGGATCAGACGAACCAGGCAAGTACAAGACCGCATGTAATTTAGACATTAGTCATGTTTGGGATTCCAAATTCATGAAAGTCAGCTTTGACTTCATCCTTAGCAATTCTGTGCCGGTCACTTCTAGAAATAGAATAATGAGTCTTCTCTAAAGTATGGATGAACTAAACAGCAATGCTTGAAAAGATTTGTTTCCTTGAAATTTCTCTAAGCAATTATAATTACTGTGCCAGCATGGCAAGGACATAAATTTATAGTGACAAACAGAACCCTAGGCCTAAGCTGTAGAACATATTCATAAAACACATGTCGTGTTAAGCAATAAATTTTGAGTGCAAATAAATAATATCTGCACTAAGATATGACAGTTGACAGATACAGTATTGCTGCTACTTGCATCACACATTCTAGGATTGGTGAAGTGATGTTTACTACATTGGTGAGTATGGTAAAGAAATAAAGCACAGAGATTATCAGATCATAAATTTTACCATGGGGACTAGACTAAAGGAGAGGAAAGCTCACCATTAGACAATATCCCATTTGAGAAAACCTCCTTGTCCTCTGCTGTTAACAAACTTGTAATTGGAACCAGAAACTAGCACAGGAAAAACTGAATATATTAATATGGTTTTGGAAATCCCGAACCGCAAAGTTACAACTAGAGAAGATGTTATATAAATTCCAAACAGATGTAAAATTTAAGTTAACTAATTATACCTTCATAACCTCCAACCACTGGATCTTCTGATATCAGAAGGGGTGCACTAAGATTAACGTATCTGCAAAAAAAGTTGCATGATTGCATTTGCATCAAGATTTAAGCCTTTGATTCATTAAGGTTTTTATGGATTGAGTTCAAAATGCCAGATAAGAGGAATAGATAACATCAAAATGCAAGTTACATCCCCAGAAATTAAACAAATAAAGTCATTTAAGAGAAAAACAGGAAGGAAGAGGCATAATTACTTGAAGCATCCTTGCCCAGCTGCTAAATGACCAGCAACACCTGCAGCAAGTCTAGTTTCACCCACGCTATCTATCATAAGGTCCAATCCTGCTTTTTTAATCATCTCAACAATTTCAAGGGTCCCAAGAACCCCAAATTTGGATAGTTTAATGTTAATCACATCCACAAGAGTTTCCTCTGCAACTTTCTGAATGTCAGCCAAACTACCGCAACTTTCATCTGCAACGACAGAGATGCCATACTTCTCTCTAGCAACAGCACTCACATCAGCAAGTCCTCTCCAGTCATCTCTATGGACGGGTTGTTCAAACAGAAGAGGCTTTGCCCCTATATCTGCCACAAAATGAATGATAAAGACTTCTTCAGATCAGTGAAAAGATGCAACAAGATTAATTTACAATTTAACTAATTTAAGCTCGCTTGTCATGTAGAAAATATATTACCATTTAACTTTTCAAGGACTTCAATAGCCTCCTTAGAGGTGTACCTCTCATTTGCATCCAAGATTAATAAGCAATGAGGGTGAGCTGCTCGTACAGCTTGAAGAACTTCAATATCTGCGTTTAGGTTTCTGCCTACCTTAAGCTCCAATATATTAAATCCTAGTTTGTAGTACTTAGCAGCCAGTTCAAAAGCTTTAGCCAAGGAAGTAGTTGGAATCTGCAAAAATGCTATAATTATTAAGACAGAATTTCCATCTGAACAACTGATCAGTTTACTATAACCAGTAATAGCTAGACATTCATTGTAACATGCTAGCAAGTTTGGGACTTAACTGTAGCTGAAGTTGCCAGGGTATTCGAAACACCACCAAATAATCTCCATAGAGGCACATCAATGCTATTAGCAACTGCATCAATCAATGCCATTTCCAGTCCAGCCCTAACCTTCATTAGATGGATACAGCTTAAAAGGATCATATTGCCTATTGTGGTTCAAAACTATTTAGAAGAAAAGAAACATCCTAAAAAGGATAATTAGTAGCTGAATTAAAGAAAACTTAAATTTTGGAAGTTGCTGATTTGTCATGTCTGGCACTTTATGCAGAATGTCAAAACAATGTGAGAATTGATGCTTGGAATGTGTTCATATTGTTCTTCTACGAAGAAAAATGGAGAGACTGAAACCGGTAACTGACTAAAACGTACCACTCATAAACACAATACAAGAACTTTTACCAGGCACTTCAGCTATGAACATAAGATCTAAGAACTGCAATAAATATAAACCATTAAACCTGTACTAACTAATTTAACACATCAGCAAAATTTCTGCTTAAATCAGTGGTCTTTTTAATTTGTGAAAAGATATATAAATGTTATTTTAAAATTGCTGTAAGGGGAATCCATTACTTAGAACCTTCCAAACTAAATTGGAAACGCTGTGCACTGAGGGGAAAAAAAAAGGCAATTCCAAGAGATCAGGAAGTTCCACAAAATGTAGAAGAAAATGCAGAAATGTCAGCAGGAATGTATTTCTGCTCGCATAAAAGGAAGCAAATTCGAAAAAACAAGGTCATAGTATACTCACAGAAGCAAATTCAGTACCAGGAACAATCTCTGAAATCTGATCTAAAACCAGATTCAAAGTCAATGGGGTCCCCTGGCCCAGAAACTCACATGCCTCTCTCACTTTCTTAAGAGCCATAGCCTGACTCCAGTTAACCAAAGGAAGCACTGCCACCTCACCCCACCCTACACACCCATTACTCAGTTCAACTCTGATTACCACATTCTCAAGCTTTTCAACCACTGAAGATGCAATGGTCAACGGTTCATTCAGCCTAACATTCAACGGCCTACCTTCAGCTCTGTGTACATCAACCCAGAAAGTTTCAGTCAAGTTCTTGAACCCAAAGCTTCTCCTTTCACTTTCAGTCGTACTGATAGCTGGTTCAGTCACCACCTCACTACTGCCAGAACAGGAGCTGACAATGACACTAAACTGGGATATGTTCTGCTTAATTTGCAGCTCTCTTGGAAGTCTACAAAGACATAATGGAGACAAAAGCAAAGAGTTCGATGAACAACGAGCAGAACCAATACCGATTGAAGCCATGGGAGGAGATGGTCAATTGAAAACTCAGCTTCTTTCCTTAGTTTCAATTGAAAGGTCCTTATTTAGTTTCTTATTAATCACCAGGTAACTAATCACCAGGTAATGCAATGTCATGCTTTATTATTAATAATAACAATGTAGTAGGCATGAACTAGGAGGAAAAAGACATTAACAAATAACATCAGTGTCCCTATTTTTGTTTGATTATTAAGTAGATTCTCTTTTGTGCAAGCATATATCTTGGTAATTGGTGGGTGACCCTTGGAAGTGTGAAGGAGTCACATGGCCAACAATGTGTACCCACGGTCATCAATCAATGTCCCATTTCTGAAACTCGCTTTTTCACAAAAGAGTTATAAAAGCAATCGTTATAACTTAATTATATTCAAGAAAAAGGTTGAAGATCGTTTTATGTATTGTACCAAACGTTGAAATCAAAGAGAGACAATGTCATTATCTTTAACCATGCCTGATTGCTTCAATAATTTGTCACATGATTCATTGGAGTACTCTATTTTATGCTGAATGTATATTAGTGTATTCCATTATATTTAGTTGATGCTTAATAGTAGCTTGGCCCAGATCTATGCAATTTCTATTTCTTTTCTTTGTATATAAAAAAATTTACCTATTTCTTGCAAAGTCTCTAAAATTTTTAAAAAACCACAATATGACACCACAAAAGGTGGTTGTCAAGATGGCCGAGTTGGTCTAAGGCGCCAGTTTCAGGTACTGGTCCGAAAGGGCATGGGTTCGAATCCCATTCTTGACAAATTGATCCCCCCCCCCCTTTTTTATTTTCGTAACAGTCAGGAAATCGAAGCAGAAATTTTGTCCAAGGCTACCGGTGATCAATCGATGAACTTTTCTTACTTTTGATCCTAAGAAAGTGATGAGCTTTATAAGTAGATTGCTTATGTCTGCATATAAATGAATTAAATTTTCTTTTGATTGCCAAGATGGGCAAATTTGATTTAATCTTTTGATTGCATATAAATGAATTAACTCTCTCTCATAATCGATCCTCTTCAATCAAACAGTAACTTTCATGTTACTTGCTGTCTGTACTTTTCCAGCAGCTAATGCAAAAATGCTAGTAAAATTAATGTATTAAAAGCCACAATGGTTTCTTTATGATTAAATACTCAAGTTGGCCCCTAAACTATATATTTTTGGACATATTAGCCTTTAAACTTTTATTTAGAACAATTAACCCCTCAAAACTATTATTTTGGAACTTAATTCTTCAAAATTATTATTTACGGACAATATAGCCCTTAATTCAATAAAAATTTCCTTTGAAAATAAAGTTTGAGGGGTTAATTATCTCAAAATGAAAGTTTGAGGATCAATTGTCCCAAATAAAAGTTTAGGATTAATTTGTCCATTTTGATATAAGTTGAGGACTAATTTAGGTATTTAGCTGTTTCTTTACCAAGGCTGAAGTCTTTTCTAAACAGTTGTTCTGCCCAAACCTCAAAAGTTTAATATTTTAGGACAATGATCTGTTTAGAATGTTGTGGTAAGCTAGAAATTAACAGAGCAATTTTTCAATCTCAAGGGTACTTTATTTAATCAAACTTGGATGCATGTTTGGGAACAATGCCTACTGATGTAAGTGCAGGTTTTCCCCTATGGTGGTTTGATCATTTTTCTGCAATTTGTTGATGGATCAATTGTTACAAAATAATAGTTTGAGTGATGAATTGTTCCAAATAAAAATTGAGAGACCAATTTTTTTTTATATAGTTTGAAGGCTTATTTGGATATTTAGTCATTAAATATGCTTGTGGTCTAAACCCGGAGTGTTTAGTTATAAATAATGCCCCCCTGTATTTTTCCTGTCTATTGAGTGGTTTGGCTACGCAAACATGAAGAGAGGGATGTCCTATTGAAATAGGATTCTTAAAATACAAAAATCCTAGCTAGATTTATCGTCATCATTTTCTACTTTGGATAAACAAGCATCATTACTTACACTAAAAGAAATCAAAGCTTAGACCACGACAAAAGTCATGGCCTAAAGTGCCTTTGTCCTCACCTTAACTCACATTAACCTATGGCCACGACTTAAAAGTCGTTGTTAGTTTGTCACCATAGGCCTTGTGGTATTAGATATAGACGACGAACCTTAGAGTCGCGGCCAAAAGCAAAAAACCTAAGACCACAACTAACTAAGTCGTTGCAAAAGATAAACCCCTAAGGTCACGACTGACTAAGTCGTTGCGATAATTTAAATACCTAAGAGCACAACCTAGCCATAGCCTTGAATTAAATTTAATTGTTCATGAAACCAAACTTTTACTACATTTTCACTATTGATTAATATAATATAAAATAAAATATACAATGAAAAATAATAAAGAATATTCTTATTACCAATCAAAATTTAAAATGTACAACATCTTGTTTTATGTCTCAACTCAAAAGCAAAATGCACAGTTACAAGCTTTTCTCTGACACCTAAACAAGGTATAGTATCCCATAACAAGAAATACAACCAAGTCTTCAAATCTTCTTCTGAGTACAAAATGGAATTCAAGAGGCAGAGTAGTAACAGATTCTGTAGAGGCATACCATGTTCGTACTTTTCGTCCATTGAGGTGCAAATGTGACTCAATTGGATGTCGCATATCCAACCTTCATTGCACAGAAAAAGACAAAGGAAACTATTGGAATACACAATCAGTGCCTGCAAATGCAAACAAAAAAACTCCGGAAATGTGAACATTAAACTTTACACACTTCAATATTATTGTAATATAGCATATACTCTGCTTAGATATCTTAAACCTTTCTTTGTCCAAAACTTTAAGACAGCGAACTATACTTGCACAGCTGCACTATCTTAAGATAATTCAATATAAAAGCAAAAAAATGGAAATACAAAATCAGAATTTAATCACACCAGTCACTTACAAATATCATTATCCTGATTCTCATGGTATATTCAAAAACTTTTTCTAACAGGAAAAGCTTTTCTTGGCTAGTCCTAGAACTCTTACACGTTCAACTACAGAAATGTATACAAATGTAAGCTTTAGCCATTTCAATTCATCCACAATAACAGGAGAAAGTGAGAGCCATTGCTCGGCTCAAGAGGTATCTGATAGCAAATAGTCAAATAATACCTATTAAGATAGTCTCTGCATGCATTACCATCCCATATATGAATGCCCTTTTCTTGAAGGATCTGTTAATGATGCAAATATTTTAGAATGAAATCCTAATCCCCAACTCTGATATATCAAAGAAAATTCCTAGTTGCTAATTCATCCATCCTGTTAGTCAAATCAGTTCATTTGGAATACAAAAATGTATGAAGGCCCATAGATTGTTTTGGCTTTTACCCTTTCATGCATTGTTTCAAACACAAAGCAGCCTTAAACGAAACAGAATTTAAAACCAAAATCGAAGAGTACATAAGAAGGAAAAGGATCTTACAGAGATAAGCCCTTCATCACAAGAGGAGTGCAGCTAATACAAGCATTGTCTTGAAACACCATGTTTTCCAATTTAATCGAAGTCTGACTATAATTATAAATAATAAATCAAAATTATGATTTGAAAATAAAATAGATTAATAGAAAAGGAGATACCCACATGATACTTAGACTATTCTGTAATGAATTGAATAATCTATTTTAAGACTTATGAACCTCCCAAATTATACAAATCTCAAATCAATTATACTTATGAACTAATTAATTTAATCCACATTTTATAATAAAATCATTGTCAAAGGAATAAGAATAATGTATATTACCTTGTAGCAGCAACTTCTAAGCAGGCTATAGCCTTACAAACTTGTACAAACAGCTTCCTGTAGCTCATAATGTAAGAGATTCAATAGAAACTCATCCAAAATTCATACAGAGACAAAACACAGAGACGCAGAATACATTTTAATATGAACTAAATCTCTCGTGTCACCATTACCATTACCCTTAGGTGAAGTGAAGCACTTGCAGAAAACTTCCACAAAGCAACCTGACATAAACTACATTAGTGTAATTTATGAGTAAAAGATAATCAATTCATCAAAGTGAAAATAATTATTTGCATATATTCCTTGGCACAATTATTGATTATAGATTAAGACCATAAATAGAAAGAATACTCCTAAATGCCACTTAGGCAAAGGCATGATATTAACTTCTCACAAGTCAAACCAAATACCATATAAATTCAATTTTTAATTAAAAAAGAGTAGATAAAAATAATAAACTAATTGATATTATACCATTCCATGGATCATGGCACCCAGATATGAATAAATTACCTAAAGTTGCTTAATCATGAAATGGCATGTGAATAAATTACCTCTAGCTTATTATTAATTGACAGATGTCTACCATCAAATACATGAATACCCTGAAGTCACAAGTCATCTAGCCAAACAAAAGGAAGAAAACAAAAAAGAACACCCTTGTTTAAACCCTGGTTGGCATCTCAAAAGCATTTAAATCTACACAGAACCTCCATCTTAATAACGACCAAGCCATATGTATGTCTGCATCTGATTGAATCTGAGAAACAGAAAGACAAGCAGAGAAATGAGATGACAAAAGGCATTGCAATTACAACCAGCAGGTGCCAATTGCCAACACAATCCTATAACTAATCCGCATACTACATTTAACCCTGCTAGTTTCCCACAAAATCTTTTTCTTTTTTTTTCCTTCTCTCCTTTGCTTAACCAATTCAGGATTTGATAACATAAATTAATTAAGGAGTACAAAGTTCAAGGCTGGCATTAGCCCTTCAAACTTAAGTCCAACTTAGCGAATCCATTCCATCGGTAATCAGGGTAGACTCTTATATCGAGTCCAACTTAGTTGAAGGATAAAATCAAGTCTTTGAGAAACCCCCCCAAGGAACACCACAATTGCTTTCTAGAAAGCCTTATACAGCTTCTTGGACCTAGAGTTGCTTAATCACAAAATGGCATATGAATAAATTACCTCTCACTAATTATTAATTAACAGGTGTCTACCATCAAATACTTGTATGTGGAGGACAGATAGCATATGACTCAACATACAAGTTCCTTCTATCTTCAAAGTTCATAGCCTTCAGTTTAGTAAGACATTCAAACTTAACTTCTTAATCTAATAGAACATCGAGTCTAAAACAAAGATTTTATGGTAATGGAGACTACGAAAAAATGATGCTTCTAACTTGAAGTTGTCTAGAAAACTCTTATCCTGACCTCCTACCAAACTCAATTGAAGTATCCAAGTGCCATTCATTAGAATTGAATCTCAATTACAATCTCAAATATCAGGCAGCTTACCTCAATTACTCTTTAGCAATGGCCTTCTGGAGAATGTTGTTGTAGAGCATAACGTGAGATAAATCGATGAACATGGTGCTTGACTCACTCGATGACATTCCTCCATTTGTGGATCCAACCAGACCTAGAGAAAGAAAGAGAGAGCACCGGAGCAGCAGAGGAAGGGAGAGAACCTAAGCTCTGATTCGCCAAAATCCTCAATCATTGAATATTCCTAGCACTTATCAATTTTTTTGGATAAACAATTATCTATTACTTATCTAAATCTTGTATAACCCTTGGATATTTATAAGGCAATAGACACAAGTGTGACTTCAAATTACACTTGGAATAAACAATTTTCTTTTCCATCAAGCTATTTTCCTACCAACAAAACTTGATTTACAAGTAATACCTAAATCAATAAAATTCTAGTCCAACCATAATTGTGGATCTTTTAGCAACACGATGGCAAAAAAGAAAGTCTACTGATGTTTGCACACCTCTGAGGATCAACTCCCACTCGATGAAATTTTGTCAAGATTGCCGGTGAAGAGCCTCCTCCCGCAAAGCATGGCGCACCCGGATTGAAGACCCTACTTTCCACCATGCATCTAGATCAGTTTGGAAGTCTCCTCTATAATATTTCTTCTGCTAATTTCCAATATTTTAAGTATTGTCCCAGAGGAAACAATATTTATGAGACTGAGGTTCTTTTGCCAAGTCATTTACTGTTAATTCTTTTTTTTTTTTCCATTGAATTTTAAGATTAATTATATTTTTTTTTGGCCAAAGATTAATTATATGTTTGGATTTTCATTAAAATTTATATATATATATATATATATATAATATGCATCTTATTTATTTAATTTCCTGATATTTTGACATTTATTTAGAGATGACAACATCTTGGCAAAAAAAAAAAAAAACGCAAAGATGACAACATTGATTACGCTATATTTGTCTACCAATAAAACTTAATGATCAAGTGATACCCTACTTCAAAACCCAAATCAATTTATTTATTTTTTAACTAAGGGTATTCTCAAATATTATTGGCCTCGAAATTATTCTCTTTACAACTGGGAGCTTTAAGATAAAGTGGCATTGATATTAAAAATAAGCCATTATTATTTTTATATTTGATGATATGGCGTCATTATAGCCATTGATTTCAAAAGTGAATGACATGGTATCCCATCTCTCTGTGAAATGGACTTTACGGAGATGAGCTAAATCTTAAGTAATTAAGGTGATCACCTTGAATCAAGATACTTAATTGGGTTTTTCTTCATTAGGACCAAATAAAAATTACAAATGAATATCAAAATTAAAAAAACCTAATGAAATTATGTTAATATGAAAAAAAAATACTATTTGTATAGACAACGATTAACCAATATTTGATTTGGTTATGATGATTCCAACCGTGTACAAATCGAAAAAGGAGTTGTGTCTAAAAAAATCTCCCATGCGAAATTAAATTATAATCAAACCACAAGAGGACACACACAAATAAACCTGGCAAAGACTCCCCCGCCGACAAGACAATTGTAGACCAACAAAAATCCAACATAAGAAGATCATGGAGGAGGTTGGTGTTTGCAGCTTTGTAGCACTTCCCGTCGAGATTGAAACGGAGATTTTATCAAGATAGCAGGTGAAGAGCCTGCTCCGATTCAAGTCTGTTCGGAGATATCATGGTGCTTTCTCATTCAAGACCCTACTTTCGTGGCCATGCATCTGAGTCGTTTTGGTAAAAACAACTGCTTTTCTTTTCTCTGATTCTTCTCATGTACCATCTCTATATATAATACAAGAGTTTCAGAGGAGGAAATAATAATTTTGGTAAAAGCTTAGTTTCACTGCCAGGAGAAATCAATATTGTGAATTTACTAGAATAATTGGAAGAATATGTAAGATTTTACTACTAATATTTTTTTTCCATTGAATTATTTTAAGGTTAATTATATGTTTTGAGTACTTTTAAAATTTCTATATGCTTCTTATTTATTTCTTGATGTTTTGACATTAAAGATATGACATTGATCAGGCTATATCTACCAACAAAACTTGATGAGCAAGTAATACTTCGTAACCTAAATCAATTAAATTCTAATCCAACAATATTTTGGATTTGAACTACAACTTCATATATGTAGATCTTTTTTATTCCGAAATCTTCAAGTGCGACTGCACTGCATGGCACATTTTAATTGAAGACCCTACTTTCATCGCCATGCATCTAAATCAATTTGGAAAAAGAAAAATCATGGTTTTCTCCTCTATAATTCTTCTATTAATCCTATTAATAGGGAACGATGTTTCTAAGATTGAGGTTCTTTTGCCACATCAAATATATTCGATGGATCATCAATATGTATGATACAGTTTCAATGGGTCAAAAATGTAATCCCAACCTATAAATAGTCATTGGTCAAAATAAGTTTCAATTAAATGCGTAAAAGAAACTAAACTATACATATATTGGTTCCTAATTAAGCTTTTATTTGAGATAGTTACACACATGTACTTTTATTTTGAGACACATAAGTTCTTGGATGGTCGGAAACTTACGAAAACTGTTTGAACCCCTTACTTGGAACTGACGTGGCTTTTCCACATCAATTCTTTAAAAAATAAAAGTAACAATTCTTAATTTTTAACGGTTTCTGTTAACTTTTCATCCATCCAAGGGGTTTATGTGTCTTAAATAAAAATTTATATATTCAATTGTCTCATATAGGGACAGAGCCAGAAAAAAAGTGAGAGGGGCCAAGCTAGGGATGACAATGGGGTAGGGTGGGGGCGGAGCCTGCCTCAACTGTCTCTGCCCCACCGTGTCACGGATTTTAATTTTTTTACTATCATTCCTGCCCTATCGGATTATTTTATAATTCCCTGTCTCGCTCCGCCCCACCCCACTAACATATATTTTTATTTCATAAAAAAACATTTAATGAAATAAAATTATATAATACACATTTAATATGTCAAATTTAGGATAATTTTAAAAATATTTATATAATAAGACAATAATCTTAATTATTAAGTTTCATTTTTCAAATTTAATACAAATACTTTTTATTTAGTTATTTAAAAATCATAAAAATATATATTTTGGTGAAAAAAAATATGTATATATACTGGGTGGGGTAGGGGCGATGGAGAGGTTGCAATCATATACCAAAACCACCCAAACTTCGCTTTTCAAACAAAAAAAATCGCCTCATTCTAGGCCAAGCCAATATATAATATAGATGGACTTAAAGTTTTCTTCCATGGAGAAAAGAAACAATGAATGCAATAGTAACATTATTATTATTATTATTATTATTACTACTACTACTATTTTTTAATTATCTTTATATTTAAAGTAAATACAAAGATATTTAGAATTCATGTTATTATTTTTTTTGTTACACATGTCATTATTTTTTAATTTTAATGTCAAGTGTTTGAAATAGAGCCCCGTTAATCACATAAAAAATATAATTCAAAGGTGTTTTAGACAAGTAAACATAAATTGCTAACCCAAAAAAAAAACATAAATTACATAATAAAAGGTATTTTTTATGTAGTTAATTACATATTACATTATTTAAATAATTTATATTCACAATCAATATTTAACTTCAATGCATATAAAAAATGGAACAATTTGAAAATGAAGTTTTTATGATTATAAGAAAAATTTATGAAAATGTATGAAAATGCATATAAAAAGGAGAAGGGTGGGGAGGGGGGGAGGAGAGAGGTTATGTTTGGTATGAGAAAACATTTTCTGTTTTCATTTTCTAAAAAATATAAAGAAACTAACATCTAAGATATGTGTTGTAAGAGAAAATGTATATATGTTTTAGAAAATGAAAATGGAAATGGACCTAAAAATGAGAATAAAAAAAATTATTCTTAATTCTAGGTCTATTTCTATTTTCATTTTCTAAAATATGTATACATTTCTATATACTATACATATCTTAGATGATGATTTCTTTGTATTTTTTAGAGAATGAAAACAAAAAATATTTTCATGTACCAAACATAGCATAAGTATTTTTATGAAAATGTATAAAAGTTCTATGGGCATAAAAGCAAAACTCCCAAAGTCAATGAGGGCCATGGCTTGGCCCCCCTTTCTCCTTCAACGTGTCTCAAAATAAAATTTTTCATATATAACTGTTTCAAATAAAACTTTAAAGAACAATCTATCCTTTTTAATATAATTCAGAAATCAAATTTGATATTAAACTAATTTAAAAACTTTGACTTGCCTCCAAGGCTCCAATAGGTATTGAAGATAAGCAAAATTCATGGCTGGTGAATTAATGGTTTTCTTGGGTATAATGGTTTTGGCCTTTGGGCTGTTTTCTATGCCTACATTATATAGATATCTCGCTTTATAGGGAATTGATAGGGAGCAGATTGCTTTTTTTTTTTTTTTCTTTTTTGGTGTTTCTATTTTGGCCTTTTTTGGGTTGTCTTCTGATGTGTAGAGGAGATTGTGCCTTTTGGTGTTTGATTTCTGAGTTTATTGTGCGTCATGTTGTAATCTGGTTCACTCATATCTCATTAGTAATGAACTGCTTTTGCTTTTCTATATCACTAGCAATCGATTTGTATTTCGTTGTGAAAATTGGTATGTTAATTATATATAGATATTATATATTTTTGTGTGTGTATATATATATATATATCATAAGTAAACTAATGAAAGTTGGTACATATCGTAACAAAAAAAAAATTGGTGCATACACAATATATATGGTTTGATACTAAAAAATCCCAAAACTATACAAAGTTCAAGAAAAATAACTAATATTTATAAAGTATAAAAATCCAAAAAAAAAACTAAATTTCATGAAAAATAACTAATATTTATAAAGTATAAAAAGTCCAAAAAAAAAGGCCCATAAACTTAGCCAAAGAAAATATCTAACACATAAAACCCAAGAAAAAAGTCAAAGCCTATTAACTCTATCAACCTACTAACATATATTGAAATATCCAATAAACTCAATCAACCCATAAAAAAAATCACTTGAAATAGCAAGGAATTTATATATATATATATATATATATATTTATACTTTATACTTTATATATATAATATAAATATAATATCTATACCTATATATTATTTCTATCCCTGATGAAATCTTTTTTTTTGTCCCTCTAATTTTATATATGGTGGCTTACTTGCTGAACTGAATAGTAATTTTATGGGAATGGAATTAATGTAGTATGAAAATACTCTTTTTATCCTCTTAATTGAGAATTGTTAATTTTGGATATGGATTAATTTGTAATTTTGTATTTTTTTTCTACTTTTCTTTGTTTTAAACGTAACATACTCACACTTTCCAACGGAATTTCTTTTTTTTTTTTGCTTTTAATTTTTTAAGGTAACTATGCTATTTTGTATTAAATGCCTTTCTTTTTTTTTTTAACCTATTTAGAATGTTTTGATTGAATGTTATATGACTGTTAAATTCCCAAGAAGATCTTACTCCGCAAGTCAGTAAATTTATACATATGGATACGTTTTCCTCTTCAGTGCACTGCATACGACTCTTCTTTTTCTTTCTTATTTTTTGAAATAAAAATACAATAAATAAATCATGACTTTGGTGAGCCTGAAGTGTGTACAGGCGAAAAACAAAATAAATTAAATAAAGATATCAAAAGTGCTTTTGGGAAAATAAATAGGTAATGTAGTTGTTTTTTTCTCAACCATTTTGCTGCCCTTTCTCTGTTGCGGAAGGCCTTCTCCGTCGTCGACGGCAATAGGTGCAAGCAAAGAACATTCAAGAAAGACTCCCAAGGTCGATTGTCAGTCAGTCTTCTTTTTTCCCTTTGTATTGTTGAATTCACATTGGTAAGCCTTATGTTGAACTATGCATTTTCTATTTTGTCAAGTTTTTTCTGGCACTAATGCCCTCTAACTAAATTTTGATGCCTTTTCGTCCCTCTCTAATTGGCTACTGAAGAGATAGGCATGTATTGTTTGTAGTAATGGATAACTCATATTTTTGTTTTGGAACCAATTACTTGATTTGGATATGTTCACTTGCAACCTTTTTCTTGTTTTCTTTCTCCTTGCAGATGGATTACATATAATTTTTATTGGTTGTTTCTTCCAAAGGTTTGGTACACTAAATCATACTGCCTGTTCATGTTACCGACAATTTGGTGCAAGTAATTACAATCCTTTTTTTTTTTGTTATTTTGAAGTTTATTGTAGTCACGGAGAGCTACTGACTTCAGATTTCTTTATTTATTTTTTAGTGTAACGGATCATGGAGAGTCTTGAGGCTATGGATTGTAAGCAAGTGAGGAGGTTCAAATAGAGGATTGAGAACTTTTCCTCTATCAAGCTAAAGGAGCGACTCTACTCTGACAATTTTTTTGTCTTTGGGATGAAATGGTAATTTTTGTATTAGTTCTTCTGTTAGTGTTCATAGGACTTATGTTGCTTTAAAATTTCTGTTTTTTTTTTTATTAGGAAGTAGGGGAACAAAGTTCAGTTTAGTAAAATTAGTTGTATTTACAAATTACTATATATTATTTGTAATGAGCATTCTTGCTTTATTTTGGCAGTCACTTTGCATGAATTTAGCGCAATGCTGTCTTTTTTTGTTGGCTACACTTTATTCATATCTCTTAATGATTTACGTGACCCTAACGAAAGATATTAGTTGAAGTTGATGTCTCCACCAATAGGACTTTGGATTTGGTGTGATATGAATTCATAGTTGAAACTGATCATGCTGAACTCCAAGGCACGGAAACTGATCATGGTGAGCCAGCCATAAAAAAGCAGAAAACTTACTGTAGCAACCAAATTGGAAGAAATCACAGCTCTTGCTATTCGGCCTTCCAATGGTGAGGTAAGTCAGCCAAGTTAACTGCCATGCAATAATTGGGCTTTGTTATTTTGTACTTGAAATCTACATATCTTTTGTTGTTTCTATCTCTTTTTCATTTCAGGCTATATATTAAAGCTGAAGTCCCTATGGAGAAGGAAATAGATATATTCTTAACTAGCTTGGAATATTCTGAGCTTGCCAACCATAAAATTTATTCTTGAGAAGAAGTAAAAGAAGCTGTGGCTAAAATAGAGGAATCCTTGAACATGGCCTCGATTTAATTTTATGAAACAGGGAAATGTTCTCCCTCCGATACGGCATTCAAGGTCATATTGTGTCAAAAGAAGAAAATGAATTTCTCTTGGCTGGTTGGAAGGACAAATTTAAGATCACCAACGACATGAAATTAAATGGAGTTGGAAGCATTGGGAAAGGAATTGCCAGACTATGAGGCCAAAGATCAGGGCTTATCCTAGAAACTCTTATCCTAGAAACTCCACAAAACATGGGAGAAACACTTAATGATTTCTCTAACTTAGACATCAACACCGAGAAGAAAGTGGTAGAGGAAAACTTAAATGAACTAGGATTGTTAGGAGCTTCGGACAAGGAAATTGCTCAAGCAATCTACTCCACCTTTCTTGGATGCTCTATTTGATCCAACTACATGAAGTAGAAGTAAATTGGGATTTATAATTCATTGTTCCAGTTTACTTCTTATATATATATATATATATATATGTTAACCTGCAGTTAGTTTGGTGATTTTCTTAGTTCATTGAATAGCTTGACACTCTTTGCTTGCATATAAAAGAAATAGAATTAAATTGATCAAAACCTGCAGCGCAAGTGCAAACAATTTTACTAGTATAAAGATATTAATAAGGGTCCCATAACCTATTATTAGTGGATTGTGAGGCCCATACTTTAAAAAGAAAAATAAAATTTTAAAAGATAAAGAGTAAAATGATCAAATTACCACCACCAAGGATGTTGGACAAGTGGTTCCAAACTTACTCCATGTGGTTTGAGAATGCCGAGGTCATGAGATCAAATCTTGACTGATTAGGAATTATACTTGTCCTTTGATGGTGCTACTCTGACGGGGCTAGTGCTTGCACGGGCTAGTGCTTGCGCTAGTTGTCCACTTGATCTGATATGTTCGCTGATGAACAGGCAAGTCCGAACATGGGATAATGGAGGGTGTATTGGTCGCCATCACTAGCACCCTCTTTTTTTTGATAAAAAAAAATATCAAATTACCTTCAACCTTTAAAAATTAAATTAATAAAAATTCAGAGAATGATAAGTATTTTTGTAATTTTATTATCAAAGTTATATGTATTTAATTTAATATATTTTAGTATATGTGAAGAAAACATATACTATATAGATTTCAATTATTTCCCCTCTATTAATTTCCGCAATTAAACCTCTAGGCACGTAGAAGAACAAAACCGCATGATATCGGTTTTTATGATTAGCCCTTAATAACATCATTAAACCTAATTCATCAAAAAACTAATCCCGTCAAAAGAAAAAGATCTTGTGCCTCCTCGATTGTTTGGCCTTTTCTTTTGTTCTTGATTCTTCAATGTTTGACTATTTATGGTTCTTTTTTTGGTTACTTTTCTTAATTTGTTGAACCCCAATTAAAGTTGGAACTTAATTTTTTTTTTGGTGATAAAGTTGGAACTTAATTAAACCCTATAAATAATGACATACATTATACATATGGCCCCAAAAATACCCAACCAATTGCGTGTCCAGTCGTTAACTTTTTTTCTGAGGCATATATACAGAATTGGGATCGGGCAGCTCTAGGGTTTTGAAATCACCTAAAGCAAAGAAGAAGATGATGACCAAAAAGAGAAAGACTGCTGTTTCCAGTGTTCCAGTATTTCCCTCCGACGTCGAAAGAGATATATTATCAAGATTGCCGGCGAAGAGCCTGGTCAGATTCAAGTCTGTCGGCAGATCATGGTACCGCTCTCTCGTTGTTGACGACCCTACTTTTGTCGCCTTGCACATGAGTCGTGTTAGTAAACACAAAGGTACCACTAATTTTCTTGTCTGTACTTGTTCTCCTCTCCTTCCATACTATAGCTGTTACAGAGATGATACTGGCTGGCGTTTTCAACCTGTTGCGTCAACTAAAGGGTTAAGTGGATTTATAATTGGTTCGATCAATGGGTTATTTTGTTTAACCAATTTGAAGTACTCTTGGCCCCAGAAAAGCAACGATGACTTGAAATTTTCTGTTTGGAATCCTACAACAAGAGAAATCATGGAACTTCCCAGTCCCAGACTTGAAAGTGGGGACTATGAAGCTAATTGTGGTGCTTATATTCATTTTATTAGCTTTGGATTTTGCCCCAAAGTTAATGATTATAAGGTGATAAAGGTTCTTGGCTCCCGTCGTTTCCATCCTTCACGTCCACGGGAGGGTCAAGTTTACAGCTTAAGCAAAAATTCATGGAAAAGCATTAGAATAGAAAATCAAGGTTGGGTACGTTGGCAGGTTCCGGAATTACGAGTACCAAATGTGTTCCTCAATGGAGCCTCCCATTGGCTGGCAAGGAGAGAAAATTCACCGGGGAGAATACTGATCATGTCATTCAAGTTTGAGGAGGAGGTATTTCTGGATATAATGCCGCCAAATCACCGCTTTGATGAAAGAGATCCATTGAATTTGTTCATTACAGAATATCGAGATTCCCTTTCTTTGGTTGCCAAACAAGAAAATAATTTTGACGTATGGGTGATGAAAGAATACGGTGTAGCTGACTCTTGGGTTAAGCAATTCTCAATTGACGTAGGCAAGGTCCAGATTCATTGGCCAGGGCATTTTTCATTAGTTCACTTCGAAGATAATAATGGTGAAGTTGAAGAACTTCTTGTTGTAGTATATCCTGAGAACCAGAAAAGGCTTTTCCGCTATAATACTGAGACCAGAGAACTTAAGGATCTGGGATTCTGGCCAGTCGGCCAAGTCATTAGGTGGAAGGAAAGCGTAGTTTCATTGCCTGGAATGATTGGAATTCCATAGAGTTTCTACCGGTTGAGCTTTTAGGGGTAAAATATATGGTTTGGAGTTCATTAGTTCTAGCTTGGCTACACCTTGCTCCTTGATGTTTTGACATTTAGATATGACGTAGTTATAATATAGTCTTTTAGTCTTGGTGGTGCTGATTCAAATTTTGTTATCTTTCTTAATTAAAAAAGGTTATGCGTCGTCGAACATGGTATCCAATTTAACAAGTCATTACTTGCGAGGAAAGCTTAATTTCGCTCCCTGGAGAAAGCAGTGTCTTCTAAACGGAATGACTCAATTTTTTTCATCTTCTTTATATGGGACACTTAATTTGTATTTGACATTTTCTTTCGTTCTTTATTCTTTCATCAATTTTTCCATTTGGTTTGCTTAAACTTAAATTTGTACTAAATCTTGGAGGCCGTCGAACAATGAATCTTCAATAACTAAAAAGGCAATAGAATGCAATTTAGAGATAGCAATAGCCAGAAAACTTTCAAAAAATAATAAATGCGCTGCTTATGATAAAGAGGTCATGCTTAGTCTCTACAAAAACCTGACGATAAGTGCCGCAACACAAATCTCATCTCCTTTCTTTGCTTCGTTCTTATGCGACAAGGAACGGTTTAAAAAATAATTATAATGAAAAAATGACCACATGCTCCTAGGTAACATCCTCATAAATGACATGAAAAAATGTTTAAGACCATGGATATATTCATCTCATATAGGAGTTAGGGAACAACAGTCTCACTTGGTTTCACTGATTCTGATGTGTTTCTTCTTGGTTCTTTGCTTTGCCCCGGAGCATGTCAGTGACTCTCATGATACGCATGAATCTTGTATCCTCTGCCGGTGCAGGTGCTGCCGCAGCTTTTGGGGATTCCACTGCCTCCGTTAGTGAGTCAATACTTTCTTTCTTGCCCAGCAGCCCACCCTCACCAAAGAAACTGGTCACCGATGATGCAATCCCGAGGTGAGCTCCCATCACCTTACTCAAAGCCTCAAAAGTCCCACCTGACCTTTCTTTCAATATTATTTCAAGGGCTTCTTTGTGTGCTGGATCTAGTGCATCGGGGTCTTTTAACAAGTTTTGTATGGTAGGAAGGAGGAAATCCCGAATGCTATTCGCAGAAAGATCTGCAAAATAAATAAATGAACATAAGCACCAAAATACATCAAACAGAAGCCTTATTCGCACGCAAATATATAAGTACAGAAATGAAACATTTGCGAGGAACCATAAATAAATTATTACAAATCAACAGCAGCAATATTCTATGGTTCCTTTGTGTTGTACGACAAGGAAGCTTGGCAATTTTATTGTAAAACAAAGAACTCTTATGGCATAAAACATGAAACTTCCGTGAACTTGAGCTGAAGAATAAATAGTCGAACCTAATATTCAACTTGCTATTCTCCTCATTTTCCCCTTCAATCTTTAGTACATTCATTTCTGGCAGGAATGGTGGAGGGTGAATTAAACCCTGTTATTCCCATCCCACCCTTTCAGATGCCAGGATGATAAATATGCCTGTGGTTCTCCACTGACATGCATATAATCAGTAAGTTCAACCGAGTCAATTCATTGAAAACTACTAAAGATGTTCAATCAATGTTGGTACTTATAAACGTTGATGTAATTGATTTTAAAAAGACTCTTCCCGATGGAGACATATCCTTTAAGGCCTTTCACTTAGTGACTAATAAAGTTAATAAAAAGATATTTGAATGATAGGTTGTTCTTAAGATTATTAGACAAGATTTCTACAAGAAGCTCTATTTTTCCATAGAAATAAATTCATTCAAGAAAGACTCCAGCAGATTTCTGGAGGATGGGGAAGGGAAGGAAAAAGAAGATTTCTTGAGTTACGAAGAGAAGCAAACCTGTTGCATCTACAGCACGAATGGCTTCACAAAACGCATTAGCTCTTTGTTGGCGACGCATCAAATCAGTTGCAGAAACAGGCAAGCTTGTCAGCTGGAAAATCTTGGATAAAAGATGTAAATCAAGTTAAGGAAATAAAAAACGGCTTCACACAATAATTTGACACTGCCAAATACTAAAATGGCTAAATCACAATACACAACTCAATGATCAAATCCTAAACATTGATTTTCACATGAAAGTCAAGGATATAATCCCTAAGTCTCTCAGTTGTATGCGGAACTGCTACCACTAATGAACGGACCACAGCAATGGTTGCTTCATGGGATCCATCTTCAAGAAAAGCATCCATTTGAACACGTATTTTATCAACAATCTGTAACATGCTGAGTTTGTCAGAACCATGTAAAGTGGAACTGCACCAACATGAATCAGACAAAAAAAAAATTGAGTACCATGTCATTTTTAAAATGTTGTGCCACAGCTCCAAATGCATCTATGCTTGCATACTTCACATTCAGATTTTGGTCAGAGCCAAGGGTAATCAACGCAGGCAGAACATGTGTAGAGGCAACTTTTGCGTCAATATATGGCACCTGTTAAATTTGTGAAGTTAGTATCTTGATATCAAATATGGCAGCATATATTTGTTTCGAAGGAAAGAGAAACATACAATAACTTTCAATATATTGGCTGCACTAATCTTCATTTCTATGTTAGAGCTTACAACCATTTCCCACAAGATATTAAAAATCATCCCATGATGTTCTTCATATGTGCTGCATCATTGAAGAAGAGTGTTTGTGAAATATTAAGCAACAAATAAGAAAAAATTATGACAAAGGGTTTTTTTATTACAAACCAAAGGAAGCGAACGGCATTAATAATATCAATGTTGTGTGTTGTAGACTGATTCTCTTTCATGGCGCCTTCAATCAATAGCTTTCTCAAATAGTCCGCTAACTGTTCACGCTTACCAGGAGCTCCGAGAACACCAGCCAAGAGAAGTGGTAGGATACCTAGAACAGCAAGTCTCTCAGCCACAGCTGTTCTTGGTCTCAAACCTGCAACCAAGCAACAATTAAGGAACATGCAACAATAAAAGGTTAACAAATATCAAAGAATCCATTACCTTTGATTCTTGAATGAATGTTGGGAGGGAAAAATGACAAATCAGCGTCATCCCCAACCGCAATCAAGAATACAGGCAGCATTATGTGTGTCAGATAAGAATCACCAAAACATTCAGAAACAGCTAACAAAAACTGCAATATTATGTTATAGGAGGTTAGGAACAACAGCAACAGCATTATTTTCAATAACCAATGAAGAAAAAGAAAACCACATAAAAAATTGCAAAATTGACCAATATACCTTTGTAGTTCGATTTCTTAAATTATCCTCTTTCTGGGGCAACAAAGAAGCCAACTGAAGCAAACCAGAAAAACAATCGACATGCATCCATTCAAACACAGGCCAATCGATATGTCCCCTAGTAGAATAAAAAATTCTATCAAAATCAGGTCTGCTCATTGAGGAGATATCAAATATCATACCATATTCTCACCTCCAAAGTTGGATGTAAAAGACATACCAGTATGGATAAAACAGAAAAAGACAGAGTAAAGCTTACCCTGCATACAGTTGAAGCACCGAGGTAGAAAACATTGTTCCATTTGACTCTGAAACAGAGGAAAATGGGCATGTCTCAATTGCTTGCTGATGCACGTAAGGAAGCAATTCAGCTAGCATTCTTAGCAAAACATCAAGATTCCAGCGCTCTCGTTCACCTAAAACACGCAGGTGGGACTCCACCGACCCTTCAACTCCAGAAAGAGGTGGGCAATGCTGAAAAAAGAGGGGGAATAATATTAAAAGGAGAAAAATTGCAAACTGTTATATACCCACCGGTAAATGAGAAATCAGAGAGCAAAAAGTTACCTCAGCAGAGCCTAAGATATGAGAAAGTAGAGCTCTCAAAATATGGTCTAACTTGTTTCCCCAATTTATTAATGCAGGAAGTAGTTCTTTTAGTGTTGTTTCGACCACAACCCCAGATGGATCACAAGCCAATTGGAACATCAACTCCTCAACCTATCAACAAATGAATGAAGGCATTGTAGTATCTTTATAAATTTTTTAAATTATACTTTCTATTTCTTCCAAGTCATGATATTATGCTAAGGGCAAAAGGCTCCATTCCCTAGACCATGGGTCATCAACCTGTTCTAGAGCTTACATTGTAGCCAATTCTGTCAAGGCAGAATTCCTCTCCATGATTGCGTCGAAGCATATTTAGTGGGGCTGACCTTGAAATATTTATCCATAAGCGGAAAGAGTGGAAGCAGCAAGGCCAGGTTGTGTGCAGCAGCTTCACGAACAATAGTCGCAGGATCTTCTATCAGTTGTTGCACAATAGATAAAATAAGAGAATCGCGAATCTCAGGTCGGACAAATTCTGCAAGCTCTCCACATGATTGAGCAACCAGCAACCTGCGCTCCTCATACATATGATTTATCTGCTCAAAGAGAATGAAGTCAGACCACTACAAGTATAAATGACAAAACAACAAGTCAGCATTGCAGGAACTCACTTGTTCCCAGCACTGGGGAAGCAATTCTGTTTCTGTTCTCATCTCTCCTACATTTTTAGCAAGGCTAACACATGCCTGAAATGAAGTTGAAAAGATTTAGCACCATATTCAATCCTGTAGATATTGGATGATGTAATGTGATTTTGAACAGTAACATACATCCATTATAATTCGCCTTTGCTGTTCATCGGGACGTTTAATCAAATTAAAGAGTGTGTGTGTCAATGAATCTCGAGTGCTGTTATCTGGGTGCCGCTCAATAGCGCACATTATTAGTGGAAGAAGCTCCTACAGATAAATAACATAAATGTGGAATTGAAATAAATTAAATAAAAATAACAAATTAGATAAATTTCTGAGATAAAATTAATATAGTCAAGAAAGTAAACCTCCCGATGGTTGATCAAAACATAAGGAACAATCTTTGGCAAGGCATCTGCAAGGATTTGAATTGTCACCAGACCCTGTCAAAATAATAACTCTGCATAAGACATGGTAAGTAGACTTGAATTTCTATGATGGGAAACACAAGGAAGAGCAGGCCCCCAGACACAGGGAAAATAGCCTAAAGGGTGGCAAGGGTTTTAAGGAAATGAAATTATGCTATTCAAAAATAAAGCCTATGAAAAATCCACAGACCCAAGCAATCTCATAAGTCATATCGCATAAAAGCCCCAATCCCAACCAAAATTCAAGACAGAGAAAGCCCTGCTTCCACCAGAGGATAAGGATACAATGTCATAATGCAAAAATAGAAACTTGCCGTGTTCTCAGGACCAGTTCCACTTCCAATGTTTTCCGGCTTTAAATGCAACCCGCTATCTTCTGATGGCAATTTCTCATCTTGTTGGGATAGGATTCCACCATCTGGGAAACCATCAGTACTGTTTGGAGGATTCATAAATGATTCTGGCAAATTTTCTTCAGGCTTATGAGTGCTGTTTTCGAAAGTTTGAACTGGCAATGACGGTGCATTGCC
Organism: Microcos paniculata; assembly: GCA_030664755.1. NCBI lineage: Eukaryota > Viridiplantae > Streptophyta > Magnoliopsida > Malvales > Malvaceae > Microcos > Microcos paniculata. Next base: position 12,349,763 of record CP131462.1, read on the forward strand.
GTCTGCCACTTCCACTGGCTCAATTGGATGAGAGGTAAGAGCTTTATTCTCATCCATCTCTACAACTTTCTCCTCAGTCTGTATTGGCTCTTTCTCGGCAAAGCTGGATTCAACTAAATCTGGAGTATTTGTTATCTTTGCCTTTAATCTTTCGATTTCCATCTGCAAAGACTTTATTTCTTCCTTGTAACTTTCTGAGGCCCTGGATTGAGCAGGGTCAACATTAGTAACCACTGAATTTTGTACAGAATGAGATCCTTCAATATGCATTTTCAAAGAAGTGATTTCAGCCCTGCAATCATTTAGTTCCTTCCTTTGATGCTCCCAGCCACGCTTTAGATCTTGTATCTGAAGAAATATGAAGTCAGTACAGTAATTACCACATCAGCAAAACACCTGCGCTAAAAGCATCTAAGTTAGCAAAAACTACCAGCTTTTCCTTGTCCTTCAGATCCTTCTGAGTGGCTTCCAAGGATTTTGTTAGCGCATTTATTTGACCTTCTGCCAAGTCTTTGTTTTTCATCAAGCACTCCTTCTCATGATTTAAACTCTCAATTGCCTTTTTCAATGACTCGTTTTCTCGCATCATAGAAATTTTCTCCTGGAAAAGAAGAAGCATTACCACCTTCAATGATAAAAATTCAGTGCAAGTAGAAAGATCTACGTAAAATATGACAGCAGATATTGTTGAAACATTGATCGTTCACAAGCATAATTGAACTTCAGAAATGCTAAATATATATATATGGTCAAGCACCATGTGACTACAACATGAAGAAGAAGCATCTCTAAAAAGCAACGTCAGCCACATACAAGTGTAAAAGGAAACGGCTAGTAGGGTAAAAGTTTAGGTCAATGTTTCATTCCAATCTCTGATTGATATAAACAGATCATGGATATTTTCTCAATAAAATAATTCCATAAATGCAATACTACAGCCAACACCTTTCTAAATCAAACTAGAATAAGTTCATATTACTTTTTAATGAGTACTGCAACTAACCGTCCAAGTTGATTTTATTGCACTCCCCAAGAGATTTCACAAGACACATGCAAAAAGAACACAAAAAATGCAAGAAAGAAAAAGCAGGTCACAGAAATAATTCTGTTTCACATGAAGCAAAGGCAATCATAAAAAGGACAATAGCAATAAAAGTATAAAAACGAAAATATTTGGCGTTATGAACTGTAGAAAATCAAGTATAAGCGAAGATATTCAGTATGATTTGGCATGAATGGTAGAAACAGCTTCTCTACCTCAGCAGCTTCAGAAGTTGAAGACAGGTACTCATAATAGTAATGCCGTAAGGCATCAGGTACAGATGCTGGTGAGTTTTCCCAAGCATCTAAGTTCTGATCCGTAACCTGAGGTTAAACTTTAAATCAGCTATGATAAAGTGAAATTTGCACATTCACCAGATTAGCTGCTTTGTATTCTTTCAGTGGCCAACAAACCCAATTGTGTGAGAGAAACATTAAACACATAAAGCAAAGAAAAGTTAAAATAGATACTATGAACTGTAATTTTTCAGCTCCCTCTCTATTTTGTGCAGATTTTGCCATTGGAAAAGAGGCCAGAACACACCTAGGAAGAACATAACTTAGATTTTGGCATCAAACACCTGGGTTTTCTGTTTTCAAACTATCTCAATGTTCAGAAAATCTACCTAAGATGTCATAGGGCAAGCATTTTGTAAATTCCTGCAGTTTACCAAAATTAATTCCAAATATTTAGTTTATTACTTTTGCACCAAGCTTTGAGTCCACGGATCCACAGGAGACCCTGTCCTTATGGTCAAGCAAATTATAAAGAACAGTTTAGGTCCTCTAATCGGGTTGCTGCAAATTTGCAGAATAAAAAAGCACATACATCTTTTCTAGTAAGAAATTAACTCTCTCTCTCTCTCATTAATCCCCTTGCGCCCAAAAAGGAAAAAGTACAAAGAAAAATGCAAGAATAAAGGTAAAGAAACTGTCATTGCAGTTTAAAAAAAAAAAAAAAAGTGTTACCAGTAGTTGCAAATACCTCTTCATAAAATGTCATTGCAGTTAGTCGATATCCAGCTATTAGCAAATATTGCTTCACCGCACAATTAAGATCTTTACGCTCATTAGCCTTCAGTGGGCCTAAATCAGAGAAGGGAGCATCTCTCTTCTGCCTATGTATTTCCGGCACATGATTTACTGAATTGCTCGCACTTGACTCTACATGTTCATCCAATATAGCAAGAAATTAACAAATGCCAGAAGCATGGAGGATAACTAATGATTTGATAAAATAATCCTACAAATGCCCATATTTTCTGTGGAGGATTTTACAAAACCCACCAATTATAGCTGAATCTTCAATGCAAAACAGTTGCAGACCAACTGCCGCAGAAACATGGGTGTCCTTAGAGGAGTGGTAATTGGTATGAATATATATGGTGACAAGCGGAAAATAATACTTCATTCTAAACACAGACATAGCCATGCAAAGTGGCCAACCTCATAGAACTCAAAGAGCCAAAACAAATAACTTTGCCATAGTTTACCTTCCATCCACAAGTAACCCACCAGTTGTGAACCTATATGGTTCAGTTAATCACCATTGACGATTTTGGTGCTTCTAATGACTCTTACAGCTAAAAATAGGGACTCTCTCAATTAAACATTCATATGGAGAAATGTGTCATAGAAACAGATGAAAATTTTTTAAAATAATCATTTACAGAAAAACCTGTGTATCAATCCAGATAGCAGATAAAAAGGAAGTTTTACCACTCAATTTATCATGAGGGAGATCTGTTTTCCTCTGTAACTCAGTCTTGAGTTTCACAATGTCTTCTTGAGCTAAACGCAATTCATAGTCACTAAGTGCTAATTTCTCTTCTATTGCTTCTTTTCCTTCGAGCAAACTCTGAGGGTCTACAACTGCATTTCAAGAAATAAAGAACAGCGGAAACCATCATAAAGGTTCACGAATTCCATGTGTTTTTGTGCACACAATTTTGCTCCATCCAGTTTTAGATATCAACTTTACAAGCATTATATAAGAGGTACATATATGATGACACCAGAAACCAGAACACATCAGCAATTCATATGTATTATGCTTTTAAGCAGAGACTTTGTCAACCACCCCCCACAATTGAAGTTATTCCATAATCATAATTAGTTGCTTACTCACAAACTTGTCCAAACTTATCCACCTATTGCTAAGGAAAAACCAAAGTAAAACTGCCAACTCTGAAAACCTCAAGTGGCTAAATCTTGGCATAAGCATTCAGTCTTTCTTATATATGATGTGTGTTATCTGCAATAATGGTAAATTCCCCAACTAACAAGTGTAGGTAAGTAGATATAAGCTGTGAAAACAACCACTTCATGTCAAAGAAAAAACAATTACTGATAAATAGAGCCTTAATTTCCACTCTCCTTCAGCTGCCAAGAAATTAATCAAATGGTTTATCACAAAGATATCTTTATTACTTAGATTACTTACATTTACTCCCTAAAAAGTTGCAATAAAGCAAAATTTTGCTGTTTTGATAAGAAAATGAATAGATGACTAAACTACAGCATCAATTCTAATGTAATTATTCTTTCTTATAATCATGAATTGCATTCTTCCAGCAAACAAATTTAACTCTTTATTTGCTTTTATAATCAACGCTGCACCAGCATTTTGAAAATCTTAAACACTTCCTTTAAACAAAGTTCACATAGCTGTAAATACACACACAAGGAAACAAATTGCCCATGCCTACATCATTTCCTAATTCCATACTCGAAAGCCAACAAATTTTAAAGAACAAAAGTACCTCGAAGAGAGTTGTAGCGAGAGATCTGATCAGCAGGAAACTGAGAAGGATCGGAGAAGAATTCCTTAAGACGAATAGCTTGAGCGTCGCGGCCGTCGTCAAGAAGCTCTTGAAGTAATTCAAATGCCGTTAACAAGTAATTTTCTTCCAACAGAAAATTCACCACGCAATTGCACAGCGATGATCTCTCGACATCCATCATCTGATCTTTTCAAACAATCATTCAGTCAATCTCCGCGGTTTTTCACCTAACATCAGGATCTAATCCGTTATTTCTTCCAGCACAAATCTTTTTTTTCCTTCCTCTTTTTTGTATTTTTGGTTTACGAAATGGTTGCAGAGCTCGTGATTTTTTGGAAGTCTTTGAGCCGGAAGGGGAAGAACCGAAGAAGGGGAGTTCTGATGCGGTGTGAGGAGACACATTAAAGTTTCGTGGAGCTTAGCTAACATGGGCTGTTCGATCTGAATAAGTTCTTAGATCCGGATCTTGGGTACACGTAGCTCAGACGTTGGGATCCGTTGGATTGAGCACGTGCGTGGTGCATGGGTGTTTGGAAATTTGCGAGTTGCTTCATAAAGTCAACGGTAAATTGTTGTTTTTTCCGTTTTGACAAGTACAATAAGGTGTATTGAATTGTAAATAATTAAGGGGCAGTAATCTAGTTTTAATAACCCGCATTAAATCCGAATTTAAAGAAAACAATACAGGAAAAGCTTCCCTCGGAAGAAAAATGAATCACAAAATAATGCGAGGACTTAATTACAATTTTTAACCTCATGCTTACCCTACGAAAATTTGAGGAGGACAAGTCCATTAACCGTGACAATAATCCCAATAGAAATAATCACCCCCCAAAAAAAAAATCCCAATTGAAGAAGATAGGTGGAAGCATTTAGGCCATGACCAACATCGTATAAATAAAATTGAATGGCTTTTACTCTTCTTGCCGGCCATGTGGATTAGATTCCAGAGACGTGGCAGCTCATTTACCTTTGATAGGTGTGACAGCTTCAGCTCTTTGCTTCCAAGCACATAAGAAATGGCGTTTAACTTTTTGACTTGTGATAATTAAATGACAAAACCCCTTGTCTATGTTAAGTTTGTCCTTTTGGCTAAAAGCTTTTGAATTCAGGTTTGCAGCAAAAGCTTATTTCATGTAAGAACCCTATCATTGTTTGGTCCCCCCCCCCCCCCCCCCCCCCCCCCCCCCACAGCTTATTCAATTTCAGAATTTAGGTAAAAATCTTTAGTTTGAAGGGTAACCCTCTCTTTGTATGTAAAAAATATATGTATATTATCTTTAATTCAAGGATTAATGACAATCAATCAAGTGTGGCTGCATTCAAAGGCTTTCTGTCCCATTAAACTAAGAAGAATAGAGATAAAAAAACGATAACTTTCCAGAAAATTTCTTGTCTCTATAGTTAATTTGTCCCATGCTAGAGTTGCCTGATAGACAGATGCTGAATGCAAAGAGTTTCCTTAGTTTGAACTTTGATCTTTTATTTATTTGCCTGAATATTTCCTTACGGACAGTGATCTTTATGCCAAAATATAAAGCTTAGACAAATAATTGGAGCCAAAATAGGTAAATAAAAAAAATGGCTAGCGTTGCATCCGAAAAAATATTAGCCAATCATCAAAATGCACACTATTTTTTTTCTCTCTCCCTTTCTGGTCTGCCGTTTTATCTTTTATTCCATTTCCTTGGTATTTGCTTTATAGGGCTTAACGACCTTTGTAACTCAACCCAATACTTTTCTTCTTCTTCCTGTAACCAACAATTCATTTACAAGTCTCCAGGCACCATTTTTCTATGTCCTAACTCAACTTACAGGTTCCTTGGTATGCTCTCAATCTAACTATACATTTTATGTTACATAGCATACCTTTCTGATGCAGTTTCAGTTGTGGCAATCTTTCACCTGTTTGTAGTTGATGGGAAGTTAGGAATATGTAGTTTTGATGTAAAAGACTAGATTCTGGGATTCTGATTTATGGGAATTCCGGGGCCCTGTTTGAATATTTATACTGTTTTTGGTTTGACAATGGAACAGCTTTGAGAATGGAAAGGAAAAGGCATGAAGATAGAAGAAGAATTGGGACAGTTAAAGCTGGTGTTAATTGCTATGGGGAGAGGACTGCTGATGGTAATTCTTCATTTAAGAGACACCAGGAGGATATTCCTGAGGTATAGTTTTGCTACTTCTGTGAAAACCCTCTTGTTTTGATATATATGTGCAATGGAGTTGATTTTTTTCTTTAATTCAATATGACTGACAAATTTGTCATTATGGGATAACTCTGGTAAGAAGCCTTCTTCAAGAGCAAAGGAGCTTCATTTGGCAAGGAGGGATATGAGCCGATACAATGAGAGTAGGAAAGCTGCAGAAACAGCAAAAGTTAAAGCAGAATCTGAACTTTTTAGTGCGAGGAAGACTGTTAAGGATCTGGCTTCAATGATTGAGGAATCAAATTTTAAGGCTAAGGCAAGGTTGAAAGACATTAAATCTTTAAGGAACAGTGGGAAACGGGAAGAGAAAGCATTGGCTTTTCCGAGTTTTGAAAGTTATCAGTATGCAGAAGTGATGAGACAATTGGAATTGGTGAAACAAGAATTGAGTAAGCTTAAGCTTGATATGGCTTCTGTAATGGGAGAGAAAGCACGAGCGGAGAAGGATTTTGAAGACTCCAGTTTGAAAATATGGTCTAATTCTGGCACTGCTGAAGCACTTAGGAAGCAAATCGATGCAGCTAATGAGGAACTTGTGCTAGTTGAGGTGGCCCGGATTGAAGCCTTGAAAGAAGTTGCACAAATTGAAGCTCAAAGAGAAAAAGAATCCGAGGAATTCTCATTTAGTATGGAGGAAACAAAGATGAAAAAGAATGAAGTGATGGAAGAGGTTGATCAGTCTAAGGAGTTGGAACAAAAATTGGCTGTCACTCTGTCTGACGTTAGTCTCTTACAGAACCAGCTAATGCTGGTTAAGAAACCAGACAATGGCTCGAAGCAACGTGAAGAGAGTTCTCAAAGTGCTGCAGGAGTGGAAGGTTCATCTTCGTTAGAATCGATCACGAAACAGTTGGAGGCAGCTAAGAAAGAATTGGCTTCCATTAGAGAAGAAGGCTTTCAGTACATGTCCTCCATGGATATCATACGAAATGAGCTGAAACATGTAACAGAAGAAACAGCACGGTTGAAGAAAACAGAAGAGAAGACAGATGCGAAAGTTCAAAGTCTCAATTCAAAGCTGCTCAGAGCGAAATCCAAGTTGGAAGCAGTAACTGCAGCCGAAGAAAAGGCTAAATCTATTGCGTCCAATCTTTCCCTCACCCTTGAACAGCTAAAGACAGAAGCAGAGGCGGCGAAGAAGGAGAAGACCCTTATTACTGAGGACACTGCAACTCTTAAGGTAGAAATTAAGAAAACTGAATCTGAAATAGACTTAGCTGAGGAAAGGTTGCAGGCAGCTGTGCAAGAACTTGAGGCAGTTAAGGCATCAGAAGCTTTAACTCTGGGAAAATTAAAAGCTCTAATAGAGACTACAATGCAATCTAGAGCTTCAGCATCTAACCAGAGTTCAACAATTACAATCTCAAAATTTGAGTATGAATATTTAACTGGACGGGCAGTTGGAGCAGAAGAAATTGCAGATAAAAAGGTTGCTGCAGCTCAGGCATGGATTGAAGCTTTAAAGGCTAGTGAAAGGGAGATAGTGATGAAAACTGAAATAGCTCAGAGGAATCTCAGAGAGATGAGAATAGAGGAGGAGCATGGGGTACATAGAACGGAGAGGTCACTTTCAGCAAAGAAAATGATAGAGAGAGAATTACGAAACTGGAGACAGAGTCGTGACAAGAATGGAGACACACAAAACAGGCAATCACCCTTCCGTAAAAGATCCATGAAAGGCAGTGGAAATTTGACCCCATCAGGACGAGCAAAATTTCGCAAGTCTGCCTCACCTGCAATGAAGGCTGGTGGATCAACTCCATTCCTTGTTAAGAAGAGGAAAACTGTTATGCCAAATTTAGCCAGGTTCTTTAGTAGTAAGAAAATTAACAAGGATGTGTAAGCTGCTGCTGAATCTTTGAGGTTAGAATGGAAAATGTTGCATACTATAACAAGCATTTGTTGCTAACAGTTCAGGGGGCGTTTTTTTCTCAATAACTGCTTACATTTCCAAGTTTCTTATGCCTTGGTTTTTTTTAAACAAAAACTTGAGTTTGAACAGAGTGAATGAGGCATTTCCAAAAGTGGTTGTGGGGTGAGCTTCTGTGAGTCATGTAAAAATGAATGCAGACTATTTGTCTGTAGAATAGATGGAAAAATACAAATGTTCCATTGCAACCCAAGTAACGGTTTCATAAATATGTCCAGGTCTTTGCTACTTTGTTTGATTGCTGATGTGGTTTACTTCATTCTCTTCGTCTTTCTCTTGCATTTCAGTTTCCCTTGTGGCATGTCTCACTTGTCAAGTCGAGAAATTTAATGAAAGAAATCTCAATGGCATGCCTCCTTGAAGTTTTCCGCTTAAAACATTTGAAGAAAATATAACTGTGCTTCGCTTGATACCAACTTTTATGGGCAAAAACAAGCATTCAATTGAGGCTTCAGCCAGCTCTCAGCATAAGCAACAAATCAGATTTATTTAGATTGGGGACTTCGGGGCATTGATGTATTGGCTTATATCATGATTTATACATATATATCCGAAACTATAATGCAGTTGTGGATTTGGTACTTGAAGAAACTAAATTCGTAGAGTTCAGCAGATGGTACACCTTAATTACTCTGTTGGTCTAATGGCTGATATAGAACAACCCATAATTGTTCAACACATGGCACGTTTCTATAGGTTGTTAGAGTTGCTTCTAAACATGAGTCTTGCTGATCATGGAGAAATTGAGAAGTTGAAACAGGAAGATGATTAATCCGAAAACATATTAGTTTTCATGGTAGAGTTTTGCAATGTACAAAATGTGTGAAAAATGTTGATAAGAAGCTCCTGATCTGAAAATTTCCAGGAATCCTATACCTTTGAATACTGCCGTTATAGTAATAAACCATGGCCATAAATCCTGCATGCCACCTGGAATGCAATTGTAGTCATGCTCCATGTTTTTTCTTTTCAGAACATACCCTTTGCATCAAAATTGATTGGCATCATCTCTCACCGTAACCATCACCTTCCCAACTCAGGCCTTTGTGTACCTGATTTAGACTTCGAGTAATCAATGGTTTCCGCAAGAGGGAGGGTTTTGATGTTTTAATTTTAAACGAGGCGTCTCTGTCTTTTGATTTTCCTTTTTCCTTTTTCTTTTTTTGGTGGGAACCTTTGTGAATTTTATACAAAAGGAAAATCAATAAATGGTAATAATATTTTAAAAGTAACGGTTAAGTATTATTTCATGACCTTATAATAAGGTCAAAATTTTTTTAACTTACCGTAGAAGTCCCTATTAGTGATTATCGATTTTGGGCCAAGTTCTGACACAATAATATCTCGAAGGTTATGGCTTATAAAGTAAAATACTTGCAAAAATCTGCACAACAGCAATCATGCAGAAAAACATATCGATTATGAGCATATCGAGCAGCATCTGGGGCTGCTGAAAAACTTGAAACTGAATCCCTGAATTGTCATATGAAAGCTTTTAAGTTTAGTTAGTCTTTTCAAACAAGACAAGATAATCCTCCCAAAATCAAGCCATATGATGCTGGAAAGTGTGGCCTATCGATCCATTTGTTCATTGCTGGGACCATGGCCCTCGAAAATGTCCAAGCAGTAGATGTTTTAGTCAAAAAAGTGAAAGTCATGAAGCCATCCCTACCAAAAAGACTTTGTTATGAACTCGTATAAAGCACATTCAGTGGCATCTTCATGGAACCATCATCGCCTCTAATCACGCTTGCCCTCTTCTAGCTATATTTCAACCATCTCTTGACCTTTTCTTCATCATTTTGATCAAATGATTCATAATATGCCAAGATTTAAGACCACAAGTCTATTAAGAAAGCTCAAAGTGCTTTGGAATTCAAGTTTCCGTTGGGAACCAGAAAACACAAGTGAAGGCTTTTCCTAATCAACCTTTACTGTCCAAGTGGCATTGCTACCATGCAAAAGTACCTACCTTCCCAGTCAACACTTAAACAAACCACAGCTCATCTTCTTTCGTAAAGGAGGTATTTGATATCACATAGAATAGTGGAAAGATATATACTGCATTTCTCTTGCCCTTTCCAGCTTAAAATACTTCTACCTAGTAGCAGGATACAAAGTGATATGAGACATACATTTTTTCTGTAAATCTTCCAATACCATTCTTTACCTAAGATGACCTCGCCATTTCTTTTATTGATTCTCTTCGTATGCAATTACGCGGCTCAGGTAGGTGCTCTAACTGATGAAGGTCTTGCTCTTCTATCCTTCAAGGAGTTCCTGGAAATTGGTACTGAAAGCTATGTGGCCAATTGGAACTCATCAGATGTGAATCCATGTTCGTGGCATGGGGTTAAATGCAGAAACGGCAAAGTCAAAGCTCTCATTATTCCCAATATGAGACTAGCTGGTTTTGTGTCTCCAGCGCTTGCAAATCTCTCTGCAATTCGTCATATTAACCTCATGAACAACTCATTTCGTGGAAGTTTGCCCAGTGAGCTCTTTACTGCAACTAGCCTGAAGAGCTTGGTCCTTTCAGGTAATTCATTATCCGGACCTCTTCCACCTGAGGTAGGGAACCTCAGAAACTTACAAACTTTAGATATTTCACAGAATTCATTCAATGGCATGATCCCTTCATCTATAGATCAGTGCAGGAAACTATCAACACTTGTTCTCAGTCAAAATAACTTCACTGGCTCTCTCCATGTTGGACTTGGAAACAGATTGATTAGCCTTCAGAAAGTGAATCTTTCCTACAACAGCTTAAGCGGTTCAATCCCCAGAGACATTGGAAACTTGTCCAATTTGCAAGGGACTCTTGATCTATCTCACAATTTCTTCACTGGTAATATTCCAGCTAGCCTAGGAAACCTCTCTGAGAAAGTTTATATTGATCTCAGTTACAATAATCTTAGTGGTCCTATACCGCAGACTGGTGCCCTAGTAAATTCAGGACCAACGGCTTTTTTGGGCAACCCTTTACTTTGTGGACTGCCATTGAAAAACTCATGTCCCACAGGAAGACAAAATGAAAATTCTGAATCATTACTTCATAACCCATCTCAGAGATCAGGTGGAAGTTCATGTCACCAGGTGATTGAAGCCATTGCAGGTGTGATCGTAGGAGTCTGCCTCATTGGCTTCTTCCTGTCTTATCGATACAAGAAAGCCTCTGTCTGCAAAGGAGTTCAAAAAGTTGCTGGCTATCATCTTGAAGAGAAACTAATGATTGGCAGGGACATTTTCTGCTTTGCAAAAAAAGACATAGACACAGTGTCAGAAAATATGGAGCAGTGCAAATTTGTGCCATTAGACTCACAGTTCAACTTTGATCTAGATCAACTTCTTAAAGCATCTGCTTTTCTTCTGGGTAAGAGTGCAAGTGGCATTCTGTATAAAGTGGTGCTTGACAATGGACAGTCTGTAGCAGTGAGAAGGCTGGGAGATGGAGGTGGGCAAAGACTTAAGGAGTTTCAAACTGAAGTTGAAGCAATTGGCAAAATTAGGCATCCCAACATAGTTAACCTTCGAGCCTACTGCTGTTCTGAGGATGAGAAGCTGCTCATCTATGATTACATAACTAATGGAGATCTCACTGCAGCAATTCATGGTAACTTACTATCCCCTGTATCTGCAACCAAAAGTTACTGTAATGTAACAAATATTCTTCATATTTCTAGATTTTTTTTCTTTTATACCAAGTATTTTCCATGTTCTTATAGGAGATACGATGCTAATTTTTCTAATTTTTACAATATAACCAGGAAAAGCTGGAACCATACCTTTTAAACCTCTTTCATGGTCTGTTCGTGTAAAAATCATGAAAGGAATAGCCAAAGGCTTGGTTTTTTTGCATGAATTCAGTCCAAAAAGGTATGTCCATGGAAATCTGAAGCCGAGCAATATTCTTCTTGGAGAGGACATGGAGCCTCACATTTCGGACTTTGGACTTGGCCGCCTTGCCAACATAGCCGAGGAATCACCATCATTTCAGGTGGAACAGATGGCAATCTGGACACCACCACAGAGTTCTCCATATGAGTTTTCACCAATAAATTCTTCCCCAAATGGACGGTATTACCAAGCTCCTGAGGCCTTGAAAGACATGAAGCCATCACAGAAGTGGGATGTTTACTCATTTGGAGTGATTCTACTAGAGATGATCTCCGGCAAATTGCCAAGCATTAAAATAGGTTCTTTGGAGATCGATCTGATTCAATGGATTCAACTCAGCATAGTGGAAAGGAAGCCACTCTCTTCTATCATAGATCCCTCCTTAGCTTATAACAGGGGTGAGGAAGACAATATTGCTGCCATACTAAAACTTGCCTTAGCCTGCATTCATAAAAGTCCTGATAGAAGACCTACAATGAGGTATGTGAGTTATAGCTTCGATAAATTGACCCATAGTCCTAAGGAGAGTTCATCATTGGTGAAAACCTAAAAGTTTAGTCCTCTAAACCATTAAGTGGATCTATGAAGACAGATATCTGAATTGGTTTTTGCAAACATTTCTGGATGGAAGAGCTAAATGTGTTGCAAGTTGGTCGTGGAAGGGTCAAGATAACAAGATTTTTCTCATGCAAATATCAGTATACATAAAGGATGTAGCAAGTATTCATTTCTGTTCTCTTACTATTAATCTGACTGCATGTAGCAGAATAAAAGTATTTGTTTCCTAATGTCTCTAGGTAAGTTTCATTGATTTGAGGCAAATTAGATTTCACCAGCTGCCATGACCAGTTGGAATTCTACTCTCTCATATTGAAAATGTTCCCTTCTATCTTTAAAGAAATAATTTTAACAAATCTTTTGTTGCCCCATACAATAATAACTGGCTAGCATCAAGAACTGTTATATCTACTACCAGCATTATGTCTATTTACCATTTTTTTTTCAACAAAAAACATCAGACAAAATTAAGCATCTAGTCCAACATCTTTTAAATTGTCAAAAGTAAAAGGGCGGTGCTTGTACTTTGTACTGTATTTTGGGTGGTCACACCATGATTAGCATTTTTGCTCCACATTTTCACTAGTCTAATTTCTAATCCTAGTCCAACAATCATGGAGAGCAAATTTCAGCAGTGAAATAAAAGGCATATCAGGAATGCAAAGTCAAGCAAGCTAAGGGGTCTAAATTGACTATGATAGAAAAATTCAATGCATGAAAGTGTGATAAAGTACTGCAAACCATATCAAAGATCTAGAAGGATAATCTAAATTTTATCAGTCAGTGGAACTGCAAGGTTAATGACTGTAAGGAAAGACAAGAACCTCAACGAGCAGGCAACGTAGTTTGTCATGCAGTCCTTCCAAACTTTATGTCCTTCGTAAAGATGCACATATCTGTGAACTACAAAGACAAACATCCAACATTAAGATGCACTTGATTCATAAAGATAAAATACCAATTTTCAGGAATTTCCTAAGCCAAAGCAAGACAGAATCCTCAGAGCTTGTATCTTGAGTTATAGAAAAGCTTGCAACAGGTAAATCATTCTCTTAAGGCCAAAAGGCTGTCAACCAAACTTATAACCATTACAAATGCTTATCTTTAATTTAACAATTGAGCACCCAAAATGACCAAATGGCTTTAAATGGATACCTAGGGATAACTTTCATATTTTTAGACGAATCAGAGCCTCTGCGAAATCAGAGTTTGAGCGAGGCTTATGTGTGAATGCTCTATATATCTACAAATTAAAGTTAGCTATCCTCTGGTAATATCCAGCTAGCAACATGTGAAACATGGCATCATAAGCAACATAGATACTTTTAGTTTCAGGGACTTTTAACTCCCATAGATCAAACTGATAAAAAAGGGCCTTTGCAGCATGTCCACTGGATTGATCAAGGACCAGAATATCTTGAGTCAAAAGCTCCAATAGATGGATGCTTTGAAGATCACAGCCAAGATGAGTACAAGTCAAAACAATCAGAAATAAGACCTATTGATCCACAATCAAGAACAACTGTCAAAATCATGACAAATGTAACAATTGATTTTGTTCATAAGCAACTAATTGTAGTTTTAGCTATCAGTAAACTGAGATAGTGAGGACAATCTGCACCGAGAGTACACCTGCAATGAACTACAGAGAAACATTGTGAATAATGATTGTAAGTTGAATAGTTAATTACATATAGACAAAAGTTCTCTCTCTTGCTTTCTCTTCGGTGTCAGATGCAACCATCTTGTTCTCAGGAAGGAAATAGGCAATATATTTGACATCTCTAATGAAAATCTCCATTCCGTTACTAAGATTACATACAAAGTTTCTATTTCTCTGAAAAGGGATGTCTGCATCCTCAGTTACAAACAACATGATGAACAGGTACAACACTTCTTGTGGAATACTACAATCCCAAGACATTCAAGAAAGACAAATACAAGTAAACAAACAAGCAAACAAAAATAGGAATTAAACAAAAGAAGGCAAAAGAAGAAACACCAAGTTGTCTGTTAATACGTCAGGCAGGTTACACATAACCACTACCAAATTCTGAACCCATGTAGAGCAATCAAAAGTTACCAAGACACCACTACCAAAATTGCTTCCCCTGTTAGAGAATGATCACTGTGGTTCTGATGTTCCGATCTGTTGCTTAACATTGTCTGTACGCACCAAAGCATCTGACAAGAGCAATGTTGCGGCTTTGGTCATGGTTTGGTACTGTGAAGGCAATGTGGGTGGTGGAGGCTGAGATTTGTATATTTGGACACGAGCGAGGTCATCATCTAGTTTGTTAGCGTAATTAGCTGTTTCACCAGCAGCCGGACCAAATGCTTGAGGTTGGTGCTGAATTTGAGCACCAACAAGCCTTGTTTCTGTTTCATTATAAGGTACATGAAGAAGTGGTTGTCCTGGAATTTTTTTGTATGTTTGTGAGTTTACCTCAGCTACAGGTTGAGGTAACACTGCAACCTCCTTGAGAATGCGTTGAGGTGGGATCGAGGAAGGATTTTGATGGGTTTGGGGCTGACCAGAGACAATAGAGGAAGGCTGAACCATCCCACGTTGCACAGGTATATTATAAGACTGAGTGGGCACAACAGGCAAGTAATACACCGGGAAAGGTTGATTTGACTGATAATGCAGATGTTGCTCCTGTGGCGCAGTATGATAAACTGGGTAATATGATGTAACTGGCTGTACTCCATGCATGTTCTGTGGTATGAAATGGGTACCCTCATGAACAAATTGCTTTTGTTGCTGAGGTAGATCCATTAGATTTAGAGGAAACCCAGAAGCCTGAACTGGTTTATACATCTCAATCCCAGAGGAATAATCAGCAACTTTATTGTCTGATTCAGATGGGTTCGAGGAGACCTTACTCTCCATTGCAGCAACGAGGGGCACTTGGTCTTGAAAAGTTCCAGTCTGCACATTAGAAACAGCACTCCCAGCACAATCATCACTGTCGGAATGGTAGAGAAAAATTTTAATATCAATAATCAAACGCACAATAAAACTGCATCAAAGGAAGTAAAAATTATGAAATTATTGATCTTGAGAACAAATGGTATGAAATTTCATAGATCAAGGTAGAGAAACTAGCTAGGCCAATTCAGTTCTATTGAAACAAACTAAATAAAATAAAAGTTGTTCCCTATCACAAGAAGTTCAAGCAGAAACTTTCAAGTTAGAAATTTGATTTCACAAGTTTCCTCTTTACCCATGAGAGTAAGCTCTTGGAGTAACTGTAAGCCAACTATCTATATATAATTTCATTCCCTTAAAAGCTTCAGTATTCTATCATATTCTTTTCTCCTAATTAACAAAGGCAAACAAAAACTATACAAAATCATCAAAATCTCACTAAACAATCAATCTTTTTTCTATAAAATCGACATTAGAATATGCTTTGGGGGGGATTTATTGTTTTCCAGAATGCTCAGACAAGATGGCTACCTTGGTTCCTGTAAAAGAACAGGAAGCAAAACCGTGAAGAAGAGACAAAGGAAAACGAAAATCAGAAAGTGCACATTTACATTTCAAAAAAAAAAGAAAAAAGAAAGAAAAGAAAGTGCACATTTACATTATAAATTGCTTCCTTTTCATGCATAAATAGACCCCAAAATTACTATGTTTTTTTTACCTTGGTATTGAATCAGCAGAGTGTCTAATTGGAGGCAAATTTGACAAAGATAACGAAGAAGAAGTAGAGCCAAAAGAAGATGAAGTTTCCAAAACAACAGACTCTTGTTCACTACTAATTTCCCCTCCAAATCCCACTCTTGCACTCCTCAAAGCATCAAAAAACCAACTATCCCTCTTCGGATGACTCAACTCAGCGTTAACGTTGTTAGCAACTGGAAGAAGAAACAGTCTGATGCGCGAAGGAGTAGCAGTGGAAGAGAGTCTACTCTGCTCTTCTAACATGATTTGGAGATCATCATCCGTTGAGATGGTAATGAGTGAGTCAAGGTCGTGATTGGGAAGTTGGTATTTGAGAACAAATGGGCTGGTGAGGTGGAGGAAGGAGGACAGATGGGCAGTGAGAGAAGACAGAGTAAGGGTGGGAGCGGCGGCGGGGATGGTGGCTAAGCGATTTTCTCCGCCGGAATAGTAAAGTGATTTGGTTTGCGGACGTGGGATTATGTGACCACCATAGCTACACATTAGTCGTAACTTTGGGGTTGTGGTGGTGCCGCTGGTGACCGTGGCGGGTGGTGGATCCATGGCGGTGGAAAAAGAAAGAGTCTTTGGACTTGCTCGGCGGTGGGGGTTCTTTCTCGGTGTTTAGCTAAAGGCCTCCACTGGATGGTTTGGTTTGGTCTCTTTTTTGGCTATAATTGTCTAAAAAGTTGCTGTATTGTAATTAAGAAAGAAGTATTTGGGGAAGAGAAGAGAAAGGGAGAGTTGCATGAAGATTGACAAGTGGAGTAAGCATGCAAGGGGACAGCGTGCCATGTCACCATCAGTCGGTAATGGCGATTATTGCGGCTGTGCTCGCGTTGGATGCAAGCGTGGGCTTGCAGGAAGGAAACCGCAGCTCTTCGTTTGAGTCCAAAACGAGAAAAATTATTACACAAGATCTAGATCTCTGTTTTCTTTTCCTTTTAATAATAGTGTTGTCATCAAGCCTAGTTTGGTTATGTTTTAAATAAGTACTACCCCAAAAATGTCCGTGTTCAGTTTTCTGAAAATGGATGAATTCAGTTTTCACCTGGCAAATTATGCCACAATTTTTCTCAAATAACTCAACTTCAAAGCCCAAGTTCCTCGTCTACTTTCATTTCCCTGAACAGAAAATAGAAAGAAATTCAGCGAGATGCAATTGGAGCCCTCTTCTCAAACGTCTCTTGTTGCCTCTGTGACTCGTCAATAACAATACCCCACTTTGGTCTTTGGGTCCAAGTCCCAACTCCCGACTGGCACGATAACAGAACGGTTTTAACAGCCCAAAAACACCCATCATTTTCACTTTTAAAAAATTTGAAAAGAAAAGAAATAAAGAAAAACCCAAAGCTCTGACTGACAGGTAAAACTTCATTTTTTTTCCTATTCAATCCGTTTTTGTCATTGCTATTTGCTAGTTTATTTTCACTTTCACTGCTACTGCTAGTCTGCTACTTTGTTGTTTCATGTCAGAATTATTGAGGATAAGGATCTTTTGGTCATACTCGGTGTGCGAACAGTACAAGCACTTTGGTTCCTTTTAACTGTTCGTCGGTTTCTCTTCCACATTTCAGCACTTATCTTTATCATCACTGTAAAGCGTAACTTACCCATTTCATTATCTAAATCTGTTTTGTGTGTGTGTGTTCTATTGGTGTATGCCATGCCTTCCTGGAACTGGGCTTTTCTTTCTTGGTTTAAGAATTTCAGAAGTATTTTCCAGGTTAGTGGGATCTATAGACTTGAAATTTTTTTGTTTTACTTATTTTTTTCATCTATATTTTTTTACTGATGTTGGAGATGCATGCCAGCAACATTGTATAAGACAGATATGCTTTCTGTTTTTTTTTGTTTTTTTTTTAATTTCTCCTTTTTCATTCTTGACTTCAAATGATTCCTTGCGTTGCATGGAAAATGGGTTTTCTTTCCCTTTCTTAGCTTTTGGCTCTTAGTCTTCTCTTCAACTGCTTTCTGGTTTTCCAATATCATCACTCTGCTTTTAACGTTTGAGTATTGGGAAGATGTTCGTCGTGCTTTTCATGAGATTTTGTTTCTTTATATTTGTTGCTAAACTTTTAAAGTTGGAAGTTTTGTCTAGAAAATGCATTTCTTGGTTCTAGAGTGAATCTCTTGTGTGTATGAAGCCAGTAGTATCTGTCATGTTTTATGCCTTAACCTCAACTGTTTTCTGAGAGCATAGAACTAACCGGGAATTGACAAAAATTTCTACTACACGTATCTTAGTAACTTAGTATTGCATGCTTCCCCTCATTCAGTTCATGGAATGAATGAATTTTAATTATTTTTGTAGTAGGATGATCCTAACTACTCGAATGGCATTTGATTCCTTTGATTTGAACCATTTACAGTATAAACAACTTTACTCGCCTAAGTTCCCCTCTCTGTTTCTCAGTTTTAAAAACGTGATTGAGTTGATGGAATACTATATCAGTTTTGGGCTTTTACTTTGTTGATGGACAATTGACACAGAGGACAAATTCCCCTCTGTTAATGTCTTGAATGTCTGATTTTGTTGTTTGTAATGTTATTCAAATTTCAAAACATATTGGTTTCTGGTAGGAGTAACATTTTATGGCATCTCCTATATGCTGTTTTCAGCCAAGACTGAAATCTCTTAAATTCTTGGATCAAAATGCACATCATGGTCGAATTTCTTTATGATGATGACATACATCACTCTTTCTTGGATGAAGTCTACTATTTTAGACTTTGGCTCATATTGATGCTGTCATGTTACTTTGTGTTGATATGCACTAAAAATAGTGACCACTAATGGTTTTGTTGATCATTACTATGAAGATTTTGGTATTGAAAATCTCATGGTGCATTCGAGCCTCTACTGACCTGAGTATTTTAAATTTGTTCTATTTTTGGGATGCATAGCCCTTTACTCTATGAAACATGAGTAAAAAGTATCAGAGGTCATGAACTTTAAGCTTTCTGGATCAAGTAGGACAGGTGAAAAGTATGGTTGGTGACTGTGGTTGGGTTAAGATAGTTTCCCATGCTACAGGGTTTTCGTCCATAAGTTTATCATTTCTTCTGGCTTGTTCATACACGATAGAGATAAGATATCAAAATGTTCACCTCACTTGAAAATAGCTGTCCTCAACAATCTTCTTTTAAGCTCAACAACTGTCAAAAGTTAGATGCAATATAACTATTGGCTTGATAATGAAGTTTTCTATTTAAAGGGTTATTTTTTTTCTTTATTTTTTCTTTGGGGGAGGAGGGGTTTGGGGTGGTTCCGCTGAGTTGTGTGTTTGTATGGGCGGCGGGAGTGAGGGGGAGGGGTTCATTATTCATCCCTGAAGATCACATGGTTGGAATTGGCTAGGTTTTATCAACCTGGAGGCTGGAGAATTCTGCAAATGCTAGTCATTCTTTGTCATCCATTGACCTTCCATTGATAGAAAACAGGAAAAAAGAGGTATCTTTTTCCTTTTTTTTTCCCTGTTTTCCTTTTTTTTAATTTATGTACTTTTTTTTATACGTTTGAACAAGGGTGATTGATTCCTTGTGCTTATATTCTATTGGAATATTAAAACATGCAAATTTTGTAGCTTTGCACTACAAATTTCAATTTCCGAGCAAGTGATAAATACAATGTTTCCTTGGTTCGAACTGAATATAGTCGGAAAGATCAAGATGGTGTAGGTGTTTTATTCTTGGTCAGGTCTTGAAGTTGCAATTCTAAAATTCTGGCTTTTCTTGGTATGCTTTTTCATCATCTCTTTTCTTGGGGAGTGGGTATGCAATGGATAGAAGACAGTTATCCTGCAAATTCATATTCCTCTGGGAGTCTCATAATGATGATTGCGGAAGTGTCAAGAGTCTTGTTCTCAGTTAATTTCTTGAGGCATAAGATTGCTCATGCTGCATCTCTACTTAGCATCCGCTAGAAAAGGGTGTCAACTGTTAATGCTTTGGTTAATATTAAGAATGTTGAAATGTAAATGTGTTTGATTATTGGAGCTAGTCTCTGTTTACTTTATGATTGCACTTAATAGGCATTCATGATTTCTAGCAGAATTCTTTTTGTTGTTTGTCTTGTTCGCTTGGAATTTTGCTCCTATGATGGCTTTGGGTCAAAATTTTCATTCTTCTTTAAACTTTGGTAGGATCCCCTGGTATATGAATGTTAAAAGTTCTCTGACATTTATAGATATTAACAGTGTAGAATGAGGGAAGTCCAGCTTGGTTCACACACGATAAGGTCCCATGGCATTACTGTTGCAAGGGCACATATGCATGATTGGTTTATACTTCTCTTGCTCCTGGTGATAGAGGTTGTCCTCCTTATCATCCATCCATTTTATCGCTTTGTTGGGAAGGATATGATGGAGGATCTAAAGTACCCCTTAAAAAGTAACACGGTGCCGATTTGGGCTGTTCCGGTAAACTTCCTCACCTTGCTGATAGAGTAAAGTCCTTAAAATGTCCCATGAACATAACAGCCTTCTTATATATTTCCCATATGTGTGATATTATCCTTGTAATTGACTGTGTGAGTTCTCTCTTTCTCTCTATGGTCCATATATAGCTGTATGCAGTTCTGTTGCCAATGATGATTTTTCTCTTCATTTACATCCGGAGGAGGGATGTCTACGATCTTCATCATGCCATACTAGGTGATCATATCTTTTAAACAGTTGAACAAAAGTTTTCTTCTGAATAGGCTGAATAAGAATATCATATTTGTTAAAGTGACAATGGGAAATTTGTTTTCTAATGCAGGCCTCCTCTTCTCTGTTCTACTAACGGCAGTAATCACAGATGCAATAAAAGATGCAGTTGGTCGACCTCGGCCAGATTTTTTTTGGCGCTGCTTTCCTGATGGAAAGGATGTATGCTTCTGTAGACCTGCTACTAGGGGAGTACGAGTAACTTTTTTGTAATGCAAAATTTTGATTATAGAACTTAATTGCTTGTAGGCTTATGATAAATGGGGAAATGTCATCTGTCATGGTGATAAAAGCGTCATTAGGGAAGGGCATAAAAGCTTTCCAAGTGGGCATACCTCATGTGAGTTCCTCTTGTTTGGTTGATTGATGTTTAATTATTTGTTGAGATAATGAAAGGTTATAAATTGTATGTATTCCTCTTCAAAGGTCTTCTTTTGTTTTCACATTCTAAGTTTTGAAGGATAATTGGTCCAATTTTTAGTTTCCTTTGCCGGACTGGGTTTTCTTTCATTGTACTTGTCTGGAAAAATCCAAGCATTTGACTGCAGAGGACATGTTGCAAAGCTATGTATTGTCTTCCTTCCTCTGTTGGTTGCATCACTTGTGGGCATTTCTCGAGTGGATGATTATTGGCACCATTGGCAGGATGTATTTGCTGGAGGGCTCCTAGGTTGGTGTCTCTTTAATATGAACATTGTTTTTATTCATGATCTAATCTATATTACCTCTCTTGATATACCATCTTTTGCAGGACTTGTAGTTGCTACATTTTGCTATTTGCAGTTCTTCCCACCTCCATATGATACTAAGTGTAAGCACCCAAACTCATTTGTCTTATTGAAAAGTTGATTGCACAAGGTGTATACAGGAAAATGCTTAGTGATGTGATTCGTTAAAACATGACAGCATCATAGGTAGTAATATCTGTTATCACTTAGGAGTAAAAGGGGAACCTATTAAGTTAGGAATCTCATTGTGCAAAATTTTCAACATAGCTGGTTGGTAGGAAATAGCAGTAATATTTACCTTTACTGGAATCATTTAGCTAATTTAGCTAAACCAGAGAGACAAGATAATAGCGCCGATAAAAGGGCCATAAAATCTTGGACATGCTGCTGGAAACATTTAAATCTGATTGCTTTTAAATGGAAACAGATCCAAAACTATATATCTGTCTATATGTTTATAAAATTTATGGAAAATCTCATTTTGAAGTTTTAGTTTGTGGTTGGAAGTTAGAACTAAGAATGTACCGAAAGCTGCTTCCCACCTCACATAAAAGTGTCCTTTCCCCACCCTCCCTTCTGCTAGTTTGATTGGTTACAGAAGGTTGCATGGTCCACTTATGATGCCCTCCCTGTGTCACTTTTGAGTCTTTGACATTGGTGCTAGATGCATTGTTAATTTAATCAAGCATTCCTGTACAGTAGGAGTCTACATTCTCTGAAGTGAGCAACGATTAGAGTAAGTTAAAAAGCTAATAATTAATCAAGTTAATGAAGGTAACCATACGTCTTGATTTGAAGGTCTTCAAGTTTTCTGAACTTCTGCACTGAAATTGCTTGTAGGTTGGGGGCCTTACAATTATTTTCGGGTGTTGGAAGAATCAGTTGCCAATAATCAAGCAACCAACGTTGCGAATTCTCAAGATGCAATGACCGGGGAGGTTCAGTTTGGTAACCTAGAAGAAAGAAGTGATGATGGATTTATGGGAGTGCGTTTAGCACACAATGCTAGTTCAACGACGGAAGATATAGAATCCGGAAATAAATAGCTATGTACATTCTTGTTCCTGTTTCCAGACTAAAATGAGGAATGTTTATATGCACAGATATCTCAGGAAACTGCACAATTTTGAACTAAATTGCTTGAAAGAGAGTTTCAAGCAGTTTTAGATCCTGTTGGATAAGTATGGTACATCGTGGAGGTAGCTAAGCTAATCAAACTGCTGATAAGTAGTAGAGTTTCTCTGGTTTTGCTTTTGAATTCTCCTCTTGAGTCTTGAACATGTGGCAAGACAAATAAAAAGAGGAAAGAAAAGTTTCTTGCTATGCCTATCATATTATGGTATAAAGTATCAGTACTGCATGTCATGGAAGCCTATGTTAAGGAAGTTATTGATCCCGCACTACATCGTACATAGATACATGCATACATACATGGATGCGACACATGCAAGTGTGTATGTCTGTCTTCATGTTTATATTTTTTCTTAAAGGGTGACTATTGTAATCCTATTTATGGAGGTTTAAATTTCCACAGTATATAGAATAATCATCCTACTCACGCTTACTATTTGATTGAATTTAAACATTTACCTCAATCATGCAAATATTATTTTATTTCTGGATTCAATTTTAACTGTATAAAAACGTTAAGTATATATTTTCAGAAAGAACGAAAAAAGAAAGAAAGAAAACCAATGTTGAGACTTGAAAGGTCACTTACACTCAAATAATTTTAATTGGCAATATAAAATATTCAACTAATTTATCTATGTTAACCGAACGGCATGGCATGCCTTATATCCTTATATGTTACTTTTTTTTTTTCGGGTTACAAAATGGTTTAGGAGTAAGGGAGGTTATACTATCTCTAAGGCTGGAGCAAACTGTCAACCTTATTGGAGATTTACGGATCCGTTATACTGTCACATGCAAACTTTTCGGACTTAACAAATTGCCTACCAATAGGGACCTGGGGAGGCTTGAATTTGGGTGTTTTGCTTCATAACACAAGGCTCTGTCTTAATTACTTTGTTACTTTTAACTTTTGGAAAAGTTTAATTAGTGCATCCCATATACCCTAAAGTATGATAGATATGGAAAGTTTTATTATGTAATTAATACTTCAATTTTTCTTGAATTAAAAAAAATTATTGCATTAATTGAAAAGCATTGTCCTTAACTAGAAAGTCAATTAACGTTAAACAGTATATGGGTGCCCTTGTTTAGCAAAACCCTTAACTTCTCTCACTCTTTTTTTTTTGAAAACATATTTAACCTAGTTTTAACGTAGTTTTAGTAGTAGTATAGTAATTTTTATAGTTGTCTTCAATCCTACTGATCTTCCTCGTATAAAAAGGTAAAGGCCTATATTGTATGTACATCTGAAGAAGTTACTACCAACCATTAGGTTTAGGGCAAACAAGGTAATTTTGAGTACTTTCTTCTCTCATGCTCTGTTTAATCCTGCAAAAGTCTGCATTGTTGTTCTTATTATTTTCTTCTAAGAATTCCTATCAGTAGAATTCATTTACTTTCTGTGTATGAATTTAGTTTCTTTTTATGATCTGTTAGAATGATCATAAACCATAACTTATGGAGTTTTTAGGTGTTACTTTACACAAACTTTGTTCATGTCCTGTCTACCTCGGTTTCTCTTATCCCCTTCTCCTTTCTTACATTGTCTCTGTATGGAATTATGGATGTTTATACAGTAAAGGGTTTCTCTCCGTTTTCGTTCTATCTTTCTTTTGTGGTCTTAAAACCGTTTTAAACGTTTGGTTATTGGATGATGAATGCTTGAATGAATTTGTGGGTTTGCTGTTTTCATCAAAATTTTTATGTTGATATAATGTTAGTTGGGACTTGGGACTGAAACTTGGGATACAATGCTTTCTTGTACTTTTTTCCTTGCAAATTCTTTTCAATATGATTATGAGATATGGAACTGAAACTATGTTTTTCGTATCAGAACAGGTGGGCAAACGCATTGTGGAGATGAAATTACCAGAGAATGAGACGGCTCGGAAGAAGATTTTAAAAAGAGGAAAGAATAATTTGTTTAAGAAGGCTGAGGAGCTATCAATTCTTTGTGATAGTAAGATACTGATCATCACATTCAATCCAGATAAACAAAAGCATGAGATTTGGCCTGATAATGATGAGGAAGCTAAACAAATCATCAACAGGTTCAAGCGCAAGTCTGCCAAAGGTGGTGGCGAAAAAGCTTTTGGTTCTTCTGCAAGTCAGAAGAAAAGATTTGGTGAGAAATCTCCCATACCAGATCATAAGAGAATGATCAATCACCTCTCTGAGAATCAGCTCCAAAACCTCTGCTGTAAATTGGACGATAAGATTGCAGATGCAGTGAATGTCGTTGAAGCAAAAAAACAGGACCTGACAGAAGGACCAAAGGTGTCGGTTGATGAAGGGAAGGGAAAGGAAGTTGTTTTATACCAAGAGCCTGTTCCAATTCAACAAGACCATAGTTTTCAGATGCCTAATGGTCCTAGCAGTTATCCACTTCAGCTTAATGGTGCTTCCACTGGTAGCAATATTCCATTCGTTCCAGTACCAATTCGTTACTATGATCCATCAAGGATGCAACCAGCTTACATCAATTCTAATCCTTCGTTGATGAGCTACAATGGCCCAACCCACTACCATATTCCACCAGGCAATTATTACCCGATAATGCCAGGTTTTCGCAGCTCTCAGATGAACGGTAAGTTTTGATTTTGTCAAAGGGCTATCGAGCTAAGACATATTTTGCTACCAATAAGCTTTGTTTTTTTTTTTTTTCCCGGTTTGATGTTTGATTAATTTCTTTATGGATCAGGATTTCTAGAAATTCATTATAGTATTGATAAATTCTTGGATGATTGCCATTTTATTTCCATTAATTAACTATTATATTGTTGGTCTAGTCTCTCCTAACAGACAAAATTTGAAAATCAAAGGCGAAAGCAGCTATGTTGGGTTAGTCAAACTACAGGGTTTGACAATATATCAAACACCTTGACTGCACTTTGAGTAAAAAATAAATTCAACACACATAATCATGGCTTATTATCATGACATCGAATGAATGGAGAAAATATTTGGTCTCACATTGATCAGAGTAAACTGGGAAAATTACAACAATTGAAACATAACAAAAGTTTATGCTTCCTAAGAAACTAAAAATTTTCTTTTGGAATCTGAGCTATTATCATCAGAGAAGTAGGATTTCAAAGATTCTAGACAAAAACCATAGCCAATCCCTTGCCCAAACCCAAACCCAACCCCAACCCCACAACCAGCTCCAACCCCAAACGCAAGCCTCAAATGGTTCCAAGGCCATGCACCGTATCCAGCTCCCCCGACCAAACCGAACCCAAATCCAACACCACAGCCAATGCCAGCACCGGCTCCAGGGCCTAATACATTGTCCTCCACCTTCTGGCGGCTGTCACGGAGGAATTCCGAGACTGGAAATTCCTTGCCGTTCTTTTTCTTCTTCATGTCTCCTTTCCATTTCCATAAGGAATTTTTGTCTTTGGATTTGGTTTTCATGGGATTTGAGTTTGAGCCAAGTCTAGAGTGAAAAGGAAGGTTGGGTACCGATGGGCGAAGACTTTGTGTTGGATAATACTAATGTCTTTTGTGTATGTATGTGTCCATACTTGTCCACTTCTTTGGTCTTTTCTGGAACTATATACAATGTGAAATTAAAGTTAATAATCTGTACTCATAAGCCTAGGCACTCATCACCATTTTTTAATTCTGGCTCTAATCAAGAGACCTGTTGGCTTAAATAAATTCTTGTAAAAATGATAAAGATCATGAGAAGATAGGGAAATAATTATATAGTAGATTAAATCCTAAAAGAGTTATAGCTGCAAATTTAGGAAGTTTAACACCAAATAAAAAAAATATTTATAAGGTAAATCCTACAATTTTTAAGATGTTTGTTATTCTTATTGAGTTGATTGAAAGGAGTTTAATATCTTTTAAGTGTGTGTTTAGCTGAAAAGTTTCTTTACTCTAAAAGCTGAATTTAGGGGTTTGGGTATATAACTTTTATAATTTTTAATTTATCACGGAAGGAGATTTTCAATTTCCAATCAAAGCTACAATTTGAAATTTTTTTAAAAATCACATTTTTTATTTTATGCTAGAAGCTAACTTTTTTTTAAATAAAATTTTTATATGTATCTTTAATGCCGCTATCATTTTCTCAATATGACAAAATAATCTTACTATTCACCTTTATTTTTTTTCTCACTTTTACCTATAGTTATTTTATTTTAAATTTTATAATTTAGATTTTTATATTTTTATATTTTATTTGAACGTACATTAAATTTATCTATTTATAAGTTTTATTTGTAATAAAGGTATATTTATATAGATATATATATATATATATATAAAAGAATTCCAATTGATCAAAAATTCATACATAAATTAATTTTAAAATGATTTGAAAATCATCTGTAGATTAAAAAATATTTGTTTATCATTTTTATTATTATATAATTTATATAAATAATATATACATATATATAATAGTTAACATGTAAAAAGTAATAAATTTCAAATACTTATATAAAAATAAAAAATATCCTTTTTCATAATTTTAACATTTCACAGTAGTTTGATGATATTGTTACCAAACAACTTTTTACGTCTTACAGTACTTCTATATTAAATTTGTCAAACGTTATTTTAATTTCTCTGGACAACATTTATAGAATAGCTCTACTAAAATAGCACTTTTGAACAACATTTATAAAATAGGTCTACTAAAATAGCACTTTTACTAGCTATAAGTTCTAACCGGACTCAACAGACCCCTAAATAAGATTTCGGGTTCAATCTTGTGCATAAAGAAAGGCTTAAGAGAGCTTTTCTCATTCGAAATTCGATGCAATTCTAAATTAGTCGAGATTCAATGTGACCATTAAATATTGAGAGATTTATAATATCGTAATTATGTCACCTCATAATTTTATGATAACTTACATTGAACCGAGTTTGTTAGATCATCATTCAGAAATTAAATTATTCATGAATTGGCCTTCCACTAAGAGATCTAAGCCCAAACATATTCAAGATTTTTATTTTTCTCTATTGAGAACTCAAGAATAGGGCTTTTTTTTTTTTCACATATCCATCGAGTCTGATGAACAAAATATTATATACTATATTATTATCTCTTACCAAAAGATCATATCAAAATGTAACCAAACAAAATCATATCAAATTGATTTGAAAATATGAGTAGACTACTAAGTTTCAACAAATGTAATAATTCTGCTATGTTGAAAAAAAAATAGAAAGACAAAATCAACGGATCAGATATGAATCTAATGACTTGACTTTTCGACTCATTAATTAATTTAATGTTAATAAAAATATTAATTTAACGTAAATAAAAATATTAAGAACAGCCTATAAATTCTTGTTCATTCCAGTGGTGATTTCGGCTGCATGTGGTATGTACATATATATCATTAAATGAGTCAACCATAATAACAGCATCCTCTTGCAACAGCCATTTGTGAAAGCAACTTAATTTGAGGTAGCACCCGGAAGACAACCCGTAATTTCCTTATTCTTTTTGAAGTTGAAGAAGAAAATTAATTTTCTTTCATAATCCATCGTCAAGTCAAGGCTGCTATATTACTTTGTGGGCAATTGGGACGTTGCACGTGCCACAAATATTAGAAAGCAGGGCCAAAAAGAAACCCAAATAATGGAAAATCGAAAATCAGGTGGGTCAAATATTTCTAGATGATTTCAGTCTTAAAGTCCTTTTACTTATCTCATGCCTTGCGTCCCTCTATACCTCATCATCTCTTCCTCCACTCAATTATTTAGTTAACAACAAGCTTTACTTTTGGTTTAATTCAAATTACAGGTTGTTGATAGCATTATTCTTTTGGGTTGAAAATTTAATATTATCAAATTATTGTCAACAAATATGACATCATTATTCACTGTAGTATTATAGTCAAGGTATGAAATCAACTTTATCTTATAAAATGAATAAAAAATAAATAAATAAATCTGTATAAAATTGGACCAAATCCACACAATTATTAATTAGATAACATGGAGAATCTAATAATACTTCCAAAACCCTTTTTCTACTGGTCGGACCAAATATGATCATTGCCTCATTGGCTGCTCCAAAATTATTTTTGCATACATGTTGAGTTAAGCCTTTTCATTATTATTTTGTTTATGTTATTATCATATATTTTAATTACTGTTATTATTAGAGGCCTTCAACCAAAGATATTTCAATCCAAACTACTATGTTTTTATTTAGTTATAATTATTGTTTACAGATAACTCAAACTTTAATTAACTTTAAAAAAATGGGGTCGAGTTGGGTATGTGATTAATGTTTGACCTTTATACATGGAGCATTCAAGAATCAATTAAATGGAGTAATTAATAGATGGGTAGAGAATTTCATAGTTCATACCGTATGCATATCGTTTAATTTTAATAATCATAGATATTTTCAATGGGTTTGAATCGAGCTCAGCCCTAAAACTTTTCCATCAAGACAACTAATTAATTAAATTGGTCGAATCAATCCTCTACTAAAAATGAATTTCTTAGTCGACTTTGCTGACCTCAAATCTACTTGACTTTTCCCTTAGAACATTCAAATATTTTTTCCAAGAAAACCACGCACACCAACTTTATGTATGACCCATTGCGCATATAAAAGTCTGGTCATGGATGGGCCTTCTCAAACTTCTCTTTTGCTTTCCTTACCTTACTCGCTCTCTGAAAATGGAGTTACTTGCAAAACCCTTTCCCGGTCCCTTGAAGAGATATTGGAGAAGAAGGCAATACCAAAGACTCTATGGCGAGGGCAAAAAGAACGTAAAAGTTACCAGGATTGGAGGGGGATCGCGCAGGTTCTGGAGGATCAAAGCGATCCCAAAGCTGCGTTGGAAGATTGCTTCGCCCATAAAGCTATTGACGAAGCTCAAAAATGCTTATATGAACATGATGATCAGTTTGGCCGGGAACGTTGGCTCCTTGAATACACAGAATACGTTTGGAGGAAAACGGATTCCCAAAGCTCGGAAAGTTCCTTTGGTTTATTCTAACAGTGAATTTGACCAAAGGTTGATTTATGAAATTTGCAAAGCTCTTGTCGCTACTCAAGAATTGTCTGCGGGGCACTGAAAGAAACAATAAGTGTATTCAATTTTTCATAATTTACTTATGCATTTACTTTATCTGAGGCTTATCAAAGTTAACCAATTTCTGCGACGGAAACTTTGGATAATTGTTTTTGTTCAAAGAAAAATACTTCTTGATCCTCCAATACTTAACCCTCCTGACGTGGTTTTTTTTTATTTGTCAAATTTTTATGAGTATCACAATAATTTAGTCCCCCATTTAATAAGGTTTGGCCTTACATTTAAATTTATCATATTTATAAGGTAAATTTCCTCTTCTTGACAATTATAATGGTAGGATTTTAGAAAGAAAAATAAATAATACCTGCCACGTCAGGAGAGTTATTGGAGAGATGGATTTAGACAGGTCATGTAACAAAACTTTTATTCAAATTGGAGGTGAAATTTCAAAATGGAGATATGCATAGAAATGATCAATTCTTTCATTAGTAAGGACCACAATGGAAATTAAAGAATTGTAGATGAAGAGTAATGTTAATTTCCAACTAATTTCCGTAGGTTTGGTGTCTATAATTTGATTTATTATATGCTAAACTATATGTCATGTTGTTTCCAATCCTATTCCTAGTCACATCTTTATGGAGAAAATTCTTGTATTCTAATTAGACGTTTTAAATTTACATTTATTCAAAAAAGAGTTTTGGTCTGAAAAGATATGATCACCTCACCCTAGAAGGTATGATCACCTCATCGTATAAGAAGCCGTTAGTAGTTAATTAATTGAAAGGTTGATTTTATAGATTAGGCTGATTTATGGAAGTTTTTTTTTTTTTAATAACCATAGATATCCGAATCCGTTTAATGATCTATAACTAATTCCATTCAAATCATATCAGACCTCAAATAAAAAAAAACTCTCTTAAGCCATTTTTTTCTATTTACATAACTCGAATAAGAGATCCTACTTAAGAAAATTGATTTTCTTTTTCACTCCGCCCAACATGTTGTTTCTTATTTTCATTTATCTAAACCTTGCTCTCTTAAGTGAACTATGTTGTTGGATAGTTCATGTCTAAATGGCCCATACAATAATGGACCATCCTTTAGAGGCAGGGGCTTTGGGCTCCTGTAATCTTATTACGGAAACTATTAGCAGGCTTGCCTTGGCCTGGATGCCAACTTTAGACCCAATTATCCATTGCTTTAGGCATGTGTGTGAAATTTTGCAAAATAGTTAGTAGTAGTACTAACGAGTGTCCCAAGAACACTTTTTAGAATTAGTGTGTACGTTTAATCAATATTTTATCTTAGGTCAAATTGTGTAATTACTTCCTTTATTTTTATTTATTATCAATTTCAATATAATCACTAACGGTATCAAATATCCATCGTTAATTATATTAATGTGGCGTTAATTATGATGATATATGTTATTAAAAAATTTTCATGTGAATTTTTTGACTGCATGACATATCTTTCGCATTGAACAGATTATTTTTTATTTTCTTTTTGAATGTTTAATTTCATATTTTTTTGTGAGAAATTTCATAATCATGATCAAAAGGTATTTAATGTGATAAAAAAAGTTACAAAAATTTTTTTTAATATTTTTTACAGATACACGTCATCAAAGTTAATGCTACGTCAATATAATCAATGTCACCTCAATATAGTTAATAGAAAAAATTTAACACTATTAGTAATTAGACTAAAGTTGAAAATAAATAAAAATATAGAGGGATTCAATTTGATCAAATCGAAGTAGAGAAACTAAATTTACACTTTTCATATAATAGAAGGAGTAAATATATAATTTGACCTTAATTTATCTTGTTATATCTTGAACACGTTCATCATGCTACATCTAATATAAAAGTATCACTGCTATAAATAGAATAGTTTAACTACTTGCACAACTTTTAGATATCCGTTATTATTATTAAATTAAACTATAATATTTAAGCGGTATTGGTCATGTCTCTATATATGTGAAAAATTTGAGTACGTGAGCTGAGGTCCATGGGCTTCAGCCAAGGGGTCTATGACCCTGCGTAGAGTCTAGACGCTACACATTGAAATAAATGATTTTAAGCTCAGGTGATAAGGGTGGACGGGGAATGAGTGAGGATCTTAAGTGATGTATCTAAGAAGGACTCAAGTTTACCATAAATATGAGAAGTAATTAACCATATTACGTACAAGAAATACATGAATAAAAGGCATGTAATGCTGGCTGGCTATATTCACACCTTGGGCAAAGGAAGGGTACATGTGTATAATAAGAACTTTTAGTTGAGCCATATATAACCTCAAAACAAATCTCTTTTTTTCTCTTTTTTTGTAACCAAGGGTATTCTAGGTTGTTGGTTTAAGATTAATCTCTTTCAAATCGGGTTGATCCACTATGAGGATAAAATTCTCCTATCATTTAATTTTCTCTATTCATAAGACTAGAATTCAAGACTTTACCTAAGGGGAATAAGTGTCAAACCACTTAAATCAACCAATTGTTGATATTTCAAAACAAATCTCAAGTTTTAGGCCATTGGGGATTTTCTCATACTTTAAAAACTAAATGTTTATATTCATAATCAGTCGCCTTTGGGTTATGTTTAAAGTTGTAGCTAGGATAGGTTATCCCAAAGTAAGGGTTCAAACCGCTGACATGCATGTTTGTGAATTTGTAATGTAAACACTATTTAAATTAGAGTTAAAAAAAATACTTATATATTCGTATTCTGCTCATCAGAGAAAATTATGTATAATTGTATAAACGAAAGATAAAAATTAGAAGAAAAATGGTAGAATCCATCCTATATGATTCGATGCACCAAACATTTTCCCCACTATCGACAAGAATCTTTTTTTTTTTTCCCTTTTATACATATATACTCCATTATATATAATATATATGTATGTACAAAAGAATCTTTGTTTTAATATAATTTTATATTCTCATTTCTGACTAGGTTGTGAATAATATAGTGCACAAGTGATCCTTGCGACTATTAAAAATTGGTTTGTTGTTGGAGGCCATAGAAGCAAGAAATGTGACCAACCAACGTCCTTTTCTCAAGAAAACAATTCCAATTCATTAAATGAAAATACCATCTGACAGCAACGCCGCAATTGTCTCAATAATAAGAAAAAAAGGAATTTCAAAAGAAACATCAATTTTATCGTGCGGTCGTCCAAAGACATTCATTTAGCGTAATAAAAAAGATACTATATGTAGTAAGCAAAGGCTATAATGAAAAAGAGAAGGAAAAGGAAAAGTAAAAAAAATCTTTCAAATTGTGCCAATAACACAATTTAATAACAACATTGCAATTATTTATATATATATATATATATTTTGTGAATTTCTTCTTCTCTTTTATTTATTTATATATTTATTTTTTGAACATGTCCATAAAAAAGTTTTTGGAAAAGAGATGATTCAAGTCTTAGATTTATCTTGATGATGCCAACAAACGTTAGTAGAGTTTTTAGACTCTCAACTTCAGTAATCATGGTTCGATTCTCAATTAGCTTCAAAGTATGAAAGTTCTATAAAGTCTAAGTTTATCCCACTTTATATTAAATTTTTGTCTAATAATATGTTGATGATTTGTTATTTGGTTGGACTTTATCTCTAAGTAATATTAACCGACTAATTGGGTTAAGCCATGATCTTTTACCTTGTCATTGAAATTTCAATTTTTATAATTTATAAGTTGTCTCAAAATATGATACTAATATGATATTTATGTAAAACCTAGAAAAATTAGAGGAAAAACAACTCAAAATATAGTGGAAGAGTGGTTGTTGGTTATGTAACAAGATATTAGGCAATATATCTTGATTGAGGGGAGGGGCCATGGGTTAGTTAAAGCTGTGAAATGGAAGCAACAAACATACAAAAACAATAATACTAACCTTACTTAAAAATTGACATCGACAAAAGCATCTCTTAATCTAACTCATCATAGTAAACAAATAAGGGAAAACGAAAATCCCTCCAAAACCTCATCTCTTCCTCCAACTCACATTCTTTCATACCACGCCAAAACATTCCCCCCAACCAAACACTTCACCTCTCTCTCTCTCTCTCTCTCTCTAACTAAAATTCCCATATAAATATGTCTAATATTTTAGCTCTCCATGATTATTATTATTATATATATGATCATCGGCTCACCTTTTTCTTCCTTCTACGGCAACTGTTTGACTGTTCTTTTATTTAAAGACTATAACGGTTTTACAAGGGAACTTGCCTGCTACATTTTCTGTCCAATTTCCTGGATTTTCAAGTGGTACAATTGCTCCTCCTCATAATTATTTGGGAAATCCTTGGTGAAAATTAGTGAAACTAGTCAACTGTATGCATCTAAATTTCAAGCATTGGAATCTTTCTGAAAACCCAATTGTTTTTTATTTTTTCCTTCTAATTTTGTATTATATTATTTATTTTGATTTGGTTTACATTTGTTTTGGGTAAAATGATACGTTTCGCGTTTTATTTAACTTCACTTGTCAAAAATCTTATTTATGGTCTAATTTATTTTCTATTTTGATGCTTGCTCATTTTGTACATAGCGCAGCAAGATTTTCATCATGGAGAAACCATCTCCATCTTCTAATCCAAAGACCAGCTCTGCCGCCACCGCTGCCATGGCCAACTCCTCCTTCACCGTTGACAACCAGAACTACCCATCATTGCAGACACCTCCACTTCGAAACCACCATCAATATAATTGCCATCAAGATATAGCTAGCGACTTCTCTTCAATGTACAACTCCATTTTCCAACCAAATTCTCCTCTCCCGCATTCCCTTTCTCTCACGCCTTCCTCTTCCTCTTCCTCGGACGATCAGCTCCACCTCAATCTCAAGCTCACATCGGACGCCATAGCCACCGAGAACCGCCTCAACCAGGCGCGTCTCATCCTCGAGTATCAACAACTGTGCGACCACTACGACCTTTGCTTCACTCGTCTCCAGGCTGTCATTAGAGAGCTTGAAGCGCTGAGAAGAGAGAACACCGATCTTCGGTTGGCCAACACCGAGTTGATCAAGCTGTTGAGCCTGTCGACGACGACGTTGTCCCAAGCTACCGTGAACAGAAACGTTCATCGTGAAGAGGTTCCGGATTGGAACGTGAAAAGGTGCGAGAGGCCGAGGAATAATGAGCAGAGGAATTCGCTGCCGAAGAGCGTTTCAGTAAGGTCTTGTAGTTATCTTAGCGTCAACCGACAACAACAAGGTTCCAGCAACAACCAGCAGCGCCAAGTCGTTGATCCGTCCGTGAGTTACTGCTTTTCCATTTCTTAAGAGAGTTTAAGTTCAAGATATTTCATATTTGTTATTTTTAGACTTGTCTTAACCAATACATCGACCTTTTAATTTTGGCACATATAAGAAGTTTCTAAGAAGGGTTTGGGCGCTCAACCTTTTAGATGATCGTAATATCGAGGAACTAATTGTTAATAAGTGTAGTTGAGAGAACCCGATATCCGGAAAGTGTACTTAATTGAAAGAAATTTACCTTTAACACTCTTAACTAAAAGTGCATTAGTCTCGAATCAATAAGATTTTGAGAATAATCTTAGTTAAAAAAGAGAGAGAACTAATTGTTGTTAATTAATTAATCCTTTCATAAGAAAAATTAAAAGTCTGTTAGTATTTTTCTTGGACCGTGCGCCATTTCTATATCATGCTTATGAGTTCTACAATTTGCTTATTAGTAGATGGTTAGAGTTTCAAAGTTTAAGAATGAAAAATCGAGATTTAATTTTTAGATGGGATCTTATTCCATTATTTGAAGATAATGTTAGTTGAGATCCTTTCTTAATATTGTAAGTCGTTATTTGGCATCTTAAGTTAAAAAAAAAAAAAGAAATTGATTACTACATTAAACTATGGTTAAGCAGTTGCTTTAATACAGTTGTATGATGAAGCCATTGTGCCACTTGGGCTAATTTATTCAATTAATTAATACTGAGTGACTGAGATTGGAAACATTCGAGTCATAATACACTCTCCAAAGTCCAAACATGGTTTTTCTTTTCCTTGCATTTTTATTTTTTTTAACTAACTCGATTGTTCACATGGAAAATATATAAATATAACATTATTATTTACGTATAGCAGGACCTAATTGAAAGGAATATTTTAGTTTTTCTTGTTTGAAATAATGGAATGAAAATAATATACCAAACAGGGTTTGATTGAGGTAATATTATTTTATAGAGATATAAGCACATATGTGTGTGTGTGTATATATATATATATATATATATGTATGATTAAACAAATTTATGTTGATTTGCCTTTGCTTTTAATTCTAGTGAAAGGAGGCATATTTTGAACTCAATTTGGGTTAATTAATTTTCTTGTAGTTTACGATATATTCTTTGTTGAACAGTAATATTATTCTGAAATGTGCAGCTGCGAGTGTATGTGCCAACTGAAGGAAGAAGAGACGAGAAGGCGATGGAATTGGAGGTATTCAATCAGGGAATGGTTAAGACGGAGCTCTGCAACAAATGGGAGGAGACAGGCGCATGCCCCTACGGCGAGCATTGCCAGTTTGCTCATGGCATCACCGAGCTTCGTCCCGTTATCAGGCACCCCAGGTACAAGACCGAGGTTTGTCGGATGGTCCTCGCCGGCCATAGCTGTCCGTACGGCCACAGGTGCCACTTCCGCCACTCTCTTTCCGAGCAAGAACGACTACTAATGCCGCGTTAATCGAAATTATTTGGCTTGAAAATTATGTAAATAACCTTGAGAGCTAATAAAATCATGAGAAATGTGAGCATGAAAATTAATAACAGCGTTGAAAATCATATAATTATGATGAATTAATAATTTGTGGCGATAAATGGGATCGTAAAAATTGGGAAAACTTGTGATAGACTGATAGCTACTGTTTTATTGATTGCATTATGTACGGGAATTGTTTATAATAGCAGGAAGTTATAAGTGTACTGCATTGCAAATTATTTTAGAAAATAAAAAAAAAATAGAAAACAAAAGTTTTCGTTCCTTTTCCAGATGAGCTTGAGTTTACATAATAATAATAATAGTAGACTGATCTATATCTTTTATATATATATATATATATATATATAGAGAGAGAGAGAGAGAGAGAGAGAGAGAGAGAGAGAGAGAGAGAGAGAGAGAGAGAGAGAGAGAGAGAGAGAGAGAGAGAGAGAGAGAGAGAGAGAGAGAGAGAGGGGATCCACTTACACTAAGTATAAAACTTTTAGTTTTACATCCTTTTTATAACTCGATATATGATTAATATTTTAACAATTTGGCCGTTGGATTTATATATTCGAATCTATCATGCATGTAAAATTTCAAGTCAATCTAATATTTTTATGATATCGGTCTAAATTCTAACATTTTGGATATTTTTAATATATATTTAACTGTAAAAAATTCTATTGCATTAAAACATATACTAAACATTTTAAATCAACTTGAAATTTTACATGCATAATGTATGAGAGTAGAATATGAAATTTAACGGTTGAATTAATTAAATATTAATTATATATTAAGTTATAAAATGGTCTAAAACTCTTAATTTTACACTAGATATAAAATGATCTCTCTTCTATAACAAAATATAATGTATAATATATAGTATATATGAAATTACGAATGTTGTGAAACTTTTGAATCGTTTAAAATATCCTTTTCTTTCTAACATATTTCAGAAATATTATTAATATGGCTGAGTTAAATTAAAACTCTTTATTTAAACATCATTTATTCTTTTTGACATATTTTAAAAATTGCCATTGAGTTAAATTAAAACTCCTTATTTATATTTTATTAACTTTTTTATATTTATTAAATGATGATAATAATTAACTAATTTTACTTTCATCATAACTAACTAATTATTACTATATAATCTTGAAACAAATAGTTAAATTATCATCTAATTTCATGTAATTTAATTTGAAATTTATTCTACATTAATTTAGTTTGTTTTTCTAAAATTTGTATTATTTTTTATTTTTATATTATTAACAGCGCATTGTATCACATGCAGCATATATGACAGTGTAACTAATAATATATAAAAGTACGAATGCTAAAATTTTTGAATCACCTAAAATACGGTTATCTTTCTAACATATTTTAAAAATGTCATTAATATTATTGAGTTAAATTAAAATTATTCATTTATCTTTTACTAAATACTTTTTATATGTTTAGTAAATTAAGATAGTAATTAACCAATTTACTTATTATTATATTCTCTTGAAAAAAATAGTTTAATTTATCATCTAATTTCATGTAATTTAATTTGAAATTTACTTTATAATTTAATTATCATCTATGTATAATGCAATTTGTTTTTATAATAATATCACGTATACTATATGTGACAGAGTAAATAGTCTTATTATATAAAATCTAAAACCCGAGTTAATTAACTCACATTAAAGAATTTTATTGTTAATATATAAAGCATGGGTGTCCAGGTTGAATTCCTCCTTTAGCCAAAATAACTAGAGGTTGGAAATCACCCAAACCAGAGATTTCAAATTCAAAATCTCTCACTGTCCTAGGTAAGCCCATTTCTCTAATTTCTATACACACACACACACCAAAAATAGCAAGTACTAGGTTTGAGTTTAAGACAGCCATCTAAAACCTCACCTTTACGACCTAACCTAAATTCATACTACGTGCAAGTGAATGCTCGATAGAAAAGTAAAAATAAAAGAGATTAAGAAAGAAAAAGCTTGAGGTACAAGTATAAGAAGACCAACCAAAATGATGATGATGTTGGTTTGGTGGAACCATATGCAACTTTGGGTTCAAGTTAGTTACGGATTTATTACAATAGAATTCTCTGTCCGACGGTGGCTTGGTCAATCTACGAAAAACTTTATGAGGAAAGTATAGGTATGGGAGGAGTGCCAAAGTATACGTAAGCAATAATTATCAACTTAACAGGCATTTGATGAGTTAATGCATGTGGTTTTCGTTCAATGTGTTAGATTTCGATGTTTCGGTTGGATTACATGATTGCTAGCTACAAAAAATAATCTACAACTGCCGTTGCTGGTGATCAATCCCCCCCTTTTCCAATTTTCGGTTGTTGCATCCATAAGCATGGTTGCTCTCGCTCTTTTTTTCCAAAAAAAAAATTTGTTTGCTGCCTTTTAGTTATTTACATGATTGTCGTATATTGTTTGGGTTTGTCCACTGGATGGATACAGAATAGGCGGCCCAGTTAAAATGAGGCCGAGTTTTAGTTTAGACAAAACCCGGGTGCCGATGAATTTTGGATCAGTCTTGGGTAGCTGGGCTTTGTTTTTTGGAAATATTTTGGGCCTCATTGAACTTCATTTTCTGCCTTTACTGCTTTTAAGCGTATTTGCATGCTCCTGATCAGAAATGTATACTCAACTTTTAGAAGCAAAATGCAGTATGCAGCGTGTTAATGGACCAAGTATCAACCAATTGCTTAGAATGCTAATACACTACATCTGAAATAATAGCAATAATGTGAAGGTAGTTCATCTAGAAATTGTTACTTTTAAGTACCAGCAGATGATGTTAGAGAATGGGAAGTCTTTCCAATGTAAGTTTAAACAAAATCTGATGCAAATCTCAGTGGAAGTTGGGGTTTGGATTTGAGAATCTTAGTGAGTAGATTTAGCTATAATTGCTAGGTTGTTTTCTATTGTATTTAGCAGGTTCTTCCTGCTGCTTTTTGGCTTAATATTAAATTACATTTACTTCAAGCAGATTCTTTATTTATTGAGAAAATCAAGAATTAATGTATGCATACAAAAGAGAGTAAAATGAACTGGTATTTAACTTCTTCTGGTTTGGGCGCCGCACACAGTGTCCAGATCCCTGAAAGAGAAGGTACTAAATGGAAAAGTAAAACCTCCAAACCATTAGCAGTTAGCAGAAAGATGGTTTTGCAAATTTTTAAGTTGGAAAGCTATTCTAATGAGCCTAACTTACCATACAAGTAAGACCACTTGCATTTAATCTTATGGTAGCCGTTAAGATACATTTTTCCTCAATTAATCTTATCAGAAACTTTAATTGCAGAAGTCACCAATGCTAACTGTCTGTGTGACTTTCCCATATAAAGTTTATTAAACTGAAGTTTGCATCAAAAAGAAGTTCAACTTTCTCCAGGCCAACTCAGATGACAGACTCCAGGTAGGTTAAGAAGAATAGGATTCTTCTGCCATTCAACAATAAATGACTTGCAAACAACATTGCATTAATCAGACCAGAAAGGAAAAAACCAGTAATAGTAATTCCTAATAAGAAATTATGACAATGTTGAATTTGTAGACATCCTAATTAAATTACCAGTTTTGCCTAACACCATTAAAACATTGCACCACTCCATTTCAACCTGTATCTGATGTTACCTTCTGTGCACGCGCCTAGTCCTGTTTTGTGAACCGAAAATGTTGTTCCTCAGACAAATTTTGAGTTAAAACAATTGAACAAACTGATTATACGCGTGTATTAGAAGTAGTAAAAACTGATCTTTTAACTTTCTTTTCAATGAAGTAAAATTAAAACAAGCGCGTGTGCTAATTATCAGTGAGTACAGATTTGTAGCGCGTGGTGCAATATAGTTATAAATTTTCTTGCCAGGCAAGTTCATAATAGCCTTTTGGAAGTACTTACCAATAACCTTTCCCTGTGCACTGCCCTTTTCTTATTTTAAGGTGACACTGCATGCTAAAATTATCTCAAGATTACTACAAACTTAATGCTAATTGGCAATTGCTCAGCCTTTCCCCCAAAATTACTGTTCTTTGGTCAGCCTGGCCCTAGAACTTATTGTTTGCTGCCTTAGGTATTCACTTTCCTTCACTTACCTTCTTTTTCTCACCCCTAACCCCACTATATAAAGGGCTACGCATCCCTTGGGTCTTGACACATGAAGAGGCCTATAGTGGAAAGCTTAACCATGGACTTGAATCAGGCTATAGAGTTCAATTCTTCTTCAACCTCTTCTCCACAGATTCATGACTTCTTGCCAACAACTCCTCTCGTGTTGCCTTTTCAGCAGCCTTCTAAGGTGGTGAAGTTCAAAGTCCACCACATGATCAATTCTGTTCTTGTGTATAATGTTTGTTTTCCTAGATTATATGTATTTGCTATTTCAATTCCATATATTCCCTTTATTTACTATAATCTTCTTGAATTTATGTCTTGTAAAGGATGGTGAAGAAGGGGAGCATTCACAAGTTCAGCCACAGAAGCGAGATTTCCAGTTATTCTGGTACAAACAAATTATGGAGATTCATGACATTTCAGGTCCACTACTATCAATCTCTGACCATGCATGTTTAGTATATAGTGTTAGATCAAATGACCAAGAAATATCATAAATTAAAAATATACAATATAGATTTGTTAGATACAGTGTATATGTTTGATTTTTCTGATACCAAGAATGGAACAGGAACAAGAAAACTTCACCATAAATCCTGTTGGGTGGTTTAATGCTATTTGGAGTTACATGCAATGACAGATTTATATCTATTAAGTATTTATTTGAAATGATTCCCTTTGTAAGGGTGAAATGAATGAAGCACATGTATATGTAACTCATTTTATTTGACATTTTCCTTTGTCTTTTGTTCTGTTTTTACTTTTTTCACTTATTTCTGTGTTTGTTGCTTCCTTGATGATTATAGCTTTCAAGAGCCAGCATCAGCTACCGCTTGCAAGGATCAAGAGGATTATGAAATCTGATAAAAATGTCAAGGTTTGTCACTAGTTGATGCAATTTTAATCTTACATTTTTTATTGTGATGGATTTAGTGTTCTTCATAGCAATCCATAATTTTCTTACACGGTGGCCTGACAAAGATAAGTCTCCCATGCATGCTGCATTACTTATATCACCAAGTAGCTTACATGTTGATGTATGTTCATATTCATTATTGCACACCCATTGAATGACTCCTATTACATACACAAAGAAGTAGAATTCTGACAAAAAATAAATCAGACAGAAAACTTTGAAAGAAAAAACGAACTGTTTTAGATTTCATACATCAATCATCAAAGAAATGATTTGCCTTTATTCATCAAGACCATAAAGAAGCAAATGCCAACATTTTGTTATGTTTATTCAATTTGTGAACCTTGTTATGTTTACTTAATATGTTGCACCAGATGATTAGCGCAGACACTCCTGTCTTGTTCTCCAAGGCATGTGAGCTCTTCATTATGGATCTCACTCTCCGTGCCTGGCTGCAAACTGAAGAAGGCAGGCGCCGAACCCTGCAGCGCTGTGACATTGCCAGGGCTATAAGCAAAGAGGAATCACTGGATTTCTTGGCTGACGTTGTCCCATTGATGAACCATAGGGTCTCTTTTTCTTTCTTTCTGTCTTTCTTTCTTTCTTTCTTCTTTCTTTCTTTCTTTCTTTCTTTGTCCTCCCTTTGCATAGTTGCAGCATTTTTATTTTATGAGAAACTAATTGATTAACTACACGACATAGTACTCACTCACAATGCTACCAATTATATAGAGGCAATTGGTGAAGATATTATGAGTTTCAATGTTATTTTAATTCCAAATGCTTTGAAGGGGAAACTTAAACTGGATCATTATTAAAATACTTTGAATTGTTATAGGATGGAGGAAATCCCCCAGAAAGTGACTGTCATCCTGTTAATCAACTGCAGTTTCCTCTGTTGAACATGAACACTGTGAGTATCAAACTTTAAAAACAATAATTATTGGATGCATCATTCATTTCCTAATGATAAAAAAGTTTGAGGCTTTATTCCACTTAGAACATGCCTGTTTCCGGTATCATTTGCAGGCGATGTTTACGAGGAGTCCAGAACTTCAGCAATTCATGATGAAGCCACCAATGTCCTCTAATGAATTCAGCTACGCATCTGCTGCCAAGGTATAAAAGAGATTTGATATGAAATGTACAATTTATGCCTAACAACCACATTCATTCACCTTAAGTTATAAATTATCTCACACTGCTTCAATTACAAATTCATAAACGAAGTCGCACTGTTTGCTTTCGAGTTGTATCTTATATATGCATGACTTGGTGACTTTTATTTACTTATGCCTGCAGTGGATGGAGCCAGATGAGAAAGAAAATTAGTCATGATGGAATATGAAGCAGCTGTGACAAGAGAAAGAACAAATGGAAGTCTGCACCTAGTAGTATAAGGATGT
The DNA here is from genome assembly GCA_030664755.1 of Microcos paniculata. NCBI lineage: Eukaryota > Viridiplantae > Streptophyta > Magnoliopsida > Malvales > Malvaceae > Microcos > Microcos paniculata. Next base: position 12,392,651 of record CP131462.1, read on the forward strand.
CCTTGGATTGTTTCTTTTTCTGCCTTGCCTTTACAAATGAATAATTGGAGACTTGTCCATTCTCTGTGAGAAGTTCTGGAATTTCCTTTATTTCATAGCAGATATCATAGATTTTTCCCTTTTTTGCTAAGAAATGTCCTGCATTTGATCAGTCAGACAGCAATATTTCCTCCTTACTAGCCTAAAAGTTATGTGACCGAATATGAAAATAACCAAAAGGAGGGTGGGAACAAAAGCAACAAACTAAAAAATAAAGGACCAACTTGCAAAGACCAAAAGGTGAGAATAATAAAGACATGAATGACGAAACCAAAGTACCGAAATATAGAAACATAGAGGCATGTGAGATTTGGTGTTGTAAGAACAAGTGAGGAGAACCTGGGGGAGAGAGTAGATATGGAACTCGGAAGAAAACTGATATAATCTGAGAAGAGGGGAAAGGGAGCTTGGAGCTACTGGAAATTATGGGAATGGGTTCTCTGGGACGAATGATCGAAGTTCAAAGATAAGTACTTCTCATCGTTTTAGGCAGCAAATTCTTCCCAAAGCCGCCCGTTCCGGTGATTTCCAGGGGCTTCACCCTCTCCCTAACATCTTCTCCTGCTTTCATTGTCGATGTAGGAAGGTATATCTTTGTCTGGGGTTCTTCTCTTTCCGTACTTCTGTTGTTTTTTATTTTTGAGCTGCTATTCATAAAAAAAAATGTTATGTTCATATAGAAAATCCAGGCCGCAGGATGTACTTTTGAGGGATCTAATAATCTGATGTAAAACTTTAGGAGGAGATCTGAAGAATGTGTTATGTTCATGTAAAAAAAATGTTGAAATCATTCGAGTCTTCTTCTTGTTTCGAGTCTTCTTCTTGTTCTTCTTGTTGAAATTTATTTACTTCTCGTTATGTTAGAGCCGACTACAGAAGTTCAGCCATACCAACTCCTGATTAGGGATCTTGTGGAAATTGAAAAAGCCCGTGCGTTCATAGTAGAATAGGTAGGCATGATGATGATGCCTAAGATTTAAGCAATGCGATTCCTTTTATCTTTTAGGATCTGTTAGGAAGGAAGAAAAGGGGAAAGGAAGTTAATTTTAATGATTGTGACGTATACTCATTTATTAGATTGAAATTTTTTTTTTAACCTTTTTCTTTCTTTCCTATCAAACCCACTCTTGAGAATAATAAAACTTGTTAATTCAAACTACCATTAGGGCTTAAAATTTAAGACTCCATTTTTGATCTCGATCAGTTCAAGCGACTTGTCAGAAGTTTTAAACACCAATTTCCCTCATATGCTTATAATGGGTAAATGAAATATTGAGAAGGCATTTGATGTTTTTCTTAGAAAGTATTTTTGAAGGAGAATGATTTTATAGAGAGTGTTTTTAAAGAATAATTTTTTTGAAAAAAAATTTTGATACATTTGTATAGTTGAAACTTTTCATAAAAAGTTTAATTTAATCTCTAATATATCATTGCCATTGTTAAATATTTTTTTAGAAACAACACTTTATAAGTATTTTAAAATTTTCTTATTTTTAACACTATTCCGTTGATGAGAGAATCTAGATTCTCATCATCCTTTCCTAAAATCACTTGTCTTTATTATCACCTTTTATATTTATTTTTAAAATATATCAAATAAAAGAAAATCTTTTTGCCCTTTTAAAAAAGGTCTATGGACATACCAAACGGGCTCTGAAACTAGGGCTGTTCAAGCGACTCGAAAAACTCTATAATCGAACTGAAAACTAGATTAGGGTTTTAGAATGTTCATATAAAATCCGAATGAACCGAATAAGCTAAAATTTTAAAAAATACTTGATTTTATTAGCCTAAAATTAAAAGATTCAAAATTTTTATAATCTTATTTGAACTTTTATAAAAGAAAAAAGTTCAAAATTGAATGAATTTCAACTACCCGAAAACCCGCAAAAAATTCGAACCGAATCGAAACGTTAGGGTATTAAAATCTTAATATCTGAACCGAATCGAACAGTTTACACCCCTATATGAAACACAACTTTTTCTCTTTCACGTGGTAAAAAAAAAAAAAAAAAAAAACAGTTCGGATCTGACATGATGGGCTAAGACAGACAAAAAAAGCCGAAATTGTTTGTGACCCAACTTAATCATAATTATGCCCAAAGAAGAAACCCACATGGAAAACCCATGGGCTCAATAAAAATAATGAACCCTTTTCTGATTATGTATGTAAAACATGGCCCAAACAATCTTATTAAGATAAACCAGGCATCCCGACTCAGAACTCTTGCCAATGGTCAGAGAGAATCAAACTGGTAATGAATGCAACCCAATAGTACCAGTACTAACTAATCCATCTATAACTATTTTCAATTGGTTTTAAGTTGGATAATTCATTAATTCTCATAAAATTTTCAACATAATATCAGCCAAATCTTCGTCTATAATTTGAATTAGTAGTAATTAATCTCGGATTGCGGTCATAATCGAGGAGGCCAGAGGGTTATTGTCGTCAGTCTTTGCTTTAATTTCAATTTCAATATGCACGTTTTAGCTTGTCAAAAGAATGTACAATGTAAATTCGATCAGTTTGATATCAAATCTCTCACACATTATTTTGTGATGATCGTCATCGAGTTACTAATTAACCACTTGGCCATGTGATCAAGAATATACAAGAAGATATAAATTCGCCGGCACTTTGATCATGCGTAGCATATCCTTACATACATGTCGGTACACATTATCCAGGAGAGTGAAGAAAAAATACTTCTAAAAAAGAAGGCAAAATCAAAGGTGCATTGCTAGGCCAGCACCATAGAATATTTTGAATGAAAATAATCATCTCAATTATTTCACTATAAAATGTGGTCACAAACAATGAATTTTACGTACACATGAGATGGATGAGTTGTTTTGATTCGTTGCTTTCGATCATCTTCTTCCCTTAAGATTCGAGAGAATGGGTGATGATCCTATAGAACCTGTTTCGTAAGATTTATCATGGAACCAACTATGAGGTAACACGATTACAATCACATATTTAAACTAAAATCTAACGATGATCATTATTTGGTTAAAATCAATTAACCGACTAAACTGAATTAATCAGTCGGTGACCAAATTAATTAAGTTCGGTTATCGGTTTCAAGTTTTTGAAAATTTTAGTTTTTGATTAATTTGATTCGAAAGGTCGGTTTAACGAATTAATCGAATAGTTAACCGAAATTAATGGTTTATATATATTAAATATATTTTATTTTATATTTAAAAGAATGAGGTTTATTTTGTTTTATAATAACGAGTTTTTTACATTTAAAAATAGAGAAAATTAATAAAAAATTTTTGGTTTTATAATAATGAGTTTTTATAATATTGAATTTATTTTATTTTATAATAATGATATTTTATTAAAAAATTTCGGTTAAAGTAGTAAATCAACCGAATTAACCGAAATATTTTGGTTCGGTTAAAGTCAAAATGAGAAATTCGGTTCGGTTAACAATTTGAGGAATTAGTATTTCGGTTAATTCGGTTAATAAGAAATTTGGTTTGGAATTAACCGAACCAACCGAATGAATACCCATACTAAAATCTATCACAATATAAATGTTAGTATAAATTTATAGATTTTACCTTGAAATTTAATAATTTTTATTTGAAACTAAACTTTTTAAATTAGTGGTTAAACTTAATATTATATTTTAGTTCTGGGATAACTCTCACGAGATCGATTTATCGAGAAGGAGAAGGGTACATGATTTTAATGGAAAAGAGGTCCCTCCATATTGAGGGAAAGAGCTAGAAAAGATTAAAGAGATGGTAGAGTGGATGGGGTACTCCAACCTAAAAGGGGTCAAAAAGGATAGGAATATAAAGATGGACGACCAATCAGTACTCAAATGATTCTTTTGCCAACTCCCCTTTGTAGAATTCTCCATTATTATATATAGCCTTCCTCCAGCCAATCGGGCAAGGAATTTGGGGACACTTCAATCTATTCTATAGCCCCATGCGCTTGCTGGATGAATATGGCGGTTCTAATTCTAAACCAAAAGAGTAGTAGAGAGAGTGGTACAGTGTCAAAGAAAAAGACAGCTACTGGCTAATGCCATATGACCTGCCCTTTATTGAGCACCTTTTTTGTGTGTTGAGAAAAGGTATAGGAATCATTTTTTTCAAGTGCACTTGTTAGATCCGTTACTTTTTCAATATGTTAGATTGACAACAGAATATTGTTTGGCACATAAAAAAGTATCCTCATATCTAATTATATCGTGGCATTATATTTTTTCAATTACTAACGGATAGATATTCGGGTTTTCAGTTACAAATTAACTAATCAACCAATCAACAAGTCATAATTGAAAAAATCCATGAATATAAAAAATTGGATCAATTAAACTTACACTTGATGGGACTTGAAATTTGGGATTTCAAGATTAATTTCTTGAGCCCAAACCCCTCATTGGCTGAATTAAGGAGTTCAATGAGATTTTATGAAATTAAATGAAAAAGATCTACCTTCATCAAGATATATTAATAAGCCTGTCTGTATGCAACAAATAAAAGCAAAACTTTAGTATTTGTGATTGTAGGCGGAGATCTTGGAGTTGGATATTTTGGGGGCCAAATAGGGGCATGCAGGTCGATCGTATTGGCTAAACCAAATAGGAAAAGCACAATGGAAAGGACCAATCATGTCTAGCAATTTGTATTACGTGCTTCTGGAAGGGATAAAAGCCACAAATAAAAATTGGCTGGCATCTCTATTGCAGTCAAAGGGGGAGACAGTGCTCATGGTATAGCAAAATTTAATTATAGATTTGGTCTTTCTTTTTACCTCTAGACACTAGTGGATGATCTAATTATATCCTTAATTTGTTTCAGCATCTTCTACTTATTTCCCACCACAATGCCACTGTCATGCTCAACTTACCTATATGGAGATCTTCCTTTCCCCGATCAAATTTCACGGATAGAAATTGCATTACACAATCAAATAACTTTCCTATATGGGTTCGGCTAAATAAACCAACAAAAAGTTGGATCAATACTCGCAAATTACAAGATTTGAACCAAGCACCTCATTAAGGTTCCATGTTGTCTCCTTCTAAACACCAAGCCACGACTTATTTGACTTTCATGGATTAATTAAGTTTGGATGAAAGCTTGTTATGCCTTTTTAGAAGGGTTAAAAGTTTGAAAGGCTTTCAATCTTATTACAAAATGTATAGAATAGTAATTGACTTGGTTACGAATTTCTATAAAAATTTGTCAACCAGAAGAAAGAAAATAACAAATTAATGCAATGGACGAAATCAGTTAATAAGTTTGCTTAAATAAAACAGAATGGTAGAATACCCGGATGGCGAGATATGCAAGGATTGTGTTGTGAGAATGGAATCTTACAGAAAACGAAGATATGTATATATGTAATATGGGAGAGTATGGGGTAATGCCATGTGGAATTGATGAATGCCCACACCGCCCCACTTTTTATTGAGAAAACTTCACGACCGATGGAGATGAGAGTATAGCCAGCAAGCAGTCTTGCAGAAAGTAGTGCAGGATAAGGCCGCCTTTAATTCTGTGGTGAGGGATTCTCATTTTTCAAGGCGCTATCGTCTCCTGCTTTTCGTCCTCAACTTGCATGCATGCCTCACCCCTCACCCCCTTGATCTCTCTCTTTCTCTCTATTCTAACTGTTTTTCGTGATAAATTCTTGACTACGTAGGATTACTCCTAATAGATACTTAACAAACAACCCAAACTAGACTGAACTGTAATATCAATCAATCAATTAATATATGGCTTATATTAATTTAAAAAGATATGGCATGAATATCTAAATTAACTCTCAAATTATATATATATATATATAAAAGATAAATTTACCCTTAAAATTTTATTTGAGACAATTGAACTCTCAAATTATTATTTGAGACAATTATATCCTCAAAAATTATTTTTGGATAATTAACTCTTCAAATATTATTTTGGGACAATGTAACACTTAATTGAATGGGACCTCCATGTGGGTCAATCATTACATGATATAGAACCTATAAAAGGAGGAAGTGCGATAGGTTTAAAATTTTCTTCCATTAACGAACCTAAATTCGACGAGGAAAAGATGAGTCCTAAATTGTCACATCAGATTGAGACCTGTTGAAATTAACCACCCATATATAATAGATGGTTACAAAAGGAAGTTATAAGAAAGTAGCTTTCTTTTGAAGAATAAAAGTGTAAAAGAAAAATAAGAAAAAGCAGTAGAAAGAATTAAACAAAAGAAAAGATAAAACTCTCACTAGAATCTTTCTCTCAAGAAGTAGAGGAACTTAAGCTGTGAAAAGAACAAATTTCTTCAATGAACTGGGCTGGTGAATCAAATGTAGAATAATTAACATCGATTCTATAAGTATTTTGTGGATTTTATTTTGAGTGTTTTCCAGCAAGACCCATAAAAGAAAGTAAGATTAGTGCCAAAATAGAGGGCTCCATTCAAACGAAGGGTTATATTGTTATAAAATAATAATTTCAGAGGTTAGTTGTTCCAAAATAGTGATTTTAAAAAGTTAATTATCACAAAATAATAGTTTAACGAGTTGACCAATATAAAAGTTTGAGAGCCAATTTGTGATATAATTTACGGTTTGATTTGAGTATCTAATGAAAAAAATTCAAACATAAATTCACATATGTAAATACATGCAAATTATTGAATCCTAGGTTTTGTTCTGAAGACAAATTAAGAAGAATAATTAAAGAATATAAAATGTCATTTGAAGGTAAAATGAGTTAACGTTCCAACATTAATGCTGACATGCACAATATTATTCAAGTACATCAAAACAAAGTACTTTACCAACAAGAAAAAAGAAAACAATCTAAAGCAGGGAGTGAGCGGAAAAAAGGCAAAGAATGAGGTAGACTTTTCCTATAAATAGGGATGTAGAAATCCTCTTAAGTCATAGCCAACTCCCACCAAGTCTCTCAAAGCAAATATATAGATTCTTCTGTATATTTTCTCTTCTGAAAATTATAAAGAGTAGTTTATCTACTGCTAGACCTCCATCGAAGTGAAAGCTTGTCAGAGTCTCCAACTCTAGATCTCCCTCCCGTCTCTGGATCTATTTGCCTTTGTTAACTGTTCTTTATTTTCTTTTTCTCAGTGTATATATATATATATATATATGAGGAGGAAACTGGTGATGTTGTTGACAGAAGATAGAGAGCACAGATGATGAAATGCAAATATGTTGGAGTCCCTGCAGCATTTCACTCCTTTGTGCTCTCTAGTCTTCTGTCATCACCTTTTATCCCCTCAGTTAGCTAATGCTTTAATGCCATGCACTTACATTATCAGCATATAACATATAGCAATGATGTTATTCTTATTCTCATGGTATTGATTTTGGATCATATAATCTAACACATATTCCAATATCAGTAGTTGTAATTTGATTTCGTTGCTGCTTTTCGGTTTCGGAATCATTTTCCTGTTAACATTTCCCTGTTAATAATGTTATGGGATTCTTGATTTATGTGTATGATATAGATTTTACTCTTACAAATGACTATATGATGAAAACCTAATTAATCACCAACCATATAATATATATTACTGCATCTTAGAATTGACATGTAATTTTAATCAACGTAGTGATCATATATATACTACATGATTAGCAATATGGTAACTAGATAAGTGATGATTAATAGTTAATTAAATGAACAATGAACGCATGCTAATTTAATCATACATATGCTTGGTCATCTATCATTTCTCTTTAATTAGTAAAGGTTCTCGTGTAATCAATCAGATTTAGCTAATTAAGATGGCACCCACATATTAATTATTAAGAGAAGTCGTTATGAACGAACTAATCTAGTACTACGAAATGTTTAGAGCGGTGGAGGTAGATTAGGAATTACTCCCTCTGTTCCTATTTACTTGTTATTGATAACTAATTCTCTTAGATTAAGAAAGTAGTTAGTTTTCAAAAATCAATAAAATTTTTATATGTTCTTCCAAAACTATCCTTTCTTTTCCTACTCTCATCTCTCTCTATATTTAATGTCTTTATCTCTCTTATCTCTCTATTTATGTCTCTCTCACATATTTAAAGAATGATAAAATAGTAATATAGTCAATAACTATTTTATTGATTTACTAAAATGACAAGTAAAAAGGAATATGAGGTTTGTGACATGTAAATAGGAACAGAGGGAGTAAAACAAAAATTCTTGCTATATAATGATGAATTAAAGATTATGGTGATTACAGGCCTTAATTCTAGCTTTGGCTATATGTTTTTATAACATTGATTCATCTGTTAAATGAACCACATTGGTAGCTTAGGTGCTTTCCCTTCTGTGGTGTGGCGTACGGCATGCAAGAGCTTGAAATGGTTGAAGACTTGAAGCTGGCCGGCTGAATGGCAATGCTAATTCGATTAAATTAAAACAGCTTTTTTTTGTAGCAATATGTATTATTCGAAGAATGCTATGTCAAAGGGCACTCAAAGTCAAAAGGCTATGTGTGGTGAAAGCCACCATATACTCAAATTGTGATCTAATTATTGGCTAACCCTAGATAAGGAGGAAAACGAAGGATACGACAAATAAAGAAGTTAGCTTTGTAGACAAGAATTTATGAATAGTTTTATGTTATGACTTATTGGATGATTCCATTCTTGTATTGTCTTGTCTTAAGGAATAAACACTGAGATGCCATAATTTGCATATAGTAATTGCAATCTCTGGATAATATAATTAAAACCCCTTATTATTCTCTTTTTCTCTTAGCATATAGAATTACAATAAATAAATCAAACAGATTAATTAATTTAATTGAACGTGAGCGTGAACATGAATATGAACATATACCGACTTCAAATTAATTTGTTAATGTGGAAAATTCATTTCAATTGCCTCAAGTTTCATTTATATAAGCAAATACAACACCTGACAAAGAGATCAACTTTCTACTCCATAAGCAGTTTTTTCTCGTATATCCCAATGACTTGGATACCACCCCCCCCCCCCCAAACCATCACCACCCTACCCACCTCCATAGAACTCGATCTTATGCACCACCACCGCCCTATTGGCCATGGCCACCACCTCCGCCACCATATCCACAGTACTATACTCCACCGCCACCACCATCTCCATGGCCTCCTGCGCGCTTGTCCACCACCACCACCTCCACCGCCATGCTATAATCCATGTAGGCCACCTCTGCCTTGGAATTTTCTCCACCGTACTAGTTCCAAAATATTATAAATAATAATCTAATTACATTTGGACTTTATATATTTATGTACTATTACGCCAGCGGAGTATACTCTACAGTTCTACAAGCGAAGCTTCCTGTTGAAGAAAACAAAGCGCGCGGATACTTATGTCCATTAATTGTAGCTTTTCCTTCTTATCTTCTCCCCTTTCCCCCTGTTCTCTGTAAGCTTTCTTGTCTGTAGTTGCACTATTATAAAATTTTATAAAATGAATGATCTTTCGTTTATTTTCGTAAGAATTGGATTCCTAGTTCCTTTTCTTCCCATCTTGAATCTTTTCAAAATGTAATAATATTCTTAGTGCCAAAATTAGAAATATTAGTATTTGTATGCAAAATTTACGATTTCAGGGGTATATCTTGTCATTACAAGACTTTGGTCTGCCCAAAATACATTCGTTAGAACTAAAACCTTATTCAACAAGATTTCACTTTTAATGCTGGAAGGCCTTTGCTTAATGATATATAGCTACCAACCTTGGGTTCAAAGCCCAAATTGATTGGGCCCTGAGACGTGCAATACAACAACATCAATGCTTCTCATTGCATTTCATTCTTCTCTTTTTTTTCTTTTTCTTTTTTTTTTCTAAATTATTGATTTAAGAAACCCATTTCCTCTTCCCAAATCAATTCATTTGTGCTTATTATTAAGTTAACCCATGCCATAAAAATGAAGAAGATTCATTTTTCATAGGTTAGAACAGGAAATTAAACCAACTGTGTTTCAAATTATAAACAAAGAAAGAAAAAGAAGAACAAACCAATAATGCAAAAGGTAATGAACATGGTTTTGGACCTTATGACATGTCAATCTTCAGTCTCTCTAAAGTCTTAGTTTCATCAGATCCATCCATCAAATAGTACAGTAGTCGGCCATTAAATTGAAATGATTCCAAATAGACACAGATAGGATAGCACATAGCTATGTAACGTCACTGTTTTCCACCAATTAGTTCCTTATGAGATAAGCAATAAAATTGAAAAGATTTTGAACCACACAGTTTTTCAGTTTTTCTCTTGATCTCACGTTTTTCAGGTTTTAACAGGTTTCCACTTTCTTTTTTGGTGAGACAAGATTTCAACTTTCAACTACTAGTCTATGTACTACACAAGGTTTCTACACCCTTCTACCAGTTTTACTATATAAACAGCACGTCTCATCCCTGCAAGCCACAAACCAAACGTTCGTCTATTTCTCCAACCAACTTCATTTACGAGAAATAATGAGTCACCACAGACATCCCCCACCACCTCCTCCAGACCCCTTTGCACCACCACCAGGACCACCAGGGCCACCGGGGCCTCCTCCACCTGCATTTTCTCACCCTCCACCACCACCACCACCTAATCCATTTGCACCACCACCACCACCACCACCCGGTCCACCCGGTCCACCACCACCACCTGATCCATACGCTCCACCGCCACCACCTTTCTTTGGGAACCCTCCTCCTCCACCTCCTGGACCAGGGCCTTATCCTCCACCGCCCCCATATTAGCTGCGAAACTTTGAATTAGGCTGGTCTCATATTATTATATTGTATTAACAAATAAAAGAATTTTACTATTCTCGATGCTAGTTATAGCATGATTAATTTTACATTATTTTAAGCATGGCATTGCAGCTATGTAATATATAATCTTTTGAGCATGTCCATCACTTTGTCATGTAATAGTATTTTGATAATTATAGCGCTGTAAGTTTCTTTCTCCTTCTTCTTCTTCTTCTTCTTCTTCTTCTTCTTCCTCTTTTTTCAATTTTATATTCTGTAGTCTGTACCAATATTATTATTAGTTCGTGTTCGATTCCTATATGTATTTAGCTAAGATTTCGCATGGTTAATATATTTCTGTTTCACATTTCCTTAAATAATTTTCATTTGAAACCTTTTTTTTTATGTTTAAGAATTAATCCGGGACGAGATGGACATATTCAATGAATAAAAGGTAATAAGGATATGAATAGAAGGCAGTTTAAAGATTATAAAAAAAAATGTACCAAAAAAAAGGAAACGAAAAGAAAAGTAAACCTATACGTGGGGACTCAAGACCCAGCAGTCAGTTCACATCTGCGAAAAGATAATGGAAAAATTTTGAGTAATTGAATTCTTTGTGGCTAAGAAAGAAAACTGTACACAGACGAATACGACTAAATCTGACAGTTATCCGCAACTACCAGTCGCAAATTAATGTATTACATGTGGAAATTTCAATTGCGTTAATTTCATTTATATAAGCAAATGCAACACCTTACAAAGAGGACCAACTTTCTAGTTTCTATTCACAAGGCGGTCTCTTGGAGTACTAGGCCCAATGAGCTTCCATAGGCACGATCCCTACCACCCACCACCATCACCACCACCACCCGGCCCCCCTCCGCCTAACCCTTATGCATCACCACCACCGCCACCACCACACTATTATTGTCCACCGCCGCCGCCACCACCACCGTACTATGCTCCACCTCCTCCACCTCCTCCACCACCGCACCACCATCATCCACCTCCACCTCCTCCGCCTCATCTTCATGCTTTTCCACCTCCACCTCCACCACCACGTTACGATCCCTATGTCCCACCTCCACCTTGGCATCGCCCTCCTCCACCATACTAGTTCCAAAACATTATAAATAATCCAATTACCTTCGGAGTTTATATATGTACTATTATTATACCAGCACAACAGGCTAAAGTCTACACTCTACAAGGCAAAGCTCCCAGTTGAGGAAAGTGCGGAAACTTGTTCTCTTTATGACACAAGGAGGTTATGTAGGCTGTGGATTTTCCTTTTTATCCCCTTTCCCCCCAATTGATCTCCGTAAGTTTTCTTGTTTGTAATAGTACCATATATATATATATATATTATGAACTTTTATGTGAATCTATTAGTTGTGGCCGTAAAAACTGGATTTTTTCTTCTTCCCATATCTTGAATCTCTTTTAGTACTATTCTTGGTGCCATAATTAGAAAGATTGCTATTTGTATGTAGAATTTAGGATTTCAGGGCTATGTCTATTGTCCTGTCAATTGTCATTAAAACAAGACTATTGGTCGGCAAAAGACATTTTAGAACTAAACCTTAAACAAGATTTCACTTTTAAGTAGATCATTTCCTTTGTCTACCCTCGCCGCCTCTCCTCTCTCTTTCTTCTCCCTTCCTCTGTTTCTCAGATTTTTCTATCAGTGTTTTCTATTCTAGCCGCCTCTCCTCTCTCTTTCTTCTCCCTTCCTCAGATTCTCAATATTTTTTTTTAGGTGTTTTTATTCACTTCTCCTCCTACTCCTCGGTTATTTTACCAAGGGGGGATGGGGATAAGTTTGAGTTTTTTGTGATTTCCTTTTTTAGAATAAAGTCTCTATATATGTAGACCTGTTGGATTTCTGTTAATTTATTGAGTTTAGAGTTTGTTCAGTAATTTGTTTTGAAATATAATTTTCATGATAAATTGAGGATTATTAATCTTGTATTAGGATGTATGAAATTTTGTTAATATTTGTTTCTCTCAATGTCAAGGAAATTATTTGTTTCGTGACGATTAGATCTTCGAATTAAATCACTTTTTTGTCGTTAATTAAAAACGTTTTGTTTTGTTTTTAAAAAAATAAAAACGAAAAAGTAATAGATGTAATTTGGATAATAAAATAGATATAATTTTTTTGACGCAAAAAAAAATTACAAAATTTCGTCAAAACGAAATCTGCAAACGACAAAGAAAATTATACATTCTAAAATTTATTATAATCAATATTAATTTTAATTATGATTTTATACTTTCATTATTATCATAAATGAAAGTTATTTCTATTTTCTTCAAAATGATTTCACCTCTAAGTCTTAATGTAAAAAAAAAAAAAAAAAGAACTTTCCCATAAAGATAAGTTTAAAAGCCAAAAGATAAAACTCCGGGTGACACTAAAATTGGGATTACTGCGTTTCACTTCTTTACTCCTTTGGGCTATTTCAAGTTTTCATTCTTGGCTAGAGTTGCACCCTCAAAAATTCTTTCCCTTGCATTACTTGCCTGCAAATTCAACAAATTATACATTAGTTATGCATTTGGTGGAACAATTAAGCTACTTTGACAATAGAAAGGACAAAGGAGAACATTAAATTGATAAAGGCAAACCTGTTTTTCCCAATTTGTTAAGCCAGTAACAACACCAAGGAGCAATGCTTGAACGGTAGTCCCTGTAGCTATTCCAATCCAAAGTCCCTTCCCTTTCAAATTCACTACAAAACACAAGACAGATGCCAATGGAATTCCTACAAGGTAATATGCGCCCAGATTCACATAGGCCCCAATATGCTGCCACCCTGTTCCTCTGGCAACACCTAATCATCACACCACAAAAATTAAACCAAGAAGCATTGATTGTAAAAAATGCACATGGTTTCTGTGTGAAGTCAGGGGGAAACTGACCAGAAAGTACTGCTTGTAAGCTGTCCATTACCATTGAGATGCAGAGTATGGGAATCATTTCTCTAATATAATCGACAACTTCCACTTCATAGCTAAATAAGTACCCAAAGATGTAGCGGCAACAAAGGAGAGTTATTGATACAATAATTGGTTCTGCAGCTGCTATTACCATTACCACAGCTACAGAGAGCCGAGCTGCTTGCGGATTTCCAGCTCCTAATTCATTTGAAACCCGAGTGCTGCAGAGTGGTAGAGGCATATATTCAATTACAAGCATTAAGATTAAACCAAAAACAAAATATGCTTATCGCTAAAATATTACAGAAGAAAAGTCACGGATTTAACCTTGCAGCAGAACTGATCCCGTATGGTACAAAGTAGTGTAATGCAGTGGTTGTAATGCTTCTCATTGCAGAATTCAAGAGGGATTAATTAGTAGCATTCCCTTTTACACACTTACTAAAAGAAAGATAACGAGAACCGAGCTTAAGAGTTAACTTAAAAACAGAAAATTACTGGGTTTTCGCAGTTTACCATATCGAAAGAACTGATGTCTCAAGCATTGAATTTGGTAAAAGTCCTGCTAGGAGTATAAGCATCTCAAATGACCACCATTCAAGACTATACTTGTTAACAGGAAGAAATAAAAGTACTGTTAGAATTGCAAACAAATCTAAACTCAAGAGAAAGAAAAGATTTATCTCTACATTACCAAACCATCATAGCAGAAGGGAGTGCAAAGCTAAAGAACTCCTTGATGCTCGATGTGATGTCGTCTAAAACGAGAGCACGAGTTTTCTCACACGATGAAGAATATCTCATGTAGATACCAAGCAACAGAACGTTAAACCACTCAGCCGATGTGGCTGATATAGCCGCCCCAGTAATTCCCAGATTTGTTTTGTATACCAGAGTCCAACAGAGAGGTACATGGAGACACAGAGCTGCAGAAGAGCAGAAGGACAGGGGAACAACCAAGCTCTGGCACTGTAAATAGCGATTTAATGACTGAAGAAATGGGTAGGCAAACAACCCAGGGATAAGCCAGGTTGAATATTTGCAAGCTACCACTGCAATTTCAGGGTCCTGACCCAACAATATCAATAGCTTGTCCATGAATATCCAGAGAAAGCTTATTGGAATGCAAGCTGGAATGAGACAAACCATTGAACAGTAAGTGTAACTTCCAAGCTTTTGATATTGATCTGCTCCATAAGCTTGTCCACAAAGAGTTTCCAATGCACCGGCCATTCCAACCTATATATTATTTGGCACATAAAGATAATGTCACTAATTAAGTTCATATATTTGATCAATAATTGAATCTAATTTGCGGAATCTATTCTTTACCCTAATGAATCATATAGTCATCAAACCTAATATATGGATTGGTATTTTCTACTCATGAGGTAATTGATCCATCATGTAGAGTAATAATGTGGCCACATTTGACATAAAGTAAGAATTGCTTTGTGTTTCCCTGGAATTCAGGGCCTCCTTGGATAGAAATCAAGGAGTTGGGGTTAATCTGGATACAAATTCAAAAGACAATGACTTATTTGAATATAAGCATAGTTATCAGAACCAAACCGGATGATGAACCGATTGAGTCGTTGGATCATCAGATCACTGATTTAACCGTCAAGTCAATTGGTTCAATGTCGGTTTATTATAAATATTTAGATAATTATAAATACTTTAAATAAAATTATAAATAATATGATAAATAATAGAATACATATTTATATAATTTTATATTTTCATATTCATAGTTTATAACAAAATATAAATATGGGAATTTTTTTATATGATTAAAAAAATTATATTAAACAAGTTTAACTTCAAAAAATTATTTACTCTAGACTTTTTAAAGTTTTATTTATTAAAATTTTAAGGTATTGGTATTTTTTAAAAAAACTTTATTTCATCATTAAAATTTTAATAATTGAATATTTTGATAAAATGATGAAATAATGTAAAAATTATAATAAAAATACATTTTCAAATCTTTTTTAAATTATTTTATCACAAAAAAATAAAAACCTACTTGTTCATCGATTTTCTAATTGACTCGTCGGTTAAAAACGATTTACAATGGATCAATTGTGTATTTGGTCCAATTGAAAAACCGAATCAATTCTTATGTCGATTCATTGGTTCAACTGATTTGACCGCCAGTCGGATTCGATTCTAATAACTATGAATACAAATTAAAGAATAGCACCTAGGTATGTCATAAAATTATTTAACTCAATATACCATAGTTGTCAGAACCGGATTGGACCGTCGATTTGACCGATGAACCGGTCATGAAGCCGATCTAGTTTTGTAATCAGACCAAAGTTGCAATCAACCCTATTAAACCCAACCAAACCGTGATTTTTTCATTAAATCGGTGTTAAACTGGATTGTTGAACCAGTGATTGAACCAATTTAATTAAATTTACAAAATTAATGTAATTATTAAGATTTGTACCTTAGACCTAATGAAGATTAACATTCTCTAACAACTAAGTCAAATAGTCCATTCATGTTAATGTATTAAATATTTATATTTTTAACTAGATAATTATTTATTTTATATATAAAAAATAATATATAAATATAAATTAAATCAATAATTAACCCATTGACCCGACGGTTGAACCATTGATTCACTAATTTAATAGTTAATACCTCCACCGGTTCACTCATCGATCTGGTTCTAATAACAATGCAATATACTCCGGTAATTGGTCTGTAAAATTGAAAAAGAAAAATACTCAAATGCTTACCTCAGTGCTCATGTCATTTTGAAAAGTCGAGAAATAAAAAAAAAAAGAAAAAAGAAAATGAAAAAGGCTTCTGTATGTCTACACGCCCCCAGAGAAAAAATCCTGAGGTAAGCATCAGGCCAATCTACTCTCTTTAACACCTTTTTTTTTATGCTGGACCACAGAGTTACTGGGCTTCCATATTTATAGTATCCCCACCATTCGCTAAAATTAACACCTTCTATCTCAGAGTTCTGCCAAGTATTTAACCAGGATTAAAGGACAAAAATTGTGTAACCAAAACAAATGTAAAAGACAAAAATTGAATAAGAAAATCTGTCTCAACACTTTAATTATTAAAGATTTCACATGTTGAAATTAGTGATATGCATGCACTGTTTTCGATTGGAAAGCAAATATTTCCAAAGATAGCGATGAGCCTTGATTAATTAATCCTTTTTTCTTTTTTAAGTTGGACAAGACTTGAGTGCATGCAACTGGTTTTTTTCAATTGGATATGGACTTACATATTTTTTGTGTTAATATTATTATATTTTTTTAAAAAAAATATTAAATATCTATTTTTAATAAAAAATAAAAAATTATATAAAAATATAATTGATAATATTTTATTAATTGTTCACGTAAAGAAAAACAATAAAGAAAAAATCTAAGTTCTATCCTAGTTTTAGAAGTTCTATGCTACTCAAGCTATGAAGTATGAACCTTACGGGAAATAAAATTGTTAACCAGTTTTCAAAGTCGATGCTTATGAGTGCAAGTTTTGCAAGTCCAAATGAAAAACATGTCAAAGAGGAAAATTAGCAGAGAGAGAGTGAGAGAGAGATCTAGAGAGAGAGAAAGAGAAAGAGGAAGAGAGAGGATTACAATCAAGCTGAAGCCAGTGAAATTAGTGAAGGCGGTGGCTATGGCAATCCCGGATAGAGAGAGCTCGCCAAGGTGTCCAACCATAATCATCGATACCACCATCAATAGGTACTGCGAAACCGTCACCGCCACCAGCGGCACCGCCATGTAGCTCACCTTCTTCAGCTCCTCCCCGAAGGCACTCCATGTTATCTTCCATTTTTCTTCCTCTCTCACCACCAGCAATGCCTCTTCCATTTCCTCTCCTCTCTCCTTAAGCAGTCCTTATCAAAGGCCACTTGTAAGTCTTTGCATATGCGTAGTGTTGATTAGATGGTTTCTTTTGATGCCTAACTTATAAGGTTATAATATTGAATTTTTTTTTTGAGAATAGGTTATAATATTGAATTGTATCTTAATCATTACAATAGTAAAAATTAGTAATTTATCACATGTCTATGTAGCTCCATATAAATTATTTGATGAATTGTATCTGGACGTGGTGGAAATGGAATCCTTTTGTAATTTTTTTTATTTATTTATTTTTAACAAATATTACCTATCTACTAGTAATTTGTCTCACGCTAAGCTATGGTTATATATGAAATTTGATTTGATCAATTTGTTGAGAGAGAAACAAAAAAAATTGATATGATGTTCATTTATATAACTCCACAAATAGTATTTTAAAAATTAATAGACTTATATATGAGAGAAAATAAAAAAAGAAAGAGTAAAAGCGTGCATAATTTTTAATACATTGAATTAGAAAAACAATTAAATTCTCACATTTAAATATTATCAATAAATGTAAAAAATATTTAAAAAAGAAATTTTTTTGACAAAATTACAAAATAATCCACCTCTAAAACTGTTAATTGTCAACTTAGATGTCAAAAAAGAGATTTCTACGTAGTATTTATTTCTTCAGAACAAAATTATAATTCAACCAACTAAACAAATTACTTTATGTAAGATTAGAGGGATTGAAATAGGATTTGTTATGAGATAAAAATAAAATATAAGTATAGATTTAGACACTAATGAATGACCAATAATTAAATTCACTGAACTAATGAGAGGGAGAAATTATTAAATAGAATCATCCACCATGTCAGTCATAAGGCTAACCAATAAAATTTTGATAATTCAAGATAATTATTAAAATTTAACCCTTAATTTAAAAACAGATTTAGTCCTTAGTTTTAATAAGTAAAATTTAAAGAGTAAGTCCTAAATTTTTTTTTGTCAATAGGGTAAGTCCTAAAATTAAAAATATTAATATGATATGGTTTTAGTAATTATAAAAAAAATTTTAAATTGTCAAAATTTTCTTAATTAATCTCATGACTGACGTGATGGAACGATCATATCTAATAATTTTTTCATGAAAGGATTGACACACACCAAGAAAGTTTACTTATTCAAACATATGTTAGTCAACTGTTTTTCTGTTAAAAAAAAGATGGAAAAAGGGTGAATGAATACAGCAGAAATGGAAGGTTTTCTAGAAGGATTTACAGTAATAGTATTTACAACTTATTTTAAACATTTATTCTTAATGGTTGAATTAGTGCATTGCCAATCAATCAATCTGTATGTTGTGGACATGGGCAATCTTGTCCCATTCAGGGCCACTCCCCTTGGCGCATCTTTCTGCTAATACAGAACAACTTTGAATTTCAAATCTCTGTAATTTGGGCAGACATTCCATGGCTTCTTACTTCTTAGGTAGATGCATCAGATTGCTGCGGTAACAGTTTTGGAATTTTTGAAGCGACAAAAAATTTCCCAACTACTCTGCCGGTAAAACTTTCATTTCATCGAAGATGTTTTTGGCAAACAACACAGAGGAAGATGTTTGTGATTTTAAGCTCAAAGGGAGTTGGCTGAAAAGATTATGAGGAGTCTTCCTCCTTTTTTTTTTTTTAATAATATAATAAATTCTCATTATATCATATAAACTTTTTTTTAGGTATAAAATACTATTAAAAAATCATCAGATAAATGAATTAAATTATTATGAATTAAGAAATAAACAAACTAAACCAATATTTAAATTAGACAAAATTTATAGATGATTTACAAATTATAAAACTTACACTTAAAACTTTAAATTTCAGAAAATATACTCTTATCACTCCAACTAAAACTTAGGCGTCAAGGTCTTTGTCTATTTAGAACATTAAGATTCATCAAAATGAAAAAAACAAAAAAAAAGTCAAAAAAGGGGGATTGCTAACATTATCAAAACTAACAAATCAAAATGAACAAAAAAAAAAGAGTCAAAAATTGGGGACCGCCAACATTATCAAAACCAACACAGACTTGTAGATTCAAAATGGTATTTAATGGCCCTAGAACTAATAGAATCTCTCCATTTCTAAATAAGTGTCATTTTTTGGCTTAGCACATGGATTAAAAAATCCTAAAATTTAGAAACAAATATCTTATTATATCAACTTTACCCTTATATTGGGATTCTTAACTCTTATTAAAACACATATTCTCTCTCTTATAAACAAACTTCATTCAATGTAATTAGTTAAAAAGAAGATAGGTAAAATTGGAAAAGAAGTAATCAATGAGGCATAAAATTCTTAGAACGACACTTATTGTGAAACAAAATTTTTTTTCAAAAGTGACACTTATTTAGGAATGGAGGGAGTAAGGGTTTGCTTAACCAGTGCCCATAGGTACTGGTGAAGCTCAATTAATGATGATAAAAGGCAGCATTAAATTTTGTAAAGAGTAATAATTATTGTAAGAAAGTATTTGAATGATAAAAATATCCTTAGATTAATTTGGGGCTAAACTTTATAAATTTGTGGCTAAACTTTAACAAGTTTGTTTTTTTTTTCTAAAACCCTACAATAATATATTTGAAATTTTAAAACTAACCCTTAAAATTAAAATTTTTTATTTGGAGCTAAATTTTGTAAATTTTGGGTTAAACTTTATAAATTTGGGACTAAATTTAAATGAGGATATTTTGTCTTTAAACAATAATAAAAACATAAAATAAATGTTAAACACCTAAAAACAAAACAATTATTGCCAATAATTGTTTGCTTACCTGTTACCAATTTCCAAATAATAATAACAAATGGGAGGTTATCAAATGACAATAAAGAAGAATTCCTTGGGATAACGTTAATTATAGGTTACATATAGACTTCTTCAAGCTGTTTCGGTGTTTGCCAGTATTGCCTGCTCGAAAATTCTCTCCCTTGCAATGCTTGCCTGCAAATTTCAACAAAGTCATGTATTTGACAGAAGAATTAAGCTATACTCCCATATAGATTGGTCTCTTACATTGAGATGGCTATATATGTAATAACTGCAATTATGTATAAAGAAAGGAGGCAGATTCATTAATTTTATTTTATAAAAGAAACCTGCTTTTCCCAATTTGTGAGGGCAGCAACGACAGCGAGAAGCAATGCTTGAATGAAACTCCCTGACATTACTCCAATCCAAAGCCCTTTCCCTCCCAACTTTACTACAAAACACAACACAGCTGCTAATGGAATTCCTACTAGGTAATATGCCCCCAGATTCACGTAGGCTCCAATGTGCTGCCACCCAGTTCCTCTAGCCACACCTAATTAATTAACACAAAATTAAGCCACATTGATCTAGTTCGTAAAGTATTTGAAAGCATATTTTCAATTATACTATGATAGAAAATATGAATTAACCTTTACATAGGATCTTTTATCCCATAGAATCAACCAAACAAGAATTCAATTAACAAGAAAATTAAGAGCACTTACTTTGATTCATAGCTCTAAACAATTAATTGAATAAAACCACAATTGAATAAAGGATTTGATTTTCTTGGATTTTCCCCTTTCTTCTTTTTTCTTTTAGGTTTTCTTTGATGGAAGAGAAGTATGTACTTTTCTAATAACTTGGGGATCAAGTTATCTTATCTTATGTTATGAAGAGAGAGGGGGGGTTTAATCCTTATTTATATAGGAAACCCTAGGGCTTTAATTCCTTAAACCCAATATCCATCATATGGGCATTTTAATAGTAAAGCCAACCCATTACATGGGCCACATTAATGTTTATTAAAATAAACTAACAATCTTCCACTTGGCCCATGTGATGATTTGAAGATTCGACAACCATAAGTGCGCACCATACATTGAAATTTATCAAGTCATCGTCCTTAATTGAAATGAATTAATTGGATCATAGCGGTCACAAATTATATAACAACTTGATTCCTTCCATGTATCACAAAATTAACTCAAGTCAGAATAGTCTTAATTGAGAGTAACCATAATTGAGAAAAACTGTAATCCTCAACTTTAATGTCCTTAAAGACACAATTATTCATCACACAAGCAATACATGTACATAACCTAATGTGGATGAGAAGTAATAAGTAAAAACATAAATATAACTTTAAATGAATTCATCTAGTGTCATAACAAACGAAGCAAGTCTTCTTTATGTATATATACATAACAAACTATTATACTAACAAGGACTTGTCTATAATGCCCATATTTTCAACATGGCCAGAGAAAATCTTGGGCGGTAATCCTTTAGTTAACGGATCCGCTATCATCATGTCAGTACCAATATGCTCAATAGACACTGTATGTTTCTGCACTTCTTCTTTCATAGACAAATAATTTAAGTCCATGTGTTTAGCACCTTTCGAGTATTTGTCATTTTTAGAGAAGAAGACAGCTGCAGAATTATCACAATAAATTCTCAGCAGCCTAGCTATGCTGTCAACAACATAAAGCCCCGAGATAAAGTTCCGCAACCACAATGAATGAATAGTGGCCTCAAAGCATGCCACAAATTCAGCCTCCATAGTGGAAGTAGCAATGACAGACTGCTTATCACTCTTCCATGATATTGCCCCTTCAGCCAATAGGAACAAATAACCCAATGTGGATTCCTTGAGTCCACATATCCAGCATAGTCTGAATCCGAGTAACCAATCATTTCAAGGTGATCTGATCTCCTGTACGTGAGCACATAATCCTTGGTGCCTTGTAAGTACCTAAGGACTTTCTTTGCAGCTTTCCAGTGATCTATTCCGGGATTACTTTGATATCGGCCTAACATTCCCATAGCAAAACTGATGTGCGGCCGAGTACATGTCTGAGCATACATCAAACTCCGAACCACTGATGCATAAGGAATAGATTCCATAACCTTTCGTTCCAAATCATTCTTGGGACATTGCATTTGACTAAATTTGTCCCCTTTCTGAATTGGAACTATTCCAGCGGAACACTTTTCCATTCTGAATCTCTCTAACACCTTATTGATGTAACTTTTCTGAAACAGTCCTAACAATCCTTGTGATCTATTACGGAATATTTCTATTCCTATCACATAGGATGCCTCACCCATATCTTTCATTTCAAAATTGTTAGAGAAATACATCTTTACATCATGTAACAGACCAGCATCATTTGCAGCAAGAAGAATGTCATCAACATATAAGACTAATATAATGAACTTGCTCCCACTGACCTTCATATAGATATACCGATCAACAGTGTTTTCTGTAAAACCATACAACTTAATGGTATTGTTGAACTTAACATGCCACTATCGAGAAACTTGTTTCAGTCCATATATTGATTTCTTTAACTTACACACCAAGTTTTCCTTTCCTGTGGTCGAAAAACCTTCTGGTTGATCCATATAAACTTCTTCCTCTAAGTCACCATTTAGAAAAGCGGTCTTTACGTCCATTTGGTGGAGCTCTAAATCATAATGAGCCACCAAAGCCATAACAATCCTCAAGGAGTCATTCTTTGAAACTGGAGAGAAGGTTTCCTTATAGTCAATGCCATCCTTTTGAGTGTAACCTTTGGTAACAAATCTAACTTTATACCTTTCAATGTTACCTTTCGAGTCACGTTTGGTTTTGAAGACCCATTTACAACCGACTCATTTTGAACCTTCAGGTAACCCAACTAGTTCCCAGACTTTGTTGTCATCCATAGATTTCAACTTTTCTTTCATGGCATTCAACCACTTTCTAGAATTATCACATTTCATGGCTTGTTTGAACGAGACTGGATCATCATTAATGCTCAAGTCACATTCATGCTTAAGTGAGTAAACTACATAATCTTTTGAAATGGCTGATCTTTTTTGCCTTACAGACCTCCTTAATGCCATTTCATGTGATTCATTCACTGTTTCTCATTTTCGACTTGTGCATCATTTACCGGTTCATCATTTACATGTTCCTCTTATTGATTCAGGACATCATCACCTAAATGTTCGTTTTGTGGGTTTAGAACATTTATTTGTTGTTCCAATATGTTGTATGACTGTGATACAACAAATGGAACAACAACTTCAGGAGAAGCACTAGATGTAGGGTTTTCACCCTAAATTTCTTGAATATCCACCTTTCGTGGTTCTCCACTCCCACTGAACTGACCATTTTCAATAAACCGTGCATTTCCATACTCAACTATTCTCGTACTATGGTTAAGACAGTAAAATCTGTAACCCTTTGACTTTTCTGGATAGCCAATGAAATAATCACTAATGGTTCTTGCATCAAGCTTCTTTTCATATGGATTGTATATCCTTACTTCTGTTGAGCAACCCCAAACATACAGGTGCCTCAAACTACGTTTCTTTCCTGTCCACAGTTCATAAGGAGTCTTAAGAACTGCCTTACTAGGAACCCTATTAAGTAGATATGTAGCAGTCTTTAATGCATGCATCCACAATGGTATGGGTATAGTACTATAACTCATCATACTCCTAACCATGTCTATAAGAGTACGGTTTCGTCTTTCAGCTACACCATTTTGTTGTGGTGTATCAAGCATTGTATACTGTGCACATATGCCCTTACTTTCAAAGAACTTTGCAAATGGACCTGGACATTGTCCACTCTTATCATATTTTTCATAATATTCACCACATCTATCTAACCTCACAATTTTTACCTTTCTATCTAACTGCCTTTCCACTTCATCAATAAATACCTTAAGGGCATCTATTGATTGAGACTTCTCATGCAGAAGATATATGTAACTATAACGTTAGTAGTCATCAATAAAGCTGATAAAGTATCTTTCATCATTCCATGATGGAGTGTCAAAAGGACTACAAATGTCAGTGTGTATCAACTCAAGAGGTTGACTACTTCTTGTGGCTGGATTCTTTGATATGTGATTGGTTTGCTTTCCTTTAATGCAATCCACACATACATCCCAGTCAGCAAAATCCAAATGAGGTAAGATATCACTTTTCACTAACCTCAAAATCCTTTCTTTGGATATGTGACCTAATCTTTGATGCCACAAGAAAGCAGAGTATTCATTATGTGCACTACGTTTACTACCTATATTGTGATCAACATGAAATAGGGATTCAACAAAATTAACATTAAGATTGAAACGATATAAACCATCAATCAAAGCACCGAAATCCATAAAGGTGCTTTTGTTTACATAATGAAAAAGTACCGTTTCCAATCTTAAAGTTAAAACCTAAATCATCCAACTTTCCAACAGAAACTAAATTCCTAGCACATTCAGGAACATAAAGACACTTTTCTAGATCTAGGTGACAACCAGTGTCAAAGATCAATCTGTAAGTCCCAATTCCTTCTATACGTGCCTTCATTTTGTTTCCCATATGCAAAAACTTTTCATTCTTGCTTATGTGCTGGATTGAAAGAAATCCCTGCATTACATGTGACACATGAGTAGTTGCACCAGAATCTAACCACCAGGTATTACTAGGTACTTCAATAAGATTTGATTCGAAACATACTGAAACATAATATGTACCTTTCTTTTCGAACCAAGCCTTTCTCTTTGGACAGTCCTTCTTGAGATAACCAATCTTCTTGCAAAAGAA
Organism: Microcos paniculata; assembly: GCA_030664755.1. Classification (NCBI taxonomy): domain Eukaryota; kingdom Viridiplantae; phylum Streptophyta; class Magnoliopsida; order Malvales; family Malvaceae; genus Microcos; species Microcos paniculata. The sequence goes on from CP131462.1 coordinate 12,417,847, forward strand.
GCATCTCACTTCCTTATGGACTTGGCCCTCCTTAACTTTCAGTGGAGCCTTATCCATTTTCTTGTCCTTGCTACCCAATTTAACCTTATTGCTACTATCTCCCTTATGAATCGTGAGATGGACAGTCTGTTCCTTTATGTTCTTTAACCTCCCTTTCTACTGAACCAACATGGCTTTAATTTCTTGAAAGTTCCATTTTTCCTTAAGTGAATTATAATTCACTTGGAACTGGCCAAACTCTAGAGGAAGTGAGTTGATAATGAACTGAACAAGAAAAGACTCATTTACATCCATTCCCAACGACTTTAGCTTAGCCGCTAGATTTGCCATTTTCGTCACATGATCATGAATGGGCTATGACCAGTTAAATTTCTTGGTCATCAGCTCACTCATCAAACTCCCAACAATGGACTTGTCAGCTATGTTCGATTGAAAGTATTCTTTAATTTTCTGCATAAATTCCCATGCATTGTCCGTTTTAGGCATTGATGGCTTAACATATTCAGCCATCGACATTCGCATCAAGTTCAAGCTCAGCCTATTGGACCTTTCCCAAGCCTCATAAAAAGGCTTGTCATCAACTGTACTGTCTTCCGTAATGGCTACAGGCTTTTCATCTGTTATTATGGTTAGATCCAAATCCATAACACCTAGCTGTAACTGGATTTGTTCAAACCAATCCCTATAATTCAGCCCATTGAACTTAATTAGCCCATTGCCCAAAGTGAACAAATAACTAAAAAACTGCAAACTTTACATAAGCTCACACATTAATGCTTTGAGTAACCTTAATGATTCAAACAAATAATAAACTTTCATTATGTATTAAAGTTCACCTTTGGGTGCTACCTAAAATACATAATCTATAATGATGTCAATTCAAATAAACGTTAATAGACAATAAAACATACTCAAATAAATATGCAAGTCATCTTTGGATATACAAACATATTCACCAAGTATATCAATTAGTCTCTTTTATATCACTAATCATAAACAATTGTCCACTTTTGGGTGACCTCCTAGCAATATAATTAATGAATTTCAATTATCCATTCACTTTATATCATTTAATGGCATCAATACATGAATAATTGAAAGCAAACAATTAAATGTCTAAATATCTTTACAAGCTAGGCCGCTTTGGTGACTAACAAGTTTTTCATGCATTAGACATTTAATTAACCATTCTTAATATCCCAAAATAAAACTTTTATTATGAAAAAATAACAATGAAATTTTCTCCTTACAATTCTATTATCATGGTCACACGTAACATATAAAATTCATATGACCAACTAATTTTTATTTTTATTATTATTATTATTTTTTAATATATATACTTTTATTCAATGGAGCCTATGATAGGTTTTACACCTTTTACTCAATCGATCATAAATTGCAATAAATATATAAAAATACAATTCAATTGCAAGAAAACAAAAAATCCATTCACAAGAAATTATAAACTTTAATTCTTGTAAAAAGTTTTAGCGGAAGCATTAAAATAATAATTTCTTTAATGTGTTCTAAAATTATAAGAACACCAATAATAGTAATAATAATATTTAATGGTGATTCTATAAGTCTATAACCTAAGCTTTGATACCAATTGAAAGCATATTTTCAATTATACTATGATAGAAAATATAAATTAACCTTTACATAGGATCTTTTATCCCATAGAATCAACCAAACAAGAATTCAATTAACAAGAAAATTAAGAGCACTTACCTTGATCCATAGCTCTAAACAATTAATTGAATAAAACCACAATTGAATAAAGGATTTGATCTTCTTGGATTTTCTCCTTTCTTCCTTCTTCTTTTAGGTTTTCTCGGATGGAAGAGAAGTATGTACTTTTCTAATAACTTGAGGATCAAGTTATCTTATCTTATGTTATAAAGAGAGAGTGGAGGGTTTAATCCTTATTTATATAGGAAACCTTAGGGCTTTAATTCCTTAAACCCAATGTCCATCATATGGGTCTTTTAATAGTAAAGTCAACCAATTACATGGGCTACGTTAATGTTTATTAAAATAAACTAATAATATTATACAAGTTCGGTAAGTTTTTTATTACCAAAAAAAATAAAAATAAAGGTTCGGTTAGTTTCTGTGTCAAGGCAGGGGAAACTGACCTGAAAGTACTGCTTGTAAGCTGTCGAATATAACCGAGAAGCAAAGTAGTGGAATCATTTCGCTGAGATAATTGATAACTTCCTTGTCATCGCTAAATAAGTATCCATATACATAGCGGCAACAAAAGAGAGTAATTGACGTTATGATTGGCTCTGTAATTGCAAGTGCCATTGGCACAATCGCAGAGAGTCGAGCTGCTTGTGGATTTCCAGCTCCTAACTCATTTGAAACTCTAGTGCTGCAAAGTAGCAGAGGGTCATATTCCAATATACTCGCAAAAACCAATTTTTTGTAGCCACTATGTGGGCAGAATTGTATAGAAGGAAAAGTTTCGGATTTAACCTGGCAGCCGCACTGATTCCATAAGGTATGAAGTAGTGCAATGAAGTGGTTGTAAGGCTTCTCGGGCAAAAAATTGAGAGATTATTAACATTCTCTTTGAAGAACTTAATAAGAAAAAAGATTAAAACAATTAAACTTTGAATTTAATTAAAAACAGAAAATTGTTGGTTTAAATGTGTACCATATCGAAAGAACTGATGTCTCAAGCGTTGCATCCGGTAAAAGTCCCGACAGCAATATAAGTGCCTCAAATGACCACCATTCAAGGCTAAAAAATCAACCCCCCAAAAAAAAAGAAAGAATTATTAGAAATTTCAAACAAGTCGAAACCCGAGAAAGATAAAATACAGAATATATTAAAAAAGATTTGTACATTACCAAACCATTACAGCAGAAGGAACTGCATAGCGAAAGAACTCCTTGATACTTGAGAAGATATCGCCGAAGACAAGAGCACGAGATTTCTCACAAGATGAAGAGTATCTCATGCAAACCAAAAGCAATGCTACATTAAACCAGCAAGCTGATCCAATTGATAAAGCCGCCCCGATGATTCCCAGATTCGTTTTGTACACCAGAGTCAAACAAAGAGGTATATGGAGACATAGAGCAGCGCAAGAGCTGAAGAGCATGGGAAGCAGCAAGCTCTGGCACTGGAAATAACGAATCAATGACTGAAGAAATGGATAGGAAAATAATCCAGGTATGAGCCAGATTGAATATTTGTAAGCTTCCTTTACAATTGCAGGTTTTTGACCCAACAGTAGTAACAGCTTGTCCATGAATATCCAGATGATCGAGATTGGGATGCAAACTAAAATGAGGCAAATCATTGAACAGTAAGTGTAAGATCCAAGCTTGTGATATTGATGTGCTCCGTAAGCTTGCCCACATAGAGTTTCCAATGCACCAGCCATTCCAAACTATACATATTTGGCACATAAAGATAATGTCATTAATTTGGCACCCAGAAGTTCTTTTTTTTTAGAGGCACCCAGAAGTTCTTGAACTTATCAATTAAGCCCCTAATATTGCAATTAAATAAGTGCCTAAATTTTAGTTTACACTCAATTAGATCTCGGGGGAATTATCATTAAGTGTATTGGTGCGCTAACAATGCCTTAATGATATAACGATTCAACTTTTGTTAATGTTTAGTGTAATGTTCAACTTAATTTCTCATTAATGTAATCTATTTTACGTGCTTTACCTATTTTATCCTTTAATTTTTTAAATAAAAAAGCAATTACTTTTAAAGAAAAAAATATATTCACTCATTCTCACCATTTTATTAAAGGATGAAGTTTATATACAAAACTTGACTATTTCTTAATTCTTTGATTATATATTATTTTATTTTTTTATAATTTTCAAACACCCATTATAATTTCTTGCAAGAAAGAAAATAAAATATAATTTTTAGTTTAAATAAAAGTATCCATTGATAAAAAAATTTCAATATATTTGAAACTATTATAAATAAAAGTTTTTTAAAAAATTAATGTAATAGTCAAAAGTCAAAATTTTACTTTAAAAAGAAAAAGGAATATTCATTAAAAAAAGAAAGAGAAAGGTTTAAAAAGAATAAAATACATTAAAGTATGCAAAATAGATTATATTAATGAAGAATTAAGTTGTTATTACACTAAATATGGATAAAAGTTGTCCATTACATCATTTAGACATTTTTAATCCACAAATACACTTAATGATAATTTCTCCAAATAGTCTATGATTCCATGCTAAGGAGGAAAGTGAGTAATTTAAACTAAGTTAAGCTATGTTTGGGAGGTCAATTGGTGCGTTTGGTGGCCAATTCCAGGCTAAGGAGGAAAGTGAATAAATTAAACTAAGTTAAGCTATGTTTCGGAGGTCAGTTCGGTGCATTTGGGGGCCAAACAAATTGAACAGGCTCCTTTAGAGTTTAAATGTGCTTCCAGTGCGTTGGAGTTTGCCAACATAGCAAGCACTCCAATGCACTGAACAGGCAAAATTTAAAACAAAGCTTTAAGCTCCGGTGAAGGTTGGTGGGATTTTTTTCCCCCCAACAAGTCCTCATCTTTCTTTTTAATAATTTTTTGTTAAAAGCAATGGTTATTAATTAGTATTTTTTTTATCATTTTTTATTTTCATTTCATCGTTATTGTTATTTTCACTAAATACATATTTTGTCATCACTGATTTCAATCTCACTACTATAATATCAACCTCATATATATATATATATATATATAATAATTAATCTTATTATTTTAATCACACAAAAATTAATATCACTGCACTCTCAAATATAACCTTAATTTATATTAATGTAAAATTATCACACCAACTTTTGTCTGCCGAAAGTTAACAATAGGGCCCAAAGGCCTATGTGGCCTACGGGACAAACATTGCATCATATAAATCTTGCTAGAAACTTTTGGAAATCTGAGTGGTCGGATAAATAAAATGTACTAATTAAGTACTTTTAAATACAATGATTGAGAAAACAAATGAAAAATGCTTTTTTATTCAAAAGTTACATTTTAAAAAGATTTTAAACTTTTAAGTTTCCAATTATCTATCTTTGGATTAAAAAAAAATCGCATGGAAACTTAAATATTTTAAAAGTTCCTAAAACAAAACCCCATTCACGGACTCACGTAAAGCACAAGGGTACAAAACAATCTTTCACATCAAATCAAATTTTATTTTAAAACGACAACGTGTTTTGGGCTTTTTGAACCAAAGTGTTTGCCTAATTAATTATGCTACTCGATAAAACTTTTATAGTAAGATATTAGGTAAGATTGCTGAGCCTTGTCTTCATTTAAAATGAAGAAAACCAAGTTGACTTTCCCTATGTATTTATATTTTTTTTTTAAAAAAGCTCTTATATGAATAAACTAAAATAAAATCTTCTTATATATATAAGTTATATGAATACAACTTAAACTTATTAGCTTTTCTTTTTTGAAATGTACCGTCTTTATATATCCTATTAAAAGAATTAAGGGTTGGAATTTCGTTTTTTTTTTCCTTTGTTTAATCAAAGTAGCCAAGTTTTATTAGCTCGACAGTGATTCTTTTCGGTTCGAGAGAATGGAAAGTAAAACTCTTTCAATAAATACGTTTCCTCTGGGAAATCGAACGAACTTTGAGGTCTTCAAATTTCTTTACTTATAAAATAGAAAAAAAAAAAACTAGTAGCGGGTCTCCAGCTTGGAAGAGGATACATAGTTTTTTTTTTTTTTTTGCATAGGTTGGGAAAAAAAACTTTAAAAAAAGACTCGATGTTAACAGTACATATAGGTTGCTTTGAGAGAAAAGAATACAGAAAAAGCTTATATAAAGAGAGAAATTTTTTAGCTGTGTTTACGTTGATTTTCATTATGTGCGTAATAATAGCTCTGAACTACGTTGATTTTCATTTGTTGATTTCCCCTTTACTTTTCCTTCTTTCCCCCCCTGAGAAATGATTCTATGATCTTCAACAAATGAATATATAGTTAATTAGTTTCAATTATAAATCCATACTGAAAGGATTATGAATGCAAAATTTCCAACTTTAATTAAATTGCGAAAAACATGGCAAAGGGGATCAAAAGCAGAGCGAGAGAGAGGGAGAGAGAGAGAGAGAGAGAGAGTTACAATGAAGCTGAAGCCAGTGACATTAGTGAAGGAAGCAGCTATGGCAATCCCTGAAAGAGGGAGCACGCCAAGGTGTCCAACGATCATCACCGATATGACCTGCAAAATGTACTGCGACACCGACACCGCCACCATCGGCGCCGCCATGTAGCTCACCTTCCTCAGCTCCTCCCAAAACCTACTCCATCTCATCCTCCATTCTCCTTCCTGGTCTCTGCCACCCAGGAATGCCTCTTCCATTTCTTTTCTTCTTTTGTTTCCCCTGAAAGTTCTTATCTAATTGCCCAGTGCATTTATTGCACTTCTATAGTATATGTTGGAACTTCCTTTCCATTTTCAGGTGATGACTACGGTGAAGTCATATATCTATGGTAGGTCAAGAGAGATCATAAAATCTAACAGTTTAATATGATCAAAATGAGGAAGACCGTTAGGTACACATAATTCATATTTGACTGAAAAAAGGTTACCAGTTCGTCCGTAGAAACGCGAAGAAAAAAATAAAAAGGTGATTTTGAAAAACGTGTCACCAACTTTTCATTTTACTTGTTTTTTCTACGGGCGAGGATCTCTCCACTGATCTCTAGTCTCTTAATCTAGGGCCAACAATAGCCCACGTCACTCTCCCTAATACTCACCGTTAATTGTGAATTTCTCACTATTTTTTCCTCCATGTTTCCTTTTTTTTCCATGACCATGCCTTCTCATTAGGCTCTATACTATCAATACTTATTGGGTTAAGTGAAATGAGTTCAATATCTTTTAATCAAGATTTTGGGTTCGAGTCTTATGAATAAAAAAAATAGATCTGGGAGAGTTTTCTCTTATTTGAGGTTCGACGCGACTCGAACAAGATTAGTCTTAGATCATTAAACGGATACAGATACATATGATTATATTAAAAGAAAATTAGGCTCTATCCTATAGTTTCTCCTATGATTTTCTCATCAATTCTTAATTTTTTTTCTCAAAAAAATTCTTCTGAAATCCTTATCAGTTCATCTAAACTATACGGGCAATACTAGATTGGGTGGATATTTTAACACGATCAATTAAACATGAACCACCTGAAGATACAGTGACATTATTCTTGAGCATTTTACACACAGCCATGCTATTTGCGCGAAGAGCTGGGATTTTCGTTGTGGAGGTTGCAGGAAATCGGGGACCCGGTGCTTTAATGGTTGTCTCGTACAGCAAGGGTGGTTTTTCTTGCTGTGCATCATCTTGAGTTAATTTTGTAAAAATCAGCAGGGGTGGTTTCCAACTAATATTCAAACATCTCTTGTTGCTAGAAGACTTAGCCTTGTCTCATAACAGCCCAAAACTCAACAATCTTTGCTTTGAATTTGATATTATGGTATTGCACATCAACTGGATTATCTTTGGTCTGAAAAGAAAATATATTCCTTCTTAGCCAAATATTTCAAATCATCTGGGCATAACAACATTCCATGGAATTCCAGCAAACTGTGAAACCATTTAGAGGAGAAAATTCTTCTTTTCTGATTGATTAACCATTTTATAATGCTTCTCTCAAATGCATCATAAATATAAAACTCCTCTTCCCTCTAACCTATCAAATTCCACAACTTTAGGCTTCAATTCAATAAATCCATTTTCATTTTGCCCTTTTTCATTTTCAGACTGACCCATACTGAGTTGGGTATTGATGATGATCATATTACATTAAAGAGGTAAGGGCTAACATTGCGGCGCAAAAAAAAAAAGGAAGGAAGTGACGTAGGAAAGATCAACTTATTGAACTTACTGAAAACCTGGAATTCGATGATAAGAGGAGGCGATGGAACTGAGGTGCATCAGTTGACGGAAGTTGAAAAAAAAATGGTGTGAGAATGGCCAATTTGATAAAACAATGAGGATTAAGTGAGGGGATGACGTGGCCTTCTCTTAGCCCTTGATATTAAATTCAGAGATCAGTGGACCTCTCCACTTTTTTACCAGTGGAGACTGGAGAGGATCTGGTCCTTTTACTTAATAGTTTTTCCTTCTTGTCACGTGGCTTGTTTTTCTTTTGTTTTATTTCTTTTTTTTTCTCAAACAAAAGTGCTTGTATTGTATTTGTAGTAGGAGATATATAGATAATGTTGTGGAAGTGTATTAATAATAATTGGAACAAGAAGCAAGTAATAAAAGAAAAAAAAGAGAGAGAGAGGAAGAGAGAAAAAGAAACGAAAGAGAAAGAAATTTTCTCTTCACATTTCATCAGCGCTTCGGCGCTTTTTATAAACGAAAAAGATTACTGTGCAAAGTTTGAAAATTTTGCACGTGGACCCTACGGTTTGAATATTTTATACATGAATAGTAATATGCACTATTCATCGATAGTGATATGTACTATTCATCAATAATTCATCCGACATAATTAATATATGAATAGTAATATGCACTATTCATCGATAGTGATATGTACTATTCATACTGTAATAATAATTTCAAAACTTCAATTGTGGCGTTTGAAGTCCACTTTCATAACACTCCCCCTTGGACAAAATGCCACTATGAAAAAATTGGACGTGTACTGCCTCGTTAAAAACCTTAAGTCGGAAAAACCCAGTGGGAAAAAACCGAACATAAGGGAAAAAGAGTACAATACAATTAAGTCCGTCTAATATGTCTTCAGGACAACATGTGCTTGTCTTCAGGACAATCTATTTGTCTTCAAGACAAAATAGGTAGGCCTACTTTAATGGCCTAATTGGACGTGCTATTACTGCCTCATTAAAAACCTTAAACCGGAAAAACCCAGTGGGACAAAAACCGGACAGAAGGAAAAAAGAGTACAATGCACTTATGTCCATAATCGCTCCCCCTGAAATAAAACAAATTGCTACTTCTGGAGCATCTAAACATTTCCACTTCTGGAGAATTCAATCTTGCATTTTACTGACTCGCCGCATACCAATGCCATAAACTAATTTCTCAATTGTTGATGTTGGCAAAGATTTGGTAAATAAATCTGCAAGATTATCGGCGGAGCGAATCTATTTAACATCAACTTGTCGACTTTCCTGGAGTTCATGAGTATTTCGGCGAGATGTGCTTGGTCTTATCACCTTTAATATATCCTCCCCTGACTTGTGCAACACAAGCAGCATTATCATCATAAATTATAGTGGGAGAATCTATCACCGGTTTGAATCCACTAGCATTATACTGTCTTCAGGACAATATATCATAGATCTTAACCAAACACACTCTCTTCCGGCCTCATAGAGGGAAATAATTTCAGAGTAGTTGGAAGATGTTGCAACAAGTGTTTGCTTAGTGGAACGCCAAGAAATGGCCGTATCATTATAGCAAAATAGATAACCGGTTTGTGAGCGAGCTCTGTGCGGATCAGATTTATATCCTGCATCAGCATAACCTACTAAACCAGAGTTAGTAGTATTCTTAGAATAGAATAACCCCAAATCAATGGTTCCTCGGAGATAACGGAAGATATGTTTAATCCCATTCCAATGTCTCCGGGTTGGCTCAGAACTGAAACGTGCCAACAAATTTACCGCAAAAGCGATATCTGGTCTCGTGCACTGTGCCAAGTACATCAAAGCCCCGATTGCATTGAGGTATGGTACTTCAGGACCAAGTATATCCTCACCAGATTCTTTAGGACGAAAACGGGTCCTTTTGGGGTTCAAGAGACCTTACAACCATAGGGGTGCTCAATGGGTGAGCCTTGTCCATGTTAAAACGTCTAAGCAATCTTTTAGTGTATGCTGACTGATGGACAAGTATTCCATTCTTTTTGTGCTCAAGCTCTAGACCAAGGCATAATTTGGTTTTACCCAAATCTTTAACCTCAAACTCCTTTTTCAAATATTCAGCAGTTTCAGATAACTCTTCAGGAGTCCCAATTAAATTCATGTCGTCGACATAAACTGCTATAATAGCAAATCCGATTTCAGATCTTTTAATAAACACGCATGGGCAGATGGGATCATTTATATACCCTTCCTTTGTCAGGTATTCACTCAAACGTTGATACCACATGCGGCCGGATTGCTTTAACCCATATAAAGATCTTTGCAACTTTATTGAGAATAAGTTGCGGGGAGTGTATGCTTCAGGCATTTTTAAACCTTCGGGAATTTTCATATAGATATTGGAATCTAATGAACCATATAAATATGCCGTCACAACGTCCATAAGACGTATTTCAAAATTTTCTTGGGCAACCCAACTTATAAGGAAACGAAAAGTAACTATATCCACTACTGGTGAATATGTTTCATCATAATCTATCCCAGGCCTCTGCAGGAAACCTTGGGCTACGAGTCGGGCTTTATACCTCACGATCTCGTTTTTCTCATTTCGTTTCCGGACAAAGACCCATTTATATCCAACAGGTTTTACATTGTCGGGGGTTTTAATAATAGGCCCAAAAACATTACGTTTGGCAAGGGAAATCAATTCAGCATAGATTGCTTCCTCCCATTTAAGCCAATCTTGCCTATGACGACATTCGGTTATAGACCGAGGTTCATAATCATCATTCATAATCTCATGAGCAACTGAGAGAGCAAATGCATCATTGATGATTATCTCATTTCGATCCCATATCTCAATATGATAACTGATGGAAATTTCAGTATTCCCAAGGTTGTTGATCTTTTCATGGGTTTGTACCACTTCAGGGGCAATATGCTCATGAACTTGTGCCACTTCAGGGGCAATATGCTCTCTTTGAATATTATGTTGTGGCACTTCAGGTGCAATTTACTTTCCTCGAGAAAGATTAATGTGCTCATCTGGAGCAGAATTATGCTCATCTGGAGCAGATTCTAAATTCCTCCCCCTTCTTTTTCGAGGAACAGTGTCTTTTGATCCCATCGGTCTACCACGCTTCAGGCGCGGGACATTTAGATCCATTTCGAGTGGTTCTCCAGGAACATCTATCCTAGCTGGAACATTCTCAGCTTGGATATGAGACTTTGTAACTTTAGCAATCTCATTAAATGCATCAGGCATTTGATTTGCAATAGCTTGTAAATGGATCAATCGTTGCACCTCATTTTCACATTCAGGTGTTCTTGGGTCTAGATGAGACAAACTTTTCTCATTCCCTGAGAAAATCTCGACCTTTTCTGCTTTCCATTTGTGGAAGCATTAGGTATTCCAAGTGATGGGAATACTGTCTCATCAAAATGACAATCCGCAAATCTAGCGGTAAATAAATCACCCGTCAATGGTTCAAGGAACCGAATAATGGACGGTGAATCAAACCCAACATAAATGCCCAAACGGCGTTGGGGACCCATTTTGGTCCTTTGTGGTGGTGCTACAGGCACTTGTACCGCGCAACCAAAGGTGCGAAGATATGAAATGTCTGGCTTCTGGCCCAAGACTAACTGAAGGGGGGGATACAAATGAGAAGTAGTAGGGTGCAATTTAATTAAAGATGCAGCATGTAAAATAGCATGACCCCACGCTAAGGATGGGAGCTTTGTTCTCATCAGCAAAGTTCACATTGCGCATTGATAATAGGCAAACATGGGACCATCTGCAGGATGTGTCCACTAGTACCATGAAATATCTAAATGGTCCACTTGCAGGCTGAATCGGCCCACAGATATCACCCTGGATTCTTTGCAAGAATGAAGGGGATTCATAATCAACCTTTGTCATGAAAGGTTTAGTAATGAGCTTTCCTTGTGAACAAGATTCACAAATGTAATCTCTGGACAACAACACCTTTGTATCTTTTAAAGGGTGTCCACGAGTATTTTTAAGGATTCTTCGCATCATTGTAGCTCCTGGATGACCAAGGCGATCATGCCAAAGTCCGAACACATCAGGGTTCATTAGTTTCCAGGGCATCGTAGCATATGATTCTATAGCTCGTATTGGGACAAAATATAATCCCATACTAGAAGCTTCCAGCTTCTCATGGATGGTCTTCTGGCCCATCTTCTAGGAAGTGATGCAAAGTAATTCCTTATTTTGCTCATTAATTGTTTCTAGATGGTACCCATTACGGCGTACATCTTTGAAGCTAAGTAGATTTCTTTTTTATCTACCGCTCAACAATGCATCTTCAAGATACAATGTTGTGCCTTTTGACAAAATAACTGTGGCAGTCCCATAGCCATTTATAATATTAACAGGACCAGATATTGTCTGAACATTTGCCTTGCGCAATGTCACATTTGAGAAAAAGTGTTTGCCACAAAGTATAGTATGCGTTGTAGCACTATCAAGCAAACATATATCTTCCTTTTTCTCAATGTGTCCCATTTGCATTTATCTTGACAACTTCAGGTGTCAAGTTCCATAAAATTTAACAAATTAATAATATGATGCAAAATATAAATCAACAAGTATGGAATAAAACACAAATCAATAATATGATGCAAAATATAAACCAACAAGTATGAATAAAACACAAGATAACGTGTTATAAACAGCTTATGGATATTGTCCGCTTTGGTACTTCAAGACCTCACGGCTTTAAAACGTCCACAAGTAAAGGCTTCAGGCCCTGTTTATAAGCACGCACACAATCCCGTGTGCGAGTGATGTAGGAACTTCAGGTTCACAACAATGATTTTATTGAAGACCATATTTATTTAATATCTTCCTTGGTAACATAATTATCCAAGGGTATGGCAAAACATAGATGAAAACCCTCATGATCTATTTCTGAGGACTTATTATTTTCATCAACATTATCAAATGAAATCAAAAACCTCAAAAGGTTTTTCATTGCCAAGAATATGACAGTTTTCATTGACCAAAACCTTATTGACTTCAGCATCAGTCACAGTTAGGTCAATGGCATGGGTCTCAACGTGCTTGCCTTTATCCTTCAGGGATGCTTGGTATAGATCAACCAAATATTTGGCCGTACGACAGGTACGTGACCAATGACCAGTCATTCCACAACGATGACAGGTACTATCATCATGCTTCTTCATGGGCCTTTTACCTTTAGGGTTGTGTGGGGAGTTATTTATATTACTGTTAAATTTCCCACTACCCTTACGGAAAAAATTCCCATGCCTGCGCTCACGGCCTCTAGGACGGCCAACATTCTTACTTGAGCCGGCATTTGCTTCAGGAAATGCCTTAGAGCCAGCAAGTCTTAAATCATGATTTTTGAGCAGCAACTCATTTGTTTGTTCTGCAGTCAACAGGACTGAGATCAATTCAGAATATATTTTAAACTGGCGCTGCCGGTATTGCTGTTGCAATACCACATTCGAAGCATGAAAGGTGGAGAATGTTTTCTTTAAAAGCTCAACCTCAGTAAGCTTAACACCACAAAGTTCAAGCCGTGACACCATGACAAGTAGTTATTGCCACTTACATCCAAAATTTGGAATTTGGGCTTTTCAATATTTGCCATAATTCTGAAAAAATGGTCTCAATTAAGTTGACAACTTCTGGTGTCAAAATTTGGTTGACAACTTCTGGTGTCAAAAATATTTAGAAGTAAATCTTTACACAATAAAAATTTAAATTAACTAGTGTAAAGAAAATGTTAAATAAAATAATAGAATCAAACCTTAAGAACTTACCAGGCTTTAAACTTGCTTCACTTTATAACGCTCGTGCTGACAGAGCCTCGTGCTGATAACGTGTTGTGGAAGTGTATTAATAATAATTGGAACAAGAAGCAAGTAATAAAAGAAAAAAAAGAGAGAGAGAGGAAGAGAGAAAAAGAAACGAAAGAGAAAGAAATTTTCTCTTCACATTTCATCAGCGCTTCGGCGCTTTTTATAAACGAAAAAGATTACTGTGCAAAGTTTGAAAATTTTGCACGTGGACCCTACGGTTTGAATATTTTATACATGAATAGTAATATGCACTATTCATCGATAGTGATATGTACTATTCATCAATAATTCATCCGACATAATTAATATATGAATAGTAATATGCACTATTCATCGATAGTGATATGTACTATTCATACTGTAGTAATAATTTCAAAACTTCAATTGTGGCGTTTGAAGTCCACTTTCATAACAATTTTGAGTTTGTCTTCCAATTTTTTCAGTACCGCCAACTTTTTTTGTCCAGCTACTTTATATATATATTTTTTGTTTTTTTTTTCATTTGTTCTTATTTGGTTCATAACTACTACAGTAACGTTTATTAGCATTATATATATATATTATTACTTCTATATAGTATTATTTTACAAAAGAAAAAATAAAAATTCAATTAATTAATTTTATTAATTTAGAATTTTATAAACTCTTTGTAATAATACTAAAATTGAAATATAAATGAAATTAATTACTTATTGTAATTTAAAATGTATTTAGTGGACTAACAATATTGAAATATTTTTATTTTAGTTATAGGATGAGTTCTTATTATTTGTAACTTACTTCTCATTATTTAATAATTTTCTTTATATGAAAAATAAGTAAAACTTTAATACATATATATTAAAGGAAAATTTTTCAATACATAATTAAAACTCCATAATGATAAATTTTATAATTAATATGATGATAAATATGAAAGACTTACTATTGCACCAAAATACATATACGTAACATTACATCACTTTCATTTTTTTAATTTAAAAATTCTACTTACATGATCAATTTTTCATTAGTTTATACTTATAGATATTAATATAATGTTACTACTTTTTACCAAAGAAAGCCTTTTATATAAAATTAAAAACTAAATCTCTCACTAAAGGATACAATTAAAATAACAATTTAAGTGTTTTTTTTTTCTATCTATGATTCTTTATAAACATTTAAGCTTATATATGTAACATTCTTATATCATTTTTTTTCTTATATTGTTACTTTAAATTCAATGTTAATTAACAAAAATTTTTTGCATTGCATATATCAAAGTTATAAGCAACACTATGCAACAATTTTTGTACTTATTACATACAATTACAATTTTATGCAACATTAACAAACATTGCTAACTTGTTGCCTAATCTCTCAATAAGCAACTCTTATAAGTCATTGCCCAAACGTTATTGCATAAAATAATATTTAAGGCAATGCAACTTCGAATATTCGTTGAATAAATCACTTTAAGGCAACAATTTTAAATAAATCATTGCTCACAAGCTGATTTCTAAGGTCGTTGTTATTGTAATGAACGTTTAACATTTACATATCATCTTTATTCTATATTAATTTTTAAGTTGTATTTCATATTAGTACTCAATAGTATAATATTTCACCTTCTATTAGTTTTAGTGTTATGAATCCTTGGCATCTCAAATTTGTGCATTAGTTGTTATTGTTAGTATGATTTTATACTTCTTAAATTGATTCACCTTCATTCATTCAGATCAGCAAACTAAAATACTAATTCTTAAATTTGTTTTCTTCTTAGGAGAGAAATTTGCATTAAATAGAAATATTAATCTTATACATGTCTCATTCAAAGTTTATATTACCATATTCTGTAGCTCTCTCTCCACCCCCACCTTGAGTCCATACTATTGTAATCCTTTCCTCACTTCTTCCATCATCATCATCATCATCATCATCACCACCATCACCACCACCACCACCACCTTGATTCATTAAATGACCTTCAATCCAAGTGGAGGACAGATGGTTTCATCTGATGAAGAATCTAAACCAATCTCTTTGGACATCACTTCATCAACATCAATCCAAATTCTTGAGCATGACTAATGATTTTAGGATTAGACTTTCTATCACGGCTCTCTAAATGTGTAGGCTTAATCCATTGAAAAAGATGATATTTATCTTCATCACTAATTTCAACAAAAACATCAAGAAGATTCAATGGGTCTTGCACTGATATCTTTTCTTGTGCAGTTTCCATATCTCTAACTCGTAGTTTCATGTTATAGTAACAACATACGAGATTTTGTACAGTTTTATGGGCTAATTGATTTTGTTGCTTTGTGTGGATTAAAGCAAATGTACTCTAATTTCTTTCACAAGTTGAAGATGATATAGTTTGAGATAATATCCGTAGAGTCAATTTATACAATATTGGTGCACTTTCCTCCTATAACTCCCACCAATCAACTACATTAAAAAAAAAAGAATATTTTACATTGAATGAACCGTAGTAATAATAATTTTTTCAAGAAAAATAAAGTATTTATAAACTTTATAATTGTATCTATCCTAGGTTTCATGGTCACCCTTGAACTTCGTACACAAGCTTTCTCTCGTTCCAACAATGGATAACTTAACTTGTCTCTAGCAGAATCATCATACAACATTATTAAATGGAATTACTACAATTTTTTTACTTAGTTGATTCGTGATCATAAACTAAAAGACAAGCCCCAAAACAAATTCACTCAACTATGATGATGAAAAAAGAAAAAAAAAAAGAAAAGAGAAACTAAAAATTTCAACACTTCCTATATTGAGAATGGTGATTTATAAGAAAACTTCAAGAGTTGTGTAGAACTGTTTGCAAAAATATTAGCATAACAAACAAATATATACAATAATTTAAGAAGTGCTACATTTTTTCCTGCTTCACAAGTCACTATTTAGGTTTAATATTGCATTAACTAAGTTTTTGCCATTACATAATTGCAAGCCAACTACTCGATGTAATAAAGGGAGATCCCCATTAATATTTTAAGAATAAGAAAAATGTCTAAGTTTGAAGCGCCTTTTTTAGTATTTAGGACATCAATTTTGAATTTTACTTAAGTGAATCCTACAATATAAGAAAGCGATTCAATTTGACATTTAGGCCGGAGCCTTTTGCTTCCACCATAGGCAAAGCAATTTTTTATTTGAGTCGAGCTTCTAAGTATTTTAAATTGGGATACTAGTTGGACCGAATTACAAAATTGAAGGTACAATAATAACATTTTTTTACAGTTACGTACTAGACATTTTAACGGATATTTAAAATATCAAATATATATTATGGATATATGAATATATCAACGGATATCCTGTGGTTTGAAAACCACTGGAGATATATTACAATTTCGATATCGATTATGGATATATCGATGTATCGATAGATATTGAATTTCATGATCATAGTATATAATTTATCCTGCTTATAATCTCCTTAATATAGTTGATCCCATTTTTTTTTATTTTTAAAATTCAATTACTATAATTTTTAAGAAGGAAAAGCTTATCCTATAAATAAAAAATTTTTAAAATATAAAATAAAATTTTTTGTGATACTCATAAAAATTAAACAAATTAAAAGAAATTACGTTAAAAAAATTACATACAAATTAAGTGATTGTTTGGTATGATGGAAACCGAGCACTATCTATGAAATTTAATTAGATTGAATTACTTTCAAGAGTTTGGTTGATCATTTTACAAGGAAAGTTGATGGACCAATGGAATTACTTTTCTTGGTTCTAGGGAATCATTTTCCAATGGGTTAGTTTAGGAATCATTTTCGCTAATAAGAGGGAAAATTACAAAAAACATATTTTTTTTTAAATGTCCTCATCTTCAACATGTAAAATCTAAAATATCCTCATATTTTAAATGTTAAGTTAATAAAAAATACCAATACATAATTAATATTAATAAGAAATATAATTAATTAACAGGTTAATTAACAACTTAACTAGTTGAAAAGTATAATAGAAATTAATTAATTAGTAAATTAATAAAATATTCTTAAGAAAGTGTTACCACACCAAATATTTAAATGTGACTTTCTATGAAATTTAATCAACACTTTCTTTGATATACCAAATGTTTGTACCCTAATTTGTAATTTTGGGCCGATGGACTAAGGAAGAAACAAATGGGCTCTAACATAGGATGGGTCTCCTGAAGAATTATCGGCCTGGTAGAGAAAACATAACTATGGCAAGGTCAGCGGGTACTAGTTAAAGCCATGGTAATTATGGAGAGAAAAGAGCAAGCAATTGATCGGCCAGAGATCAAGTCTTGCTTTTAAATTGGGATATTTGAATTAAAAGCGGCATAATCATAGGACATTGATATCAACCTAAGTACAACTATAAAAAGCTTCAACTTGAGAGACAAGGGCATCAACAACGCCTCAGACAACACAGACAACATTCTGTTCAAACTTGGCTTAGCCTACTTCCTTACTTTGTCCTTAAAGTTTTCCTTTTCATTTGTTCTTGTCTAGTCCCTTTTTGTCATCTATTTCATTATTGCAATTTCCAGTTATTAGGAGTATTAGACTTAGTTCAGTCTTTCATCGGCCAAGATTAAGTGTTCAGTTTTCAGTAGAGACCAATCGAGCAGTGTTTGCAACCCTAGTATTGAAGAAATATTCATTTAGTTCAATGATTAAAATAGTCCGACTGTGACTTTGAACTAAAACCTGCATTCTTACTTTATTTTCTTTTGTTATTTTTCATTACAAAAGCAATTGCTACATCCTCAAACCAGCACATCACTTAGGAGATTTTCGGTGCAACACCAAGCATTACAATCTTATTTTTCTATTTTTTTTTTCAAAGAATCATAATCCCATCAATCACTCTTCTTGAAATGATTTTCATAGAAAGACACCAAACGTCTCCTCTAAATATGGAGTGATCAAGAATTTTTTTTTTAAATAAAGAAGTATTTTTCTTTTTACATAGGTGATTTTATATTGATCAAAAAATTTATCGTCAAAGTCAATAGATGGCTAGATGCTGATGATTTGATAAAATTTATGTCTAACTTTTTGTTTTTATTAAGAAAAGTGGGTATTTTAAATTAAATTAAATCTTATTCAAAGAGAAAGTGGCAGGGAGTAGGGACATACGCGTGTAAAATGTCAGGCACCGTATGTCAAATTCTAAGATACTTGTGTTTGTCAGTTTTACTTAAACCAGATCCACAAACATCTCTTTTCTCTTTTTCCAAATAAGATCAGTCCCACAAAAGATGAACAGAAATGTTAAATGGAACATCGTCATATAGAAAGTTTTTTATAATTAATATTTTATTTTTTTAAATTTAAAAAAATTATTGTATTAAATAAAAAATAATATTTTTAAATAAAAAGTCAAGAAAGATATATGAAAGATATATGGATATATCCCTTAACAAAATTGAAAGATTAATGCTTGGCAGAGGATTCATTTTCATGGATCTATCGACAAGGCAATTCAATGTTCTGTTTAGAGGTGGCAAAAGCTGACCCGACCCGAGAAATACGCCCAATCCGCCCGAATTCGAAACTAACCCAACCCGATTTGACCAAAAAAAGTAAATGACCCGAACCCGACCGATCCGAAACCCGATTGACCCGAAACCCGATTAACCCGAAACCTGTTTGATCCGAAACCCGTTTAACCCGAAAGACTAACCCGAAATAACCTGAAAACCTAATTAAGTAATATATTACCTTCTCATTCTTAGATATTATTAAATTTATTTAATAAATTTGTTAAAAAATAAAAATAAAAATAAATGTCTTATTAAATTGAAATAAAAGACATATTTCATATTCTTAAATTTTAATCTTTGTCCTACAATTTATAAATTATAAGTTATACTTTAATATATCTCTTATTATATTATACTTCTAATAAGAGATAGAATGATAGATATTTTATATTTGAAAAAATCTATTTAATTCTTATCATATGTAACGTGTGACATGTTACATGAGACATCTCTCATAAATTATAAGTTGATATAATCCCAATATATTTATAGATTTCATACTTTAATTTGATTTTATCATTTATATATGTGTTAATATGTTGTATAAATAGTATTAAAAAGCAGTAATGCATAATTTTATTTGTTTTAATTATTTACTTATTTTGATTACTTACTTATTTTGATTCAACTTAATAAAATTAAAGTTTACTGTTGAATTAGAAATAGAAAGTGGAGAGTGGAAAGAAAAAACATAAAGAATTGAAGATTGAAGAGTTACTTATTAATTTGTTACTTAATAATTAAGATTTATAAATTACAAGTTTAATGGTATGTAATTTATGTGCATGAAGACTCGTGCTAGCAGATGACAATAAATAATTGCTTGATTTCGATTAGTTGATTACTTGATATATTATTGAAAAGTTAACTTATAAATTTAATTTTTTTAAATAAATAATTGGAAACTCAAATGAAAATAATTTATGAATTAACCTAAAAACCCGAATTACACCCATGACTCATATCAAAATGAATCAATGAACAAATTTGAAAAACCCAAAATCAAATGACCCATGGGTCAAACCCGAAAAACCCGGGTTTGAACGACCTAAAACCCGAATGACCCGAGGTCCAAACCAGAAAAACCCGAGCTTAAATAACTCGAAACCCGTGTGACCCGAATCCAAATGACCCGAAACCCGTGTGACCCGAAATTTTCTTTGAGTCAAATTAACCTGATCCGATTGACTCGAACCCGTAACCCGCCCAACCCGCCCATTTGACACCTCTAGTTCTGTTCAATGATGCTTGGGTTGTCCTGCTCCGTGACTGTGGCCCCAGGAAGAAAACGAAAGCAAAATTATTGCTTCATACTAATCTTTTTCTTGTCCCTGTCGCCTACTTATGCAGTTATGCTCCATGCCTAAAAAACTGAACTTTCAGAGTCCAGACAAGGGGAAACCAACAAAATACATGGCAACATCATCCTGAATTGTTAACATGTAAAAGGTTTACAAATTACATTGATATCAACCTTGAATCAGACAAGTAACGAAGGAGGAACTTCATATAATATAAGGCTAAATCAAAATTATTGATGAACCAAATTTAGGTAGCTTAAAATTTGGATCAGTTCACGGTTTCCTCTTTGTATGCTTGTTAAAACACTTGTAAAGTTGTAATCGTGATTAATTAGTGACTGATGATCGATGTTGTTTCTCAACAATGGTCATGAATGAAAAGGCAGACATCCAACAATTCTTCCTCTCCCACGTTCTTGCGGCTTTTCAAACTTCTTCAAGCTAATCCATTAGAAAGTTTCTCCTCAAACATCCTCTCCCGTGCCTTGGTGGCCTGCAATATCCGTTGTAAAATTTCATCACTCAGCCTCTCAAACATTATAATGAGCAAGATCCTGATTGGAAAAGTTAAATTTTCTTTTCTTCACATCATAACTAGAGGTGTCCAAGATCGGATTCGGGCCGGATTCGGACTAGATTTGGATAGGCACTTAACAAGCATTATGCTTCTCTAAGTCCGGCCCAGTCCGGTTATTCAAGACTAAAGCCTTCATCAAATCTGACCCTAAAATATAAAATTAAGCTCGAGATTCAATCAAAAGTTCGTTTAATATTTTTTTAAATATTAATTTTAAAAATTAATTTATATCAATTTATAATATAAATAAAAGTAAATCAACAAATATTCAAAAAAATTATTATCCAAGATAATTTTTATAAAGTTTATAAAATCTAAATACTACTAATATTTGAAAAAATCAATATTATATTAAAAAAAGTAAAACACCAATATCAATAAATAAAATAAATATATAAAATATATATTCATATTAAATAATTGAAAATGGGTCAGGCTCAGACTTTTATACCTATGACTAAACCTGATCCGTTTTCTAAACAAGCCTATGAATTTTGTTCAAGTCCAACCTTTAAATTTAAAATTCTTATTCAAATTCTTCTAAATATCGGACGGACTTACAGACTTGGATGACTAGCCGTACTCCGGGCCCTTAAACAACTCTAATCATAACTAGCAACTAGGAGAAAAATATTGATATGATAAGAGTAAACGCAGGAGAATGTTTATGTATTACAAACCTGTTTCTGCCAATTTGTGAAAGTAGTAACTAGAGCCAGTAACAGTAATTGCAAAGACGACCCTGTCAATATTCCAATCCAAAGCCCCTTTCCCCTGAAGTGTAGACCAAAACATAACAAGGCTGCCACTGGAATTCCAGCAAGGTAGTATGCCCCAAGGTTCACATAGGCTCCAATGTTTTGCCACCCGGTTCCTCTGGCAACGCCTGATGCACTCAACAAACAAGAATTATAGCCGAATTCATCCCAAGATGACCGGATCAAGGAACTTGTATGAGTAAACTTAGTATCTGCTGTGACAACTTATGAACATTATTGGTTCTAAGCTAAAACTATGATATGAATGCATTAAATTTTCTAACAAGTTAGGCAGCAGACCAGAAAGAACTGCTAGTAAGCTGTCAACAATGACTGAGAGAGAAAGTAGGGGAATCATTTCTCCGACATAATCAACTACTTCCTTGTCGTTGCTGTATACATATCCGAAAACATGGCGGCAGCTGAAGAGAGCAATGCTCACAATCGTTGCCTCCAAAACTCCAAGCACCATAACCACGTTGACTGCTACTCGAGCCGCCTGTGGATTCCCCGCCCCTAGTTCATTTGAAACTCGAGTGCTGCAAAATGCAGATATAGTATATGTTTAAGTGCACATAAAATTCATGTTAACATGGCAAATCAATCTTCATGAATACTATTAGGCAAGATTGTTAGACAAGACAAGATATTGATGAGTCTGACCTTGCTGCAGCACCAACACCATATGGTATGAAGTAGTGTAACGATGTGGTTGTGAGGCTTCTTATCAGAAAATTTCACAGAAATTAGTAACTAGATATAAAGAACTGAGACTTCAAGGTGATTTTGAAGCATAAAAAGTTGGTAATGTAAAAATCATACCATATAGAAAGAACTGATGTTTCAAGTTCTGAATTGGGTAAAAGTCCTGATAGGAGTACAAGAAGCTCAAATGACCACCATTCAAGACTAATTACAAGAATGAAAAGAAACATGTGTCGGTTGAAATTACTAAACAATAAGAAAGAATTAAGGACTACTTATGATCATTATGAAGTGAAAGTGTACAGTTACCAAACCATTACAGCAGAAGGCAGTGCAAAGCTTAAGAACTCCTTGATGCTCATGTAAATGTCCTTCAGGATGAGGGTTCGAGTCTTCTCACAACTAGCAGAGAACCTCATGTAAAACCCCAGCAAGATCACGTTAAACCACAAAGCGATTGTGATTGCTAATGCTGCCCCGGTATATCCCAAATTTGTTTTATGTACCAGGGCCCAACAGAGAGGTACATGGAGACATATAGATGCACAAGAACTCAAAAACAATGGAAGAATCTGGCTCTGGGACTGGAAGTACCGAACGAATGACTGAAGAATAGCATCAGCAAACAAGGCAGGTATCAGCCAGATAGAATAGATGCTTGCAACCTCTGAAATTTGAGGGTCTTGGCCCATCAATGTTAATAGCTTTTCCATGAAAATCCAGAGGAGGGACACCGGAATGCAAATTGCGAGGAGAGATAGTATTGAGCAATAAGTGTAGGTTCCAAGCTTTTGATATCTCTCTGCTCCATAAGCTTGCCCACCTAGAGTTTCCAATGCACCAGCCAATCCAAACTGCTTGGCATGTTAATATATATACTGTTAGCCACCGATTTGTTATGGAGTCTCGACCGAAAAAAGAAGCTAAATGCCAATAAGTCTCATCTTCAAACGATAATTTTAGGTAGTTGCAGATATAATTAACTGCTGTTTTACCAATCAAATGCTTCTCTAAGAGATCATGTCTGTGATCTTTTTGTTTTCTATAAATTGTAAAATATAATTAGAAGTTCGCTTGCATCACAAATAAACATTTCCATTTTCAGAATAAAAAACAGTAAAATTTATGTGTTAGAATTCTTTTAAATTAGAGATGGTGCATATGATTATCATCATATTATATAGAAAGTATGAAGTGAAGAAAAGGAGAAGAGTAGAATTACAAGTAAACTGAAGCCGGTAACATTAGTGAAGGAGGTGGCAATGGCAACACCAGAAAGAGCAAGTTCACCTATGTGACCCACCATCATCAACGATATCACCTGCAAAAGATACTGAGACACTGAAATCGCCACCATCGGCGCCGCCATGCGGCTCACCTTCTTCAGCTCCTTCACACACGTACTTGTCCCCCATGTTGATCTTCTCTCCTCTTCTCTCTCAGGTCGCCGTAGCAGTGCCTTGTCCATTCTTAGCAATTTTTTTCTCAACAGTAACAAAGTCCTCTTACAGTCTTGTATGATTGTTTCCGTTTTTACATACTACTACTACTACAATGGTGCAGGCAGGATCAGATAACCATTACTTGGATAGGAAATTAAATCACGTGGAGTTTCAGTGATCAGCACGCGAATTGATAAGAGATGATTGAAGACTGATTAATTTGAAAAAATAAATTTCTTGTCGGTCAAATAAATTATCATGATTCTGGTATATTGCGTTTGGGTTAGGAGTTGAATAGTGCACGCATCAAAGGTCTAATGCCTTATTTGGAAGAGGTAAAATTAATTTCAGTGAGATTAAAATTTTAAAAAATTATTATATTAATGAAAAATTTATTATACAAACGAGAAAGTTATAAAAATAATTACTTTACAAATAAAAAGTATATATTTAATGACTAATGATAATAATGGATTTAAATTTCTATTCATATCGTATTAATATCAATCATCTCCCAAACATGGTCTAAATTAATTGATTGGCTCCGTGTCTTGTAAACTAGGAGATCGATATTTTGATGCAGACGAGAAAATTATCGGCATAATAGCCAAATTTGCCCTCAACCTTTCACAAATGAACCAAATATGTTCCAAACCTTTTTTTAACCCTAATTGGCCCCCAACCTTTTATTTTTGACCATTTTTACCCAATTTGGACGGAAATTTCAAATTTCATCAACGGACCGTTAAATTCCAGCCACGTCATTTCCACGTGGATTTTAATTTCCACGTCATGTGGGACCCATCATATGAAAAGTTGAAAAAAAAACTAAAATCAATTTTTGTTGAATTTCTCTCTCCTCGATTCTCACTCTTTCTTTCTTTCTCAATGCAACAAAAATTGATTTTAGTTTTTTTTTCAACTTTTCAGATGGTGGGTCCCACATGACGTGGAAATTAAAATTCACGTGGAAATGACGTGGCTGAAATTTAACGGTCCGTTGGTGAAATTTGAAATTTCCGTCCAAATTGGGTAAAAATGGTCAAAAATAAAA
Source organism: Microcos paniculata (assembly GCA_030664755.1). Classification (NCBI taxonomy): domain Eukaryota; kingdom Viridiplantae; phylum Streptophyta; class Magnoliopsida; order Malvales; family Malvaceae; genus Microcos; species Microcos paniculata. The sequence continues at coordinate 12,442,928 of CP131462.1, forward strand.
GGTTGAGGGCCAATTAGGGTCAAAAAAAAGGTTTAGCACATATTTGATTCATTTGTGAAAGGTTGAGGACAAATTTGGCTATTATGCCGAAAATTATCTATGCTTCCACTACTAGAAAGTGACCCTTTGGCAACACCAAAAGTCATAAAAACGAAAAGAATGTGCGTAATCCACATAAAAATAATATCCTCTGAATCTCTTCTCGTCCCCGAGTCTATACTTCACCAGACAAAATTATTTATGGCCAGACCGAACAAGTTTTATCTTGTATTTATAATCCTCCTCCTATTGTGACAGCTTTGTTGGCTGATAGGATGGGAATACCCTATCCAAGGAGATTTAATGCTAAGATCAGTACCACGATCATGTTATCAACGACCCTAGGGACTGAGTACAGGACTCTTTTGTTTTTCTGCTTGTTCTAGTTTTTTTTTTTTTCTTTGGCAACAAGTTTTATCTTGTATTTATAATCCTCCTCCTTGTTCTAGTTTAATACTCCATTCATACCTTTTTGCTTGCCTATCTTTTTTTTTTTGAGAATTTTTAATTTATTTATTTTTTATTATAAATAAATAATCAAAAAATTTTAATTCTCAATTTTACCTTTTATTTTTTTATTATTATCACATCATTATATAAAATCTCAAAAAATTCACAAATATAAAGAATAATAAAATAATTTTACTTAATTCAATTAATTTTTTTAAATTTTGTGAAAGTATTAAAAAAGTCAAATAAAAACAAACATTTGAGGACGGAGGTCGTATATCCTTCCTTTTGCACAAAAAAAAAAAAAGAGTTTTATCTTGTTTCTTGTTGGTGAGATTTTTCTTTTAATTATTTTACGTGTAATAATGGATATATACATATATATATATATATATATATATAGATAGAGAGAGAGAGAGAGAGTACAAGTAATTAATGCACGTTGTCGGTGTAACAATTTTGCGCATGTGGGAGTAAAGGAGTATATGACAAAACTTGGACAGATATTGATGCTCGTAAGTCATAACCTGATTGCCTTACTGGCTCCTCAGATTGGTCGCTGCAACTGCGAGACGATATGGCAATGGGATGGGACAATGCGATTGGGCCCTCTTTAAAAAAAACAAGAGAGAGAGAGAGAGAGTACAACATTCAATGATAAAAATTAATGAACAATAGTAAACTATAGTACAACATTACTCAACATAAATTTTATGGAACCCATAGATTTTGAGATTTAGAAGGGTTTCATATAAAAATTATTACATTAACGGTGGTTCCAACTTTAACATTATGCCAACTCACAATAACTTTCAAATTTAAACAAATAATTTAATTACAAAGTTTAGTCCCAAATTGTAAGGTAAAAAGACCTAAATTATCTACTAACTAAGGGAATATATAAGAATAAAAAAAAGTTGATAAGTTATTAAATTCAAAATTTTCTGGCCGAAAAAAAAGTTTAAACTCAAATTTTCAATGTCATTTAAAAATTAAAAAAGTTTTTAAAGAATGAAAGTTTTTTAGTTTGGATTAGAAAACTTTTTAATTTTTTGGAAATTTTTGAAACAATGGATAATTTGATATTTTCAATTTAAATTAAATTTCTAAATATTAATTCAAAATTTAAATTATATTAAATCATTTAAACTTAAATAAAAGGCTAAAATATAAAAAAATCCTACAATGCGTGAAAAGAGCCTATCCATGTAGGCGTCCACGTAGACTTTCTCTCTTTTTTGTGAAGACGAATTTCCAATTCTCGAAACTTTTGTAATTACTTCTACGTAGAAGGTTTACACCCCATACCGTATTATTAATCACAAAAGTTTTATGTGATATAGGCAATTAACTCACTATTAGTTAGTACAATATTACTCTTTCGTGTAAAAGAAGGTGAAAATTGAATAATAACAAAATCTTATTACTGTAATAAGCTATTGATAATAGCAAAGACACATCCCATCTATTATGGGCATTATAAAGATTCATAAAAAAAGAAAAAGAAAAAGGAGGAAAAACAAAAAAAAAAAACCCCAAGACTGCCAACATCATCAAAACCAACAAAAACCTATAAACAGCTAAACTCTCAAATAGACGAAACGTTTCAATTTTGACATTTTAGCACTAAACGTTGTTAAGTTTCCTTAATATGAGATGAAAATCATTGGAATATGCGGGGTGACTTACACACCCCTTAAAGGTGCGTTATTTGCTTTATATTTAGCCATTTGGAGAGGAAATAGCCATCTAGCATTCCTAAAATAGCTAGATGGAAAATTTAAAAATAGAAAACAGAAAAAAATCTTAATATATTCAGTTTAATAAAATTAAAATGAAAAAAAAAGGTTAGAACTTACGTGATTCTCTAATCTCTACATAATTTGTCCAGCAACAAAAGTCTATGAATCATTCCTTCAAACACTTTCTATGCATGAATTGACTACCCCCATCAAAGAAGCCTCCGATCTCAGAGTCCATTTGTTACTTTATTTAGAGAGTGTTTCCAGGGAATAATTTTCTTAAGAAAATAAATTAACACATTTAGTATTATAATGAAAAGTTACAATTAAATTTTATGAAAACTTATTTGAAGTATTTGGTTAGTTTAAACTTTTCATAAAAAATTACATTTTAAAGAGTATTTATGGGTATTTTTGAAATTTTTATTATTTTTTCACTTTCCCTCAAACAAGAGAATTTACTTTTTCATTCCCTTCCCTAGAATCACTTTCCCTAATATGAGGGAGAGTGATTCAAAGGGACCACAACTTTTTCTACTTTTATAATATACTAAACTAGAAAAAGTGATTCCAGGACCTTACTTATACCCTAGAAAGTAAATTAAAATCTTCATATCAAACTACCTCTTATATCTTTGGTACCGCTGATGGGTCAAGGATAAGAATGTTTCATGGATTACGAGCAAAATGTAGACAAGACTAAGAAAAGTAATAAGAATACCAAAACACTTAAAAGCATTGTAGCCTTTTTAATTTGTTTAAAGGTGTATAGAGTCTCAATATGTATATATATATATATATATATATATATATAACCACACACACATCAAACAAATCTCATAAACACACGTATCTTTTTTGATAAATTATGCTAATTAATCTAACATTACTTAACAATAACTAATAAACTAAATCAATATAAAAATTAGACAAAACTCATACATGATGGTATTCGAACTTAAGACTTGGTATTTACAACTTAAATTAAAGATCAAATAAATGAATAATAATAAACAATTAATAGATTATTTATCAATCTTTAAAATTTCATAGGACTTACCATTTCTAATTATGAAAAAAAATTATAACATTTCTTAATCTTAGCACAATTCTTCTCCTTTATTGTTAATATCTAATTATATCGTGAATTTCCTAATATAACCTACCAAAAAAATTCGGTCAATGTTTTGATTCTTAAAAATTTCTATAAAATATACCAAAATCTCCTAAATCGAATATTCCTTCATTATATGAAATTATGATATTTTAGTAAAATTTATTATATTTTTCAATTATTGGATCGATCCTTGTTTTATATTTTTATCAATACTTCAATCATTTGATAAATTAAAACTTTGTTAATTCATTATCATCATTATTTGTTATTATTATCACTACAATTGTAAAAAAAAATTAATTATAAACATTGTTTTTGTAATAAAAATAATTAATAAAATAATATTTTTTATCAATATGTAGAATATCCTCTAATAATCCAATAAAAATATCCACTTTGGTTCACCAAAATAATCCTTATATGATCTTGTGATAATAATGACTTTAATAATTAAATAATTCTTGAATTTATCACAAAATTACCTCAAAATTAATATTGAAATTTATCATTACCTATCAAATTACCTCTTAATAATGATAATAAATGACCTTAATTCGTCAAATTATAATCATAAATCCAACCTTATATATATTATCATTACCTACTAAATAACTTTTAATAATCATATACATCCAAATTAATTAATAGACATGTATTAAATAATTAAGGATTAAAACTGTTAAATTCTTTTAATAAATTAAGCAATATATATTTTAAAAAGAATTGAAAAAAATAAAAGTTCCAACTTAACCAAGATGGAAAATTTGATTTGAAAAAAAAAAAACCAAGATGAAAAGGAAAAAGGAAAAAGGAGAAGAAAGAAATAAAAGCAAAAGCAAAATAAATAGAATTGAAAAAAGGAAAAGCCCAAATAAAGACCCACTAAATTAACCACAACTAGAAACTGAACCCGGGTTTCGCCTCGGGTTTACTGAAAATTTTTAATATTAATAATTTTAAATTTAAAAAGTTTAAATATTAAATATTATTTTAAATTTAAGAAAAGGGAAGATAAATAGTGAACATTAAATGAAATTCTAAATTTTTTTTATAATTAATTTTTAGGAAATATAAATATAAATATTAATTAATATTAGTTTTTAAAAGAGGAGGGGATTTTAATATTAATTCTTTTAGAATTTTTAAGATTTTAAACATTTAAATATTGTTTTATAAAAAATTTGAAAAGAAAATGATGATCAAAATAAGAATGATAAATAGTACAATATTCTTTAAGTAAAAAATTATTCATCAAATTAAAAAAAATTTTAATCATCAGAGTATGTTACAAAATCTTATTAATCATTGATATTTTAATTTATATAATTAATTATTAATTCAAAGTAAGAATATATTATTTAATCTTTTTATGAGATATTAAAATTTATTCTTCAATTGAATTGCAAGTTTTGTGTTATTTTTTTAATACTAAAATAAAATCTTTATTGTGAATATTTTACATTTGAAAGTGTGGATAATGTAAAAAAATTAAAATTATTTAAAAAAAATAAAGACAGGTTGATTTTGATATATAGCCAAAGAGATAAAAATCACAAATAACAAAATAAATAAAAGAGGAAGGGTTTTTTTCCCATTTTCTTTTTCCTATAAAAATAATAAAATATGAAGTATTTGTTATTTATTTTTTTAACTATAGGAGTTTTTGTTTTTTTAAATAATATGTAATTTTTTTAAATTTAAGGTGCTCAATTTTTTTTCTTTTGTCAAGTCTTAATTTTTTTTAAATAAATATTTTGATAATTTTTAAAATCATTATTTGGAAAGACAAACAAGATAAAAGAGGAAGGATTTTTTTTCTTTTTCTATAAAAAATTATAAAGTATAAAGGATTTGTTGTTTATTTTATTTTATTGTCTATGAGAGTTTTGTTTTATTTTGAAATAATATGTAATTTTTTTTTAAGTTAAGGTCCTTCATGTTTTTTTTGTAAAGTCTTAATTTTTTTTAAAAATAAATATTTGGGTAATTTTAAAATCATTAGATGAAAAGACAAATAAGTGCAATTATTTTTAAAATAAGAGAATAATTATAGGGTTATTTCAGAAATTTTACATATAAGCATTTAAGCTAACATTAAAAGACAAAAATAGACATTAAATTTGAAACTAAATAAATTGGGATAGGGTTATACATGTAATTTCATAGGGTGTTAAAATTAATATATTTGTATATATCTATAATATATATATATATATATAATCAGCTCCTATTTAGAGTAAATAGGGGTAGTTTAGGGTTAAAAAATTAGATTAAATATAGGTAATTTATGATTAAAAAAGTTATATTTAAAGTTCTACTTTTGTCTAAATACCAAAACTTTAATATATATATACATATATGTATACATAAAACTAGCTCCTATTTGGAGTAAATAGGGATAGTTTAGGGCTAAAAAATTAGATTAAATATAGGTAATTTATGATTAAAAAAGTTATATATAAAGTTCTACTTTTGTCATAAATACCAAAACTTTAAATAATAAATACTAATATTATTTTAATAGTATAAGTAGTTCAAAAGACATCAATTTATTTAACTTTAATATATTATTTTAATAGCATAGATGGCTCAAAAGTCATCAATTTATCAACTCATATTTGGAGTAAAAAAAAGGTAGTTTAAGGTTAAAAAATTAGATTAAATATTATATAATATATATATATATATATATAAAACCAACTTCTCTTTGAAGTAAATAGGGGTAGTTTAGGGTTAAAAAATTAGACTAAATATAGGTAATTTATGATTAAAAAAGTTATATATAAGGTTCTACTTTTGCCATAAATAACAAAACTTTAAACAGTAAATAACAACATTTTTTTAATAGCATAGGTAGCTCAAAAGATATTAATTTATTCAAATATCTTTAATATATTATTTTAATAGTATTAGGTAGGTCAAAAGATATCAATTTATTTAAACAGCTTTAATATACTATAAAATTCTTATGAATCTTATAATAATGAGACAAATTAAAAGTCATAAAAAAAACTTTGGATTATCAAAGCATTTAAAAAAAAACTTTTTTAAGCTACTAATCATAATTATGTAATTTGAGGTACTAATCTTAATTTTGTAATTAAATTATTTAAATTATTTTTACTCAATTAATAATAAGAAAAACTAAAAGTCATTAAAAAAAGAGACCTTTGAGTTACCAAAACATTTCAATCATTATAAATAGAGAGCTTACGAACTAAACACAATTTTTGAAAAAGAGTAAGTTTGAAAAATCTTAATTCTCAATTTTAATTTCTTTCATTTTTTTTATGTAATGATGATTTTTTTGTGTTTATTTTTTGTAGGTTTATTACCTTGCGGAGCGTACTATTACCTATGAGGTTTGTTAGTTGATTTCTTATATTTAAATATTGGTGTTATATATATATATATATATCTCTCTCTCTCTCGCAACTAAAATATATGAATTGTAGTATTTATAGCTTTTGATTTTTTAAAAAATTATTTTATAGTTCTTTCACGCTGAATAAATAATTACAATTCGTAACAATAATAAGTTGTTTTCTGAAAGGGATGGCTGGAGAATTATGGTTCGTGTTTACCGATTGTGCGATATTTATAATTATAAAACTAAGAAGCATGTTAGCGCGTTATTGATTAAGTAAATGGAAAGATAAATAATATTTTTAGAATTTTATTATTTTGTAGGGGTTATTTTATTAATAATACCAAAAAGAAAGGACCTTAGAAATTAATATATACATTCATTGGAATAAAAATTATATTAATTTTTCAGAAAGAAGAAAAATATTTTTCAAGAAAATTAAAGAGTGAAGAATAAAAAATATAAAATAAAAGATTTACAAAAAATAAGGAAAGAAAAGAAATGATGATGTGATTAACCTAAATGAGTTTGGCAAAAAAAAAAGTGTAAATGAGTTCTTTTAGAGATAAACCAAAGCTTTCCTATTTTATCTCATATTTATCTCATATTTTATCTCATATTAATTTAGATGATGATTTCTTTGTATTTTTTAGAGAATGAAAACAGAAAATATTTTCATGTACCAAACATAACCTTAGGCTATATTTGGTATGAGAAAATATTTTTTTTTTCATTTTCTAAAATATACAAAGAAACTAACATCTAAGATTTGTGTTGTAAGAGAAAATGTATATATGTTTTAGAAAATGAAAATGAAAATAGACTTAGAAATGAAAATAAAAAAAAATTGTTCTTAATTCTAGGTTCATTTCCGTTTTCATTTTCTAAAACATGTATATATTTCTATATACCATTAATATCTTAGATGATGATTTTTTTGTATTTTCTAGAGAATGAAAATAAAAAATATTTTCATGTATCAAACATAACCTTAATTGTTGAAGTTTTGAACTTGGTGAAATCGAAACCTGAGTTGGGTGTTAAGTTTTTTATATGGGCAGGGAGGCAAATTGGTTACAGTCATACTGCCCCTGTGTTTAATTCTTTGCTTGATTTATTACACTCTGGTAGTATAGTAGTGGTCGTATTCCAGAGAAATTTTTGTGTGAAATTAGGAATGATGATAAGGAAGTGCTAAAAACGTGCTTAATTTAGTGATTTGAAAATATTGCAGAAACGGGCTGTGGAATGTGGCATTAGTGGAATTAGGTAGGCTTAAGGATTTCGGCTACAAGCTACCTAGAGCCACTTGCCGTGCGTTGATTCGGGTGTTTTTGCAAGCTGACAGGTTAGACATAGCTCATTTGGTTCATAGGGAGATGTCGGATGCAGGTTTTCATACGGACAGTTATAGAGTGAGGTGTTATGTTTATATTCCCTTTGTAGAGCAGGGCAACAGAGGGAGGCCTTTACGTTAATTGGGAAGGAAGAATTCAGACCTGATGTTGTCTTTATACAAAAATGATATCCGGGTTGTGTGAAGCTTCACTATCTGAAGAAGCTATGGACTTTTTGAGTAGATTCCGTGCTAATTCTTGCATCCCTAGTGTTGTAACATACAGGGTTTTGCTGTGCGGCTGTCCGAAGAAGAAACAGCTTGGTAGGTGTAAGAGAATTCTTAGCATGATGATTGCAGAAGGTTGTTATCCAAGTTCTAACATATTTCTCTTGTTCATGCTTATTGCAAATACGGCGAAATTCTTATGCCTATAAATTGTTAAAAAAAATGGTCAAATGTGGGTGCCAACCAGGCTATGTAATTTATAACATATTAATTGGTGGCATTTGCGGCGACGAGGAATTACCCAGCTCAGATGTGCTAGAACTGGCTGAGAATGCTTACAGTGAAATGCTTGCTGCTGGAGTTGTACTGAATAAAATCAATGCCACCAAGCCAGGTCTCTGTGTTTGAGAAAGCGTGTAAAATTATACATGAAATGATGAGTAAAGCCTTTATCCCTGATACTAGTACATACTCCAAAGTGATTGCTCATCTGTGTAATGCCTCGAAAGTTGAAAATGCATTTATATTGTTTGAAGAAATGAAAAAGAAAGGTGTTGTCCTTGATGTTTATACATACATAACTTTAATTGATAGTTTTTGTAAGGCTGGTCTTATAGAACAGGCTCGTAATTGGTTTGATGAGATGGTAGAGTGTGGTAGTGCCGCTAATGTGGTGACTTACACTGCTCCAATACATGCTTACCTGAAAGCAAGGAACGCGTACAAGGCGGATGAACTCTTTGAGATCATGTTATCTCAAGGTTGCATTCCTAATGTTGTTACAGATACAGCTCTGATAGATGGTCATTGTAAAGCTGGACAAGTTGAAAAAGCTTGTCAGATTTATGCTAGAATGCGCACTAACGTGGAAATCCCAGATGTAGGTTTATATTTTAAAGTGGCTGACAGTGATGCCGAAGCACCGAATGTTTTTACATATGGTGCTTTAGTGGATGGTTTATGCAAGGCTCACAAGGTCAAAGAGGCTCGTGATTTATTGGAAGCGAAGCCATGTCAACCATTGGTTGTAAGCCGAACCGCATCATATATGATGCTCTCATAGATGGATTTTGCCAGGTTGGGAAGCTAGATGAAGCACAAGAGGTGTTTTCCAATATGTCTGAGCATGGTTATAGTCCAAATATCAGTAATAACAGCTCATTAATTGGCAGGTTGTTTAAAGATAAATATTGGATCCAGCTTTAAAAGTCTTGTCCAAAATGCTTGAAACTTCTTGTGGCCCTAATGTTGTTATTTACACAGACGTGATTGATGGCCTCTGTAAGGCTGGTAAAACAGGCAAGGCCTATAAGCTTATGTTGATGATGGAAGAAAAGGGCTGCTATCCCGATGTGGTGACTTGTACTGCAATGACAGATAGCTTTGGCAAAGCAGGTAAAATTGACAAAAGCCTTGAGCTTCTAGAATGAATGGGTTCGAAGGGTTGTGCTCCAAATTTCATCACATATGGCGTTTTGAAAAACTATTGTTGTGTTACTGGCCTTTTGGACAAGGCTTATGAACTTTTGGAAGAGATGAAACAGACATACTGGCCTAGGCATGTGGCAGCTACAGTAAGGTCATTGAAGGAAAGTTCATAATATCTCTTGGAATCTTAGATGAGATTGGCAAAAATGAATCTCTGCCTGTTATTCCAGTTTACAGGGATCCGGAGCTTATTGATAATTTTATAAAGGCTGGGAGACTAGAGGCGGCTTTACAGCTTCATAATGAGATAGCATTATTATCACCATTTTCTGCAGCATAATAACAGTAGGGGGCATTTGGTTGAAGGTAATGTATCATAATCCTGATAATGCGGCCTTAGGAATATAAGATTCATATATTTGGTTTAAGGGAATTACATAACTTGAGTAATCTCACATTTTCGCCACGTTAGCATTTTGGTAAAATTATCGGGAATCTCATAACCTCCAAATTCTTAGGTAATGTGAGATTACCAAGTTATGTTAAAATCTTTTCGTACTTTGCCCTTCATATTTTACCCATTTGACTCTAATAACTTTAAGTAATTTGTAAATTATAACCTTTTTTTTGAAGCATAATTTTTTTTTGGTAAGAAACATATATAATTAAACTTAGTTTATATAATTATTAAACTATTAATTGTATTTTGGTTCAATTAAACTTTTTTACCCTTTTGGACCCTAATAACCTTATGTAATTGTTAAATTATAATTTTTTAAAGCATAATTTATTTTAATTAAGAAACATAATTAAACTTAGCTTATATATATATAATTATTCAATTATTAATTATATGTTAATTCAATCAAAGTATAATTAAACTTAACTTATATAATCATTAAATGAATTATATAATATTTTACTAAGTTTATTACTTAAATAATTTTTATATTAGTCATGTTTAATTATCAAACTTAACAAAATTATAACAATTGTATAAAACATTGAACAAATAAAAAATAAGCCTGAGTATTGTATTGAGGGCATTATGATAAACTATCTATTTTAATAAAAAATATACCCCTAACTAAACAGATTAATTTTATATTTTAAAAATCTTAACCAAACAGAAATTATGCACATTCCATAAATATACAAGGTTATAACATAACCTAATAATTAATCAATAATCCAATATATCTTGAATCAAAACCATGTAACACCCTAACTGAGAGCCTTTCACGTTCTCATAGAGTCAAAAAGGCGTTTGAATTATATGCTGACATGGTAAGGATGGGTGGAGTTCCCGAGCTAATCACATCTCTTCACATCATTAAGGGGCTCATCACAGTCAACAAATGGGAAGAGGCACTTCAGCTTTCAGATAGCTTACGTCAGATGGTTTGTCTGCACAACTCTACTCTTTTACTTTAGAAATGCAGTTGCAGCGAGTACAACCTTTCTGCCACTGAGGGGTTAAGTACTCGTTTTTGTAAGATAATCCAATTAGTTATAGTTCTTAGAAGAAATTGCTTCAGTTTCCTGCCTTTTTCTCTTTGTGCAAGAACAGTTGTTATAGGCTTATATCTAGAAACCCAAAATAGATAAAAATTTCTCAAACCCAACTCAAGAAGCTGTAGATATCCATTCATTTCCTGTGATCTTACATGCTTTCTTTGTTATGCTGTTGATTTTTTCTCTCTTTTCGCCTTGGATCTTTATGGTTTCAAAATCTTCAATTCGGCTGGATATTCAATGGCTAAAAGAAAAAGAGACATCTGATGCTGGTTAGGCTTCTTTCAACATCTGGTTTTCAAGTTTGCCTGATCTAATCACTTAATCATGGTGCCCAGAGTTATGCACAGTGGTTAACTTTATTGGTTGAGGATTTCTAAAGCAGAAACAAGGCCAAAAAATGCTTAATAAAATGAGTTAACAGCTCACAACGACCTCAGTCCATAGTTTGATGTCACTTTGAGTTGGAGGCAAGCCATTCCTACATCTTGCTGAGCTTTAACAAATATCACTCTTTGATTGTTCAACCTGATAAAGCTGGTCTGCTGTTGCTGTGTACTTATTTGCCTCACATGGAATTGTACTTTTTGAAAGTTAGTCAGCAAAGTTACCCAAAGCTTAGCTCCCTTATTATCCTTCTGGTAATCTATAATAACAAGATAAAATTTTCCACGTTTGGTGAAATTGATTCTCGTTGTCAAAGGACTGGTTGCGGTTGCAAGACTCTTTGTTGATCACTTCATTAGAGCAGGTAGGAACTCGATGTCATTTTCTCTCTCTTTATCGTTCACAAGTTCCGTATGTTTTATCAATATAGAGATGGCAAGATGCAACTTGCACTGTCCTGATTTCGATACTTGAAGACACTGGTTACCAAACGGGTCAAGTTTGGTTCTAATATTTCATTCTACTGCTGTGCATTCGAATTGATTCTGGGTGTATTTATTGAAATCGATTATTGGAATGGGCAATAAAATCCTTTATCTATCTCAACTGCATTTTAGCAGGAGTTTTCTAACATTTCCGGTTGTTTTCTCTCATGCTGTTTTGAATCTTTACTTCAAGGACTTTTTATGGCTTCTATCTCCAGCTGTTGTTCTTTAGAGTTTGTGCAACCAAATTAGCTTATCCTTTTTATTTTACGAAAACTTTGGCCCATTGGTAAACTGATGGAACTTAGTGTGCTGGGTATACCTTTTCAGCTATTTTTTCTTTAAATTATCTCAATAATGTATATTTGGAATCTGTTGAATGACATCTGTCTACTGGAAGACCATGCACTTCTTGTGCTTAGTAATGATTCTCTTCGTGCTTTATTTCAGCAAAGCAATCCAATTGAGCTGCAAGGCAGGCAACCTTGCCCCCTCAATTACCGCCTTTACTTCAACAATACAGTTCATTGAAAAGAATGAATAACATTGGATCACGAATTCAGGGGACTTATGAGATTCGAGAAAAGGGTTGATTTTCCCCCATTGTTTTTAAAGTGGTCTTTGGCATATTTGAGTTCCTTCCTTTTAAGAAAGAGAACAGTAGTGGTAAAGTTCAATAGTAATAATTCGTTTCCTCTTTATTCTCCAAATGATGTGCCAGCCAATTTCTTTAATTACCTAAGACAAATAGGGAATACAATTTTTCATTTTATTGGCGCGATAAATAAGATGTTGGGTTTCAAGGAGCAATATCCAACGAAGTCTTCAGTAGAAAGAACTCCAGTCTCTGATTAAGAAGTAGCTTGTCTCACAGTTCTCCATTGCATATATACATAATCAATTAGTTTTGAGACGCCAGGCGCTCCCGGGCATCATGCTTTGAAGGTTTTCTGTATACTAGTTTCGTAGACAGCGACTGTTCATAAGTATAAAACCAAGTAGTTGGATTTTGTTCTTTCTTGTGAATCTGCAGCATGTCTTTAGAATTTGTCAAACCCAAGTAAAACATCAGTTGTTATATTAAACATAAATCCGTTTATTGCTACATTGAAGTTCAACAGCGAAACTTCAATTTTTTTCTTCTTTTTCCCCCCAAATCAGAACTAAATCACCAGTCCTGTAAGACAAACAGACTAAAAGATGTTCATCTCTGTTGCCTCCCCAATGTTGCCTTCGTGTTGAGCAAAGCACAAGCACATTAGCAGTTAAACTACATATTGATCAGTTTGTGTTGTGTTACAATTAAGTGAAAGTTTTTCAAGATGTTGCTGTGACTATATATCAAATCAGTGCAAAGTTAAAATGGATTTTTGCCCATCATGATTGCTCGCATGTATCAATTAGCTTCTAATGCTGACTGGCTAAGCATCCCCGATTTAATTTGTAGCAATTGTCGATCATGAGAGACATGGTAAATCTCTCTTACATGTTATCATACCCATAAAGTAACTCTGTACAAGGAAGGGTGCCAACCAGCTAGAAGCCACGGTGCCACCTGTCACGGACCAAGGCCTTCGGATGGAACGAGCACGTCAAGAAACGAGGAACCGAGGCGTGAGTGCGGACGGTTGTGGCTAGAAGGTTCTAGGAAGCCTTGGAACGATGTAGAACATTGTGGAACTTTGTAGGTACAAGTGGTATTGTGTAGAACTTTCTAGATAAGATAGGCATTATCTAGAATGATGTGTGATGTAGATAAACCTTATCCATGATGACTAGGATGATAAGCCTTATCCATATGACTAAGCCTTATCCTTAGGGATAAGGATAAGGATAAGGATAAACTAGCCATGGAGGCATGTGGCTACGAGTGTGCCACTTGGCGTGACATGGTGTTGACACTTGTCAACGTAGATGGTGACATGTGGCGCAATATGAGCCACACGTTGAAGAGGTGGAAATGCCTATAAATAGGGGTGCCTCCTCTATCATTTTACATGTAACCTTGTAACTTCATTTGAGAGAGAAATTAAAGAACACTTCCCCTAAATCTTCTATTGTGTGTTCTAGCTACTTCTAACCCACTCTTTCCATAACCATTCTTAGTTTTGTGTTTTCATACCTTAGCTAGTGTGAAACACTTAATTGAGTGAGAGCAAGGTTTACTAAGGAGCAACAAGCTAGTTAGCTTGCCTTAGGCTACACGGTGCAATAGCCTAAAGTGTGAGCACGTGACACCACCCATCAGTTCTTTCCAGCTACTTACACCAATCAACCAGAATCCATGAGGTTAAGAGAGATGAGAATCCATGATTACATCTACTATTTAAAATAGTCACAAAGATTAAAAAGCAAAAATATTTTCTCCCAAAATACATTGATCTTCACAAATCTTCCTCAACAATTTTGCTAGTGGCAATCACCAAAACAGATCTTCCTCAACAATTTTGCTACTGCAGTCACCAGAAAATGAAAATTAATACAAAGACCAAAATCGAATTGAACTAAAGCAAAACATAAAAAAATAAAAAAAAAAACATACCAAGTTTTGTTCCTTTTGTTGTGGTTTTTGTTCTTGCTTCTGTTCTTGTACCTCCTACAAATGACAAAAAGACATTCTACAAATTATCTTTTCTTCACCATTAAGTCCAACTCTCAAGTTCAAAGGTGAGTTCATTACATTAATTTTTCACATAAAAAGATACAAAAATTCAAAATTTAGGGGACACCTTCAAATATCCGGTGTCTCTTCCTTTGCCCTTCACCAAACAGTTTAACACATCAACACTGCCACCAAAACAAGAAATCAATTCCTAAATGTAACATTTCAATAATATCATAACTAAATAAAATAATATATTAAAATACCGCAAGCCAAATCGCATCTGGCTTAATGGCTTTAGCTGTTGGCTTTGCTTTTGCTTCTGTCCATTTTGCTGTTGCTTCTTGCCCTGTTGCATTTGCTTCTGGCGATCCCGCTTTTGCTTTTCCCACAGGTATTGTTGTTTTTGCATTGGCCAACAATCTTTTATTGCCTCAAGTAAAGCTTCAGTGGCTTTTATTGCCTCAAGTAAAGCTTCAGTGGCTTTTATTGCCACAAGTAAAGCTTCAGTGGCTTGCCAATAAAAGTTTGGAAACAACTCGGAAAGCAGAGGTTCGATTTCAAATGCCTCAACTGTCTGTTATAATAAAAAAATAAAACATGAATGAAAAACATATTACACAAAATGAAAAAAGACTTCAAAGGAACAAGGAATTACCCTACTATCACGAAAATTTTCCTCACACCAAGCGTAGAAATCATTCTCATTAAAATGTTTGTAAACATTATAAAAATATCTGATTAACAGCCATCCACCACTGTACTTATCATTCTCATTCTCTTTCTCTTTCTCTTTCTCTTCCTCTTCCTCGCCTGTGTCTTTTCTGCTGCCACCACCTCCTCCACTGCTACCACCATATCCTCCACTGCCTTCACCTACCTTGCCACTACTACCTCCAAGACCACCTCCACCACTACCCCGATAGTCATCAGCCCCCATTAGGGCGTTAAACTTAAAAATAAGAATCCTATGAAGAATTCCACCAATAGGAATTTTCGATCTCCAATCATCCAACTCTCCTAAACTAGACTCCACCAAATACTGAAAGATGACCTTCAAATTTAGTAAATCAACAGCACCTCTAACAAAATGTATCCTATCCTTCACACCCTAAAAATGTGGAGAATCTAGGATCCAAGAAGCATGACCAAAAGACCTAGAAACAAAATTAATAAAAAAATATAATAATAAACATACTTGCAACAAAAAATAAAACAAAAACAGCTTTACTCATTTTCTGAAAGTAACATAATGTTCAAATATGACCGCAGCTCCATTTCCTCCTTGAAATTGAATATGGGGTCATTTGCAACGTCAATCACTCCAAATAGACCTCCAATAACATCTACTATAGCTGCTCTAAAGCTATCAATATTTGCTCCACGCTCACTTTTCTCTCGCGAAGGCTTTAGAAGACCACGAAGCTTTCCCTCTTGCACATAAAAAGCATCAGACAAGTCACCAACTAATATATCCTCATGGTATAAGTACCAGAGACCTTGAATGTAATCCTTGTTAGAAGATACAAAACAAACTAAAATAATTGAACAACAAAAGAAAGCAACAATAACTGAAAATACAACAACAGCAAAAGATAACACTACCTAAAAATGATCTTGAAATCTTTCTTAATAAAATTCCACCAAATGACTTTGTGTTCAGACAAGAGTATCATCCCCTCCAAGCCATAATTCACTTTAAAAGTGGTATGCTTGACAATCAACCACTCTTTGAGAGGTAACACATCTCTATCCAGAATAATCAGAGTCTTGACAACAAATTAAAACTCTTCAGGCTTCATAAACTCTATCTCAATAAACTCCTTAGACTTTATAATCTCTGTAGGCTTTACAATAAAGAGGTTTTCGCAGTTTTTCAAGTGCTCAAATTCTATTTCTACGAGTCCAACATCCTCATATACTATGATTGATACTTTTCTTTTCTCACTGGAGTATAAAGAAACTCCTAAAGATAATTGTACTTTAAACTTAAAGTCTTACAACAAAAAGAAAAAAATAAAGTTAATTAAATTTAAAACCAAAGAATCCGCATCAACGGGGAAAGCTTAATTCAAAACATTAGACTCTAATGAACTTCAGAAACTCTTACAATTGGTAATTAGATTGTTGAAAGAATCTTCCAAATTCATACCGGTATATGGTGTTTAACTCCTTTGTTTTTATCAATTTTCTCCGACAACTGATAGTGTTTTGAACTAAACTTTCCCATGTGGTTTTAAATTTAATTAACTTTATTTTTTTGTTGTAGGACTTTAAGTTTAAAGTACAATTATTGTCACGCCCCGAACCACTCCGGGCCGGCCACGTGGCAACCGCCGCGTTGCCTCGAAGTATGTACTGGCCAGTCACGCACCTGAGGCACCGCAAGGCATAAATGGGCATCATCGCTGTCAAATAAAACTAAAACTTTAATTAGAAAATATTTAATAAAATAATTAACTTTAAAAGTAATGCCAGTGGACTAATTGAGGGAATACCTACACAGCGGAAACTTCTAAGCCTAAGCCACTGACCCCTTCTAGTGAGCCTCCTTTCTAAAGCCGACTCCGTACGCGAATCTGCATCCATCCACATTGGATACAGGTGAGTGACAGAGGTTCTAAGAATCTCCATCTGGGTTAGAGCAGATAAGGGAAATTCTAAAATAAAATAATAATAATAAAATAAATATTTTTTCTTTTCAAAACTCTTTTCTGGTTCTTCAATCGAGAACCCTCTTGTAAATCTTTTAAAACAAATATATATATATCAAATGGGCTGGCATTTCTTATCATACTGAAGGCGCGACCCGTCGGTCATCTTACGCCTTATTGCACCGAGGGCTATCTCTTTTCTTTCTAAAACATTTTCTTATTCTCATTCTTTTTCTCTTTCTCTTTCTCTAGCCCTTTCCCTCGGTGGTGCCTCACTGTGGTGGAACACAGTGAACTGGAGCCCTGGCGAGTTTCCCTACGCGCCTCTCCAAACTAGGCTCGACTCACCGTGCCCCTCGATAGGCAGTCCACGGCTGAGTATCATGTATGCTCTCAAACTCGGTCCACGCTCCCGCAATTGGAGCCCCGAGGAACCCTCTCAATCACTCATCTCCCAAGGGCATCGTACCCTCAATAATCACAATAATAATATTTTAAAAATATATATATACGCATAAAACATTTTTATTTAAACATATAAATCACACACACATAAGCTTTATATTTTTTTTAAAACATCCCACTCACCATGTGGGTATATCGCAAACAAGTGTGTGTGTGTGTGGATTTCCCATATCCCAAAACCTTTTTGAAAAACATTTATGTTTTAAAATCATTTTTAAAATCCTTTCCCCCAGTGGCTACACAAAGAAGTCTAGGTCACTCACAGTGATGGGAGAATCGTATACTCCCAAGCGCTCTATGTAGCTCAACCTCCGGAGCATCGCCGCACTCGATTCAACCGGAGCCCTAGTACACGGAAATACATGTTAGCATGCATAATTAAATTTATGAATGCACCTATGAGGCTCTAATATGACCTAAGACGATGTATGGAAGTGATTCGGGGCTTAGAAAAGTGTCCGGGAGGTTCTGGGGTAAAATTTGGACACTTGATGAAAAATTACAAAAATGCTCCTGGGGACTCGTGGGCCCCACATGTGGGCCCGGCCCGGCACGGCACTGTTTTGGGCCCAACAGACCCACCCAAGTGGGCTGGGTTCAGCCTAGCCCAATTTTGGGCCCAAATAGCCCACTCCTGCGCTGGACCTGCACGGCTCCTGCACGGGACCTGCACGGTTCTCGTGCGGGAGGCGAGCCAAAGGCTCTGGCTTTTGCTCCATTTTTCGTGCCATTCGATCGCCAATCGTCTGACAGACTTAGCTAGGCGATCCTCGCGACATCCACAACACGTCTACCGAAAGAAAAACAAGAATCATAAGCTCAAAGTTCCTAAATCTCAAATCTAAACTTAAAATTTAACTAAAAGCTGAACCTAACTTTGAGCTTGGATCTCTCCTAAACCAATGCATGGAAAAGCGTACAAACTTAGAAAAACGTAGATCGAGGAGTTAAGAATAACTCACCAAGATCTCGCCTCGAACTGACGGTCGGTTTGTCCGGATCTGCCAATTGTCCAAAATGCCTCCGTTTGGCTCCAAAGAGTAAAAGAAAAGAAAATGAAAGAAAAGAAAAAGAGAAATGAAGAAAAAGCTTCAGCCCTCCTCTATTTATAGAGGAGCCCGACACCGGGTCTACTTGGGCCGTCAAACTTTTCCCCTTTTTCAACTTTCTTTTATTTTCACCCATATGCTAAATCATATGCTTTCTTGTGCCAATGGGGCCCATAATAAATTTCTAGGGACTTAATTAGAGGTCTTGTTGGCATTTACTAATTTCCATGCACGATTAATTACTTTATCTTCCAACTCCGTCTTATCCTAATTTAAACTTTTCTTCTTAATTAGACACATCCGGACCGACATATTGTTTAGTTGATACGCCATCTTACATTATGCCGTTTGTACGAAAAGTCGTGCTAGGTCCGGGTGCGTCAATTATCTTTAGCAATTTCTTTATACTTCAGTGAGAAAATAGAAGTATCAATCATAAAATATGAGGATGTTGGACTCGTAAAAATAGAATTTGAGTATTTGAAAAGCTGCGAAAACCTCTTTATTGTAAAACCTACAGAGTTTATAAAGCCTAAAGAATTTATTGAGATAGAATTTATGAAGCTTGAAGAATTTCAGTTTGTTGACGAGACTCTGATTATTCTGGATAGAGATGTGTTACCTCTGATTGATTGTCATTACCTTCACGCTTTAGGCATTACCTTTACGACCTTTACGCTTGCCATGCTTACCCATTTCTTTTCTTAGGTTGCAGATGGGGTTGCAGAGGGAGCGATTGTTGGAGATTTGGAGGAGTAAAGGGTTACGGACGTGATGATGGGAAGATTTGAAATGAAATTAGGGTTTTTTCAGGGTTTTTCTTAAATCAGAGAGAGCCCAAATCCAAGCTAAAAATAAAAAATAAAAACAGATTTCGCACTATAGAAGAGAGACAAATGAGCCCAACTTCAGAAACAAACAGACCCAATATAAGAGAAATAAGTAAGCCATACCCATATATAACACAGAGAGCCCAAATCCATTAAAAAAGGAATAGAGCCCAGATTCATACAACAGATAAAAAAAAAATTAAAAAATAAAAACTCAATGAAAATAAAGGCATAAATCTTTGAGTGTAAAATACCAAATAGAAATCCAAATAAATATAAAAATAGATTTTTTTCTAAATTTAAAATAAATGGAAACAATATAAAATAACAAGATAGAACAAATACAAAAAAAAAAAATTTAAGGCAAGAATGGAAATTTTATGAATCTTTTGGTAAAAATTTTAAGGCAAAAATCAAACTTTCCATTTCACGAATCTTTAAATTTGAAAAAGTAAAAAAAAAAATAGAGTTTTTTTTTTAATTTGGAATAAAAAGATGAAAATATATAGAAAAATATTATAGATCTAAATATTATAAAGGTTTGTTTAATTTCCACGCGAACAGGTCTAGAAATATCCATGGAAGGCAAAAAAATGAAGCCTTTACATTTCATGAGTATTTGAAATCTTTAAAAAAAAATTGCAGCAAATAAAAGTCTTGAATTCTGGCAAGAAATCTGAAAGAGTTTCTTTTGTAAACAAACCAAACAAATAAGATTATACACATATGAATATGAAAATTGCATATGTGAAGAACCCATAGCAAAGAAATAGAAGACAAAAAAGAAGGGTTTCCATTTGAAGTCACATCTTTGATATCTGAAAAAGCAAAACAAATGGAAGACACAAAAGGAAAGGTTTCCATTTCAAGCAACATCTTTACTATCTGAAAGAGTAAAACAGTTACCAGATGAAGCAAAACTAAGGAACTGAAAAGAACGGAATAGTTAGCTTCTCTTGTGTCAGAAGAAGGCTTCTCACCCTCTCAGCGGCGGAAAATTATTCTTATATAATAATAATAAAATAAAATAATGCTGAGTGTGGCGCTTAGGTTAGCTGTTAGAAAGATCTAAAGGGTGCGTTTGATTGAGGTGATGTTACATTACCTGTGGACATAAGATTACCATTACATTATCTAGCAATGTGATGTCCTGGTAATGTGTGCATTTTGTGTTTGGTTGGAAAGATAGACATCTTAGATTATTATGTTTGGTTGATGTGGGAATATGACATACATGAATGACTATTTTACTAGTTTACCCTCACTTATATAAAAAACTTTCTAAACTTATATTCTAATTAAATTAATATTCTAACTAAATTAACATATTTTGAAACTATTAAATAAATTCAATAACAAAAAGTAAACATTAACAAAATCAAAAAATTAACAATAAAAATAATAATTTGATAAATAAGATTTATAATTGACAAATATATAAAGATACAAATAATCTAAAATTCCTTCAATTAAAATTACAAATTATTTTTGGTTTAAATATAAATATTGTCAAACTAAAAAAGAATATCATTGTTTGTTGGTATAATGAGAAATAAGTGAGGGTAAAATAAGAATATTAGAGTCAAAAGGGTAGGACATGTAACATAACCTAAGGGGGGGTGGTATTCACATTCCCACCTATATTATCAACTCTGTGGTAATCACATGTCCTCTGACACTATTGTCAGAGTAACCAAACGAGGACATATAACTTGATATGGTACACATTCCCACAGGGAATGTAACATGACCCGAACGAAACACCCCCTAAAGGCAATAATCTCTCTCTTATCTTTTTTCAAAGATCTAACGGTGTAGATCGGATGTTAGATAAGGGCATGGATGTAATTTCATATTATAGTACAGGTTTCCTCATCCATGACCTCATCAAATAAAATAGGTAAAATATCTGTCAAGTCCATATATTATATAAAAATGTTCAATTTAATCTTTATATTCTAATTTTGGTCAATTTAATCCATATAATATTGAAAATAAAACGATTTAAGTTTTTTCATGTCATAGAATGAATTTTAATCATTAAGATCATGGTTATAGGACTAATTTCTACCTTTAGGATTACTAACAAGATAATGACATAATAAGTTAAGCCATAAATTGGTATGCCATAAACTAATGTGATACTGACACGGCATTGTATGTCAATCTACGGTATACCTTATCATAGATACATAGATATTATTTTGATATTGTATAGACTTGTTAGTACTACATCAGTACCAAGCATGCTAGTAAATATTTTAACTTACCCTTTCACATCATTAACTAACCCTATCATATTCATATTACTGTCATATCATTAATTTTAATAATAGAAATTGATCTTTGTAACATGTAAGACTTAATTGTTTACTTTTCCATAGTACGGCCCAAATTTGAATAGGGACTAAATTAAACATATTTACATATTACAAAAACTTGAGGGTACTTTCACCAATAAAATAACTTGTCATAAAATATCTTGTGAGTGTAGGTTATATAAGTTTGGTATATATTGGTGGAAAAGAAAGGAAATAATATGAAAAGGAAAGATAAAATCCCAAAAAGGAACCCAATCCCCCCAATTGACCACATAATACAAAAAACAAATACAAATGGGCAAATGATGTGTGTGTGTATGTGTGTGTATATATATATGTATGTATGTTTGAAAGATAGTCTTCATTGTATTAAGAGGAAAATACAGAAAAAGACAGACTACAACGTATTGTCTAAAAGGAGTTCTATAATATTACAAAATGTGGCACTAGTATCATTGTTCCTGATATTATAGATCCTTAGAAATGATATTCCCATTCTATCAGCCATAAGGGCTATCAAAATAAAGGAAAGAGGATCATCAAAAGTCCTAAAATTGCTTTCCATATTCAATGTGTCTTTGGCAAGAAGGTCCGCACAAGCATTCCCCTCTTTACAGGTAAGTCCTAACACTCTACTCAAGAGGTCTATAAGGCACCTGTAATCATTTACAAGAGTAATGTGACACACTCGAACCTAATTTGACTTTTTCGTACAACCGGAATAGTATAAGTCGACGTATTAACTCAAGAATACATCGGTCTGGATGTGTCTGATTAAGAAGAGATGTAAAAATTAAGATAAAATGGTGTTGGAAGATAAAGTAATTAACCATGTATGGAAATTAGTGAATGTCAATAAGACCTCCTATTAAGCCCATAACGATTAATTATGGGCTCCGTTGGTACAAGAAATCAAAAGATTTGACTAACGAGCAAGAATCAAAGAAATCAGAAAAAAGGGAAAAAGGGCGGAAAAGTCTGACCCAGGGCCAAGTAGACCCAATGTCGGGCTTCTCTATAAATAGGGGGAGGCCGAAGCCCCTCCCCTTATTCTCTTTTTCGTTTTTCTTTCTTTTCCTATTTTTCTCTCTTTGGAGCTAAACAGAGACATTTTAGACTATTGGCAGATCCGGACAATCTGACCATCAAATCAAGGTGAGTTTCTAATATGTTATTCTACTCACCTTGATCTACGTTATATTAAATTTTTACACATTTCCATGCATTGGATTAAAGTAGATCTGAGTTTAAAATTTTTGGCCAATTTAAGTTTAGATGTCAGACCTACGAATTTTGAGCCGATATTTCTCGTTTTTGCTTCGGTGAATCTATCATGGATGCTATAAGGATCGCCTGTCTGAATTTTTGCGTTGAAAGGAGGAGAAACCGACCGAGTTCCTAGCCGGTCTCCCGCGAGGGGTGGAATTGGGCTTTTGGCCCAAACCTACGCGGGAGTGGGCTTTAGGCCCAAGTCCCATGCGGGACTTGGCCCAATCCCACACGGGGCTCAACCCAACCCGCGTGGGTGGCCTTTTAGGCCTAGGCCCACGTGGGGCTCGATCCATTCCAGGAGTGTGGCCCACGGGCCCTTAGGGGCATTTTTATAATTTTTCATAAAGCGCCCGATTTTGACCCCGAACCTTCATGGACACTTTTCTAAGCCCCGGATTACATCCAAGCCCAGTCTTAGGTCATGCTAGAGCTTCATAAGTGGTGCATTCATAGTTGATTATGAATGCTAACTAATATTTCCGTGTATTAGGCTTTCGGACAATTGAGTGCGGCAATGCTCCGGAAACTTGTCTACGTGGATCCCTTGTAAGTATACGAACCTCCTAACATTGTGAGTGGCTTAGATTTCAGTGCTTAGCAACTAAGGACAAAACATTTTCAAACGTTTTAAAAATATAAATTAATTTTAAAAGTTTTACAAATGCTTTGGGGTAAGGGTAATCCACCACACACACTTTTATTTTGTGATACACCCACTTAGAGGGTGGGATGATTTTAAAGAAAATATAAAGGTTTGTTTGTGTGTATGTTTATGTGTTTTATGTATATAAATATATTTATGATATATATATGGATGGGATGCGAGAAGAGCGACTGAGTGGGTTCCTCGGGGCTCCGATATAAAGGAGTGCGGACCGAGTCTGAGAGGCATGCATGAGACGCAGCCATGGACTACCTATTGAAGGGCACGGTGAGTGGAGACCCTGAGGCACAGGGGATAACTCGCCAGGGCTCGAGGTTGCTGTGTTCCACCACAGTGATTGGCACCACCGAGGGAACGAGTTAGAGAAAGAGAAAAGATAAAATGTTTTAGAAAGAAAGGAGATAGCTCTCGGTGCAGTGAGGTATACGATCGACGGGTCGAGCCTTTAATATGATAGAGGCAAGCCCATTTGAGATACATATATATATTTTTATTAAAATGATTTTAAAAGTGGATTCTCGCTTAGAGAATTTAAAGAAATTTTGGAAAAGAAAAATATTTGTTTTAATTATTATGTTTTGGATTACCCCTGTTTGCCCTAACCCCTGATAGAGGTTCATTGAACCTCTGTCACTCACCTGTATCCAATGTGAATGGTTACAGATCTGCGTACGAGGTCAGCAGATAGTACAGAGGCTCACTAGGAGGCGTCTATGGCATAGGCTTAGTAGTTTCCGCTGCGTAGGTATTCTTATGAATTAGTCCACTGGTGTATTATTTTTAAAGTTAATTATTTTATTAAATGATTTCTAATTAAATTTTCAGTATTGTTTTGTAGCGATGATATCCATTTCTATGCCTTGCGGTGCTTCGGATACGTAACAGGTCGACACATACTTTGAGACAGCGCGGCGGTTGCCACGTGGACGGCCCGGGCGGGTCGAAGCGTGACACAATGACTTCATGGTTCAAATCGAAATAGTTGTTAATAAGATCAATAGCAATTTGCAATCCGTTTCAACAATAATATTTCTAAAATTTCTTTTAGAAGCAATTTTTAAAACATCATGTATTGCCCAAAGTTTCGCACAAAGGCTGGTGGTAAAACCAACTTTTCTTTGGTAACCCATAATGAAGTTACCAAATTCATCTTTGAAGAGGCCCGCACTTTCTGCTCTACCAAGGTTAGAACTTGCAGAGCCATTAGTGTTAAGTTTTAATGATCTTTCAGTATAAGGCATCTAACTAATGTGGAAGGTCTCTTAATGGTGTTTTTATTCTCCTTAGTCGAGATAGTAAAGTATTCTGCAACCTATTTCTTGATGTTTCTTATAATATTATCCATTGTATACCCTTGTTTTCCAAAAACTAGATCGTCCTTACGGACCTAAATATTCCAAATAATAATGGGGAAAAGTAAATTTCCAAAGAATGTTGAGAACGGAAGGTTGATTGCTAGTGCAGTTAAGTGTCAGCCAATCCACAACCTCTCATCTGAATAAGTCAGCAATGTTTATGGTTGGGTAAAGAGTTCTCCAAATTTTAAGAGCAAAAGGGCGTCTTCTAAAGTTTATAGATTCTATAACAATTTTACAACAAGGACACAAATTAATATCAGAGATACCTTTTTATGACAACAAGTCTCTAGTTGTAATCTTTCAATGAGAAAGAAGCCATAAGAAGTTTTTAATTTTTGGTACAGTTTGGCATTTCTAGATCCACTCCCTCTTGATTCTATCTTCATCCATTAAACCCTTAGCAATCATATAAGCCTTTTTCATGATGAAATCTCCTTTAGAGCTGAATTTCCAAGCCACAACATCATTCTATTGGTTCGTAAGTTGTATAGGAATGGCTCTTATAATTTCCTCAATATGGGAAAGAAGAATAAAAGACAAGTTTGAAAGCTTCCATTTACCATGTTCCTTCACAAGTCTTTTGATCGTGAGATTATCATCTTCCTTGTTCAAAGGGCCTTGTATCATAGATTGAATGGAACCTTTTCTTGTTTAGTTATCATTCTAGAATTTGGCTATGTTTCCACTCTTAATAACCCATCTAGCACCATTGTTGATAATATTTCTACTGCCAGAGATACCTTACCAAAGAGGAGATATGAGGGATGGCTCTCTTCCTATTTTGAGGTATTTACATTTTAGGACTTCAATCCAAAGTTTATTATTGTCATTGTTGTTATTGATGATGTTCCAAGCTAGTTTAGCCATGAAAACTAGATTCATGTGTTTAGTTGAGTTGATTCCAAACCTCCAAATTCCTTTGGTTTTGTCACCTCATTCCTATTAACAAGATGGAGTTTTCTTTTTATTTCAGATCCTACCTCATAAAAAGTCCCTACAAATTTTATCAATTTGATTCAAAGTTACCATATGTAGTATAGTGGCATGTATATAATAGGCATATATAGTAGCCAAGGAAGATTTAATAAGCACAGCTCTTCTTGCCATAGAAAGAATGTTTGTTTTCAAGCTAGCCAATTTAGAACTCATCATGTCCACAATAAAAAGATAGTTATGCTTATTTGGTATTCTATGTGATATGGGGAATCCAAGATATTTTCCAATATTTTACACCTCTTTAAAGCCCAAGTTATCAATGATGGCATTCTGTACCTTTGTTGCTAGAAAAAATCACTTTATATTTTTGTATATTGATTGCTTGACCCTATATAGAGCAGAAATGGTCAAGAATCTATTTAATTATGACACAGTTATTAATATTCGTATCAACTACCAAGATCAAGTCATTAGCAAAGAATAAGTGAGTGATCATAAGACCATTTCTTGTGATCTTAAAGGGTTTCCATCTATTGTGGATTTGTTCATTATTTATAAGAAGAGACAGATACCTTATACAAAGGATAAGAATGTAGAAGGAGAGAGGATCCTTTTGTCTTTTTCCCCTCGAAAGGTAAAAAGTCTTAGTTTTTGATCCAATAAAGAGAATAGACATTTTTGCTAAACAGATATAGCTCATAATGAGGGAAATGAGTTTTTTTAGTAAATTAAAAAAAAGTGAAGTGTTCCTAATGAAGATCCATTCGAGTCTGTCATAGGTTTTATTAAAGTTGAGTTTTAGAATCATGTTCCCCACCCTATCTTTTTAAAATCTCATGGCATGAACCATTTCCTAAAGAATAATCATAATATCCATACTCTTCATTCCTGGTAGAAAGCTGGCTTGATTTAGGCCAATTAAATCATTAAGAAAAGGTATGATCCTATTGATTAACATTTTAGTCATGATTTTATAGCTAGTGTTGCATAAACCTTTCGGTCTGAACAGATTAACGGCTTCAGAATTAGGAACTTTTAGGATAAGAGAGATAATGCTTTCACTTAGCAGAAAGAACTTCTTTACGAATATTTTTTAAGATTTCAGAGAAGATATGTCATGCCCTGGCCCGAAAACTGAGCATGTGACAACCCTTGCGTTGCACCGAAATCCGAGTCTGCAGCCTCGCACTTCGACACCACGCAAGGCATTAGACGATTTCAATTCAAAAACATTTTTAAACTAAATTGGAGACTCAGTTTATTAGGTAAAACAATTACAAATAAAGTTTCAATAAAATCCAACATTTTACATAAGAATTTGCCAAAGTCAACTGAAAGTCAAAATATGATTGATTTTACAAGTTTGGTCTCAATGACCCAAAAAATGTCAAATTTAAAATACAAAACAATTAGCAAACCCCTTTAATAAATCTAGTCTCTTTTATATTTTCTTTCTTCAATGGAACCTCTTACCAATTATGAGCCCAAGCTCAAATACACGGGCCGTCTCTGAGAGAGACACTACTCAATCATCTAAACCCACCACGGACACCTCGAGGCACAAAGACAGAATCGAACTATCACACTGCAAAACATGCAAACAAAAAAGAGTGGTGAGTACTAACACCTACTCAGTGAGTGAAAGTGACAATTCATAAAGATCTACACACTTTGCAGGAGTATGGATGTAACTTCACAAGCATCTTTGTAAAACAGTCATGGCAAACATTTGATATTCAAACGTATAAATCATACAACTATAAAACATGAATATCAAAGCATGCTTACGTTCAAATCAAAGTTTCACAATATGGTTTATGAACCAATCCAACAACTTAAGCATTTCGATGAAATCTATCCATTTTATCGGTTGAAAACTTACTTGGAAAGCAAAACAATATCATAGATCTCAATATCTTAAAAATAGACTCGATTTTCTGCAAAACATGGGTTCTAGCCAAAACACATTTCCAATCTCCTAACCTTGATCGAGGTAGAGAAGGAAACCTTCAAGGGGTTTTGGCACATCACAAATTATAATAAAACCAAAGTTTACCCCTTCCTTGGTGTTGGTCTTGGACAACTCAATGTGGTGAGGCAAAAAGAGTCCAATAACAAGTATACAAGTCATAAGAGTCACCCTCTCCCATCAACTCTACATGACAATAATCAACATAATAAAACATACAACAATCTATGTCATTCTCCTCAATAGACCATAGATTGGCAACCATGGTTGAGTTTGGGAATTCAATTCTCCCATGTGCTCAAGCACACCAATCTCACCAATACAAAATCTAAGTACATGCCATAGTTCATAAAACCATTTACAAGCCATTTGGTTGATAACAAATGTATCACAAGCAAAACATGGCATATACAATTATTCGGGTCAATTTTCACCAAACATGCTTAACAAGCAATTACCCAAACATCCATACTCAAAACATGGTTTTCAAATCTCTTTTCAAGATCTATATTTGAAAACATAATTATTATCATTTAAAATATCAAGTCACTATCCATTCATAATTTTGGAAGGGTAAACACTCCCATGAGTCCTCATACTTGCGCCTTACCTTTCACCAATGTGCAATCTCCTAGAAGGTATGTTAAGACAATGAAAGCAATATTGTAAGACACTAAACAAACTTAATATAACATTCTAAGGCTATATGCTATGCATCTCTAAGCCTTTATTCTCAGGCCCTGACCCGAGAGCTCGGTCACGTGACAACTGTCATACCACCTCGAGAAATGTGCCTCGAAAGGCAAGCATCCGAGATGTGTGCCTCGAAAGGCAAGCTATCTGAGATGGCATAAGGCATAAATAAGGCGTATTCGAGCAATATTTGAAAATATATAATGAAAATAATATAGAAAATATCATAAGATAATTATAAAATAAAAGTGGCACATTTTACGATGCAAATATGCAGCGGATAAAGATATGAAGCATAATAATAATAATATGCAATACTATTCCAAAGCCAGGATTCACAAGGGATCTGGGTGGAGCCTATAAAATCGTGGTCTGCTGGTGAGATATCAGTGATCACTGTCCACCGGGACACTTGTCGTCCGAAGCCTGATGACCTACAAAAATGAGTGAATGGAATGAGTACAAATATATATGTATCTAGTGAGGGACCCGGTTATAATGACCGACGACCTCAGGCTGGGGATATGAAATAATTCAGAACTCTTTAAGAAACCATTTCATGAAGTCAAAGAGATGAAATCCCAAACCAAATTAAATATCAAATCTCATAAATGGGCTAGCATCTGAAATCGTTCCAAAGGTACACCTATGCACTTGAGTGCCCCGCGGGACCGTCAAGGGCTTCAACTCATATCTCAAAATAATCTTTCTTTACTCTTTAGCCCGTTCCCTTGACGTTGTCATCACTGTGGGTGGAGCACAGCTATACTTGGGCCTTGGCGAGCCTCCCTGCGCGTCTCTCCCAGGGTCTTGCACTCACCGTGCCACTCAAAAGGTGGTCCATGGCTACTTGGTCGATAGTATGCCTCTCTATCGGTCCACACACTCCCTCTCATCGGAGCACCGAAAACCTCTCAATCGCTCATCTCTCATTGGTCATATCATCAATAAAAACATAATAATATAATTTCATATTTTCTTTTAAAACCCACCCTTAAATCATTTTATAACTCATGTGTGAGGGTGGACAATCCATATCCCAAAACGTTATAAACAATTTATCAAGCAGTTTATAAAGTAATTTTAAAACTGTTGATCCTCAGTGGTCAACCATTATAATCCAAGCCACTCACAAGTAAGGGAGGTTTGTATACTCTGAACATACCCCTCGAATGCTTTAGCTCAAACGCTACTGCCCGATCTCGTACAATCTCGTACTTAAATGATCAAATTAAAACTTAATTTGATTAATAAAGGCATTTGACTAATAATCAATATCAAAACATTACCTAAATGGGGTTTTTAGAGTCTTAGAACTAAATTGGACAAGTCTGGAAGTCAATTACGGTTAATTGGGGTATAGGGGGTGAAATGGCCAAAATGACCCTACTACAGTGCAGATTTGGTGCTGGTATGGCTCACTCCCACATGTGAGTGGCCAATTTAGGAGATTTTCTCCCAAATTTGGTGAGTCCAATGTGGGATTGGGGTGAATCCCGCGCAAGACTCACCCCTATTGGAGGCTGAGGAGGCGGTTCCTCCTCTTCCAAGCTCGGTTCTACTTCAATTTTGCACTAATCAATGTGCAATTCAAAACATACACACTTCAACACCTAAAATAAGATGTTATAGCTTTAAAAACTAAATTGAATGGCTGAACATGCAAGAATTTCGGATTGAAAGTCTAAAGGTGCAATTGGTTTTTGAACAAAATGAACTTTGATATTCAATCCAACATATCTCCTAGCTCAATCCACAAAATTCAGCAAATAAGTAGTCAAATTAAAGCTTAAGGAGTCTAGAATAACATACCAAGAAATCAGCCAAAGCCTATGGTTGGATTGAGAGATATAGCTCAAAGAACAAAATGACTCCAAGTTGTAAATTTTGAAAATTTGAAGAATTCTTGATGAATTTGGTGTTGTTGATCTTCAAAAAAGCTAAAGAAGTTGTTTATGGTATTTAATGAAGTGTTTAGAGGTGATTTGAAGTGATAGAAATGGTGGGAATTTGAGAAAATTCAGAGAGAAGTTAAGAAGAAAAGAAAAGGCAGCAAATAGGGGGTCAGGCAACCAACCTTCCATTTAAATTTGGTGAGTCCGGCACCGGATTGGGTAGGCTCCGGCACCATAGTCAACATAAATTGTTGACTTTGATTTCCTTTTCCTCCAATCGTCTCGGTTTTCGAACCTCTAGTGCACCCAATCCACTCTACACTATAAATTAGGGTTTCTAAGCTAGTAATTGAGCTAAAGGCAATGAATAAAAAATCAGACCGATACTTGAACCGGTGGGGTTAAAGGTTCAATGGTTCAACCGGTTCAACCAATTCAACCGTTTAGACCGGTTATTTGAATATTTTAATTTCTTAATTTCTTAAAATATTTAAATTTCAAAGTTTCAATTAAAATTTTTTTAAAAAATTCATAAAAAATAACAAAAAGTATAAAATATTAGAGCATCAGATAATATAAATAAATAATTCAAATGATTTTACATCACAAATTAAATTTTTATTATAGAAGTACACTAGAATAAAAAAATAAAAAATTTAATGTCAAAAATTCAAAATCAAAAGTTCAAACATAATAAAAAAAATTGGACTTTTCATTAATTTAGGCTTTTTTTGAATTTGGGTTAGTTAATTAAAAATAACTTAAAAAATAAAAAATTTAATTTTTTACTAAACCAATCCAATCGGTTCAAACAGTAAACGGTTTTATAACCCTTAAAAGACCGGACTGATGGTCAGTTCGCGGTTGAACCGATTGAACCGGTCGGTTAGGTCTAATTTTTTCTCCATTGGCTAAAGGAAGTTCAAAATGTGTAAAACAAGTTCCAATTCACCACTTGGCTTTACAACTATACACAAATTCACAACTTGACACATGCAGACTAGGTCCGGGCGTGTCATTTATGCTCAATTATGCAACCTGATTAGTAAAGTACTCTGTTGAGCCACTTTGAGCTTAATACTTCACCAAATTTGTCAAATTAGGGTTTAAATACCCAACTCTTTATCCGAGGTTTATTTGAGATGTTTATCCATCTCAAAAGGTCTCTTACATAAGTTTAATTAAGGTTGCAGAAGACTCAGAGAGTCGGCAATCGAATCGGAAGCAAAATAGAGCAAAACGAACCAAAATGGAACAAGGCATGTTCCAATAATTCTAGGGAGGATCCGGGCCAAGGTCTCTGGTGCGCTTTGCCCGGAATCGCCCTGTACATATTGAGATTTATGACCATTTAGGCTGAGTTTCAACCTTTAACATTCCCAAACCATTTCCAATTCATTCCAACACAGTATTCACCATAAAACATCATCAAGACATGCTTAGAACATCAATTAAGACATCTACAACATCAATTCAATGTAAATCTATCAAATTGCATTCAAAGAAACCCATTTTCTCACTCTAACTTCTAAAATGCAAAAATTTCTCATTTCTAATCCAATCAACATGATTCCAAGGGCATTTGGAAGCTAAAATGGGTACAATAACATACCTCAAGCTTACTTTCCAAAGCTTGATGGATCCACCACGAAATTCATCTCCTTTTTGAGCTCAAAATGCGAAAACATCTCCAAATTTAGGTGCTCTTCCTCTTAATGCTTAACCCACAAAATTTGCAAGCTTCATGGAGGATTTTGATGACTTTAATTCTTGGTTTCCATGAAGATTTGATTAGGATTCAATGGGGGATTTATTTGGGTAAATTTAGGGAAGGTTTTTTCTTCAATGGATAGAAGAAGAGAAAGAGGAATAAGAAAGAAAAGGATGAGGAGAAATCCTTTTCTTCCATTTTTATACATTAAGTTTCCAATTTTGCCCTTCACTTATCCTTTCAAATGTCCACTTTGTCCCCCAAAGCACATTTATCTTCATTCTAGCCATTTTTTTCCAATTTACCATAATTTCCATAATTCCAAATGACACGAAATTTCACTTAAGTCTTTATTTATATTAAATGTTCAATTCATACAAGTAATTAATATTGTGACTCTAAATTAATTCATGGATCAACTTAATATTTTCATTAACTCTTTTTGATCATCAAATCATAAATTTCATATTAAATCATTTTCTTTTATTTAACCACAATTTTCTTTAGTACCAAACAAGTCTCAAGGTCACTTACATAGTGATTAATGTTAATCTCCAATTTCTCAATAATTGTAATAATCCTTCTTTATGACTCCAAAGTGAAGTTTGAATTTCCCACTTAAACAAAATTCTCCAAGTCAACTTGTTACACCTCAATATAACAATATTCAAATCAAAGATGAATTTCCATTTCATTAAAACTTGAGTTAAACTCTAGTTCAAATTATGACCAAAATTTTTAGTATTACAAGATAAAGTTTCTGGCAGTATTCCAACATTTTTAAAAACAATCCGGGTGACGTCCATCAGGTCTAGAGGCCTATTGGGGTTTCATATTGAACAAAGGTTCAGCAATCTCAAATCTTTTAGGATTAGAGCACATGCTACTAATGGCATTAGCATCAAATTTTGGATTGGCACATCATGTAATTAACAGTGTCTAGGGAGCACAGAAGGGAAGTGGTCAAAAAGTTAAAGAAAGTGTTGGACAATATAGATTTTAATAGAGTTCACATCATAACACCAATACTAGTTATCAATCCTCAGGCCTCCAATCCAATTCATTTTTCTTCTAACTAGGGTGGTCATATGAAAAAATTTTAGTGTTAATTTCCCCTTCCACCATCTAGTCAATACGATATTTAAGTCTCTATAAGTCCTCTTCTTCTTTAAGAATGTTCTGATAATCTTTAATGAGCTTTTTTTCTAAACATACAAGGAAAGGATTTTATTTGTTGGCTAAGCTGATTTGTAACCCCTAATTCTGGCCAAAACATTTCTTTTCTTTATGCACATTTCCAAAAGTTTGAACATTCCATTCTTTAATAGTCACAAAAAAGGTGTTGATGGTAATGGTAAGATCATTAGAATTGTAAATCCATGCCTCACCCATAAAGTCTATAAAATTGGCATGTTTAAACCAACACCATTTGAACCTAAAGGTGTAGGGACTACGGCTGAGATCGAGGAGAAGAGGATTGTGGTCCTGATGGGTACGAGGGAAATGAAAAACTTAGCTTCAGGAAACCTTAAGTTCCAAAAAAGGTTAGCCCAAATTCTATCTATCCTTTCTTTAATCAACATACCTCATATTGAGAATTGACCCAGGTAAACCTAGGCCCAGTGAAACCTAAGTCAATCATATTGCAACTATTCATACAGTCCCTATATAGTTTGCCTCTATAACTATTGATAGGTCTACCCCCAAGACTTTTCATCTGCACTTAACACATCATTGAAATCCCCTATAATAGACTAAGGGAGATTTGCTTGACTGCTTAAATTAACAAGTTCTTCCTAAAGAATTTTCATTTTTATAATCTAGGGTCTCTATGAATACCACTTAGAAGCCAAGGAAAATAAAAGGTAGTTGTATTATTTACCTAGATAACTCATGGATAGCTTGCTTTCCGTATGTACAGATGTCGATAGAAACATCATTTGAGTTCCAAAGCATCCACAGACCTCCAAATAAATTGATCGAATCAATGATGTGAGTACTATCAAAACACAGTGAGGAAGCTACCTAGAGTACTTGGTTACCAGAAATTTTGGTTTCAACAACACAAAAATGAGAGGTTTATGAATCCTGATAAGATCCAAGCAAGTTCTTTTGAAATTTCTGTTTACCGTACAACATCAGTTCTTGACAAGAATTTTCATCATGATTAAACAGTTATCTTTCAACCCTACCAACTGCCAGCTAGCTCAGGATTAATTTTGACTTGGCTATTAACCTTGTACATGAAGTTGGCATTCAAGTGGCACTAAGTTATCATTACCATGTTTAGGTCACTTCCGCTATTCTTGGCTCTTTGTAGGATCGAACGATAACGTTCATCTCCCTCATTCCAATGGGTGCCAAAATCGGTTTGACTAATGGAATCTCGCTATTGAAGGTCACCCTGAACAGAATGTCCACAATCCATGGTTGTTCTAAGGGGGTTTCTACTTTTTTTCACGGCTCTCTTTCTCACCCTTTGAAATTCTTTCTCCGCTAGTTTTTGGAGCATTTCATTTTTTTCTTTTTCGATGAGTCCAAATATAGGCCCAGTGAAGATAAAAGGTGGAGATGGTGGTCTAGGATTATTAGCTGTTCCAATGCAACCATGTTGTTCCAGGTCTGGTTGAGTGGAATTGGAATGTTTGATGGGCTTGGAATTTCGAATGGGTTAAAGAAACTTTGAGTCGCTTATTCCATTAACACTAAGAGATCCTTGTGAAAGAGAAACTGTTCCAGATTCCCTTGTTTGTTGTCTGATTCTCTATTGTTCAGTGAAAGATTTGGGTTAGAAAAGAAGTTTGGGTTTATTTCAGGATTTCAAGTTCAAATTTCCTTTTAACATTATTAACTTCTAAGGTAAGTTTTATGGGGGAAATAGTCTTATCATTGTCAGAGGATAAGATTGAAGTATCAACTTTTCTCTAGATTGCAATCAAATTTCCTTCATTTGTCCTTCCTTTTGTTTGTAACAAGTATTTTGAAAGAAATGACCTTTTATGCTCTTTACAGGGTTTTTGTGAGTGGGTTATTGACCATTATAGGTCCTTTATCTTTGTTTGATGCCCTATCATCTTTGGGCAATGTTTAGGCTTGAGCTTCATCATAGACTAGAAGTTGCCCGGGCTTTGTCCTGGGTCATATTTCTATTTTAAATAAAAAATTAAATTTTTTAAAGACACATTTAAAAGTTATAGAAGTGTTTGGCATTAAATTAAAAAATATAATAGCAATAAAAAAGTTAGATATTAAATTAAAATAAATGTCAATGATATAAAATTTGACACTTTTAAAAAAAATATCTCGTAATATATTCATAAAGATAACTCATATTTATTATTATAAATTATAAATTATAAATTAAAAGACATATTTTTTTCATAAAATTAATAGACAATTTTTTTAATGGTTCAATAAAATTTCATTACACGTTGCCAGGTTGTTTAAAACCTCTGAAGATTCCGGTGTGGTGGAAGTCGGTGATTAACAGAATAGAATAATCAAAGCTACATCGTTTTGATTATTCCTCTCTTTGTTAAATAGCAAAAGCTGTTATAGTTAGTTAGAAAGTTGGTTTAAGTTAGTTAGAAGTTAGTTTTAACTTTTCTTGATCGTTGACTAATCCCCTTGTATATATACACAATCAATCAATAAACTAATTACACTTTTTCCTTCTTTAATCATAATTCTATCATGGTATCATATTTTTTCTTCCGCATTCTCTCTGTTTTTTCTTGAACGCCAAACACAATTCTTTGTGTTCTTTCTGTTATCTCAATGGCTGGTGCATGGAATTCTTCCACACGACCAGAGGATAATTCCTCATCTCCTTACTTTCTTCATCCTAATGAGAATCCTAGCTTGGTTCTCATTTCTTCCATTCTTACAGGTTTCAATTATCATCAATGGAATCGTGCCATGTATATGACTTTACTGTCCAAGAACAAAATCAAATTTGTTGATGGCTCCATTCTTGTTCCTACGTGAACTGGGCCATTATTCTCTGCCTGGGAAAGATGTAACAACATGGTAATCAGCTAGCTTATTCATGCAGTTTCTTCTCAGATTGCACAAAGCATAATGTGGCTTGACAGTGCTTTTGATATTTGGCAATATTTGAAGGCTCGTTTCTCTCAAAACAATTCTTTCTAGATCTTTGATCTTCAGGTGGAAATCTATACTCTTCAACAAGGTTCCCTTTCTGTTCAAGAATACTTCACAAAGTTAAAGATCCTTTGGGATAAACTAATGATTCTCAAACCTATCCCTACATGTTCTTGTAATCCATAGTGTTCTTGTGGCATGATTACAAGAATCAGGTCTCTCTATGATAATGATCATGTTTTGGTTTTTCTCAAAGGATTGAATGAAGTCTATTCTACTGTCAAATCACAAGTTTTAATGATGGATCCATTGCCTTCCATAAACAAGGTGTTCTCCTTGGTTATTCAACAAGAAAGGCAGTCTTTATCATCTGAAATCCAAGCTATGGCTGTCAAGCATCCTCAAGGCTCTGCAACTAAGAAGTTTGTTCCACAAAGTAAAAGACCTCTCTGTGTTCATTGTGGCTGAGAAGGGCACACAATTGATAAGTGTTACCAAAAGCATGGTTTTCCTAATGGTTATAAACCAAATAAGAAGTCTCGGTATCCTAATTCAATAAATTGTGTTGAGATTAGAGAACTTTCTGCATCAGTACCACCACCTACAACAATTTCTCAGAATTCAAGCTTTCAATTCACTCAAGATAAATATGAAGCACTATTGCAGATGATTCAAGGTCTCTCTTCATCATAGCATCAGGTCAATGCAGTCATTCTTCTATATTCTAATGCATTTGCATCAGGAATTGATTCTGGTATGATTCCTTCAAACTGCATTATTGATCCACATATATCTTTACATGTTTACACTAATAAGCACAATGCACAGTCTAATTGGATTATTAACACAAGAGCAACTGATCGTATTAGTTATTATTTAGAATCCTTTACTACTTATATCTCTGTCACAAATGTATATGTTAACCTTCCCAATAAGGCTCGGGTTCGAGTCACTCACATAGGCAGTGTTCAACTTAGTAAAACCTTATTACTAACAAATGTTCTTCATGTTCCAGGCTTCAATTACAACTTAATATTTGTTGGTAAACTCACTCTTGACATTCACTGCTGCTTAATTCTCTTATCACACTGCTGCATTATTCAGGAAATTTCCCAATGGAAGATGATTGGAGTTACTCAAAAATTAGAAAGACTTTACAAGCTCAAAGTTTCTAATACTTTGTCTGTGCCTACATCTAGTTCTACTATTGTATCAAATTCTACAAATAGCAGTACTTGTAAACAAGATCAGACTAGTCTTTGGCATGCTAGACTAGGGCATCCTTGTTTTTCCAGATTAAAATCTCTGTTTCCTGATAGCATTCCTATTTCAGTTTGTGAAATCTGTCATATGTCAAAGCAAAAACATTACCTTTTCCAATCAGTAAATCTATTTCTCATGGAATGTTTGATCTTTTTCATATTGACATATGGGGGGACAATTATGTACCTACGTTCAAAGGACATAGATACTTTCTTACTATTGTAGATAATTATAGCAGATTTACATGGGTCTTTCTTATGAAAGCAAACTCTAAAGCTAGACCACTAATGCAAAGCTTTGTTCAGTTTGGTCATAGTCAGTTTAACACTAACGTAAAATGCATACATTCTGACAATGGACAAGAATTTAATGTCCCTGAATTTTATGCACTCAAAGGCATAATTTATCAGACTTCATGTGTCAAAACTCCTCAACAGAATAGTGTTGTGGAAAGGAAACACCAACATATTCTCACTATAGCAAGAGCTTTAAGATTTCAAGCTCAGCTTCCAATTTTATTCTGGGGTGAATGCATACTCCATGCTGTCTATCTTATCAACAGAATACCTTCACCTGTTCTTAACAATACTTCACCTTTTGAAGTGCTATATTCTGAACCTCATTCTTTGGACAACATCAAAGTATTTGGTTGCTTAGCCTTTGCCTCTAATCACTCTAACATTAGAAATAAGTTTGATTCCAAGGTTATCAAATCTATTTTTCTTTGTATTTCTCATGGAATAAAAGGTTATAAATTGTATGATATTCATAGCCATAAGATATTCCATTCAAGAGATGTTTCTTTTTATGAGAATGTTTTTCCTTTTTCTGTGGAACTAACAAACTGCAGGATACTACTCAAGGCATAATACTCCCTTACATGTTTATAGAATCTTTTGACATACCTTCCTCCAGTACATTGCAACCTCAATCTCATATTACTGACATTCCTATTACCAGTTTAAATTTTGCCATAAACAGTGAATCTCCATCTCAAATACCATCTGTTTTAAAGTCTATTGCTCACCCTACTAGGAAAAGCAGTCGTCAGAAAACAAAGCCTAACTATCTAAAAGATTATAGTTGTGCCAATGTTCAAAAGATTAGTCCACATCAACTTACCAAAGTTTTTTCTTATGACCAACTCAATCCTAAACATCAAGCTTTCTCCATAACCATTGATAAAGACACAGTGCCTAAAACCTACAAACAGGTAGCACAAAGTGAGGATTGGCAAAGAGCAATGCAGGCTGAAATCTCTACTATTAAGAAGAACAACACCTAGAAATTAGTAAACTTACGACCTGGAAAAACACCCATAGGATGTAAATGGGTCTATAAAATAAAAAAAAAAAGCTAATGGCTCTTTGGAAAGGCACAAGGTAAGACTGGTGGCTAAGGGATATACTCAACAAGAGGGGGTTGATTACTTGGACACTTTCAGTCCAGTAGCAAAGCTCACAACCATTAGAGTTTTGTTAGCATTGGCAGTTGTAAGACAATGGCACCTTCAACAACTTGACATTAACAATGCCTTCTTGCAGGGAGATTTAGAAGAAGAGGTCTATATGAAACTTCTAGAGGGATATTCTGCACAACCAAACAAAGTCTGTAAGCTTACTAAGTCTTTTTATGGTTTGAAACAAGCCAGCAGACAATGGTATTTAAAGTTAACTGAAGCCCTTTTAGCATATGGTTTTCAACAGTCCTCCTCTGATCATACATTTTTCACAAAGCTAAATGGCACAAAATTCACTGCTTTATTGGTCCATATGGATGATGTTATTCTAGGAGGTAATGACTTAGAGGAAATTCAAACCATAAAGCAATATCTTCATGATGCTTTCAGCATCAAAGATTTAGGGGACTTAAAATTCTTTCTTGGTTTAGAGATTGCTCGCTCAAAGCAAGGTATCAACATTTGTAAAAAAAAGTACATTCTCGACCTACTGAAAGATGCAGACTTTCTTGAATCTAAACCTGTTCCCATTCCCATTCTACCAAAAACAAGACTCTCTAAAGACACTGGAAACAAACTTCAAGA
Organism: Microcos paniculata; assembly: GCA_030664755.1. Classification (NCBI taxonomy): domain Eukaryota; kingdom Viridiplantae; phylum Streptophyta; class Magnoliopsida; order Malvales; family Malvaceae; genus Microcos; species Microcos paniculata. The sequence goes on from CP131462.1 coordinate 12,482,852, forward strand.
TATTACTCGTTATAGGCAATTGGTGGGCAAACTACAATACTTGACAGCTACCAGGCTTGATATCAGCTTTGTTACACAACAACTGGCTCAGTTCCTTGACTGTCCTACCACTGATCATCTACAAGCAGCTCATAGAGTTCTTTGATTCCTCAAATTAAGGGACTGTTGGGCAGGGTTTATTCTTTCCTTCAAATAATGATCTCAAACTCACAGCATTTTCAGACTCTGACTGGGGCAACTGTATTGATAGTAGGAAATCTCTTACTGGTTATTGTGTTTTTCTTGGTACTGCATTGATCTCCTGGAAAACTAAGAAGCAAAACACAATAACCAGAAGTTCATCTGAAGCTAAGTATAGGGCTCTAGCTTCTACCACTTGTGAAATACAATGGCTGCATTACCTTTTCAAGGATTTACAAGTTCAGTTCTCTTCTACTACATCTCTATTTTGTGACAATCAACCTGCTATTCACCTTGCTCAAAATCCTATGTTCCACGACCGCACGAAACACATTGAGATCGATTGCTACGTTGTGCGCACTAAGCTCAAACCAGGACTTATAGTCTTACTCCCAGTCACCTCCAGAAACAAGTTGGCAGATTGCTTCACCAAAGCATTAACGACAACTCTATTCAATGATTCATTTAGCAAACTAGGATTACACAACTTGTATAATCCAGTTTGAGGGGGGCTAACAGAATAGAATAATCAAAACTACATCGTTTTGATTATTCCTCTCTTTGTTAAATACCAAAATCTGTTATAGTTAGTTAGAAAGTTAATTTAAGTTAGTTAGAAGCTAGTTTTAACTTTTCTTGATCTCTGACTAATTCCCTTGTATATATACACAATCAATCAATAAACTAATTACACTTTTTCCTTCTTTAATCATAATTCTATTAGTGAAGGAAGCCCTTGAAGGTGGTGTTGCTGTATAAGTTGTTTACTGTCCGTTGTAGATGTATGTGTTGCTATATATAGTACACTATAGCACACATAAACAAAAAATTATTTTTACTCTTTCTTTCCCCTTTTTTTGTTTCTTTACTGTTATATTTCTCTCATTTTCTTGTACATTGGCCATATTTACATCTTTTTTCAGAAGTGTTATTGTACAAAAATTATATTGATGGGATAATTTAAATTTATATATTTATGTCTTAAATATTAATATTATATTAATTTGTTGATCCCACTTGACAGATTTCCTAGCTATGTCACTATCTACATTGGCACTGAGGTGAAATATTCAAATACTAACATGTAGAATTTTTATATTAGGCTAGGTCTGTCACGCCCCGACCCGCAGGCTCGGTCACTCGACAACCGCCGTACCACCTCGATATGCGTGCCTCGTCAGGCGGGCAACCAAGATGGCACAAGGCTTTGAAAATAAAGGATATTCGAGCAATATATGAAATCATACGAAATCATCATAGATAATATAGTTCAAAAGTATTTTAAAATAAAGTATCACATCTTACGGTGTTTCATGTAGCGGAAAATATTATTTATAAATACACAAATGTATAAGTAAGATGCAATAATATTCCGAGCCAATATACACTGAGTAAAATGAGGTGACACCTACATAATCGTGTCCACAGTGCCGTACTGGGATCACTGGCCACCAGGACGTCCGCCGTCCAAAGACTGATGATCTGAGAACAAAAGTGAATGGGGTGAGTACATAAACTTGTACCCAGTGAGAGACTCGGTTATAAAGACCGATCACCTCAGGCTGGGGATATGAAATAATCCAAATATCAATTTAATAAATCATTTACTGAAATATATGAAATCCCAAACCAAATCAAATATCAAATCCATAACCATATATCCAAATGGGCTGGCATCTGAAATCGTCCCAAAAGGTATACCCGTGCACTGGGGTATCCACTGGACCGTCAAGGGTTACTTTATACTTTTAAAACATTTTTACTTTGGTCTCTGGCCCATTCCCTTGACGTTTGCCCTGCTGTGGTGAAACACAGCATCCGAAGTCCTGGTGAGTTTCCCTACGCGCCTCTCGCAACCAGGAGCAACTCACCGTGCCCCTCGATAGGCGGTCCACGGCTGAGTAACACGCATGCTCACAACTCGGTCCACGCTCCCACATATTGGAGCCCCGAGGACAACGCTAAATCTCTCATCTTTTAGGGGTATCGTTCCCCATACAACAATAATCAATAATATCAATATTTCAAATTTATTGAAATTCCCACCCTTCAAATCATTTGTAAACTCAGTGTGTGAGGGTGGACAATTCATACCCCAAAACATATATAAACAATTTAATAAAGCATTTATAAATAAATTTGAAAACGGTTAACCCTCAATGGTCAACCAATATAATCCAAGCCACTCACAAGTGAGGAGAGTTGTATACTCCCCGATTACCACGAATGCCTTAGCTCAAGCAGCAACCGGTCCAAAACTCGTACAATCACGTACCTAAATAATCAAATTAAAGTCTAATTTGATTAATAAAAATATTCAACCAACACTTAAATCATAAATCAAAACCCATTAAAGGTCTCGGAATAAAATTGGGCAAGTCCGAAAATCAATTGAAGCTAATTGGAGTCAATTGGGGTCAAATGGGGTCTAGGGCTACAAAATTACCAAAATGCCCCTGGTGCTACAGTGCCCATGTTGGCTGATTGCTCACTCCCGGGCGGGAGTGAGCCAAAATGGGAGAAACTCCCAATTTTCATCAGCTCCGGCGCGGGACACACCAGGTCCGGCGCCGGACCTGATTCCAGAACATGGCCGAGTTCGGTCATGCACCAAATCGAGCTCCGTTTGAGTTTGATTCACAACCAATCCGCACCAAAATTGAAACACAGCAAGTTAAACACATGATCTATGAATTCACAGATTCAAGAACTGAATCAAACAACCAATCATGCTCGAATTTTGGATCAAATCACTAAGGATTAACATATCTCGGGCAAAACAGAAATATCAACTTCAATCATCAAATTCTCTTAGCACAGACCATGAAATCAAGCGTGTAAACTATCAAATTAAAGCTTGATGAGTCTAGAACAACATACCAAATTCCCAGCCAAAACACAAAGTTGAATCAAAAGATATGAGCTGATGAACAAACTGTCGCCAAAATTCCAGATTTCTAGATTTGGTAATTTTATTAGAAATCTTGGTTTTTGATCTTCAAGGAGGCAAAATAAGTTGATATTGATGATTGATGAAGTGTTTGAAGAGGGATTACAAGGTTGATTCAGAGAGAATTGGAAGAGGAGGCTCGGAGAATCGAAGAGCAAAGAGAAGAAATGAAAATGGGGGTCTCGGGCAGCCGAGACCCCATATAAAACAACGGGTCCGGCGCCGGACCCGACCCTGTCCAGCGCCGGAGTCAAACTTTTCTTAGTTGACTCCGGTCAACTCAACCCAATTTCCTCGGGTCTCGATTCCAAGTGGGGCCCACATCTCGGAACTTCAATTTTAGGGTTATTAAGCATGAAATCGAGCTAAACGAAGTTTAAAACATCTATGGGAAATCAAATTTGGTATTAAGACAAGACAACAATACATATTTATACAACTTGACACGTGCGGACTGAATCCGGGCGTGTCAAGGTCAGCCCCCTCCCCATGGGTTATATTTCTTAAAAATTCAAAGTATGAGGGTCAAAAGTTACAAAATAAAAGTTGAAGAGTTGGAATGATAATTTTGTACAAGTTTAATGATTATTTTGTATATCAAGCCGATTTTTATTTAAAAAAATATTTATATTGTTTTAATTTAATGTATGTTTATATTAGTCTGTTTCATCAAATTCAAAATTGACAATCAATACATTGATTTTACACAAGTCCTTTTATAAATAGAAAATCAATTAACAGGCAGTTTTTAAACACGTTTTAAAATTTTGCATTTGGGAATCAGTAAACTATTAACCCTTTTTTTTGGGATATTTGTTAAATAAAAAAAATTACTCAGCATATATATGGCATAACTGTTACATTCAATAAAAAAAAAATTTAATGAACAATGATAAACTAATAAAGTAACAATCAACATAAATTTTGATGGAACCCATAGATTTTGAGATTTAGGAGGATCGAGTTCCATGGCCTCTTCCTTAGCACAGTTGGAGCTGCATGCACCCAAAGCAAGAACATGGAAATTGATCACAAGTCGAGAAAAGAAAAAAAACTTAAAATTAATTAATCTATTCAAAACTGCCACAACATTATTAATGTTATCTTCGAAGACAATCAGTGTAGAGTTATAAATTAGGTGTCCCTTCCAATGCTCTTTCCCTTGCCATGGCTGCCTACAAGCGTCCACAGGAAAAGAAGAAAAAATAATAAATTCAAAACTCAGTCCATTGATGAACAAAAGAATGATTTTCATGAGATGTAAACATCTATAACAAGGAGGAATTAAGAGGCTATTAAGAACCTGCTTTTCCCAATTTGTCGATACGGTTGCCAGAGCAAGCAAAATTGCTTGAAGGGTAGTCCCCAGTAATATGCCTATCAAAAGACCTTTCCCTTCAAACTGCAAAATGAAACTCAATACAGCAGCTACCGGAACTCCAACCGAATAATATGCTCCAAGATTAACATAGGCCCGGATATGTTGCCATCCACTTCCTCTAGCAACACCTATATATTGGCAAAGAGACAGAATCCTATTAGATATGAAGATTAGGAGTACCCCTGAATGAATAAATAGATAATTGCTTTGAAAGAATAAGATGGTTTTCAGGCATAGATTCTGTTCATGCTTCTGTCAATTCGGCTAATACCCATTTTCACAGCCAAACTTATCATTTTTTGGTAATTGCACCCTTGAACTTCCTTTTTTTTTGGGTTAATTTAACGCTTAAATTTAATGAATTGGGGATAGCCATCGGAACTGACAGTTGCATACCTTGACACGTGAACTTTTCATATTACACCACGTGAGTATCAAAGGTTATATTATCCCCAATTTGTTAAATTCAAGGGTTAAATTGGTATAAAAGGAAGTTCAGAGATGCAATTCTCAAAAAAGACAAATTCGAGGACCCAGTCAATTCCTTTACACCATTTGCATGTAGTCATTAGTCTCTTGAATTTTATGTAGCAGAAGGTGCTCTGAACCTAAATGAGAGACCGATGTTTAATAATTTAGATAGCAGAATATTTTTCATGAAAAAGTTAAAGACTAACCAGAAAGTACCCCTTGCAAACTGTCTGCAATGATCAAAGGGGAAAGTAGAGGGATCATTTCTGCTGTGTAATTCACAACCTCCTTGCTACTTGTGTACGGATATCCGAGGAAATTGCGGCAAAAAAAGAGAATCATGCTCCCAATAACTACCTCCACAACGTTAAGAGTTAATGCGGCAATGATAACCATAGGAGCTGCATGTGGATTCCAAGCTCCTAGTTCATTTGAAATTCGAAAGCTACAGTAAAGAAAAAGAATTTATTATAATATGAAGTAAGAATACAAGTAAAAGAATTAATTTGAGGGAATTCTGTTGGAGTTCATTTGGTTTCTTCATTTCTTTCTTGTTATAGCCAAGAGAAGATGAGTTAAGAACAAAACCTTGCAGCAGAACCAATTGAATATGGTATGAGGAAGTGCAGTGTGGCGATGGTAAGGCTGTTCAAAAGGACGGTGAGAAATTAGAAAATCGCTGTTCAAGGAAGCAAAATTTGGTTTTGATGTTATATTTATAGTAGCAGAAGTACTGATAAAGAAGTTTACCATATTGAAAGAGCTGAGGTTTGGAGCTCTGGATTTGGTAATAGCCCAGATAGCAAAACAAGCAGCTTAAATGCCCACCATTCCAAGCTAATTAAACAGAGTTATTGCAATGAAAGGTGTATATACATACATAAGAAAAAGTAAGATAAATCCAAAATCTGGGAAAGTTAAAATAAGATTAGAAATGGATAAATACCACATCATTAAAACAGAAGGGATAGCCAAGAGAAAGAACTCTTTAATGCTCATAAAAATGTCTGCTGAGATCCGAAAGCTCCTGGTTTTCTCACAGGCTGATGAGTACTTAAAGTAGAATCCAAGAAAAATTGCATTTAACCGATATGAAACACCCACAGATACTGCTGATCCTATGATTCCGAGCTCGAACTTAAATACTAGGACCCGGCAAAGTGGTACATGGAAACACAGTGCTACACAAGAGCTAAAAAGCATGGGGAGGATCAGGCCCTGAGCCAGAAAATATCGAATCAGTGATTGAAGAATTGCATAACCGAACAGTGCAGGATGAGCCAACATGAGTATTTGCCTGCTACATGGGCGTATTGACGGGTCTTGGCCTAATAGAATTAGTACATTTTCCATAAATATCCGGAGGATGGAAACTGGTATAGAAAAAAAGCCAAGTGAGATCATTGCACAGAAGGTGAAGGTTCCAAGTTTGTGATATTGCTCTGCTCCATAAGCTTGTCCACATAAAGTTTCCAGTGCACCAGCCACTCCTAACTGCTCGAAATTTCGGCATCGAGTCAATATAACATAGAAATCATAATTCATAATCTTGGCCTGTAATTTAGAAGGAAAAGGGGACACTACAGTAGATACTTTAGTATAATAAATTATTTTGATTAATGAGTCTTGGGACTATGGATTTTCTAAACTTTTGTAGTTCACTTCTGTGGAAAACCAAAAGAGGTAAGATGAAAATGAACAAATCCCACAAGAAGTAAACCTAAGGACATCAGCGACAGAAAACAGAAATAAAACATCCTAATCACCTTAATGCTCCAATTGAGGTAAATTTCTTATATCAACTCAACTATTTTGGTCAAATTAAAGAACAAATTAGCCCAGAATGGAACAGTGAAGCTGGCCAGATTCATATAGTATGCCCCAAGATTAGCATACACTCCAATATGCTGCAATCCAATTCCTCTAACAATCCCTGATGTAAAGGTCAAAATAAATATTAAATAATAAAGGATCCTAAAACGCTAAGCAGTTTCACCAGGGAAAATATTAGCCAAGAAGTTCATGAGAATCACTAACCATTAAGTACAACATGTAAGCTATCCATGATAATTGAGAGGCACATCAGGGGAACCACTTTTGCCACACTATTTGCGACATCCTTGTTATTGCTGTAAACATTTCCCAAACCATGGCGGCAACAGAAAAGACCTGTACTTATAATAAATGATTCTGCAAGCGTAAGAGCCACTGCAACATAAGTTGCCCTTACGAGCTCCCTGTGGATTTCCAGCACCGAGTTCGTTCGAAACACGTATGCTGAAAGGCAGAGGATAGAGAAATTTCTGATTCTTTAACCATTGAAAATAAACAGGAGGTTTAATATAGAAATTAAAGAGAGACAAATAGATCAAACCTTGTAGCAGCACTGATTCCAAACGGTATGTAGTAATGCAATGATAAGCTGGCAAAGCTGCACGTTCGAAACAATTAGATTCAACATACTATTATACATCAACTGAGCGTAATGAAATTGTACATGCTCGTACCATATGGAGAGAACTGATTTTTCAACCTTTGAGTTTGGTAAAACTCCGATTTGCACTATAATAAGGCTCTGAAAAGAGCAGAGTTGAAGACTGTATTTGTTGGCAAGCAAGGAATGACATGTTAGAATAGAGGGAAAAAATCGAAAGAAGGATAAAAGGACCAAAATCATTTTGCTACAATCAGGTACCAGATCAGTAGAGCAGAAGGAACTGCAAAGTAGAAGAACTCCTTGATGCTCAAGAAAACGTATGTCAGGAAGAAAGCCCGAGTTTTCTCACATGAAGATGAGTATCTCATGAAAAATCCCAGCAAAATCACGTCCAACCAGTAAGACAAGCTAATGGCTAAGGCTGCTGCAGTGCAGCCTAGTCCAGATTTAAATACCAAAATCCAACAAACAGGAATATGGAAGCACAGAGTTTTCACTGAGACAAGTAGAATTGGATAAATCAGGCACTGAGACTGGAAATACCGAACTTGTGATTGAAGAATGGCATAGGCAAATAGTGCAGGAATGAGCCAAAGACCGTATCTGCAAGCCACCATGGAAATTTGAGGATATAGGCCTATTAGCACTAACAACTTGTCCATGAATATCCAGAGTAGGCAAACTGGAAGACAAATTGGAAGGATAGAGATAATTGAAGAGTAAGTATATTTTCCGATCTTTTCATATTGCATTGCTCCAAAAGCTTGTCCACATAGAGTTTTATTCAATTAATTAGACAGGGCCTTAATCACTTGTCTAGGCCTTACTTAGTCCATATTGAAGAGGCTCATATCTCGGCCCAAATTATTCTATTCTAATTCCTTTAAGGGTGAAAAAAAAGGAGCATTATCCAAGAGTAGACTATACAACCACGATTGATACCATCAAAAGCCAAATGGTTCGTCAAGACACCCTTCCGCACGTAATTCCATCTATTCTAACAAATTTTCCCGCTCGAAATAATTAACCCCTCTTCTCTCTTTGAAACCATCCGCAAAATTATCCATCAAATGCTTCTTTAAAGTGCCTTAACTCTTTTGCCTTTTTCTTCCTCACCTGCTCCGCTACATCTGCCACCACAACAATCGCCATGACTTCAAATGCCTTCAAGGCTATAATGGCCATCTCGGCCTTCAAGAGCACCTCCCCGCTTTTACTCTTCATGCGAGGTCAATCTTTCTACAACAGTCCCGACCGCAAGATGACTGCTCTCGGTTCCACCTTGCCACCGCGGGAAACGAGAAACTCGATGCAAGGAAGTCGACTCCCCCGCATTCTTGAAATACTAGGTATCTCAAGGGCTTTCTCTAATTTGTCCATGACCACCGCCCCTTCCTTGCCTTCCTCTGCTCAGTTTCGGCACCCTGCAGCCAGTTGGAATTATGGATTGGGTGGTCGGAAGACCAGAGAAGAATCTGTCCTCTTTTCTTCAAGGGTCAACTACTTGTCCCTCAAGACCACTTCCCTTTGATTAGTCTCCAAGCCAACCCTTTTACTACCCGGCGCACCCGCTCTCTGCTGGCTCCGCAATCTCTCTTTCGACCCCAGTCCTGACCTCAAGATCGCCGCGGTTTATACTAACTTGCATTTCCATCTACCGTCCAACCTTCCATTGCAAGAACATCGACTCCCCGGCATTCTTCATATCCATATCTCACGTGTTTCCAAGGCTTTCTCTGTCTCCACGACCACCACGTCTTTCTTGCATTCCTCTGCCCTATTCCAACACATGGCAGTCTGCGGGAATGATGAAACGGGGAGCTCGAGGACCAACATTTTGGGCAACGCCATCGACGATTTTGAGCTGGAACTTGGCGGGCAGAGGAGGGGGCAAAGGCCAATGCGGCCAGGAGGAGGAGCAGGAGGAAGACGCTTTCAGGATCGGGACGGTAATGATGATGGGGCCGACGGCGATGATGAAGGGAAGGACGGCCGGGACAATGGCGATGATGATGATATGACCTGGTGGCAGAAGTTGCTTTTTGTGGTATTTTGTGCAGCAGTTATCTTGATTAATTCTCGCAATACACATTCACATGTACAGTCGCAGTGAGCATCGGGCAACTGGCCATTTCTGTTCTGATCAATTTCTTCAGGTCTGTTTTCTTTAGGTCTGTTTGGTTCAAGAAAAATCTTAGGAAAGGAAAACAGTTTATTTTTTTCTTTCTTTTTGATTTTATGTGCTTTTGTTTGTTAAGTTGGGAGTAGTATAAGTCCCATCTTGAGATATCAGATATGGAAATGGTATGTGACCAAAAAAAAGGATATGGGAAGTGTAAGGAAACTACTTTTAGGCCTTGTAATTGGTTCGAACAAAATCTGAAGTAAAGGAATTAAATTGTCTGAAGAATTTTTTTCTAATTATTTGAAGATTTTAGAAATTAAATTGTTACTACTAATTTGTCCATTAAATACTTTATTCATTTAGTGTAATGTAATTTAATTTATATCACAAGTTCATAGGTCTTATTATTTCTGGACAGAGTTAGCGCCAGCCAACATTTCAAAATTATCTTAACATGATGAAACAGGGTATTTTGATTTTTTGTTCTCTTAAACAAAGTTTTCTCTTTACCGTCTGTAAGAGAATCTAAATCAATAGTCCATGACTCAAGCAAGCAACAGTCAGAATGTTTAAGCAAGCAGCTGTTTGAATGTTCATCAAAGTCAAATCCCAAGACTTAAGCAAACATCACTTGAATCAAGGGTATTAATATTTTTACTGTTGTACATAATATTACTTCCCTTTTTAGTCAAAACTTGTATATTCTGTAACCAATATAAATATCTTTGTATAGAAGAACTACTCACCGATTCAGTGAGCATCTTTTATCAATTCTCAAAATTCTTTCATGGTATCCGAGCATGTTTTGTAACTCATTGAAATCAGTCTTTTTCTTTCTCTTGGAAATTTTTTTTTTCAGCCATGGCCTCTGTTCCATCTCAAACAACAAACTATCCCTATCCTTCCACTCTTAATGTTGGAAACTTTGTCAGTCTCAAACTGAAACAAACGAATTTCCTGCTTTGGAAGACACAAATCATGGGACTCATTGAGTCCCAAGATATGATGGGATTTATTGATGGAAGGATTCCTATGCCAGAGCAGTATGTTGAAGCTTCGGTGGCTGAAGTTGCTGTCGAAAAAGATGTGACTGTAAATCCAAAATATCTGGCATGGCGTAAATCCAATTGCCTTCTTCGTGGTTGGATAACCGGTACACTTTCAGAAGAAACTCTCGGAATTGTTGTCGGACTCGATACGTCCGCTGAGGTATGGCAAGCTCTCCTTAATGCATTTGCTCAAAGTACTCAAGAGCACGAGTTCGCTCTGGAGCAGAAACTTCGTCATCATCACAAGAACAATTATAGTATGGCTGAATATATCATGATATTTAAAGAAATATGCGATGAATTTTCAGCCATAGGAAAGCCCATCAACGACAAAGATAAGGTGTTTTCTCTTCTCACTGGACTAGGCCATGAATATGAGTCATTTGTCACAACCATGATGAAGCCTCTAAGACCAAACTATACTAAACTAGTCTCTCAACTTCAAAGCCATGAAATTATCCGAGCTATAAAGTCAGACATGGGTACAGGTGCAAATCAGAATATGGCTTTCATGGTCCAACGCCAAGGGGGGAGAGGAAGAAACTTTTCTTCTTTTTCACGAAGATGAAGGCAACCACCAAGTCAGTTTACATCCAAAGGGCGTGGATTCACTCACTCTGCCCAATTTCCAAACAAAGTTGGAAGCTCTCAATCCTATTAATCAGCAAATTCCTCTCAACATGCTAAGCCGAATAAAGATAAGAATATGGTGTGCCAAATATGCAAGAAAGCAAACCATACTGCACTTGAATGTTATCATCGATTCAACCACTCTTACCAATCTGAAGCTATTCCTAAGCACTTTGCAACATTATCTGTGATTGAAAATCAAGACAATGCTTGGTTTCCTGACACTGTTGCAAGCAATCACATGACTGCAGATCCTGGTAAGCTTAAGCAAATAGTTCCTTATAATGGTCCTGAAAAAATAATGGTAGGAGATGGTAACTTTATTGATATAACTCATTTGGGTTCCACTACCTTGAATATTGGCAATAATAAGATAAAACTTGATAATGTTTTAGTTGTACCTGACATAAAAAAAGAATTTAATCTCTGTTAGCCAATTTACAAGTGATTTACCTTATAATATTGAATTCTCACATGATGGATTTGTGATAAGGGACAGGAAAACCAGGTCCGTGATTGCTACTGGAGTTAGAAGCAATGATCTTTATGTCTTACCGCAGAAACATGGAATGGCTTTATTTTCAAATAGGTTCAGAATTGTGAGCATGGAAACATGGCATCAAAGATTGGGCCATCCCCAATTACAAGTAGTTAAATATTTAGAAAAAAATAAGCTTATTCAAAGTTCTAGTAATAAAATTGATCATTTGTGCTCTAGTTGTCAAATGGCTAAATCATGTAAATTACCTTCTCTTAATTCTAATGAATTTTCTGATGAACCTTTAGCCAAGATTCATTGTGATTTGTGGGGGAAAGCCCCAGTTAATTCCTTTCAAAAATTTCAGTACTATGTTATTTTTAGTGATGAATGTACTAGATTTACATGGTTTTTTCCACTACGCCATAAAAGTGACTTTTTAAAATGTTTTTTATTGATTTTCGTAAATTTATCTTTAACCAATTTGGTAAGAAAATTAAAATTTTTCAATCTGATGGTGGAGGAGAATTTGTTAACAAGGATCTTAATCATTATTTTGTAGAACATGGAATACATCATCAAATGTCATGTGCAGGTACTTCAGAACAAAATGGCTTAGCAGAGCGTAAACATAGAAATATCACTGAACTCGGTTTGACTATGCTAATTCATGGTGGAGTACCTAAAAGATTTTGGGTTGAAGCCTTTAGTACTGCTGTTTGGTTAATCAATCGATTACCCTCACAAGTTTTGGATATGAAATCTCCATATGAGATATTATTTGGTAAAGTACCAGATTATGCATCTTTAAGAGTTTTTGGTTGCAGGTACTTCCCTTATCTTCGTGACTATGTAAAATCTAAATTTGATCCCCGATCCTTGCCTTGTGTTTTTCTTGAGTATAGTCATCAATACAAAGGTTATAGATGTTTGTTTCCTCCTACAAATCGTATATATATTTCACGGCATGTTGTTTTTGATGAAGGTATTTTTCCATTTCAAAAACCTGAAAATTTATATGTTGTTTCTAATACTAATCTTGATCTTACTGTTTTTAAAGAATGGTTTCCAGGAAATTTGTGTCCTTCAGCTCCCATCAATTACTTAGATAATGAACCTCCCAGCACTAAAGCACTTGACTCACTACCACCCATTGAAGAACCCGTTACTATCAGCCAATTTAATTCCCAAAGCCAAATACCTTCACAAGACACCTTACCACCACCAGTAGGTGACACCTCACCAATAATTCAAGCAAGTCCACCACTACTTCCTTTAGACAATGGGAACCCGACCAATATTACTCATCCACCTTTAGTCACAACTCAACCCACCGTTGCTCCCACTAATGACATTCAGATGATTAATGACACCAGTGAACACACTAGAACGACACCTAGTATTACCCAATCAAGTGATGGTCATCTTATGGTCACTCGCTCCAAAGCTGGAATCACTAAACCAAACACTAAATATTCATTCTCTACTACCACTATTCCCCTTGAGCCAAAATCTGTTAAATTAGCTTTGCAACATCCGGGTTGGCTTGCAGCCATGCAAGAAGAAATAGATGCCCTCCATCACAATCATACTTGGGATTTAATTCCTAGAACACCTTAGATGAATATAATTGGATGCAAATGGGTGTTCAAAACTAAATTCCATGCAGATGGAACACTTGAGCGACTTAAAGCCCGCCTTGTGGCAAAAGGGTTCACTCAAATTCCAGGTATTGATTTTTTGGAAACTTTTTCTCCAGGTTTTGAAGCCAACTACCATACGAATTGTTTTAACAGTTGCACTAGCCAACAACTGGAATATACGTTAATTAGATGTCAAGAATGCATTCCTTCATGGTCATCTTAGTGAACCGGTATTTATGGAGCAACCACAAGGGTTCATTAATAAAGATCATCCCAATCATGTGTGCAAACTTAAGCGTGCTTTGTATGGCATTCGACAAGCACCTAGAGCATGGTTTGATCGTTTTGCTTCCTTCCTTCTATCTATGGGATTTATTTGTAGTTTTGTAGATTCTTCGCTTTTTATATATCGTGGTAATTGTGGAATTATTTTATTGTTACTTTATGTGGATGACATTATACTAACAGGTGATAGTGCCGAATTGCTAAGGTGGTTTATTACTTGTCTTGGTAGAGAGTTTTATATGAAAGACTTAGGGCCGCTACATTATTTTTTGGGTGTGGAGGTACAACAAAATTCTAATGGACTTCTTCTTAATCAAGCAAAATATGCCAGCCAATTATTGGACCGTGCTCAAATGAATGGGTGTAAGCTAATTTCTACTTCTATGGTAGATAAATTAAGACCACCAACTAATGATTCAATTTTTGCATATCCTCAACTTTATCGAAGTATTGTGGGTGGACTTCAATATCTTACTTTCACACACCCGGATATATCCTTTAGTGTAAATTATGCTTGTCAATACATGCATCAACCTACAAATTTTCATTTTCAAATTGTTAAAAGGATACTTCGTTATGTTGCTGGAACCATTAACTATGGTATCCAGCTCCAGTCACATAATCCATTGGTTTTGTATGCATTCTCTGACACAGATTGGGCAGGTTGTCCACTTACTCAACGCTCTACAACAGGCTATCGCACCTTTCTAGGAGGCAATTGTATATCATGGAGTGCAAAGAAACAACCTACTGTGTCACGCTCTAGTGCTGAAGCAGAATATCGTGCTCTGGCATCTACGACAGCTAAATTAACTTGGATCTCCTTTATCCTACGTGATATTGGTCTTCACTTGCCCAAGGCTCCACTTTTGTTCTACGACAATTTGTCAGCTCTCCATATGACCATTAATCCTGTCTTCCATGCCCGCTCTAAGCATGTGGAGATAGATTATCACTTTGTTCGAGAAAAGGTCGCTAGTGGCTCTCTTGTTACACAATTTGTCTCGTCTTCCAAGCAGGTAGCAGATATTTTCACTAAACCATTGACCAAGCCTTCATATGAAGCCTTGCGAACCAAACTAGGACTTCGACAACTCTCTACGTCTAGTTTGAGGGGGAGTGTAAGAGAATCTAAATCAATAGTCCATGACTCAAGCAAGCAACAGTCAGAATGTTTAAACAAGCAGCTGTTTGAATGTTCATCAAAGTCAAATCCCAAGACTTAAGCAAACATCACTTGAATCAGGGGTATTAATATTTTTACCGTTGTACATAATATTACTTCCTTTTTTAGTCAGAACTTGTATATTCTGTAACCAATATAAATATCTTTGTATAGAAGAACTACTCACCGATTCAGTGAGCATCTTTTATCAATTCTCAAAATTCTTTCACCGTCTTCAAAAGTTGAGTAGAGAGAAGTAGAAATTTGAGCTTAGAATATCCTGCACTGAGGTAGGTGTGTGAGTGGAACTGGAAAGAAACGAATCATTACTGCAAGCATAAGAGCAAGACAAGAGCTACTCTTGTGAAGTTTTTTTAACAGATAAAGATGCCAAAATAGTTAAAGAGGTGGGATGGGATAAGCTTGATGAGGCTGCTGGGCGATGCATGGAATTCATCATTCCTAACATCTGATTTGCATAAAGCTAATTTCTCCCCACCACTTGAAGCTAGCTCACTGTCTTTTCTTGTTTCATTATTTTCTCTGTCAAGTGTAACATGCATCCAAGAACAATGCAACCAGAAATATTGTTTGAAGTAGGATAGCAAAGAGTGTCTCTGGGGTGTTCAGTTTCCTGGCTCTAGGACCCAATTATGTGATATTGGTTGAAGACTCTTGTATGTGGCCTAGTCATGATTTTCCTGTACTTTGGTATTTTCACATTTACGGAAACTAACCAAAAAAATAAAAATCATACAAGCAGGTGAACTAATAGATCAAACCTTGCAGCAACACTGAAGCCAAATGGTATTATGTTGTAAACCACTGAGGAGCTCAAAAGGCTGCGCATGAGAAACAATATGTGGATGTAATCGAAATTTCCATTAGTATCATTCAAGATGATCAGTATAGACTATAGAGTTAATTAGGATGTCCCTTTACGATGTTCTTTCCCATTATGGGGTCCAAGCATTTATAAATGTTAATATTTGCTTAATTGTATTCAATTTGGGGGGAATGTACATATTTCATCATGCACCTATAGCTAAAACTCATGGATTTTTTTTCTCATGGAATATTAAAAATTTTACTTAATTAAATATGTGATTATAATTAGGAAAATTCTCTTTTATTTATTTATTTATGGGCCATACAATTTTCTCTTGTTTAATTAATTCAATAAAATTAGATAGGCCTCGGCCGCCTAGAATTACTTTGTCTACGCCTAGTTAATTCCATATTGAAGAGGTACATATCTCGGCCCAAATTATTCTAATTCTTAAATGGTCTCTAATTCTATGGCTCATCATTTATCAACATTTAATTGGAGCCTGGCGGTGGCCCATCTGAAATAATTCTAAAAATGAAAAAGAAAAGAATAAATAAATAATCCATAAATAAAACATTATCCAAGACTAGACAACAATGACACCATCAAACGGACCCAAATGGTTCATCATATTATTCAAAAAAAAAAAATTGGTTCATCATCTCACCAACGGTTTAGATGATAAGCAAGTAATACACCCTCCCGCACGCCATCTCCACCCATTCTAACAAATTTTCCCGCCCAAAATAACTAACCCTTCTCTCCGTTCTTTCTCTGGCTTCCGCTGCACAAAATTATCCACGATATTTAATTAACTGTAGTTTTAACTAACGATAAAACGCTTGTTTAATAAGATCAACTACATGGTATGGATTAATTGACTTCTCCAATAAAGTATGAGATCTTTTAATTACAAGAAATGATCACAAGATTCTTTTAATTATGATCAAGAAAAGGCCCGAGATTTCGAATTATGTCCGAAGGCAATATATATATATGGTTGGTGGACTGGTGGTATTGGTACTTCCCAAGAGAATTAACTGTTTTCTAAACCAACCTCATTCCACCTTAACTTCCCGCTCTGATCTCACTCCCTCCATCGCTCTCTCTCTCTTGCTCGGTTGCTCCCCTCGTCACTTTCACTGCAAGAACTCAATATGCTTTCTCTCATCTTTGGCTTTTTTCTTTTCTTCCTCTCACCCCAGTTCACCAATGGAGTCACCTGCTCCACTTCATTTGCCACCACAACCACCACCTTGACTCCTAAAGCCTTGAAGATTACAACGGCCATCTTGGCCTTCAAGAGCACCACCGCTCTTTTTCTCTCCAAGCAAGCTCAGTCTTTCTACTCCAGTCCCTACCTCAAAATCGCTGCGCTCGATTCCACCTTGCCTTGTCATTACCTGCCGCCGCTGGAATTGAGAAACTCTAAGCAAGAAAGTCCACTTCCCGGCATTCTTGAAATACCAAGTATCTCAAGCGCTTTCTCTTTGTCCATGACTACCGCCCCTTTCTTGCCTTCCTCTACCCAGTTCCGACTTCCAGTAGCCAGTGGAAATAATGAATCGGGTGGCTCGAAGACCAACATACTGGGCAGCATATTGAGCACACCAAGAGAAGAATCTCTCTTCTTTTCTCCAACAGCATTGAAGAACATTACGAGGGTCATCTTGTCGTCCTTCAGGAGCACGTCCCTTTTAGTCTTCATGCCAAATCTTTTACCATCCGCTTACTGCTGGATCTGCAAGCTCTCTTTCGGCCCCAGCCCTGACCTCAAGATCGCCGCGCTCGATTCTAACTTGCCTTCCCATCCCCCGTTCGACCTTGCATTGCAAGAACCTCAACTCCCCAGCATTCTTGATATCTCAAATGTTTCCAGCGCTTTCTCTCTCTCCACGACCACCAGCGCTTTCTTGCATTCCCCTACCCTGTTCCAACACACAGCAACCTGCGGGAATGATGAAGCGGGGGGCTCGAGGACCAACATTTTGGCCAATGCCGTCATCGACGTTGAGCTGGAACTTGGCGTGCGAAGGAGAGGGCAGAGGCCGATGCCAGGAGGAGGAGAAGGAGGAGGAGGCTTTGAGGGTTGGGACAGTGGTGATGATGGGGACGATGGCGATGGTGATGGGGACGGCCGCCGGGGCAATGGCAATGATGATCATGGTATGACCTGGTGGGAGATATTGCTTATTCTTGCGGTAATTTTTGTAATAGTAGTTATCGTGATTCTCGCAATATACTTTTACAGTCCTAGTGAGCTTTGGGGGGGTGGACCATTTCTGTTCTGATCAATTTCTTCAGGTCTGTTTGGTTCAAGAAATCTCTTAGGAAAGGAGTACAGTTTCCATTTTTCTTTCTTTTTGATTTTCTGTTCTTTTGTTGGTTAACTTGGGAATAGTATAAGTCCCTTCTTGAGATCAGATAAGGGAATAGTATGTGACCAAAAAAATATACGGGGAATAGTAAGGAAAATTCTTTTAGGCATTGTAATTGGTTCGAACAAAATCTGAAGTAAAGGAAATTTCTTTAATTTTACCATTTCTAATTATTTGAAGTTTTCTCAGTTAATTATAGTATTGAATTTTCCTTTAAATACTTTATATAGTTAAAGAGGTGGGCAATGCTTGGAATTCATCATTTTCCCACCATCTGATTTGCATAAGCTAAATTAATTTCTCCCACCACTTGAAGCCACTGTCTTTTCTTGTTTCATTATTTTCTCTGTCAAAGTATAAAATGCATCCAAGAACAATGCAACCAGAAATATGTTTAAAGTAGCTTAAAACATAAAATGTATGGTTCATTTATTCAACTTTTTAAGTTTGGCTTTAGTCTTAGAATGTTAGCCATCCAGAATTATGACCTGATGTCCAACCACCTTAGTACTATGTATTCTCCAAGTACTCCGGATCTGATATTTGCATGAAGAAATAGAAGCTTAATATATACTATGAATTCTGTTTTGAAACGCTTAGGAATTGGTAATGATAGAAATTAACAAAAATTGCTCCAAGTTTTCCTGGGAAACAAAGCAACACAACATAGCTGAACATCAGGGACTCTAGGGTAGTAAAGAGTGTGTGGGTGTTCAGTTTACTGGCTCTAGGACCCAATTATGTGATTGGTTGGAGAATCTTGTATGTGGCCTGGTCATGATTTTCCTGTACTTTGGTCTTTTCTTATTTACGGCATTTGGACCTCCCACCTAGCAATAAAATTCTTGTTTTCGTTGACAGATTATTTACCTTGAATTCCGGAAAGCCGCTGCCTTGCCTTATTACACCCATCGATCTTCGATCTTATAATGGTTGCATCCAAACCCTAATAATGCAACGGAAGTGACCAAATATTCCCAATGAGAATCAATTTAATACGTGCACATGATCAAGCATAATTAAACAGCAGTATATATACATGAATGAATTGAAGAACAATTCTCGTAAATTAATTCATTCTCTCCCGAATTAAACAAAGTAGATAAAAAAAAAAAAAAAACTAACAAGCTAGAAATATAAGAACATATCCGAAGGAAGGGAGGGGAAATGAGAGATGAGATCTGGATCATCCACAGCCTTAATCCTCCTCCTCCTCCTCCAATAACGGGGATCCGACCTGCTAAGAAACTGGAAACGTATTCTTGGAAGATATGGAAACGGCGAAGTAGCACTGGGCGCTTTATAAAGGGTAGCTCCAAGTACTCCAAATCTCCCAAAATCAGCAGTAGTATGCCAGGTACACTTGTCGCCTACAATTTTCTCCATTGGCTCCGACGACATAAGATTCACCACACCCCAACATACCAGATTCCAAACTATAATTAAGCGAATCCAGCTTAACAAAATTATACATGCAACCGGAACTAACATTTTCCGCACCAACCTTTCCAGTCTTCTCCAAAACTTTTTGCGCCTCATTTCTTTCTTGCCCGTGTCCCTGCATATTAACCAAAATCAACGAATCAAATTTATTAGATTCATCGAAATGGGAATTTGAAAACAATGAATTCAACAATATATACTTTCTCGAATGTTAATGACTTGTTCTTTCCAAACTAATATATTTTGAGCCAGAGGAACGGCAGGGATTTTTATTATATTCTTTTGGTAGGGTTTAGGGTAATTCTGTACCTACAAGAATTTCTAGGCTAGAATCCTAGTTTGACTGAAAATGCATATCTTCATTTTTTTTTTGTTTCGGGGAAAAAAAAAAAACAAGACATACAATCCTAAACAAATTCAGCAAATTGTTTGTAATTTCCCCTTTTTTTTTTATAATCAAGGATACCCCAAATCTTTATTGACTCGAGATTAATCCTTTTGAGCTGGGTGAAGTGCATCTAACAGTCGTAATTTAAATTATACAAAACGAAGTCAACAAAAGAGGCTGACATGCTCAAATTTATTTGTGGGCCAGTTTTTGTGTCATTGATGAAGTTGGGTTCAAATTAGCAACACATTGCCTAAAAAAGTTTCTATTTTGCTCAATAAATTAATACCATAATTTGGCAAAATACTAATTTTGCCTTTCCATTTTTTGGGGGGCTTAATTATAATAATTTAGTAATTTTAAGTGGAAGATGAAGGAGTAGTATACTAGGCAGTTGGAGCATTAGCATTGAGATAAAAGCAAGGAAGATTCTTGATCCAAATCTAATCTTTCTCTTGTAACCACTAACCAGATCTAATCCTAATTTAATTGCATTGAAATGATCAGGTCAAAAATGTAGATAAACACATGATTTTCAAGTGTAAATCGTGGACTGCAATGATTAATAGATGGCATCATCATTTCTTGAGATGAACAAACAAGGCTGTACGTAGCCAAGAATCTGCCAACGATTGAAGCAAAATCTCTGCATTCCAGCACTAGTATAGATTGCTTATTTTATGACAGGAAAACGGCAGAAATATTTGCCTCAGGTATAATGAAAACCAAGTTGCTTGGACCGAAAGGATACTGCAAGTACCCCCTCAGCATCAGCTCTCTCAGCCCCAGCCTACTTTATAGTTTCTTCAGAACAATGCACTCTCTGGAAGTGTTCCCTGGAAAATTCTCTCCCTTGCCTTGCTTGCCTGCATAAACATATTTGAATCAAATTAAATAACCAGGCTTTAGCATAATTCATATCTGAATTCTGAGCAATTAAAATAAGTTCCATGGAATGAAAAGCTTCGATAGAACAACCTGTTTCTTCCAATCTGTAAATGCAATCACAAAAGCAAGCAGAATCCCTTGAACACTGGACCCTGTCAACATTCCAACCCAGAGACCTTCTGCACTTAAGTGCAAAACAAAACCACATAAAACCCCGGCAGGAATTCCTAAGAGATAATATGCTGCAAGATTTGCATAGGCTCCAATATGTTGCCAGCCAATTCCTCTGACAATTCCTGAGGCAAATATGAGCAGTTTCATCACCATGTAACATTTCTTCAATATTTTGGCTTCAGATAGCTGAAGAACTGTACGAACTAATGATTGTTGGGATTTGGGAACTAACCGCTAGCCACTGAGTGTAAACCGTCCATAATAAGTGAGAGGCACATCAGGGGAACCATTTCTGCGACTTTGTTTACAACATCCTTTTCATTGCTGTAAGCATATCCGAAAACATGGCGACAGCAGAAAACTATGGTGGCTGCTATTACTGTTTCTACAAGTGCAAGAGCCACTACAACGAAGGTAGTTATTCGAGCCGCCCGGGAATTTCCAGCTCCTAATTCGTTTGAAATTCGCGTGCTGTAAAATGGAGACAATTCGGGGGAAATTCAGTACATAAACGCTACTAATGGTAATTAATTGAGAAAATTGAGGGAATGGTAAAATATTTACACAAAAAGAAGATGAATCTACTCAATACTCATATTTTAATGTCTTGGTACAGAATTTTGATCATACTTTGATAAGTAAAAAAAAAAAAAACTATTCAGACAAGTAGGTGAACTAATTGAAATGGCATAGATTCAAACCTTGCAGCTACACTGAAGCCAAATGGTATGTTATAATGTACCGACGAGCTCGAAAGGCTGCGCATGAGGAACAATTAGATGTAATTGGAACTGCTATCTGGAGATGAACAAACATCATTAGATTGACATAAATTTGAACCATACCATATTGAAAGAACAGAGGTTTCGAGCTTTGAATTCGGTAGAAGACCAGACATCAATACAAGAATCTCGAAAGACCACCATTCAAGACTGCATTTATTGACAAGAAAGGACGATATTAGGATTTAGGAATAAACAAGATACTTAGCAAATGAGAAGCCAAAAGGGTCAAGACCTTGCTACTAGGTAAGGCTGATCGAGTTCATCACTTACCATACCATTACAGCAGATGGAATTGCAAATTGAAAAAACTCCTTGACACTCAAGAAAACATCCTTAGGGTAGAGAATGCGGGTTTTCTCACATGATGATGAGTACCTCATGTATAAACCAAGCAAGCTCATGTTGAACCAGTAAGAGATAGTCATAGCCAATGCGGCTCCTCTATATCCTAATCCGGATTTAAATACCAAAACCCAACAAACAGGTACATGGAAACATAGAGTTGCAAGCGAAGTGAACAACATTGGAAGAACTAAGCTCTGAGATTGGAAGAAACGAACTTGTGATTGAAGTATGGCATAGGCAAATAGTCCAGGTATGAGCCACATTGAGTATCTACATGCTACCACTGCAACTTCAGGGTCCTGGCCAATCAGCACTAGTAGTTTGTCCATGTACATCCAGAGCAGGCATACCGGTAGACAAATTGGAAGGGAAGAGATCATTGCACAATAAGTGTAGCTTCCAACCTTTTGATATTGCTTTGCTCCATAAGCTTGTCCGTTCAAAGTTTCCAGGGCACCAGAAAGTCCCCACTGCTTGTCATCAATAGTAATTGTCAACTATCATGACATAAAACCATGGATCTGACTGGTTTTGTTTTAAAGATGACTCTATTAGAATAGTAAGGAACATGATGCATAACTTAAATATTCCTGTTATGCAGAGGTCAAGAAATCAAAGGTTATTAGAGAACATTACAAGTAGACTAAAGCCGGTAACATTGCAGAAAGAGGACGCAATAGCAACACCGGACAGCGCGAGTTCACCAAGGTGTCCGGCCATCATCAAAGATACGACCTGCAAAAGGTACTGCGACAGTGCCACTGCCACAAACGGTGCTGCTAACAAGCTGACCTTCTTCAGCTCTTCCACCAAGACTTCCCATGTTATTACCCCCCATATCCTCCCTTCGCTTTCAGGAAGCAGCGCCTCATCCATTCTTTTCACTCCTTAGTTTGATTTCTTCTGTAGTTAGTAGAAGGGAACGTTGCCTTAGATCTTGTGTTATATATTCAATCTTGAACTTGCACCGCACGTATACTTATTGAAGCCGATAAGAAAGAAATACAATTCAATGTTAAAAGCTCCAAACAAACAATATTTAAAGAAACCAAAAGTCCACAAAAGAAACCAGAAGTCCACAAAAGACGGCTCAAATTGGCACATACTGAACTTACACAGGGGATCAAAGAAGTTGACTCATGCGATGCCCTTTCGGCCTTTTTTGTCACTAATGATAAAACCATGATTGAGGAGATCAGGAGAGGCTACGCAATTCTAATATTTTATTGAAATTGCTTTTCTTTGTCTTCAGGATTTAATTATTAAGGTTTCTAGCCAGGGCTTAATTAAGATTATTTGCCAGAAGATTGAATCTCAGTGTTTTTTATTTTTTGGCCGCCATGTCCATTTTGATTGGTGGTGGGCTTATTGTCTTCTTTTGTTGCTTTCCAGTTGGTTGCAACTTGCAAGTCTTGTCTTTGTCTTCATTAATAATAACCCACCATCCCCAGATCTTCAAAACAAAGAAGGAATTTATAAACAAAATGTGATCACCTTTTATTTAATGATGTGCTTTCATTGATGACTTGAAAAAATTTGTTTTGCTTTTCTCCATTATTTCTAAGTAATATTTTAGGAATTTAAAAAATATAGATGATATTGTCAGAGAGTAAATTTTTAATTTGTAAACTCAGGCATCACATGAATTGCGGCTTCAAGCAACACAACCCTTTACTCTGTTCTTAAAGCACAGATAAATCCAAGTGGGTTTACAAAAATGGTTTTCCTGAAAGAAAAGTCCTGTCATGTCTCAAACCTGACAAAAAAAAAATCTAAGATGTTAGAAATACTGGAGAGATTCCTGGGTTTGCTAGGAATATTTAGCAGAATTTTTGACATGGCACATGGTGTTCTAAGAACTGTTAATGTCCATATATACTAGTGGTGAAGTCAGAAGAAGAATGGTATTCATATAGATGGACATAGGTAACCAAATTAGGATCAACTGACTAAATTAAAGAATGATTCACTCTTAAGTAAATATTATGATTTATGAGATGTTAAAAAAAAAGGCAGATTAACTAATAGATTGTATCATTGTATGTGATATTTGTCAAAGTTAATACCTAAAGTCTATTCTCTATATCAACTTTGCAAATTCTTTCTCAAGGTCGACGGCTTTTTAATGCTTATTGAATCTCTATAATTACTATGCAGAATACACATCCAACAAGCTATTTACCCTAAGAAATAGCTGCAAATTGCAGGAATTATCAAATAGCCAACAGTAATGAAGCCATACACCTATTTATGCAAATTTTCTTCTTCTAGTTGTTAGATGATAAGCTATGAGAACTTCAACTAAAAAGCACACATATGAATATATTAAAACCTCAGTTTCACCAAAAAAAAAAGGAAAAAAACCCTCAAAGCTTAATTAATTTTCCCCAGTCTGAATTCTCATCTTAGGATTCGATATTTCTTCGTTTTTATTTTTCCACAGGAAATACACTTTCTACTAGATTCATGATATCCCCCTGTCCTGATACAAGAGCCACAAGAACTGTGACTGTAAACTTATCTGCTATCTGTCATATCCTTGCCTTTTTGTCTGCTGGGATTGAAATGTTTTCTAAACTTGTTAGAAAAAGAGGTTGTAAGAATATTATGAATGAATAAAAGATCCAGATTAAATTTAAGTAATTTCTGCTGATATCAGAAAGAAAAAAAAAAACCAATCATGATGTTAAGTCCAATGCAAGAAATTCAAATTCAAGAGGCCCATAACTTAATATTGAATGGATCCATTGAATATATAAAGCAGTGTGTTCTATACAACAAAAATAGTTCAATAGAGTCAGTAGAATCTGTATGCAGTCAAACTAGCTTATTGACACCCTCCAATGATAGTTAAATAATCATACATAAATTTGCAAAACACAAAGCCTAAAAATATTGTAATCCAATTTGGCAGATTGGCTCTGTGAGCCAGTTTATTTTTAGGGCGGCTTCAAAATATTTTATTGCCTTGCTTCTTATTGGTTTCATCAAGGAGACTAAAGGCAGTGACATTGCAGCAAAAGAAGGCCATATCAGCACCAAAGTGGCCTGCCATAATCAAAAGCTTGGGGAACAAGAACCTGTTTACCTTTAGGTACAATGACAAATGAGTTGTTTGGATTAAAATGGTCCAAACCCCAACCTACTTTATAGCTTGTTCAGAATCCACTCTCAGGTATTGTTCCCTGGAATATTCTCTCCCTTGCTTTTCTTGCCTGCATAAACACATGTAGATTCAAATCATGTAACCAGGCCTAAGCATTTTCATATCTGAGAAATTGAAATATTTTTCCTGGAATCCAAAGCTTCAATGGAACAACCTGTTTCTTCCAATTTGTAAATGCAATCACAAAAGCAAGAAGAATCGCCTGTACACTGGACCCTGTCAACATTCCAACCCAAAGGCCTTCTCCTCCTAAGTGCAGAACAAAACCACATAGAACCCCAGCAGGAATTCCAACCAGATAATATGCTGCAAGATTTGCATAAGCTCCAATATGTTGCCAGCCAATTCCTGTGACAATCCCTGAGGCAAATATCAAATTAGTATTATTGTCACTGAAGCAGTTTCGGCGCCATTTAGTATTTTGTTCAATACTAGAGCTTCTAGTGATTAAGTAAAACTTGTTGGCAACTGACCGCAAGCTACCTTTTCATTGCTGTAAGCATATCCGAAAGCATGGCGACAAAAGAAAAGTATTGTGCTTGCTATGACTGTTTCTACAAGTGTAAGAACCAGCACAACGAAGGTAGTTATTTGAGTTGCCTGTGGATTTCCAGCACCTAATTCATTTGAAATTCGTGTGCTGTAAAATGGAGATGGATTAATGAAGAAGATTCGTTACAGAATGTTGGTCATCCTTTGATAAGTACAAAAAGAGGGGGAGGAAAAGAATATGACAGATTGACTTCTCTGCTAGAAATGAAAATACAAAGTAGAAAATTGAGAAATGTAAGTTAATGTTGTAGATTCATAGTATTATTAATTTTTGTTAAAATTTATGAATTTGTCTACTTGACTTATGAAAGTTACAACTATAAAATCATGCAAAATTCACTGTCCCTTTTGCTGTTTTCAACTCAACCAACCAAATAATGCTTTGAGCTAGTATATTCTTAAACTTTTTTCTGCTTCTTTCCTGCCAACTACCCTGATGGATATTTAATTTGATTCTTTTCCCTTTTCTCTTTTTCTGCATTTCCATCTTGTCTACCTAGTAAATGCTGAATGAAGTATTCATATATAGCAGTAGGTAGAGACATAGCTCATTTGTATTACAGAGTAGGTCAACTAATACATAGCTCATTTGTATTACAGAGTAGGTCAACTAATAGAAATGGCATAAATCAAACCTTGCAGCTACACTGAAGCCAGCTGGTATGTTGTAATGCAGTGACGAGCTCGAATTGCTGCGCACCAGAAGCAATTAGCTGTAATTGCAAGTATGGAACTGCAGATATGGAGATCAGCTAACAATCAAACATCATTAAATTTCATAAATTTGAACCATACCATATTGAAATAACAGAGGTTTCGAGCTCTGGATTCGGCAGAAGACCAGATATCAGTACAAGAATCTCGAAAGACCACCATTCAAGACTGTATTTTTTTGACAAGAAAGAACGTATTAGGAATAAACAAGATAACAAATGAGAAGTCAAGAGGATCATGACCTTGTTACTAGGCAAGGCTGAGTGAATTACCAACCCATTACAGCGGAAGGAATTGCGAATTGAAAAAACTCTTTGACACTCATGAAAACATCCGTCAGGCAGAGAACTCGGGTTCTCTTACACGATGATGAGTACCTCATATATAGTCCAAGCAAGATCACATGTAACCAGTAAGAGATACTTATAGCCAATGCAGCTCCTATATTTCCTATTCCGGATTTAAACACTAAAACCCAACAAACCGGTACATGAAAAGATAAAGTTGCAAGCGAGATGAATAACATTGGAAGAATTAAGCTCTGAGATTGGAAGAAACGAATTTGTGATTGAAGTATGGCATAGGCAAATAGTCCAGGTATGAGCAACATTGAGTATCTAAAAGCCACCACTGCAACTTGAGGGTCTTGGCCTATCAGCACTAATACTTTTTCCATGTACAGCCAGAGCAGGCATACTGGTAGACAAAGTGGGAGGGTAGAGATTATCGCACAATAAGTGTAGCTTCCAAGCTTTTGATATTGCATTGCTCCATAAGCTTGTCCATTCAGAGTTTCCAGTGCACCAGAAAGTCCCCACTGCTTGTCATCAATAGTAAATCGTCAACCATCATGGTGTTCTGAACAAGAGAACTTGTAATTATTTCACTCTAAATAAAGAAATGGATCTTAGCTTGGTTCTGTTTTAAAGATGACTATTAGAGTAGTAACATGATGCATTACCTAAGTATTTATGTTATGCAGAAGCCAAGAAGTCAAAGGTTGTTAGAGAACTTTACAAGGAGACTGAAGCCGGTAACATTGCAGAAAGAGGTGGCAATTGCAACACCGGACAGCGCAAGTTCACCAAAGTGTCCCGCCATCATCATAGATACAGTCTGCAAAAAGAACTGCGACAGTGACATTGCCATGAACGGTGCTGCTATCAAGCTGACCTTCTTTAGCTCTTCCACCAAGATTTTCCATGTTATTATCTCCCATGTCCTTCCTTCTTTTTTAGGGAGCAGCGCCTCATCCATTCTTTTAACTCTTCTAATTTTCTTCTCTATAGCTAGTAGCAGGAAGGGGCCTTAGAAGATGATCTGTTACATACTAAATATTGAATTTCCACAGCAAGTATGTCATTTGAAGTCAATTGGAAAGAAATACTATTCACTGCTAAAAGCTTGAAAAAATGATTAAAGAAACCAAGAACTGATTCCCCAAATTGGTAGTTATTAAACTTACACAAGGAAACAAAGAAGCTGACTCATAATCAAAGCCAGTTTTGTAACTAATGACAAAACCAGGGTTCATGAGATCAGGGCTTAACGAAGTCAATTGCCAGAAGAGTGAATCGCAGCGTTCTTTTTCATTGGAGGGCGACTTCTTGCTTTCTTTTATTGCTCTGTAGTGGTTCGCAAGTCTTGTCAATGTCTGAATTAAATATCACCATCCCCAGATCAATGATACTCAAAGAAAGAAGGAATTAGCCTTTCTTTAATTATTATGGATATAAACAAAGTCCACCATGAGATCACCTTTTATTTAATTATGTTTTTCATTGGCGATTGCCTTTGTCCATTTCTTTTCTTTCTAATAAAGGAATAATAGTAATAAAAGGAATCAGTATCCAAAGTAGCTCTCAATTCCTCAGGTGGATCCCAGATTACTTCAAAATCCTCGTCCATACGACAACCTTCTTTCGCTAAAAAATCTGCACAAAATAATTACCTTCTCGAAGTGTATGCCTTAGCTTGCACTCCCATGCCCTGTTGTTCAACCTCCGGTCATCACTAATAACTGCCCACCAGTGGATGAACACTTACATTTGCATTTGCTACCAAATCAATCACTATCTTTGCATCCATTTCACATTCAATTTTCCAAAAACCTTGCTGACATGCTTGTTAATCTGCCACATGCATAGTGCTCTAAGCGTTGTCAATATCCATATACATACCGGTGAGAAGTCAGAACAAATAATGATATTCAGATTTTAAGAACTATTTACTCCGAGTAAAATATTATGAGATG
Source organism: Microcos paniculata (assembly GCA_030664755.1). Classification (NCBI taxonomy): domain Eukaryota; kingdom Viridiplantae; phylum Streptophyta; class Magnoliopsida; order Malvales; family Malvaceae; genus Microcos; species Microcos paniculata. Next base: position 12,511,562 of record CP131462.1, read on the forward strand.
AACAAACGAATGCAGATTGACTGAGAGATTGTGTGTGATATTTCATGGTTGATACCTAAAGATTAATGATCTATATCAACTTTGCAAATTTCTCAAGCTAAATGGCTTGTTCAATCTTATTGATTCTCAGTAGTGACTATGCAGTATGCACATTCAACAAGCTATTTGCTCTTAAGACATCGCTGCAAATTTACAGTAAGTGTAATATTAGAAAATGACAGAGATCAAACCTTGCACCTACACTGAACACAAATGGTAATTGGTAATGCAGTGCCGCACTCGTAAGGCTGCACATTAGACGCAGTCAGATGTAAATGGAACTGCAGATATGAGGTCCACAAACATCATTGCATTTTCTTTTTGAAATTTGAAGCATACCATATTGGAAGAACTGAGTTTTCAAGCTTTGAATTTGGTAGAAGACCAGACATCAATACGAGAATCTCATACGACCACCATTCGAGACTGCATTTGTCGACAACAAACGGACATATTAGGAATAAACAAGAAATTTAACTGAGGAGAAGTGGAAAGGATCATGATTTTGTTACCAGGTAAGGTCGAGTGAGTTACCAAGCCATTATGGCTGAAGGAATTGCAAATTTAAAGAACTCCTTGACACTCGAGGAAACATCCTTCAGGCAAAGAATGCGTGTGTTCTCACATGATGGTTAGTACCTCATGTATAATCCAATCAAGATGACGTTGAACCAGTAAGAGACACTCATTGTAAGAAAGATTGAAGGAGAAAACTGAAAACCTTATTTTCATTAATGGATTGAGTGAATAAACGTCAGCTGAATTCTTGAATTCTAACTAATTGGTGATAAACTAACAAACTGAAACTAACAACCTGAACTAACTAACTAACTTGGAAAACTAACTTAAAGTCAAAACTACATCGTTTTTATATTCTCTAATACCCCCCTCAAACTGGAGAATATATGTTGAGTATTCCCAGTTTGGAAAAGGCTTCTGCAAATGAGGTGGTTTAGTCCCTTGGTGAAGCAATCTGCAAGCTGCTTTTTGGATGCAATTGGTAGTAAGACTATGAGACCAGACTGTAGTTTTGTTCTGACCACATGACAGTCTATTTCTATGTGCTTGGTTCGTTCATGGAAGATTGGATTCTGTGCTAGGTGTAATGCAGATTGATTATCACAGAAAATGGGTGTTGGACCTGTGGGTGAAAGTTTGAGATCAGTGAGCAAGTAGTTTAGCCATTGGATCTCACACGTTGTGGAGGCTAAAGCTCTGTACTCGGCTTCTGAAGAGCTTCTGCTGACAGTGTTCTGTTTCTTTGATTTCCAGGATACTAAGGAAGATCCAAGGAAGATACAATAACCAGTAATGGACTTCCTTGAATCAATGCAAGTTCCCCAGTCTGAGTCTGAATATGCTGTGAGTTTTATCTCACTGGTTGAAGGGAAGAATAGTCCTTGACCAATGGTGCCTTTTAAATATCTGAGCACACGATGAGCTGCTGTTAAGTGGTTTGAGGTTGGTGAGTCTAAGAACTGTGCCAGTTGTTGCACTGAGTAGCTAATATCAGGTCTAGTGGTTGTGAGATATTGAAGTCTTCCAATGAGTTTCCTATAGTGTGTAATGTCCTCCAGTGGCTGTCCTTGTTGCTTGGATAATCTTGTTCCTGGTAGAATAAGAGTAGGGCAGGGCTTTGCTTCCATGAAGTCAGTGTCCTGAAGTAGATCCAATGTGTACTTTTTCTGGCAAATATTGATGCCTTTTGTTGACCTTGCCACTTCTAGTCCAAGGAAGAACTTCAAGTCTCCAAGGTCTTTGATACTGAAGGCATCATGTAGATACTGTTTAATTGCATTAACTTCTTCTATGTTGTTGCTAGCTATGATACAATCATCAACATAAACCAGTAGTGCCATGAAAGTTGTGTTTGTAATTTTGAGAAATAAAGTGTGATCTGCTGTAGATTGGTGAAAACCATATGCAAGCAATGCTGATGAAAGTTTTGAATACCATTGTCTGCTGGCTTGTTTTAGTCCATATAAGGACTTGAGTAACCTACAAACCTTGTTAGATTTGTGTTGGTATCCTTCTGGAAGCTTCATGTATACTTCTTCTTCAAGGTGTCCATGTAAGAAAGCATTGTTGATGTCAAGCTGTTGAAGATGCCAACCCTTGATTGCAGCCAATGCCATAAGCACTCTTACTGTTGTCATTTTGGCTACCGGACTGAAGGTGTCGAGGAAGTCAATTCCTTCCTGTTGTGTGTATCCTTTAGCTACCAGTCTTGCTTTGTACCTCTCAATGGAGCCATCTGCCTTTCTTTTGATCTTGTAGACCCATTTGCAACCTATGGCTGTTTTTCCTTTAGGTAAATCGACAAGTTCCCATGTATTGTTCTTTTGTAGTGCTTCAATCTCAGCTTGCATTGCTTGCTGCCAGTTGAGATCCTTGACAGCTGCTTTGTAGGTCCTAGGTTCTGTTTGTTGATCAATGGCTACTGAGAAAGATAGGTGATTGGAGTTCAGTTGAGAGTAACTGAAGACATTGGACAATTGATATGGACTTGTTCTATTGGTATGAACAGTAGAACATCTGTAGTTTGTCAGATATGTTGGTTTTGATTTCTGCCTGTTGCTTCTTCTTGGCATTTGTTGCTGTTCATCATTATTTGCATGTTGTTGATGCTGTGGAAATAGGACTGATGAGTGTTGGTTATGAGGTAGCTCAGAAGCTGAAGTTGAATTCTGAGAAATCTGGGTTTATGGAAGAACAGGATGAACACCAGAAACCTCAGGATGAACAATATGTAGATTTTGTTCAGAATTGGTAGGAGTAATGTTATCTGTGCTTGGAAAAAGCTGTTGTAATGTTGCTGGTACACCAGATACGTCATAGATTCCAGGTTCATCAGCTAAAACTTGATTAGGTAGTGAAGGTAAAATGACATTTTCTGCAGAATTTGGTCTGAGATCCTGCATTGTGTTAGAGAAAGGAAAAATGTGCTCATAGAAAGAAACATCTCGAGAATTAAAAACTTTATGAGATTGGAGATCATGGAGCTTGAAACCTTTGACACCTGGTGAATATCCAAGGAAAATGGCCTTTATGCATCTTGAATCAAATTTGTTTTTTATGTTAGAATGATTGGATGCAAAGGCTAAGCATCCAAAAACTCTTAGATGATCTAGGGAGGGAGATTTAGAAGTCAAAACTTCAAAAGGGCATATATTGTTTAGTGTAGGAGTTGGAATTCTGTTTATTAGGTAAACAGAATGTAAAACACAATCTCCCCAAAAGGAGATAGGTAATTCAGCTTGAAACCTGAGAGCTCTAGCAACATTTAAAATGTGTTGGTGTTTCCTTTCAACAACACTGTTTTGTTGAGGTGTTTTAACACAAGAGGTTTGGTGAATGATGCCTTTAGCTTGATAAAAGTCTGGCACATTAAATTCTTGCCCATTATCGGTTTTGACACATTTAACAGAAGTGTGAAATTGAGTAAGCACAAAGGTAATGAAATTTTTCATTATTGGTCTGGCTTCAGACTTGTGTTTCATGAGAAAAATCCATGTAAATCTGCTAAAATCATCTACAATGGTTAGAAAATATCTATGTCCTCTAAATGTAGGTGCATAATTGTCTCCCCATATATCAATGTGGATTAAATCAAAGGCTGTAGCACTAACAGTATTACTAAGAGGAAAAGGCAATCTTTTTTGTTTAGATTTATGGCAGATTTCACATACATCAATATTTGTAGCAGAGGGAAATAATATCTTTAATCGAGCAGAGGACAAATGACCTAGCCTATTATGCCATAGAGTAGAATCATGCTTAGCACTAGCTGAAGCAATATTAGCTGAAATGGAATCAAACTTAGTACTAGCAGTATTTGTAGCATGCTGTGCAGGCATTTTATATAATCCTTGGGATCGTTCAGCAACTCCAATCATTCTCCATTGCTGAATATCCTGTATTATAGCATGAGATGATAAGACTATAATGCAGCAAGATAGGTCAGAAGCTAATTTCCCTGCAGAGACAAGGTTAAAATTGAACTCTGGAACGTATAGGACATCGAATAAAACAAGTGATTGAGACAGATATATTGTGCCAAAATGTGTGACTTGTACTCTAACTTGATTAGGCAAATGAACATAAACATTATGAACAGCCTTGTATGAAGTGAAGCTAGTAAGTGAACATATAATGTGATCAGTGGCACCTGTATCTAGAATCCAGTCATTAAAATGAGTTTCTTTACTGTTGAAAACATTGAGAGAAATATGTGGATCAATATCATAATTTGAAGAGTTTGAACCTGAAAATGATGAACCTGTGGATGTGGTAGGAAGAGTGACTGCATTAACATGAGCTGAATTTGATGTCAGTCCTTGTAGTATCTGCATGAGCTAATCATATTGATCTTTGGTAAACTGGAAGTTGGAGCTTGAATTGACAGCTGGAATATGTGAAGATTCTGATGGTTGAGTGAAAGTATTGTGAGAGTGACCATCAATAACTTCAACAGCATTAGCAGATCCTTGATGGGAAGTTCTCTTGTTGTTCTTGAAGTTGACAGGATACCCATGCTTCTTGTAGTATTTGTCTACAGTGTGACCTTGAAGACCACAGTGAGTGCAAATAGGTCGCACCTTGGAGTTGTTATTGAACTTTCTTGGTGCAGGAGCAAGATTGCCTTTGACTGCAAGGGCATTCATCTCCAGAACAGTAGAGATAGGCATTACAGGTCTTTCTTGTTGTATGACTAAAGAAAATGCTTTGTTCAATGAAGGCAGAGGATCCATCAACAGAATTTGTGACTTCACATTAGAGTAAGATTCATTTAATCCCTTGATGAAAACCATGACTTGATCAGCTTCATGATATTCTCTAATTTGTTTAGCAAGACCACAGGAGCATTGAGGAGTGCAAGAACAAGACAGGATGGGGCGCAGGATTTGTAATTCATCCCACAGAATCTTTAGCTTGGTAAAGTATTCATGGACAGATAAAGAACCTTGTTGACAAGTGTAAATCTCGACTTGAAGATCACAAATGCGAAAAGAATTGCTTTGGGAGAATCTAGCTTTAAGATCATTCCAAATTTCTAAAGCAGAATCCAACCAAATGATAGATTGAGCAATGGAAGGTGAAACAGAATGAATGAGCCAAGAGATTACCATGTTATTGCACCTTTCCCAAGCAATATACAAAGAATCAGTTTTGGATGGAGTAAGAATCGAGCCATCCACAAATTTCAGCTTGTTCTTGGATAAGAGAGACATTTTCATGGCTCGTTGCCACTGATGAAAATTTGATCCTGTGAGAACGAATGAAACTAGAACAAGGGTAGGATTCTCATTGGCATGAAGATAGTAAGGGCTTGAAGGATTATCTTCTGGTCTTGTACCAGGAAGAAGATTCGCATTCCAGGCAGCCATTGATTGGAAACAGAAGAAAAAGAAAGGAAGAAAGAAAACTAATACACTTTCTGATTGATTATGAAGAAAAGAAGATGTTCTCTGGAAAGATTTCAGAGAATACAGTGGAAGAGAAAAAGAAACTAACTGATACCATGTAAGAAAGATTGAAGGAGAAAACTGAAAACCTTATTTTCATTAATGGATTGAGTGAATATATATACATCAGCTGAATTCTTAAATTCTAACTAATTGGTGATAAACTAACAAACTGAAACTAACAACCTGAACTAACTAACTAACTAACTTGGAAAACTAACTTAAAGTCAAAACTACATCGTTTTTATATTCTCTAATACTCATAGCCAATGCTGCTCCTATATTTCCTAATCTGGTTTTAAATAAAAGAAATCAACAGACAGGTATATGGAAACATAAAGTTGCAAGAGAGGTGAACAACATTAGAAGCATCAAGCTCTGAGATTGGAGGAAACGAATTTGTGTCTGGAGAATGGAATAGGCAAACATCGTAGGTATTAGCCACATTGAGTATCTACAAGCTACCACTGCAACTTGAGGGTCTTGGCCCATCAGCACTAACAATTTGTCCATGTACATCCATAGGATGCACACCAGGATACAAACAGGAAGGATAGAGATTATTGCGCAGTCCAAGCTTTTCATATTGGAATGCTCCATAAGCTTGTCCATTTAGAGTTTCCAGTGCAGCAGAAACCCCCACTGCTTGTCATCAGTAGTAAACTGTCAACCTTCATGATGTTCTGAACAAGATTTCTCATTATTTCACTCTACGTGTGATTAAAGAATTAATCAAACTTGGTTCTGTTTTAAAGATGACTGCTAGAGTAGTAATGAACGTGATGCATTACCTAAATATTTATGTTATGCAGAAGCAGAAGTCAAAAAGGTTATTAGAGAATTTTACAAGGAGACTATAAAGCCAGTGACATTGCAGAAAGAGGTGGCAATAGCAACACTGGACAGCGCGAGTTCACCAAGGTGTCCAGCCATCATCATAGATACAACCTGCAAAAGGTACTGTGACAATGCCACTGCCACAAACGGTGCTGCCACCAAGCTCACCTTCCCAAGCTCTACCACGAAATCTTTCCATGTAATTATCTCCCATATCCTCCCTTCTTTTAGAGGGATCGGCACCTCGTCCATTCTTTTGATTCTTTATGTTTTTCCTAGCTTGTAGCAGGAAAAAGTCACAATTTTTGTCTTATGAACTGATGAACATTACGCTTCCACAGCAATTATATCATTTAACTTCTATAAGAGGAAAAAAAATCAATGCTAAAGGCTCCAATCATTAGCAATTAAACAAAGCAAAACTAATGCATCAAATTTGGTAATATTAAACTCAATGCACAAGGAAACAAAGAAGCCGACTCGTCTGATGTCTTATTTGGCTGGTTTTGTCACATGGTAAAGCCAGCTTCAATAGATCAAGAGGGAGAAAGACGTCCATATAGTTTACTCAACTTGCATTTTCAGTATATGAATGTTAATGCTCCTAACAAGTGCTTAATTAAGTAAATTTACCAGAACATTGATTCCTAGTATCTTTTAAATCTGTGGGCGGCCTAACGAATGGATTCTTCTTTTGTACCTTATTCTTTCTCCAGTTTTGTCTGGCTTCATTGATATTTAATAATCAACATCTCCAAATCTTTAATCCAATGAAAAGGGCACGTGACACAAATAAGGAATCTAGCTATTTCTTTAGAAAAAAATTGGGTCTAAAGGTTGTGTCAAAAGCTGATCAAATGCATATTTCATTTTTTACCCTAAACAGAGCCAATTTAATCTGTCAAATCAGAGGTCACATGATTCGTGGATTCAACAGAAGCACACCCGTTGATCCTCTTCATGTAAAGAATATATATTTGGGATTAGGAAAAGGTTTTCCTTGAACCGAGGTCCTGGATGAGTGATCCACCATGTGATCTCAAGCAGACAAACAAGCCGAGAGGTATAAAATGCAGAAGAATTTGTACTAGAATTTGCCACATGATGTTTTAACCACTGTTAATGGCAATAAATACTAGTGGCCAAGTGAGAAGAAGAATGGTATTCATATAAATTGACACAGTTGACAAAATCATGAACAACCAATAAAGCCTACTCACTCCAAATCAACTTTTTAAATTCTTTCTACGGCCATCAGACAAGGTGACAGCTGGTTGAAAAGAAAAGCACATGTTTACCTACCAGAGTCCTGGAGCTCTGGAAATCTGGATCACAAGTTGCCAAGCTTGGTACCACTTTCTGCATCGGAAGGGAATGTTTTTAGTAGAACATGCTGACCAAATTTCACTTATTTCAGAATAGAGCAAAGTTGGGGATTTCATAATTTTACATTTTGGCTTCTGTCAGTGGGCAGAAATTGTTTATATTATACTAATCTCCGCCCTTAAGGATCAACTATTGAGAAATGGCATATAGGTTGCGGCTGGTGGTTTTCTTTCACGAGCATTAAAGTCAAAAGCTTATGGATTCTCTATGATGAATATGAGTATGCACATCCAACAAGCCCTTTACCTTGGGAAAGCAGCAAATTTCAGGAGTTTCCAAATGGCAGATAGTAAATAAGCGATCTACCCATTTATGCACAAAATTTCCCTAGTAGTTCCGAGATGATAAGCCTCAAGAACTTGAACGCAAAAGCACTCATATTTATACTTCCATGTTTAGTCAGTCTCATTCCCATCCATAAACTTATATTCTTTCTAGCTATTTTCTTCTTCCCCATGAAATATGCTTTCTGCCACATTGATATCCTACAACAGAGTCAAACTAAATATGAAGACCATAAGAATTGAGAACTAAACTTATCTGTCATGTATTATATATCCTCACCTTGTCTGCTGCGATCAAGATTGAATATTTACAGCAACGTGTTCTGCTTGAGATTACGAATTCAACCACAATCACTATACTTCATAAGTAATCAAACCTGCATTTTGACACCCTAAAATGATTGTTTAATAAATTACAAAGACCAATACAACAAAAAAAAGCTCGGCTTCAATTACTACAATCATCCTTCAGCCACACCATGAATCTGTGTATTTTTTGGATAATCATGATTCTGATGTAACAAACATACAAAAGACATAAAAATGTCCACCAATTAAAGTGAAAGCAACACTACACTTGCCAGAAAAATAATGAATTGCAGATCAAACAACTCTGATGCATTGCACAGCTCTGATATTCCACAGCTTTGCGAAATTCGTCTGCCCCATCACGTTTGTTGTTTTTCATGGATACTTTGGACTAAGATTTCAAAAGCCTTTTGGAGAGGCCTTTTGCCCAAACACCAGCCCTAAAATAGAATGAACAATTTCTTGATGATAATTATGGCATAGGAACAAAGATAATTTACAGCTTCCTAAAGGAATTCAAAGTAAATATAAACAAGTAAATATGGAAAAACTACAAAAAGAAATCCACCTTGTCAAGAGACTGCCATGGGATCTTATTGTCGATGGTAATATCCCTTACAAATTTCAATAGAAGGAATGTGAGCTATGTTAGGCCAATCCTCTCCTCCCTCTGGCTCGCACCTTCTTTCCAAAATCGGGCATCCTTCGACAATCAGTCTCTCGAGTGCCGTGAGACTCTGTAGCCCTTGAGGCAAAGACATCAGATTAGGACAATGTTTAATTTCAAACTTGGAAAGTGAAGTTAGGTGCTCTATCTGGTTCGGAATAGAAGTAAATCCATCACAACAACGAATTATCAATTTCCGAAGAGAATTTAGATGTTGGATTTCCTCCGGTAAGGAATCCAACATGGGACATTCATAAAGGAACAATTCCTCAAGCAGTGTCAAATGCATGACCCCATCAGATAAAGAGGCAAATCTCTCACAAAATCTAATATTAAGAATGCAAAGAGAAGTCAAGGCATGTAATCCATTAAGAGGAAAGGAAAGAAGACTGTCACAACCGCCCAAATCCAAGCGCTCCAAAGTGTTAGTGTTTTGTAGTGCTTCCGGAATGTCTTCAAGTTCGTCACAGCGGGAAAGACGCAAGTGTTTAATCATAGATAGATTATCTAGCTGATTCGACAGAGACTTGAGATTTGGTAAGGCTTCTATAATTATCTCCTCGAGATGCGACTGATTTTGAAACAATCCATTAGGAAGAACTGTCAAGAAAGAAAGATCATGGATCTCAAGAGAACCAAGATCATCATGCTTTGAAAAGAAGCCATCTTCCTTCCTCGTCCAAATTTTTAACTTCTTGAGTGTTGGAAATTTAGGCAATTCAATCAACTTAGGGCATTTCCTGAAAATCAAGTTTTGCAAACGAGGAAAATTATCCCTTCCATTCATTGTTTTCCATGTCTCCAAATTAGGCATTAAGTCAAACTTGAGGTTCTCCAATGATGGGAATGGATTAACACTAACCCCATCTCCATAGAATTCACTGCTAATAGACTTTACAGCATCCATTCCCCTTATTTTAAGAACTTTGAGCAAGGGTAGTTTCCCTAGAGGAGGAAGATGTGAACATCTATTACACTGGTCGAGCTCGACTGAGACCAAATTCGATACCTCAATCATCCAAGCAGGAAGCACTAAACCTTGATAACCACATATCTGCAAATCTTTCAGACTGTAATGAGGTTGGAGACTGCTAAGAACCTCTTCTTCGTAATCTGGAAATTTGCCTGCATCTTTTCCCCAAATCAAACTCAACGATTTAAGATTTTGCTTCCTTATCAAGTTGGCACCCTTGGCTTCGATTGAGCCTTTCACATTATCTAGTTCCTTTATACATAACTCCTTCCCAAGGTTTAATTCTTTCAGCTCTCCAATTCCACAACCGCAGTCCTTCCTTACTATGAATATACTCAGTTCTAGCAAGTGAGTCAGGCACCCAATTTCAGGCGGAGTTTGCTCAAGAGAATAACAATGTGAGATATCAACATATCTGAGATTTCTCATATGCTTCATTCCATGGGGCAACTGGCAAAGACGGTAGCACCAAGAGAGTTTCATTGTCTGCAAGTTTAAGAGGCAAGTGGTCGACTCAGGCAGCCTTTTGATATGAGAGCAAGACAAGTTTAGATACGTCAAGTGCACCAAGTTACCAATAGACTTTGGAATTCTTTTGATGATGCCATGATCACGTACATTCAAATATCTCAGGTGTATCATGTTTCCTAGTGCCTTGGGTAATTCAAACATTTGGCAATCCAATGCTCTTATTTTTTTAAAAGAAGCGTTGGTCAAAAGACAACCACCGAGAATCAATGAACGCTATGATGAACAGCTTTTAATGAGGTTAACTTCCTTTTTCATGAGACTGATCTCTGCTGAAGGGGAAGAAGGCATTGGTTGGATGGGTATATGCAAGTGCCGAATCTTTGCAGTGCACTCCAATGACTTGTAATTATCAAACATAGTATAACATTCGAATCTCATAATTGACATTGCAAGGTCATGAATGAGATCGTGCATTTTAAATGTTATGGTGCCATCATCATGTTCCATAATGTCTTGAAAGAAGGACCTCCAACTTAATTCATTGAAAATCTCATCCCCAGTTTCCCATAACTGCTTTTGTCCTCTTGAAGGAACGAATCCATTTGCTATCCATAACTCTATCAACTGAGATTTATCCATTTCACTGTCTTTTGGGAATATACAACAATATGCAAAACACTGCCTTAAATGTGATGGTAGATTGTCATAACTTAATCTCAAGGCAGGTAAAATGGTACTCCCATCATCAGATAACTCCCAGATCTCACTTTCTTTAACAGATAACCACTCACTTTCTGTATGTTTTAACCGCAACAAACTTCCAAGAGCTTTTACAGCCAAGGGAACCCCTCCACACTTCTTAACTATTTGTTTTCCAATTATTTTTAATTTCATGTTCCCCTCCTCCCTTTCCATCTGAAACGCCCGCTGCTTGAATAGCAACCAAGAATAGTCTTCTGACAGATAGTCCAGATGGTATATAGGAAGGGTGGGAGTGGCCATGATACGAGCAACTTTCTCAATACGAGTAGTTAGTATGACTACACTGCCTTTAGCGCCAGACATCAATGGATTTTTAAGCCTTTCCCACTTTGCATAGCTTTCACTCCAGACATCATCTAATATAAGAAGAAATCTCTTTCCCCTCAACCTTTCTTGCAAGAGTCGTTGCAGAGGATCCAGCTTCTCGAGCTTACAGGGGCTGCCATCAATGGACTCAATGATTGCTTTTGTCAACCTTATTATCTCAAATGAATCAGATACACATACCCAAATTCTAAAGTCAAAAGCCCTTTCCACCCTTTCATCATTGTAGACCAATTGAGCAAGGGTAGTCTTTCCAAGTCCACCCATTCCGCATATGGCATAAATGGACAAATCAATTTCATCTCTTAACTTAGTATTGAGCACATTGATTATGTTTTCCTTGTCTTCATGTCTTCCAAATATTTCAGATTCATTCACCAGGGAGCTAGTTTGTCGCCACTCGTTCTCATCAGAAACCTCTGAATCCCTAACTTTTTCTGTCAAGTGAAATTTATTTTTCTCCTCTGCAACAGCATCCAATCTTTCTCGAACTTGCTTAAGTTGACGTGCCTTCTTGAAATTAAACACGGTTGAGTTTGGGGAGGAAAAGAAATCACTTACTTGGCTGCCCATGTTTCTTCGAGCTCTCCTTCTCAAAGCTTTTGCAGCAAACTCATCAAGTATATCATCAGCATCATAGGCTACGTCCTTGAGCTTTCTAAGCCAATTCTTCACAGCTTCACTCTTCCATTGCTTCTGCTCTGCGTCATGTAGGACAGCCTGGATAGTAGTTAACGTGCTCTCAAGATTTTGAAGCTCTGTTTTCAAGTTGCTTGCAAATTCCAATTCTCGAAGAGCTAAAGAATTCAGGTTGCCCAAGATGGTCCTCACAAGGGTAGAAACAAGAGCATCTGCCATGGCTAATCGTCTCACCCCTAAGAACTCACGAGTCACGATCAAACAACAGATCAATAAATTAGCAGACAAATGAAAAAGAAAAAAAAAAAAAACGATTTGAGGGGAAACGCAAAGGCCGGATGTTACAATTACTACGAAGAGAATCAAGTGACAGCGAAGGATCAAAGGAAATCCAGAGACTCAAAACTCTGAAAGAGTATGCTTGGCGAAACGGGTTCAGTCTTGTGTTGTCCCACATGCAAACATGTTTCAGAAATTTAAGCCCACACGTTCCCAGTAATTAATTAATTCATAGCATTTTCCATGTACAGTAGTTGACCGGCTCGTGAAAGTTTTGTACAGTTACAATTTGCAAGTCTTGTGGCCCAGCGACGACTTGACTTTGAGTGATCATTTTCCAGAACTTGTTTATTAAAACAAAAAACTTCCAAATTCAGGGACCAACCAAATAAATTACCTGGTAATTAAACTAGAAAACAAAGGATACAATACTTCACCATCTATCTTGCAGAAAAGCGGGGCAAGGCAAAGATCACTCTTAAAATCTGTTTGATATAGAGATTTTAATCTATTTTTCCTGAAAAGTACAATGATTGAATCACCCTTCTATAGTTTGATATGCTTTAAAAAAAAAGTTGTGATTCCAAGGTTTGATATAGAGATTTTAATCTATTTTTTCTGAAAAGTACAATGATTGAATCACCCTTCTATAATTTGATATGCTTTAAAAAAAAAGTTGTGATTCCAAGGTTTGATATGCTTTAAAAAGAAAGTTGTGATCCCTTTGGAATCACTTTCTCTTGTATCAGAAAAATGATTTTAGAGAAAGAGAGTAGAAAAATGAATTCCCTAATGTAAGGGAAAATATTCTCCCTGAGAAAGTTCCAAACGAACTCTTAATCCATTTTTAATTCATGTTGAAACAATCCCAGACTCAACATATTTGAATTTTAATCTTCTTTCTCTATTTTTTGTCATTAATGGCAAAGCATACGTTCTTCTTGCATTTGCCATTTTGATCTATTATTACAAGTTCATCACAACATTAAAATATTCACAACAGCCAGCTTCAAAAGCAAGAAGAGAGAAATCGCACTTCAACCCAAAATTCACAGGAACAAGGAGCAGGGGTAGTAAACAGGATCCTTGCGCCAGTTGTATTGAGCTAATGCAGCCAAATCATAATAAAACTTGACAACACATGAGATTCGTATAGAATTCCTTGCTTTATACTAATCCATAAAAACATTGAATTGCTATCACAAAACACTATGAAACGTTTTGTGCTATGGGATATACACTTATCTCGACTAGAATAATGCAGAAAGTGGTATTTTTGTCTCACCACTGAGCATTGACAAATTGAAACTTTTACATTATTAATTGGCATGGGAAGACCAGCTTTGCCAGATGGTTGGGGCACAAAAAATAGAGCTATAGCCTACCTCAGTTCTTATGCTGCATTCTCCCACTTTCTGCACCAGCAAAAGGATCAATGATGACATTTATTACAGCTGGCTTTCGCGCAGAAAATGATTCAGAGAGGGCAGACTTTAGTTCATCCGGAGTCCCAACGAGGTAACCCTTGCCCCCAAAAGCTTCGATCAGCATGTGATAAGCTGCACCAGGAACAAAGGACGTAGGAGCAGGATCATCTTTAAAAGGGCCAGTAACTTCTTCAGGGCACCTTCGATCACCACCATATACACCACCATTGTTAAAGACTATCACAACCACAGGCAACTTATATCGAACCAATGTCTGTAGAATTACAAAGGGAAAACATGAGATTTAAACATAGAGATTATGACGACCACAAGCAAAATTGTATTATATTATTGTCTGCAGAATTAATATAACCTCTACCAAATGGAGGGACTATATAAGTCAAACATCCAGAAGCGCATTTAAAATTGTAACATCTACTAAAGCACTAAACGAGAAGAACAAATCGTGGAGAGGGAAAAAGCAAAAGAGAAAGAAGAAAAAAGAGAAACATAGGACATGGAAGGGGCAAAAAAAAACAAAAACTGAAAAAGGGGAAGAAAGAAGATAGAGATGCACGAGACATGGAACAAAATCTCAAAAAGGTCCCTCATAAATCAATGATCAAACACATTCAAATTTCAGCTACTAACACTGCTACTAATCATTATGATGCTTTATCAATGCAAAACGGAGAAGAAAAATATAAGATTCGGAGAAACCTTATTATGTAACTCTTATTCAAGAAGTTTTTTGAGATGATCAACTTATAACCACGTTGGGTAACTTGGTGGAACATCTCAATCTTATGACAAGACTGGCATTGTGTCCATGACAGACATAGACTTATCAAGAACAAAAATCATTAAACGCATGGTAACATGCTACAAACCACTAACTTATGGTAACTCTCCTTAAACCAGATTATCAGGTGCAGTATTATCAGCATGACAGCAGAATGTATCAGCTTTCTCTATTAAGTGATAGCATACAAGGAGCATATGATGATTTGGTAGCTATTAGATAATATAGCTCCAAGAAGTATCTTTATCCTTCCAGCTTCTGATTTAAAAGAAGCTAGCACGGAAACTGAAGAATCGATTTTTTACCAACATGGGAATATAACCATCCAGATGATAAAAAGACAAGATACTCAACAAAATGATCACTAAGCCCCTGAAAGAAACATAATCGCCACTAGCATAGGAGGCACTAGATCAAATCAATTCTAAAGATAAAAACCAACCAGTTCAACGGTATGAATAAATGATTAATTCAGAACAAATTTAGATCCAAAGGGAATACCAAACTACCTAATGAAATTAAAAAGTAAAATTTAGAGGCCAAGAGGATTGCTGTAAGTATTGATACTACATTTCATCATTCACTAGAGCATTTTAATCAGTAATATGCTTTGCTCAAAGATGATAGTACGCAACAATTAAAAGTCACATACCTCAACCTCTATTGCACTAAACCCGAATCCAGAGTCCCCCTCTACTGCAACCACAAGCCGGTCAGGATTAGCCACAGCAGCTGCAATGCAATAACCTAAACCAACACCCATTGTGCCCCAAGTCCCTGCATCCAGCCTAGTTCTAGGCTCAGTCTGAATCAACACGGACCTTCCAACATCCATAGTATTCGCCCCTTCTGAAACCACCACAGGAGCAGGACTTCCCAACCCCAAAATAGCATCTCTGATAATCCTCATGGGAGTCAAAAAATTGAAAGGCACAATATCTTTCGCCAACTGAGCCTCCATCCTAGAGACATTATCCCTCACCTTCTTCGACACAGCCTCAACCCAAGGATGAGACTTTCCCAAACAAAAAGGATCATCTTTGATCTCCTTATTAATCATTTCCAACACCGTCTTAGCATCCCCAACCAAACCTAAATAGGGTTTCCTCGATTTAATCTCCTCTTCACAAACATCCACCAAAATGAACTTTACATCTTTATCCCACTTAGGACTCTCCCCGAAATGCAATAACCAATTAAGCCTTGCCCCGACAACCAACGCAACATCACATTTCCCAATAGCAAGTGACCTCGCAGCACTAGCAGCCAGCTCATGATTATCATTCACCAATCCTTTCCCCATCGGAGTTGGCAAAAAGGGTATTCCCGTCGTTTCCACCAACTTCCTTAGTTCTTCTTCAGCTCTCCCATAAGCTGCTCCTTTCCCAAACACAATCAACGGTCTTTCCGCCTTTCTTAACAAAGTAACCGCCTTTTCGATCTCTGAACTTTGCGGAACAATTGTTTTTTCCAGAATTCTTCCTTTCTCGGCTTCAGCCAACAAGCTTTCAGCTTCGGATTCACTTATCGTTTGATGTAAAACATCGGTTGGTAAGTCCAAGTAACACCCGCCAGGTCGGCCTGAAACCGCATGATCCAAAACCCTAGCAACACAGCTGGGAATTTCCTTAATATCTTTAGCTTTAACTGAGAATTTCGAAAAGGGTTTCGCGGCTTCGATTTGATCAAGCTCTTGGAAATCACCGCGGCCACAGTCCTTTTGATCGCAGGAACCCGAGATCATGACCATAGGCCAGGTATTGATCATGGCATTGGATAGACCGGCGAGCCCGTGGACGCATCCTGGCCCAGAAACTGTCAAGAGAAGACCCGGGCGGCCAGTGAGGTAGCCGTAAGCGGAAGCGGCATAACCGGCGGATTGTTCGTTGTGGAAAGCGATGAAACGGATACCCAGCTGGACGGCGCAGTTGGCAAGGGAAGTAACGGGGATGCCGACGACGCCGAACATATGGGTGGCGCCGAAACGGGCAAATGATTTGGCTGCTAAAACGTTGCCGTCTAGGGAGTCTGCCATTTCTCCGGTAAAGCTTTGGTTAGCGAGAACCGAGAATTGTTGTTGTGACTACCATGTGTTCGAGTGTATTTATATTTGGTACTATGATTTGAAGGGAAAAAATTTTTTTACAAGAACTCTTACCAATTATGGCAAACGCTGCTAGGCTTAGCTTTTAAGTGTCAAAATGGGATTTTGCTTTTGCTGGAGGTAGGTGGCTTTAAAGCGTAATATTACTTAAATTGTAAAAAATTTATATAGCCTTTTAATGCTATTATATTAAGTCAAGGTTAATACAAGTTTTCAAAATATATATTCAAGTTTTCTATTATATCTATTATCTATTCATTTAACTCAATAATAATAAATGTATAAATCTTTTGCATCAACGTGTGTTGGGTGTAGTAAAATTTTTTCTTTTAATAATCATATGTATATATATCTATTTAATGGTTTATGAATAATATTATTCGAGCTGCGTCGGACATTAAATAAAGAAAGCTCTTTTTAAATATATTTTTTTCATTCACAAAATTTAGACATGAAAACTTGCTTAAAAGACTTTGACTTCCTTTGGTTCAATCCAACATGTGTTGCTCCAGTAGCAGAAAATTAGTGCCCTTTAAATAAGATTTCATATTTAAGTTTTATGAAATGTGGTAGCAAAGATTATAGGAGAAACTCCTCTCTTGATTGATGTCTTCCTCATTTGTGCTTTTAGGATAAATAAAGCTATAATAAGAAGGTGATTAAGCTGGATGGTGAAGTCATTGTTCTTTTATTTCAATTAATTACGCTAAAGTGACGGTTGAGAAGGGATAGTGACTCTAGTGAGTTATGATCATGAACATCTACTATTATTTAAGTTAATATATACTTTTTTTAACATTTTGATTATGCTAATGGGCAACTTTTAGAAGTGTTAATCACGAGTCTTGGTCATGACCAAAAAGCAAAGGAAGGACTAGACATGATGATTATCATGATCCTTGGCCTTGGAAGATGAAGATGTTACTTGGGGAAGGTAGCATATGTTTTTTGGTTTAATCAATGGAATTTTCATATTTTTGATTTAAGATTAATCTCTTTTGAGTCGGGTCATTATAAGGGTAAAACTTTCACAACAATGATTTTCTCCATTCACTATACTTAAACTCGAGGCCTTATTTCAAAGAAAAATGTCGAACTATTTGAACCAACTAATTGTTGGGGGGGAAAGGTAGTATATGTTTGTGTTATTATTTCGGAGTTTTGTTGAATTATTAGGGTCAAAATTGGGCGTCTGCTGTAGGGTAGGCTGTGGCAAAATTGATGTTTGATTGGGCCAATGAGCCGCCTCAAAATAAGGTAGGACTTCTCCCCAGTTAAGGCTTCTGCGCTGGTTTCAGCCGTTAGCAAAACCAAAGTTTTCGTTTGCCGTTCATCATCATTCACATTTTTCACTTTGACAATAAAAGGAAACTAAAATGTCTAAAGAGTTAAAATTAATATCTGTTGGGCCAAATGTACTATATACACAACTTAAGACTATGTTTGGTATATAAAAATAGAATCATTTTCTGTTTTTATTTTCATAAAAAATAGAAAATTGATGTGAAAATTTGTTTGGTTGACAAAACAAAAAACATTTTCTAGAAAATTAGATGAAAAAATACTGAAAATGGAAAACAAAAAAAAAAGGTTGTATTCAAAATATGAAAACACGGTAGTTTTAAAATAATTTTAAATGCTTTTCATAGTGTCATGGTTCGAATCCATCAAACACAATTTTAATAATTTTTTTCAATATTTTCCAAAGCACAAGAGCATCTGGTCAAATCTAGGAATGACAATGGATAAGTTACTCGTTAATTTTGAAGTATCTGAACCTGAACCCGAACCCGATTATTTTTAAAAGTTACTATCTATACCCTACCTGAATAAAATATAAACTATCCGTACTTGATAAAATATCTGAATAAATTTAATAAATCAAATAA
The DNA here is from genome assembly GCA_030664755.1 of Microcos paniculata. Lineage (NCBI taxonomy): Eukaryota > Viridiplantae > Streptophyta > Magnoliopsida > Malvales > Malvaceae > Microcos > Microcos paniculata. The sequence continues at coordinate 12,530,219 of CP131462.1, forward strand.
AATTAAAGTATTAAATTAAAATTAACTCATAATAAAATAAATCAAAATTAAAAAAATCATATTTTTAACCATCGATAAATTATAATTATTATTAGACAATTATTACATTATTTATTAGTAATTTTTAAGGAAAAGTATAATAAAAAATAATATTAAAAAGGTTATTTTTATAATCGGATTTGGGTAGTGGGTATCCTAAGATCACTATCTGAACCCTACCCGAACCCATCACGGATATTAAAATTATTACCCAAACCCGATTACAAGGTATCCTAATCTTTCTTAGTCGAATAGTTCAAGGTATTCTATTACAAATTACCCATTGCCATCCCTAGTCAAACCTCAAATGCTTTACACTTTCTCTAAGCACTTTTTTTCTGCAAAGTTCTTCCATCGCATTCCAAATGCCAGGGAGTTTGGGCAATTAATATTTCTTTACATTACATTATGTCTTGTTTTTTCTTTTTAATTAGAACTATTTTATTTATTTTATTTTTATGAAAGACAATTTATCTATTATATTTTTATTTTTATTTTTGTATGTTTTACATGCATTTAATTTTTAAAAAAGATATCAAATATATTTTCACTATTTTTATTTTTGAAAATAATTTTCATTTTGATATACCAAACATGTTTTGTAGAATTTAAAAAAGAAAACAAAAAATGAAAATAATTTTTAGAAAATAAAAACAGAAAATAAAAATAAAAAATATTTTCACACACCAAACATAGTCTAATATTCTTTAAATAAAATTTCAAATTCGAATATTATAAATAAAAAAATTTTTTAGGACAACTTCTTTCTTTTAGAACCCAACATGACCCTATTGCATTTAATCAAAAATCAATATGATTGAAAAAATGATAAAATTTAATTGGGTTACTCTGTAATGTCAAAGTCAGCCATTATCTGTTGAAAATGGGCTAAGTAGGGCTACAATGGCCCATCAAGGTTGGTTCCCAACATCGCCATTTGCATCCCCAAAACTTTGTTTGCTTTGGATCAATTTTAAATACATGTAGAGATCCATTCTGCATGGGGCTTGGGATCATTAAAGAGGATGTAAGGCCCAAGTTGCACTTTCCTGTTTCCTCCTATTCTCTCTTCTCTGATTCCTCTCAACCTAGAACCCTGCCAACGTTCTCTTCTGACTCTCGGAGTCTCCTCTCCGGCTCCTCTGTGTGAGGCCGTCGCCTCTCTCGGTAAGCTTTTTCATCCATTTTGACTTTACAAACAATTTACGCTGCCCTTTTCCTCTAGCAGTAGAGGAATGTTGTTTCTGTATGCATTTCTTTATAAATTGAACAATTTCAAAGACTTGTCTATGTAAATTAAAAACCCTTTGTTTGATTGGCTTGGCTTCTGCCTGACTGATTACAGAAAGTAATCATATTTTTAACCCCCCAAATAAAAAAAGTTGGAATATTTGAAACTATGAATTTGCTAACTGATTGAAGGAAGAATTTGCAATGTTTAATGGCTGTATATGCAACCTATTTTAATCTTTTGTTTATATCCCAGCACCCAGAAATCTGAAGGAAAGAGAAAATGATAAAGAGGAGGTTCTATAAGTTTGAACATGGGGATAAAGATGCTGCCTCTGATTCTTCATCATCCTCCTCGGATTCTGAACTTGAAGTGGAAGCCTCTGAAGAATCAGAATCAGAGGAAGAAGAAGAAGCAGTTGCTCAAGCTAAAGAAAATGATCAAGTTCGCTCCATCTCTTCCGGTTTGTTACTTGGGATTTGGTAAAGTTTTTGACTTCTTTATGTAAATTTTCGAATTTCAATGTCTTACACATCATTTGGTTGTTTGATTTCAGGGTACAAGAGTGAGGATAGCTCGGCAAATGAAGTTGATGTCGACTCAGCAGGTATAAGTTTACATAATTAAATTGAGAAAGTTGATAATGTAGTAATTACATGGAAAAAAGAAAAAACTTGCATTCATGAGCTTTGCTTGTATATTTAAAAAATGAAAATGTTGCATTTTTCATGTCAAAGAATAGAATCCATGTTAGAAGTTGGCTAAGTCTCTTAACTATAAAAATGTCTGTCTTGTCCACAGGTAAAACTTGTGCTGTTATCTGGTAAACAAAGTTTATGGACCTATTAAAACATGTTGGAAGTAGGCTGAGTCTTTCTCTATATAGAACACATATAATCTCATCCATTCATACCGCAACTCTTCAGCTTTATCATACTTATGTAGTTGGAGTGTTTCTATCTGTTACTATATTTTAAGGTATTTAGAAGTAGTAAAGGTTATAGAATGTTATCTCATATGCTAGATTATTTTGATTTCGCTTTTCATTATTATCTTCTTGTTGATGGCCAAAAAAATCATGGTTATCGTTTAAACAATTTGTAACTTCGACTTGCGCTGTTTTGCTGAATACTGAAAAGTTCCCTTTTTTGATGATCAACATGACGAGGCATGTCAGGTCTCATAGATGGTGACAATGATGAAAGTGAAGATGATAGAGAAATCTTTGTCAAGAATAAGTTACCTGGTAAACAAAGTGCTCAAATACTGGGGATGAGATCAAATACCCCAACCCAGGGAGATCCGTTACCAGATGATTTCCCAGCCTGTATACTGAAATGTAAATCAGTTTTTAAGTGCAAATTATGCCCAAGAATTGTCTGTTTGAATGAGGATAGTACAAGGACTCACCTTAAATCCAAGGTAAGACAGTTTTATTACTTGTTCTCCCTTTATAATGGAATAATGGATAATTGCATTTCCAATTGAAAAACCATTTGCCAGTGTTCAATCCAATCCTCAAAAGTATAAAGTAATTTTCAACTTTTTGCACCTTCTAATTCAGAATGATGAGAAAAATGCATGGGAATTTCACTATTTATATGTGAGGCCTACATGTGTATTGATTGCTTCCAGACATCATTGTTCATGTGATGCTTGCCTCTCATCAGCATGAAAGGAATTTGTATCTCTGGTTTTACATTGGGTCTCTGATGCTGATCTAACTTCATTTGTCATTGTAGAGGCATGCTCGATCAGAGAAATTACTCAAGGAAGGTAGGTTGAAGGCTATGCTCAACAGTGATGGGGAAATTGAAAATCTTGAGATTGCCGCGGAAACAGATGCTCCAGTTCATGTGATTGTGCAGGTTCATTTGTCCGAAATTCAAAGTTTTAAGTAGATTGGAGCTTGACTATTTGTGTCGGAAAATAACTTTACCTCTATTCTCTTGTACTAGGGTAAACAGAAAAAGAAGCATAAAGGAGGAAGACATCGACGGGGGAACGGTTCAAAAAGGAAGGTAAAGGAAAAGAAGGTGTCATGCATCTTTTTGGCTTTTAACATATAATTAAGAGTCATAACTAATACCCTAACATAAACTGCAGAGAGCGAGAGAAGAAAAGCAGTCTACTAAACATGGAGCCAAAAGGGGGCGTAAAAACGAGACTTGAAAGATGTTACAAGAATAGACCACGAAGCTATGTAACATATACTTTCCCTTAAGTTTTACAAACGAGTTATGCAATGTGAGCATATGACATGGGGGAAGTTTTAGGTTTTCCAATTTTTTTTTAATTCTTTTTTTTTTGTTTCAATCCTCTGTGATTCTTTGAAGTTTGGATTTCATGGAAGACTTTGTGATCATTAGAGCCCGGGAATTTTGGGTTATATCTGATTGCCGGTTTTAAAACAAAAGATCAGTTTGATCTTTCCAGATGCATCCAATGGTGGAAGGGTATGTTCCCAAATGTAGCTTGTTAACCAGGTGGAAGTTGGAACAACGGGTTACTTTCAAAAAAGTGTTTACAAAATATTTAAGATATGTTTGGTCGTTGTTATTAAGATTTGTGCTTTGCTATGCAATTTGGTTTCTGAAAGTTATTACTACTACAGAGAAGTACTTAAGTACCACTAATAAAAACTAAATCATTTTCGTTTAAAAATGTAAGAATAACACACTAGAACTCAATTTTGCCATTTATTAACGTAGAATTCGTATTTGCTATTGTGGTCAACCGTACTTCCTCACTTGGCATGACGAAGATAAAAGGAAGTAATATAAGGAACCAAATGGAATCATAGATATCAGATGACGCCCAAATTTGATGCCAATAATAGAATGATACTGGTAACAGAATTAGCGACAAAATGACATGCCTACAAGATCAAGGGTTAAAAGGCAATGGTTGAAATGGTAAAGTAAATGAAATTAAAGTTTCTTTAGAAGTATATTACAAACTTGGAAATCCAATTTTAAGTGTCAAAGGCAATCATCTCCGCGAAACAGTTCTTCTAACAAACAAAAACAGCCAAATGAAACCCAGCATTTCTGAACCACTTCTTCATTAAGCATCTTCATCCTATTGTTTGATTGTGGTTCAGAGTTGTAATTCTATCCCAAAATAGTTACCAGGCTATCCACATCTTGAATACTGGCAATGTCTACAAGTTGAAAATTTAAGGTTCCTGAACCTCTTTCTGATTTGGCGAAGCAGGAAGTTCTTCATTTGCTTCATTTTCAACGGGGTGATCAGTTGGAGGGGGTTCTTCATTTCCACCATTCTCAGGGTGGAAATTTATGGGGAACTTTGTCACTCTGGGTTTATCGGATAGAATGTTTCTTTGAACTTTCTCGATCAAGACTTTGGGTGGAGGTTCTTCCCTTAGTTGCTCATCATCATAATCATTGTTAACATAGTACCCTACTCGGATGAATTCTTGACCAAGATATGAACAAGTCAACAGAAGTACTGTCACACCTATAATGTCTTCCTCACGAATCTTTGATGGGTCTGGTGGGTCTGCCTGCAATGTATTCAAGACCAGAGGTAAGAAGTAAAAACAAATACATATAATCCATATATCCTACAAACCTATAACTCGGAGTCAATATAGATTTACCTGAAATACAAAACGGTAGTTCCCAACATTAACAGGCCCGACAAGTACACTCTCCAATAGTTGATCGTAAGTCTCATCTTCAGCGGATCCTACATATATAAGTTTCCACTCTAAATCTGCAAAGGAATGAAAGAGTTAATATATTTTGAACTTTAAAAAGAATGTGAAGTCAACAAAAACTGAACATAAACTCAGAAGTCATAGTTGGCTCTTTCTCATCAAAGATAAATGTTGAAATATATTAGGTTAATTAGAAGCACAACCAGACTTCATTATTAATAAAAGGAAACTGATTATTGGTCAATGTTAAGAAGTGATTATCCTAGAGAAACTTCAACTTAAGTAAAACCAAGAATTATAGACATCTTGATTCTTGAACTTTCAAAATAACAGATTTTAGATTTTATGCTTAGAGCTACCCACTCTCCCTGGCCAAAAAAAGGAGCGCCATAGTCCTGCTCTAATACTACTAAATAGACTGGGAAAAGCTGTTAGAATTGTGAAGCAAAGTGAGTCCACTGACGCATATAAACTTGCAATAATCTTTCTTTTAGCTGGGAATCAAGGTTGATGATGTGGGTCTACAAGAGGATAATTAATCAAACCAAAATCCATGATAGTGAATGTAATTAGCTTAGGCTAATCTATAAAAGCACCAGTCAGACTGCCACAGTCAAACAGAAATGTAATTAGCTAACCTATAAAGGCAATAGTGAGACTGCCACAACCTTGTGCTTCTCGGAACAATACTAAAAGTGAAAATGAAAGTTTCAAATTAACGCCACTATTGGTTCAATAATTGTCAGAAGACTCCTCCGTAAAAACCCAGAAAGAAAGTTAATCTAAATGGTAAAGTACTTATTTGCTACATAATTTTCTGCCATATCATATCCTGGATCTTATAAACTGATTCAACTTCACCAGCAATATGAAAACCACCTTGCTTTACTGAAATATAATAAAATGCAGATGAAGTTAATAAGTATATCCCAGAAACCATAAACAAATGGTAAAAGGCTAGAAAGGGTTCCCCTCAAAGAGCCCTTTCAAAGATATGTTTTGTGAACCCTTATTTTGCTTGTAATACCCATTTGGCCACATTTCAAACCTCAAAATGGACATGTATAATGAATTCTAACCTTTCAAATGTAACAAGACTTAGAAAAGGTAGAAAGCACGCACTTTTTACACATCAATTTCCAAAACTAACTCCAAATGACAACATGCATTGCTTCCTAGCTAAAACATACAAGCTGAAAGGATGCTCTTTTACACTTACAATCAGCATAGCCATACATTTCCTAGATTTCTTTATTCTAGATGCTTCAGAATGCTTTATACACTGTGACTATTAGCAACCCACTCTACTTAAACCAGTATCTCCAGTCAATTCTCTTCATGGTTGACTTAAGTTATCTCACAATTTCCAACGTACATCCTTAGAATTCTAAAGCCCTGTGCTTGTGGCCTTTAGTTTATTCTCATAAGCTCATCCATATAGCAGTCAATTGGAAATCAAACGGCTTAACCATTGCACTTGCCAATTAAATAAAGCAAACACTCAAGGAAACTTAACCAACCATAAGAAATTTGCCTTACAGCTTAAAACAAGTTCTCTCTATCTTATATTTATAGAAGCTACAACAGATTCCCACTTCAAGATTCATCTTGAAAAAACCTCTTTCATAAGCTCATAACAATGAGATATGCAATCAAAGATTGCAAGTTGAGTTCAACTTATGCCTAGGCCAAACTCCAATTTTCTTCAATGACATTGCAAACCCTAACCCTCAGCTACACCACAAATTAACTAAATAAACCTCATTAAACCATGCTAATTGATTTGGCCCCCCAAAAAAATGCTAATTGGTAAGGCCAAAAACGAACCATGCTAATTCTTATTCGTTCCACCATTTTCTCATCTAGTAAACAGAAAAAAATAGTCTACAGCCTTACTACGAACAAAACCCTAACTACATAAAAGATGAAAAGAACCCAAAATACACAAAAACCAGAAAACTAAAAGCATTGAAACCGACAAAGGAAAAGGTCAGAAAAAGTACCGTCTTTAAGAGGAGTCAAACATTCATAGGAGATCTCGAACTGAAACGGAGTCAGAAATGACGCCGGATTATCCAAAACGGTGACGTTAGTAATGTTGACGGCACTCATTGTCTCGAATCTAAAGAAATAACAATATTTTCAGGCCGATGAATCCAAACCCGAACTTCCCGAACCTTCATCGACCTCCAAATAAAAACCCTAAAAAGAAGCCAAACCGGAACAGAGCAAACGGAAGATTATTTAAAAGAAAAAAGGACAGAGCAGCGATGAAAAAGTGATTTGAGAATAAGGAAATTTTTTGAGAGTCTTCTTTCCCCGTTGTGTGGGAAATCAGGTTTTCTAAGATTTGGAATTTGAAAGAAAAACAAAGGAACGTGGGAATCGACGGAGTCTGAACTTCAAGGAGGAAGCAAAAGAAGAAGGGAGGGAAATTGAGGGAAAAGATGGGTTTCTCTGGGCCGCGGAAAAGTTATTTTTTATTCTGGAGAACCGGTGCAACCGGGAAGTTACAGGCTATTCCCGGTTTTGGAATTTGGCGGGAGACTTGAAGGTATGAAAAATAAGTAACGCGCCACGATTCAACTAAAACCCGATTTGCCCAATGGTTGTAAAAGAAATTTACTTTTTACCCAGGTTAAAGATTTTTCTTTTTCAAACGCAACCAGTAAATATTAGCATTTTGATTTGAGTGTTTTCCATTTTAAAATAGCATTACAAATTGGAAATTTTGTTTTAAATTTGTTTAAATGCGTGATTTATAATTGAAATAAGGACATCCAAATTTTCACCCTTTAGATAAAGCAAGTATGGACCGACAACTCAAGTTAAATGCTCGGACGCAGTTCAGTACTAGTAATACAAATTTTAACAGCCCCATGATTTGCGTGGTAAAATTTCATGTGTCACCATTGAAGATGGTAAATCTTTCAGTTCCTTGTATCTAACATTCCCAGAAAGTAGTAGAGTTTTGATTGCATTGTTTTCAAGCAAAACAATGAAAAGGGTTTAACGTTCTTTACAAAAGGCCACAAGAGAAGCATCGCATCCAAAAGGGTACATCGGCCGAGGCCCAACCTTTCATTTCCTTCACACCCCAAAACTTGGCGCTCAACAACCCTACCTCCACTTTACAGAATTATGTACCAGCCAATATCCAAACTAGAAAAACAAACTTATGTACCAAAACAAGAAATTAGATTTCAGTGTTTGACCGTCACGTCCATCTTTCGAGTCTGGGAATGAAACATTTCAGCTATGTCCGATGCCGTGCTACATTCCTCGGGATTTCTATCTGACACACTGCGAATAAACCTTGGAAATCTTATTGAGATGCCACGGGATGGATGAACTAAACCTATAGCAGCCTGATGAACTGGAGATACGGTGAAGTCGGCGCCTCTTATTTCCCAAACAAGTTCAGGAGTGAACCACATGTCAGGCACCTCAGCTGTTTGATAGTAAGCTGGCTTTTTGGCTAAGATCCTATCTCCAGAGAAGAATTCTTTCATCTGAACTCAATAAAGGAAACATACATGACTCAAGGATTATTCTCATAGCGTAACATGAAAGGTTCAGGGTAAAACAACAAGATGAAAAGATGAAGATTGTAACTTAAAGCAAAAGCATAATTATGACAGGTACTCTCTTCAGAAGACAATACTGGTTTCTTAAAGAAAATATCAATCAAATGTGTAACGAGCAAAATTATAATAGCCATTGTAGCACAGCCGAGAATTGAAATTAAACAGAAAAGAAAAGAAAAATCCAGCTACATGGCTGTCTCACAAACAGAAGGCACCTGAGTAGATCTCTATGTCAACACACTCATACAATCTAATCGCAGGGACGTTATCTCTTCAACAGAGAAATCATATGTCATTACTTCAATATGTTTCAAAAAATATAAGTTATTGGCTCCAATCTTAAGCCGATCTTAAGTGTGCGTGTGTGTGTGTGTATATATATTGGCCAAAGTCTTAAGTATAGAAACCAAACTATTTTCACATAAACTTGCAAGATTTAACACCATATCCTATGGTAATATGCAGAAATGTATGCCCTTTCTAAACTAATACAAACATAATTGAGATCCCACTTTACCTCCTTGTAAAATGAATCAGAGAACCCAGACATAACACGGCATACACTTTGAAAATCTTCTGTGTCTGGGTTGTAACAAGCCATGAGAAATGGGCTGTACCTGCAAGAAACATGTAAGATAAAGCATGATTCGAAAACAGAAAGAATTCACATTTTAAGCCTGTCTAATTCTATCTGTTTGGTATTCTCTAGTTAGTTTGAGATGTCATGCCCCAAAGGCCAAAGCCACATAGGCAGATCATCCCAAATCTGCAAGACATATCTGTCAAGAATTGGGAATGCTACTTCATTTACTCTTAAAAACAAACTACAAACCAAGTCACCAGAGTTATCAATATCTCTCTCAAAGTGGCCTCTTATCATTCCAGTCATTCCACTAATTTTCCTAACTCATATACAGCAAGTAGCATTGTTAAAAAAACAACAAAGGGAAAAAGAGGACATACCATCCTGCTTTTCTCCCATTACCATGCCAAGCACCAATGGGGACTAAATCGAGGGAGTCATTTAATCCTTCCACATAATCTCGCTTCACCTGAAGAGAGAACATTAAGCAATCAGATTAAGTATTTTGCTATCTTCGTACCATTTCACTTTGGCAATTATTCCTAGTTTTTAAGCAGTTAAATGATGAAAATAATTCCAGGAAACAAAAAAACCTTTAACCAAGTGTCACCACGCTTTGACGGAAAATATCCAGCATCAGTATCTAAAGATTTAACCATTAGTCCTTCACAGGAGGAGTGAAATGCATCTTCAAGGAGAGAGTTTATCCTGGCCAATGTGGCCTCACTGGTCAAACAAGCATCATCAGCTTCCACCTATAAAGCAAGAAATTATCAACAATGGTACAATACCATCACATAAAAATCGATATTTTGCAAACAGGAAAAGCCTAGAAAACTTACTGTAATTTCTTTTGCATATTCAAAATGACCGAACTTCTCATCATGAAACAAATCCTTCAAACCTAAATTTTTTTGGCACAAAAAGAGAAAAGGTATTAAACTTATAGCCTGCAACATACGAAGAGCTTTGAAAGAAATTAGCCCACAAAAAAAATGTCAGAGGGGAAGGGCGTACATTTCCTTCTTTGCCGTAGAGGAAAACCTAACAGCCTGTAATGGAAATTTTGATCATATTTTTGAGAGTTAAATGAAAAGCTAAAAAGCTGCGGATACATAATAAGAGAGCCAGCTGAATCCAAATAAAGGTGTATTTTCAGATAAAGAGCTTCATATCAACTTGAAGATATACCCCTTTTATTCTACAACAAAAATGCTCAACTATAACAATAGCCAGATTGTAAGTGATTGACCAGATTTGACAGCAGTATGGATTCATAGAATTGTAAGACGACTTGCATGTAGCCGAAGTGAGTAAAATTAAGTTTCCAGAATTCATTGTTCAGTTACTCTAATCTGTCCCTTTCATGATATTAATAGTAAGACTGTCAATTGACTCTTCAGTCTTCTCGAAATCAAAACACAGAAGATATTAAAAGAAGTTTCAATCGCATTTAACCAATCTATCACATCAAAATGGAGTTCGCAAACACTAACTAAATTCTTATAATGTTAAATGGCTAATATATCCCCACATGTAATGAGTATGTTCAATACCATTTAATGGGTCTTCTGATGAAGAAATGAACAAACTGCATGAAGTCCATTATATTTAGGAAAAGGGAGGTTAGGCACTCAAGCAGTTTCCTTAAAATGCAAGTACTTTGTAATGCAGCTGAAACCACAAGATCTATATACCATTGGAAATGTGGCACGTAATTGGGATAATTAGAAGTGCTTCTGACAGTGCCTTTTTTTGTGGAGGAAATATGTTTGTGGTCAATGTGAATTCATCATGAATGCAAATAAAATGCATTTAAGAAATGCCTACTCAGAAGGTAATAGTATCACTAGCCAAATTCCCATTATTTTGTTTAATCTCTAGCATGCATTTGTGCAAACGCTTGTATTTGTTAATTGAAGAGACACTGAAGAAAGATATCTAACTGATAAAATTTAAGGAATTTTTTATTCAAATTCAAATAATACCAATGTCATGCAAAGATTGATTCACCACCACTCCCATAAGAAAGCTCCCATTATTTGAGGTCATAGAATCAGAAATTACTCCTACCATTACTTGTCCTGGATTTTGTAGTCTACAACATGTCTCTAGATATGTTTGTAAAGATAAAAATTGAGAACAATTCTAAGAGAGGGTTCAAGATATTTACTGCTTTCCATTAGCAAACATGATATCAAACACAAATACGCAAATGTCAACCTGCATGTAGAAATAAAATTAGAAAGAAACCTCGATATTTAACTTTTAGGCTATAGGAAATGAAAGTTAAAATTATGAAAATCTTTGAATGTGAAATGTATATATCTAAAGGGCCTAAAACATCATGTAGAAAAGCACAAAGAAAATAGGCATCTTAAATAACAATATATTGAAACATCTATGTGGATCCTCCATGCCACAGATTTATTTTCAGCTATCTATATCCTTGAACTTCTTATCAGCAAACTTGCATACCTTGCTAAAAGAGCAGTAAAGCATAGTCATGTATTATCACCAAGAGAAAACAAAGCAAACCTTTATTTTGTCTACTGTGATCACAGAATCTTTGCTCCCTCTTTCTCTTGAGGATAGTTCTTGGAAGGACAAGAGCTTGTTACCATTCTTCCTATCAATTGCAACAACCTGGAGCCAGTACAAAACACCAATTAGAAACATATAGAAGTATTTTCTCCAACTGAGATGTACTGCAGCTGATCACTTAGGTTTCAAAGAATATGCGGTGGAAAAGTCAATCTTAAGGAATTAGAAGGCACCTCAGCATCCAATATGAAAGTCTAGGCAGCAGGCTTGCAAGAATGTTTAATAGTATTAATTAAATCTGGAAATCTTGATGTTGTTTCATCGCCATTTCGTGAAAAGACACGCACTGTTCCATCAGGCAATTTGTGAATTTGGGCACGCTGACCATCATATCTAAAAATTCCATGGATATCAAATCACTCAGTCATAACAATATATGAAAAAACTGAAAGGTGCCAGAAGAATTTCGAGAAAAATAAAAGAAATCCCTCCCACTCAGTTATCCAACTAATGCCATTGAAGGATAAACTCAACTACATGGAGTGAACTAAAGAATACGGGAACAATGATAATCTCAATACATTCCAATATATAAGTCAGTACAGCTTGTGCTGAATAATGCAATATAGAACTATCACCATTAACCCCTAACTTCCTTGACCAATCACAAGCAACATGGGTCTTCCAGGAGATGGGAATCTACAGAATCTTTGCACATGCCAACATAAAATAGCACGTAATGAAGCCTTTAGATAACATATTTCCCCAACCCCTGCTTCTCTTTTCTCCTCTTCTCAACTATGCACTACCTATGATCTCAAGCCACATAAAAGGTATTATGAATACATCACACCCCCCGCTATCACAAGGCATGGAATGATCATAGCCAAATATTATTGCAAATGCGAACTGCCAGTTTCCATAAAGGATTGTCACAGTAACCTCCCAGATTTCATACCTATTAACAACATATAATCACAGAAAATTAAAAATCTCAAATTTTCTAAATACACAAACAGTAAAATACAATGATCCAGACTTGACAAAAACAACTATAGAAACTAGGGAGTAAAATCACGTGTTATGAGCCTAACTTCAATCCATAAGAATAAACTTAGTTAGGCACATAACATCTCTTTCCAAATCTGGTTTTTGTTCCTGGGCCTATCCAAATATGGCAAATTATGCACTTTTAAAACTTAAGGAAATGTGTATAAACCATCAAAGGATCATATAAGAGAGAATAAGAGCTTACTTATATTCACAAGTAAAAGATTTGTTTTGAAAGAGCTTCAGTACTTCTGGAACCCCATCGGTAATTCTATTATGATGAAGAATAACACCACCAAGGCAACAGCATTAGTAGACTTCGATGAGAAAATGAAGCAAACAATTAAGTAACATGGTATACATACTTTGCAAGCATGGGTTTAATAGGTATTCCCGGAACCATCGACAAGGTCGACGATGAAAATGCAATACCTTCCTTCATCAGTGAGGGGACAATCATGTCCTGTTAACAATACACTATTAGCACACATATAATGCAAAAGTAACATATTCTATCTTATGCCACTTTCAGAAGAATGTGGCGAAGAAAAAGTCAGGCATGTTACATGTGCAAAGTCATACTCTAATTCATAATAAACAAAGTTAGCAATAGCATAATAATGCATATATACATAGACGCAGGTGCAAATATAAATACATATACATATAACAATATTCTCATATAAAGGAGATATGGAAAGTCTGGAGCTGAATTTCAGAAAATTCAGGAGAAGGAATTTGTAGGCAACAAAATCTGGCATGTGCATGTGCAAAGTCGCAAACAGACACCAATTTATAATAAACAAAGAAGCCAAAGCAAAATAAAGCATACGTACGTACATACACCTTAGACACAAACATATATTATATACCAACATTCGCCTAGAAAGTGGATATGAAAAGTCAGAAGCTGAAAAATTTTAGAAAAAATTATATAATGAAAAAATGTGATCAAAATGCATCATTACTTACTAAATTTGGAAGTACATTATATGCTTCAATTACTGCTGCTGAAAGATCCTGGCAAGTAACCGAAAGATCAAATTAGCATAAGTGGAAAACAGATGATCCCCAGTACATAAACAATCAATCTTGAAATACTAGTATTTATGCATATGCAGATAAATCTATCTTTCGCATCATCATAATCTGTGGAGGGCAGCAGTTTGATCCAAACAGCACAAGAACAACAGATTCATTTTTTTTTTCCTTCCTACTCTTTTTCTTGTTTTAGTGGTTAGCTTTATCTTTTTCTTTTCAGGGGGTAGGGGTTAGGGGGGCATGCAAAGTTTATGGCACTCATTATGTTTACATTTTCTAATATGCAGTTGAAAAGTGCAAACCAACAAGCAAAAAACTTGCTGAGCTTGACTATGTAATCCCCACGAGAAATTTATTGAGGTCTCATGCCCCTTTTTTACTCTATTCAGAATTTTCCTTTTAAATAAAAATGTAACCATTTAAACATCAAAGTCTACATCAATCGATCTACCATTTGATATCGAATTCTGCAGAAAATCAATTCGAAATTACATAGTCAATCTATTTATCAGTTTATAATTAGTATAAAACCTGAAGCTTCTCTTTTAGACCATCAGCACTAGCAGAGGAATTCATCACAACTGCTTGAGCCAACGCAGGTAGAATGGTTTTCATCATTGCTCCAATTCGCAAATTCCTAACCTGTGTGTACAAAGAATTCACAATTTTAGAAACAAAAAACATCTCAAAGCAATTAGACGCCCATACATACAGCATATTTAAGAATTACATCGCAGGGAATCCTTCATTCACATTCATGAACTTTACAAATACACACACATGTGCGCGCGCACGCACAAAAATTCTTAATGTGTCCAAGAAAATTGTTAATCATTCCCTTATCAGTCATTACAAGACTTATGGTTATACCATTTAAAACCCCTAAGGCAATCACACACAGAACACCTAGTTCAACAAGCATACCAAAATAACCGCAGAATTTGTGGCCAAAATAAATAAATAAATAACAGCAGAATATAATGGCACTTTGATCACATCTCTCATGCATGATGAATCAATTAGGCGAAAGCTCAAATAGATAAGAGCCGATCAAAAGGACCTAAACTCCCATCTGATAGACAAAAGAAACCCACTTAGCCTGGTTTTCAGAGAACTGTATGTCTCTAGACACTTCATAAGCTTCTAGATTATGAAACCAATAATGAAAGTATCCATGACAAGCCCATAACTGAATTTAACTACAAATACAGAAGGGAAAGAGGATCTTGGGAATCAAAGCCTTCCAAATTATAAATAAATCATCACTCATCTCAATTATCATATCCCTATTCAGAACATGTGCAACTAGAACTGGCTCTCCCAGATTCCGGTTTAAAAGCTTCCTAGGCTCTGCTCTAGCAAGAGATAGGGCTCACTCCGATAAATCTTTCAATTACTATCTTGCCCCACTACAAAACCACAAGTCTGGCAACACTTCATACACAATGCTATGATATAAACTATTAACCACACAACCAAGCACTTTGGTGTATGTACATGTGATTTAACTACACTCCATGATCTTTGAACTTGTTTCAAATAGCTAATAAAGCAATTTTAAAGTGCTCCAATGATCTCAAAGTTTCGGGATACAAGAAAAGAATATCACCGATTGGAATGAAAAGGTAACCATCTACCCATTTCGGACTGTTGAATATCAGAATTTACATGATTACACAAATAAAAACAAGAATTGCCTAGATAAAGTACATAAAGGGAACAGGTTTTTAAAAAATAATAATAATAATCGCAGGTATTTTCAGAATCATACCAAAGTTCTAACTAGAAACTTCATCTCCATTTCTCTGCATGAACGCATAAGATTCACTATAAGGTTCTTTTTCCGCATGGTACTGCCACTGCCTGTTTGTACACTGATAAATGCTATATGAGGAAAATGTGAAAAATTGAATACACATGAAAAAGATTAAAATAATTAAAAAATAATAATAACAATAAGCACGCTGCTTAACTACCTACAGTAATAATATTGTAAAATAATAACAAATTGATCTTAATACAAGGAAAAACTTGACTGGACTCTCCAGGTAGAATTATATCCAGCCTTCACATGTCCACGAAAAATCATTCATATGACAAATTATTTTAGAGCACGGTATGGAACAAAATATATCTAAGAAAATGATCATTTGTCTATCAACAACAGAGTGGTAATAACGTTCTGCTCCAATTTGAAAAGATCTAAGAAAGTGATTCTTACAAGTAAAACCATTTAATGGCAAGTTCTCCATTAATTTCTCACTGCCACCAGCCATTAACAAATTATTTTGAATGTTGTAAGTACTGCAAATTATTATAACACTCCTCTTAGTTTTCTAAATCTCTGGAAACATTAAGAATCTAGTCATGGCATCAATATTTCAGTAATGTCATATCATTCATTATCACCTAACATATTGGGTTGTTAATACCTTATCTTCCGGAGCACAGAGAAGACATTTCTAATCAATAGTGTTGGTGGAGGAGCAAGTAAAGTTTGAGTTTGCCGGCATGCTTGTGCAACATCACCTTATACCAAAATAGGGTGTTAACAAGGCTCTTCAAAACATAACTTTTAAAGGAAAAGAGTAATAGAAAACTAAAAGAAAATTACAGGAGTTATCTGCTCATACCAAGATCTCCAATGTCATTGTACATATCCCTTATTCTTGACCGGTTAGCCCCACAAGCTTCTTCCAGTGCGGATGTAACCAAGCTTCCTCCTATATTTAGTTCCTGCATCATTAGTGCAGCATGAATACAACTTGTTTCTTGTGCCATGCAACTGCAGAACTACTTGTCTATCTCTCTCCTTAAATACTGTTTCTCATTAGTTAAGGGGAAAATTTTATCTTGGAGAAACATGGAATAAGAATCAATTCTGTGTGAAACAACAAAAAGGAAGACAAAGATGAGACAATCGGAGAAGTGTACTCACGATATTTTCATGGTTTGCAGCAATTTTGTTGGTGCACAAATACACAGCAGGAAGCACATCCTCGGGAGACAAGGCCAGCAAACTGGTTGAAGGAAAACACAGAGGATAAAAATCAGCAATAGTTATTGGCAGTGCAACCTAATTCTTGATTCCAAAACCAAGAAATACAACTAAATAATACAATACAATCATTACCAACCTTCTAAACATATTGCATAGCATAGAAGTAGCTTTGATCTTGCCCTTCTGACCACCAACCAGGTCAAAAGTCCGTGCAAGATGGATGTATGGAGCAGGCTGACCAGGCCTCCAGCATGCTGTATGACATCTCAGTACAAGTTTCAAAACATCATGAATAAGTTGCAAAGTTCTATGAACTGGCCTTTTGATAAAAGAGATGCTAAAGATGCAGTAAACTACTACAACTCAAAGAAATCTGCCCAGTGTTTTAATAAGATATACTAATAACTCTTAAATGGATGCTATAGTATAGAAATTCAGATACAATATTATGAAAAATAGTAAATTAAACAACTTCTTGACACCAACCATGCTCTATGGGTTTATATTTATCAGGTGGCAGTGATACAAGATTCGTGTCAACATTTTCCATTGATTGTCTTTGAGAAGCTAAATCCACCTTATATCTTGACTCCTCTGGCACATTTTTCATCTTGCTTACAGAACAATCATCAGTACAGCTCTGTATCTCAACTGATTTGCTGGAGGCTACCACATTTTCTGATTTCTCGCCATGATTCACCTCAGGCTTACTATAATATATATCCAGGGCCTTGTTGAAATCTCCTTGAGTTTTTTCAAGCAAGGTGGCCACATAGTTTCTTGAAGATTCATCGGCATTTATTATCTGAATAAACTGATCTACTTTCTCCGCATATGATTTAGTCAAATTAGCAGGCAAGGTGTTTTTGCCTTTAGGGCATTCTTCAATTTTTTGACCAGTCTTACTCCCTTTAGCGTCAGCCAAAACTTTACCAAAGAAGCTTGTTATCGTAGGTTGCTTTGACCCACTAGATTCCAATTTTGAATTACTTTTTCCTTTCTTATTCAACTTGTTATCATTGTTTTTCTTCCTTTTGCTAGGAGATATGCTGCTCCTAACTGAAAGTTTCAAGTTTGGAGACTTGCTGGCCTGACTTAAATGAATGCTCACACTTCCACAAGTGTTACTTCTACTAGATCCTGAATTTGAAAGCGACATCGTGTTCTTATGTGAACTGGTGAGTGATGCAGAATCAGAAGTTCTACGAGCAGGGACTTGCTCATATAACTCAATTTCACGTTCATAAAAATTAGAAACAGCTTCAACAATATTCCATCTTGAGCTACCAATCAACTCTAATATCTGGTCCCTGGTGACCCATTTTGGCAAACAGTCCCCAAAATCCCCAATTATTTTCTCTCTTTCCTCCTCACTTGGTATATTTGAAGCTTGTGAATCACATTTGTGCAAGGAAGACGAATCATTCAAAGTAGTATCTACAACACTATACTCAACCGTGTCCATTTCCAGAGTATTTTGCTTTGTCTCCAGGACCTCTTCATTATTCAATCCAGCAGTAACATCCAATTCAACTTTTTGGGTACTTCCACAATTGCCACGATGAAAACCCATCAGGAAGTCCTTCTTGTTAGCCATTTCATCAACTAATCCAGCAAAGTGCTTTCGCATTTTTTCAGCATGCTTACTGTCAAGCTTCTCTATGTCCATACCAACTGTAGGAATAACCTTCTTTGGTGTTAAAAACTTCACATATTCTCTAAGCTCGTCATAATTAGAATGCTCACTGTATGGGACTAGATGTATCTCAAATGAATCCTTCGACCTCACCGCAAATTTATTCTTTTTGACTTCATAAGTCCACCCAGTGGGCACAAAACCAATAACCTTCTCATACCCTTTTTCCACCATAATCTCCTTCATTCTCACGAAATTTGGCCGAAAATAAGGCCAAGTCTCACCCAACACGTTCCAACCAACCACATGAACATCACTCTCACTCTCATCTTCTGTAAAAACCCCATCATCCCCATACCCTAAAACACGCAAAATTCCCATTTTCCTCTCATCGACGCATATCTTCCTCTTACATCTACTTGCAACCTCAACCAAAATCTTCTCTTTCCCAACAACATAAGTAGCAACAAGAAATAAAACCCTCTTTTCATCTAATTTCTTTCCTATACTATCTACCACACTAACAACATAATCAACAGATTCTTCTTGAGAGGGAAACACATATTTTGGATTACAATAAGTAGTATCCAGAAAAATCGCATCGCAACCAACAAACCCATTCAAGTAACTATTCAATTTCATTGAATTACAGTAACGAAAATCGCCCGTGTGTACATACCTTTCAAAGCTCCCATTTTTAGCGGGAACTTTGAACAAGAACTGAACCGCCCCAGGGCAATGATTGGCGTCAATGAGGATCACCTCGCAGCCATCGATTACAACAGGATCGTTTAAACGTAAGGGGTAGACGAAATGGGGTGGGATTTTAAGGGACTGAATGAGGAGAAGAGAAGTGAGGTGGGAACAAAAGATGATCCCTTTAGACCAGGAAGGGGATAGACCGGTGTAGTGGTCGGAGTGGAAGTGAGAGAGGAAGTAGGCGGCGGAGTAGGTGGTGGCGGAGTGGCGGAAGGAGTCGATGAGGAAGCGGGTGTTGGGAATGAGTTTGGAAGGAGGGAAAGAAGAGGGAATTGGGGGGAAAGCGATGGTTGAATCGGGGGACTTTAGGGCAGTGAGATAAAGCTGGGTGGAGTCCAGGGACAGGGTTTTGGCGGTGCCGATGACGGTGGACTGAGAGGACATTGACGGTGTTCAATAGAGTGGTGCCGGGCGCCTTATGGGAGAGAAAGAAGCATTCTTGAGGGGTTGATTCGGGGTTTTTGAGAGTTTGGGCCTTTGGTCTATCGATCGGAGAGGTTCATTGGCGCCAATTGCAAGGGGTAGTTGACTAGTTGTTTTCTTTAATTTTTCCTCCCTTCCTTTCCTCGCTTTTCATTTTATCTATTTATCTATATGCTCCAAATATTTGCAATGCAAAAAGGCTAAGGGCTACAATTAATTATTTAAAGGGAAAGTAGAACTTTTATTTACATTTAAATTTAAATCTAAAAATTTTTTTAAGTGGAAAATCTAGAATTTGCCAAAAAAATAAAATTAAAAATTGATTGTCATTCTCTCAAATTTACCTTAAACTTGAATACATACTAGAAGTTGCCCGGGCTTTGCCCCGGGTCATTTTTTTTATTTTTAATTAAAAATAAAATATTTTAAGATATTTAAAAATTTTATAATTTATTATTATTAAATTTTGAACTTAATAATAATAAAATTTAAACCTCAATTTGTTATCAATAATATAAATTTGATACTATTGATAATAAATTATAAATTAGACATTTTCTCAATACATATATTATATATACAATTAAAATAAAAAGTAATGAAAAGGATTAAAAAAAGTGAATAAATAGGGTGACAAATGCACTCATCTTCTCCTAATAAAAAAATAAAAAATAAATAGAAAAGGATTAAAA
The DNA here is from genome assembly GCA_030664755.1 of Microcos paniculata. NCBI lineage: Eukaryota > Viridiplantae > Streptophyta > Magnoliopsida > Malvales > Malvaceae > Microcos > Microcos paniculata. The sequence goes on from CP131462.1 coordinate 12,550,487, forward strand.
GAAAAAAAAAGAAAGAAAAAGAAACCGACAAAACAAATGCATCCTCTCTCCCTCAAATAGAATATTGCATTTCTATTTTTATATAGAGTTTATTTATAAATTTATACATATAGAGTTTATAGACATAATATAAATAAATAAATATATTAATACAATAAAATTTATAATTTAAATATTTACATTAAATAAATATGATAAAATAATATTGTTTTATATAATTTATATTTAAATAATAAAAAATTATTTAATATAAATAATAAAAAATAAAGTAGTAAAAAATAAAAATAAAAAGAAGGGGCCAATGGGGGGTAAACATTTGTCCCCCATGCTAATTATCTCTTCACTTTTAACTATAGTTATAGATAGATTATAAATTATAGATATAGATTATAGATAAGTTATAATTTTATATATATGTATATAATTTTTTTCTTTATTTATAATATTTTAATATTATAAACTATACATTTATTTATATATTATAATATTAAAAAATATTTAAAAAGAAAAATAATAAATTAAAATAAATATATCTTTTCAATACTTTTAACCTGAATCTCAAAAGAAAAGAAAAAAAAAAAGAGGAAACAACAATGAATCCAGGTGAAATGCATGCATCTAATCGGCACAAACTTGTTGATCAAATTGTCTGTCTTACAGATTCAAAGGATTCTGAATGCTTGTTCCCCAAGTTCACCCCAATAGGAAAATAGTTTGAAAAGTGATAATGCTAAGAACTAATTTAAGCAAACAGGCTTCAGAAATGTTTCTTCTCACAAATGAAGTAATTTGGAGCATCAAAATTTTGCTGAAATGGAAAAAAAATGTGGTGGATTTCAAAGGTAGGTGACAATAAAAAGGTATTTTGATTTACCGTTTCAGTCAAATTCTACTAGATTTGGAAGGTTGGATCAATATCTCCAAGTCCTATTTAAACTCAAAGTTTGCGGCCATTTTGTCACAACAAGAAGAGCATTGAAAGGGCATTTGATAGAAGAAAGAAAAAGTGAGGGAGATGGAGCATCGTCTTCGCTGTCTGAAATTCTTTATTTTTATACTGATGGGAAGTTCAATGTTGAAGAAGATCTTTGGGACCAAAGAGTTTTGTGTTCCTAACAAAGGTCCAAAGAAAAGATCGTTATTCATGGTAGATAATCAAGAAAAGTTCCTCTAACTAGGGAATCTGGCATGCAACAGGTATCATATATACTTTTACATTTTGTTTTCGCTTTTCAGACATTTATATATCTATTTAACTAACAATAATGATTCCTTTCACTTGAATTAGGTGGAAGGAGAAGCCATTTGTTGCAACCGAAAGAAACCCGAAAAGAGGAACAAGTTCAACACCGTTTACATCAAATAAATACAACTATCTTGTGTCTTTGACGATTTTTGTGTTCTTTTATTTATTTACTTGTTCCTCTGTTTCATGTAGTATGATGGCATTTGAGAAAATAAAAAATGAAATAGTTATTTGGTTTCTGCTTTATCATGCTTTCATCAATTTGTTAGCCAATAAACTTTATTCTGATTTTGATCGATTGCAAAATCTTTTATCTTGCGTTTCCCTTTTTGTATTGATGTATTTAGTAAGGTAATAAACCTTTTTATCTATAAAATGGAATAATCTAAAGTTTATTTTGAAAGTTAATAATTAATTTGAGTTTTGATCAATTGCATGCTTTCAAGCTGTCTACAAAATAGCAAATTCCCAGAATTTAACTTGATCTGCATTATATGTACAGTTCCATGGTCTAGCAATGAGAAGGGTATTGGATTTGGGCTCCTCAACCGGAGTCAAACTACGAAAACCTTTGCCTGGATTAACCCAAATACCCAATACATTTGGGCTTCAATACTCGTGGACCATCCTGAATTTTGTCATTTTCATTTCTTCATTTTCTTTCTTTAAACTAATTCAACGGTATTGGTTGGGGTCTTTCCACCTCAAATTGAATACAAACCATCTTAAATCTTGCCTTCAAATTGAAAATAACCATATTCGAGTGGAATCACCTAATGTCTTGAAGGCCAATTTTGAGTTCTCAAAATTATTTTGTTGAAAGCATAATTTTAATTTATATACATGATACATCTTTAATTTCCCTAAACTATTTCCCTTTTTCTTCTCTAACTTTAATTTCATATATGGGAAACATGTATATAGTGGATGGTCACTGCTCAGCACATGAGCTTACATTACAAAGAAGAGAGAGATCTAAATCAAAATCGAAAAGAATTTCAAACTGTATAAAAAAGTATATATAATCAACATGACCCTTGTTCCATGTGCTGTCACATTCAAAAACATTCTACAAAATCTGCACATCCAATCTTCGATTTTCTGTTCAGATCCCAAAACCAAGTCCCCCACAAAGCTTGCAAATAATATCACAAACTGAAACGTCATAGCTTACAGCTAGCTTTCTCCACCAAAATCTATCATCTATCATCTATCAGAATCCTATATTTATATATTCTGTGTTGTAGAAGGTAGCCACGTGTTCATCTGGCAGAAACAGGCTCTTCAGCTATGGTTTCAAGCAATGGCTTCTTAGACCTTGACATGGATAATCTATGCCTGAACTCTGGGGTAGAATACTCTTCAATATCATCTAAGTTAAGCTTCGGCATTGTTTTTTTCTCCTCCGTACTTTCCAATGAATAAGCATCCCGCAAATTAGCCTCTTCAGCCGTTTCTGGCAAGATCTTTACGTTCCCACCGAAACCCTTCTTAGCGGCCGAGTTTGCAGCAAGAAACAAAGCTCCCATGTCCGTTGCTGTCACCGTAGAGTTGACTCTTTTCATCGGAAACATGACGTAGACGTTGGCGAACTCTAGGTCTTCATCTGCATTAAGAGGAGAAAACCTGCGTCCGAGCTTGAGGGATTGAGAGTTCACAACGAAGAAGTTTGGTGTCTCGAGCATGAGCTCCGCGGCTTTGATGGGTTCATTGAATTGCCTGATTTCACCACCGGGAAGAATCACTTTTGTTGATCTGGATAATTTGCCTAACGAGGTTGATAAAGTGCAAGAAGCGTAGTTCCCCATATTGATTCTATTCAAAGGGCTATATATCCTTCTTGGTATCTTTCTATATCCTTCCAATTCTATCGGATGCTCCCAGACCGGATTTTCTCGAGAAAAGAAGAGGAAATAGATTTTTGAGAAGAACAAAACAAGAATCGAATTTTTCTGATGGAAGAGTGGAAGGAAAGGAGATGCGTTACGTTTTTAAAGAGGATTTATGTTTCTTGGGGGTTTGAGAAAAGGACTCTGTCTACTTTGGAAGGTGATGGAGACGGGAATTGTTGAGAGTAGGTTGATTACATTTATAAGGAGGGAAAACATTACGGAAAAGGTCCGAAGAAAACTGAAGGGCGAAATAAGAGTGGAAGATTCTTCGGGACTTGATGAGGAGGCCAGTTGTTGTGTGAGAGAGGGAAAAGGGTTGACGAAATTGATTAGGTATTAGCTAGGTCCCGCGTCAGGGAGAAGGAGGCGGAAGCCGAGTTAAATCGTAAAGTAAAGAAATCGTGTCGGAAGCTACAACTTCCAAGCTGTTGGAATTATTCTACTCTAATTCTAATTCTTATTTACAGAACTCAAATCCTCTGTTAAATGCGCGTGGACCCCATGCTATTGCTTTTGGTTTTGGAAAAATTTTCAGATTCCTGAGATCATTTGAACCTTTGACAATGGCCTTTTCCCATTTTTTAAGGATGAATCATGAGAGATGATTTCATGATTTTGTATAGAAAAACAAGGAAAATTATAGATAAGGAAAACGTCATAACTTCATAATAACACAGAGCAAATCTGGTGAAGGGCGTGCCATTTTCCACCATGAATCATGATGGTAACAAAAAATGGGAAAAATAATCAAAACTCCTCTTCTTTTTCAATAATCCATAATTCTTCCCTTAAAAAATAAAATATGGGTTGGGTTTTCTTTTTAATTTTTAGTTTGGACTAAAAATGAGTTTAAATAAATAATTCAAAGATGAGATCATGAATATATATCCATCCAATATTATCCATCGTTTACTCATACAAGCAATGGAACTGGAAAAAGGGAAAAGCATGTGAAGCATATTTAGGTTTGACTTCTAAAGAATACTCAAAGAGGCTTGGCATGATAAATTATTAGTTTTAATTAATTACAAGTAAATATTTTGTCGGGGTGGAAAATATAGGATGGCGGTGACGGTGGCGGTGGGCCGTTGTTGACCCAAATTCACGTTCGAATAATCAAATCGCAGCTCGTCATATGCGCACCCACACCACGCCACTGCCGCAACACGGGATTGCTGCTGCCTCATTTTCAAGTGACTTCCTTTCTCATTTCTTTACTGGACTTATTTGGTCTTGGAATAAAATTTTTTGATTGAATATCCAAATTGCATCATAAATTATATATCTTTAGATATATTGGTCCTTAAAATTTTATTTAAGATAATTGATCTCTTAAATTATTATTTTAGAAAATTATTATTTTAAGACAATTAATCTCAAAAATTATTATTTTGAAACAATTAATTCCTTAAATTATTATTTTGGAACAATATAACCTAATATTCAATGGAACACCCCCCCTCCATTTTGAAGGTTGCATTGTCTCAAAATAAAGTTTGATGGATTAAGTGTCTCAAAATAATAGTTTGAGAGTTAATTATCTCAAAATAAAAGTTTGAGGGGTTGATTATCCCAAATTAAGGGTTACATTGTTTCAAAATAAAATTTAAGAGATTAATTATTCCAAAATAATAATTTGAGAGGTCAATTATCTCGAATAAAACTTTAGGGACCAATTTGTTCTTTTTGATATAGTTTAAGGGTTGATGTGGATATTCAGCCAAATTTTGTTAATAGTACTAGCTATTATTTGGGACAATGTCAACATTCTCTCTTATTTGGAGTTAGTCATAATTTAAATCCTAATTATATATGTACTGAGATTAAGAATTCAACATTCTATGAATAGAACATTATTGGTAATATTTTTCTTATAAATTGTTTCAAATACAAGATTATAGATTTAATCCAAAAAATGGAAATTTAAATCAGCTTTGCTTTTTTTGGAATTAAGCGGTTGACAAGAGAAGAGGAGAAAATTGGGGAGAAAGTGAGTTGCTAACTTGTTATCAAGGTTTTGTGTTTTATGTGTAATAGTTATATATATTTATATATAGGTGTCAGGTGATTAGTTAATTTAGTACTAATTAATCTTCACATAATTCATGTATAATTCATCATAATTTAAGTTTCCTCTTCATGATGTGTAATCATTTTTCCTAGAGACTCTTCTTCATTTGTAATCATTGAATTTTAATCAATTATGTAATTAGTCCATCTATTATACGGAAAATATAAATTTAGTCCATCTATTAAATTTGATTAAATTGAGTACCCTCTACTATAATTTATTGTCAAATTAAGTCCAATCACTAACAGTATTAAACTTCCACCATTAAATATGTTGGCATGACATTGATCATGTTGATATGATGTTAACTTTGATGACGTGTACAAAATATTATAAATTTTTCATAGAATATATTTTAGTTTGATAACAAAATTTTTTACCAAAAAGAATAAAATTAAAGATGAAAAAATGAAAAATAACTGCAAAAAGTATGCTATATATGTGATAGAAAAAAGTCACTGAAATCTTTTAAAAATTTTAAAAAGTACATATTAAGGTATTCTATGTAGTTAAAATAAGTTACATGAAATTTTTTAAAGTGCATATCATTATAATTAATGCCACATCAACATAACATATCATTATAATCAATGTCATGTCAACATACTTAACAGTGAAAGTTTAACATTGTTAGTAATTGGACTTAATTTGACAATAAATTATTATAGAGGTACTCAATTTTATCAAATTATAACAAAGGAACTAAATCCATATTTTTCGTATAATAGAGGGACCAATTTTATAATTTGACCTTGAAATTTTAGACTTGCATATTTATATCCACAAGTTATAATTAATCCATCTTAACATCAACATATCATTATATATTTATTAATAAGTATAATTTGGAGCTTCCTTTTTTTTTTGATTCATTCTTGATAAGGGTACCGACAATTAGGGAGGGCTAGATTAATTCATCATAATTAGCAGCTCAAGATTGTTGCCTTGCATCTTGTAAGTTGTACCAATTTCGTACTCCATCAGACTCACCAATTTATGCTACCTTTGCTTGCAGATTCCCTATTTGTTACTCCTTCCATCCTTTTTTGTTTGTCCATTATTTTTTTTAGAAGTCTCAATTTATTTGTTTCTTATTATAAATAAATAAAAATATATTGAAACTTTCAAATCTATCATACTTTCTGTTACATCTTTACGCAAAACTCCAAAACAATAATACAAACACGAGAATAATAATATAAATCAACATATTTTGATTTTTTTTCCTAAATATTATGCAAATCAATGGTGGACATAAATTTAGGTACGGAGGGAGTATTTCCTACTGCATAGCATGGGCAATTATTGTTGTATTTTTTTTTATATTGTTCCTTTTGGCTGAATGGTAATATTATTATTAATTTGTACATAAAAAATATTATTATTATTTTTAATAATGTCACACTCTTGCACATAATAAAAATTAGCATTAACTATTAGAAAGGATAGGATATTAATTTAGTGTACTCCTCCAAGCTAAGCAACATGATGGCTTGAGGTGTGGAACGAATTTGAAAACTTTTTCCTTATTTTTTTTCTTTTAATCTTTTATAATCTACACCTCTATATATCTATACATCTATACCATCTATACATCTTCTATACCATTAAATAAAAGTTGTGCCTAATGGAGCTCTAAGGAGAGTACCACATGTCAATTTTAATTTCTTTTAAACATGTTAATCTTTAATTTTTGGTTTTTTTAAATGTGCATATTTTAAAAATAAAATGGTTAGAAATTTGAAGTTATTAAATTCATTTAATGTATTTTATAATTAATTTTTGAATTATTTCTATTAATTGAAAAAGAAAAATGAAAGGACATTTTAAATTAAAAAACCAATTAATTTAATTTTTGCTTTTAAATTGAAAAACTACTGTAATGAAACTGAAAAATAAGTTAGTGAAAATTTTTTCCATATAATTTTATTTTTATTTTTTCGGGTGTTTTTTCCTTTCTCTTTACTTTTTAATGTTACTAGTTTCTCTGTCACGTACGTTGCACGTGATACAACGCGTTATAAATAACAATAAAAAATTTTAAAAATAAACTATATTAAAGTGGATGATAATTAAATTATAAAGTAAACTTTAAATTAAATTACATAAAATTGGATGATAATTCACTTATTTTCTTCAATATAATATAGTAATAACAATAAAAAATTTTAAAAATAAACTATATTAAAGTGGATGATAATTAAATTATAAAGTAAACTTTAAATTAAATTACATAAAATTGGATGATAATTCACTTATTTTCTTCAATATAATATAGTAATAACTTAATTATGATGAAAATAAAATTGTTAATTACTATAATCATTTAATAAATATATAAAATATATTTAATAAAAAATAAATGAAGAGTTTTAATTTGACTCAACAATATCAATGGTATTTCTGAAATATATAAAAAGAAAAGGATATTTTAGGCTATTCAAAAGTTTTTCAACATTCGTACTTTTATATAGATATAGATAGATAGATATAGATATAGATATAGATATAGATATAGATTATAGATTATAGATTATAGATTATAGATATAGATTATAGATTAATCATATTAATCCAAAAAAGAAAAATATAAGACAATAGAAAAATAACAACAGAAAGTTTGATTTATATTTATTTCTTATTTTGTTATCAATTAAATTCATTTGTGTGCTTTCTTTTTTTCTTATATTTATTATTTGTTATTATCTACTTAAAAAATAATATTATAATACATATATTATGCTTTTTTGTTATTATCTAATCAATTTCGTCGGTTATATTATGCTTATAGTTGTAACCCCGAGCGAAATAAATTTATTTGGTTCTTTTGGTTTGGTTTTGCAGGGCCCAAAGAAGGACAAAGCCCCTCCTCCATCCTCCAAGCCAGCAAAGTCTGGAGGTGGCAAGCAGAAGAAGAAGGTCATTTTTTTTTTTTCTAAATGTTCCATCTTCATGTATTTGATGGTGTTAATTCTTTGCTTTCTAGAGTTAGACAAGAATTGGGTTCCCCTTTTATTTTGGTTACACAGAAGTGGAGCAAGGGAAAGCAAAAGGAGAAGGTGAACAACATGGTGCTGTTTGACCAGGGTACCTATGACAAGCTTCTTTCGGAAGCTCCTAAATACAAGCTCGTCACTCCCTCTATCCTCTCCGATCGTTTGAGGGCGCGTTTCACTTTTACCTCTTTTATGTTAAAGTTCAACAATTTGTTTCCTTTTATGTACTCCCGTTTATGTGTAGATTGTCTTTTGCTGGAATATGTTTGCCTTGTTCTGGCCTTTGTGATGCAAGTAGATTTTAGTTTGATGGTTGCTTTCTGTGTGGAGCCTGGAGGTGGAGATCTAAGTTCTTTATTTGGTTATATGTCATTATTTTTGTGTACTCTCTTTGTCTTGGTAAATAAAATTAGAACTTGACATATCTGGTCGTGTATTTTTTGGTTGAATCGGTGATATTTTAGTTACTGATTTCTCCATGGATGGTTCAATTTGGGTGCCGCATAGTTTGTAGCTGGATGATGGGAGAATGTCAGGGATTGTGGATGGCCGCAAAAACTAGTAGACACTAGAGTGACATCGTAAGGGTAGCCAAAAGCATTGAATGACAACTTTAAGTATCTTTGTCGTGAACTCTTTTTGTCTGATTAATGGATCGTGTATTTTTTGGTTGAATCGGTGATATTTTAGTTACTGATTTCTCCATGGATGGTTCAATTTGGGTGCAGCATAGTTTGTAGCTGGATGATGGGAGAATGTCAGGGATTGTGAATGGCCGCAAAAACTAGTAGACACTAGAGTGACATCTTAAGGGTAGCCAAAAGCGACAACTTTAGGTATCTTTGTCGTGAACTCTTTTTGTCTGATTAATGGATATATGCTGTGTAAATCAAATGGTCATGCGAAGCTTATGCTTCTTAATTTTATTGATTTTTACACTTCTTGTCTAAAATTAGGGTATTGTTACCAAGTCAGGTTGCCCCTTTTTTTATAATGTATTTGTGCTTCTAGAGGCATGCTTAACTCTATTATATGAAAACAATGCATTCTGCTTTTATGCCTGACATGGTTTTGCATGTACCTCACAGATTAACGGATCACTTGCAAGGAAGGCTATAAAGGATTTGATGGCAAGAGGGTTGATCAGGTTGGTGTCTGCCCATGCAAGCCAGCAGATTTACACTAGGGCTACAAACACCTAGATCTTTGTTTCAGTTTTGTTTAATTAGTTCTGTGTAGTATTCGCTGTTTTACCAAGTTTTTGACTCCTAAAAATGATATTTTTGTTTAGAATGTGTGAGCTACAGTCTCTTGTTATTGTTCTGGTTTAGTGGATACTTTTCAGACTATGTTGGCATACTTTTGGTTATTGAGCTTTCTTATATTTGTTTCCTTAATGAGATTGGATCTTAGTTTATTGTTTTCAAACTTAAATGTCATTTGCTCAGAGTTTGTTATGTTTTCGATCTATATACATCTTGGAGGAAAATTAAGACCGATGGTGTGGCGCATTTTGAATTTATTCTCTAAGATGCTAGCTCTTTTGAGGGATTTTCAGGAAGAGAACTACAGAATCTTTGAAAAGCATTCTTTGTTGGAAATGAATTGAAAAGTTGTGTGATAATAGGAAGATTCATAACTAAATATCACAACCCTTCTAAGATGATTTAGAACCTACAAGGATTCCCAGGGATGTTTTAATATGTGTCTTGGCAGCTACCTCATATTGGCTTGAAGTTACTGAGGGTAGTGATGGTCACCTACCAGACTGCTCATTATTGAGATCCAGTTGCTGGTTGTGTTATCAGTTGATTGGCATACTGAATATTCCTTGCACTTGCAGCAGTATAACTAGTCGATTTACCCAAAATGGGAAACGACCTTAGTTTCAAGACTCTGGAGGGTAATGATCAACAGAAATTTGTCATGTTTGCAGCTTTCGGATACAAGTCTATCCGACGCTGCAGGATGCTGTAAGGATTCGAGGATTCATTTAGTTAGGTGTTAAGCAACAAAATAAAGCCTGCAAGACGTAAGTCTGTGAAAGAACTAAGATCCACTACAAGAGTTTGTACTGGTTTTGTCATAGCTGATGTCTGATAGCCGATAGTAAATGATGCTCCTTTTTACGTTCACGTGGCATGAACTGTGTGACATGTTGAGGGGTCAGTACTCAATTGAAACTTGTAGAGATTTTTGTCTTCGGGACTACTTCTCTAAAAATGGGCTTTCCTTTTTATGGTAAATTTTATGGGTCATTAACATCATCTACCAATTGGTATCTTGGGCTTGTGGCAGATGTTCCGCAGCCCCTCAACAAAGCGGGCCAGTTTAGGCTAACAGTTCAAAGCGCACAGCCGAACACTACACCTCTGTAGGAATCACCATATTTGACAGGAAAAGGGGTGCATATAGGTACCCTACTCGTGCCAAAATGCGAATGGCCAATAATGCTGATCGTAGAGGCCCAACTATGTTTCCAAATTTGAAATGCCTATATGCAAATTAATGATGCAAGTCAGTTAATTAGCTGGGGGCCTCTCAAATCGAAGCCTATGATTGATTACGAAGAAGATGCAAAGATCGATAGGATCATCCTCAAAGAGTCAAGAATCCAACGCGAATTTGGCCCCTTTTGGCTTTTAGCAACTTGGAATTGCCATTTGTGGTTCATGGAAAGAGAGAATTAGCTCATCTATTGATATTTCTCAAGAAAGTGAGAATGCACAAATTGCACCGTTTGATTTTTTACCAGCATCGCACCTGAAATTTTGTCACATAATATATTGTTTGTTTTCAATTTTACTGGCTTGTTTGTTTCCACTACAAGAAAGAACACTTTCACCGGGGGTCAGGAAGTACTTTTGCCGGGGGTTATAACCCCCGAATCAAACATTTACCAGGGGATAAAAAACCCCCGGAACAGAGCCGGCTATTCGAGAGTCGGTAAAAGTTTCTGCGGGGATTAAGCAACGCCCGGTAAATACTGCATTTACCGGTGGTTTTTAAGCCCCTGATAATTTCAATATTTAACTCCCGTTGATTATACGTGAACAAGGTTTCAGAATTTATCTGCAAGAAACGCCGGCGTTCTTCAAATATTTTCCGGGGGTTTTGACCCCCGTTGAATGGTTAATTTTGAAAAAAAATAAATATAATTTTTTTGGGAGTTAAAACCCCAACAAACCATATATAGAAAAGAAATGAATAATGGAAACCTTCTATGTGCAGAGATTATACAAACATATAGCCAAAAGACTAAAACATCTATCAAAATAATTAGATAACCCAGTTCTACATTCTTGGCTCACCAAATTCACACTCAATAATGTCATATGAATTAAAACGGAGTTCAAATAATTCTTTTAAAAGGAAAAAGGCAGTCTGCAATTAGTAGAAGCCACAGGAAAGCATCCGCATAGTCCATATTAGAAAAGCCTTCTTTCCATTATCTTCCAAGACTTGACCACGCCAAGTCGTTCCATCTTTCAACCAAATATTGACAATCCCCTACTTAGGATCCTGAAATAGAATCCCACAAGTATCTTTATAGTCAGAATAAAAACTCAAACACAACAAAGGCATGATAAAATGTATTCTTGAAACTATATAAAGGTCACAAATGGAAAGACACAAACAGAAATGCTTGGTAGAATTGGATTATAAACTTTTCAGAAAAGGCAACTGCTTTCGTTACCTCAATGTAGTAGTCCTCAGCATATAGGAGAGCTGTAAATTAGTCCTTGTATTTTGAGGGAAACAAAGCTTTTTCAAAACTTCAGGCACAATGTCTCTCTTGATTAAGTCATCTATAACAGATCACTAACCTTGGAAGATGCCTATGGATCGGACATCAAAAATAACAATGAGAGCATCATATAGATTAACCGAACTCCAGGCACTCTCATGCGAACCTTCATATCTTTGTAAAGATGTCCACTGCTTTTTAACATGAGCCCAGGGGCATCAAAAAAGCACTGCATAATTCATAAACCCAATTAGTAGACCTTCAACTTTGTTATATCCAATTTTTATATAAACTAAAATCAATAAAGAATATGAAAGATTCATTCAAAATGTTAAATGTAAACTTAATATTAAACACAAAAAGAACTCCTTGAAGTATCAAATAATTTGTATTAAGAAAAGTATTATTATACAATTTAATCCCGATAGAAGAGCTGTTTCTTACTTCTAAATACCAATTACAACAATAAGTTCCTATTACCTCTCAAGTACATTAGGTTTTGCAAGTTCTTGTTGAATCTTCTTCGTTCCTGCTAAATGATATGATATTAATGGGCACTTGATAGCTGAGGACTCCTCCATTTGCAGCCTACCTCTCCATTCCTAGAAATTGAAAACGTAATACACGTCAGGAGCATAAACCATAGACAATCAGTCTAATGTTGCTATAAAGCACTTGAAAGTAATGAATTAAGGGTGCATTTAAAGTAAGTCTAAAAAAAATATAAAGTAAAAAGAACATGAAAAGTAAATCTCAAGATCATCTTTGTAAGATGAAAAGCAGCAACAAGATAAAGACAAAGACAGGCATGCATTCCATCTTAGTAGTGTCATTCGTCTTAGAGTTAACCATTCCAACAAGATATCCACAAGTAAACTAAAACATGAACTCACATTATTAAAATACAATGTGAAGGGCCCTGTCAAAAGGATGGTCAATACATAGCTGACATTGTAACCTTCAGGGTTATCCATATATGATTCATGAGGAACAATACGAGGCTTATTCCAGCACTTATATATTAACCATTAAATAGTAGCAATTGGTTCCATCAAAACATTTAAAGCCCATTACATAAACATAAATAATTATGATAATAAGGGATAAAAGCAAGGAGATGCATTAAGGGATGTATCCTTAAGATTAAAATGCTAGAATTGTGAGAACCAAAAGTCCAAAACACTTACCAGTTGTGATTGTCTAGAACTGCTCCTGACTAAAATCAACACTGTTCATGGAAGAATTACATTGTGAAAGTAAGGAAATTTCCTAAAGATAAAAGTAAACTACACAGTGGTGCTCCATACAACAAATACACAACAATGGTAGTTTTAGTTGCAAAGGAACTGTCCAGGAACCATAAAAGGAAATTCTTTCCCACACCTACATATTTAGAAATAACAGAAATTGTGGATATGAGGTGTCCTGAAACCAGAATAATGGAAAGTTGAGTTGAGATCAGTATCAACTATCAGGTAAAAAATTATAAATAAAAAAGTTCGTTAAATTCTAGAATTATTATTGAATGAAATCCAGTTATTGAACTTTCAAAAGAAATTAGTGAGAGATTTAGGCAGGCAATTTTGATTAGTCCATTAACATTTCAAGAAAGATAACGGGAGCATATAAGCTATATGAAGGTTGACATCAAGCCAGAGAAGATAGACTGGTTAACTAATATGATTAAAAGTCTTTTTTTTTTCTGTTTTTGTATCCACAATACTCAATTTTCTATCATTAGCATCAACTTTTTATTCAAATAGAAGTATGCTTGGTCCTCTAACTCTGTCATCAGATTTCCATTTGCCTTTGATTTTAGATTTAGCTGCCAACCAGCCATCTCTGTTCACGACCCTGATGCCAAGAGAGAATTCTCTGCTTCTTCCACTTAGATATGTGATTATAATGATTGCATTAGACATTTGAATACTAAGCCAAGACACTCTCAAAATTTAACATTGTGCTCTCCATGCAAGTTAATACATTCTGTAGATATTCTCGGCAGACCCTATCATTCTAGCTTGAAAACAAACATACAAGTACGACTGCATGGAGGAATGGTGACAGTAAGAAATGTTTCTCCATGCTACAATTGACCAGGTCTTCCCTTAATCTAACCAAATAATGAACTTAAACCTCAATCCCCAAAGAGTAGAGTAGGCTATATGTGAGAATTCTAATAATGAAAGGCAAATATATATGTCAATGCATTAATTTGCCAAAAGAACTGATAAAGAGAAGCGCCCGAAGCGGTCAATTAAATCTGATCACAGATGGAGACAAAGCTACTAATAAAGAGGCATACAACTTGCGTACGGATGATTAAGAAAGAACGGAAGATTATAATCTCACTTCTGAAGAAAACTAGGCTCATAATTATTAGTCCAGGTGGGCGGGAAATTATATCAACGTCAACTGTCAACGTTTCAAGATGCAAACAGAGCCGTGAAAACATTTTTCGTGGCCAGGCGATTGATCAAGAATTCAACAGCTGGATAGTACAGAGAGTGACGACAACAAAAAAAATCTAAAAGCTTTGATCATGTAACATATTTATTTATTATATTTTAATTAATTCTAAGCTTTTTGTTAGGTCCAAAATTGAAATGGACAGGTGTTTGGCAAATAATGGCTTCCCTAGTTACTATTTATAAAAAGAAAATTTCAATGTCCCTCAAATTTTTGTTATTTTTAATTTCAAAAATACTTCCTCTATCTTAAAATAATTGTTACTTTTAAGAGTTTTTTTTGTCTCAAAATATTTATCACTTTTACAAAATTAATGTAATATTATTGTAATTTTCTAAAATTATTCTTCTAATTAAATAAATGTCTCATATATTTTCTTCCTTTAATCTTAAGTGAGAGAAAAGTTAAATAAGGGACAATATAAAAAAGTAAATGAAAAATACATAAAACTTAACAAAAAAAATATTTTTCTTAATCTTGTGAAACAGTCAAAGTGATAATTCTTTTGGGACAGAGAGAGTAATTTATCTTTTTCTTATTTAATCAAGGGTATTCCAAAACCTTTAATCCAATATTAATCTCTTTCAGATTTATAGGGTTAAAGGTAAAGTCTTTTCAGCAAGTATGCTTCCGAAAGATCGTACTTGTGTCCTTACTTTTATCGGAATAGACGTCGCTACCACTTTAATCAACACTTGTTGAAAATAGTTTATCTTTTTCATTTACCAAACATGTGTTTAGAATTAATTAAACATTTATTTGAAGATTTTTTCCATCTTACCAAATGTTTAATTACTATCATAAGATGAATGCCTTGTGTTTATAATAAGCCTTCAATTCGACTGAACAACAAATTTTTTCCATATAAAAATCAAGGACAAAGGTTTGGGAGTGCAATGGCATGCAGAGGGCCAGTCGGTATGACCTCTCGAAGGGCTATACGCTACATTAATAGTTTGGCAATTAGGTTTCTTTTCCGACATCTACCTAGGCTTTTAATAGAGGTTCCTTTCTTTTCACTTTCAAACTTTGGGTAGAATTATAGGTCCTCGACAACTTTTAAGGCTTTAAATATATAGAGAGGATCTTATTGGAAATCTTATGATTTTGAACTTGAATGATTAAAAATTTGTTATATATCAAAATCAGCCTTCAAACTATAAAAAAAAAATAAATAAATTGATATCTAAACTTTTATTTGAGACCCTTCAAACTATTATTTTGGGACAATTAGTCCCTTAAACTTTACCTTGGCATAATGTAACTCTGAATTGAATGAAACCCTCCATTTAGATTAGTTGATGCATGATATAGAATCCATCGAAGAACCCGTCGAAAGAGGAAGTGTGACAGATTGGAAATTTTTGCCATTAACGAACTTAGATTGTACGAGGAAGAGATGAGTTTCATATTGAAATATTAGATTAAGACCCATAAAAGAAAACTAATCCACCCCAAAATGAAGGACTCCATTCAATTAATGGTTACATTTTCCTAAAATAATAGTTTGAGTGATTAATTTAAAATAATAGTTTTAAGAGGTTAATTATCCTTAAAAATAATTCGAGGGATTAATCATCCCAAAATTCCTTTTTAAATGGTCAATTGTACTATATAAAAATTTAGGGGCTAATATGTCTAAAGTGACAAAGTTTAAAGGCCAATCTTGTCACACATTGACCTAAAGGGTTGGTCACATGGCAATTGCCATGCTATCTCGAAGTACGTGTTAACCGTCACACACCTCAAAGAATCACAAGCCATAGAATTGGATATTATTATCGTAAAGCAATTTAAAACTTAACTTTAATTAGAAATAATATTTATAATATAAAACCATTTAATAAAGCAATTTAAATTAAAATAAATCACATCAGTGGAATGACTTAAAAGAATACCTAAGTTGCGGAAACCAAAGAAACTCTTATGTGCCGCTAACTCATCTACTGATCCTTGCATGCGGAGGTTGCATCCGACAAAATTGGTTACAAGTGAGTGACAGAAGTTCAATAGATGTTAACTAAAGGTTAGGGAAACGGGTGAAATCCAAAAGAAGTTTTAAAACAATTTATTTTATTTTTAAAATCATCTTCCCAAAACCTTTTTATAAAGCTAATAATTAAATAAATAATTCAATTCAACTAAATAAAAGTAAACAAAAATAGTATCTTAAATAGACTGACTGCAAAACACTAAATGCTTGACCTCGTGATGGTCGTAAGCCTTATTGCGTTAAGGGCTATCTCTTTTAATCTAAAACATTTATTTCTTTTTCTCTCTCTAACCCGTTCCCTCAACGGTGCCATTCATTGTGGGTGGAGCATAGCTACATATAGCCCATAAAGTTACCTCCGTGCCTCTCAGTCCCAGGGTTTCTCACTCATCGTGTCCCTCAGAAAGCGATCCACGTCTACATAATTGGTGGCATACCCCTCTCAGTCCACTGGCTTTTTTCAGAGCCGCTCTCATCTGAGCGCTAAGTCTCTATCTCATCTATTGCACCCCTCATCGAGTGGTATTGGTTTATCGTCGTTCTCATATCGCATATAACTATATATATATATGTGTAAAACATTAGCATAAATATAAATAAACATACAAACATACATAAACATTTATAATTTCTTAAATCATTCAACCCACTAAATTGGTGTATCACAAAATAAAAGTGTGTGCGGAGGACTACCCGTATGCCAAAATGTTTATAAAACATTTTATATTTAAAACATTTAGAAAACATTTAACTTCAATGGCTAAGCAATGAAATTTAACCCACTCATAGTACTAGGAGGTTCGTATACTCCCAAAGATTCCACAATGATCGATCTCCAAAATATCGCCACATTTGATCATTGGAAACCTTAATACGCGAAGAAATGCATTGGAACTCTAATTCAAACATTTCTAAAGGTTTTCAAGGCTTTAATATGCTCATTAGTGTTTGGAAGTGATATGTGGGTTAGAAAAATGTTCGGGAAGGTTTTGGGTCAAAAACGGGATTTTTGAGCAAAATCACAAAAATACCCCTAGGGAACCTGATGGGTCCTGCCCTGGACCTGGTCAATGGCTGCCCAAATTGACTCCCGTGCTTGATTGGTTCACTCCCGCATGGGAGGCGTCGGCAGAAACCCAAAAATGGATTTCTTCACCATTTTTCGACCTCGTTTCTCCTTTGTTTCTCCATGGATCAACCAACAAATTAAAACACAACATCTAAAACAAGATTACTGAGACTAATCTCGAAATTATTGGCTCAAAATCCATAATTTTTTAACTTAGCTTTATTTAACACCTAAAAACTAACACCTAACTTTGCAAGCTCATAACTTTTGATTTAAAGCATGGATTTGAGGCAAGATTAAGGACGTTGGAAAGTTGAAGAGTCTACTACAACATACTAAAATCTCACTGATAAAGCCATATTTAGAGTATATTTAATGGTTGATTTGGTTTATATTTTAGTACTTTTATAATTGGATTTATATGTAATTCATGATATTTTCTCATATTTGGTTTAATTGCTTGTAGATACTAATTGGAAGTAATTCCATGAAAACAAGGCATAAGGAATCAATATTTGATGCAAAGTGAACTACGGTTCCATTAATTCTTGTAGCATGGCCAAAGCACCTTAGAATATCACGAAGAACTGTATGCAAGAAGATGAAAAGCTTATCATGGCAACCACGGGCCATCAAAAAGAGCTATTATTGTGAACAAAGGAAAAAGACTTTGGCAATTTACTGAGTGCAATCACGATGGCAAGGAAGCTCGGTTGGCATGGGACTTATGGAGACACGTGGGCATGCTAGAAGAAATAAATTTAGACCAAAAGTAAAACCCAAGTCAGCCAAGAAGAGATGCCTTGGCAATAGTTCGGGCTGGACTTTACATGCTAATAAGGTGGCAGCTTTGTGAAATTTGTAAGGGTTAATGACGTGACACAAGTAGTCCTAGTTCAATTGGGATTAGATTTTACCTATGTAACTTAGTTACTATTAGTATAAATAGATATCTTAGATTTCTCTAAGGGGTCTTAGGTCTTGGATTTTATATCTTAAATTTTATTATATTTTTCTTTAATATATTTATTTATTTTCTTTATTATATTTTCTTTTAATAGTTAAATCTCTTGTTGGGGATTTGGATAGAGTTTCTAGGGATTTTAATTTAATAATTGTATGAATTGGTTTTCTTGGGGTTACATCTATTTTTTTTATACTTAATTTCGTTGTATGCCTGATCACCATGTAATAGGTTTTTGGAATTGTATGAAGGACCGAGAGGCGAAATATAATTCGTGCACTAGGAAAATAAACGTAATCTAATTGGATACGAGAGTATTTCAGTTCATTGTGATAATCATAATTGAATTAAAGTCGTGGAGAAATTGATTTGATTATAATTCAAGGTTTTTAATGTTTTTAGCTAATTAGTTAATGCACCAAGAGGTGGAAATCACTTAGTTAGGAAAGTTTATGATGATTTGAAAGGCCTCCTAAGTAGATTAGTAGTTGTTATTTTAACCCTGCCAACTAAATTTATACATAATTAGATTAAATACCTAGAAGAGAAGTCTAAGCACTAACACTTTTAATATTGATTATCCTTTCAATTACTTATCATTGGTCTTTTGTTAATTAGATTAAATTACAATTTCTTGCTTTTTTTCCATGCTTTTGTTAAATTAGTTTTCTTTTTTTATTAAACTCTGTTGGAATTAGAAATTAACAATTCACAAGTTTTCGTGGGTTCGACACTTTGAAATACTCCAAGTTATATTATTTGATTTTGTATTCTTACAAAAATTCCCGATCAAGTTGGCACCGTTGCCGAAGACTTAATTTAATTACTAACTTTTTAATTCTAGTAGTTTTAGTTTAATTTTTCTTTTTTAAAAATTTTACTTATCTTTTCTTTTTCTTGATTTTAGGTAAATATGGAAGATGCTTATACAATTTCGCTTAATAAACTCATCCAGCTAAGCTACACGATTGCTTGAGGTCCGGAATGAATTTGAAAACTTTATCCTTATTTTTTTTCCTTTTAATTTTTTATAATAATAATATGAGTGATCATAAGAGATCCAAGGTGGATCTGGTTCACATTTTGGACCACATGTCCTCTCCCTAGTATTAGGTTTGTCCTTTCAACGAGTAATTGTGCCACGTGTATGGCTTCTCTTATGGAAGCTGAAAATTCCAAGAGATCAATGCTAATGTTATTGTTATTAATCAGCAGGGGGCTGCCTGAAAATACCAGAGTTTAATGTCATCATTGTCAATTAGTTGGGGAGCTAAAGAAAGCTGAGTTTATTTTACTTTTACCATCCAATTATTTATAAAATGAAAATTTCAATGTCTGTCAAAGTAATTTTTACTATTTTCATTTTTGAAAATAGTTTATCTTTTTCATGTTTAACCAAAGATATTTTCCGACTTTTGGTTCAAAGTTAATTCATTTCAAATTGAAAATGTTAAAAGTAAAATCTTTTCAATAAATATATTTTCGGAAGATCGAATTTGTATCCTCACTTTTATCAAATTAAAGATCGTTACTATCTCAACTAACACTTATTAATAATAATTTTTCTTTTTCATTTGCCAAACATGTGTTTAGAATTAATTAAACATTTATTCAAAGATTTTTTTCATCTTACCAGATGTTTAATTACTGACCTAAGATGAATGCCTTGTGTTTATAATAACCCTTCAATTCAAATGAACAAATTTTTTCCATAAAAAAACCAACGACAAATTTTTGGGAGTGCAAGGGCATGCAAAGGCGCCAGTCGGTATGACCTGTTGAAGGGCTGCACATTGCTTACTGGTTTTTGGTAGTTAGGTTTCTTTTTCGACATCTATCGAGGTTTTTAATAGAGGTTCCTTTCTTTTCACTTTCAAACTTTGGGCAGAATTATAGGTCTTCGACAACTGTCGAGGCTTTAATTGATCAGAGGATCTTATCGGAAATTTTGTGATTTTGAGCTTGAATGGCTAGAAATAGATTGAATATCTAAATTAGCCATCAAATTATATGAAAAAAAGATAAATGGGTTCCTAAATTCTTATTTGAGATAATTGATCTCTTAAATTATTATTTTAGAATAATTAATCTCTCAAATTTTATTTTAGGATAATGTAACTCTTAATTGAGAATAGAGTCCTCCATTTGAACTAGTCGCTGCATGATATAGAACCCATTAAAGGATGAAGTGTGACAGATTTGAAATTTTTACCCATTAAAGAACCCAGATTGTGCGAGGAAGAGATGAGTTTCAGATTGACATATTAGATTGAGACTCATTCTAAATCGACATATTAGATTGAGACCCATAAAAGAAAACCAGACAACATTAATTAGAGGGCTCTATTCAACTAAGGTTATATTGTTTCAAAATAATAGTTTGAGTGGTTAATTATCTAAAAATAGTAATTTTGAGGGATTACTTATTTCAAAATAATAGTTTGAGGGATTAATCATCCCAAAATAATAGTTTGAAAGGTTCATTATTACAAATAAAAATTTTGAGGCTAATATGTCTAAAATGATATAATTTAGGGACCAATCTGGATATTCAGTAGTTGAAAATTTGTTTACATATAAGGAGGCTTTGTTCTTCATACCTACAATGATCGCTATGGTTGAAGAGAATAAAACTCCTTTCTTTTCATTTTTATTTATTTTGCTTTGTGCTTGATTTTGTTTTCTTAGGAGTGGGTTTTAGCAACCACTTTTTATAATGACTAAAATTGTACAATTTCAGATTTGTCCATATTTCCAATGATTTGTAAAAATCGTTTCCAAACTAGATTTTCAAGGGACATTATACAATGATATTTTTTGTTATTGTCAATACTTTCCATAACGAAAATTTTTGTTATTAAAAATTATCACTTTTTATAATTACTAAAATTATCATTGCAAATTGTCGTTATATTTTCAACAATTTTTATAAGTTGTTGCAAAATTAGATTTCCAAAACATATTATGCAATGACATTTTTTGTAGTTGCCAATCCTTCCATATTCGTGACAATAAAAAAATATCATTATGAAATATTATCACTATTTACAATAACTAAAATTGTCATTATGAAATGTTTCCATATTTGCAACGATTTATAAAACTCGTTACAAAATTAGATTTCGAAAGCATATTATGTAATGACATTTTTCATCGTTGCCAATATTTCCTATATTCGTAGCAACAAAAAAAATATTGTTATGAAAAATTACCACTTTTTACAATGACTAACTTGTCATTGGAAAATCTTTTTTGCAATGACAATAAAATTTGTTATGAAAAATTATATTTCAAACAACAAAAAAGTCGTAGTGAGAGATTGTTAAAAACTTGATAATATATTATTTAACTTGTCAAGTAGGTTTATTTAGGATTTAATATTTTTCGAAATAATTAAAAATTAAAATTAAAATTTATATCATTGAAAACTATGCGTAACAAAAATTAAAAACAATCTCTTTATTTGTCAAAATTATATTTTTATTATAAAATTTTATGTGTCTAAAGATGAGTAATGAGATAGATAAACAAATAATAATCCCATGTTATCGATAAAAGTGAGTTCCATGGATACTAATATACATTATCTACAAAAGTGTGTTAAAAATGGAGTCGTCTTATTAAATATCTTTTATCATATCTTTAGGATTCATGCGGTAGAGTAGAAAGAAATGGGTAAGGAAGAAATTCTTTTAATCCAATGATTGAGTTATAAAATAGGATGTGTAATTATAAATCATAATTATTAAAATGAGTAAATTTTCATCATTACCTTTTTTCTTCCTCCCTACCAAACGGACATTTAGGTCTTGCTTGGTAGAAGCGAAAAGTGGAGAGAAAATAAAATTTGAAGTAGTTGGTTGGAGAAAAATTTGAGAGGAAAGAAAATTAGAAAGATGGATATTTTCTATCATGCTTCATATTCAAAATCTCTTCAAATTAATTTAGAAAGAAAAGTAGAGAGAAAATAAGGTGAATTTAATTAATTAAGGTAAAAATACTTATATCTCCTTCATTATTAAAAACATTCTAACACTACTTACTAGTATACTAAACAAAGGGTATAATAATATATAAAAATATATTAAATTGATTTTCTTTCTTCTCATTTTTCTCTTCTACCAACCAATGAGAGGAAAGAAAATTAATTTTTTCATCTTTCCTACCAAGTATACTAGAGAAAAATTATTTTTATCTCTCATCTTCCTACTTTTCTTGACATGCCCGGACCTAGTCCGCACGTGTTAAGTATTATATTTATGTAAATTATTTAGCTAAAAGACCAAATTAGATTTTTCATAGACGTTTGAACTTCCTTTAGCTCAATTTCGAGCCTAGGAGCTTAAAATTTTATCCGGAGTTGGTTGGGTCCTTGGGCACGAAGATCGAGGCAAGAAGGCCGGGTTGACTAAAAGTCAACCCATGGTCGGTTGACCAATGGTCAAACCAGATGGGTTGACCAAAGGTCAACCCAACTATTACAAAAGTGGTGGTCGGCAAGCTGACCACCACATTTGCTTATTTCTTCTTCATTTCTTTTTTTCTCTTCTCCGTTCTTCTTCTCTTCAATCTCTTTCGATTTCCTTTAAATTTCCAGCCTTCAATCCATCATTAAACACTTCATCAATCATCAATAAAAATTCCTTTAGCTTGTTTGAGAATCAAAAACACCAAATTCATGAAGAATTTTTGAAATCTAGAAATTTGTCAAACTGGCGACAGATTGTTCATCAACTCATAACTTTCAATTCAACCGTGGGAATTGGCTGGATTTTTGGTATGTTGTTCTAGACTCTTCAAGCTTTAATTTGATAGCTTATACGCCTCATTTCGTGGTCTGAGCTGAAAGTTATGCTCAATTGAATTTGCATTTTTGTTGCTGCCAGAAATTTCTGCAATCTTAGAGTTTTTATTCAAATTCCTTGCATGATCAGTTGTTTAAATCCGTTTTTGATACTGTGGAATCTTAGTTTAAGTGTTGAGGAGTATGTATTTCGAATTTCACATCCATTGGAGTTGAATTGAGCTCGAATTGAGCTAAAGAAGATGCAAGGCCGAGTTCAGCCTTGCTGCTGCCAAGGTGCAGCAAAGGTCCGGGCCAGGGACAGCAATGTCCCTAGGCCAGATCCTCCCTATTTTGGGAGAGTTCCTATTTTGGGTCTAGAGGCAAAATGGTCATTTTGCAGCCCTAGACCCCATTTGACCCCAATTGACTCAAATTTACTTCAATTGACTTCCGGACCTATCCAATTTAGTTCTTGGACCTTGGAGACCTTAAATAGGTTTTGTTTTATGATTTAATTGTTGGTTGAATGTCTTTATTAATCAAATTAGGTTTTAATTTGATTATTTAGGTACGTGATTTTACGAGTTTCGGCCGGTAGCAGTTTGAACTAAGGCGTTCGTGGGGTAATCGGGGAGTATACAACTCTCCTCTCTTGTGAGTGACTTGGATTATATTGGTTGACCATTAAGGGTTAACCATTTTCAAATTTCTTTATAAATGCTTTATTAAATTGTTTATATATGTTTTAGGGTATGAAATGTCCACCATCACACACCAAGTTTACAAATGATTTAAAGGGTGGGAATTTCAAATATTTTTATAAATTGATATTATTGATAATTGTTTGGGGTACGATGCCCCTGAGAGATGAGAGATTGAGCGGGTTCCTCGGGGCTCCAATTTGCGGGAGCGTGGACCGAGTTAGAGAAGCATGCAAGAATCTCAACCGTGGACTGCCTGTCGAGGGGCACGGCGAGACGAGACCCTGGGAGAGGCGCGAAGGGAAGCTCGCCAGGGCTCCGGATTGCTGTGTTCCACCACAGCAAGGCAAACGTCAAGGGAATGGGCCAGAGAGCAAAGAAAAGTGTTTTAAAGTATAAAGTAACCCTTGACGGTCCAGCGGATACCCAGTGCACGGGTATACCTTTTTGGGACAATTTCAGAAACCAGCCCATTTGGAAATATTATTATTGATTTAATATTTATTTTGGTGTGGGACTTCTTATAATTTTAGTAAATGATTTATTAAATTGATTCTTGGATTATTTCATATCCCCAGCCTGAGGTGATCGGTCATTATAACCGAATCCCTCATTGGGTACAAGTATATTGTACTCATTCCATTCACTTTTGTTGTCAGGCCATCAGGCTTCGGACGGCGGACGTCCCGATGGTCAGTGATCCCAGTACGACACTGTGGACACGACTTTGTAGGTGCCACTCTTTTTGCTCGGTGAATCTTGGCTCGGGATATTAGTGCATTTTACATATATATTTATATATATATTACTTTCCGCTGCATGGAGCACCGTAAGACGTGTCACTTTCTTTTTAAATATTTTTGAACTATATTATCTATAATATTTTCGTATGTTTTCATATATTACTCGAATACCCTTTATTTTTATGCCTTGTGCCATCTTAGTTGCCGCCTGACGAGACACGCATCTCGAGGTGATACGACGGTTGTCACGTGGCCGGGCCTGCGGGTCGGGGCGTGACATTTCTGCTCCGTCTATTTTCTTTCTTTCTAATTTTCTATCTTTCCTATCAAGTAATGTCTTAGTCTATAGCTTTGGTTTAGTAATAAAGAAATAGTGATTTGACTTAAATCATTATTTTTTTATTAATTAAAAAGCTTTTAACTTAAATCACTACTTTCCTTATTATTTAAAAGCTTTTAAAGTTAAAAAACCGTTAAAAAAAGTTGAAGAGTAAAAAAGTTTATAAATTTTATTAAAATTAAAAAAGTTAATAATTTTAATAAAATATAAATATAAATATAAATATAAATTATTTTATATTATTTAAAATTGGGTCTTTCCTAACCAATAAAATTATCATTGTTAAAATATTTACACAATGAACTTAATTGTTTTTAAAAATAGTTTGTTATGCCAAAAATCATTAATTGCTAAAATAATTTTAGACAACGACGTTTTGTTCTTGCGAAGAAAATAAGTCCTTTCATAATGACAAAATGTTGTTTTGATAAATATTTTTGAAACAAAATTTAGTCATTACAAAAAGACCAATTTCTTTAGTAACGAGAAAATATTGTTTCGATAATTATTATCAGAAACGACTTTGAAAGCACCTAATTTGTTACATTAGCTCTTTAACAACGGAGTAATACCGTAATAGTAACGACGCCACAACAACAAAAAAATCAGTTTGAAAGGATTTTCACAACGGCAAAATACTTTATGAAACAATCTTTGACATTGCTAAAGGCCCATTTTCTAGTAGTGGAACTTCTTCCTTACTTTGTCAAATTTTGGCTACCTACAATATTTTCGGCTTTCGATTGACTACATTTATTTACCTGCAATTAGATTTGTGCATCTAAATACTTTAAGATTACATATAAATGACTTAATTAGATGTACTTGTTAACTGAAAATGCATTAAAAACTACAACCAAACTTTTTCATATATAAAGGCTGCATTTTCAGTAATGTTGATGCAGCTTTAACTAGTATATGTAAAAATTTCGCTCTACTTTCTAATGGATTTTTACAATAAGAAGTGCATCTAAAACTTAAAATCTAGATGCATACAAAGTGTTTATAAATGCAAAATTGCAATTGCAGTTATATTTTGTTACTTTCGTCATATTAATTAACTCTGAATATTAGCTAAGTTATACCATGAGGGCTGTACGTTAAATCGAAAGTAACACACACACACACACAAAGCCTATATTGATACTGGTCCCCTTTAAGAGAGGGTGAGATTGAAATTTTTAGAAAATTATGTACAAATGAAAAAATTATTGTACAGATAAAAAAATTTGTGAGAGTAATTACTGTACAAATAAAAAAAATAGATGTGCTTGGTGAATAATGGCGACGGTGTGTTTGGGCTTCTAGCATATCGCATTGGTGCCAAACACTCTATCAAAGAGAACCATTGTAATCTTGAATGTGGTCCAAGGCGATGTTACCAACTCTTTTTTTTTTTCAAAATGTTAATTAATGGGTTAATATCCAAATTGGTGTCTAAACTATATCAAAAGGGACAGATTGATTCTTCAACTTTTATTTGAGATAGATTGATCCCTAAACTTTTACATTGGGACAAATTGATCCCTGAATAATCAAAAGCTTGATGGATTGGGGTAGATTAGTTCATGAACTTTTATTTTGGTATGGATTGATCCATGAGTTTTCTTTAGTTTTTTTTTTAGGATCTATTTGTTTCAAAATAAAAATTCAAGGACCAATCTATCTCAAATAAAAATTTAGGGACCAATCTATCATTTTTGATATAATTCAGGGACTAAATTTGATATTAATCCGATAATTAATGTTACTATTTTTTGTACTAAAGGAATGTGCATGAGCAGCTGCTATAAATGGAGTTCATTCGACTGCTATCTTCCACACCAAACAATGGCTATACTCAAAGCACTATCACTTGAGCAAGTATCAACGTCATATCCCTTGCTTCTTTCTACCCTTCTCCTGTTATTCCTTAACATTTTCCTCAAATTGATCTTCAGGCGTAGGAAGCTCAATTTGCCTCCATCCCCTCCCAAATTTCCCATAATCGGTAACCTACACCAAGTCGGTACCATTCCACATCGGTCTTTCCTTACTCTCTCTAGGAAGTATGGTCCCCTGATGTTTCTGCACATAGGCCAGACTCCGACTCTTGTAGTTTCATCAGCTGAGATGGCTCAAGAAATGGTGAAGAACTATGATATCGTTTTCTCTAACCGACCTATAACCACAGCCGTAAAAATCTTGCTCTACGGCTACAAGGACTTCGGCTTTGCACCTTACGGTGAATACTGGAGACATATGTGTTCTTGAACTTTTAAGCTTAAAAAGAGTGCAATCGTTTCACTTTGTTAGAGAAGAAGAAGTTTCAGCACTGATTGATAAGATACGTCGTGGATCTCTCAATGGGGGTCCACTCAATCTAAGTGACCTGTTGCTTGGTACTTCCCATAACATAATTTCTAGATGTGTTATTGGCCAAAAGGGTGACGAAGAAGTTGGTGGCGCGTGTCATTTCGGAGAGTTAACAAGAAAATTATGCGTCAGATTTCAGAATTCAACATTGGAGATATGTTTCCTTATCTAGGATGGTTGGACGTTATTACGGGATTTATTGGTCGTTTGAAAGCCACCTCCAGAGAAATGGATGCTTTCCTTGATCGGGTGATTGAAGATCATATGACTTTGAAAAACGACGATGACCAAAAGGATAAGAAAGACTTCGTCCAAATCCTTCTCCAACTTCAAAGTGATGGTGGTCTTGGTAGTGAAATCACTCGGGATAACCTCAAAGCTATGTTAACGGTCTTTCTCTTTTCTTCCCCATTTTCATTTACAATTTTCTTTTGGCACTTACAATTGAGTCAAATCCATCGGATAATATATGACTAACTTCTCTTGCTTTAATAATTCAGGATATGTTCGTGGCAGGGACTGAAAGTGTTGCAACAGCAACAGAATGGGCAATGGCTGAACTACTGAGGCATCCGAACATTATGAACAAAGCCCAAGATGAAGTTAGAAGGGTGGTAGGGAAGAGATCAAAAATAGAAGCAGAAGACATCAACGAAATGCGATACTTAAAATGCGTTATCAAGGAAACTCTAAGATTACATCCACCTGCACCTCTCATGTCTCCTCGACAAACATCTGCGAGTGCAAAATTGGGAGAATATCATATTCCTGCCAAAACAAGAGTGCTTGTCAATGTATGGGCAATCCAAAGGAATCCCAAGTTATGGGACATGCCCGAAGTGTTTCTTCCTGAAAGATTTGAAAATGCTACGGTTGATTTTAAAGGTCAGAACTTCGAATTCATCCCATTTGGGATCGGAAGGAGGAGTTGCCCTGGGATGTCATTTGCGGTTGTTGCTGTTGAATATGTAATTGCTAACCTTCTTCATTGGTTTGACTGGAAGTTGCCTACTGGTATGGTAGCTGAGAACCTGGACATGACTGAAGCTTTTGGGTTAGGCGTCAGTATGAAATTTCCCCTCCGTTTGGTGCCAGTAAATTATTGTGCTTGATATTTCTAAATCGTGGTTCAATATTTTCCTTCAAACTGAATTACCAGTGTCTTTTTTATCTTTATATTTCAATCAAGGTAT
Organism: Microcos paniculata; assembly: GCA_030664755.1. Lineage (NCBI taxonomy): Eukaryota > Viridiplantae > Streptophyta > Magnoliopsida > Malvales > Malvaceae > Microcos > Microcos paniculata. Next base: position 12,579,053 of record CP131462.1, read on the forward strand.
TTCCTTTCAAGTCGGCAGCATAATATGTAAGACACTCACAATAAGTTAACCTTGTCAGGCGTCTTGTGTACTAAAAAAAAAAAAAAAAAAGACACTCTCAATAAGTGTGCTTTCGTGAAAGGAACTTGTATTATCACCCTATCAGATAAAGGCTACGGCCAATTCAACCAAAATTTACATATTGTATGCGCTCAACCAAAAAAAAAAAAGGATTTTCTTTTAAAATCCTCAACCAAAATTTATGTATCGTAATTGTATATATTGTATGCGTGCAACAGAAAAAAAATTTTCTTTTAAAATCCTTCCTTATTCTATTTTGAGATTTCCGAAATAGTCTTGAGTTCTTAATTCCCTATGGATGTGTCCCCTTTGGAACAAATTTCTATCCCATTTTAAAGTATATGCCACGTGCTGAGCGGGGGAGACATGGCCTATATGCGACTATATTGCATGCAACGAATGCGGAAGATGCCCTGTAGGGACTAAAAACTCAATTAAACCCTAAACGTTTCACGCTCTGCTTATTTAAGGTATAAATTTTTTAATTTTAAAATTTAAAGTTTAAACGTTTACAGATTTATCAAATCAGGTCTAAACTGTGCATGTGTGATACATGCGTCAAAAGTGCGTAAAAAGCATTTTTTTTCTTTTCTTTATTGTCTTCGTTTTCCTTTTCTCTCTATGCTTTCTCACTCTTCATGACCGAAGAAAGACGAACCCAAAAATTCATCAGATCCCGAAAAACCTAGAAGAATCCAAAAGAAACCTAGAAAAAACCATTACATCAACATATAATTTCAACACATAATTAGAGCTATTTTATGAGGATTAATCAATCACTTGAAAAGCAAAAAATTTTTCTAGAAACAATTCTGCTATATATTAAGAAAAACAATGTAAATACATGCCATACCTCAAGATTTTGAAATAAATCAGAGACATTAGTTGTCCTCCCACTTTTGCTCGTCTCTCTGAGAGCAATCTTCCCAGAAAATACACCGCAAAAAGAGTTGTAAACTTGTAATATATAGATTCATAACTAGACAAGAACTCTAACATAAAACATATATCAAGTCAATACACAAAGCTTTTTGGGGTGAACAATGGTAAATTGCATTATGAATTGAAGAAATTGAATCTAGTCTATCTCCTCCCTTCCTCAAATTTTCCTTTCACTCTCTATTTCTTCTATTCTGTCTATTTCCCCTATTTATCTTTTTCCTCTATTTCACTTCTATCCCAAAAACGCAAATAATCATCAAGTAAATTGCATTCTAGCAGCTTCACGACAAAGGAGAAAACAACCCAGAAAGAAAGAAAGGAAGAAAGAAAGAAAGCCAAGATACACGGTCATCGGTGGAAGATCGTCAAGGAGTAGGCTCGAATTGAGAAGAAACCAAACGAGAAGGCTGAGGCGAAAAGGCTGGAGGGGAGAAGGCTACGGAAGGAAGGAAGTGACCTGGCGATGAACGGAGCAAATTAGCAGAAGACCGACGATGTTGCTCAATTTTTTTCATCAAATTCGTTAATTGGGTTGGTGAGGAAGAGAAAAGAACGGGATAAAAAGAAAAAAGAAAAAAAGGTTTTTTTTTAATTTTTCTCTGAATATTTTTGAATTAATTTTTATAATATTTTTTTATCCAATCAAAATATGCCACGTGTTACTGTCAATCATCTAAAGGCATGTGAAAAAACACTCAAAAAATTCTATCTACTTTAGATCTTATTTGAAAAACTTAAAAATAATTTAGACCTTAATTTTTAAAATTAAAAGATTTAAACCTTAAATAAGTAGGGAGTCAAACGTTTAGACTTTAATTGAGTTTTTAGACCCCTGTAGGCTGTATAGTTATATCCAAAATTCCTGCTTTAGGTACAATTTCATTTCCCTTCTGTTACTAATATTTAGAGTATAATTTCAAGCAAGAAAATTTCAAAATATATATGTGTACAAAACGTAATTAAATTGCTTGACTAAGATTAACCGTACATACTTGTTTGATTCTGTTTTTTCATTCTTGGCAGAGATGAGGAGTTGAGACTGCCTTAGTTTTAATCAGTGAGGCAATTGCTGACAAGCTTGACTTAGAGCAGATCATTCTGCCTCTCCTTCTTCAAAAGCTTTCACCGTTTTTTTTGTCTATGACCGTCCAGTATCTAAGCCCGATCGGTCTAATTAATTTGGACCGGGTACTGCAGAGGCCTATTTCTGGGGATGACCCTTCTAACAACTGCAAATTTCATACACATGCTGAGTTCGTGAGTCGAACCCAGTCCATGTTTAAGGGAAATGGAGCCCTTATCCACTCCACCCAACGGTCGTTGGTAAAAGCTTTCACCGTTGCGGATTTGGGATGTTTAGTTAAGCCTAATTCTGTCATAGCAGTGAAGAATAATCTGTAAAACTAGAGTACAAATCTTTGGGTTTCAATAACAATAATCAAGATGATCTTGAAGTTTGGGTGTTTTTCAACGACCTTGTTTAAAATGATTTCAACACCCTCTTCAAATCTCTTCCGCCCGGTACAGGCAATACTTCGCGGCCGGTGTACCTGGTCATTTCCAGGGTCGCTTGTTTGCCAAGGCTTCTCTTCATTTTGTTCACTCATCTTATGCACTTCGTTGGCCCCTACCTAGCACTCCAAAGGAATTTATGGCTAAAAACTCTTCTGCATTTAATAAAGGGATGATATGTTAAAATTATACCCCGAAAGAAGTTGGCGGCGCATACTCAGGACTAATCTGCCAAGGATTTCGAGTCGTCTCTGGCTTCAAAGGCGGAAGCGCTGGTTGTTGGTGGACTCATGGCTCTTATTTTAGCATGTCTGCCTGATGATGTTCCTGATGATGTTCATCCTTCCCAGCGCACTGCTTCTGAAATTACTGATCTTCTGGAAGCTGCCTTGTTAGACATGGTTAGAGAGGTATTTTCTGAACAAATTTTTATTAGCACAAAAAGACTGAGAATATAGATTCACTGTATACCTGCTAAAGCTGCCTAGCATAATTGGCATATTGCTTGCATCCTTCATTTAAGTTTAACCTTTTTGTAGTTCCACTTTTAATTTGATGCTAAATATTGTTATAGGGACTTGTTAGTGAAGAGAAATTGGACCATTTCAACTGGCAAGGTACAACCCAACTCCAAGGGAATTGGAGGGCTTGATCGACAAAAAGGCTTGTTTCAGCATTGAAACGATGGGGCCAATATTTTCGTCTGGAGCTGAAACTAGACTTGCAATGGCACCTGATAATAAGCTCTTAACCTCATCACATATAAGGGCCGTCTGGGAAGCAACTTTAACAGAGCACTTTGGAACTGAAATCATCGATGAGCCGTTTGATATATTGGTTATTCGGGGAACTGGTCGAGTCTTCTCCATTTCACCGGAGGCTAAAAAACATGAGCTTATGATTGAATTGTTTGTTCTTGTCGAGCGAAATCTGTCTTGGTCAATATTTGATGCGTCTAAGTAATTATTGTACATTGTCTTGCCAAGACTCTGTTTGGAAGTTTAGAAAATTTTTTCTATTTTCATCTGGCTTAATATGTAATTTAGTCCCTAAATTATACTAAAAAAGAATATATTGGTTTTTTAAGTTTTATTTGAGACAGATTGATCCTTAACTTTTATTTAGAACATATTGATTTTTAGATGGTCAAAAACTTGATGAAAACTGTTTGATCCATTATTTGACACTGACATAGCTTTTCTATATCAAGCTTTTAATTAAAAATAAAAACTACGGTTCTTAATTTTTGATGGTTTTCGTTGAGTTTTCTTTTATCCTTGGGCTCATTTGTCTCAAAATAAAAATTCAGGAATTAATTTGTCTCGAACAAAAATTTAGGGATCAATCTATCACTTTTGGTGTAATTTAAGGATTAGATTAGATATTAAACCATTTTTATTTCACATTTAATGGTACATATGGTCAAGAAATGATGCTCTTACTCCTCATTTTATATTTAACTAGTAATCGACCCGTACTTCGCTGTGGGAATTGGTATATTAATTATGTATGAATATTATATATGGGAATTGATATATTAATTATGTATAAATATCATATATGTTTGTGTGTTTATATATAACTAGTCTCAGTGTTACGTGTATCGCATGTTATACTAACTCGAGAAATTCGTCCAATCGACCCAAACCCTAAATTAATCTAACCCGATTTGATATTTGAAAGAAATAAATAACCTAAACCTGATTGAGCTGAAATCGGATTAATTCGAGAACCGAATGACTCGAAACCCAATTGATATAAATAACTCGATATGCTAATTTAAATAACTAAAAACATAAAAACTTGCACCTAAATGACTCAAAAAACCAAGGGACAAACTCGAAAGATTTGAAAGTCAAATCAGAAAAATCCAAAACCGATTGACCTGAAAACTTGAACTTGAATGACCCAAAATTTGAATGGTCCAAAAATTTCTTTGGGCCAATTTGACCGGAACCTGTAACCTACCTAACCCGCCTATTTTACACATCTAATTCTTAATTTTATATTTTTTAATTGTGTAAAACCTAATTTAAATTGCTGGCATTCTTTTAATACCAATGGGTAAAAGCCTTTTAAAATCCTAATGTTTAAACCAAATTTAAACTAATGGCATTCTTAGACACTAATGAGTAAAAGTCCTTTAAAATATTAATGTGTAATTATTTATTTTTTAAAAATCTAATGTAAAAGGTAAAACCAAAATCCAATTGTATTATTGAAATATGTTAAAAAAATAGATATTTAAAGTGAAACAAATCTCTTACTCTACTCGCACTTATATTTATATATTATATTATGTATGTGTTATGTGCATCACACGTAATAGAACGCGTTAATAATAATACATTTTTTTTAAGAATGCATTTAATTTATTTATTATTATATTTATTTTTCAAATACATTTGATTAAAGATAATACAGTAATTTATATAAGAGTAATATTTAAATTAAATTATTTTATTTTTAGCATTGTAAGACAATGTGTATAAGAATGATAATTAAATTAAATTACAATGACCCATGATATTTTGTATTTTTTAATTAAACAAAACTCAATTTAAACCAATAAAAAGCCTTAAAATCTTAATGTTTAATTATTTACTTTTTAAAAGCTTAATATAAAAGGTAGAATAATTAAATTAAATTACAATGGCCCATGATATTTTATATTTTTTAACTATACAAAACTCAATTTAAAACAATGGAAAGCCTTAAAATCTCAATGTTTAATTATTTAGTTTTTAAAAGCCCAATATAAAAGGTAAAGCTCAAATTCAATGACATTTCTGAAATATGTTAAAGAATAGAGGATAAAGCACTTACTCGAGTCACACTTTTATATATACTAGTCTCAGTGTTACGTGCATCGCACGTAATATAACGTGTTATGCTAATCCGAGAAATTCATCCAACCAACTCAAATTCGAAACTAATCTAACTCGACTTGATTTTTAAAAGAAATAAACAACCTGCACCCGACTAATCCGAAACCTAGAATCGAATGATTCAAAATCTAATCGATCCAAGAGTTTAATCCATAAAACCCAATAAACTAATCTGAAATAACTCGACATACTAATTTAAATAACTGAAAACCCAAAAACTCGAACCCGAATGACTCGAAAAACCAAAGGGTCAAACTCGAAATATTTGAAAGTCAAACCAAAAAAATTCAAAGCCGATTGACTTGAAAACTTGAACCTGAAAGATCCGAAAACTCAAACCTGAATGATTGAAAATTTGAATGGCCCAAACATTTTCTTTGGACCAATCTAACCTGAATATGTAACCTACTCAACCCGCCTATTTCACATCTCTAATTCTTAATTTTTTGTTTTTTAATTTTGTAAAACTCAATTTAAACCGATGACATTCTTGAACACCAATGAGTAAAAGCCTTTTAAAATCTTAATGTTTAAACGCAATTTAAACTAAATACATTCTTTGGCCAAAGAAAAAAAAAAACTAATGGCATTCTTAGATACTAATTAGTAAAATCCCTTTATAATCTTAATGTTTAATTATTTATTTTTTAAAAGGCTAATGTAAAAAGTAAAACCCAAATCTAATGACATTATTGAAATACATTAAAGAAAAATAGATATTTAACATGAAGCAAACATCTTACCCGACTCACACTTTTATATATATTATGTGTGTATTACGTGTATGATACGTAATAGAACGCATGATTAATAATATATTTTCTAAGAATCTCATCTAATTTATTTATTATTATATTTTTCGAATATATTTGATTTAAGATAATAAATAATTTATGTAATACTAATATTTAAATAAAATTATTTTATTTCTAACATTGTAAAATAATGTGTAAATAAAAATAATTAAATTAAACTACAATGGCCCAAATATTTTATACTTTTTAATTGTGTAAAAATTAATTTAAACCAACAAAAAATCTTAAAATCATAATGTTTAATTATTTATTTTTTAAAAGCCCAATATAATAGGTAGAGCCCAATCCAATAGCATTTTTTAAATATGTTAAAGGAATAAAAGATATTTAATAGGTATAAACTTCTTACCTAAAGCCTAATATAATAGGTAGAGTTCAAATTTAATGGTATTTTTAAAATATGTTAAAGAAAAAATGATATTTAATAGGTATAAGCATCTTATTCAAGTCACACTTTTATATATATTATAGATTATAGATAAGTAAAGTAATGAAAGTTGGTGCATATATAATATATGTAGTTTACTACTAAAAAACCCAAAATCATATAAAGCCTAACAAAATAATTAATATTCATAAAACATAAAAAGTCTAAGACAAAAACTGAAGCCTATAAACTCAGCTCAAGAAAACAACTAACACTCATAAAGCATAAAGTCCAAGAAAAAGTCAAAACCCATAAACTCCATCAATCCACTGAAATATGTTGCAATGTCCAAATCCACCATCAACCCATCCCCAAAATAAACTCAAGATAATCTGAAATTTGAGAGAATGGTAGACATTTTTATAATTTTAATGTCGACTTTCTATGTATTTAGTATATAGTAGGGGTGAGCAAACGATCGGTTCGGTCGGTTCGGTTAAAAATGTCTTAAAACTGAATCAACCGAACTCCTTAAAAATTTTGACCGTAACTGACCGAATAATACTCCAAACTGAACAACCGAACTATATCGGTCAGTTCGGTCGGTTTTGATCGGTTTTGATGTATTTTTTTTTCTTTTTCCAATTTTTCCTCAAAAAATAAAATTAAAACTAACAAAACATCTCAATACAAATACATATAAGTTTATTTAGATTCAAATTATTAACAACTTCAAAGTATTAAATTAAAAAAAATAAACTTAAAACTTGCCAAAATAATAAAACCAAGCATACATAATGTTAGTATTTTTAAGTTTTTAGGAAAGAATAATAATTTTTTATTTTCATTTTATTTAAATTTTAGTATTAACAAATTATATTTTATATATATATATTCAAATAAAAATGAATTATATTATATATATTATATTAAAATTATAATAAAAAATATTATTATATATTATCGGTTGTTCGGTCAGTTCGGTTGGAGAATTTTAAAAACAAAAAACCGACCGAACTAACCAAAAATTTTAACCGATCAAAACCGAAAACAGATTTGACCGAACCGTTTAGACCAAATTTGATCGATTCGGTCGGTTAAATCGGTTTGAACCGACTAATGCTCACCCCTAGTATATAGGAAAGCCAACAGCTACAAATCCTAAGAATGTGTCTTGATAAAAAATAAAATACATTAAAAATAAAATACATTGATAAAAAAGTTTTTATATTTTTAGTAATAATGTATTTATTTATTTATTATTACATTAAAAATTATAATTATTTATATTTATAATCTTTTTATTATTTGCTCATTGCACTCTTTCTAACAAATTATTACATTAAAATCGAAAGAAAGAAAAAAAATCCCACGTGTGTGGTTTGTGCATGTGAGGACCACTTCTTTATCTCTTCTTCCCCGAATCCCTTGGCTCCATTATCAGAACAGATCTTTTTTCTTCTTTCGAACAAATTTCCTTGAATTCATCTCTCTAATTTGTGAAGGCTAGAAATGGAAAGCTGAATCTAACCATGGTGTGAGGAACCCACTGCACCCCTTTAGCTCCAGTGGCGATTCGACCCAGCAGCGCGGTGAAAAGGCACCAATCGTGCCGCCAAAGGCTTGCCTAACACTAAAAAGACGGTGAGTTTGATATTTTCGTGCTGTATTGGAGCTAAATCGCGTTACCGAACAGGCCAGTTTAAGTCTGTATGCAACCGATGCAACCGAGCTGAAGGGCACAAAAAAGGAAAGAAGAGAGAGGAGCAAACCAGCAGAGAGAGGAAGACAATATGAAAATTTAGAAAGAGAAGGAAGATTTGAGATTTTAGCAACAAGGAATCAAAGGTAAACTCTAAGGTTGTTCTTGCATGATAGAAAACCCCCAAAACCTCAAACTCTAAGTTGTTCATGCATGATAGAAAACCCCCGAAACCTCAAACTAAGTTGTTCATGCATGATAGAAAACCCCCGGAACCTCAAACTAAGTTGTTCTTGGTTTCATGCATGATTGTTAGCTATGCTAGTTTAAGTTATGATGTAACTTCAGGCTGCCGGAGGTACACCTTCCGGTGACATTTGGTCTTGGATTTTTTGTGTTTATTTTAGTTCACCTTGGGACCTTTCCAACGGTGCCTTGCCTGTCTCATTCTGATCACCAGAAAGGGAGGCGTGATAATCGGAAGTAAGGGTCATGAGACTGATATAGCTGGAAATGGAAATATGGGTTTTTTGACGGCGACGAGGCCCAAAGTTTGGGGCACAGGAAAATTAAGTTATGTCTGATATATGGAAATATTTTTTTTTATTTTTATTTTTTAAAATTTATTTTCATTTTTGTTTTTAAATTTTAGAAAATATGTTCAGGACATGAAAATGAAAGATTATTTTTGGAAATTGAAACAGTGAAAATGTGATGGATATCTGTATTTTCAAAATTAGTGGTATGTAAAATAAAAAAAATAACAATGATTGAAAATGAAAAGATAAAAGATAAAAGATAAAAGATAAATGGTGTTTTATAAAAGTAAAATGAAATAAAAATAGTTAAAATAGATAAATAGCTAATCCAAAATTATTTTTCTTTTTTCTTTTTTGATAAAAGAAATAATCTATACTTTTTTCCTATGTGATTTTTTTTTAAAAATTATTACAATCATTATCATCAGATTCTTTCTCTAATTGTTTGGGGAACTAGATTCTCCAAGTTCCAAGTAAATGTAAATCCTTGGATGTCTTGCCAATGGCTGCTTTTCCAGGGGCAAGACATAAATTCTTAAATTAGTAGTTTTTTTGAGGTAATAATAATTTATAATTAAAAGTAATTCGCGCATGAAAATTTATTACTATATTAAAAGTAAAATAATCCAATCAAATTTGTTCCTTTTTTTTTTCTGCTAAAAGAAAGTCAAAATTGATTGATAATACTTTTTTTTGGGCCAAAAATTGATTAACACTTTAATACTACTGCTATACGATTTAAAGCTGGATATTCATCAGTTGGGGTCCTTTTCCTAGGGATAACTCAAAAATGAGTCATATAATTGACACTCCACCTATATTACGTCATTGCGGGGATTCGAATCAGGCTCTCATCTGAAAGTTTCAATTTTCTCTCATATATATTTTCGTCCTTCTTATTCCGTGTTTTCATTTTCTCCAAGTCCGAAAACATCCTTTTTACTATGTTTTATGTTTTCTATCATTTTCATTTTCATTTTCATTCTTAAAAAAATGTTTTCATTTTCACAAACCAAATAAGTTTTCTATACTATTTTTTGTTTTCTATGAAAATTAAAATAGAAAACAAGCTTGTTTTCTCCTACGAAATAGACCCACTTTCCGATAATAGTTTTGGCTGATTCTTGATTTATTTTTGTAACATGAAATGTGTTATTTTAAATGGTTTAAATGTCTTGCTCAGAGAGCTTTTGTATCAAAAAAAATAGAACCCCTAAAGACAGCCAAATGGTCATGCAACCCAGAAATTCTGGCAGTGCAGTGATCATTTTGTAACTTTGGGCTTCGAAAAATGTGCTTTTTGTCATGGTTTGAGCTGAATCAAACTTTGAATTTGTAGTACTACATGAGGACTTAAACAACATCAATTTCAACGTTGGATTCAACCAACCGATGTTATATCTTACAAGAGCCCAAAGTGGGCTAGTAGGTGATGAAACTCGGAAAATTCAGAAACTTTGTAAAAATTGCTTTTAACTATTTTAAAGCGTACTTTGATAAGTATTGACCTATGTTAATATAAATATCACATATTAGCGAGATGGCTACCAATGAGACCAAAGTATTGCCACAATCATATCCCATGAATGGTGGAGAAGGGAAATTCAGCTATGCTCGCAACTCCTTGGCCCAGGTACTCTTTCTTTTAGTTCTACAATTCGTTTAAATTTGAATTTTTTTTTTTTTTTGAGTAGATTAAGATTTATGTTCAGTTTTTTATTTTCCTTGTAGAAGAATGCAGTGGATGTTGCCAAGAAATTTATAAGTGAAGCCATAGCTGACCTGGTTGAGATTGAATCTAATCCCATACCTGGTTCAGCTATCAGATTTTGCATAGCAGACTTAGGCAGTGCTACAGGGCCTAACGCATTCTATGCAGTGCAAAACATCATAGAAGCCATAGACAGCAAGTTCACGAACAAGGTTCTGAAACCTAATCAATCTATAGAATACCAAGTTTTCTTCAATGATCTCGCCAGCAATGATTTCAACACTCTATTCAGATCCCTTCCTTCCCCGCGACCATACTTTCCTATTGGAGTTCCTGGTTCATTTTATGGCCGCTTATTTCCTAAGCATTCTATTGACTTGATGCACTCATCAAACTCATTGAACTGGCTTTCTAGATTTCCTAAAGATGTTGGAGATATACGCTCTCCGGCATGGAACGGAGACAGTATCTACTGTAAAGGAACTGTTAAGGAAGTAGTTGAAGCTTACTCCAGCCAGTACAAGAAAGACATGGAGAATTTTCTGAATGCTAGAGCTTTAGAGCTTGTTGTTGGAGGGTTGTTGGTTCTGGTCCTTTGTGGTGTTCCGGACGGTATCTCCCTAAATCAAACTGGTATGGGCAAGGATTATGAAATTCTTCGCTCTTGCCTGGTTGACATGGCCAACAAGGTAGTATTTTGTCATCAATACCATAGTTTTTCTGATAATACAAACAGTTTTTCTGATAATTTCGTTGTTTGATGCAGGGGTTGAGTTCCAAAGAAAAAGTGCAGTCTTTCAATTTGCCTCTATACCATACATCGCCTAGTGAGATTGAAAGATTGATTGAAGACAATGGTTGTTTCAGCATTGAGAGGATGGAGACAATTCCTGGCAACAGGAAACTCATTTGCGATACCCAACTGTGGACAATGGTTGTAAGAGCTGGCCTTGAGCCAATTATTCGGAACCACTTCGGAAATGAAATGATCGAAGAGCTATTTGAGAATTACACTAAAAAGCATAGGGATAATGTTTCTGTGTTTGAAGGAGACGATGTCATAAGTCTTCTACACTTGAATATCGTTCTCAAGCGCAAAAGTCAGTAACTGTTCTTGGTTGGAAATTGCGTTGGGCTGCAGAACGCTTAGAAACAACTAAAGTAGTCAATACTGCTCCAAGGAGACATCTCAACTGTTATGAAACACATACTCTATTTTGTAACCGAAATCAGACTTCGGATTCAAGTCTGGGGAAGTGATGGGGTAAGATTGTGAAGTAGAAAAAAATTCTCTCATTTTGTAAGTGTTTCACTCTATTGAAATCCCAATTTTGTCCGAAAATGTTCAAAGCCCAATCTAAATCTATCTTGAGCATATGACTCTTGTGCAAAATTTTCTGTAAGGACTCTGTCTGGACTTTAGAAAATATTTTCTATTTTCATTTTATAAAAATGCTTTAGATTATGCAGGAGTTTCCACTAAAGCTGTTGATGGGGTTGCGCTGGGTCATCTGGTCCTACTAGACCCAGCAAGCTCTAGAGCTTGAAATTGAAAATATAAACCCAACTCTGTCCTGAGTTCGAACAGGGCCTCTAGGCCTGGGCAAATAAACCAACCCGGTCTAATCTCAGAACAGTTTTAAAGAAAAGGTCTAAACATAATTGGCCATTCATCATTTCCTTTCCCCAAACCGAAACCTTCTTGATGTCATTTCCATTGCCGAAACTTACTTTATGCCCCTCCTTCACAAGCCAAATTCAAACACATGAAACGCCATACAACCAGGAAACAGTTAAAAGCTCACAAAACCTAAGAACAACACAAACAAAAAAAAGTCACCTTTCTTTTATTGAGATTTTCGGTTCCAAAACTCCGGTCGGAATTTAGGTAATTCCAATGGTGAAGATGCATATTGAAGGTAAAGAAGCAAGAAATTGAAACACGGTGGGCATCACACAGTGCAATCGCCGGATCGGAATTCAACAACCAAAATTAATCTCGGATTTTCATTTCTTTTTTCAAGCTTGCAGAGGTTTGATTTCGGGGAATAGCAAAAAGAGATCAAGAAAAGAAGCTGTTATAGTGGTAGAAGTGACTGAGGCTTAGTTTGGAACTAGGAAAAATAATATGGAAAGGAAAATGAATTCTTAAATTTTAAGGTTATGTTTGGTAGGAGAAAATATTTTTTGTTTTTATTTTTTAAAAAATATAAAGAAACTATCATATAAGATATATATTGTGAGAGGAAATGTATGCATGTTTTAGAAAATGAAAATGAAAATGGACCTAAAAATAAGATTAAAAAAAATTTGTTCTGAATTTTAGATCTATTTTCATTTTCATTTTTTAAAACATTCGTACATTCTTATAAACTATATATATCTTAGATGATAATTTCTTTGTATTTTTAAAAAATGAAAACAGAAAATATTTTCATGTACCAAACATAGTCTAATTTTCTGTATTTGGTTGATGAGAAAAATGTGGGGGAAAGTTTAAATATGGAAAATAATAGGTAAAACATTGAAATAAAGTTTTATCTCATTTTCCTTACAAAAAACTGAGGAAAATACTTTAAAAACGTGGAAAATTTATCGACGGCTTCCTTTCTCCCATATTCAGACTCTCATCGCTTCCATGAAACCGTCAACTGCTACTCCACCTAGGAGCATGGCGCCAAAAGGACGCCCAAAGCAACCTTCTTTCTTCAGAAGGTTTTACTCCTCAGCTTCCAGACTCTAGCGCCTCAGCTCCTCTTCACCGCAGCCATGGTAATCTCCACTCACCTAATCTTTTCCTCTTACAATTCTCGGTTGATTTCAGCGATTTTGTGAATGTTATTTCGTTTTTAGCCTTTTGTTTATATGGTTCTTTCCCATATTTAACCACTATAATAATCTGATTCTGGGTTGTTGTTTAGGTTCTCCAAAACGATATATATTGATTTGTTGAATCCCTCAGTAGAGCCTGAGAAGAAGAAGCACAAGTGTCTCGTTCAGTCTCCCAATTCCTTCTTTATGGTAATACATATATATTTCTAGTATTAAATCTTTGTTTTTGTATTTATTAGATCCAAATTTAAATTTGCCGGTAAATTGTATTTGTTTTTGACCCGATTAAAGTTGTTGATAGTGATTAATTGTACTGTGTTTTTTGTCTGTAAATTTCGTCAAAATTAAAATTAATTAAGCTTGTTACTTGGTAGGATGATAATGCATTAAGAAGGAACAAGTAGGAGATGCATGTGTTTGGTAATTACACAAAAAAGAAAATTTTAAACTTTAAGGTGAACTGTAAGGCATATAGGCATTTAATATCATTTGAAAAGAAAATTTTACAGAAATGGTTAGGATTTGGATTATTCTAAATAAAACTAGATAGGGATGACAAGATGAGAATTGGATGGCTGCAAGCCTGCAACCCATGTTTAAAAAGAGTATCAGAGGAGTGGTCCTATTGTCCTATAATTCGTTTTCCAAAAACTAAACTTCTCCTGTTTTAGTGCTGATGTACATGTTGTCTTGGTTTCATAAAAACAACTAATTGTAGATACTCTGATAAAAACAAATGAGTCCAAAAAAGTAAGGAAAATGATTTTTATCTTTAAATTTTTCTAACATTGAACAAGCTACTTCATCCCCTCATTGGTCAAAATGCTACTACCTGCCTCAGATTTCAATCTGTTTTCTAAGTTAGCTAAACTAGCTCGCCAATCTGCAGACTTGTTCTATCTTTCGTCCTAGCTACAACCATCAGTCCAACCTGGATCTAGTCTTAATTTACTCTCATTTTTTTTAGGAAGGGGAGAGGTGGGGAGGGGGCCGGGGTTGGTAGCAGACTTTATAGTAGTACTACGTTCTTGTCATTTAGATGGATGGTCCAAAGGAATGGAAAGACCTACGGAGATGGGCAGCAACTTGTGTAGTTACATATGGGCATATACAAGTGCCATCTGGCTTGGACTAATGACATGGATGATTACCTTATGGACATCTACGCCAATATATGTTTGAAAAAGACATCCTGCAGTGGAGTGTTCCAAAGAAGATTGACATGATTGCTTTGTCTTTTGTTTGTAAAGGTTTATCATGTTTTTAACACACACTGACAAAGTTAGCACGTAATGATATTCTCTATAACAAATTTTTTGTTGATGATTTTGGCAGGTTGAAAATCAAGTACAGGTTGCTAATTTTGATGATATTCTAGCAAATTCAGATGCATTTATGGTTGCAAGAAGTGATTTGGGAATGGAGATCCCAATTGAGAAGATATTCCTAGTATAGAAACTATGTGATGTTGAGTAGGGAAACTGCTGCTGGGTCAAACCCTGACATTGCTATTCAAACCATGGCCAGAATTTGCTTGGAGGCAGAAAACTTTATAAACAATGGAGATCCTTTTAAGAGAATAATGGAAACTGCACCTATGCCTATGTGTTCATTAAAGAGTCTGGCTTCCTAAGCTGTGAGGATAGTTTGCTGTGATTCCTCCTTTTGTTGGGGTGATTACCTAATGACTTGGCCTGTTGATAGTTTTTGTTAAAAAAAGTTGAAAAACTGAAGCATAAAGCCTTTAACTTTGGCTTTCTCTCGAACATTTTTCTGTTGAATATTTTTGTACCCATTAAATTCTTATTTGTTCTCCCTTTTTAAAAAATGCTCTGTTTTTCATGAAATTAGAGTTCTTGCTTTCATTTCCTTCATTTTTTTTGGACTACAAGAACTTGTTAAACAATCAACTTCGGTTGAATTTCCTTATATTTTCTTTCCTCTAATATTTTCCATAAACCAAATATAGGAGAGAAAACATTTTTCTTACTATTTTCCTTAATATTTTCCTTACACCAAACAAAGTATGGATTTTAAATTTTCTACAGTCATTTTCATTTTCTTCAAATTTTCTTAGGTATTTTTCTTTCCTTTAAATTTTTCATGTACCAAATATAGCCTAAAAGCTTCGTTGCAGGGAAAAAGAGGCTGATAGTCGGAGCAGTTGGAGTTCTAGGGTTCGATTTTGAAGTGAGAGAATGCAAGTGTTGGAAAGGAGGATAAAAAGAAGGAAAAAGAGAAAAAGGAACGACGCTGGAAGGAAAGAGCATGGCTTGGTAGCGTCAACAAGGTGCAGAGCTCAATCGTCGGCAAAAGGGTCAAGGTCTAGATCTAGAGAAGAGTAATGTGAGAAGGAAGAGATGGTTAGGTGAGGGGAAGAAAAGAGAGAATGGAAGGAAGAGAAAACGTCAACAGTGAATAGCTAGCGGCGTGAGAAGGGTTCAAGTAAGGGTATGTCGAGAAAGAAGGGAGAATGAAGGAAAGGGAAAAAGAAATGAGAAAATAAGAAAGAAAACAAAAAAGAAAAAAGAAAAGGGGAAGCGGTATCAGAACTTAGCAAGAGATAGGGCTACCAATGAGGCCAAAGCATTGCCGGAATCATATTCCATGAATGAAGGAGATGGGAAAATCAGCTATGCTCGTACCTCCTTGGCCCAGGTACTCTTTCTTTTTAGTTTTACAATTCTTTTGTATTTGAAGTTAATTGGTCCCCTATGCCCTAGCTAATTATGATAATTCGAGTGGAATAAGATCGATAATTCGAGTGGAATAAGATCGATCTTCTGTTTTTATTCCTTGTAGAAGAGCGCAGTGGATGCTTCCAGGAAATTTATAAGTGAAGCAATAGCAGACCTTTTTGACATTGAGGATAATCCCACATCGGTTTCCGTCAATTAGATTTCGGATAGCAGAATTAGGGTTTGCAACGGGCCTAACACATTCTTTTTTTTTTGCCAGAGACAGGACACATCACTTAATAAAATCATGACAATTTTGTTAAACGTGGAATCCTATATAATCTGACACACACACATAGACCGTCAATGTGGGATCCAAAGACAACCCATTATCGGGGTAGCCCACGAAAACTCGCAAAGCACACCACACACCCGCATATAGTTTTTTCTTTTCTTTTGGTCAGAGATAGGACACACCATTTAACAAAACTATGACAATTTTGTTTAGTGTGAAATCCTATATAATCTAATACACACATATATAAACTGTCAATGTGGGATTCGAAGATAACCCACTATCGGGGGCCTAACACATTCTATGCAGTGCAAAACATCATAGAAGCCATAAACTAAACTTTTTTTAAATTTATGGCTAAACTTTATTAAAGGATATTTTAATCATAATAAAAAATCAAAATCAGGTGGTTATTATATTTTTCTCTTTCCAAGAAAAAGAGGCTTCAAATTTTGTTTTTAAGGTACCCATTAGTATTTTTCTTATTGCTCTTCTCGTTAAGTAGTAATTCATTGGTCAAAAATATTCTAACTTCTAACCAAAAAAGATAAAAAATTTCTTTGGCTGAATATCATGCCGTCGCCGGGAGACGTGCAATATTTCTCGTGCTGAACTTATTTCTTATATTATCAAGACCTATAGGGTTGTGTGGAAGAAGTTCAATACCACTATAAATAAGATATCGGGTTTAAGTCTTATAAATAGAGAAAACAACTTTGGGAGAGTTTCTCCCATTTGGAATTCGACACAGCTCTAATATATGATTAGTTGCAAATCATTAAATAGAAATGGATACATGTGGTTATACCAAAAAAACCTTATTTCTTATGTTAAAAACTATCCCAACTATGTTATTTCATTAAATCATCAATAATTAATATATACATATATATATATATATTTATATTTATATTTATATTCTAGTTTGATATCAACAGTTACAATTGGGAAAATTTGGTTTTGAGAAAGAACTTTTGAAAAATGTTTTTGAGAATGGTTATGAAAAAAAAGTACGGTTGAAATTATTTAATGTTCAATATTTCTATCAAAAAGTGTAATTTTAATTTAAAAGCACTTTTCAAATGTAAAAACATGTAAGAAACAGTTTTTAAGGTTGGATAGGTTTCTTCTGTCCCAAATAGCTTTTTACCCAAATAAAAAATTATTTGACATTAGATTTAAGGTAAAAAAAACTTTTTAACACCTAAATGTAATATCAAATGAGCTTATAAATCTAATGCGAAAACGTTTTTTTTTTTTTTTTGAAAGGCAACGAAGCAAGCTTTATTAAAAGTAGGCTAAGAAAAGAAGTCTACATCAAAGCAAGAAACTAATCAAAGCAAAAGACCAGAAGAAAAATCACTCATACTCCTTAAGCCAGTCAACAATCCTACCAACGCCAGATTTGGCCAACTCATCAGCTTCACTATTAGCTTCTCTCAACGTATGCTGTATAGTGAATCCACTCACTCTATTTTTCAGAGATAAAATCTGTGCAATCCACTTCCTAACCTTCCATGGAACAGCATGAGGTCTCAACACCCATCCAATAGCATTCAACGAGTCACTTTCCACAATGAGCTTATGCGAACCAAGCCATTTAGAAGCACAAAACAAAGTCAGTGCCTCTTTAATTGCCAAAATTTCCGCTTCATTTGAATCACAAGGCCCAACTGTCTCTGAAAATTCTAACAGGACTTTTCCAGAATCGTCTCTGAGCACTCCCTCAATCTCAGCTGGACCTGATTTCCCTCTTGCAGCCCCATCAACATTAAATTTTAACGCACCCGGCCAAACAATATAAAAATCAAGCACCGAAATATTAAGGTCAGGCCATTTGGCCTTCAACCACCAAGCCAATCTTAGTTTGATAAAAGAAATAAAGTCCTTAGCGTCGAGAACTTTGCCATTAAAAACAATGTCATTTCTGAGTTTCCACACCGACCAAACAATTACAAAAAAAGCCATTTTCCAAATTTTGCAGGACTGTTTCTTGCCTTCACCCGTTGCCACGACAAGAAAAAAGATAAAAGGATCCTCTGGCGTGACCCAAACGTCACTTAATGAGAATTAAGCGTGATTTCTTAATTCTTGTGGTTATTTGTTTTCCAAGTGAATGTATGTGTTTTCTCTCTGGAGAGCTTATTTTTCTAATTGATGGGAATTGAAAAAAACTAAATTGTTCATATGACCGTAAACCTAATTATTTATTTCCCTTTCTTATTCCTATTTGACGTATAATAAAAATTAGATTTTTGGGTTTCTATATATTAAAAAAAGTTTCAAACTTATTAGATGTCATGTAATTCAAAACCTTAAACCTTAATAAATCACTTTAATTGGGTTTCACCTTACCATAGTTTATAATATATGTATGTATGCATATGCATGCATGCATGTATGTATGTATCTATGTCCATGTCCACACGTTGCATTAAATCCAACATCTCGGGTTTGGCAGCCACCACCTGCTCATGTGCTGAAGCTTAATACTAATGCTAGTTGTACTAACTACTAAAGGTGGCCAATTTGGGAGGGGCTAGTTTGGGAGCTGTGGTCCGTGACTCATGTGGATTAAATATATTGATGTTCAAATGCCCTTTTAAAACTAACTTACGTCTGCATATCTCTTTCAAATCTCAATACCTGTTATGGGTTTTAATTTGAATGTTTACCGGTAATTTAAAATACTATTCATTTCGAGTTTTTTATTTTTTTGGCGATGAGAAAGCAAAGTAAATAGATTAATTAACTAGAATTAGAAACTACATTATCAGCAATAAATTGTGACTTTTGAATAATTCATTACCTAATCTGGTCTTAAGATATAAGCTATCGTCTACCGCCAATTTATATATAATATAAGGAAATTGAAGCATTCTCTTCTCATATATATACTGATAGATTTGCATGCAAAGTGCAAACCTTTTCTTCTTTTTTTTGTCTTTTTCTTTTTTCTAAATCTTGGCAAACCAGGCTGCCAGCACTGAGCATGATCTGTGCTTGCCTGAAGTTTTGTGTAAATGACCTTAGAGTCAGCATTAGATTGCTCGAAATTTGTGTAAATACCTTATGTTTTGTTATATAAAATATATCAACTATAAATAAAAATGCACCTTTGAAGCCAATATTGTGATCCTATTGACCTTTAACCATTTTCATCTGCCAAAGAAGGGTAAAATTAAAAAGTACTCCCGCGCGGTGAATTCATTTTCATTTGCTTTCTTTTTTCAACTTTTTGAGTTACACGAATTTAATTCTGCTAAATCTTCCCATGACTAAGACTTTGATTCTGTCAGGATGACAGAAGTTTCGGTTGAATAGAGAAACCAAGATAAACTTGAAAAATGGTTCCTAACAGGATTGCCGGACAAGTAACACTGCTGACAAACGAAAAATAAATTCAACAGAGACATGTTCCCAAGAATATGTCGACGTGGAAAATTGGCCCTGGTGTTTTCTATTTTGAAAGGCAAGTGTTATATTTTACGACAAAGAAAGGACATAAGTCCACTGAAATACATGTAAAAAATTTAAACATAATAGAAAATCCAAAAATGAAAAAACCCCAATCAATCAAGAGACCAACCCCAAACGACCATTCAAAAGGCAAGGAACAAAACAAGATATCAGTCCTGACACCTATCACTTGTCCAGCCCCACAGCCACCGCCACAGAAGACAAAGCAGTGAAGCGCCATCACACTTGAATCCATACTCGAAACAGAAACCGCCATGAAAACCAAGCATCGCAAAGAAAAGAAGTCCCCAGGGCCAGGTATACCCAAACTGATAACAATATGCTCAATCTTGGTGTCTTATAGTCATGCAAATCTCAAAAGCAATGATAATATAGTGGCTCTTTATAATAGAGAAAGACAAAGAGATAATAACCAATAATTTATTGGATCTGACCTATATAATATATTCCTTACTCATACGTCCTCATATTTAACAGCCCATTTCAGAAACCAAAGGTGAACACTAGAGGAAAGTAAGTAATAGAGGAAATCAAATAGCAACAACAAAACAAGAAACAGTAAGTTTGCAGAAAACGTGTGTTCATTGACCGTCCTCCCTTTTCAGCTTGTTCTCTTCTTTTTGTAGGTGCAATCCCATCGAAAATGTTCCAACTTGCTTCATCGTGCATTCATGCCCAATTTTTCTTTTTCTTCTCCTCTTTCCACAAAGCCCGGTTCCGGTTTCCGGCTGTTTCAGGCGGCTGAACTCCGACCTACATATTTGATATTCCTTCCTCCATTTTCTTCTCCAGGCCCGACTTGGCTGTGCATTCTTTCTCTGGGCCTTAGCATATTTTTTGCTTCTTGGTCATGGTCCAAACATGCTGCTTGATTTGCTAAGGGCCGTGCTGCAGCTAGTTTCCCTTTTTGGACCTTGGTCTGCTATTGGCCTAATTCTATTCTCCTTTAACTTGCCTTACTTCTAGTGGGCTTAGACCGGATTTCTACTGATCATAACAGCATTTTAATAGCCAAAATGTCTGTTTCATTCGAGTCACAGCAACTCAAACCAAACTTTGTTATCTTCATTTTTTCATTTGATAGAAAGGAAGGGGGTTGATCACAAGGAAGAAAATTTATTTATTTTAATGGTTGTGATTTAAAATTACATATCCTACTTTATAGCTTGATCATTAATTGAAAAAATTTTCTTCCTTATCTTTTTCTTTTCTTCCTACCAAACGGATCTCAAGAATCCGCAATTTTCCCTGTCCTGGTTTACTTCTCATGGCACCATTCACATTGAATTTCATGAAACCACTTGAGGGTCTACCCCAAAAACTACTATTACTTACTCCTTAGACCTACTCATAGGCTAGGCCCTGACATGTAATCAACATGCCATTTGTTTTGTCAAGTCATACCTGACTTGTTTGTTCGAGCTTACATTTATGTTTAAGGTCAGTCCATAATTTTAAAAGTTTGTTCAAATCTAGCATAAAATTCACTCATATTTAATTTTTTTAATAAAATAATAATAAAAATGTACTAAAAAATAAATTTTAAATTTTAAAACACAAATAATTTAATATAATATATTAAATCTAAATGAGTTTTAATAAAAAAATTAATTGCATTAAAATTTATATGTCTAAATTAAGATTTACAAATAATTGTTTAACTGAATCATAAAAATACAATAACTAATTTTATTGTTACGTAATTTGGGCCGGCTCAGGTCTAAACTATCACAACCAAGATCAAACCCGTTTTTATAAAATAGGCCTTCTTCTTTTCCAAGACTCAAAAACAGGTCTAATATTTTTATCCAAATCCTTCTACTTTTCAAGTAGAATTTAGCTCCCACAAGATTAATAGAAAGGTAATACTGTGTGCAATTATATCTACCTGGCCGAAGACACTTTTTATTTAGCTGGAAGTAGAAGTAAAAATTAGTGGTAAGTGGTAACAACAATTAAACGGCAGCACAATAATTAACTTGTATTACACTATACCTAATTAAAATAAGGAATTTGCTATGGGCACCCGTTAACAAGTAGCAATTGTTTTTGGAAATTGTGCTAAACTTAAAAATGTCAATATCATTATTATTCTTTTGTACAATCATTTAATAATATAATTTTTAAAGACAAGATTACCTTTAAAACAAGTTTAGCCACAAATTCAATAAAGTTTAGCTCTAAATAAAAAAAATAATTTTAAGGGTAAGTTTCAAATTTTTTAATATATATTATGGTAGGGCTTTAGAATAAAAAAAATTCAAGTTTGATATAATTTTTTTTTCATAAAGTTTAGCCTAAATTTGATAAAATTTAGCCCCAAATAAAAAGAAAACTTAATTTTAGGGGTAAGTTTTGAATTTTGAACATATATTATGGTAGGTTTTTTTCTTAAAAAAAAACCTCAAGTTTCATATTAAAAATATTTTCTCAAGAAAAAAATTAGCTAACCATTAAATTATTCCTCCACTATATATTTAAAGTAATATTATGAGGGTAATTTTGTCAAAAAAAATATCCAATAATGTAATTATTACTGTTTTCAAATAATATATGCATTTATAACGATTATTAACTAAAAATAAACATTAAAAGAGGCTTAATCAGTGCCTATAGACACTGGTTAACCGGACCCTTAAAATAATTAAACCAGTGAGCAATTCCCAGACTTAAAACCAATTACAGGAAGGGAATGTGCTGTTCCAACTGGGTGAACAGGGTATTGCATAAATTTAATCTCTGTATTGGGATGCAAATCCTCTACCCCAATTTCCTACCCCCATCCCTGCCCCAGCATCCAAAATAAGCCACGTGTCTATACTTTTATTCCTTGTTTGCCGTTTCCTTAACTAGATAAAAACTCAAATTCTTTGATATGCAAAATAACAGTCACCACTGAAAGAAAAAAGATAAATTAAATTGATTTGAAACTTGAAAGACATTAGATGAGTACATTGGGTTTGCGTGGTTTTTTTTTTTCCTTCAAATTATCATGAAAAATTCAATAAGAACAGAAAAAAAACAATGAAGACTACTAAGATTACAAATGTTGAAAGGGGCGGGCCGAAAAAAAAAAAGGTAAATGTTGAAAGGGGAGGATTTTGTTTCTCTCTTTTTACCGTGATTGGATTTGGTGGTGGAACAATAACTGTTTCATCGATTTTTTTCACTCTTTTAAGGCCAAAAGAAAGAGATCAAAATAATTAATATAAATTTTCTTCAATTTGCAGTTCAGATTAGTTGTTTCGACCAAGTTACATGGAAGAAAAGATTGACGAAACAGTCTTAAGATTCTAAATGGGTTTAATGATAGATTTGTCTTTAATTTTGTTAAAGTTGATTTTTCCAAGACTGAGGTTACTGATCTTTGTTTCTTCAGGCAGGCATCTGTTTCTTATTCTTAATGTTCTTTGGCTTTGAAAATGACTAAAACAAACAAGGATGAAAACTACACGAGGACACTACACACGTGGCTCAATTTTAGGGGTTGGGCCACAGAGTGGGGTAGGAAATTGGGGCAGAGGATTTGTATCCTGTATAGTTTAGAAATTTTCAGCAACGTCCATAATATAATAAAATATTAATAATCATACTTAAAATTCAAAAGTTTCGACTTTTCATTTGATATGGTTTGAACGATATATTGAATCTTGAAAAGGAAATGTGAGACTCTTACTCCTTTGAATAACTCAAAGCGCATTTTTGTTTCTTCCTTTTTTTTTTTTTTTGAAGAATTGAATAACTCGAAGCTTATAATATTATATAAGCTCAAATAGGACAGGAGAAAGAAAAAGATAAAACCCTTGCTTACAAGGCAATAAATTTAAGCACTACGGATAAGAACCGACTAATTAATCTTAGCCCCGCCCCCCACCGGAAAAAAAAGACTATTCAAAAATGAAAGTGATTGAACAAGCAAATGGTAATAAAATCAATTTCGAATTCTTGTTTTTGTTGTTTTGCTTTGGTGTCCAATTTAGTCCATGCAAATTAAATACTGAACTCTTCTGATTTGCTGAACCTTTTGAGCCAGAGTGGTTGGGTCATCCATGATGGTACGTTGGATTTTTATTTTCCCAGGTTCTTGCGCAGCTTCTAGATGTTTATATCCAGCTTAGTTATATTAAACTACTGTAGCCAAAGCAACTTTGCTTGTACCATAATTACCAGTACTTAGCCAAATCACTTCGGGGCTTCAGCTTTGTTATAGCAATAAACTGTATCTAGCGCAAGGACTGAAGTCTGAAAGGAATGGCGGCCATGGAAACCAAAATACTACCTGGATCATATCCCATGAATGGTGGAGATGGTGAAGTTAGCTATGCTCGTAATTCCCAGCCTCAGGTTAATTACTTTTCGTTTTTCTAGTTCTGATACATTAGTTGATTCCTTTCCAATTTTCTATATGAATTCAAGAAAAACTTTATAATTTTCTTGTTTGCAGAGAAGAGCAGTAGCTGCTGCCAAGAAAATTATCAGTGAAGCAATTGAAGACCTTGATATAGAAAATCTCGCCCTGAAATCATCAAACAGATTCCAAATAGCAGATTTAGGCTGTGCCGCCGGGCCAAACACATTTTTCGCAGTGCAAAACATCATAGAAGCTGTTGAAAACAAGAACAAAACCAAGCATAAGAGTGATCAACAAACTCTAGAATACCAAGTGTTCTTCAATGACCGAATAGACAACGATTTCAATACACTATTCAGATCTCTCCCTTCTTCAAGGCCATTCTTTGCTGCTGGAGTTCCGGGTTCCTTTTATGGCCGCTTGTTCCCCAAAGAATCTATCCATTTTATGCACTCTTCTAACTCATTGAACTGGCTTTCTAGAGTTCCTGATCATGTTGGAGACATAAATTCTCCAACCTGGAATGGAAGCAGCATCTTTTGTAGAGGAGACGCAAAGGAAGTAGCAGAAGCTTATTTAAATCAGCACAAGAAAGACATGGAGATTTTTCTGAATGCGAGAGCAGAAGAGCTTGCGGACGAAGGATTGATGGCATTGGTTCTTGGTGGTCGTAAAAGTGGAATTGCTCTTCATCAAACCAATATGGGAAAAACCTATGACTTACTTGGGTCCTGCCTATTCGACATGGCTGCCGAGGTAAGTGTATTTATCTATATACGAGCAACGTTCACATTTGAGATTCTATTCAAACTCAGCACAAAATATACCATAATTTTCTGTTATTTTCAGGGAATACTTAGCAAAGAAAAAGTGGAGTCACTTAACTTGCCTCAGTATTTTCCAACTGAGGGTGAGATTGAGGAATTGATTAACAAAAATGTTCGCTTCAGCATTGAGAAGATGGAGACATTCCCGGGACCTGCAGAGCATTTCTACAATGTGGAAATGTGGGCAATGATTGTACGAGCTGGCTTTGAAGCAATCGTGCAGAATCACTTCGGAAATGAAATGGTGGAGGAGTTTTTCCAGCGTTATACTAAGAAACATACCGAGAATCTCTTCATTTTTGATGGAGATGATGAAGTTAGAAAACTTCTACAGATCAATATTGTTCTCAAGCGCAAAGTTTGTTCGAACGAGAATTACTAGGAATGCGAGAAATTATGTAATGTGTGTAATCTCGTCCCAATGAAATAATTACTAAATGGGTATTTATAAGTATCATATTGAAGAAATTGGGAAAAATTAGAGAGACGGTAGCTAGTACTAATGTGCTCTACACTCCAAATCGAAGCCATGACTCAGTAATCGAGCACATTTGCAAATTTTTCATTTTTTTTATTGTCATTATTTTAATTGAGCACATTTTGCAGTTTTTACTTTTTCTTTTTTATTTTTTGTATTCAGCACTTTCAAAGCTGTCTTAAGTTCGATTTTTTTTTTAAAATAACTAGGAAGTAATCTGCGCTTCGTCCTAAAATACAATTGTTTAATAATTAAAATAGTAAGTGTAGATTTTTTTTGGTTTGAAAATTCGGACAGGACGGGTTGGGACGGATTTTTTTGGTTTTATAAGTGGGACGGGGCAATTGCGGTATATGGGTACAATCGCCTAGCCCTGCCCGGTATATAATATTAGTATTATTTTTCTTTTTTTGGCCAAGAATATTATTGTTCTTAACCATATCTGTTTATTTTTGTTATGTTTAAATAATTAAATAAAAAATGGTTATATTGAACTTAAAAAATTAAAATCTAATTAATGATTAAGATTACTATTATACTATTATATAAATATTTTGAAAAAAAAATAAAAAATTAAGGAAATAAAGGGCGGAGAATTTCAAAAATCCCAACAGGACGGGAATGGTAATAAAAATTTAGACTTTCTAATGGGGCGGGATGGAAAAGTGTTTACATTCATGATTGCGATGCCCGCACTGCATTACACAGCGTTCGCAACACCGCAACCATGACATCGCGATTACTTCCGTGACTAGATCCACGACCGTGTTTTAAACTATGCTTAAAGATCATTATCCTAAACAAGAATTGGAGGCAATCAAGATAACAAGAAAATTATTTTATGGAGATTTATTCGACTTTCATGATTTTTGCGAGGCAGTTGTCCGAGGGCCTTGCAATAGGTAAATACACTATTGGGCCTCCAGGATTGATTTGTTCAAATCTGCAAAATATGAAAAACGAAATAAAAGAAAATCAATCTTTTAGGCCAACAGAAACTATATTTTTCAGATCAGAGAGAAGTTCTATTCACTTGTAGTTGAGCAGAAAAAAATGAAAGAAGAAGGAGATCTCAAGCTTGGCCAGATTAGCTCCTGGGCAAATCATGCTTCCCCCTCCAAAGGGAAGGAATGATCCTGCTGTGCGTTTGTTCTGTATGAAAGTAAAACAATAACTTCTAATTAGATGCCATATGCCAATGTGATTAATTCATGGCTAAGTGAGAGTTTTAATTGTTGGAAGAGCAATATGTTTTAGCCAAGTCATAAATTTAAACTTGCCTCCCATCTTGCCGGGATGAATTCTTTTGGGTTTGAATAAACTTCAGGGTCCATGTGAACACCCCTATTCCAAACCACAACCTTCCATTCCTTCGGTGTCAGATAACCTAAAACAAATGAAAATCCTTTTCACTTGGAGGCTGTTTAGTTTAATGTAATTTAATCACTTTGTATGTAAAGTTAAAGGCTGTAAAAACTTTACCACGTTTGGTTCAATTTTAAGGATGCAAAGTAAATTATCAATTGTAATCACTTTACCTTTAATCAGGTAAAGTATTTGCACAGAGGGAAGTGTAAAAATATTTTACATCGTATTTAAATTACTTTATTATTCTTTGTTTTTTAAAAAAGATATAAAATAAAAAGATAAATTTGATATTTAAATAAACTTTGCAGGGAAAGTGTGTTTTAACCAAACATTGTAAAAAATTTTACATGTAATTTAATTAAATTTTTATGTGTTAAACCAAACATTGTAAACTCACTTTACATGCAAAGTGAATATTGCAACCCTAAATTTTGCAAGGAATTACTTTGCATGCAAAGTAATTCCTTACAAAGTATCAAAACGGGCTCTTGGTGACAATTTTGACAACAAGAAAGAAAGGTTATTGACTTGGGAAGAAAAGGGGGATTAAAATCACTAGCCATTGATGTTAACATCAACTGCTGCCTCTCGGAAATTGGAAAAAGAAACATTACTCCTTCTGAGTGTCTCATCAATTACCTAACGATTCGAAAATATCACTCCATTATAGAAATTCACATTTGAGGTAATTATCTAATTACATGTTGAGGAATTTAAACAAGTCAAAAGGAAGAGCACACGTTACTTTTTGAAGATAATTCATTTCTCTGATATCATTAAAAATTAAACCCTTCTGTGTACTTGGTCTTTTTTTTAAAACTTCTTCCTGCTCTTCCTGGAATTCAGTTTTTAAGTAAGAAATTACAATTTTGTCCATGGCATGTTCTAATAACTAGCAAAAATGGGTTTTTTATATTAAGGCTAGAATCCCAACCTTAGCCTTATGCAACACTCACTACTAGAAAATGAGCCTTTTGCAACGTAAAAAATCGTTACGTAATCCCACTTTATCATTGCAAAAGTATTTACACAACGACTTTTTGTCGATGTGTATACCTCTGTTGTTAAAGCTTTAACGCAACGACTTTTGTGCTATCCATAAACGTTTTCGAAAATTTTTATTGAAGCAACGATTTGTCGTTGCTAATGAAATTAGTTTTTGGCAACAAATAAAAGTCATTTCTAAAAATATTAATCGAAACCACATCTTATCGTTGCAAAAAGGTTTATTCTTTTGACAGCAAAAAAATGTTGTTGCAAATAGATATTTTAGCAACGATATGAATTGGTTACCATAACACATACGTAACATTATTTTGTAGTTGTAAAAATTTTTACTTTACGTCAATTTTATGGTTGCGAAATATGTTTAGTGACGATTAAATTTTGCTGTTAAAATTCTTGTATAACAGAATAATTTTCGTTGCAAAATCTCTTTAATAACAACATTTATTTTGTTGTGTAATAATTTTTACACCAATATATAATTGATTACGTATGACATTTAACAACGATTAAATATCGTTGACAAAACACGTATGTAACCTTATAAATTTGGTTGCAAAATCATTTTAGAAACAATATTTAGTCAATTACGTAGTAATTTTAACGACCAGCTATAAAAGGTTGCCAATCGTTGTTAATTTTTTTGCAACGATATTTATTTGGTCGTATAATAATTTTTACGACGACATATGATTGGTTACTAATTGTTATTGAATTTTAGCAACAACATTTATTTTATTGCGTAATAAGTTTTGCAACGACATATGGTTGGTTCCAAAAAATCAAGTCGTTGCCTAAAAATTTAGACGACGACATCACTTGGTACAACTTAATTTTATGCAACGAGACTATATCGTTGCAAATTCTAATTGGCAACGACATTTTTAAATATAACAACATTTATTATTTAAAAAATAAAATATTAAATTTATTTTAATTTTTCATTACAATTTTTGCAGTAACAATAAACTTTGCACACTGATACCATAAGAAGCATGGATTTTTACACGAACATGTGGGTTTGGAGCATAATTAGGAACGAATATGTAATATATTGTCTTGAAATTTGGCACGGATTTTGTGTTTGGAATGGATTTTGGTCTTGATATTGTACACATTTTTGGGCTTTATATTAAATACCTCAAAATATATAATTTTGCTGAAATAATAATAATATTAATTTTTAAAAAAGAAATTCGACAAATTCAGAAATAAATGTAAATTATATATATATATATATATATTTATATCATATCCATAATGATTTACAAATACATCTAAGGCTCCCCTCCCCTAAGTGTGCAGGAGAATATTTATCCCTGTATTCATTATGTCGGCCCTGAGGATCTTGATGCTGCGGCTGTGCCTGAGAGATGGACTCCCCGGTTCGAACTTGATGATGTGTTGAGATGGCTGCAGTGTTGGAAACTGCACTCCCTAACCCTCAACTGCCATAAAATCAGCCATGATCAATTGTATTCTTTCCTCCCACTTCTTATCCCTCTCCTCCAATTTCCTATCCATCTTTTGTCGCAGATTGGCTAACACTTGTCTCAAAGCAATGTTTTCTTGCACTTGAGATGGGATAAAGGAGGAACCGACAGAGAAATCAAGGTGCTAAATGGTATCACCAAGTCCTAATTGTTGGCCCTTACTGTGCCTTGCTATCTATAAGAGCCGTGCTCCCAGAGCACTCTCCAAGCAAGTCTGCTCCTTGCCAATGACCTTGCCAACCGCAACCCAAATAGTTAAGAGGCATGCTCTTAGAAGTTAGATCTGACACCATTTGTAGGCCTGGTGGGCGAGGCTTAGACATGCTCGAAAAGGGCTCCTGGTGCACGGCTCTTACAAAAAAGACGTGCTCTTAGGAGCAATAAAGCCCTTAAGTCATGGGATCTAGTAGTTTTGCAGGGTGTTAGCATTCGTTTCACCATACCAAGGGATAATACCTTAATGGGTAGGCTGGAGGCTCAACACCATTTGTAAGCCTATGAGGCAAGTGGTCAAGGAACCGTAACCGAAACCAGATCTATTTCGATTAAGGTTCAGTTCCACATTTTAGGAATCGAAATTGACAATTCCTATTCTGGTCCCTTTTCTTTTTTTAAAAAAATATTTTTATTAAATTAGTTATATATAAAATAAATTATAAATTTATATGTATATATTGTGTATAATATATTATATAGTTTTTTTATCCTCTATTATCTTTATAAAATTAATTTTTTGAATGAAATAAAACAATTATATCAATTAAAAGAAAAAAAATCACATACATATTTAGTTTATTTTTATTACTTCTTGTAAAAATAATTATTTTATTTTTTATTGCTTACTTGAAAGTAATGTTTTACACTTAATTAGTTTATTTGGAATAAAAATAATTAATCTATTTTATTTCTTTAATAAATTTAATTCTCTAAAAAATAAAAAAATAAAAACCATAACCGAACCGTTTTAGAACCATAATCGAAACTAGAACCAAAACCAAAACCATATTGGAATCGGAACCGGAACCGGAACCGAATTGCCATCTTAAGTTTATGGTTACGGTTCCTCTAAACCTAAAATCAAAATCGTTGGTTCGAGATCAAAACTGAACTAGAATCGAACCGAGGGTACCACTATTATCAAGTGCCTTTAATTTCCAGTAGATAAAGGGTCTGATTAATTGTTTCAGGATTTGTTCAAATACGTATCTAAATAAAAAATTGACTCAAATTAAAATTAAAATTTTTAAGATTTTTCAAATAATATTCAAATAAATAATTGATTCAAATTAGAATCCAAACTTTTAAAATCTGTTGAAATAAGGATCTTAAAAATACTTGTAATACACTAAAACTTAAACTTGAACTTAACAATTTATGACAAACTAAATCCTCTTATATGTACAATTAGCACTTATCATACACGCATGTTAATTTTAACAAAAAAATAATATCATTATATTAATTAAAAATTAAACAATATTAATTAATCTAATAACTATATAGTAAATTTATAATACATAAGATATGATATAAAATCTTATAATTAAATTAATTTTTTAAAATATAATACTTTATTTATTCTAAATTTTGATAAATTGGTAGAGTTTTTTAAAACTTTATTAAAATAATAATATATTTTCAAATTTTAAAGCTGAGGCTGTCAATCTTATTGCATGGAGATGCCCTCCAACTGGGGTTGTTAAATTAAATGTGGATGCATCTGCAAGAAGTAATCTTGGGGAGTTGCGATTGGGTGGTCTGTGTCGTGACGCTGATGGGAAGTAGTTATTTGGTTTTATCAGAAAGCTGGGCCATAACTAAGGCAGAAGTCTTTGCCATTTATCATGGGTTGCAGGTAGCTTGGGATCGTGGTTATAGTCGAGTGGTCATTGAATCTGATTCTTTGCTTGCAGTTTTTAATAAAGTCAATGGTCCTTTAAGCTCCACAAATCTGCTTCTCCAAGTTCTACATGCTTGCAAAGTTTTGCTGCAAAAGCCGTGGCATTGTACCGTGGTTCATACATATCGTGACGCAAAAATGTGTGTTGATTACCTTGCTTCGTGGGCCTTTCAGGGGTAATTTTGGTATAGCTCACCTAGACAGTTCACCTGGACAATTACATCGACTACTCTAAAAGGATCATGTTAGTGTTGCACGGCCTAAGGTCATTTCTATTAGCTAAATCCGGCCTTAGACCACTCTTATGTATGAAAAAAAAATTTAAAGCTTACCATTAAATTAAAATTTTTCATTTGGGTTAAATTTAATTAAAAGAATTTTTAGTCATAATAAAAAATCAAAATCACATGATTATAATCTGTATTATCTTTTCAAAAAAAATTCTCAATTTTTTTTTCATAACGCATCACCTAGCCTTTTTCTTATTATATTATTTAATATTGTTTAATTTTTAATTAATATAACGACATTATTTTTCTGTTAAAATTAAATTGCATACATGATAAAAGCTGATTTTTTATTTAGGAATGACTTAATTTATCACAAATTGATAAGTTAATGAGTCGTTTGGCATCGTTTCTGTTTTTTTTGTTTTCTGTTTTTGTTTCGTTGTTGTTTTGTTTTCGTTTCGCTGTCAATTTTTTAAAAACAAAAACACGTTTGAATATATAATTTTATTATTTTCTCATGAAAATATATTAAAAAACCTAAACATATGTTAGTTAAGTATTAAGGATGTCATTAAAAAGTTATTATTCACCTGTATTATGGAAGTGTTTTGAAGACAAATGAAAACATAAAATTTCTGCTTCCATTTTTTTCTGAAACATATTTTCTAGTTTCCAAAATTTTGAAAACGGAAACATTCTGCCAAACACGTTTTCAGTTGTTTTGTTTCCAAAACCTGAAAATGACAACATAAAACAGAAAACAAAAACGATACCAAATGAGCCCTAAAGTTTTAATTTATTGTAGTTACTTTTTAAAATCTTTATTTGAGCATATCTTGAAAATTCGGGTCATAATTTAAGTGACTTTATTTATTGGATCCTTATTTAAGCAAGTCTTAAAAGTTTCAGTCCTAATTTGATATAATTATTTGTTTGGGTTCTTATTTAAGGGAAATGATCTTACGGGACCGGTTCTATGGGAATGACCATGGAACCAAGACGTAGCACTAAATTTAGTTACTAGTTTAAAAAAATTTAGCCCCAAATAAAAATTTTAAAAAATTTTCACGGTAAATTTTAATATTTATGAAATTTATTGTAGTAAAGTTTAGTTTAAATATGTGACTGTAAATATGTCACATCTTGATTCCATTGTAATTTTCATGGAATCAATTCAATGTGATCATCACTCCTTATTTAAACAAGTCCCGAAAATTTAAGTCTTAAATTGAACCTAAAGAGTCAAATTAGAAATGCTATAACATAATTCAAGTTCCAATTATTTTTCCTTCATTTTATTTTTGGTCATTGACATTAAGAATTCACGATTATATTGTACAAGTGTAGACTAACTAGTTATTGGTAAATTATTTTTATTTAAATTGGGACAAAAATGGAAATGTTCCTTTTTTGTCACCAGCAAAAAAGGAAAGTTTTGATGACACAGTTGACACTTTCATCAATTCGACTATTAAAAAATTTGTAACACATCTCTAAAAAATTTGTCTGAAAATTCTATATAAAGGCCCTAAATTGCACTAATTAACCCAAGGAAAGGAAAACTAAATCTGTCTATCTTTCCAGAAAAGAAAATAAACGGCATTAAAATTAATTAAAAGTCTAATTTATACTAGCTGACATATTTGTATTGAATTTGTGAAGATATATATATATATATATATATATACATATATATATATATATATATATATATAAACATAAAACATCTAATGACAATCAATTAATTATCTTCTAGGACATTCTGGGCGCTGGGAGTGAGACATCATCAACAACAATAGAGTGGGCAATGTCACAAATGGTGAAAAACCCGAGATTGATGAAACAAGTGCAAGCCGAGGTGAGACAGGTTTTCAGAAATGGTAAGGTTGATGAAGCCGGCATTGATGAATTAAAATTCTTGAGATCGGTAGTTAAAGAAACATTGAGGTTACATCCTCCGGCACCTCTTCTAATACCAAGAGAGTGTGATGAAGATTGTGTGATTAGTGGATACGATATACTTGCAAAGACTAGAGTCATAGTTAATGCATGGGCCATAGGGAGAGATCCCAAGTACTGGAAAGAAGCTGAAAATTTTGACCCAGAGAGGTTCCTGGACAGTTCTATTGATTTTAGGGGAACTAATTTTCAATATATCCCATTCGGTGCTGGAAGGAGGATTTGTCCAGTTGAATGTTGGGTTTCAATCTATAGAGCCAAGTTTATTAGTGGGCACTTTTGGGATTATACTCAATATGATTATATGTTCTAATTTATTGTTATGATAAGTAAATTGACATGTAACATTATTATTATATTGAAAGTACTATCTTATCAAGCATATTTTTCTACGAAATACTTCTTATGTCTTAAAATAATTGTTACTTTTAAGAGTTTTATTGTCTCAAAATATTTGTCACTTTTACAAAATCAATATAATATTATTGTAGTTCTCTAAAATTATCTTTGTCATTAAATATATGTCTCCTATACTTTTTCCTTTCATCATAAGTAAGAGAAAGTCAAAAAGGGGTATTATAAGAAAGTAAATAAAAAATGTATAAAACTTAACAAAAAAAACTAACTTTTTTGATCTTGTAAAACAGTTAAAAATGATAATTATTTTGGGACAAAGGGTGAATTTGATAAGTAACCATTGGTTAACATCCAAGTTATTGGCTGGCTCCTAGTTATAATATTGTTATGATTAATTCGAAGTAGGAGATGAATATTGCAGAATGCGGCTGTTGGAGGTAACTGGTAATTAAGTTGTAGTAGAGCGCCGCACAGAAGAACCAAACGGGAAGAAAGCGTACACGAACAAACTTAAAACTACCAAAAGCATCGTTCAAGTAAATAATAGAGGGAACAAAACAGCAACAAGGAAACAAGGAACAGTACATTTGCAGAAAAAGTGTGTTCATCGACCGTCCTACATTTTCAGCTTGTTCTCTTCTGTTCATAGCTGGAATGCCATCGAAGATGTTCCACTTGCTTCATCGTGCATTCATGCCCAACTTTTATTCGTTCTTCTCCACCTTCGGTCCCGGTTTCCTGCTGTTTCAGGTGGCTGAACTCCCACATGTATATTTGACTTTCCTTCCCTCCATTTTCTTCTCCATGCCCGATTTGGCATTACGCTCTTTCTTTGGGCCTTAACATATTGGCAGCTCCTTGGTCATAGTCCAAGCTTGATTTGCTAAAGGCCGTGTTGCAGCTAGTTAACCCTTTTTGACTGTAGGCTAGGTCTGCTATTGGCCTAATTTTATTCTCTTTTTAACTTGCATTTATCTAATGGGCTTAGACCGGATTCTACCCATTCCAAATTCAAGTCTTTTTTCCGCCACAAATTCAAGTCGAACATCACCGCAGTTTTGGACCTTAAAAGTCTGACATTATTCTGAAGAAAAAAAAAAAAAAAGAAAGTCCATGACATTGTTTTTCCTTTTTCTTTTTTTTTTTTTTGACAAAAATGGTCCATGACTTTGTTAATTGCCTTTAAATGAGCCACCCATTGTCACAACTTCTAAGGACAATCTTTTGTATTAACAACCTTGGATATTGCATTCATTGAATCACTTCCTATTATAAGACCATGTGTGTTCCCCCATCTAAAGGCATTAGAAAATCATAACAGCGCCCCCTTTTTTTTTTAGATAATAGCTTCTTTAATAACCAAAATCTCAGCTTCATTAGAGTCACATATATCCCTATTAATCCAGAGAACACAAACCAAACTTTGTTATCTTCATCTCTCAAGAGTCCGTCAATTACCTTAGTTCCTGGTTTATCTCTCGGTGCACCATCCACATTAAGGGTGCATTTAGTTTGGGTGATGTTACATTACCTGTGGACATAAGATTATCATCACATTATCTAGCAATGTGATGTCCTGGTAATGTGTGTATTTTGTGTTTGGTTGGAAAGATGGACATATTAGATTATTATGTTTGGTTGATGTGGGAATATGACATACATGAATGACTATTTTACTAGTTTACCCTCACTTATATAAAAAACTTTCTAAACTTATATTCTAATTAAATTAATATTCTAACTAAATTAACACATTTTGAAACTATTAAATAAATTTAATAACAAAATCAAAAAATTAACAATAAAAATAATAATTTGATAAATAAGATTTATAATTGACAAATATATAAAGATACAAATAATCTAAAATTCCTTCAATTAAAATTACCAATTATTTTTGGTTTAAATATAAATATTGTCAAACTAAAAAAGAATATCATTATTTGTTGGTATAATGAGAAATAAGTGAGGGTAAAATAGGAATATTGGAGCCAAAAGGGTAGGACATGTAACATAACCTAAGAAGGGGGTGGTATTCACATTCTCACCCATATTACCACGTCTGTGGTAATCACATGTCCTCCGACACTATTGTCAGAGCAACCAAACAAGGACATATAACTTGACATGGTGCACATTCCCACAGGGAATGTAACATGACCCGAACCAAATGCTCCCTAAATTTTATGAAACCACTTGATGGTCTACGCTACTTGATGGTCCACATTAAATTTCTAAGTTTTAGATGTATTTTTTTTAATTTTGTTATAATTAAATTTAATTAATAATTATATTGATAGAATAATGAAAAAAAAAAAGTCCGCTGCTGCGAAGCGCGTACATGATATGTCCTTGTAATACTATGAAATATATTATGGTTAAAATTCAAAAGTTTTGACTTTTGATTTGATAAGGTTTGAATGATTGAATCTTGAAAAGGAAGTGTGAGACTTTTACTCCTTTGAATAACTCAAAGCTTAAAAAGCTCAAATGCGAAAAGAGAAGGAGAAAGATAAAACTTGCTTAAAAAGTAATAAATTTAAGCACTACAGATAAAAACCGACTAATTAATATTGGCAAAGAAAAAAAATCTATTCAAATGAAGGTGATTGAACAAGCAAATGCTGAATTCAAATTTCGTATTCTTGTTTTGTTGCTCATTTAGTCCATGCAAATTAAATACTGAACACTTCTGATTTCCGGTGCCTTTTGAGCCATAGTGGTTGCATCATACATGACAGTACAGTAGGACTTTTATTTTCTCACGTTGTGTGCAGCTTCTAGATGTGTATATCCAGCTTAATTAAATACTGCAGCCAAAGCGATTTGCTTACCATAATTACCAGTACTTAGCCAAATCACTTCAGGACTTCAGCTTTGTAATAGCAATAAACTGTCTAGCTCAAGGACTGAAAGAAATGGCGGCCATGGAAAGCAAACTATTACCAGGATCATATCCTATGAATGGTGGAGATGGCAAAGTTAGCTATGCTCGTAATTCCCAGACTCAGGTTAATGACTTTTCTTTTTTCTAGTTCTATTACATTAGTTTTCCATATTAGTTCAAGCAAGACTTTATAAGTTTCTTGTTTGCAGAGAAGAGCAGTGGATGCTGCCAAGAAAATTATCAGTGAAGCAATTGAAGAACTTGACATAGAAAATCTCACTCTGAAATCATCAAAATTCCAAATAGCAGATTTAGGCTCTGCTGCCGGGCCAAACACATTCTTGGCAGTGCAAAACATCATAGAAGCTGTTGAAAACAAGTACAAAACCAGGCATAAGAGTAATCAACAAACTGATCTAGAATACCAAGTGTTCTTCAATGACCGAATCGACAACGATTTCAACACACTATTCAGATCTCTCCCTTCTTCAGGGCCATACTTTGCTGCTGGAGCTCCGGGTTCCTTTTATGGCCGCTTGTTTCCTAAAGAATCTATCCATTTTATGCACTCTTCTAACTCATTGAACTGGCTTTCTAGAGTTCCCGATTATGTTGGAGGCATCAATTCCCCAGCCTGGAATGGAAGCAGCATATTTTGTAGAGGAGACGCAAAGGAAGTAGCCGAAGCTTATCTAAATCAGTACAAGAAAGACATGGAGATTTTTCTGAATGCTAGAGCAGAAGAGCTTGTGGGCGACGGATTGATGGCATTGGTTCTTGGTGGTCGTGAAAATGGAGTTCCTCTTTGTCAAACAAACATGGGCAAAACCTATGACTTACTTGGGTCTTGTCTAGTCGACATGGCCGCCGAGGCAAGTCTATTTATCTATGAGCAACGTTCACATTTGAGATTCTATTCAAACTCAGCACAACATGTAATATAATTTTCTGTTATTTCAGGGAATAATTAGCAAAGAAAAAGTGGAGTCTCTTAACCTGCCTCAGTATTATCCAACTGAGGTTGAGATTGAGGAATTGATCAAAAAAAATGGTCGTTTCAGCATTGAGAAGATGCAGACATTTCCAGGGCCTGCAGAGCATTTCTACAATGTGGAAATGTGGTCAATGATTGTAAGAGCTGGCTTTGAAGCAATCGTGCAGAATCACTTTGGGAACGAAATGGTGGAAGAGTTTTTCCTGCGTTACACTAAGAAACATGCCGAGAATCTCTTCATTTTTGACGGAGATGATGTTAGAAAACTTCTACAGATCAATATTGTTCTCAAGCGCAAAGTTTGTTGAAAGGAAAATCAATTACTAGGAATGCCAGAAATTATGTAATCTGTGTAATCTCGCCCCTGTGAAATAATTTAATGGGTATTTATTAGTATATATTAGAAGTTGCCCGGGCTTCACCCCGGGATTAATTTTTCTAATTTCTGAATTAAAATTTAATAAAATTTGAAGTCATATTTAAAATTTTTCTAAGTTTTTTATATTATTTCACCCTATCAAATGTGCTAAACATCTTTTTAATTTATAAATTTTTACAATATTTCGAGCATAATTATAATTATTTTTAAAATCAAATGACAAAAAGTCTATGACTTAATTATATGTTCCCAAAAAATAAAATTAAAATAAAATAAAGTTATCAACTAATAAATAAAATATATTATATCAATATTATATATATATATATAAGTTGCAAACTTTAATTAATCAATAAATAAAAATATATATCAAATAGTAAATTTTTTAAGAATAAATAAATTTTAATATGATATATAATATAAAAAATGGAAAAGAATTCTCTTAAATTTTTTTTTAGAAAAATCAACCTACTTTTCTAGACCCATTTAAAAAGAAAAATATTACTTAAAGAGTAAATTAAAAATAAATAAACTACAAATAAAAAAAAAGAAGAAAAGAAAACAAAAAGAATTATATATAAAAGTTAAAAATTATAAAAGAAAATAAAGTAAAAAAAATAATAGGGGCAACCAGTGGGGAGGTGACATTTGTCCCCTATGCCAATTTCCCTTTTCTTTTTATAGTGTTTTAGTGGAAGATTAATAGATTAATAGATGGATAGATAGATGTTAATAGATTAATAGATAATAGACTATGATTGCATTGAAGAAATTGGGAAAATTTAGAGAGATGGCAGCGAGTGCTGATGGGCTTTACACTCCAAATCGAAGCCATGACCCATGAGTGCTCGTGACTCGAAAAAAGAAAATAATGAGCCTCAATTCCCGGATCCATATTCAACGTCCTACATTATCAGGACAAGCCCAATTTATTTTGGATAAGCAATGAATATGCTTGACAAATTTTGGGGAAAATACCCAAAAAAATTACTTAATTAATAGGATCTTGTTGCCTTGAACTGAGACCTCGAAGATTTTGGTTTTAGATCCTTGACATCGCATTGCCTTGTTACCTCTTTGTTGTTTGTGAAAGAGAACTTTTATTTTTTGTTGGCATGCAGTTGGATAAGCCCATGAGAAACGGCAGGGCAAAGTGCTGATGAATTCTTAATTAACATGTATGAAAAAATAATTATATCGATTGGTAGGACAAATTATTAAGTAATGGTTAATTATCTATTTTTTTTCGTTATTTAAGTAATTATAAATTTGGGAGTCTAATCTGATGCTTGCAAACGAATTTTGTTTTGGTTCTTTTTCTTTAACTCTTTTAAACGTAGCCGTTCATGAGTTTATATGGTAATTCACGTCGAACAGTCCATCGTTGGTAGATATTGTATATGTTTTCATGATTTTCCTTTCCTTTCCACACACTTTCTAGCATTAATAGCTTATTCTCTCTGATCTGAACAAATGGAAATGGCCATTGAAGAAACAAAACTCTCTCAACCAATCGCCATGAATGGTGGAGACGGCCCTCTTAGTTATGCTAAAAACTCCAGCTTTCAGGTACTCTTGTCGACAAACTAAATAAATTTTAATTATATTTTCCCCCATTTTTTAGTGAAACAATATACCATGATCAACTTTAATGAACAACAGATTACTTTTAATTTTCTTGCAGAAAGGAGTTGTTGACGCTACAAAAGGAATGATCATTCAAGCAATCGCAAGCAAGCTTGACATGGAGAACCTCTACTCTTGCAAAACCTTTCAAATAGCAGATTATGGTTGTTCCATCGGACCAAACACCTTTTTCGCCATGCAGAACATCATAGAAGCAGTGGAGCAAAAGCATGGAAATTATGCTGATCAGGAGTTTCAAGTCTTCTTCAACGATAACTCGAGCAACGATTTCAACACCCTTTTCCAATCCCTCCCTCCCTCGAGGCCATACTTTGCTGCCGGAGTGCCCGGTTCGTTTTATGGCCGATTGTTCCCTAAATCCTCCATCCACATTGGACATTCCTCCAGTGCGCTGCAATGGCTCTCCAAAGTTCCCGAAGAAGTTGTAGACACCAATTCTCCAGCTTTTAACAAAGGAAGCATATATTGCACTGGAACCGAAGAGGAAGTAGCTAAAGCTTTTGCTACTCAGTTTGAGAAGAATATGGAAACTTTCTTCAATGCTAGAGCAGAAGAACTTGTCCGTGGAGGATTGATGGTGATCCTTACGGGTGGAACTCCAGACGGGGTCACTCTGTCCCAGACATCAATTGGCAAATTTTATGATCTTTTAGGATCTTGCCTTGTGGATTTGAATAAAAAGGTTATATTAATTAATCTCTATTTTTTATTTGAATTAAATTATGTTAATTCTAATATCTTGTTTATTTAATTTGGTCTTTTGATCTTTATAGCAGGGATTAATCAGTGAAGAGAAATTGAACTCTTTTAATCTGCCCTTATACTTTCCATCGGCTAAGGAGTTGAAGGCATTGATTGAGAAAAATGGGCATTTTAGCATCGAGAGGATTGATGAGATAATAGAACAAGTACTGAAACGTGCAGATGGCTTGCCTAAACCCCAAAACTGTATATCGCAGATAAGAGCTGGATTGGAAGGGTTGATCAAATGTCATTTCGGAACCGAGATCGTGGACCAGTTCTTTGACTGCTTAGCCAAGAAACACGTTGAGACTGGCTTCGTCTTCGGGGAGAATGCCGCTGACAATACCTTAATATTCATGATTCTCAAGCGCAAATAAGCTAGGTGTGCCCTGTTTGGCTGTTTCGTCTGCGAACTTCTTCTTGTTTGTTAAAAAAATAAAAAAAACTGGCAATAACCGAGTTCTTTTACCAAAATATTGTAATTTGGAAACTAACTTATTTTCCAAACTATATATGGTTGCCTCTAAAATCCTATCTTGATGCTTGGTAGACTTTCTTTGGAATAACTTTAATAGTGCGAGATGTGACTTTCTACTAGATGGCTGGACTTGTCAACTTATTCGATCAAATATTTATTATTTAAACTATTTAATTCTAAAATATATTTAAAATATGAAATTACAATAATATAAAATTATTCTTATAGCATTTCGTTTTAAAAAATAATAATTTATATCTATAATCTATAATCTATAATCTTTTTTTTTTATAACCAAAGGTATAATTAGACCTTTAATCCAAGAATAATCCCTTTTGAGTCGGGTTGACTCATTATGGAGATAAAGCTCTCCCAATAATGGTTTTCTCCATTCATAAGACTTGAACTCGAAACCTTATTTAAAGAAAATAAGTGTCAAACTACTTGAACTAATCAATTGTTGATATAATCTATAATCCATATTATATATAAAAGTACGAATGTTTTTAAAATTTTGAATCACTTAAAATATCTTTTTCTTTCTAACGTATTTCAGTAATATTATCATTGATATTGCTAAGTTAAATTAAAATTTTTTATTTATCTTTTATTAGGTATTTTGTATATATTTACTAAATAATTATAGTAATTAACTAATTTTACTTTCATCATAATTAACTTACTATTATATTATCTTGAAGAAAATAGTTTAACTATATTCCAATTTCATGTAATTTAATTTGAAGTTTAATCTATAGTTTAATTATTATCTACTTTAATGTAGTTTGTTTTTCTAATTTTTTTATTTTTTATTTTGGTTATTATTAATAACGCGTTGTATCACGTGCAACGCACATAACAGAGTGACTAATATATATAAAAGCGTAAGTTAGATAAGAGATTTATTCCTATTAAATATCATTTTTTTCTTCAACATATTTTGAAAATGCTATTGGATTTGGGGTTCTACCTTTTATATTGGACTTTTAAAAGATTTAGGCTCTATTTTTTATTAGACTTTAAAAATAAATAATTAACCATTAAGATTTTCAAGGGTTTTTACTTATTAGTATTCAAAAATATCATTGGTTAAATTGAGTTTCACACAATTAAAAAGTATAAAATATCATAAGCCATTGTAATTTAATTTAAATATCATTATTATATAAATTGTTTTACAATGTTAAGAATAAAGTAACTTAATTTAAATATTATTATTATATAAATTACTGTAATCAAATGTATTTGAAAAAATAAATAAATTAGATGAGATTCTTAAAAAATATATTATAATTTTTAATAATCCATTGTATTACGTGCCATGCATGTAACACAGACACTAGTATATAGAAAAGTATAAATGTTTTAAAACTTTTAAACGATCTAAAATACCCTTTTTTCCACATATTTCAGAAATGTCATTGATATTGTTGAGTCAAATTAAAACTCTTCATTTATATTTTAATAAATATTTTTATATATTTATTAAATGATAATAGTAATTAATAACAATTTTATTTTCATCATAATTAGTTTATTACAATATTATTTATATTAAAAAAATAGTTTAATTATCATCTAATTTCATGTAGTTTACTTTAAACTTACTTTCTAATTTAATTATCATCCACTTTAATATAATTTATTTTTTAATTTTTTTTATTATTTATAACACTTTGAATCACGTACAACGCACTTGACATGATAACTAATATTATTAACTGCATCAGAACGAATTGAAGAAGGCTTATCTTGTCTTGTCTTGTCTTCTCTTATATCAAGTCAACGCTTATTTATATATAGGCTAATCTTCTCATTTATCAAGTCAATGCCATATATATATATATATATATATATGATAGAACTTATATCCTTTTTTTAGGTGCTGTTTATGTTAATAGCCACTAAAATCTTGCCAGGTGTCCGTTTACACTATAAATAATTTAACATCCTTTTAACACCGTTAGAAGTAAAAATATTTTTTCTAGAATAATTTTTATTTATTTTATTATTCTTTTCTTTTTATGAGGAAAATACGTATAACAAAGTTTAGCCCCAAATTTTAAACAAATAACTATTTAAGGGTAATTTTTAATTTTGAAATAAATATTGTGGTAGGGTTTTAGAAAAAAGAAATTTTTATTGCGTATCACAAAGTTTAGCCCCAAATTTTAAATAAGTTAGCCATTTAAGGGTAAGTTTTGAATATTAAAATAAATATAGTGTAGGATTTTAGAAAAAAAATTGATTGGAGTTTTTAAAATAAATATACTGTGGTAAAATTTTAGAAAAAAAAAAGCACAAGAGGAATAAAAAAACAAAAAAAAACTTAACGGTGTTAAAAATAAGTTAACTAACTAATGATGTGAATAGACATTTAACAAAATTTTAATGGCTGCTAACACAAAAAGAACCTAAGGAAGGAAAATGATATAAGTCTTCTTATATATATATATATATATATATATATTTACATATATATATAATAGAAATTTACCCGGGCTATGCCCCGAGATTTTTTTAATTTTAAGTATTTAAATTTTTTTTAAAAAAATATGAGAGGATTAATAGGATAATAATATCTTAAGATATAAAAAAAATTGAACATATAATTATTGATATTACATGTAAATCAAAATGTAATACAAAAATATATAAAAAATCATTTTGATATACACATCAAAGATAATGTTAATTAACTAATAAATAAAAAAATATAATAAAAAATATAATATTATATATAAGCTGAACATGTTAATTAACCACTAAATAAAAATATATAGTAAATCAAATATTGAATTCTTCACTAATAAATGAATTTTAATAACATATATAATATAAAAAAAAGTGAAAAATTTCCTCAAACCCCAAAAAATGACCAAACTAAACTTTTTGTTTAAGGTTATCGGGGATAAAAAAATCCTACAAAAAATATATTGAAAATTTCAAATTTTCAATAATATAAGTAAAAATCAAAATAAAAAAAAAAGAAAAGAACAAATGGACCATTTAGCCTAAAATACAAAAAAAAGAAGAAGCTAATGAGGGGAGTGACAATTGTCCATTTGTATTTGTATATTTGTACGCGGAATTCCTAATTCAAAATTCAAATTGAAATGTACAATGATTCGATAGATAAGATTTCCCCTTCCTTAAAACAGTAAAATATGCCTCTTTCCGCCTGAGAATTCCTGCAAAAAAGATTTATTCATTATATGGTTGTTTTATGATATGAGACCAAAAATAGGAAATGGAAAGATAATTTTTGTATATTAATAGATGAAATAAGAGTGTGGAAAATAGCATCACCCTCTCCTCTAATGCCCTTTCATCGAGTAGTATAAAACTATGTATATATAATATGAACTAAATCATTTGACTGTTACCAAATCAAGTGAAAAAAGAAAACTTACAAAATAGACTTCAAAATAGAATAAGAGGCCCAAACACATTCTATAGCCCAAATCCAAAATAAAACCAAAGTTATATCTACAATAGAAGTCCACCCATGAAATGAAATAAAAAAGAAAATCAACCAATGATGAGGTGACAATTGCATCTCTTCTCCGTCTAGTATGCTTCACTTTTCATTTAAGGAAGTTATATATTATAGATGGGGCGATCTACCAGCCTAAAGGGAATATCCAACCTGTGCATAAATAAACATTAAAAAAGGATATCCAATAATCAGGATACATGTGCAACATTAACTAATGAATAGATTAAAAGCACAATTTGCAATGTAGTTATCCAGCAGCTTCAAAGCGATGACAATTTCTCTAACTCAGCAGAGATTGAAATAACAGAGAC
The DNA here is from genome assembly GCA_030664755.1 of Microcos paniculata. NCBI lineage: Eukaryota > Viridiplantae > Streptophyta > Magnoliopsida > Malvales > Malvaceae > Microcos > Microcos paniculata. The sequence continues at coordinate 12,623,781 of CP131462.1, forward strand.
ACAGAGTGCAAAAGAGAAGAAGAAGGAGAATCAAAAGAATGGCCAACAAGGAGCTTCACAGATTCTCACAATATCCCATGATTGGTGGAGAAGGTCCTCAAAGCTATGCTCAAAATTCTAGCATTCAGGTATAAACAGTTCCCCAATTGATATTTACTGGTTGAAAAGAACAGAAATCTCTTTTAACCTTGAAGCCTTAAATCTATGAATTTTTAGACTTTTGAAATGATTTCTTAGTAGCCCGCAGATTAGTCTCATGTCCTTTATCAAAGAATAAAGTTAATTACATTTCATATAGAAAAATTATCCACTACTATAAGTAGAAGTATACATGTTCTTCAATGTTGTATAGATAATCTTTCTCTTCGTAGTATGTTATAGACCTTTCCCTTTAGAGAAGCTTGGAATTTGACTGTTAGTATAAGACAACGATATAAGAATATGCATATATAATTTAATTTTCTTCATCATGTGACGCAGAAAAAAATGGTGGAAGATGCAAAGGAGCTAATTCGTGAAGCTGTAACAGAGAACCTTGACTTCGAGAATCCTGATATCAGAAACTCCAGTCACACATTTCGGATTGTAGATCTGGGCTGTTCCGTCGGGCCTAACACTTTCATTGCAGTCCAAAACATCCTCGAAGCAATTGAATTCAAGTGTCAGAAAACATACCAAGGCAACAAGATCAACCTAGAATTTCAAGTGTTCTTCAACGATCAGTCCGATAACGATTTCAATACACTCTTCAAGCTTCTCCCTCTAGAAATTATTTCGCTAATGCCGTACCGCGTTCTTTCCATGGCCGCCTTTTCCCTAAATCCTCTCTTCATTTTGTTCATTCCTCTTCTGCTTTGAATTGGCTGTCTAAGGTACCGGAGGAAGTTGTTGATAGAAAATCACCTGCGTGGACGGACAGAAGTTTTGTATGCACGGGCTTGGTGGAAGAAGTTGTTGATGCATATTTGAATCAATTCAAGAATGACACGGAGACCTTTCTGACAGCTAGAGCACAAGAAATTGTGGGTGGAGGATTGATGGTCTTGTTATTAGGTGGAAGACCAGATGGAGCTCCTCTGTCTCAAACCGGTGTGGGCAAAATGTTTGAGTTACTATGGTCTTGTCTTGATGACCTAGCCAAAATGGTAAGATCACACAATTTTATTGCTTCTTTTATGAAGGGTGATATCATAACATAAAATCTAAAAGTGAAACCATTTTGTAACCAAAAAAAAAAAACTGAAATGATTTAACCCATTTAATTTGGTATAAACAAAATTATGAACTTTGTATGTTGCAGGGAGTAATTGAGCAAGAAAAGGTTTACTCCTTCAAATTACCTTTATATGTTGCAAATACCAAGGAAATGGAGACAATTATTGAGAGAAATGGATATTTCAGCATTGAGAAGATATATGAATCAAGTAAGGAGTCGTTCATAAGGCCGGGCAAAACCATCGATGACCATTTATTTACCGCATCACAGTTGAGAGCTGCTTTTAGTGGCATCGTCAGGGAACACTTTGGACATGATGAGATCGCTGACGAGCTATTCAATTACTTGCCGAAGAAACTTGCAGAATACAACCTGATTTTTGAAGACGAAAACTATAAAGATGCTGACTTATTCATCTTGTTGAAGCGCAATGAACTGTGTTTATAATTGGATCAAAATCCTTTGTCCCATTTCGGTGCCCCATACTTACCATGTGTCCTTTCCATTTAATTAATTTGAGTGCAATTTCAAGTCTTTGTTTTTTTAATTAATTTTATGCTTTATATGGTGGAATTTCCAACTCATTTCAAGCTTAATTTAAGTTTTTATGATTCACGTAGTTCAAAAAAAAAATTATGGTGAAAGTACGTAAAGTACCCCAAAGACCCTTCTACTATGTGAAAATGTTCTATTTAACCCATATACTCCAATTTGAATTAATTTAATCCTACACTACATATCAAATTGAAAAATCAAGTTGTCTTCTGTTACAGCATCAACTGGTGCCATCAGGAATGCTGACATGACAATGGCACGTCATACACTTGCTGACGTGTCATTGTCACATATGAAAATTAAATTTAAAAATGTTTAAAAAAAGTCAAAATGTCAACGAAAAACGCCACCGTTTCCTTTCTTGACCTTTTTTTTTGGTTAAAGCTTTCTTGACCTAAAAACCTCTTTTTTTTTTTTTTGTTCCGCTGCAACTTATTTTTTCTTCTTCTTCTACTACTCCTCCACGCGTGCGTCCCTCACCTCTTCCTCTGGCTTTGGAACTTTGGAGAATGTTGATGCCATCTTTGGACTCCATTTACCTGTTAGACACCCAAGAGGTTTAGTGGCCTCCCGTACGTCTTGGCCCAATTTCAACTGCAACCTGTTTCTTTGAGGCTGTAATAAATGGAACTGCTTCCAAACTCCATGTCCACTGAAATATGTAATTCTCCCCCTCCATCCTTTCTTTTTTCAAGGCAAGGACATCTACATAGATTTCATTTCTGTTAATGCGTAAATGTCATTTTATATTTCTTTTACCTACGAATTTGACTGCTTATATATCAATAATTTATGGCATGGAGATACATAGAATGAAGAAATTTTGCATGGAATGTCATAAATTCAACTGTCGGTAGATTACTATTTCTTTTGGTTCGAGTTGGTAGATTACTATATACATATATGGGAAGTCATACAATAAGGAATAACAGAGATTTTTAATGGAGCAAAGGGAAAGAATCTGCAATAAGGGCCGGGTAGGTAAATTGCTGTATATATGGTACTCAATCAATTAATAAGGGAAAATCCGGATTCTGAGCAATAGCAAAGAAGCAAGAATCGACCTGTTCATCCCTGAATTTGTATTTTTCTGTTAATATATATGATACATCCTCTCTTTTCTCTTCTCGCCTTGAGAGAGTAACTTATAATTCTTTCAATTGTTGAAACGTTTTCAGAGAGAAGGAAGGAGAATCAAAGAGGATGGCAGAGGAAGGAGCACACATACCTAGGGTCACTTCCCAGTCCTCAAAGCCATCATCAAATTAAGTTCTAGCCTTCAGGTATAAAACAATACTCCAACTCATATATATTGGTCGAAGAAAAGAACAGAAATCTGTTAACTTGAAGCCTTAAATCTATGATCTTTTGCACTTTTGAAATGATTTCTGGTTTGATGTGTATTTGTCATGTTAGTAGCCTGCAGATTTTGTTTCATGTCCTTTATAAAATAATAAAGTTAATTACATCTTATACAGAAAGTCATTTACTACAGTGTTTTAGCTGAAATTTGTTGGTTATTCAAGGAATTATAACTACCAAAGAATTAAGGGCTTGGGATTGTGATGACAGTATAACAGTAGTATGTCAGACTCTTTCCTTTAGCTACGAAATGTGACCGTTAGTTTAAGACATATGTAATATAAGTTTCTTCATGTGACACAGAGAAAGACGGTGGCAGATCCAAAGGAGCTAATTCATGAAGTTGTCCCAGAGAAGCTTGACTTCAAGAATTCTGATATCAGATACTCCAGTCACACATTTCGGATTGGAGATCTGGGCTGTTCCGTCGGGTCTAACACTTTCATTGCAGTCCAAAACATTATAGAAGCAATTGAGTTCAAGTATCAGGAAACATTCAAACGCAGCAAGATCAACTTAGAATTTCAAGTGTTCTTCAACGATCAGTCCGATAACGATTCAATACGCTCTTCAAGCTACTACTTCCTTCTCAAAATTATTTTGCTAATTCGAGCGGTGCCAGGTTCTTTCCATGGCCGCCTTTCGCCTAAATCCTCTCTTCATTTTGTTCACTCCTTTACTGCTGTGAATTGGCTGTCTAAGGTACCGGTGGAAGTTATTGATAGAAACTCACCTGCATGGAAGGAAGCAAGTGTTGTGTATATTAACGGGCTTGGTGGAAGAAGTTGTTGATGCGATGCGTATTCATATTCGAATCAGTTCAAGACCTTTTTGACAGCTAGAGCAAAAGAAATTGTAGTTGGAGGGTTGATGGTCTTGTTATTACCTGGTAGACCAGATGGAGTTCCTTTGTCTCAAACGGGTGCGGTCAAACTGTTCGAGTTACTATGGTCTTGTCCTGATGACCTAGCCAAAATGGTAAAGTCACAGTCACACAATTTTATTGCTTCTTTTAATGATATTAATATCTTACATAAAATCTAAAACTGGAATGATTTAACCCTTAGAACAAGAAACTAAGCATTTTCTATGAATGTAGCCACAATATATAGGAAATTCACGTTTATTGCCAGGTGCATATGGACAAAACTTGTCAACTGATATAATTTGGAGTAGGCTCTAAATTATGAACTTGACAGGTTACAGGGATTGATTGAGCAAGAAAAGGTTTACTCCTTCAAGTTACCTATGTATTGGGAAAGTGCTAAGGATGGAAATGAAGACAATTATCGACAGAAACGGATATTTCAGCATTGAGAAGATACATGTATCGAGTAGGGAGTCGTATGTAAGGCCAAGCAAATCCGTCGATGACCGTTTAGTTATGACATCAATTGTGAGATCTGGTTTAAGTGGCGTCAGCAGAGAACACTTTGGAGTTGGACAGGAGATCGTTGACGAGCTATTCATCAATTACTTCCCAAAGAAACTTGCAATTGCCTACTTGATTTTTGACGTAGAAAACTATAAAGATTTTGACTTATTCTTCCTACTGAAGTGCAAAGAATAGGGCTTATCATTGATATCTTAACGATTAATTAATGACATGTTTAAGCTTTTAATTTGAATGCAATTTCAAGTCTCTTTTTTTTTTGGTCCAATGTCCAACTCATTTCAAACTTTGAAATTCTTTGGATTTAATTTTATGTTCTTAAGTTTAAGCGATTAATTTGTTTATTGACGTCTTTCGTAGATGTAATGTAGTAATCCGCGAAGCTGTCACGTACAGAGAAACATGACTTCAAGAATCTAGACATAAAATCGGCCTAACACTTTCGTTGCAGTACAAAACATCATAGAAGCAATATTTAAATTGATCAAGAGTACCTTAAATTATACCAAGGTAACAAGATCAACCTATAATTTTAAGTGTTCCTCAATGGGATCAGTCCGTTTACAAGCCGTTCACCGAACATCGTGTTTATTTACACCCCTAAGAGCAGAGGAAATGCTAGGTGAAGAGTTAGTGGGTATTAAGGTTTGGTTATTTCTCAACTTGGGGTCTAAGGGGTTTAACTTTTTCGAACTTACTCAAATAAGAGCCTCTGGACCCTTATTTGAGCAAACTAAATCGTAACCTAAACCCCTGTGCGTAAATTTAAATCCGTTAGATGCATATTCGATCAAATTAAAATATTAGACGTACCCAGCTATTTTAACATTGAGAAGATACAAGAATGTTAAGTAGTATTTGTCTATAATGCCGACTATATATATCCATGGATATATGAAGTTGCTGATATAATCACATCACATTATTTGAGAGCTATTTCTGAAGGTGTCGACAAGAAACATTAATTTTGGTCGTGCTATTGTTGACGAGCCTGTATTTAATTTAAGTTCTAAATTAGAAATAATAATTTATGATAAGATCTTGCCTCAATGACAACAAACCATAAGTAAGAAAAAAAAAATCAATATCTACCTGTGATATGTTTAGAATAAGTAATTAGAAAAAAAAAATCACACGTAGCGTTGATTAATCATTAATTAATTATAAGCACAATTTGCAACACTATTTAATCAGCAGCTTCAACATGTAGTTATTGGAATTACAGGGTGAAGAGAAATTCCAATTTCCCTAATTAAAGCAGAGAGCTGGCGGAAACAGAGATATATATAGTGGAAACAGAGATCTAGCTAGCTAGATCGGAGGGAATTGAGAGAAGGAGAAGTGAAGTATGGCTGATAAGGACCAGAAGTTCCTGAGGTCACGTCCTATGGTTGGAGGAGAAGGTCCTCAAAGCTATGCTCAAAATTCTAGCGTTCAGGTAATTGAGATGCATGGTCCAAAACATCTCTTCAATACTAATTTTGCAAGGATATATTGACAGTTTTAAAGTTCTTCTTCATGTGACACAGAAGAAGTTAGTTGAAGATACAAAGGAGCTGATCCATGAAGTTGTCACAGAGAAGCTTGACGTGTGGAACATTCCCGATATCAACTTCTATGGCAGCAGTACATTTCGGATAGCTGATTTGGGCTGTTCTGTTGGACCCAACACTTTCATTGCAGTGCAAAGCATCATAGACGCAATTGAATTCAAGTACCATAAAATATACCAAGACAATAAGATCAACCCAGAATTTCAAGTGTTCTTCAACGATCTTCCCGATAATGATTTCAATACTCTCTTCGGGCTTCTCCCTCCCTCTAGAAATTATTTCGCTAATGCGGTGCCGGGTTCTTTCCACGGCCGCCTTTTCCCAAAATCCTCCCTTCATTTTGTTTATTCCTCTACTGCTTTGAACTGGCTCTCTAAGGTACCAAAAGAAATTGTGGATAGCAAATCACCTGCGTGGAACCAAGGAAGTATTATATGCACAGGCCTGGTTAAAGAAGTTTCGGTTGCATATTCAAATCAATTCAAGAATGACATGGAGACCTTCCTGACAGCTAGAGCACAAGAGATCGTGGGTGGAGGTTTGATGGTCTTGACCTTGCCGGGTCTACCAGATGGAGTTCCTACGGCTCAAACCGGCGCGGGGGTGATTAATCAGCTACTATGGTCTTGTCTGAATGACCTAGCCATTTTGGTAAAATCACATAATTTTGTTTTGACTTAATATCTAATTTGATCTTGAACTATATTAGAAATGACATATTAGTCCTTAAATTTTTATTTGAAACAATTGATCTCTAAATTTTTATTTTGGAACAAATTGGTCTATAAATAGTCAAAATTTGACGAATTGAGATAGATTGGTCCATGAACTTTTATTTTAGGATAGATTAGCCTCTTAGTTTTTTTTTTTTCATTCAAGACCTATATGTTTCAAAATAAAAGTTCATAGACCAATCTGTCTCAAATAAAAATTCATAGATCAATTTGTCTTCTTTGATATAGGTCAATGATCAAATTAGATATTAAGTAATTCTTTTTAATCCCTACAATTTCAAGTTTCACCTTTTCAAGTTCCACAACATGTGTAGATCAAGTTGGTTCAATTTTATGTTGTCTTAACAACTCTCGGCATTCAGTAGTTATTTTAGATCCCTACCAATCTGGAATCAAACTGACATCGAATCCCAAATGCTGGGGAAGTTAATTTTTGGTAAATATTGTTAGTGCCTAACTATGAACATGGATTGATGTAGGGAGTAGTGAAGCAAGAAATCGTCGACTCCTTCAACATACCAATGTATTTTCCAAATGCCAAGGAAATGGTGAGCATTATAGAAAGAAACGGCCATTTCAGCATCGAGAATATACAAGAATCGAGTAAGTACTTGTCTATAAGGCCGACGGCATCCATGAATATGGAGCTACTTATCACATCACGCTTGAGAGCGATTACGGAAGGGCTCGTCAAGGGCCATTTCGGGCAGAAGATTGTGGACGAGCTATTCAATTACTTTTCAAAGAAACTTGCCGGCAGCAACCTCACTTTGGAAAACAGTCCTGATATTGACTTGTCCATCTTGCTGAAGCGCAAAGCATTGGGCTGATTACAGATATCTTAACCATTAATTAAGTATTAAGTTCTTCTAATTAATATTAATAAGTCTTTTATTATAAGAACTCTGAATTTATCAATAAGAGTAAGACCTTGTCTCAATGTAAAGGTATATATGCATTGAATTTAATTTTTATATGGTCCTTTGGTAAAATTAATTAACATGTTTTTCTGTATCTTTATTTTTTAGTTATATAATTAAATAAAATTTATATTTGTAATTGTAAATGAAATCATGTAAATATATTGCTTTTAAAATCTTTATATTCTTGTATATCAAACTTTCATCGTCGAAGAATCATCACATAGCGAGACTTGAGTATGAACAGAATCCCGATTTAAGTTAAGTATTAAACAATAATTTCAAGGTTAAACGATTCAAAATATTAATATGCTATTAATATAGAATATTTAAAATATAAAAATAAATTCAATTATTTTAAAGAATAATTTTAAAAGAAATGAGTTGAACTTCAAGTTGATGGATGAGTTTGACCCGCGCTCTAGCTTTTCTATGCACCCTACGATTGTGAAAAAAAATCCAAAATATAAATCGAATAGAACCGATAATTTGATTAAGGTTTAGATTGTTCATATGAAAATAGAATTGTTCAAATGAACATCGAATTGTTCAAATGAATAAAAATTTTAAGAAAAAAATACTTGATTTAATTGGTCCATAATTGAATGATCCAAAATTTTTATAATCTTATTTGGACTTTTGTAAAATAATAAAAGTCTAAAATTGAATGAACTCCAACTATATAAAAATCCACAAAAATACCAAATCTGAATCGGACCGAAACAATCGAATATTAAAATCTTAATATCCGAACCAAACCAAACGTCATGCACCTCTAATATAAGAAATTATTAGATAGGCCGGGCCTATCACGTCATCCGTAGGTCTGCTCAATGAAGTTGTGATAACTCAAAAAATTTCTTAAAATAAGGCACTAATTTGATAAAGGTTTAGTCTCATGTTGCAAAGAAAGAAAATTTAAAAGATAAGTCCTTCAATTTATGGTATAATTATGGTAAGATTTTAGTAATTAATCTTTGAGTTGTCACAATTTCATTGGTTGAGCCTACGGATGACGTGGTAAGAGCCCGGCCGACCTAATAATTTCTCCTCTAATCATTGTTGTAAGAATCGGCCTGGCCCGGCCAATCGGACCAGTTGACTCGGGACTCGGAGGGTCATCTGGTCCGGAGGGGTAGGTTGACCCGGGATACGGTTGACCCGATCAAGACCTGGTCAACTTCATTAAAAATTGGGTCAACCTTTTAAAATATCAATTTTTTAATATTTTCTATATTAAAGGTATGTTGAAAATGATAAGAATTGAATCTTTGACCTCTTACGAAAAAATTAAGTACGTTAATCATCATACTAGGTTAAATTTCTTATAAAATTTACATTTTATCTTATATATTAAATTAAAATTATCAAAATTCATATATTTTTACATCTAAATGACCATTTTAATTTTATCCGATTGAACCAATTGACCCAATTAACCTGATGATCTAATGGTTCATTCATCGGATCGGATTTTATGACATTGCCTCTAATATACCCTTTAGCATCAGTTAGAAGACGGGTCAAATTGCCAGAGTTTGGCTTATTTTTTTGACTCAACTATTATAACCAATTAAAATCTTACACGTGGCATAACTCAAGTGAAGATTTCTTCGATGCTCATATTGTACAAATCAAAATTACAGAAACAACCCTCGAGAGAAAATCTCCCAAAATCTCCTCCTCTTCTTCCTTTCAAACACTGCAAGTCGTAAACAAATCAACGCTCCCTCTTTCTTTCTTCACTCACGAAGTAACAAATTTTTTTGATAATAAGATAAAATACCTTGAAATCCATGGCGGGAATCCGATTGGCGCCGGAAGAGTCACCGGACTTGACCCAGCAGCATCCACCGCAGCAGCAACAGCTGCAGACCGGTCGTGAAGTGGCGTCCGACGACGAGCGGTCGGTGGCTGCCGATTCCTGGTCTATAAAGAGCGATTACGGGAGCACACTTGACGATGAGCAGCGCCACGCTGATGCCGCGGAAGCACTGTCCTCCGCTGCCAACTTCCGTGCCGCCTCTGATTACAGGTGTGCATTTATCTGCTTTACTCGTCTTCCAATTTTGCGCTTTTTTGCATGGAATGGCTGGCTAGATTTTGAGTTTTTTATAGAATTAGTAAATATAAGAGTTTTGGAGTTGTGGCAAGTGAAATCGGAGATTATTTGCTTGTCTCTAAATTTTATTTATTTATTCATGTATTGGTTGGTTGTGAATTTCCAGCTTGAGATTTGGTCTATTTGCCATTCAATAGAAAGCATTGCTTTACGAGAAGGTGAAATCGACATTTAACTGTCTTAGTTTGACTTTTGATGGGATGGAAAATTTCATAGTTTACCTTGCCTTGCTTACCATTTGTGGAAATTTAGGCTTTTTTCAATGGGATTTAATATTTCTATTATTTTATAAAAGATACATATAAGTGGATGGCAATGCTACTGAATGAAACGAAAACAATGTTGAGAGGATTAATCTTTAGAATTTTATTTCTTCTCGGTGAAATTTATACATTTCAACATATAATTATCTAGTGCCAATTATTAAATGCAATCTTCAAGCTAGCTCTTTGCTTCTGTATTGTTGCTTTTATTATTATTTTATTATTCAGAAATTTATAGCGAAATAAAATCATTTATTTTATTGTCTATTCTGATTTTCTTTTAATTCTTTAAGATCATTATTTTCTTTTGTGTCTGAAAGACATCATATGTTATAAAGAATCATATGGAGGCTTTTTTGTTAAATAATTGGGATTTGGCTTTTAAGGATCATACTCAGGGTTTTCTTCATAGTCTTGGATTTATGGTGGGGAAATATAATCCATTGCTAGAAGAGGTTGAACATGTATATTTATCTTTGCCGATATTCTTAACATAAGTTTCTATTGTTCACAGTTCTGACAAGGATGAACCAGATGCTGATGGAATGACATCAATGCTTGGTCTTCAGAGTTACTGGGATGCTGCATATGCTGATGATCTGGCCAATTTTCGTGAACATGGCCACACTGGTGAAATTTGGTTAGCATACCTTAATTGCGTAGTTTTTGCTACATATTTGTTGAATTTTCTTCTTATTCTTAGTTGTATATTCCATGCTCAATACTAAAGTTTAATCTTGTGGTTTTATTCTATGGTCCTTTTTTGCATATTTTTCGGTATATGTATCAGAAATCAAGCAGTTAGCATTTTAACAAACACATTATTCCTAGTGTGTAAACTATCATTAATGAAACCTTTTGTTATAGTTTACTGATTGGCCGGCAAGCACTCCTGAGAAAACCTTTAAGTAAGAATGAAGTATTGGGTTTTTAGTACAATAAAATTAAGACGATCCACGAAATATCGTGACATGCTTGTTAAAGAATTTTCTTAGTTATCTACTTTAAAATTTGTGCCATCCTTCAATTTCCCATTAGGACCCTACCTTGTTTTTGTTTATCATGTAAATGTCAATAATAGGATTTGAACATTGGCCTTAAGAAGAAATAAGACGTTATAACTGTCAAGCTAAGCACGATCTTTACTACTAGTCAAAATGTTTATTATAAACACACAATTGTGCAATTTATGAGTTAAATTTAATTTAATATGCATTTCAAATAGTTACCCCCATGACCTAGTGTACCTTCTTGGCATTGCTATCTCGGCCAAGTTTATTAACTCTCATATAGTTTAAGGATTATAAGAACATTGTTTATAATCCTTTTAGGTCTTTCAATAGTTTATCTCTTCGCCATTTGACCCCTTTCTCTGTAGGTTTGGAGCTGATGTCATGGATACTGTTACTTCTTGGGCCAAAAGTTTGTGTATTGATATTTCTCAAGGTCACATGCCAAATCACGTTGATGAGGCGAAGCCTGAGCTTGTTGGACAGGTTGATAAATATTTGTCTTCCTGGAGTGTACTTGACATTGGCACTGGCAATGGTCTCCTCCTTCAGGAACTTGCTAAGCAGGGGTACACTGAGATTTTTCCTTTAGTTCTAATATTCATTGCATTTATGGTGATGGTCAAGTAAATATTTTTTATTTTTCAATTCAGGTTCACAGATTTAACTGGAACTGATTATAGTGAAGGGGCAATTGACCTTGCTCGAAGCCTTGCTGATCGAGATGGATTTTCAAACATTAAGTTTCTAGTACGGACTGAATTATGAGACATCATACTGAATTAATTACAGGCTTATTTTATTTCATGAATCCATAATATCAGAAAATCAATGTATTCTTTTTCAGTGTTATCATGTTTGGTAATTTGAAGTGCTTGCCTCCCATTTGAAATGGATTACTCTAAGGTTTCTTTATGTCTGCATTGGTTTGTTCTCTTTCTTCCTGTATTTGCTCTAACACATACTTGCACATTGGATTATATTGGACCTTATTTTGTATTTGTTTAATCTTTAAAACTTCTTCATCTCTATTGTCTCATGGCAAACCTAGTTCAATTTTGTTGCATTTACTGTAGAAAAATCCTTCTATCTGTGGATATTTCCTAGTCTTATTTTTAGATATTTATTTAGACCCTGCACTTTTTATCATATATTTTTAGTTAGTATGTGTTTAATCTGTACAACATGGTCAACCTCAAAAGGGACTTTATAGACCACAATTAAGTGGCATGGGAGTGCGTAATCCACACAACAAAATTTGGGATGCATGTTATGAGGAAAACAGGATATTAAGACTCCAACACTTCCATGTAAGCAATAAAGATGGAGTTGTAGGTTCCTTGTGTGGATAATTGAGGAGAAAGCTCTTCTCATTGAAAGTTGAATTCATACATGATCGATATTTCTCCTGCTTGCTTAATTATTCTCTAAGTATCTGACTATTTTCATTTTCATTTGGTCTTTAGGTTGATGATATCCTCGATACGAAGTTGGAAAGACGGTTTCAACTTGTCATGGATAAGGGGACTCTAGATGCGATTGGTTTGCATCCTGATGGACATATCAAAAGGTTACAATGACACCACCTTTACTGCAATCAGCTATATTAATTTCCCCTTTTGCCCTGTGCATCTCCCTTCATATGCCAATTTATAATAGAACAAATATATGATCATCTGAAAGTTTATGTCCATGCTGACAGAATCTCCTAAATTGAATTGTGCAGTTTGCACTCACAATAATAAGATTCTGTAGTTTCTGTTGTTGCTTTTCATTATATCAGTACAGCAGCACTGGACTTATGAATGTCTTTATGTCTTTCCATATGATCACCTTCTAAATATTCCTTAAACTTTTTACTTTCAGAATGATGTATTGGGATTCAGTTGCAAAGTTGGTAGCCCCTGGTGGAGTATTGGTAAGCATCTTATGGTTATTTTATTTTTCTTAATGTGCATGTGTTTTAAATGAAAGCCATTGCAATCAAAGCTCAAGCTTGAAGTGCTTGCTCATGGATGAATATATTTACATATCACATAGAAAAGATATTCTCAATCATATGGGAAAAACAAAATCACACTTGCTTGTCCCTCAAGTCAAATTTTGAAGCTTAACTTGCCTGACTACTTGAGTTATTCAAGCTTGAGCCTGACTGCAATGTCTGTGGCAGAATCAAGTTTTGTCTTCAACTTTATTTCTTAGTATAGCTGGGAGAAGGCTCAACTCTGTTACATTCCAACAGCCTATAAGCTGTGGAAAAATTTCTTCTAAAGAAAAGATGTATTATTGGCTGCAATGTTAATGATTTCCACACTCTCTCTTTCATTTTGCAATGCTACCTTCAGGTGATTACATCTTGTAACCATACAAAAGACGAATTGGTGCAAGAGGTGGAAAACTTCAATCAAAGAAATATTGAAATGCCTCAAGAGCCAAATACAATCAAGGACCAAGAAGCATGCAGAGATCTACCATCATTTCAATATTTGAGCCATGTCCGGACCTATCCAACATTCACGTTTGGTGGCACTGTGGGATCACGTGTTGCCACTGTTGCTTTCCTACGCAACTAAATATTGAATGAGCTGAGATATTTGTCAAAAATGGGTCACATTTGTAATCTGCTGTTTGATTGAAACTCTTTAGTGTGTGCATACAAATTCTACCGCAGAGGTATTGACATTTGACTCATTTATCGGATTCTTCCTCTAGGATAGGATACCTTCTTCTTTTTCTTTTTTTTTTTCACATGAAAGATAACTGGTTGGTAAAAGATTGTTCGTTCTAGGCTACATAGACAATGGCTGCTGGGTGGTGATTTATGGTTTTCTAGGACAAGGGTTCGGAAGCCCTGTATTGGCAGTTGGCACCATGTGCATCTGTTGCCTGTTTAAGTTCTTGCCTGGTTAATGTTGAAGTAGAAAATGTGAGACTGCAATTTCTTACAAAATGTTAGGTGTTTTCACGTCTTTCCTTCTCCCCAGCTCTTCTTGTCTGATTTGAATCCGAATATTTTTACCATTGTTGAAACTTGAAGGTCGATACTTTTGTTTGTAGTGAATGGATCCTTCTTCCTGGAAGAGCATGGATTGATTTGTTTATATGATTAACAGGCGCAACTTTTTGACTGAGCTCGGAATACATAATTAATTCCGATCAACCCGACCCAGTTGACTTATTGTAACAGGACATGGGCTGACCCGTTTATTTTTCAGTAAATTTTTGAAAATATCCAGATTGCCCATTTTCTTCTTCTTCCTCTTCTTTTTTTTTTCTCCCAAAAAATGAATAAATAAAGCTGCCAAAATAGTAAGAGTAATTTAACCAGAGTTATTTATATTTTGTGTGTGTGTGTGTGTATCTTTTTAAATATTTTCTTCTCTAGTTGTTATCTTCCCAATTCATTTCCCCTGTCACTTGATTATCAGATAATTATTCAGTTCCTTTCAGGCATTGATACCCAATTTCTCTTTTTTAATCCCAGCATTTGTTTAAGATCTAACAATTCTATCCAGAAGAAGTATAAGTGTTTGTTCTGAAAGAAATGAATAGGCTTTAAAAAAAAAATTGCTGAAATCTTCTAGTGATGACAGGTAAGATTTTGTGGAACAGATGCAAACAAAATTCAAGAGGATTAAACCTTAAAAGATTGGGTTTGGTATTAAACAACACACAGGAAATTGGGGAAAGAAATAGACATTATCTTCATGTATATACTGTATAATTAAACACATAAATACATGGAAAATTATCACATACTCTTTCAATGCACATGACTGCTAAGTATCGGTTACCTAATTAATTAATTAATTAATTAATTAATATTTATAAAAGAATATTTATCAATCATCTAACCTATCTGATTTGTGAAGTTAAAAATTTACACTCATAGTATGTGAAATGATAATTCTAAATAAATACATAGCCTTTCATGATTTTACCTAAGTTTATTTATTATATTTGTAAGGAAAAAAGAGAAAAAATAAATCTTTGTCAAATAATTGGCACGTAAGTGCAATGAGGCGTCACTGTATCTATATTGAATAAGGTTTTGGATGATAAGGTTTACTAATGAGTGGGTTTCAATTCATGTGAATTCCCTTTTTCTTTTTTTAGTACGAAATGACTTTGTGCTTTGTAATCAATATTCGATAATTACATTTTATTGTCACTTCATTTAATTTTAATTACAAACTAATCTGACCTAACCCCACAACCAATTAAAAAAATAGCCACAAAAATTTTTCGATGAGTATAATAATAATTATTATTATGCTAATTTTGTGATTGACGACATGTGTTAATCAATTAGTTTGAAGTTTGATTTTATTCATTTTTTAAAACATAATAATTGTACTTAATGAATTGACTTTAAATTAACCAGTGATATATAAAACTTATTGTGATTCTATCAATCCAATTTAAAGTTTAGAACATTCACCTGATATATTATAGAATTTTATGCACACACTAAGTGTGTGGGGAGCCAATGTTATTTCTAGTTCTATTAATTTAACACTAATTCCTTTTGATTAGGAGCGTAAAAAAGTAAAACTCTTTCAACAAATACGTTTTATAATAATCAAACTTGTGTTTCACCCTTATCGGAACAAAGGCTGGCATCATCTTGAGCAGCTCTTATTAATTGATGAAAAATTCAAATCTTTAAGAAAGCAATAAACAGTTTAAGGTAAGCTTAGTTAAAAAAAAAAATTTTGGTACATAAAAGTTTAGGTGAGGGGAGGCTGCCCCAGTTCAAGGTCAGAGAATGCCACAAGCCTCGGAGAGGGCTGATAGTGATACTTACAGATCACCCATCAATGAGGACCATTGGCACAACTCGAAATTCAAACCTTTCAAGCAGGGGTTTAAAGTCTTATCAACTCAACCAACCTCAATTAGCTAACTAAAAATTTTTTATTATAAAGAAATGACAAAAGAAAATTGTGGTTAACTATGGTAAACAAGGTCAAATCAGCTTTGTTATGATCAAATTGGAGGTTGGCATTTTTCTTAACCAATGATTAGGGGAGCCCGTGCAAGGTCTTTGCAATTATCGAACTTTATTTATCCTTCTTATAAAATGTAAATTAAATATTACTTTGGGACTTGGGTAGAAAAATTGTATATACATTTCAAGATTAATTATTTCTACAATGTTGATTACATGATTGATTGATACGTCTATAAACATTAAAAAAAAATTAAACCTTAAAAAGGAGAGAAAATGGCATCAAGTGATTTCTAAGAGATAATTAAAGGAAAATGAAAATGAAAGAAATCCTTTAATCAAAGTATTATTTGGACGGCCGAAGAACTCTCCCTCGATATTCAATTAGGGATCAAATTGCTAACTAATACTTTGTATTTACATTACCTACTCATGATAATATAAACAAAAGAATGGGAGCCCCGTGTCGATTGTAATACATTATATAGAAACCCATTAATCACCTCATCCTTTTTTTCTACACTTTTTTGGTTTTTTGTTTTAGGGACTAGGGTTTAGGTTCTTAAGATAATAAGATGTTAATAATAATAATAATAATAATAATAATAATAATAATAATAATAATAATAATAATAATAATAATAATAATTTTTATTAAATACAATTAAAGGTCTGATGGCAAAAAAAAAAACGATTAAATTAAAAGTCAATCTATTGATAAAATACTTAATTTCAGTGGCTAGGATCAAACTTGACATTTTTTTAATTAAGGGTAAGAGACAATTTATATATATATATATATATAGGGTGAAGAAATTGGTAAATTTGTTAAATGTACCCAAAAAAAATAATATTTGTTAAACTCTTTCACCCAAAAGAAAAATCAATATCATAAACTTCTTAGATTAATTAGTTACATAATTAAACCGTTTTACGGCTAATCACCAAAAAATGGTTTTCTTTATATCTGCAATATGTACGATGAGTACTGTTGACTGATTTTTAGCTCTTGGTTTGTTTCATCTATTGTTGGAACAATGACTTGTTCTCCTTTCCCCATCGAAGATCTTTAACGTGTAAAAGGTTTTGTCATATGTGTCGCCAAACAAATCGAGGAAATTCCACTTGGAGATACATGGTTGAACCCTTTCTCTTTCTTTATCCGGTAGCCTTTTTCAAACAAAATTTTATGTTGCCAAAATTTTGTTGTGAGTTTGTTGCAAAATTTCTCAAAAAGGAAAAATTATGATTTTTCTTCGAGGAAAGTAACCAAACGAACAAACTAATGGAAAAAATAATAATTAATTAATGGGATCTCAACCTGTATTAATTATCTATTGATTCTTGTAACCAAATAAGAGAACTAGCATTAATACATTAGAAATTTTTTTATTAAATATAAAAAGCAAAAAAAAAATTGTACAATTTTTGCCAGAATCAATAAAATGGGTATTAATCGTAAAATATATAGATAAACCTTGCTTTTGACAAAAAATAAATCGTAACATACAGATAGAGTAGCCATTTAACAAACACCTTACCAAAATAAAATTTTTACAAGAATCAATAAAATGGGTATTATAAATCGTTTAACATGAAACAATCATCACAAGAAAGAATATTCAAAGATTTCCTTCAACAGACCAATAAATTAAATGAAAGAATGTGATGAATCTATTGTCCTGGAATAAATAAATATCTCCCAGTGAAATAGAGTGTAGTTGTGTTATTATTTACATCTATATATAGCAAAATGAATTGAAATCATTGATTCAAATGAACAAATAGAGAAACAAGACAAAGGAAAAGAGTTCCAGTAAGGCAGGTGAAGCCAAGAGTTGCCCCAACCAAACTCAAAAGCTTAAAGAATTCTGAAATTTGCCTATCTCTTTTCATCTTATAATTGTAGCCAGCTGCATAGTTCCAACCATACTCACGTCTGCAACATCTCTCAAGCTTCTCCTTGATCTTCACCTGCTCTATTCTCTCCCTTAGAACACTCAAATTTGCGTCGACACGGTTACTTGATCTCCCTGCCCGAAGAAGAACACCAGAAGCAAAACAAAGAAAAGATCAAAATCTGTTGATAGAATTAAGCGAGACAAATTTAGATGAAAAACAAGAAAGCAAAAAGAAAAAGAAAAATTGAATTACCTTTTCCTCCATCTCTACAGCTTTGGGCTCTGACTTGCAAGACTTGACGAGTACAATGCTTGGAAGATGGTGTACTTATTATGGCATACGAAGACGAAGAAGGTAGAAGAGAAGCCATATCGCAGTATCTTGAAACAGGAAATATTGGTAAATAAATCAGATATATTGCAATAATTTCTGCAGGAGCTATGGGTTTTCTTTATCCTTTGCTTTGCTTTGAAGCTAAGTTTGGAAGAAAAATATTCTGCTCTTTTGGTCTGTTGCTGGCTGCAGCTGCATGCAGTATATGATTAGTTCTGACAAAACTAAGTTCGTTTATATTTTTATAAGAAGACTATTTTTTTTTTTTTAGTGAGAGGGCCATATGCAATGAATTTTTAGTGTGATTGGAACAGAAAGTATCAGAGAAAAACAAGATTACAGTGTCATAGACGGCCAAAGGAGCAATTTTGAAAATTAAGGTGTCCTTTTGATGAGAATTTGACTACTTTTTTAAAAATCAAGATGAAGTTGATTTAAGGGTCAAATCCTAGATTAAAAAACGATGAGAAATTTTGGAACTACTCATCTGGATGGAATGAAGCCAAGCTGTCAGTAGTAAGCAGTTTATGGCTTCATCTATGAATATTATTATCACGGTAATGTCTCCCTCTTTCTCGAGCAAATTTGAAATGGTCAGAGGCCTCATTTCAGCCCAGCCGCATGGCATAGGGAATTTGCCTAGCTTACCAAAACTTTCTCGTGTACAGCTTTTGTAGGCTTATTATATGTCTATTAATATTAAATTCCCAATTATATATGTCTTTATGTATAATTGACACATGTTCATTTTATTAGTATTATTTTAATTACAATCTGATTAATGGGCGTGACAACTAGCAGCTCATCATCTCTATAGTTTGAGCTGGTGTTGGATTCTAATTAGTCTAATCTGATGATACAATATTTTAAAATGAATCTCGTGTTTGAAAAGAAGACGGTGGAAAAATATGGTCCTACTTGATAGGAGATGGTGTAATTGTAACGAATCGAGATGTTAAGGTTAGGCAGAGGCGTTCTGATCATATATATAGAGTGAATGACTAATTGGGTTACTGAGATAACGAGAAGACTTTCGAAGTTTTAGGTTCCAAATTTAAGTCCCACTAAGTGTGGGTTAGGTTCAACTTTGTGTTAGATTTATCCGGTTAAATATATGTTGATTGGTTGGTTCATATGTATGATAATATAACACTTGATAATAATAGTAATTTCTACTTGTAAATTTAACTTCTTTTGTAATTTATGAAAATGTGAAAATAGACAAGAAAACAATTATATAGGAGTAAATTTAAAATTTTGAAATACGATAAAAGGACCAATACTTGTTAAGTCGAGTGGAAGGAATTCGATACCACTTAAATAGAAAAATTATTATATAGGTCTATCCCATCATGTTATCCATAGAATCGACTAATATCATGCTAACTCAAAATAATTGTTAAGATCTAGCCTCTAATTTAGTCACAGGTTTAGCCCCCTAGTTTAAAAAATTGAGATTTACCAGTCCTAAAATTAAAAACATTAATGGAATATGATTTTAGTAATTGTAGATAAATTTTTAAGTTGGTAAAATTTTATTGGTTGATTTGGACGAACTTATGTAATAATTTCTCCTTTAAATAAGATATTGAGTTCAAGTATTATAAATGAAAAAATAAATGTTGAAGAGTTTCCATTCAAGATTGGGGGTGAATGTAATCATTGGATATTGAAAGGTTTTAGAGAGAGCCACCCTCTTTAAGCAGCCTTTTTCTGAATCTGCTAGGTCAAAGTTCTTTTATGTATTCCATATTCCGTATTATTGGAATTAGCTTTGGAATCCAACATCAGATATTCTAGAATTAATATATTAATATTACTCCCTCTTTTCCAAATGAATATTGTTTTTCTTTTTGAACTCCTGTATAAGTATAACTCTCACTTTTTTATATTCCATATTTCTTAAAATATTTTTTGGCATTAATTAAGATAATACGTCAATGTTATGTAATTAAAAAATAGAAGCACTATAGTGTCAAAATTTTCTCCAAATTTTCATGTTATATATGTCAAAACCATGGATTTTCAATTTGAAATTTGGAATTAAAATAAAACACACACACACAAAATGCATTTTTTTTATGTTCCTTTTTTCACAAACTCACAATTTTTTCTATAATTGACACGCCCGGACCTACTCCGCACGTGTCAAGTTGTATGATTATGAATTGCTGTCTTGTCTATATATCAATTTTGACTTTCCATGAATGTTTTGAACTTCATATAGCTCAATTTCAAGCTTAAAAATCCTTAAATTGAAGTTCCGAGATGTGGGTCCCACTTGGGCACGGATTCCAAGGATGTTTGACCGAGTTGACCGGAGTCAACTTGACTCTGTTGATTCCGGCGCCGGAACTGACCAATACCGGCGCCGGAATTGGTCGATTAAATTGGGTCTCGGCTCACCCGAGAACCCCCAATTTCATTTCTTCTCTTTGTTCTTCAAATTTTCTCCGAGCTCTCTCTCGATTCTTCTGAATCAAAACCTCAATCTCCTTTCAAACACTTAATCAAACATCAATATCAACTTCTCTTGTCTTCTTGATGATCAAAACACCAAGATTATCAAGAAAATCTTCAAATCTAGAAATCTGGAAATTTGGCGACAGATTGTTCATCAGCTCATATCTTTTGATTCAACCGTGCGTCTTGGCTGAGAATTTGGTATGTTGTTCTAGACTCATCAAGCTTTAATTTGATAGTTTATACGCTTGATTTCATGGTCTGAGCTAAGAGATTTCGTTGATTGAAGTTGATATTTCTGTTTTGTCCGAGATAAGTCAACTCTCAGTGATTTAATTCAAAATTCGAGCATGATTGGTTGTTTGATTCCGTTCTTGAAGCTGTTAATCCATAGATCATGTGTTTATCATGCTGTGTTTCAATTTTGATGCGGATTGGTTGTGAATTGAACTTAAATCGAGCTGAAAAAGATTATGGCCGAAACTCGGCCTTAATTCCAGAACAGAACCGGCGCTGGTTCTGACTAGTTCCGGCGCCGGAACATCACTGTCGGCAAGGGTACTGTAGCACCAGGGGTATTTTGGTAATTTTGCAACCCTAGACCCCATTTGACCCCAATTGACTCCAATTAGCTCCAATTGACTTCTGGACTTATCAATTTTAGTCCGAGACCTTTTATTGGTGTTGATTTATGATTTGAACATTGATTGAATATTTTATTAATCAAATTAGAATTTAATTTGATTATTTAGGTACGTGATCGTACGAGATTTGGACCGGTAGCAATTTGAACCAAGGCATACGTGGGTAATCGGGGAGTATACAACTCTCCTCACTTGTGAGTGGCTTGGATTATATTGGTTGACCATTGAGGGTTAACCGTTTTTAAATTTATTTATAAATGCTTTAATAAATTGTTTATATATGATTTGGGATATGAATTGTCCACCCACACACACCCAATTTACAAATGATTTAAAGGGTGGGAATTTCAATAAATTTTTATATTGAAATTATTATTGATTAATGTATGGGGAACGATACCCCTGAGAGATTAATATTATTATTGATTATTATTGGGGAATGATACCCCTGAGAGATGAGAGATTGAGTATTGTCCTCGGGGCTCCAATATGTGGGAGCGTGGACCGAGTTGAGATGCATGCGTGTTACTCAGCCGTGGACCGCCTATCGAGGGGCACGGTGAGTCGCTCCTGGTTGCGAGAGGCGCGTAGGGAAACTCGCCAGGACTTCGGATGCTGTGTTCCACCACAGTATGGCAAACGTCAAGGGAATGGGCCAGAGAATAAAGTAAATGTTTTAAAATAGAAAGTAACCCTTGACGGTCCAGTGGATACCCCAGTGCACGGGTATACCTTATTGGGACGATTTCAGATGCCAGCCCTTATGTAAATATTATTATGAATTTGATATTTGATATTTGATTTGGTATGGGATTTACTACATTTCAGTAAATGATTTATTAAATTGATATTTGGATTATTTCATATCCCCAGCCTGAGGTGATCGGTCTTTATAACCGAGTCTCTCACTGGGTACAAGATTATGTACTCACCCCATTCACTTTTGTTCTCAGATCATCAGATATTGGACGGCGGACGTCCTGGTGGCCAGTGATCCCAGTTCGTTTCTGTGGACACGATTATGTAGGTGCCACCCTTTTGCTTTGTGTTACTTGGCTCGGGATATTATTACATCTTACCTATACATTTGTGAATTTAAAAATAATATTTTCCGCTGCATGGAATATTGTAAGATGTGATATTTATTTTAAATATTTTGAAACTGTATTATCTATGATAATTTCATATGTATTTCATGTATTGCTCGAATATCCTTTATTTTTAAGCCTTGTATCATCTTGGTTGCCCGCCTGACGAGGCACGCATCTCGAGGTGGTACGGCGGTTGTCACGTGGCCGAACCTGCGGGTCGGGGCGTGACAATAATTATTAAAACTCTACTCAATAATACTTTAAATTTTAGAACCTATCATACACAATTTTTTTAACATGGGACTAAACTTTGACCGAATATGGATTTCTTAATTAAATAATTGTATGTAATAAGATCTACTATAAAGTTTTGTAAAAATTAAAAAAAAATTTGACGTGACGTGTTATTATTTGTTAAACATCCAACCTAAAACCAATTGGTAATAGGTGGAGAGGCCCAACTTGAATATAAGGGTCTCAGGCCTGTCAAACATAACCGATGTGGGATTTTCCCACTTTAACACTCCCCCTCACGTGTAGCCCGGGAGAAACAACGGAAACAAACGGGCCTACACGTGGATAACCGGAAAGGGGACAATAGAAACGGACCTGAACTCTAATACCATGTTAAACATCCAACCTAAAACCAATTGGCAATAGGTGGAGAGGTCCAACTTGAATATAAGGGTCTCAGGCCTGTCAAACATAACCGATGTGGGATTTTCCCACTTTAACATTATTGAAGAATGTAAAACTTCTTTTTTTACAGATAATATTGATCAAACATTTTCTAATAAAGAAACTATTGCATTTGCAAAAAGGATGAAAAGCTTCGAGATACATTGAGCTAACAAAGGTTGAACTCGAACAGGCAAAACAAAACTTATGGCCGTTTAGATTCTATAAGCTAGGCAGCTTCAATCTAGAGGATGAGGGGCTCGACAACGCCGCACACTGCTATGTTGGTGAATCCCATAGACAAACCAATAACAATATGTTAGAAATCTGCAAAATCTGAAACTTGATTAATTGAATTCAAGACGTGTATCAATTGCCATTTTCCTTAAGGTTTTATTCATCCTCATCTATGACGTGCAAAAAGGTTAATGTAATAAACCTCAAGGATACAACGAAGTTCAATGATGACTGCGGTTTGCACTAACGAAGTCACCCACTAGACACTCATTGACGAAAACAAGTCTATCTAAATTTTATAAAATTTTCTGCAATAAAATGATATAGAATTTTGGGAGAACTTTAATAGGAAAAAGGAGAGAATGCTTTTGTTATTTATGTGTGTAAAACCACCAATGAAACTTCTGTTTATATAAACTTCCATATAAACAAATGTTCATGTCTGAATAACTGTTCAACATATCTTTTTGAATTGGGATATAATTGTTTTTTCTTTGGCCAAAGACATAACTGCTTAATTATATCTATTTAAGATATAATTATTCAGACTTGACAAATTGAAACAAAAAATAAATAAAAAGTTAATTTAAATTCCAAGTGTCAAATGCCTATCTTTGACCATTAAATATTCAACGGCCTACTAGGCTAACCCACTAACCAATCCTAGTAAGTTCAAGCCAAATGGCTTGCAAATTACTAAAGCCCAATTAATAAAATCTTGTTTCTCTTAAGTAAGATTTTGAGTTTGAGTTTCATTATGAATGGAAAAAATTATTATTGTGAGAGTTTTACTCTCATAGTGGGTTAATCTAACTCGAAAGGAATTGATCGTAGGTCAAATGACTGAGGATACTTTTGGTTACACAAAAAAAAAATTTCTCAAAACTATTAAAGTCTCAATGTGAGATCTTGGATATTGAGAAAATGTTCCAACACAACACAATCCATCGTGCTTGACGAAATATTCGAGAATATTTCAATTTTTTTGTTTAAGAAAAAAGTTATTTGAGAATAAAAATACCAAAAAAAAAAAACCAAAGTTCCATGTTTTAATCCTGTCATGTGGCTGTGATAATAAAACTACTAGTAATTTTTATAATGAGGGTCGTAGTTCTTCATTTGGGCCCAAAGTTAGCATTGCACCAAAACTTAACAGTTGATACGTACTTCATTGATGGAGCTTGGCCTCCCTGGTTAAAAGCAATACCCAGTATATAGCCCAACCCGCCCATTTAACTCTCTATTTTGTTATTTCAAATCAAGTACTATTTTTGCATTGATATTTATATCTTAAGATTAAAATTATTTTTTATATTTTTTTAATTTCTTTAATAACTGTTAGGTTGAGTACCTTGAGTTGAAAGAATTTAATGTCTCTTATACAATGTGTTCAATTCAAGTGTCGTGAATGAAAAAAAAAATAAGATTGTATGAATCATTTCCCCATTATGGGTCTGACATGGCTCAATTCCATATTAGTCGGGTTTAATGTGACTATCTATACTAAAGGTTTATAAAAAAACTTAAATTAAATTTTTCATAAATACAAAACATTATTCTAATCAAGCTGGGCCAGATGAAACTTGGACTTGAAAATTCCATGTCCAAAGCCGGTGCAAAGTTGGCCAGGTTTGTGGACTTTGATGAATGCTTGGGCCTCGGACACTTCTAATATGTAATTTTACTTTATTCTTCAACACGATGAACTTGCTAGTTCTTATTACAATATTAATTCCATAATAACTAAGAAAAGAAAAACAAGGATTAACGAAAATGTAGACAATTAAGTTTAGTTTAAGCTTAGTCTTACTCGCTAGTTAAAGGTTGATATGGAATGGGAATTAAGAGCAAACCATTCTTTCTTCTCACAGTTATGCCTAAGCCTTCCGCCATGTCCAAGTCTTCAAACTTCCTTCCATTTGGGAGCTTCCAATCAAAATGGTATAACAATTTTGCAAGGGGTAGCTCAATATTGGGAAGTGCAAATGAAATGCCTGGACAAATCCTCCTTCCAGCACCGAATGGGATATATTGAAAATTAGTTCCCCTAAAATCAATAGAACTATCCAGGAACCTCTCTGGGTCAAAATTTTCAGCTTCTTTCCAGTACTTGGGATCTCTCCCTATGGCCCATGCATTAACTATGACTCTAGTCTTTGCAAGTATATCGTATCCACTAATCACACAATCTTCATCACACTCTCTTGGTACTAGAAGAGGTGCCGGAGGATGTAACCTCAATGTTTCTTTAACTACCGATCTCAAGAATTTTAATTCATCAATGCCGGCTTCATCAACCTTACCATTTCTGAAAACCTGTCTCACCTCAGCTTGTACTTGTTTCATCAATCTCGGGTTTTTCACCATTTCTGACATTGCCCACTCTATTGTTGTTGATGATGTCTCACTGCCAGTGCCCAGAATGTCCTGGAAGA
Source organism: Microcos paniculata (assembly GCA_030664755.1). Lineage (NCBI taxonomy): Eukaryota > Viridiplantae > Streptophyta > Magnoliopsida > Malvales > Malvaceae > Microcos > Microcos paniculata. The sequence continues at coordinate 12,649,643 of CP131462.1, forward strand.
TAATTAATTCATTTTCATTAGATGTTTTATGTTTATATATATATATCTTCCAAATTCAATACAAATATGTCAGCTAGTATAAATTAGACTTTTAATTAATTTTAATGACAGACCATTATTAGGTTGAATGGATCGGCTCAAGAAAATTCGGCTTAGTACTCAATTTGTCTTCTTAAACTATATTAAAAAAGATAAATTATCCCTGAAACTCTTATTTGAAACAGTTGCATACTATAATTTTTATTTTGAGATATATAAACTCTTGAAGAGACAAAAACTTGACAACCGAAAAATGTTAGGCCCCTTAGCCAGTGAGTGATTTTCATGTCAAGTTTTTAATTTAAAAAAAAATCATGCTTTTTAATTTTTGATAATTTACGCCCATCTAAAGTTACATATCTCAAAATAGAAGTTTAGGTACACAACTATTTAAAAAAAAAATTAACTATGCAACTGTCTCAGTAAATTAAAAGTTCAATGAATAATTTTTTTTTATAATTTAGGGGATAAGTTGAGTACGTATTAAGTCAAGAAGTTATATAGGCACAGTAAATTTTTATTAGAAAGTTAATTCGAGATTGAATATAAACAAATTCTGACAAACTTTGGTACTGATTGTGCATTATGATCAAGTTTGTTCCTAGATAGGTTACGGCTAGCTAGCTACTAGTCATGTTGTGATAAAGTCTGTAAATATTAGATGAGAAAAAATGACACTAACCAGGATAACTACTTTTATGTCGTCGTTCGTTAGAGGAATTTCGTTGTCACAAGATCGTTGAAGTTTAAGAAGAACGTCAAGAAGATCTTCCTCGTCTGGCTGACTGCCGAATTCTGATGTCCTGTTAAGTTTCTCGTTGTGCTCGTTAACAATGGTTTCAAGTATCAGATCGGAAGTTCGATGCAGCTTCTCCAGTTTGAGCCTCACTCCGCTGATTACTTTAAGCAGTTCAATAGAAGGATACATATCAGCTAAGCAGAAACCACTTGACAGCTTTATAGCTTCCTTCATGATCCTAGTAAATTCATCTTGGTGTTTGCATTTCTTGCCAAAGGCTGCCCTATATGTTATCCCGTAAGTCATTGAGAAAATTTTCTCACTTAGATTGATTGGGGATTTTCCTTGGTTTGAAGCTATGGTGTCAAACAGAGCTGACACTTCTTCTTCCCTAATGGATCGAAACGATTGGACGCGACTTGGACTCAAAAGCTCCATTGCGCTGGCTTTCCTCAGCTGCTTCCAATAGTTTCCATATGGTGAAAACGCGAGGCCTGGAGAATTATATGACCATAACTTAGAAGCAAGAAGCTGAGGCCTTTGAGCAAAGATGATAGAATGGTCTTTCAAAACCTCTTTCGCGATTTCTGGAGAAGAAATTATGATTGCTGGAACTTCACCAAGCTGTAGATGCATCAAAGGTCCATGTTTCATGGCCAGATCTCTTAAGGTGCGATGGGGCAGAGAGCTAATGAGTTGGTGCATGTTACCTATAAGAGGCAGTTTTCGTGGCCCTGGAGGAAGCTTTGCTTTGGGATTTTTGGCTAATAACACAGATATAATTTTCAGAATTCTTACGACAAAGAAGAGGAAAAAGAAGGTGAGGAACAAGATCGTCAAGGAAGGATGTTGAAGCTCCATGAAGCTCATCAAGGCAAAGTAAGGAAATGCCATTTATTTTCTTTTCTGGAAAGATAGACAGATTTTTCCTCTCCTTGTTGGGTTAATTAGTGCAATTTAGGGCCTTTATATAGAATTTTCAGACAGATTTTTTAGAGATGTGTTACAAATTTTTTATTAGTCGAATTGATGAAAGTGTCAAGTGTGTCATCAAAACTATCCTTTTGTTTCCTTGTGGCAAAAATGGAAAACTTTTCTTTCTTTCCCAATTTAAATAAAAAATAATTTACCAATAACTAGTTAGTCTATAGTAGTATAATATAGTGAATTCTTAATGTCAATTTAAGAATCAAATTTTCGAGATCTATTTAAATAAGGAGTGATGATCACATGGAACCAGTTCTTTAAAAATTACAACGGACGCGGCGTATTTGTGGTCACATATTTATTCTAATCCTATCACAATAAATGTCATCAATGTTAAAACTTACTCTGAAATTTTTGAAAATTTTTATTTGAGGCTAAATTTTTTTAAATTAGTGACTAAACTTAATGTCACGCTTGGTTCCGCCGTAACTCACATGGAACAGTCTCGTGAATCGTTTCTCTTAAATAAGAATCAAAATAAATAATTATTTCAAATTAGAACCAAAACTTTCAAGATCTACTTAAATAAGACCCAAATAAAGTGTCTTAAATTATGACCCAAATGTTTAAGATATGTTTAAATAAGGATCTTGAAAAATAATTATAATAAATTAAAACTTTAACTTAACAATTTGTGATAAATTAAGTCATTCCTAGATAAAAAAATCAGCCTTTATCAAGCACACATGTTAATTTTAACCAAAAAATAATCTCGTTAGATTAATTAAAAATTAAACAATATTAATTAATATAATGAGAAAAAGGCTAGTTGGTGCCCTATGTAAAAAAGTTGAGAAGAACTTTTCTAAAAAAGATAATATAGATTATAATCATGTGATTTTAATTTTTTATTATGACTAAAAATCCTTTTAACAAACTTTAGCCTCAAAAATTTTAATTTTAAGGATAAGCTTTAAAATTTAAAAATATATTATTGTAAAATTTTAGAAAACTCTACCAATTTGTCAAAATTTAGAATAAATAAAATACTATACTTAAAAAAATTAGTTTAATCACAAGATTTTATATTAGGCCATATCTATTACATTTATTATATAACTAGAAAAATTGTCTGCGTTTCGTTGCTGGGTAACTTGAATTTTTTGTTATCATGAGATGAGATATAATGTCTGCTAATTAAAAGTAAAATTTTTATTTTAAACTTCTGTAGAAAATTTTTATTTTAAACTTTTGCCGGGCCCCTCTTGTAAGGTTTTAAAAAGAAAAAATATTAAGAAATTAAGTAAAAGAAATGAATAAAAAAAGTGAAGACTAAAGAGATCAAATGAGTAAAATAACAAATTAAAATTGAAAGCTCTATTATCATTGCCATTGCTTTCCATCTTCCCTTTCTATTTTTTATTTTTGGATTTCTATAATCTTCCGATTCCCATTTTCTTTGATGTTCCTCTTATCTTTTTTTTTTCTTGTAACACTTATCAATCTATTATTTTTAATCAAATCTTTTTAGAAAAATAAAAGTCTATGAAAAGATATCAAAAGAATTTCGATCTCCTAGTTATTATAAAACTATAATTAAAACATTACTTAATTTAGATGACACAAATCTATAAAAAGAAAAATCATTTTTCTAAAAAGAAAACATGAAAATACTTTTTTATCCTTTAAATATCTTTAGAAAAAATTAATTGCCAATTTAGAGAGCTAAAAAATGATTTCTGTACAATATTAATTTTATTAGCATGAAATTACCAAAAAGTTTAGCAAATGAACCACCAAACATCATATTAGAGGATAAAAAAGGGTATTTAATCAGGGATAGAATTAATAAAAAGATATAAATATTAAGAATTTATTTTTTTAAGAATTTAAAATCCATTTCTAATGGTGTTAACATCAACATATTTAATTAATAAATATTAAAAAAGATAAATTAACACACCTACTTTAAAAATATATATGCTTTTAATGCCTTTGTTTTAAATCATTCATATTTCCATTTTAAAAAAAATAAATTGTATAATCTATTTTTTGAATAAGGATAATATAATCTTAATGGGTTTTTAATTTATGTGATTTTTATTAAATAGTATTTAAAATTTATATAATCTATTTTTTGAATAAGGATAATATAATCTTAAATGGTTTTTAAATCATTTGTATTTTTTTAAAATAGTATGGGTTTAATAGTTTTTTTTATAAGTATTGAATTTTTTTTAAGAATTTAAATGAAAATTTTAATGTATCTAAAAAAAATTGAAAATTTTAATGGTATTAACTTTAATATATTTAATTAATAGATATTAGAAAAGAGAATTTAATACACCTACTTTAAAAATATAAGGATAATGAAAATGTTACTTATGAGATTTCACAATAATCATTAAAATTATTATGAAAAGTCCAAAGAGATATAAAACTTGAGATTACAACAATTTACATGGAATTCTTTGTGAAATTTCATTAAGTATTTAAATTAATATATATATATAGATTATAAAGATTAATTAATATTATTTAATTTTTAATTAATATAATAATATTATTTTTTGTTAGAATTAACTTGCGTGTACGATAAATGTTAATTTTTTATCTAAGAAGACTTAATTTATTAAGTTTAAATTTTAATATATTACAATTATATTTTAAGAATCTTATTTGAGTATATCTTGCAAGTTTGAATTTTAATTTGAATCAATTATTTATTTAAATTTTATTTGAAAATTCTTAAAAATTTAAATATTAATTTCAGTTAATTATTTATTTAGATTCATATTTGAATAAATCTTAAAACAATTAATCAGACCCTTTATTTACAAGAAATTAAAGGCACATGATGAGGAAGGATTCAATGATTTGTTCCGTACCGCCATTGGAAAATTGCAACAACCCCCTCTCCATATCTCCTGATAGTTTATTCTTCTCACCGACATATAATAAATTTTAGTCTTATCTTCTTTTCATCAAAAAATAATAGTTTTATTTTTAAAAGTTATATTATCTCAAAATAATAATATTAACATAAATATTATCCCAAAATAATATTTTTAAAAGATTAATTGTCCCAAAATAATAGTTTGAGGATTTAATTATTTTAAAATAATAATTTAAGGGTTCAATTATCCTAAATAAAAATTTAAAAATCAATACGTTCCAAAAATATAATTTAATAAACAATTTGGGTATTCAATCAAAAATAAATTGTTTTATTCAAAAAATAGCAAAGATTTTTCTAGGTAAAAGAGAAAATTTGAAATATAAAAAAGTTAGGGGAGAAAATAAATTCTAAAGTGATCGGTTTAAGAGAAATTTGAGACCAAATAAAATTTAAAAAATGAATATTTTTTTTATGTTTCAAATTCAAAATCTCTCTAAATTTAAAAATAAAAATAGAGAAAAAATAAGGTAAATCTAATTAATTAAAGTAATATATATTTTTTTGAGAAATAAAATTATTCATATATAATTTATTAAAAAAATATTCTAATATATAACACTATTATTTATTAGCATATTAAATAAAAGATATAATATTAAAAGTTTATTAGATTTTTTTTATTTTTATTTTTCTCTTTTACTAACCAATAAAAAGAAAAAAATTAATTTTTTATTTTAATTTTTCATCTTTTTTATCAAACTTATTAAAAAAAATTAATTTTATTTTTCATTATCTTATCTTCTTTTTTTCTATTTTCATTCTCTCTAATTTTCCATCTTTTCTATAAATAAAGGCAAATGTTATACGATGTTCTAACCTAGGCCAGCAATATGTAGAGTAAAATTGGTCGAAGGGCCCACCAGCAATAAATTTTACTTGATTTGAAAAAAAAAAACTAGTACTAGTACTAGCTAAGTGAAGTGACAACACGTTAGATATTTAACAAGTTGGTTTAATTGTAACCGACAAAAGATGCAGGTCGAGGAGTTGCAGTGGAGAGAAGTGATGGAACAAAGTGTTGTAGCTAAATTTGGGCCTCTTTGGTACAATTTCAGTTTTTTGTGGTGGAGAAGGTGGGATTCTTCGTTATCATCTTCTTTTGAAAGTTACTAGCTGTAATATTTTTTTAATCCACGTAAGTCAAACGTTTCTTATCACAATTTACACTTAAAATTATTTTGTATAATGATATACCAATCAAAAGTTAACAATTCTTACTGCTCTCTGTGTTAGGAAAATTTCGGATTGAAAGAAGAAGAATTAGACAGAGAATTAAGAACAATAATATGGGAGAAAGCTTTGAGGCATGAAACTAATTGTCTTTAGTACAATATCGTTTTACTATTAAAATGAGTTACATCGAGATCCAACAATACAGTCTTAAGAAACTTTAAGAAAAGAATAGATAATTAAATTGAATAACAAAATCCCTTTTATAACCAATAAAGAGATGTATTTTAAAAAAATAACTGTTATAAATAGTTATTTTGTAAAGCAAACAATTGTTTATCTAAATCCCAAAAATTACGTTTAAAAAATATAAAATCTTCATTTTGACTTAGAAAATAAAAATTCTCTTACATTCAAAAGCCTATTCAACATTCTCCCACTAGTTTGTTAGTACAAGTAACAACTAATCATAACAAACATAATACATACAAAAATATATCTTAATGATTAAACCTTCAATTAGTGTAAGTACTTTAAGATGCTAATGAAATACATGGTATCCCAAGATTAAATCATGACTCTCTTTAGGATCGAAAATACCACACATATTATGTTTATTCTAAATCCATAAAATTTCTCGTTTGCTTCTAACACTTTAAATGACCCTGTGCTAGTGATCAATTTTTTTATGGATATTTACAAGAGTAAATCTTCTAAAACTCTTGCGCACCACTTTATATCATAAATAGGTGGAGCTTTAAATGAAACATAAAGGCAGTAGTTAAATTTGGGCCTCTTTGGTACAATTTCAGTTTTTTGTGGTGGCTGGCAGATTTATTGTGGAGAAGGTGAGATCGTTCATTATCATCTTTTTCTGTCAGTTACTAGCTGTAATTTTTTTTTGGTGATAACTGTAATTTTTTTTAATTCACGTAAGAAAAATGTTTCTTATCTCAATTTACACTTAAAATCATTTTGTATAATGATACACCGATTGAACGTTAAAAATTCTTACTACCCTCCATGTTAGGAAAATTTCGGATTGAAAGAAGAAGAATTATACAGAGAATTAAGAATAATAATATGGGGGAAAGCTTTGAGGCGTGAAAGTAACTATATTTAGTGTAATATCGTTTTATTATTAAAGCGAGTCATATTAGGATACAATAAAACAATCTTAAGAAACTTTAGGAAGATAACAGATAATTAAATTGAAGAAAAAAATCCCTGTAATAACCAATGGATAGATGTGATTAAAAGAAATAACTATGGTGAACAGTTATTTTATAAGATAAACAACTGTTCATCTAAATCCTAAAAATTATGTTTAAAAAATATAACCTCTTTATTTTGACTTAAAAAATAAAGATTTTCTTATATTTGAAAGCCCAAGTGCTAATCTTTAACTATTAAATATTGTACAAAAATTGGGCCAATCAATAAATTAAGCCCATACACTTGTGGCATCCTAAAATTTGTATTAAGTTATATGGATGTATATAAAGTACTTCCAAAGCTTTCTATCTAGTCCATGTTGGACTTTGATTTTATTTTATACAACAAACTATTCAACACTCCGTACAACTATGCCAAAGAGGGCCTTAGAAAGTGAGTCTAACATACGAAGAGTTAAATGAGAGTGCAAGTCAGCTACCTAATAGAATATAGGCTAGTATATTGGTGTGAGTATATTATAAGTGTGAACTTATTGTAATTTACTTGCACTTTGTTTAATAAAAGAAAATATTTTCTAACTTTCCAAGCCCAACAATCTTTTTGTGCAATTTTTCCTTTTTGTTCAATGTATTAAATAAGCTTGTCAATATAGATGCCATGGCAATGTTGGAGTTGACAAAGGAGGAAAAAACTTCTTTTACTAAACAGGTGCAAACTGCCTACAATAAACTCACACTTATAATATACTAACTCAACTCAACTCAAAACTAACTCACTAGCTCCACTTCCTCAATTCACCTACTCGGTTATTACTCACTCACTCACTCATTCAATTCATTATTGCATAGACATGACAATTCGTGTTTTCGTATCGTGTAAATATATACTATTAACAGTCGTAATAACCATACACAAACATGACACGAATAACTAATTGTGTAAATATATACACGAAATTATTTAATTAGCGTATAACATGACACGATACAATTAACATGATTAATGCGATTAACACGTTATGATACGACGCGATTGCACGATTTAATATAATTTCTAAAATTAATTTAAAAATAAAATCATATAATATTACTATATTAACCCTATAATATATAAAAAAATTACTTAAAATTTAATATATTTTTAATATATTAGTGGTTAAAAATTAAAAATATATTTTGATAGTTAATTGATCGTGTTTAACGTGTCATTTAAATAGTTAACGTATAACAAATAAACACAATTAATTACGCGTTTTAATCGTATTTAACATGCTTAAGACATGAAACATATTAATTTTAATCGTGTTGATACGATTAAAACACGAAACATGTTAAGGTTAAAGTTAAACACGAACATGATTAAATTCATATTATTCCTATACCGTGTCATGTTTAAAATTATTAGGTATACTATTGCACAACTCAATGACTCACCACCCACGGCATTGTACAATGCACTAGCTCTCCTGTTTATACTAACACAAACCAATTTCAAGGCTTTATTGTGGCAAAAAACAAGAAAAAAGGGCTTTCGTAAAATATCTTTAGATGGGATTTTATTATCTGAAATTATTTTTTTAATAATCTTACGATTGTCAATTTATAATAGAGAATTACGTGAGGATTTACCGTAGAATCTACACGCAGAAATGATTGATCCTAAAATAATTTTTAATTATAATTAGACAATTACAGAATTATTAAAATAATAATTGTAGGTGATATGCTTCCCACATGACAATTAAAAACTTAAAATATTGCAAATTATAAACTCAAACTAAATATCAGCCCTATTGTAACTTGTACTACCGACCTATATTAACTTATCTATGCAAGTTCATGTCAGTAAGTGGTAAAATTCTAAAAGGTCAATTAATATATTTAAGCTGTACTTATCATTAGCACACTTAGCGAGTTGCCAAAGAAAAAGAGAAATCTAGATGATTATCGAAAGATAACGCATTGATATGGTACCCTGGGTATATTTCAAAGCACACTATAATGGCTTGACTTGTCATTCTAAATCGCCTACCTATCAAGGATGGGTTACAAAAGTGGGGATTGCAAATAAATGACATTCATTGCCTCCTATGCAAACCGCAATTAGAAACACGAGACCATCTATTTTTCACTTGTCCTTACACAAATGAAGTATGGAGAAGAGTTTTACAGCTATGTGGATTAAACAGATTACCTCAAGATTGGAGTTCTGAGTTTAATTAGGGATTGACAAAGTTGAAAGGCAAGTCACTATTAACTACCATATGTAGAATAGCATGGAATGCTACTATTTATTTCATTTGGTGTGAAAGGAACAATAGGCACTTTGGAAAATCTGAGAACACAACATAACAAATACTTTTGGAAATAGCAGCTGTGGTGCGTGGAAGAATACATACTTTGAGGAATGTGACAAAGGATCCGGTCAATGTTCAACTCTGTCAAAAATGGGGGTTTTGCAGCAACATTTTTTGATATTAGTTTACACTAGTTATAGATATTTTGAATAGTTTGTGGTAGATGCTTGTAAAGTTTGACTTATACAAACCTTTGTATAGCAGTAGTAGCTTATGTTGCTTTGGATGATATAAAAACTAACATTTCATCTAAAAAAAAAAGAAAGACGACGCGTTGCAATTTTAACAAGGAAGAAGAATTAATGAGGATTTCCAATGAATTTATACATTTTTTCATACACTATTTTTTATTTTGGGATCTAGATGAAATATAATGAAATAAAGCCACCTTGAGGTTCCCTATGAAATGAGGCATGGAACGGAGCCACTACGAATAAGTTCCGAGAGTTACGAAGGAAACTTCAAGTTCGTATTGGTCACATTGAGAATGGAAATTGAACTCTATGAGATCTAATCTCCTTTTGTTCCTTAGTAGCTCAACAGTAGACGGTCGACTGTTAACTGACTGGTCGTAGGTTCGAATCCTACTTGAGGAGATTTGATTCATTCCGAATTAAAGAATGTCAGAATGAAAAGGTTCACTTTGACCGTTCAGAGCAAGTAACCCGTTCCCTGTGTCTTTGTTTCATTGCATTCTATCTCATCGTATCACGTTCTGTTCTGCGATATTTGAGAATCATTGTCAAATACCTCGGTGTAAGTCCAGGATAACCCATTGTTCCATAGTTCTGGGGCTATTTACAACCAGCCAATTAAGAATTCTCAAATGTACTTGTACTAGCAAATGCCTCAAAGATGTAGTCATCGATTATCCTGAGAGGCCACAATTACCATGAGCCAACACATTAATTTAATGACAAGGAGCGCATTTTTTCTATGCTACTAATGATTGTACAATAATCTTTTTTACATTAATATTTACATTAAAATTAACCAACAATTTATTGGTTCAAGTGGTTTGACACTTGTTTTCTTTAAATAAGGTCTCGAGTTCAAATATTGTAAATGGAGAAAACTATTATTGAGAGAGTTTTACCTCTGTAATGGATTAACCCGACTCGAAAGGAATTAGGTTTGGTCTAAAGCCTAGGATACCTTTAGTTATAAAAAAAATACTTTTTTATAAATACTATCTAACATTAATCTAATCAAGTTGGGCCGGACCAAACTTGGACTTAAAATTCCATGTCCAAACCCGATGTAAAGTTGACCAGGTTTGTGGACTTTGATGAATGTTCGGGCCTGGGGTACTTCTAATATGTGATTTTACTTATTCGTCAACACGACGAAATTGCTAGTTCTTGATTACAATATTAATTAATTCTATAATTAACAAGAAAAGAAAAACAAGGATTAACGAAAATGTATATAATTAGATTTAGTTAAGCTTATTCTTACTCGCTAGTTAAAGGCTGATATGGAATGGGGATTAAGAGCAAACCATTCTTTCTTCTCACAGTTATGCCTAAGCATTCCGCCATATTTAAGTCTTCAAACTTCCTTCCATTTGGGACCTTCCAATCAAAATGGTATAACAATTTTGCAAGGGGTAGCTCAATGTTGGAAAGTGCAAATGAAATGCCTGGACAAATAATCCTCTTTCCAGCCCCAAATGGGATATATTCAAAATTTGATCCCCTAAATCAATAGGACTCTTCAAGAACCTTGCTGGGTCAAATTTTCAACTTCTTTCCAGTACTCGGGATTAGACCTAGCAATTCATGTAATCGTGTCGTATTCGTATCGTGTAAACGTGTGACATTAACAACCATTTACTTAAACACGAACACGACACAATTAACTAATCGTGTCAAGGGTATAAAATACGAACACGAAACTGTTTAATTAACGTATAACACGACACGACACGATTAACACGATTAACAGATTAACACGTTACAACACGACACGATTACACGAATTAATATTATTTCAAAATTAATTTAAAAATATGATTATGTAATGTTACTATATTATCCCTGTAATATTTAGAAAATTACTTAAAATTTAATATATTTTTAATCATATTAAAGGTTAAAAAGGTATTTTAATATTTAATTTATCGTGTTTAACGTGTCTTATAAATAGTTAAATGTGTAACAGATAAACCTTATTAATTAACCGTGTTTCACATGTTTTTAGCGTTTTAATCGTGTTTAATACGCTTACGACACGAAACACGTTAATCTTAATCGTATTGACATGAATAAAACACGAAACACGCTAATGTTAAATACGAACACGGTTAATTTCATATCATGTGCATATCGTGTCAACTTGTCGTATGTAAGATTGCCAGGTCTACTCGGGATCTCCCCCTATGGCCCATGCATTAACTATGACTCTAGTCTTTGCAAGTGTATCGTATCCACTAATCACATAGTCTTCATCACACTCTCTTGGTACTAGAAGAGGTGCCGGAGGATGTAACCTCAATGTTTCATTAACTGTCGGTCTCAAGAATTTTAATTGGCTGAATACTCAAATTAACACTCAAATTATACAAAAAATGATAAATTAGTCTCTAAACTTTTATTTGGGATAATTAATCTCTCAAATTATGATTTTGAGACAATTAACCCCTTAAACTTTTTTTTAGACAATATGACCCTTAATTTAATGGAATCCTTTTTTTTAATGGGGGTTCCATTGAATTAAAGGTCACATTATCTTAAAATAATAATTTGAGAGAATTAATTATCTCAAAATAATAATTTTGGATCACTAATGCGACATTGGTGATTGCAAGCTTTGATACTCTTTAATACTTATTCTTCTTTTGTGTTTTATTTGGAGGAATTCATTGGTTGTTGGAAGAATTGGCTCATGTAATTTGATTGCCCTGTAATAAATAAATAGGCGTGTAACTTGGGTTAGGTAACCCAAAAACCAACCCAATCCAATGGGTTGAATTGGATAAAAATTAATATGGGTTAAGTTGGGTTGAATAACCTATGGGTTGATTATATATTGTGTCTCAACCCAATAACCTGTTAACCTATATACCAAAAAAAAAAATTTAAAGCTTTTTCTTTTTTTGGATAATTTTTTTGAGGCAATGTTATTATAGACCCTAACATTTGTAATGTGTATTAATATAGCCTACTATTAAGTTTATTTTTAAATGAACCCCCTAAAAACATCCATACATAATTTTAGCATAATTTTTTAGTTTTTTAAAATTTATTGATATGTTATATTCATTGTATTCCTAATAAATTCATTATAAGGACATTTATGATTTTTCGTGTCTTACTAAAAATGTTAATTCCTATGTATTCTAATTTTTTTTAATAGCATGTATGTCTATTCAAAAAAATAGATGAGTTATATATCATAATAAAATTTTTCTCTCTTTTCATATAGTAAAATGAGACAAAATTATATTAAATATATCAACTATTAAGATTAGATACATATGAATATATAATTATTATTGGATATAAAAAATAATAAACTATAAAAATTTCGTATAATTATTAAATATGTGTGTGGTTGAGATTTCATAAATAATCATATTGCTCCGAAAAGCTTTGGTATATTAAGTTTTAGAAATAATGATATTGCTCCGACATGATAAATATACTGTCAACTCTACTATAAGTTATATTTCCAACCTATATTAACTTATCTCCACGATGGTTCATGTCAGTAAGTGGTAGAAATTTAAAGTAAATTAATTAATTAATTAATACTACTATAGACTAATGTCTTGCCTATACCTATTACTAGGACAGCTAGCAAAGTTGCCAAAGCAGAAGGGAAATCTAAATCTAAATGATTATGGAGAGAGAAGGCGTTGCAATTTTAATAGGCAAGAACAGTTTATGAGGATTTCCAATGAATTTAACTTTCTTGCACGAGAAGAATAACAGTAGCCAGTGTAGGGTATACCCAGAAAAAAAAAATAACAAATAAAGAAGAGTTCTCCCTAGAGGGGTCCAAATCCGGGCTTAGGCCGGGTTTGGACATGCACTTAACAAGTATTTACTTGTTTAAGTTCGGTCCGATCAGATTGTTCAAGCCTAAAGCGTTGATCAAGTCCGATTCTAAAATATAAAGTTAAGCCTGAGATCCGTCTAAAAATCCGTTAATATTTTTTAAAATATTAATTTTAAAAATTAATTTATAATATAAATAAAAGTAAATTAACACATATTCAAAAAATTATCATTCAAGATAATTTTTATAAAGTTTACAAAGTCTAAATACGATTATTATTTGAAAAAACCGATATCATGTTAAAAAATTAAAAAGAAAACACTAATATCAATAAATAAAATAAATATATAAAATATATATTTATGTCAAATAATAGAAAACAGACCGGGCTCGGGCTTTTATACGTATGACTAAGTCTGGCTCTTTTTCTAAATGAGCCTTTGCATTATGTCCAAATCTGACCCTTAAATTTAAAAATCTTGTCCAAATCCTCTCAAATATCAGGCTAGTAGCCCGGCCCTTACACAGTTCTAGTCTCGATCTCTATTGTGGGCAGCTAGGCCCAGTAAAGAAGGCCCAACTCCAAGCTCATGCAGAGCCCATACATAAACACTCTACATATACACTATACCATGTAATCAAGTACCAAGAATCTCTTCACTATTCCATTCATCTAAACCCTCTAGGAACCTCATTGACTTAAGTCTCAGAATGAAATCAACTGCCAAATGCCAGTCACTCTTACTGTTTTCTAGGTCTCCTGGTCGTCGTTGGCTAAATAAGGCTTCGGTTCGAGGTCCAGTTCTCGATACCTCAACAATGAGATGTGATGAATGTTAGATTTTCTTTAAATTGTATGAACAAATTCACACAGAAAAATCTAACATCTTTATTTAAAAAACTTGATGCGGAAAATTAAGAATTGAAAATCATACCTCCAACCATTGAAAAACAGCTTTCCTTTTGCTTGAATACTTCTAGTATCTCACAAAAACTTTAGAAAATCTTTAGATGGTGTCAAGAAATTTTTTACATCTGTTGAGACTAGGGACCCAAGTGGTTATTTATATTTGCAGTAGTCCTGCCATCAAGGACTCTTTTTCAAAACCAAAAACTGACGTGACGTGATGAGATCATGGGAAAAGATATGGGCCACTTATCAGATAATGGATGGGTAATTACTTATAGAATAAGTAGTTTATTTTATTCAAGACTACTTATAGAATAAGTAGTTTATTTTATTCAAGACTCCAAATTGAATAAAACTCTACATTCTCCCACTTGGCCCATATATTTTTACAAAATCCATGAATCTTTTAAACTCAAGAAAGAAATGAAATACATGGATCATGGCGACAAGTCCCCTAATAGTGAGTATTATCTTCCATGTATCACTATGCATTTTGTCACTCTAATGTCAGTCAACTTTATGAATAAACCTTATGTTTATTTCAAGGTCCAACCATAATTATTGTCTTTCAAACCAAATGCGTACACCATAATGAAAAAACAACCAAACAAATGAGTTTCAACATAGAAAATTAGGACTTGTTTCATAAAATAGAATCAAGTCCTAATCGCATTATAAGATCCTTAAAACCCATCGGTGGCATGCCTTTTGTTAAAGGATCAGCTAGCATCAATTCAGTGCTAATGTGCTCAATGACCACTTTGTTTTCCTTGATGCGCTCCCTTATGGCTAAATACTTAATGTCGATGTGTTTACTTCGACTACCACTTTTGTTGTTCTTAGCCAAGAAAACAGCAGCTGAATTGTCGCAATACATCTTTAATGGCCTAAAAATAGAATCCACAATTCTAAGCCCAGATATGAAACTCTTTAGCCATACATCATGTGAGGTAGCCTCAAAACAAGAAACGAACTCAGCCTCCATGGTAGAAGTGGCAGTCAATGTCTGCTTTGCACTTCTCCAAGAAACGGCTCCGCCAGCAAGCATAAATACATATCCTGATGTTGATTTTCGTGAATCAACACATCCAGCAAAGTCCGAATCTGAGTAACCAACTATCTCCAAATTGTCGGTTCTCCTATACATAAGCATGTAGTCTTTGGTCCCTTTAAGGTACCTTAGCACCTTTTTCGCAGCTCTCCAGTGGTCCAAACTTGGATTACTCTGATATCTTCCCAACATTCCAACAGCAAAAGCTATGTCAGGTCTTGTACAAACCTGAGCATACATTATGCTTCCGACAGCAGAAGCATATGGAATGTTTTTCATTTGTTCCTTTTCAAGCTCATTTTTCGGGCACTGATTCAAATTGAATCTATCACCCTTCACAATAGGTGCTACACTTGGTGAACAATCTTTCATACGAAATCTCTCTAACACTTTATTGATATAGGTTTCTTGAGATAGACCCAAAATGTCTCTAGATCTATCTCTATGGATCTTAATGCTAATGACATAAGATGTTTCACCCATATCTTTCATATCAAAACTCTTAGAGAGAAACTGTTTCACCTCATATAGCAACCCTTTATCATTTGTTGCTAACAAAATGTCATCCACATATAGAATAAGGAAACAGATCTTGCTCCCACTAACCTTTTGGTATATGCATTGATCCATGATGTTTTCTTCAAAACCAAATGAAGAGATTACATCATGAAATTTCAAGTACCACTGACGGGAGGCTTGTTTCAATCCATATATGGATTTCTTGAGCTTGCATACTAAATGCTCACCATTATTAGAGGAGAATCCTTCTGGCTGTTTCATATAAACCTCCTCCTCTAGATTTCCATTGAGGAACGCCGTTTTCACATCCATTTGTTGCAATTCTAAATCAAAGTGTGCAACTAACGCCAAAATGATACGAAGAGAATCTTTCTTAGATACAGGAGAAAATGTCTCCGTGTAATCAATTCCTTCTTGTTGAGTGAATCCTTTAGCAACAAGTCCAGCTTTATATCTTTCAATGTTGCCTTTTGAGTCTCTTTTTGTCTTAAAGACCCACTTACATCCGATAGCTTTTGCACCATCAGGCAACTTGACAAGATCCCAGACTCTATTAGATGCCATAGAATTCATCTCATCTATCATAGCATTATGCCACAAATCATATTCTTTGCAACTCATGGCTTGTGAAAATGTTTCAGGATCATTTTCGGCTCCAACATTATAGTCAGCCTCTTGTAGATACACAACATAATCACTAGGGATTGCTGATTTCCTTTCTCTAGTTGATCTTCTTAATGTTATATCATCTTCCTGCTGAGGTACAGGTTGTACAACTGGTTGTTCAACAATTTCAGGTATTTGTTGAACAATTGGATCAACTGGATTATCAACAGTTTTGTGGATTTTTAATGGTTGGTTGTTCAACACCCAATTGAACTTGAGGGGTATTATGAACGATAACCAATTTGTCACTTGAAATGGAAGTTTGTGCATCACAATAATCCTTCTCAAAAATGAAGTTTTGAGATTGATTACTCCCACTAATCAAGTCATTTTCAAGAAATTTTGCATTTCTTGATTCCACAATCCTAGTGTTGTGAGATGGACAATAAAATCTGTAACCTTTAGACTTTTCAGCATATCCAATGAAATGCCCACTTATAGGCCTTGGGTCCAGTTTCTTTTCTTGTGGGTTATAAACTTTCACTTCAGACGGGCATCCCCAAACGCGTATATGCCGCAAACTCGGTTTCCAACCTTTCCATAATTCGAAAGGAGTTTTTGGGACAGCCTTAGTTGGAACCCGGTTTAATATATACACAGCCGTTTTAAGAGCTTCAGTCCACAAGGATTTGGGAAGCTTAGAACTACTAAGCATACTCCGCACCATGACCATTAATGTTCTATTTCTTCTTTCGGCTACACCATTTTGGTCTGGAGACCCAGGCATGGTGTATTGGGCAACTATCTCATGCTCTTGAAGAAATTTCGTAAATGGACCAAGCGCTTGTCCATCCTCAGTGTATCTACCATAGTATTCTCCACCTCTATCTGATCTCACGATCTTAATCTGCTTTCCGCATTGTTTCTCCACTTCTGCTTTGAACACTTTAAAAGGATCAAATGCTTCATTTTTATTATGAAGCAAGTAGAGATACATGAATCGTGAATAATCATCCATAAAGGAGATGAAGTATTTTTAACCATACGAGTCCATATCTGGACTACAAATGTCTGTATGTATGATTTCTAATATGTCTAAACTCCTCTTGGCACCTTTCTTTGACTTGTTAGTCTGCTTTCCCTTTATGCAGTCTACACAAGTGTCAAAATCAATGTAGTCTAGAGTACTAAGTACTCCATCATTCACCAATCTTTTAATCCTTTCAATGGATATATGACATAATCTACGGTGCCACAACATAGAGGATTCCTCATTCATAACACATCTTTTAACACCACTATGAACATGCAACACATTTTGAAAAACATCATTTTGCAATTTAATTTGATAAAGCCCATCAACAATTGTACCAGTTCCAATAAGTTCAGATTTAAAATATAATTTCAAAGAAATATCCATACTAAACGAATAACCCAAAGGTGTAAGTCTTGCAACTGAAATCAAATTCCTAGAAAAACTTGGTACATAAAATGTTCTTTCCAAATTTAAAGCAAAACCAGAACTTAAAATTAATTGGCATGTTCCCACTGCTTCCGCAAGTGATGACATCTTGTTCCCTGAATAGATGTACTGCTCACTTCCCACCGGCTTCCTTTTGTTTAGAAAGCCCTGCAAGGTGTTTGCAACATGGATTGTAGAACAAGAATCAATCCACCAAGTGTTATGACAAACATCAACCAAATTAGATTCATAACAAACAAATGAGATTGGGGTACCTTTCTTCTCAAGCCAAGCTTTGTATTTGACACAATCCTTCTTCATATGCCCTTTCTTTTTACAGAAAAAGCATTTGAATTCCTTTTTTATGTCAATCTGAGCAGGTATCTTATCTTTTCCATTTTGTTTGGCTTGTCCCTTGTTCTTTCCTTGTGTTACCATATGTGCACTTTCTCCCATTTCCATAGTCAACCTTCCTTCCTCTTGTACACACATGGTCAGAAGTTCATTAATTGACCACTTATCCTTATGTGTGTTGTAAGAGATTTTAAAAGGTCCATACTGAGGTGGAAGGGAATTCAGTATGAAATGCACAAGGAAAGAATCAGACATCTCAACCTCAAGAGACTTTAATTGAGCCGCAATGTCCCTCATATGCATGATGTGCTCACGCACACCTCTTACATTGGTGAGCTTCATTGACGATAACTTGGCCATTAGGGTGTTGGCAAGGGCCTTATCTGAAGACTCAAATTGTTCATCAATAGCCTTCAGTAAATCTTTGACATTGTTACACTCCTTAATTGAACCACGGATGCTAGCATTAATTTTTGTCTTTATAAACATCATGCTGAGGCGATTAGATCGCTCCCAACGTTCATGAAGAGCAATTTCAACCGGAGTGCTAGCATCAGTAAGAGCAAGCGGTTCATTTTTCCTTATAGCATAATCAATGTATATGCACCCCAAATGAAGAAGAATTCTTTCTTTCCATATCTTATAGTTATCGCCATTCAAATCAGGAATATCACATTTTATCTCAGAGATACTCACAGGTTGTATAACTGCATAAAATAATAAAACATGCTTATTTCACAAAATTGAGGCAAATAAACAAATCATGCTTTACCAATGTAAAAACATGCATAAATATTTCAAATTTATGAACCATGTAACAAATAAAAATTGCATGTGGGCTAAGTTAATATTTAAAGATTCATAAGTATTCTTTATGAAGAAACTAACAAATTATATTCCTTTCTTAATTCCTGTGGGTAAATTAAGAAAATAACTTGTCATTTCATTTCTGATTAATCATAAAAATATAATAAAAATTCCTGTGGGATAAGATTTACTATATTTAATATGAATAATCACAATGAATGTCATTTTTCTATATATGTGGTCAAAAACACTTTTCACAACATAATGTGTAATTTAATATAATTAAAGATGCTGTGGCTAATCTTTAACTAATTAAATTTACACTAACCACATGACATTTCTTTCATATTAGTAGTGCATGAATGTCTTTAGTCTACTGGATATTACAAACTAGGTAACATAATAGACAGATTCATGTAACAAAAGGAAAACAGATTCCGATAACATTGTACTCCATAAAAAAAAAAATTCTTTCTGTCAATTTTGATTTTGGCCACACTTGCAAAAGTTACATGAAACTTTAACTCTATCTCGTACAGACCAGAAGAAAACCAAATTCACAGTCAGTTCTTTGCTTTATACAAGTTAAAGAAACCAAATTTTAACCCGATTAAAATGACAAAAATTATAATATTAAGATCCTATTTTTTTATCTCATTAATAGAGAAAAACCAAGAAAGAAAAACCAATCAAGACAGAGGATAAATCGCCCTGATACCAACTGTTAGATTTTCTTTAAATTGTATGAACAAATTCACACAGAAAAATCTAACATCTTTATTTAAAAAACTTGATGCGGAAAATTAAGAATTGAAAATCATACCTCCAACCATTGAAAAACAGCTTTCCTTTTGCTTGGATACTTCTAGTCTCTCACAAAAACTTTAGAAAATCTTTAGATGGTGTCAAGAAATTTTTTACATCTGTTGAGACTAGGGACCAAAGTGGTTATTTATATTTGCAGTAGTCCTGCCATCAAGAACTCTTTTTCAAAACCAAAAACTGACGTGACGTGATGAGATAATGGGAAAAGATATAGGCCACTTATCAGATAATGGATGGGTAATTACTTATAGAATAAGTAGTTTATTTTATTCAAGACTACTTATAGAATAAGTAGTTTATTTTATTCAAGACTCCAAATTGAATAAAACTCTACAATGAACTCATCTAATTAGTGATGTGACAAACTCATCTAATAAATTCTCCCTATTATTAACTCACTTGGCAAGTTGCCAAAGCAAAAGAGACCTCTTGATGATTATAGAGAGAGGATGCGTTGCAATTTTATAGGCAAGAATAATTAATGAGGATTTCCAATGAATTTACCTTTCTTGCACAAGAAGAATAATAGTAGAGCCTTAGTGCAGACACTGCAGTATACCAAAAGAAAGGAAAAACACGAGTTCTCTCCCATCTCTATTACTGAGAACCCTTTAACAATCTAAATTAGAAAGAGTAGTTAAGGTACCATGCAATACGCATGCACCTCAACAATAATTGTATATATAGGAATTTTACACTTGTATCTTGTTCGTTGAGAGAAAGACTGGTGAAAGTTTTTGTCTCAAAAAGTTTAGAAGCAAGAAAAGCTACCTATCTCCAAGATTAAAGCTTAGTTTAGTATTGAGGTTGCGGTTTGAAAAAATTCGATTTATTAAAAGTGTTTTTAAAAAGTGTTTCGTGAAATTGTTATGAAAAAATTAATAAGTGTTTGGTATTATTGTAAAAATGTGTGATAGAAGGTAAAACATATAAAAAATTTAAAATTTAAAAAAGAAATAAAAAATTATTTAAAATGTTTTTGGTCATTTAATAACCAAAAGTACTTTTGAAATATAAATACATCAAAATTTCAATTTTGTAAATGAGATGACTTTTAACTTTCAAAAAAAGCTTATTATACAAAAAAAAATGGTTTGGCATTAGATTAAAAGTGAAAATGAAGTTTTTGACACCAAACGTAATGTCAAACCAACTCTATTTTTACAGGAAAGAGACAATGCCTTAAACCCTTATTTAAGTTAGTATTAACTTAAATTAAATGCCAGAGCCCATAAGGAAAAACTCAAAGTCTGTTCCTTTTCAAAGAACACATGACAATAACATGGATCGAACTGGCTTTTCGCGTTTCGGGAGCTATGGATCGAACTCTTCTACGTACACACCAAAGAGATCAAACATTACACTTTGATGAGCTCTAAACCCTATAAATGACGACATTATTTGAGTTTGATCATGGCAGTTTGATGAAAGTTAAAATCATTGATTCAAATGAACAAAAAAAGAAACAAGGCAAAGGAGAAGAGTGCCAGTCAGGAAGGTGAAGCCAAGAGCTGCAGCAACCA
Source organism: Microcos paniculata (assembly GCA_030664755.1). NCBI lineage: Eukaryota > Viridiplantae > Streptophyta > Magnoliopsida > Malvales > Malvaceae > Microcos > Microcos paniculata. The sequence goes on from CP131462.1 coordinate 12,671,068, forward strand.
AACTTACAAGCTCAAAGAACTCTGATATCTCCAAGTCTCCCTTGCGTTTATAGTTATACCCTCCCGATGATCTATAATTCCCACCATTATTTCTTGCATCTTGAACTTCTCTCTAGTTCCTCCTTGATCTTAACCCGCTCTATCCTTTCTCTAAGAACACCCAGATTCGCGTCGACGTCGTCGCTTGATCTACCTGCCATGCCAATTACAAGTCAGGAACATAAAATCTAAGAAACATGAAAGGTGAATTGCTTTAAAACAAATCTTGTTTTCATATATATACCTTCATCTCTACAGTTTTGAGCTCTCACTTGCAAGGCTTGAGGTCTAGTATTAGTATCTGTATAGCTCTTGAAAGATGGTCGAATTATGGCATAAGAAGATGGTAGAAAAGAAGCCATTGTGCTAATTTCCACTATACTTCTCAATTTTATGCACAAATTATAACCAATTGAACAGAGAAGACATAGACACTAAGCTTACTGTTAAAAGTGATGGATTGGTAAGGAAGGCAAGATAATAGTTTATGGGAAGGTGGTGAATTGGTAGCTGATGATTTAAAATTGAAGTTTTGGGTCCCCTCTAATAATTTTGATTACTGTTCTTTTCTTCATGTGTCAAGAATGGCAAACAAATTTACGTATGACTTAGCAAAGTTAGCTTGTTATGTTAATTCTAGGCAAGTATGGCATGTGGGTAGTTCCATTTTCACCCCAATGTTGTATGTACTCGTGATGTATGCTTTGTTTGACATCAGTTGGCTGCCATGTATCCATGAACCGCTGCTTCCTGCTGGAGGCCTGGAGGCTTGTTAATGAGTGGTCATTCATGTTAATTCTGATGAGGTCATGAGTGGAAGAAATTCGATATTAAAAATGTTTATTACTCTAGTTTTGTAAGTAACGAAAATAAATTTAAAAAAACTTTTTCATTTGAGATCTAATATGGTTTGATTTTGGATTAGTCGAAACTTAACATGGTACCAATGACTATTCATTTCATAAATCTAATAATTTTGCTATCTTATAATTATTAATTTCAAAACAGATCTGCAAAATTTAGGCTATATTTGATATGAGAAAATATTTTCTATTTTCATTCTCTAAAAAATATAAAAAAGCTACCATCTAAGATATGTGTTGTAAGGGAACATGTATACATGTTTTAGAAAATGAAAATGAAAATGGACATAAAAATGAAATTTAAAAAATTGTTCTCAATTTTAGATCCATTTTTATTTTTATTTTCTAAAACATACATATATTTTTATAAACTATACATATCTTACATGATGATTTCTTTGTATTTTTAAAAAATAAAAACAGAAAATATTTTCATGCACCAAACATAACCTTAAAATCTCACAATTTAAATCGCATGCCATGAATTAAAAGAGGTCCATGTAAAGGACTTTATGAAAATTTGCTGTTAGTATCGACTCTGTGATTTTTTTTTGGTAAACAGTGACTCTATGGTTTTTAATTATTAATATCTTCCTTCTCGTAATCATATGATGATAATCTCTTTATATTATTAATTACTAATTTGTAATCCTGATTCTCTTTAATTTTTAAATGATATTTTTTTCATTTAAAAAAGAGAATGGATTGAAATTTTCTTAATTTCATGTGATTGTTCAATTTTCTAAATTTTTTTGGTTGAATTCAATTTTCTAAATTACTGATTGAATTAGTTTTCCTTTTATTTTTATTGAAGAAATATATGGATAGGGAATTAAATAGTAATTTCTTTCTTTTTTTTATTCTAGAAAGAAAATAATTGGGTTCATTCAGCTTTGATTTAAAAAAAAAAAGAAAAGCAATTATCTCTCTCTCTGTATTAGTAATGAAAAGGACAATTTTGAAAATAAAAGAATTTCACTTCTATTTCTATTTCTATTTCTTTGATTTTATATTTTTATTTATTTATTTATTTAAAAAAAATTTGAAGTCAATCAATCAAAAGGAAATCCACATAAAAATTAAAAACTGAATGCAAAAGCATGGAACCTAATGTGGTCCCTGCCTCACGCAACTAAAATTCCCGGCCTCATCTCTAACACTATATAAACAATCTCAAGCTCAGAACCAAGCATCCGAAAGAACCCAATTTCCCCCAAAACCCTAATCTCTCATATTTATATTTCTCTCACTTCCAGCGGAGAAATTTTCTTTCCCTTGAGCCTTCGATTTCAGGTAAAGAATCTAAATACTTTTGATGATAAATTTCGTTTCTATTTCTATATTCTTTCTTTATTTTTCTTGAAAATTTTATCACTTTGAGATCTTTGATATTTCAACGGGGATTTATCGGAGAAATTAATGGATGAATTGTATAGTAAGGAAGTTTTTTTTTTTGGTTGGATTTTTTGGTTTTTTAAAGATTTATTTATTTATTCTGTATTTGATCTACTTTTCATGTAAATGTTTATTCTAGTGGTTGAATATGTTTAGAAGGAAAATTAGTTAAAAAGCTCTTATCTTTAAGTTAGCAAAGTAAATCGAAATTTAATGAATTTTCAATCGTTTGAAAAATCTAAAGATCGATATAGATGGAAAATCAACTCGGTGACATAATATATTAATAGTTGTGATTTTTTAAAAAAATTTTGTTCTACGATTTAATAAAATGCATTCATATTTTGAGTTATTGATGCAATTGTACTTAGCACTGTATTGAGGTTTTACTTTGAATTCGTTTTTTATGAACTCTTTTTTGGTATGACTTGGCTGTGGAATTGATATGAAATTATATCATAGCGGTGTAGGTGATATCTGATTATGCTTCTAACCTATTGAAGATCATGTTGATAACTAGCTTGTTTTGTGTAAGCATTGGAATGAATTATGTTTTCTTTACATGCTTTTCTTTTAGGTTTGTGTCGGTCATATTCCTGTTCTTATAATCCTCCTTTAATATCATCAAGCAGGTTGCTAATGAGTTTTCAAATTGAGCTTGAATTTTTTGTCATTAATACTACTTATATAATGTTGTCTTGACTCATGTTGCTGCTCATTTGTTGAGGAAGCTTGCAGGTGCTGCTGCTATCAGCAGAGTTTCAAGTCGAAGTGGGTAAACGTTCAAAAGTTTCTTTTATGTCCATAAAGGCCATTCCCTATTTGGGATCCATCGGGTTGCTGGGAGAGTATTGTCCAGTTAGAAAAAAGATCAGACCTTTGTCAGACAAATTTGGCTGTATGCCTCTTGGACCATTTCAAGAACACCACCCAGATTTTCATGGTTGCAACTGGTTGCAACCTTTCGTGATTGCTGAAGATCAGTATTCTCTCATATCCTACAGAACTTTGGAAGATTTTACTGCTTCAAACACTTTGAATTCCAGCATTTGTTGCCTGTGACATTTTGATAGTTTGTTTTGAATTGTTATTCAAGATGGCTTTGCAGAACATAGGCGCTGGAAATAGCGATGATGCCTTCTACAGGTATAAGATGCCCATAATGAGGACCAAGATTGAAGGCCGAGGAAATGGCATCAAAACAAATATAGTCAACATGGTTGATATTGCGAAGGCATTGGCAAGGCCAGCCTCTTACACAACCAAGTATTTTGGTTGTGAGCTTGGTGCTCAGTCTAAATTTGATGATAAAACTGGGACTGCACTTGTTAATGGATCCCATGACACTGCTAAGCTTGCTGGGCTTCTGGAGAACTTCATCAAGAAATATGTGCAGTGTTATGGCTGCGGAAACCCTGAGACTGAAATATTGATAACTAAAATCCAGATGATCCAATTGAAATGTGCAGCATGTGGTTTTGTTTCAGATGTTGATATGAGAGATAAGTTGACAACTTTCATCTTGAAAAACCCACCTGAACAAAAGAAGGGAGCAAAGGACAAAAAGGCATTGAGGAGGGCTGAAAAGGAGCGACTTAAGGAAGGTGAGGCTGCAGATGAAGAGCAGAAGAAACTGAAGCAAGAGGGAAAGAAGAAAGGCTCCTCTTCGAAGGAAGGAAGTGGTAAAGCATGCTCTACAAGAAAGAAAGCTGGCGGCTCTGATGATGATCACGTTTCACCACCTCACAGTCAAGTTGATGAAAAGGAAGAGGTAGATGAAGATGGGGACAATGATGACGTCCAGTGGCAAACTGATACATCACTAGAGGCAGCTCGACAGCGTATCCAAGAACAATTGAGTGCTGTGACTGCTGACATGGTCATGCTGTCTACAAATGAATCAGACAAAAAGGAAAAGGTGACTAGTAAGGCAAGCAACAGCTCAAATGGTACTTCTCCACCAAAGGATAACCACAAGTCTGTGAATGGCAACACAGACCTTCATGAGACCCTAGTTGAGGAGCTGAAAGCAAATTTGAAGAAAGGTGTTTCTGCAAATCAATTGAAGTCGCTTCTGGGAACTCTTTCTGGTTCTGGTCAGGAAAAGATGAGTGCTTTGGTAGAGGCACTCTTTGATGGCGTGGAGAAAGGGTTTGCTAAGGAGGTGGTTAAGAAGAAAAGCTACCTTGCTGCTGCTGTTACTCAAGATGAGGGATCACAGCTGCTTCTACTTAAAGCAATCGAGTCTTTTTCTGCAAAGGTCAGCTCTAGTGCATTGAAGGAAGCTAGTTTAGTTTTGAAAGGACTCTATGATGCTGATGTGTTGGAGGAGGAGTACATCCTACAATGGTATGAAGGTGGTCTGAAAGGGGATAACAAAGACTCTCAGATATGGAACAATGCTAAGCCTTTTATTGAATGGCTCCAGAACGCTGAGTCAGAATCTGAGGAGGAATGACATGTTACCTTACCTCCTCATGGCTGGTTGCTGCCCAGTGGCTCTGTTTTTGCATTTTATTTAAGGTGTTTTTCTCTACTAAGAATAAAGAGCGATCAGTGAGTATACTGTGATTCTAAAGCTGCTTCAGTTGTTTCATTAAGTCATTTTGTGTCTTCCTAGTATTTTGGTTTTTACCGCAGATTTTAGCTGTTATATATTTGTTTGATTGGTGCTTGGACAGATTAATGTTTTTATCCACACTGACTCTGTTTGAATGAGTTTTCATTCTCCCAAATTATTTCAGTTTGCAGTGTTCAATTTTCTGGTGTTTATGATTTAGTGAAGTAGATTGCTTTTACTATTTGTTTGGGGTGTGGTAGTTGTGACCTAACATCTGACCTGCCACTACTTGGGATTCATGGAATTTTAGTCAAACTGAAATCCCCTTGGAAACATACTATTATTATACCTAGCTAATTGCTATCTATCTAGAATTGTAACTTCCATTTTCATGTTTTTTTTTTAACACTCGTCAACAAATAGTAATACCTTTGGTTCGGGATTAATCGGGTGTTTCTAGAATAAATGTAAGTCCATTTCTGGTAAGTGACGACAGAGAAGCAATAGGTGATTTTCCCATGTAATCTGACGGATTAGCTTTTTGTCATTTTACAACCTTACATTACATGGGAGCATATATGTGTCACATGTGATCCTCACATTTCTCGAATTTAAAACTACTTTTATTTTATCTCAATTTTTTGGATTCTTTCCGAGTACAAATTACTGGCCTAGGGAGAGGATACGAGAACCATTCGTGTTTACAGGCATTCTGTTGCCAAATCTACTTTTAATTGCAGGACGCTGTTTCCTCTCCATTTACAATAAAGATGGTACACATGGTCTTGAACCTAGGCATCTTTCTATGCTATAAGTATTATATATACCATTGAACACTTTTCTAACTGTACATGATAGTCATGGTAGAGAATATATATATATATATATATATATATGCAGTCTGATTGAAACTTGAATCCTTGCTGATTTGATCTCATGATCCAGAAAATTCTCTCTCTTCTATGTTAGGATAACACCAGCTGTGTGTATTTTGTTCTTTCTCTATTGCCGCGAAGACAATTTGGGCGTTGAATGCTCAAATTCTTCTTTCATACAATTCATGGCTACCACAAGATTCTTAAAAGCAAGAGAGGTTGCTGCTGCTGCCGCCGCTAATGTATTCGAATGAAACGTGAGTGTGGCTGCTGCAGTTGTGGTAACTCACTTTCTTCATCTGATGCAGCGAGGGAAAAACGAGGATCCTAGAACATAGTAAAATCATGTGCAACGAGGTTTCTTTTTAGCTGGTAACAATAATGACAAAAGCAGAAGCCAGAAGCTGATGGAAATATATAAATATATAAATATATAAATATATATATATATATATATATATATCTTCAGGATTAAGCGACAAGGTGATTCTTTACGATGATGGTGGTCATGTGACTACTGCATATTTACCCGAATAATCATAGGTGAATTCGAAAAGTAAGAAATCAACTTAGGCCAAACATAGTATCTAATTGAGTCGCATTCGGGGAGTACTTTAAAGACTAACATGTTTCCTTGAACATACAAGTTCACATGCATGATATGGCATTACCATCAAGCATATGAAGATGGCGCGAAAATGCAAATGATTAGGGAGAGAATGTAAAATTAAAGAAAGCCAAAGTTCGTAGCTTTAATAAAGTGATAAAGCAATTTTCACCAGCCTATCTAAATCTACTGCTCTACCAATATCATTGATGGTAGAGAATGCAATTCCAACCTGTTGGTGTCGGCGACGTTGGATAGCGGTGAACGCCTTAACCATGATATAGATAGGCAACAGGATCCCAATGGTTCTCAACATTAGTAACTGCAAAATAAAGCACAAGGTTAGAGACACATTTGCAACAGTGTGACTAGCACCACTTTGCTCATGTACAAATAAGAGCAACTAGTTTAATGTGCACTCACAGTGAACAATGTCAAAGAATAGTCTCCAGCTCCACTTATTATGATTGGAAGAGTGTGGCGCAAAACCAGAAGAACCATAAACTGCACATATGCATGTGAATGAACAACCAAGTTGATGAAATGTTGGAACCAAATAACTAGTTCTAAGCGAATCATCTAGTAATCACTGTTATAATCATAGAGAGAGAAAGAGAAAGGAGGTACAATTATAGCAATGGCACGGCAACATATCAAGCTTCGGGAGCTGGGAGCTGAGTAATCATCGAAGTCTGATTCCAGAAAATCCCGATTGGTAGTAACCATTGTTATAAAACGAGGAGCTGGCAGGTCCCTCCTGGAAATTTCCCAATTTCCTCTGAAGATTATATCAGAATTCTTTCTTAATCAGTAAAAGAAAACCAGTTCATCACACAAAGAAGGCATGAATCTAGCTCGAGAGATCAAAATATACCTGAAGTTCATAGGAACACCTCCATAATGAAATAGAGTTGGCGGTGCTGTATAACCAGGCTTAAATTGCTGGAATTTGCAAATATTCCAAAAAAGAAAGGTAGACAGTTTGTCTCAAATTTATGAAAATAGATGAGTACAGAATATGAAGTGACTGATAAACAATGGTTAGACCTGCTGGCAAATCTCGCAGATAATGTCACCCTTTTCATTGCACCACCTCTGAACACATTTGCGGTGAGCATACTGCAACAACCAAAAAAAGAATAGCACAAGAAGACAAGTTATCTCTTTAGCAACTGCTGAAAACAAGTGCCAAACTTTCACATGAGAAAGGAAGAAGGAGAAAATGCACTCAGCACAGTAACCAATTCATGTAAATATATCATAGATGTAAATTACTTAGTATTGTAAATATGTCCTGAGCTTTTCCTTGAGATGCACATTCCCAATACTCATCTCTAATGAAAAGCGTGCCTGTCTAGAACAGACAGAGTTTCCCAAGAAAACTGTATAAATCCATTATTTCAACAGCTCCCTTATCTGTTTTTAAGGCATTTGGTCCTCATATCTGTTACATGGGAAAACACCAGCCTACTACCAGGTAACATTGGATTTTTGTAATACAGATGCTAACCTATTTAATTGATCTAGCACATAAGACATTAGTCCTACAGTGTCCCAAAATAACTTTCTAAACGGAGAGTATGCTACCAAGAACACTGAAATGTTGATGAACAAATAACAGACTATAAGGTGATAATTAAAGCTTTTGAGAAAGGCAATGAACATCTTCAGAAAAGCTAAAAACACAGGCAACGCTTTTATGAAACTACTGATGCTTAATAACGCATTAGGATTCAGCAATACATAATTCAGGTATTCACTTAGCAGCATTATGGGAGATAACAAAGATATTACAAAGAGCATTTGATCTATGCATAGCTTTCTCGGATCAAAACTTCAAGTATAAGGAACCAGCTCATGTACAACTGACCTTCAAGCTGCCACGGCAAGAACATGGTATCTCCATGTTCAAATCTTCATCCTCATCGTGGCAAATCCTACATTCTACCAATTTACTTGGAGATGAACTAACATTCTCATCTATCCTATATGATGAAAAGACAATCGTATCATCTTTGCTTGCTGAGGACATTCCTTGCAGTGATTCGTTTTTACTCTCAATAGCAGCTTCAAGAGTGGATTCAGTTAGTAGCCGATCCACAAGCAATACAAAATGATCCCCCATCCTTCAATTCATGGCAAAATTTTTTTTAATAAAAAAAAATGTAGAAACTGACAGATGTTACAATGCTTATTAACATCACGTGCAATTTTGTAGAATCATAAAACTACAACCAAAAAGAATAAGGAAAAGGGTCATTGTGGAAGTACCTCTAGAACAGTTAAAATGAAAAGCTGAATCTGCAATGGAAATAAAACCTTTTAAATTCATGAACAGAAAGGTTATAAAAATAGGATCTTGAGGGACTATAAATGCAAATAATATATAAATTGAAAAACCCAAAAATGCTTCACTTTGAAACTATGACTAATAAAAGCTTCTACCATTGCGTTAATGAAGACCTTCTATTAATTTTTACTGGGTTACTTGACACAATTTTCATACCCTGCAAGCCTAAAACAACATTATGTAAAGATCTGCCTGGGTTTTCTAGGGAATTAAAAGAACAATCACAAAATGCAGCAGCTTTAAGAAACAAATGGAGTATTATATAAGTAGTCAAAGCAAAACAAAGAAGTTGGGTTATTATTGACCTAAAGGAACCATGTAAGAAGCAAATGGAGTATTATATGGTGCTCCACATCAAACATAAGGAATTTTAGATATATTTGGCATGACAATGAAAAAGCAAAGAAGGGAAAAGATTTAAAGTAAAGGTAGCCTTTAACTAGAAACAGAAAGATATCAAAGATATGCTACAAAAGCTGTAAATCCTACTAAAGCAAAAAAGCAAAGGAAGATAAGATTGAAACACCAAACAGGACAGAGAGAGCTACAAGAACTGAGATGAGATTTGAAAATGAATACCCATTAAGGAAATGATAGAAGAATAGAAACCCAGAAACCAAAAGGCAAAGAATTTGACTAAAAAGAAAGAGAGACAGAGAGAGAAAGAGACCCATGTTCCAAAAAGGTATCAACTTGATGGATGAATAAGATTTCATTCAAAGAAGAAACAAAAATATTATGATTAACATGGAAGAAGGTATTAATGCAATGAGGAAAAGATGAAAGCAAGAGAGATAGAGATAGAGGCTGCTTACAAGTAAGGGAATGGGATTTTCTAATGAAGAAGAAAAGTGACAATCTTTCTCTTTTAGTTTTGCTTCCTTGGGATGTTGTTTCTTCAAATGAAGCAAGAGATTGAGTGTGGTCGTCATCACCACCACCACCACCACCACATCTCCATGTTTCAACCCAAAAACAAAGCAGAGGAATCGAGATTCTAACGGCAAGAAAACCAGCAGGATTGCTTTGCCTTGATTCCTCTTAAACTTCACAGGTTTTCCTAGTGGCTGGGTGAGTTTTTTTATAAACCATTTTATTTTACGGGCGGAAAAGGAATTATCTGGTGGGACCAGGTTGAAATGAAGTGAGATTCTGTAATGACGACAGGTGTGCTGAATCTGCTGATGTTGTCAGGTGGGTTCGGGGCCCAGTTTTCGAGCCTTGGAGGAGAGCGATCGTCGCCGTGAATCAGCGGTTGATGTTCTTTTCTTTTGGTGGTATCTATTGGTTCTTGTTTTCTCGTGAGGGCCACTTGTTTTGCAATCAAATGTTAAAACCTTTTTTTTTGGGTGAGAAAATGTTAAAACTTTTAAGACAAAAGCATGGGATTAGAAATGGAGGTAACTTCATTTACCTGACTTTAGCTGTCTAGCTAGAGCTTAGAGTTATTATTTATTCTGTCCTTATTTATTTATTATAAATTTATATTTTTTTTACCTGTTATTTTAATAAATTAAAAAAAATAAAATTATTGACTTTATTATTATTTTATTTTTATTTAATTATATGAGAGAGACATAAGACAAATACATTAAATATAAAAAAAAATAAGAATAATTTTAGAAGAACATCTCAAATTTTTTTTAATTTTTAAAAATTAATTATTTTCTTAATATAAAAAAATTAGTTATTAATAATAAATAAATAGAAACAGAAGGAATATTAATGAGCACCAAGAAACGTGTTAAATGATCCGAATTATTAGAGTATTAAGGCCTTAAAGACATGGTAAATGCTCCTAATCTAAACGTGAGGGGATAAAATCCAAAATCCTAGCTCTCTCTGTAAAAAAAACCCAAAATCCTAGCTCTACTTTCCTAATTTTCCATGAAGGGCATTTCACTCTAATCATCCCCAAAGATCTGTGTACAAACATGCAAGGTGATTAAAAAAGCTACCTTAGTCGTCAACACTGCCTAGGATTTAGTCCTCATGTGTATACCGTCTATCTGCTGATAAAAAGCTGAATTCTTAATTTCAATTCTAGTTATCAATTTAATTAGTAAATAATTTAGTTATGCAAAACAACTATTGCTATTTAAAGTAGATAATTAGGGCCTAGTTTAGAGAGAATGGAAGGTTTTAAATTCAAGATTTTTAATATGAATTCTAACCTCTAGTAATCTTGATTTCAAGAAGATTTAAATTTTGTCTGGTTAGTTATATCTCATTGTAAAGCGTTGTTATTTTCGCCCATACATGATTTCCATTGTATTTCATTACCTCAGCTAGTATTGTTTGAACCTAATCAATGATTATCTTGTGCATTATGATTGTTTAGTAATGAAATCCGATGCCTAAAGCACATATAATGCACTATGTTGTAGGAATTAATATCATAAATAAATTGACAGCCCAGAGAAGATGGCTTCAGCATCATATGACACTCTAATTAATTTGATAATATCTCTCTATCCATACTTTATAGCCCACAAATTGCATGCTTAACATGATGGTGTCTTTCCTAAAACTAGTAGGATAGTGTTCAGTTCACTGACAAAATCCCCACCCACCAAACAAAGTGGTCACTAATTTGTGCACAATATGTATTTTACTTTTAAAATTTTGGAAAAGAATATATTTCACTCTGAGTTCTTTGAATTTTGGGGACATGCCATATACCTACCATTGAGCTAAATATTCCATTTTCTTGTTTTGGTGTAAATAAAAAATTAAAAAATATGCGTATTCTTTTCATTGTTTGATGTCTTTTTTCTTATAATCAGAAAGAATTTGGTTACTTGAGATTGGTAAACACTAGTTAATTACTGGAACTAAGTAAGAGTCCAATACTCTATTAATAAACAATTAACGCAACTATTGACCAATTAGAAAGAATAATGAAGTCTTGGTTTGTCGGAGAGATGTGGGTATCAATTATCAAATGTTCTCAACGTTTCCAATCAAAATTTCAGGACATTAAATTCAGAGAGTGGGCATCTCTTTGTTAGCTTGCATCAATAGACATGTATATTCTAGACCTAAAGTTTTATATGTGGTGTTAAATCTCTCCAGCATAATTGATGTAGCATCAACATCTAAAATATATCTTCCTAGTACAAGATCAAACTTTGAAATTTTTTGCGTACCACTTTGGAAAAAGACTAAAGCATATTTAGAGCTCAAATTGTAGTAATATACCTAATTATAAACTTCCCATCTATCATAATTATATTTGAGTAATCACATCACGAGTCAATTACATGATAGTTCTCACAAATTATTCCCTAAACTTTTCAGCTTTTATCAATTTTTACTCTAAAATTATTGTGGACCGTGTCACATCAGCACCATTACGGCACCGTTAGTCTTTTATCAAAGAGAACAATGGGTGTTCAAAATAAGAGTTTACGGAATAAATTATTCAAAATAAAATTTTAAGGGGTAAATTGTCAAAAACTAAAATGTTTAGAGGACAAAATTTGTCTTAACCTTTTTTTTTTTTAAAGTGCAATACGATTTTTGAATTTTAATTAAAAAAAGTAAATCGTTAATTAAAAGAATCCTTTCATATATAGTACCTTAATAACAAGTGCATGCACCTGGGTTGGGTGCTAGCTCATTAAGCTTTCTCAATGAAAAAAAAATAGCAAATTGAAGATACTAATCGTCTAATCCTAGCAACACATATTGTTGATCATAAAAAAGAGAAGTTACGAAGTTAGAGTCTCTAATAAATAAAGCAGATAGCGAGACCATGATACGAAATCTCCATTTTTGGACAACTACATTTCTTAAACATATATTAATATGTCCAATACTTGTCATTACATATGTTTGAAACATACATGTAAAGTTAAAAATATATAAATGTCAAGGGCTATAATAATATTTTGTGTCTATTCAAATATTGGACAATAATTTTTTTTTTTAATTTTATGATAATTGTCTTCGAAATCTTATGCCTAAGCTTTTATTACGAGAATTTTTCTTGTTCCAGACACTTTAATTTTGGAGTTCAATTAGTTGAAACTTTGTCATATCTAGGAGTAGAGGATATTCACATAATCCCCTTGGAAGGTCCTTTTCAAATTTCTTTTTCAATGATTAAAATCAGTTTTGTGGGAATTTTTTTTTAAAAAAAATATAAACTCTCTAATATTTGGTAGTCGTATTGGATTGTGACTAATCCATAATTGAGTCATATGAGACCTCAAATGGAGGAAAACTCTTCTAAATATAATATTTGAATCCGAGACTTTACTAAAAAAAGATCAAGTCGCTTTCATTTGATTCAATATGCATTGCTATAGAAATATTCATTAACAAGCCATATTGTCCCATTATTATATGTTAAGAGTTAATTAATTTCGATATCATAAGGAGAGTCCTAACAGTCCATATATAATTATTCTTATTGTTATTCAAAAAAGGCTACTTCATACATAGCATGCAACTTTTATTTTTATTTTTAATTTTTGTATAAAATATCTCGGTATCCTGTAGTTATATATTGAATCTCGACTAATCCAGAATTGAACATGCAACCTTTATTAATACAAAGTAGAACAAATTGTACACTTGTTTTTTTTTTGTGGAAAATTTTACCCAAACAGCTATTATATTATAATTAAAAAAAGGGAAAAAGAAAAAGAAGAAGCTATTCCTCCCATTAATTATATATGTGTAATTAATTTATTTTCAGTGCATTCTAATTTAGTGTATTCTAATTGGCCAACAATAATATTAGTATTCGAATTTTGGCGTTTCTGATTTTGATCATCATTTGTCACTGTTATAATACAATAAACTTCTCTGTAGATGTGAAGTTCATTGATCATATGAAGTGAGTATGATCCCACAAGATTTAGAACCTGATTGTTTGGTCCCACTACATCTCTCTTGAATCTTCATCAATTTCCTCTTAATTAACATTGATGAATCAACTAAAGTGCTTAAATTACCTGAATGAGAAGAAAATGTTTTGTTACGACAGTCCTCTTTCTGAACCCTGTAATGGTTTCTTTGGCTTTTGGTTGATGTATCTTTTATTGATCATGGCTTCGTCATTAGTGATCTAATTTGCATTATAGGGTCCCATAAGTTTGAATTTGGGATTCTAAACTCTAAAACTTAACTAAAAATATTGCTAAGCACAGAGAATCTCAATGGGTTTAGTTTGTTTTTGCAGCAAGCTCGATGCTTAAGAAACTGTCGGCACTGATGGGCAGACGAAGAACGAAATTCATGCATACGGTCGCTTGAACTTGTGTGTGTGGCTTATATTTAATGCGCACATGGAATCGTATCGAACTGCTAAAATCCATACAAAATCATCGCAATGGAAATCTGAGGGAAGTGCATTCAGATTTGTGAGCATGTTAAAGTTTTGGTTGACAGACCCTGTCCCATACATAGTTTTTATTATCTGTTTGGATCATATGATCACGACGCTACCCTAACTAAAATTTTTCTTTCATTCGCTGGGGATACCTCTTTTAATTTTACCATTCTACAGATCAGACAGTGTTCCCAAATGGAAAACTGTACAAGTACAATCTGGGTTAAAAACTTTTCCTGCTGTTTGGGTCCAGTTTGGACGAACAGGACTCTTTTCAGTTTCAAGGTGTTTTCCGAATTTCATGTTTTTGAAGCAGGCTGGGCTGGAGCTGCCCAACTCTTGGAGCCCAACTTGACATCTATGGCCCAAATAACTGCTCAAACTGGTTCGAGCCCAGGGTTAAAATTTCTTGTGCACGCGAATGGGTTATGCGTATCTTCCTATAATATGAGCAGCAGAGCTGGAAGTTGGAGCTTCAAATTTCCCAAATCAAGAAAATAAAGATAAAGTGTTGCTTTTAGATTGGACCACTCAAGATAAGACAAAACTGGTGAGGGGATTTGCTATGCAGTATGCTTATCTTGTCAAGCGATCTAGAAAGATTGGAGGCTTAGATCAACAGTGAAGTGCGGCAAGATTACTGTTTATGTTATTTTCTGGACCTTCCTTTTCCAGCTTATGCTTCTAATTAAAGGAGTTGAACACCATGATAATGAACGTCACCGCAAGCTTGTAATAACATTTTAAAGGCTGGTCAGTTGGAGGTCTATTTCAAAAGGATTAGGTTCCATTTTCTCTGAGTTTTGATTGTCTGATTACTCACAGGTGAATTAGGTGTAATAACAAAAAGAAGATTGATGGATGGTTAGTTGGAGAATAGGACTATTAATGGAAATTGTAGCATTTTCCATTTGTAAAACAGAACAAAGCAGCAAACGGGTGCATGTCTAGAGCTTTCTTTTGTTTCATTCTTTATGCTTCTATATTTCTTTTTTATCAAGTTATTTAAAGGGAAAAGTTCCAGCCTTGAAAAGAAATAAAAGGACAGTACAATGATCAAGTTCCCCGGAAGGATTATTGAGATTACAGATAGAATAAAATTCCATGATCACTTTTATGTATACATCTGCAGTTCAAGAACAGATGCCTAGGAGATCATGCAAAGGAGGAACATATTGGAAAGAATTTTGAATAAATATGAATCCCACACAAAAACCTTCAGCTGCTAATAGATGCTGATAAGATTATGGTAGAGATCACCTGGGACAGTGAATTTTTTCAGTATGTTGATATGAAATCTTCCTTGCATTGAATTTTCTGCTGTAACATCTTTTCTATCTCTGAATCTCATTGCTGGAATCAATAAAATCTGGCCTGCAATGATCTGTGTAGCAAAATAGAGCATATAGTCAGATATACATAGAATTAAATCTTGAAATCTTCACCAATCAGTTCTCTCTTTTTGTTTAATATCAGATTTTAGTACCTTAGCCCTCGATTAAAGTTTGATTTTTGTCCTGGGATTAACACATATTAGTTTCAACTGTTTAACAGATCATTTGTTTCCTTGACAGAGAAAAGTAATCGACTTGTAAACTGAAATTAGATGAATGAGGCAATCTAAATCTGAAAAAGGGCAATTCATTTGGTGCCAATCATATGCCAAGAACAGAAGGAATCTGTAATAGAAAGGTTTTGAGCGAACCTTAGAAGAAAGAAACCAACAGCTTCAAGTAGACAAATATGTACAGTGAAAGAGAGAGCAGCGCAAACACATGCTCCCAAAATAGAAGAGCTGAAGCTTCCCTAACTGCATAACCCCTCAGATTTGCAATTGCTCCTAGCAATATGGCACTTGGTGTTGTGTATTGCAGCAAAAGCACAAACCTATACATTGAATTGTCGGTTATCAAAAAATTCCATTTGTTGGCCAAAAGGATCATCCCAATCCCAGTCAAAGGAAGTATCAAAAGCCTTGCAACAATGATGCCAATGGTGGTTCGAATCCCAAGTCCAGATTCATTTGGTCCTTCCCTTAGCATTCCTCCGAGAACAAGCATAACTGCAGGAACCATTGCCTCAGAAATCATGTCCATACTGTCTGTGATGAAGTCTAGAGGAGCATCAGAACCGAAAACTATAGATTTTACTGGCGGAATAATCCCTAGAAGAATAGCCAATACAGTGGCAACCAAAGGAGGCTGAAGAATCTGATTGATCGGTGTATGTTCTACAAAAATTCTCATCTTTCTAACTACCTTAGGCTCAGCTAAACATCTATGTGACTGGGGACTACTTGGACTTTCCCCTTGAACCGATTCAACTTCCGGAATATCAGACTGAGATACATCTGATGTGTAATTGAAAAGTCTTGCAACAAAGGGTGTTTTGCAGTATTCAGTTTCTCTGTCCTCAATCCCAGACCACTCAGCTTCAATAAGGAGAGAAGCACTAATATCATTTCTTGGCAATTCCTCAATCTCGGTCTCTTCTTCAATGACCCCAATCTCGGCCTCTTCTTCAACGACCTCATAGTGCTCGAAGGGCGGCTCCATCATGTGGTAAACAAGGGTGTAAACAAGAAGAACAGAAACCCATTGGGAGAAGGATGCATACGCAATTCCATCATAACATGTATCTCCAAATGGGTTATCCTCATTGTGGCAGACAGATGAAACAACTGATAGAGGAATGTTTCCTGTGTTTCCAAAAGCTGTCATAATCACAGTGAACCGGAAGAATTGAGGTGGTGGACGGCATATTAATGCCACCAAGAACCCCAATATGCAGCCAAAAGCTGTACTAATAACAACATTCACTGGAATAAACCACCAATCGATGAATTTCTTGACAGTAATGACTGGACCAAGGTGAGTGAATATCAGACACGGCCAGAATAGAATAAAAGTTAGCTTGCTGAGAAGCCTAAGAGTGGGTTTTGGAATCATTTGGATCTTTGGGTGGGAAAGAAGTAGGCCTATTAGAGCCATAGAAAGGAGTTTCAATACTGGCAAAACTGCTTCAATTACAAATTCTGATGATTGCAATTCTCTATTCAAAGCAGCAAGTAAAGGCTCCATCATTTTATTGTGAGAAAGTTCAATTAAGTTCTATTGCAAATGAAAAAGCAATTTAAGATCTGAGTTTCAGAAATGAAAAGAAAGTAAGAGCAAGAAAAAGGGTCCAAGTAAAAGATACCAATTAGTTAGACATGAACAGATTGGATCATAGAAGGAACAACTCTCTCAAAGTTCACCGTCCTCTGACTGCAAATCCAAATGCGGATTGGTTCAAACTTCAAAGAACTGAAACTCAAATCTCAGAACTCTGCGCAAAGACAATTCAGAAGCATAAAAAAACCATACCGATAGAGAGCCAGTCAGCAAGATGGAAACTGCCGAGAAACTCAAACTCAAGAACTTTAATTAAAACCACCAAATTATGCCAATGAAGTTCCAAGTGTCCCAATGGAAATGAAGGAAGACGGGATTCATCAGATGAACAAAGGATGTTTACACTAGAAAACACTTGGAATTGAAAGAATGATAAAACAGCGATGAACAAAATGGGAACAAACTTGGTTTAAGAGTTGAAAAATTGCACTCAACAGCTAGAGAGTAGACAGCAAGAAGAAGAAAAACAAAAAAAAAATGGAAAGTGACTAAAGTGAGAAGCTTGACATGTTAACCTCCATGAGTTTCTTACAAGTTAGAACAATGATTGATTTGTTTTACAGAATCAAAAGGAGTCATAAAATAAGAGAGGGAAGCAATCATGGAGTTTCTTGTTGCAGTTAAAAGTCTTGGCATAATTTATCTGTTTACTTAGACACTTTTCATGCCTGGCAATTAAGATGTTGATAGGTGTTAGCATCATAAAATTAATACTCCTAATTAATGAAATAATGAAAAACAGTTTTAACCGTTAAACAATAGAAGGAGAGCGCTCCACCAGCTCCTTGTCCATATATTTTTTTTGAGCCACATCATCGATTCCTCCATGTGACCACGTCTGCTTCGATATGTAAACTCCCTTATTTCTCAAGTTGACTTTTTTTACTACTGAATTCGCCTATTTGCTACTATATATATTATTGACTTTTATTTCCAACTTGCTTCTTGTCGGATTTTGTTCTATTGTTTGTCATGATGTTAACTTGATTGTTCCGTGGTTCTTTCCTATCATTTAATTTTAATGCCACAGTTGGGTTACTGTACAGATGTTGGCACAGTTCCTTAGTATTTTTTTCACGTAGTCAAATTATGTAATTAGTCTTTTTATTATATAAAAAATGTAGATTTAATTTATCTACTTTTATTTATTATCAAATTGAATCATTTTACTTTTATTTATTGTCAATTTCAGCTCAATAATTAGTGATGTTAAATTTTTTATAATTAATTATGCATGTGACATTGATTATAATGACAAATGCTTTTAAAAATATTAAAAAAATTTCATGTGACTTTTTTTATTATATGATATATTTTCGTATCAAACATATCGTTTTTATTTTATTTTTGAATATTTAGTTTCATATTTTTTTATGAGAGATTTCATAATCATGTCTAAAAGATATTTAATGTGATAAAAAAATCACATAAAAATTTGTTAATATTTTTTATAGGTACATATCATAAAAATTAATGTCACATCAGTATAGTTAAAGGTGAAACTTAACATCATTAGTAATTGAATTAAAATTGACAATAAAAAAAAGTAAAAGGGCTCAATTTGTTAAAATCGAAATAGATGAACTAAATTTAAGCTTTTAATAAAGTAGAAGACAAAATATAGAATTTGACCTTTTTACGTTTCATTTAATGAGACTTTTATCATAAGGTTTCGAGGTGTCTCTTGGTTGCATCTATTAATTTTCCATCAATTTCATGTCGTGTGGGAACATCTTCTACTTTAGTATTCTGCTTGGTAATGTGTTCTACTCCCCTGAAGTAGCGTCTTCTCTTTTTTCTTTTAGCTTGTTTTCTTTTTCTTTTTTTTTCTTTTTCTTTTCTTGTTCTTATTGGCTGGTGCTTCGGCTTCGGAATGAGGCCATTGTCATTTGCCTAAAGCGGTTTGCTAGGGAAATCGGTTGTCCTTGCGTTGAGAATATATTTATCTTAATAGAAAAAAAAAATTTGTTCTTGTTGTTTTTACGTTGTCTATGGATTGCTTTCTTTTCCGATTCACTAATTTTATTAACTCACTCACTCTTGGTTTGACTCACTTACTCCATCTGACGACCTCTTAGACCAACTCCAATGAGATACCAAAACACCATTTTGGTGTGAAAAATAGTGTGAATGGTGCTCCAATGGAGCACCAATTCATCACACCAAATTTGGTGTGTTACTATTCATCCCACCATTTTTTGTGGGATGATTTTTTTTACCATTTTATCCTTACTCTTTTTTATTAATTACTTTTATGTCATTTAGTTTTTTTGTTATATTTATATATTTTGAGTTATATTTAAATTTAATTTTTTAATTATTAAGAAAAATATATACCATTAGAAAGATCTCATTGAGATCTTTAAATTGAGACCAATATTGAATATATATTTAAATTATTTTTATAAATAATTATAAATATAAATTTATAAAATTAGGTAAAAATTCAATTAAAACATAATAAAAGCAATTAAACATCATTCTACTTCAATTATAATCAAAATACAAATTAAACAATCATAGAAATTATATGAAATTATATTTTTATTAATTATTTGTGACATAATGTTAACAGTTATTAATAACATATGATTAAATAATTTATAATAAAAATATTAAATATTATTCAATAATATTATTTTTTAATTAATAAAATATATTGTTGGTATTATCTAAAGATTAATTTAATTGTTTAAATAATTATTTAGATAATTATATTAAGTTAAATAATAGATGTTATATTATAATATAATTGATGTAAAAAATGGTGTAATACATTGGAGTAGAATAAAATTTGGTGTTAAAATATTCTAAGAATATTCTCTTTTTACATTAAAATAGTGTAAATTTTGGTGTAATGGGTTGGAGATGCCCTTACCATTACACTTGCACTAACACTCGTGCTTGCGCCAAATTAGGCCGGAGTCGTTTTTAAGAAGAGCTGGCGTTGCTTGGTTCATTTTTGACCATGTACGTTGTCTTTGTTTTTATTAATTATTTTTTTCTTTTATTAAATAAATTTTAGAAATACATGATCTATAAATTAGTGTTATATACTATTAATATTAAATAAATTTATAATTTTATACTCCCTTCGTTTTAAATTAATAGTCCACTTGAGAAATGGCATAAAGCTTTAGGAAAAATGATATTTTAATAATTACTTTTCAAATTTATCCTTTAAAAATAGAGAAAGTGACGGATTAGATGTTTAAACGAAACGTAAGATTGTAAAAGTTATTTTCATTTTAAGAAAATAACTATTATTTTGAAATATCTTAAAATAATAAGATGGACATTTAATTTGAAACAGTAGAAATATAACAATAGCTCTCAGAACGTAGCCCAGCCCAGCTCTTAGAACGGGTCTTAAGCAAGGCCCGGGTATCCATTCAAAAATATGACCCCGGCCCCGGTTTGAGCCCATCATGTTTTCCAAAAAGAGTAGCCACCGGGGTCCATTGCTCCGGCGAACGCCAGCAGGGTTGTTTTTCCTCGATGCTCCTTTGGCCTTTAGTCTTAGTCATGGAATTAAATGTCAGTATCGATATTACATCTTCAAAATTTCAGATATATCGATGTATATATCGTAAAAAATATTGATATTATAAAAAAATGATAAAAAATTATGAATATTTATAGTAAACGTTAAAATTTTAAATAAAATTTTATCATATGTTTATTTATATATTTTTACATATTGTAGAATTATAATATCTTAATTAAAGTATATTTAAATGTATGATTAATGTATTGATAAATATTTAAATCGATAAAAATATATGAAATATAATAAAAAGAACTATCAAGCATATTTGTAAAATATTTATTTCCAACAACATTAAATATTATAAAGTTTAAATGATATTATAAAGTTTTCAACATCATTGAATACCACATTAAATTTCTTAGAAGCTCATAAGTATTAACCTGACTTCCATCTCTAGATTGAATTAAGCCATAATATTCAGGCCAACTTATAGTATTTCTACAATGATTCACACAATTGTGTACATGGATATAATATTCTACTTAGATAATGAGAAAGTGAGAAAAAGTGCAAGAAAGTCATAATAGATGCTAAAATTTCTAAATCTTGAAATTGGCCATTAGGCAGTAAAACAGCTTCTGCACTCTGTCATTTATCAACGATTATATGAAAAGAGAAAAAGAAAGAAGGGAAAAAAATTCAAACACATAAGCACTAATCATTAAAACCTATAAACGAATTATTAATAAGAACTCCAAAACTGAGAAACAAAAATGACGGAAGAGAAAAAATGGAAAAACTTTAAAAAAAGGAAAAAAAAAAAACACTCATGCCAAGTCAACCTACGGCTTTTTCTTCATGACATTCATTTTTCTTCGTTTTTCAACAATGCAAAGATTTTCAGAATTATTTGGATAAGTGCATACATATAGATGGATGATAAATCAAGAAAATGTCGCTTTTGTGGGTCCACTTGTATGTCTTTTACTCAGAACTCAGAAGCAAACTTAAGTAGGGGAAAGGAAGCTGAGTAATGTCGCCCTGTTTTACCCTTTTTTTTTTTCTCTCCCTTATGCCCATCCTCAAGTCCTCCTCTGTACGCCCTCCCATGTTTTGCTTGAAGCATCAAAAATACTTTGTTTGGGTTTGCTTAAAATCAAAATGCTAAATATATTTAGCAGATAATTAAGTCATTAAAGATAGCACTATTTAAAAAAAATTAAAAATCTCATTTTAATACAAAAGAGAAAAAAAAAAGTGTTTTGAGTCAAAAAAGTAAACTCAATTACTCATGATTCATCTCATGGCATCATTTTTTTTTGTCATGACATGCTAGTCTTTACTTGGCCTTTAATTCATCTCTTGTTATACATGTACTCCCTTTGGAGCAAAATTGTTTTGTATAGCCTTAATTATTTGATTTTGGCAACTGAGAGTTTAAAAGGGATTCCACATTTGACAAATTACCAAAAAATTAAGACAGATTGAAAGGTGAAATTTTCCAACAAAGTCGCAGTTTTTCTTCAATTGATGCCCGGGGTAGAACAAAGAAAGGCTTTGAGGATGTGTGTTGTTAGCTTTGATCTGTTGGGTTTAGGCTTTAAGGTAAAAGCTCGTCATATTCCATGTAATTCTTGTTTGTTTCTTAGATGATTTTTTTTGGGCTAAATGTTCAATTAAGACCCTAAATTTTAAGAAAAAGTCAAATAAGGCCTCAAAAACATAATTTCAACAAATTAAAATCTATATTTAGTAAATTATAACAAATTGGACTTGTTGTTTTATTAATGCTAGTGTGTGAGATATATATAAATTGAAAAATACGTGAAAATTTTATATCATGTTACATGTATTGAATTTATTTGGATTAATATTATTTGATTTTTAATTAATATGATGACATCATTTTTCTATCAAAATTAATGCACATGCATGATAAGCTTTGATTTTCATCTATAGAGGATCTAATTTGTCATAATTTACTAAATATGTGTTCTAATTTGTTGAAATTATATTTTTTAGGTCTTATTTGATATTTTCTTGAAAGTTCAAGGTTTTAATTGAATCTTCAACCTTCTTTTTTGGACAAGACAAAAGGCATTCTAATGGACCCCACAACATGTAAAAGTCACGTGTAGAGGAGTGAATAAAATTCTTCTGTCCCATCTCAGTGCCTCATACATCACAACCTATCACTTCTCCCATTCATTTAACTTCTTTTATTTCTTGTTTGGTTTTAATAAAATAAACAAAGAAAAAAAATTATTTTTTTATTTAAACTAAACTCTATCCCAATAATATCGTAAACATAGAAATTTATCCTCAAAATTAAAAAATTTTATTTTGGGACTAAACTTTTATTATAAAGTTTTTTTTTCTCTCTAGAATAGTTTTAAGAAATTTTATTTAAAAAATCCCTAAAACAAAGCAATAATTAATTAGAATTAAATGAATGAAACACGTAACTCATTCTAATAAATGAGATATAAAATAAAACACTAAAATGAGACAGATGATTTTTATCCGTACAGGAGCAAGTTTTAGTAACGCTATCGTTAACAGCGGAAAAATTGGAGATATGCTGACACAAAGAATAGAGAGACGATGTACCAAAAAACAAAAACAAAGAATAGAGAGACGATATGCTGACACAAAAAATAGAGGCCCCGTTAAAAGTCTTCTAGTCGTCAGTACTGCTAAAAACGCTTGAGCTCTCGGAATGAACGCTCCCCAGCAAAGCTCCCTCCCTTCCAACACTGAAACTACCGTGAAATCTGGTGAAGAAGCTGACCTTCTTCAGCGCAGTACAAAGAGAATGAAGGAAACTCAAGATGTCATGGACTCCGAGACGAGCAACCATGAAAGCTTCGCAGATTATAGTGAAACTGTAATGACAGAAAAACCCCAGCCTGAACAGCCTCATGCTCCGGAACATCACTTGTCGTATAAAGACATGTTAACAGGCCCTCAGGAAGGAGCTGATATTTCCTTCACATCCAACTCTCCTTTTCTTAATGAAGAATCTGACACAGAGGAGGATGATAACTCTGATATTCCCACCATCCTCCTCTCTAAAGAGGAGAAGATCAGAATACGTACACCGTGGATCCATTCCATTATCGTTAAAACTTTTGGCAGAAGTGTTGGTTACAATTACCTCTACCCCAGAATCAAAGCTCAATGGAAACCCCAAGGAAAAATGGACTGCGTTGATCTGGGAAATGACTTCTTCCTGATCCGTTTTCATCTCCAAAGTGACTACAACAATGTCTTCTTCGGTGGTCCTTGGTTTGTTGGCCCATACTTCCTTTCTGTCAGGAAATGGGAACCAACTTTTGATCCTTCTAAAGCCACTCTCAACACCACTGCTGTTTGGGCTAGACTCCCAGGACTCCCAATTGAGTTCTTTGATCATTCTATTCTTAGAAGGATCGGAAACCAACTCGGAGTCCTGATGAGAATCGACGCCACAACAGCAAGTAGTTCCAGAGGAAGATACGCAAGAATTTGCATCCAAGTTGATTTAGATAGACCGCTTGTCCCTAAGATTAGAATAGGAAAATATATTCAACATATTATGTATGAAACCATTACAGGACTCTGTTTTCATTGTGGTTGTATAGGCCATAATGAAAAACAATGCCCTTTGAAAGCCAATATAGTAAATGATTCTTCTTCTTTAAATGTTTCAGGACCTTCAGGAGTAGTTGAAATGGAAGCATCACAGCAAGAAAAGGCCAAAGAATTGAGTGATGACGGCTATGGACCTTGGATGATTGTTGATCGCCGTCGTGGTCGGAATCCCAGCAGAAATAGCCAACATAAAAGTTTTGAACCTGCTCCACGTCAGCAAACATTTTCCACTTCTAATATTCCTGAAAATGGACCAAAGGGGAATAAAGGTAAAGAGAGCTTTCGAGCCCAATCCAGTGTCGATCCATTAGCCGTAACCAGCAACAAAAAATATGTTCCTGCCCAAAATGTTGCATCGAGCTCCTCAAAACAACCAATGGGTACTGCTTTTTTACCCGTTAATGTCCCCGTTCATAGCGTAACGGGCATGCCTTCTAACGGCAACCAAATGGACTCCAATACCCCTGACATCGAAATGACCTCTGCAAAAATGGCAGTGCAATCTACTTCCCCAAGCAACCCTCCTGCCTCCACTCAGCATCCAATGCAAAATCAAATCACTGGAAACCATGACTCTTCCAATTGCACTGTTCAGACCACCTTTTTACCGCCCCCTAACACCAAGTCTGTCAACTCAGACCCCTCTCTCTCTCACATTTCTCTCTTAAGCAATTCAGATAACTCTCCCACTAATGGAACCGTACCTTATCTACTTTCATCTAATGGGAAGAATCATACCATTCGATCAACTAGTCTCGAGCATACTCTCCAACCGGGAAGAAGGGAACAATATGTCAAGCCTTCCAGCATCTCTGGCATGGAACCGGGTGATAGCTGCACCACCGGAAATCAATGTGGAAGAGTATCTCCACCTAATAGATCCAGAAATAGAAACAAGCGTAGAAACGGCACCCACAGAGGAGAGCAAGAACCTTCTACTGGAGAAACTGGTAGAGGAGGAATTCAGGGAAGCAAAGATGATTGTAAACACAGAAGTAGAAGCCCCTTCTGCAGAACCATGGATAACAAAAACCCTCAAGAGGATGATAATAAACAACGAGCTGCCATTCATCAAGACAATAGTCATCCCCAAGGAAGTGAAACTGACTCGCGTTATCGCTCAATTCTACAAAGAGCAAGAAACCAGCCAACACGTCTACAATATAGTCGTTCTGCCTCACCACCACACAGAGGCAAATATATTGGAGACGAACCCAAAAACTGGAGAAGTGCTGGCAGTACCTGAAATTGCTAATTGGTGGCTTGGAGATGGTATCCCAACTCTTATGGATTTAAAAATCTTAACATGGAACTGCAGGGGTGCTGCCAACCCCGAATTTAGAAGAACTTTTATGGACCTCAAGAAATCACATCAACCCATTGTTTGCTTTATTCTTGAAACAAGGGTATCAGGTGAACATGCTGAAAGACTCTGTAACCAGCTGGGTTTTGGTGGCAAACATATTGTTGATGCAAATGGTCTTTCTGGCGGGATTTGGATGATATGGGATCCCAACGCCGTTAATATTCAGATAATGCCCCATGGAAGCCAAGCCATCCATGCCGTCTGTGAGGTAACCACCCATCCTTCTCTTAATTTTCCTTGGCTTATTTCTGGTATCTATGCAAATGTTAAACTCGCCAATCGCATTCAACTCTGGAATGAATTAGTTACTGTTAGTAATAATTTTTTAGGACCTTGGACTATTATGGGAGATTTTAACGAAGTCATTCATGACCATTAAAAATTTGGTGGTAATGGTATAAATCCACTTAGAGTTAAGCTTTATTCTGATTGTATGAATAAATGTAGTATGATCGACTTAGGTTTTAGTGGTCCTCGATTTACTTGGGCTAATAACTGGAAAGATAACGGGTTTATGATGCAAAGAATTGACAGAATATGGGCTAATCCGGATTGGCGTCTTAAGTTTCCTGAAGCTCTGGTTACCCACCTTCCTCGACCCCACTCTGACCATAATCCCTTACTCTTAGATCTCTGCCCTTCCCCTTAAGCCATTGGCCCTAGACCCTTTAGATTTGAATCCTGTTGGCTTCAACATCCGGATTTTCTTCCTTTTGTCCACACCTTTTGGAACTCATCCAATGGAAATTTACACTCAAAAATTTTGTCATTCCAAGTTGCAGTGAGAAAGTGGAACAAGGAGGTCTTTGGAAATATTTTCTTTAAAAAGAGAAGACTCAAAGCAAGGCTTAATGGTATTCAAAAAAAGCTTGCTAATGCTTTCAACCCTTTCCTCATTGACCTCCAAAAAATCCTTAGTAAGGAATATCAATATGTTCTAAAAGAAGAGGAAGAATTGTGGAAATTAAAATCAAGAGTTGACTGGGTTGTGGATGGGGATCAAAACACTAGTTTCTTCCATGTTACAACCATTAATCGTAGGAGAAGAAACAAAATCACTTCCCTTAAGGATAATGTTGGTAACTGGAATTGCTGCCCTAGTTGGATTTCGAACACTACTTTATCCCACTTTGAATTAGTGTTCTCCACCTCTCATGAACTCAGTCACTTAAAGCCCCAAGCTGATTGGCCTCCTCTGGGTCCATCCATAAGTGACAATGATCATTGCAGTCTTATTGAAGCCCCTCTCATTGCTGAAATTAGAAAAGGACTCTTTTGCATGAAACCCCTTAAATCACCAGGACCGGATGGGCTTCATCCCATCTTCTTCCAAAAATCTTGGAAATCTCTGGCTGAATCTGTTACAAAAGAAATTCGCGACATTTTTAAATCTGGTTCTTTGCCTGCCAGCTGGAACAAAACTCTTATTGCTCTTATTCCAAAAACTAATTGCTCTGAACAGGTTAGCCACTTCAGACCAATTAGTCTTTGTAATACTAGTTATAAAATCATTAGTAAAATTTTAGTGGGCAGGATAAAACCTTTTCTTTCCTCACTAATTAGCCCACACCAGGCTAGTTTCCTTCCGGGTAGAAAGGGTACGGATAATGTCATAATTGTCCAAGAGATTGTTCACTCTTTCAACAAGAAAAAAGGAAAATGTGGTGACATGATGATAAAAATTGATCTTGAAAAAGCTTATGATAAGCTTGAGTGGAGCTTCATTAGGGATACCCTCCAATTTTTTAACTTTCCTGAGCACTTGACTAACCTTATCATGTCTTGCATCTGCACTGTTGAATATTCGGTCTTAATTAATGGGAATAGAACCCCCTCATTCACTCATTCAAGAGGTATTAGGCAAGGTGACCCCCTCTCTCCTTATATTTTCATACTTTGTATGGAGTATATTTCTCTAAAGATCATCCAGCTTGTTGATAATAAGACCTGGAAAGCGTTCAAACTAAACAGGCATGGGCCCTTTCTATCCCATTTTCTCTTCGCTGATGATGTTATTCTTTGTGCAAAAGCTACAAGAGAAAATTGCTCTGTTATTGACGCTACTCTCAAAGACTTCTGCAAGCTATCCGGACAGAAGATCAATTTTCTGAAATCCAGAATCTTATTCTCAAAAAACACAAGAGATGAACAAAGAAGAAGCATCTGCAATGATCTTAACATTAAAGAAACCTCTTGCATCGAGAGATATCTTGGCTTTCCCATATCTGGAAAAAGACCCTCCAAGCAAAGTTGTCAGTTCATCTTGAATAAAATCAACCACAAGCTTGCTGGCTGGAAATCCAAATTCCTCTCCACTGCTGGTCGTGTTACGTTGATTAAGTCTGTCATTGGCTCCACTGCTAGCTATTTTATGCAAGCGATGGAATTTCCGGCCTCTGTTCACAATGAGATCGATAAAGTTACCAGAAATTTCTTATGGGGGGACACTGAGGAGCACAGAAAAATTCATTCCATCTCTTGGGAAACTGTCACTAAGCCAAAATCCAGCGGTGGACTTGGCATTAGAGCCTCAAAGAATCTTAATGATTGTTACATGGCCAAACTTGGATGGGATCTGCTAAGGAATGACGACTCTCTTTGGGCAAAAGTGATCCGAGGAAAATACTTTCACACAGCCAATAATAGCAACAACCAATCTCCCCTTTGGAAGAGTATCTCAAAAAGCTCCCAACTTTTGGAAAAAGGCATTAAATGGAACTTGAAAAATGGTGACTTAGCTTTCTTTTGGGAGGACAACTGGACGGGTCTAGGAGCACTAAGGAATTGTATTATTGGCCCCCTCACTCTTCATGAGACCAAATGCTCTGTCAATAGGTTCTTGGATGAAAATGGAAATTGGAATTTTGATCTCCTCTCTTTTCAAATTCCCCAGGAGCTTAAAGATATCATTTTTGCTACTCCTTTTCAGAGACATAATCAAAGTAGTGATACTCTATCTTGGGGAAACAAACCAGATGGGTTGTTTACTGTTAAACAAGCTTACAACTTCTCCAAAGGTATTCCTTTTAACATAAAGGACGACTGGAAATGGATTTGGTCCTTGCCTGCCTATCCAAAAATTCAACATTTTTTCTGGCTGATAGTGCACAAAAGAGTCTCCACCAGGTCGTACCTAAAGAAGATCGGAATAATTCAAAATGACCTATGTCAGTCATGTGGCCAGCAGCCTGAAACCATTGAGCACCTTTTCAGGTTTTGTCCAGCAGTAAAATTATTATGGGAACAGCTACAAGAACCTGCTAATAATGAAGCTACTGAGTTTACTTCCTGGTGCAAATCTAATTGTACCACAAAGAAAATCTCCCCTTTTCATCACATTCCTTGGAGGATTATTTTCCCATTTGCAATTTGGAAAATTTGGCTCATCAGAAATAAGAGAATATTTCAGTCTGATAATGTGATGACAGACCCTTTCAGCTATATAGTTAATGCTGCAGCTGAGTTCTATGCTCTCTCCCCGGAGTTGGGAAGTTCAATACGCAACCAAATTGTTCTGCTAAATTGGGAACCCCCGCCTAGCATGTGGTACAAACTGAACACTGATGGTTCAGCTCTGGGTAATCCAGGAATGGCTGGTACAGGGGGGATCATTCGTGATAACCAAGGAAAGTTGGTAGCGGCCTATAGTCATAATCTTGGCTTTACTACTAACCTCGCTGCTGAAATTTGGGCAATAAGGGATGGCTTACAGCTAGCCCTCTCCCTTAATCTTCACAATAAAATCATAGTGGAAAGTGACTCCCAAGTGGCTATCCACTTAATTGAGTCATGTTTTTTGGAATCACATGCTCACAGTGCTCTTCTTGATGATTGCAGGTGGCTCGTGAAGACTCTGGGAGTTCAAGCTCTAATTCACGTTCCAAGGGAGAAGAACAATTGTGCGGATCTTCTGGCAAAGAGAAGCCATCTATAGACTGAGAGCTACTGCACTTATAATACTTCCCCAGCGTGGCTTTCGTCAATGCTGTTAGCCGATGCTTATGGTGTCGCTTATCCTAGGAAAATCTCTAATAACTCTAGTTTAGCTAGCAGAACTCTTATGGAACTTCATTATAATGGTCATAGTGATCATACTATGTATGTCAATTCTAGCAGGATCCCTGGTTCTGACTCCTGTACACTGTCAGACCATGAAACTACATCTGTAGGGGCTGAGCCCCAGCTTTTTATGTGCTAACTTCTTATGAAGTCCGTTTTCACAAAAAAAAAAAGAATAGACGGACAGGTGTCAAAATTTTATTGAGAACTCATTGGAACCACACATAAAAATAGCACGCATAATGGATTGCGTATGTAGCATGTTCTGTTCCTTTCACGTATAACCCCATAATAAATTCAAGACCTGACTTCATAAATTAAAATATTTTTAATAAAGATTTTCTATTATCACAAATCGTATTTTATTTTTTATTTTTTGAGGAAGTAAAAAATGTATTTTATATTTATGCTCCCATCATGGAGATCCTCGTGATCACATATATATATATATATATATTTTATATTAATTTTAACACCTAATATAATTACATAAAGGATCCTATATTAATTGTTGTGGTTATAAGTTTAATGTCATTTTTAGACTTTTTCTAATGGTTTAAATATTTATAAGTGAATTGTCAAAATTATCCCTTTAATTATTCCTATATCTTAAAAGAAAATGTCTTTATTTGTCTTTTTCAATATAATAATTCTTAGAATTTCAATAATATTTTTTTTAATTCCTTTAAAAAAAGAATTAATTTTTTTAATATTTAGAATTCTAACAATATTATTCCTTTTAAATCCTTTTAAGTAAAAGAATTGAAAAAAAAATCTCATAATCACTTATATTTTTAAATGAAGTGTCTTTTAAATTCTTTTAATTTTTATTTGAGACAAAATCACAAGAATTCCTTAATTTTTTCTTTAAATTTTATCTGTATTATTTTTTTAAAAAAAAGGATTCTTTTTCCTCCATTCATACAAAAAGGGGAATAAAACACCATTTCTCTTTTATATATTTTAGTAATTCATTTGTATTTTAGTAGTTTATTTATATCTCAAGTCACTTTAAGTTTTGAAAAAGGATGGCTTTCAATTTTTTTTAGTTTTATTTTAGATAAAATTATAAGACTTCTATCATTCTTCTTCTTTAAATTTTATCTTAATTTTTTTTCTAAAATTCCTACAAAATTTATTTTAAAAAATCATTAATAATCCTTTGCTTCAAGAATGTTGTATCATTGGTCATTTTCATTTTAGTCCTCTTTTTTTTTTCAAATTTTTTCTAAAACAAGAGTTAAATATTTAAAATTTTAAAAATTCTAAAAAATTCATATTAATTAATATTTATATTTGTACTTCTTAAAAGTCAATAAAAAAGAATTTTGGGGTACTATTTATCATTTCTTATTAGTCCTCTAGTTTTTTAATTTAAAATAAAACTTTTATTAATTATATTTGTTATATATAGATTATTTTTTAAAGCATTTTTTCATAGCATTAATTTACTCATATATTTATGTGTTGTTTTGAAGATTGCATAAAATTACTTTTATTTTTTTAATATTTTTTTCCTTATTCCAAAATTATTCTCTCTCTCAAATTTTAAAAGTTAACCTATAAGACCAAAATTTATACATCTATATCATACATTAAAAATAATTTCAAAAAAATTTACACCTATTCATGTGCAAATATAATAAAAAAAAGAAATTCATTTTTAAATTTTGAAATAAAAATTAAAATTTATTAAAAAATTAATAATAATATTTAAAAAATTTTAAAACACGGGGCAAAGCCCGGGAGCATCTTTTAGTTAAATTGATAAATACTATGTCTTTTTGTCTTGGATCAGATTTTCCATCTTTGGCAAAAAAAAAATCAGATTTTCCATCTATAATATACGGATCACACCTTTTAATTAATTAATTAATCTCATCAACACTACACTAATTATTAATTTAATTATGTTTGAGATCTAGAAGATTGTAGAGCATGTGCCTCGCAAATGAAAAATACTTGTTGATCCGTCTAAAATTATCTCGCTTATAGCTTGTCTGACGTGTTTTTTTTTTTGTAATTTATCTAATTTTAATGCATATCATAAAAGTTTAGTCCCATATTTAATAAGTTACCTTATTTACATAATAAGTTTCATCTTTTTAAAAATTATAGTGGTAGGATTTTATAATAAAAAATAAGTAGGATTGGTTGATGAAGAGTCAAATTCAACTGAATATAGACAAGATAATTTTAGATAGGTCATGTAGTAAAACTCATTGCAAATACAAGAAAAAAAGCTTGGTAAGAAAAATGTAATAAACTAAGACATTCAATTTTTTTGAAATG
Organism: Microcos paniculata; assembly: GCA_030664755.1. Taxonomy (NCBI): domain Eukaryota; kingdom Viridiplantae; phylum Streptophyta; class Magnoliopsida; order Malvales; family Malvaceae; genus Microcos; species Microcos paniculata. The sequence continues at coordinate 12,703,111 of CP131462.1, forward strand.
GCAAAAAAAGGAGTAACATTGATCAGTGATCATATAGGAATGGTTGAAATGGTCGAGCGGCTGTATTTGTACTTCCTTTTCTAAAAGGGTCATAGAAAGATATTTAATTTTTAGCCATAGGTACAAGTAAACTAAGATAGGAACTGATTTACAAAAAGTATAGAAGAAGATTGAAACTGTCATTAATATAAGCTGACTTAATCTGATACAATATAAAGAAGGTTGTTGGATCTAGATCTTCGTCATCGAGAACAAAGGAAATTTAGATTATGTTCAAAGTGATTAAAAATCATTTGGGTTTCTATTGTTTCATATGTTAGACATCCGGATTTCTCGTTATTTTCGACTCTCGAAGAATGCAAAGCAAATGAGTTTGAAATCTATACTTAAACATAAAGAAAATATGTGAATTTATAAAAATACCTTTTTTATTATCATTCTCATCAATTTCACTCTAAAAGTTAAGGATAGTTTAGTAATTTTACTTTTCTTATTTAATTTTATTTATTTTTTATGCGTGAACCCCACATTCCACTAACAAAAAAAATTAATATCTTATTAATTTTTTTTAATATTATATATTTTTATATATTAATATCTTTAAATATTATATATTATACATATCTATATATCATATATTTTTCACTATCCTTTTTTAATATTTTAATTATAATTTATTTAATTAATATTAATTATTAACTATTAATTATTAATATAATAATATATATAAAATTAGTATTGTAATATTGTCGTGTGATTTTGTAATATTGACTATAAGTATTAATTATTTTCCTGAACTCTATATATGCACTCATTTTTTTTTACAATATGTATCAACTTTCAAATATTTACTTATAATATATATATATAAAATTATATAATATCTATATATAATTAACATTCTAATTCTCGCGCCCACAACGAAGCACGGGTCCATTAGCTTACTATAAAGAGGAAACCCTAAAGGTGGCTTGGGAGCTATGCCACGTCGGCTGCTCCATTTTCTTTTGCTTTTCATTTTTTTTAAATGACAATGTCAAAACGATGTTGTTTTGGCTCTTTGGTAGCAAAAAAGAAAAAAAAAAGATATATGTGGATCAAGATAGAAGAGATGGCTGGCTAGGGAGAAAAAAAAAGGCATGGGGCTTATTTTTATTAATATATATATATGTGTGTGTGTATATATATATACACACACATAAATACATACAATATACATATATATATGTATATATATACATACATATAATACTACTTAAAGTTGAGTTAGAAATGACAATTACTCATCATTTTCTTAACTTTGAAGTCATCTTAGGCTATTTATGAAATGAGTTAAGTGGAATTTATTTGATATTTCAATATGTTTTAGTGAGATCTATGGAAGTGGTGATGAAGTTTATAGATTTTGAGTTTTCAATTTTTTTATTTTTTTTATACTTTATGAGTTTTGATTCTTTTGGGATTTTATATAGTTTTGAGATTTTTTTAGTGTTAAACTATATATATGTTGTATATGCATAATTTTTCATTAGTTTACTTATGGTATATATACACATTTAAATATATACATATATAAATATACATATAAACATATACGATTATCTATATAAAATGTACATATTAATTTCTCACAACGAAGTGCGCGGACCATTTGCTAGTAATACTTAAATAGAGATTTTATAGATGAAGAAGAACCGCCCTAACGGTGTAAATACTTTTAAGTTAAAATGGTCTAAGTCCAGTCTTAATTTTTATTAAAAGGAAAGAAGAAGAAGAAGATCCTGTAGTAGTGACAAGAGGGTTGGGCAAAAGGCTTCCCAACAGATCTCATTGCTGGACTCCGACCGGTTGTGAGATCTGTAATAAAGACCGGTAAACAATCCAAACCGGCTCCTTGGAGGCCTACATCAATGCTCACTTTTTTCTGGGCTACTGCTCGTCCCAGGACAAGACCATATAGCCCATTTCTCTGTCAAAATTTGGGCTAAGTTTTCTGAATTTTTTTCTTTGCTTTCAATTCAACACGATGGTAAGTTCTGTAAACTTTTACGAGTGTCTTATAACTTTCATCTTAACTGGGACAGTGCCTCACGCTAATATTATGGGTTTATATATATTTTATTTCTAATTTTTATAGGTAATTTTTTTGACCAGAGACATGACACACTACTTAACAAAACTATGTCAATTTTGTTATTTACTTTTAAAACTTTAACCAACTTTGTGAATATCAATAAAATAATAGATAAATATGTTCCATATTAATAAGATAAATCATGACCAAAGGTTACAATCAAAGATTATGGGGTAATCCAATCTTACCCAAAATCAAAGGCATTTAATTTTGATAATATCATTAAATGCACCTATTCATCTTCTTTTGTACATTGAATGAATTTTTTCTCGGGTGTGAGAAAGTCTTCAAATAAAAGCCAAGATACACATAATACCAAAAGCTTTTGAACTATGGCATGAAAAACCTGAACAAAAGCATTGGGTGTGAACCATGGTTACAAATTAGCTGGTAACACAAACTCAAACTAAAAATAGGATTCGAACATATATACTAATATTAATATATATATATATATATAAATTTCAAGGATCAATACCATAGAATAGAAAGACATATAGAAATTATTATAAAAGATACATATAAATAGTCCAAATAAAATCACCTATATTACTTTTCTTATCAATCATATCACTTCTTCTCATAATAATTTAATAGTAAACTAACAATGGACCTGCGCTTCGCTGTGGACGCGAGAATTAGTATGTTAATTATATATAGATATAATATAATTTTGTGTCTATATATTATAAGTAAATTTTTGAAAGTTGAGACATATTGTAAAAAAAAAAACTAATACTCATAGTCAATATTACAAAATCACACTATAATATTACAATACCAATTTTATATGTATTATTATATTAATATTTAATATTAATTAAATAAATTATAATTAAAATATTAAAAAAGGATAGTGAAAAATATATAATATATAAATATGTATAATATATAATATTTAAAGATATTAATATATTAATATATAAAAATATATAATATATAAAGATATTATATAATAATATATAATATATAAAAAATATTAAGAAAATATTAATATTTTTTGTTAGTAGAATGAGGGGTCCATGCTTTGAAAAGAAATAAAATTAAATAAGAAAAGTGAAATAACTAAACTACCCTTACTTTTTAGAGTCAAATTAATGAGAATTGAGAGAATGATGGATGTTTTTGTCATTTCATACCCAACTTCATATGTATAATAATATATATATATATATGTTCATATCCAACTTTATATGTGTGTGTATATATATATATATATATACATATATACATATATATTAGTATATTTAGTATATATGCACCACAAAGTTATCAAGTAAATATGCAAGAAGAGAAAGGGGAATTTTTATAGGTTAAAAGGGATTCAAAGAGACCTAATCTCATTCCTCTTAGACCATGAAAAATTAAGAAGAAAATATATAAATGGTAAGATGATAATCCCAACCCCCTTCCAAATTTTTTTTAAAAAAAATTGAAAAAAATTAAGATTGTGTCATTGAAGGGATTCGAACCAGTACATCATAAACAAGTTTTTTAAATGCTTCTAGTATGCCGTGTTTTCATCTTTCTCAAGTGTTCAAAATGTTTTCATGAAAACATTGAAAACATCTTTTTTTCCGTTTTCTGTTTTCATATCATTTTTATTTTCATTCTCCAAAATTTGTTTTTCATTTTACAAGCCAAGTTTTCTTATCATTTTCTGTTTTCTATGAAAATAAAAATGAAAAATAGGCTCGTTTCCTCGTACCAAATAGAGCCTAAATGCTCTTTTTTTGTTGGATGAACAATACTCTCTTACCATTATCATCAATGGTTTGCAACCAAAAGAAAGAAGATTAAATAAGATATAAAAATTACAAAGCCTTATTTATTTTGAAATTACACATACTTGTTATTTTGATATAAGTTACATGTGTGTTCATAGTGTTAGAATTTTCTATTTTGTGGGCTACTATTAATTGGTCATTTGTTGTTTATTAAAAAAAACTAGTAATTTGGTCTATGTGGGAAACAAGCATGAAGGCCCAATTTTGATAAGTGATCTTTATTGTATGGGTTTTGCACATCTCTTTTGAATTAGTGTAGTATGACAGTTGTGTAGGCCTGGCCCAGTAGGCCTTTTATGGGAAGGATTACTACTGGGATAATTAGGGTTAATATAAATAGTTGGCTAAGGTCCCCTCTTCTCTTCATAACATTAGTTTCTTCCCATTGAGATCTGCCATAAGAAGAAAAAGAAGAAGAGGAAGACCATAGCTTGACCGGAGACACTTGCTTCCGCTAAATAATCATGGCTGCCCAATCAGGTATGGATATTATTGTATTATCATATTGGTGTTCTAATATTTGCTTAAGATCTTGGGTATTTCAAGATCTTATATCTTACATGTGGTATTCAGAGCTAGATCTTAAGTGATATTAGGACCCAAGTCTTATTTAGTTCGAATAATAAGTTTAGATCGTATAAAAGTTGATTTCTTCTTGATTGGTAATCAAGTTTTTATACGGCTTGTGAATTAGCTTAAAACTCATAATACTTCTTGCTTATTATTTCAATTCTTACTGTTTTAATAAGTTTTGATACATGGGTTTTGTATAAATATGTCGAAATTGAGATTACATGAAGTTTCGGTAGTCAAAAATTTATTAAAACTGGTTGAAAATAAAGCTGACCCGAATAGGTCGAAAAATTGGTTTAGCGGGTTGAGCTATACCCGTCTAGAGGTTGAAGACGATTGACATTTGTTTTATATATTATATTCAAATTATTCATCTATTACTTTTCTATAACCTTTTGTTGGTATTAGTAATCATTGTTAATTATTATGATTATTTAATTATTCTGAAATTTGCTGAGCCTATCACGGATTGGCATTTGTTTTATATATTATATTCAAATTATTCATCTATTACTTTTCCATAACCTTTTATTGGTATTAATAATCATTGTGTTGTGGAAGTGTATTAATAATAATTGGAACAAGAAGCAAGTAATAGTAAAAAAAGAAAAAAGAGAGAGAGAGGAAGAGAGAGAAAAAGAAACGAAAGAGAAATAAATTTTCTCTTCACATTTCATCAGCGCTTCGGCGTTTTTTATAAACGAAAGAGTTACTGTGCAAAGTTTGAAAATTTTGCATGTGGACCCCACGGTTTGAATATTTTATACATGAATAGTAATATGCACTATTCATCGATAGTGATATGCACTATTCATCCGCACTATTCATCCGGCAGATTTGTCCAGATCTCATAACACTCCCCCTTGGACAAATGCCACTATTAAAAATTGGACGTGTACTGCCTCGTTAAAAACCTTAAGTCGGAAAAACCCAGTGGGAAAAAACCGAACATAAGGGGAAAAGAGTACAATACAATTAAGTCCATCTAATATGTCTTCAGGACAATATGTGCTTGTCTTCAGGACAATTTATTTGTCTTCAGGACAATATAGGTAGGCCTACTTCAGTGGCCTATTTGGACGTACTATTACTGCCTTATTAAAAACCTTAAGCCGGAAAAACCCAGTGGGACAAAAACCGGACAGAAGGAAAAAAGAGTACAGTGCACTTATGTCCATAATCGCTCCCCCTGAAATAAAACAAATTGTTACTTCTGGAGCATCTAAACATTTCCACTTCTGGGGAATTTAATCTTGCATTTTACTGACTCGCCGCATACCAATGCCATAAACTAATTTCTTAAATGTTGATGTTGGCAAAGATTTGGTAAATAAATCTGCAAGATTATCGACGGAGCGAATCTGTTTAACATCAACTTGTCGACTTTCCTGGAGTTTATGAGTATAGAAAAATTTCGGCGAGATGTGCTTGGTCTTATCACCTTTAATTTATCCTCCCCTGACTTGTGCAACACAAGCAGCATTATCCTCATAAATTATAGTGGGAGAATCTATCACCGGTTTGAATCCACTAGCATTATACTGTCTTCAGGACAATACATCATAGATCTTAACCAAACACACTCTCTTCCGGCCTCATAGAGGGAAATAATTTTAGAGTGGTTGGAAGATGTAGCAACTAGTGTTTGCTTAGTGGAACGCCAAGAAATGGCTGTATCATTATAGCAAAATAGATAACCGGTTTAGGAGCGAGCTCTGTGCGGATCAGATTTATATCCTGCATCAGCATAAGCTATTAAACTAGAGTTAGTAGTATTCTTAGAACAGAATAACCCCAAATCAATGGTTCCTCGGAGATAACGGAAGATATGTTTAATCCCATTCCAATATCTCCGGGTTGACTCAGAACTGAAACGTGCCAACAAATTTACCGCAAAAGCGATATCTGGTCTCGTGCACTGTGCCAAGTACATTAAAGCCCCGATTGTATTGAGGTATGGTACTTCAGGACCAAGTATATCCTCACCAGATTCTTTAGGATGAAACGGGTCCTTTTGGGGGTCAAGAGACCTTACAACCATAGGGGTGCTCAATGGGTGAGCCTTGTCCATGTTAAAACTTCTAAGCAATCTCTCAGTGTATGCTAACTGATGGACAAGTATTCCATTCTTTTTATGCTCAAGCTCTAGACCAAGGCATAGTTTGGTTTTACCCAAATCTTAAACCTCAAACTCCTTTTTCAAATATTCAGCAGTTTCAGATAACTCTTCAGGAGTTCCAATTAAATTCATGTCGTCGACATAAACTGTTATAATAGCAAATCCGCTTTCAGATCTTTTAATAAACACGCATGGGCAGATGAGATCATTTATGTACCCTTCCTTAGTCAGGTATTCACTTAAACGTTGGTACCACATGCGGCCGGATTGCTTTAACCCATATAAAGATCTTTGCAACTTTATTGAGAATAAGTTACGGGGAGTGTATGCTTCAGGCATTTTTAAACCTTCCAGAATTTTCATATAGATATTGGAATCTAATGAACCATATAAATATGCCGTCACAACGTCCATAAGACGCATTTCAAAATTTTCTTGGGCAACCCAACTTATAAGGAAACGAAAGGTAACTATATCCACTACTGGTGAATATGTTTCATCATAATCTATCCCAGGCCTCTGCAGGAAACCTTGGGCTACGAGTCGGGCTTTATACCTCACGATCTCGTTTTTCTCATTTCGTTTCCGGACAAAGACCCATTTGTATCCAACAGGTTTTACATTGTCGGGAGTTTTAGTAATAGGCCCAAAAACATTACGTTTGGCAAGGGAAGTCAATTCAGCATGGATTGCTTCCTCCCATTTAGGCCAATCTCACCTATGACGGCATTCGGTTATAGACCAGGTTCATAATCATCATTCATAATCTCATGAGCAACTGAGAGAGCAAATGCATCATTGATGATTATCTCATTTCGATCCCATATCTCATTATGATAACTGATGGAAATTTCAGTATTCCCAAGGTTGGTGATCTTTTCATGGGTTTGTACCACTTCAGGGGCAATATGCTCATGAACTTGTGCCACTTCAGGGGTAATATGCTCTCTTTAAATATTATGTTGTGGCACTTTAGGTGCAATTTGCTTTCCTCGAGAAAGATTAATGTGCTCATCTGGAGCAGAATTATACTCATCTGGAGCAGAATTATGCTCATCTGGAGCAAATTCTAAATTCCTCCCCCTTCTTTTTCGAGGAACAATGTCTTTTGATCCCATCGGTCTACCACGCTTCAGGTGCGGGACATTTAGATCCATTTCGAGTGGTTCTACAGGAACATCTATCCTAGCTGGAACATTCACAGCTGGGATATGAGACTTTGTAACTTTAGCAGTCTAATTAAATGCATCAGGCATTTGATTTGCAATAGCTTGTAAATGGATCAATCGTTGCACCTCATTTTCACATTCAGGTGTTCTTGGGTCTAAATGAGACAAACTTTTCTCATTCCATGAGAAAATCTCGACGTTTTTCTGCTTTCCATATGTGGAAGCTTTTGGTATCCCAAATGATGGGAATACTGTCTCATCAAAATGATAATATGCAAATCTAGCGGTAAATAAATCACCCGTCAATGGTTCAAGGAACCGAATAATAGACGGTGAATCAAACCCAACATAAATGCTCAAACGGCGTTGGGAACCCATTTTGGTCTTTTACGGTGGTGCTATAGGCACTTGTACCGCGCAACCAAAGGTGCGAAGATATGAAATGTCTGACTCCTGGCCCAAGACTAACTGAAGGGGGGAATATAAATGAGAAGTAGTAGGGCACAATCTAATTAAATATGCAGCATGTAAAACAGCATGACCCCATGCTAAGGATGGGAGCTTTGTCCTCATCAGCAAAGTTCACATTGCGCGTTGATAATAGGCAAACATGGGACCATCTGCAGGATGCGTCCACTAGTACCATGAAATATCTAAATGGTCCACTTGCAGGCTGAATCGGCCCACAGATATCACCCTGGATTCTTTGCAAGAATGAAGGGGATTCATAATCAACCTTTGTCATGAAAGGTTTAGTAATGAGCTTTCCTTGTGAACAAGATTCACAAATGTAATCTCTGGACAACAACACCTTTGTATCTTTTAAAGGGTGTCCACGAGTATTTTTTAAGGATTCTTTGCATCATTGTAGCTCCTGGATGACCAAGGCGATCATGCCAAAGTCCGAACACATCAGGGTTCATTAGTTTCCAGGGCATCGTAGCATATGATTCTATAGCTCGTATTGGGACAAAATATAATCCCATATTAGAAGCTTCCAGCTTCTCATGGATGGTCTTCTGGCCCATCTTGTAGGAAGTGAAGCAAAGAAATTCCTTATTTTGCTCATTAACTATTTCTAGATGGTATCCATTACGGCGTACATCTTTGTAGCTAAGTAGATTTCTTTTTGATCTACTGCTCAACAATGCATCTTCAAGATACAATGTTGTGCCATTTGGCAAAATAACTGTGGCAGTCCCATAGCCATCTATAATATTAACAGGACCAGATATTGTCTGAACATTTGCCTTGGGCAATGTCACATTTGAGAAAAAGTGTTTGCCACAAAGTATAGTATGCGTTGTAGCACTATCAAGCAAACATATATCTTCCTTTTTCTCAATGTGTCCCATTTTGCATTTATCTTGACAACTTCAGGTGTCAAGTTCCATAAAATTTAACAAATTAATAATATGATGCAAAATATAAACCAACAAGAAGCAGTAAAATGCATAAAATTTAACAAATTAATAATATGATGCAAAATATAAACAGCTTGTGGATATTGTCCGCTTTGGTACTTCAGGAACTCACGGATTTAAAACGCGTCCACAAGTAAAGGCTTCAGGCACTGCTTATAAGCACGCACACAATCCCGTGTGCAAGCGATGTGGGAACTTCAGGTTCACAACAATGATTTTATTGATGACCATATTTATTTAATATCTTCCTTGGTAACATAATTATCCAAGGGTATGACAAAACATAGATGAAAACCCTCAGGATCTATTTCTGGGAACTTATTATTTTCATCAACATTATAAAAAGAAATCAGAAACCTCAAAAGGTTTTTCATTGCCAAGAATATGACACTTTTCATTGACCAAAACCTTATTGACTTTAGCATTAGTCTCAGTTAGGTCAATGGCATGGGTCTCAACATGCTTGCCTTTATCCTTCTGGGATGCTTGGTATAGATCAACCAAATGTCTGGCCGTACGACAGGTACGTGACCAATGACCAGTCATTCCACAACGATGACAGGTACTATCATCATGCTTTTTCATGGGCTTTTTACCTTTAGGGTTGTGTGGGGAGTTATTTATATTACGGTTAAATCTCCCACTACCCTTACAGGAAAAAAATTCCCATGCCTGCGCTCACGGCCTCTAGGACGGCCAACATTCTTACTTGAGTCGGCATTTGCTTCAGGAAATGCCTTAGAGCCAGCAGGTCTTAAATCATGATTTTTAAGCAGCAACTCATTTGTTTGTTCTGCAGTCAACAGGACTGAGATCAATTCAGAATATGTTTCAAACTGGCGCTGCCGGTATTGCTGTTGCAATACAATATTCGAAGCATGAAAGGTGGAGAATGTTTTCTCCAAAAGCTCAACTTCAGTAAGCTTAACACCACAAAGTTCAAGCCGTGACACCATGATAAGTAGTTATTGCCACTTACATCCAAAATTTGGAATTTGGGCTTTTCAATATTTGCCATAATTCTGAAATAAATGGTCTCAATTAGGTTGACAACTTCTGGTGTCAAAATAAAATAACCAGATTCAATTTGACAACTTCAGGTTGTGATATGAAATTTTGCACAACTTCCGGTTGTGATATAAAGGAAAATATTCCCAATATTAGTATAACAGCTTCTGGTGTCACCCAGCATAAAATAAATCGTAACCCTTGAGATTAAAATCAATAGGGTTTAACTTGTCAAGAATAATATATATTAGTATAATGGAAATAAGGAATCGAAACAAAATAATTTGAATAAAAATAAGTATGAAGAGATCTGACCTTCCACCATAGAATCAAACCTTAAGAGAGCTTCCTCGTGCTGATAACGTGTTGTGGAAGTGTATTAATAATAATTGGAATAAGAATCAAGTAATAGTAGAAAAAGAAAAGAGAGAGAGAGAGGAAGAGAGAGAAAAAGAAACGAAAGAGAAAGAAATTTTCTCTTCACATTTCATCAGCGCTTCGGCGCTTTTTATAAACGAAAGAGTTACTGTGCAAAGTTTGAAAATTTTGCATGTGAGCCCCACGGTTTGAATATTTTATACATGAATAGTAATATGCACTATTCATCGATAGTGATATGCACTATTCATCCGCACTATTCATCCGGCAGATTTGTCCAGATCTCATAACACATTGTTAATTATTATGATTATTTAATTATTTAAAACAAGTCTTGTTGTGTCGGCAATTATTTCAAGACTCCTTGTTTACTTTATCATTTAATATTTTGTGGTGTTTTGTCCACTTTCATAACACTTCCCCGACAAATGTCACTATTAAAATTGTTTGATTGTGAAATATTTTGGCATTTATGTATTATCTTTATTTAAGCCAAAATATATGTCTTTAGACTTAATTTCATGTGCATGACTTGTTGGAATCTCGAAATTGTTATTATTAATTTATTAAGGATCAAGACATTGTGATTAAATACAACGTATAACTTTTGAAAGACCATGAGATACATTTGGTATCCGTATCTCATATTGAATGGTCTATTGTATACATTTTGTCAAGTATACAAATTTTGAATTGGGCAAATTTAATTTTTCCTGGTTTGAGAAAATCTTTTATTAGTTGATATAAGTGTTTGACTGCCAAAGTGGCTCACTTATGGATATTAATAAAAATTATCTCATTCGTTGGCTACAGGATTGTACCTTGATTGTTTTATACAATCGCCTGCCCAAAGGGGGTTATTGTGTAAGTCAATCTGGTATGTTACATAAAGCATTATGATTGCGATAAACTGGTTTAGAATTTCTATCTGCCCAAAGGGGATAGCTATTCAAAATTGGAATATCTCATGTTAGCTTTATATGAAGAGTACCTATTAGTATGTTACATTCTCTGCCCAAAGGGGAGTCTGTGATGATACACCAGGACTCTTGGTTATTCATTGGCACATTATGAATTGTTGCTTAATATATTTGCCCATTAACTAATTAGTTGCATTGTTTTTGTTTTAATCAGTGACTTTTGGTGTGAATAAGAATCAAGCTACTGTTAAGATTTTGAATGGCTCTAATTATAAGAGGTGGTCTAAGGACTTGAACTTTGCTTTTGTTATGAGTGAGATAGACATAGCCTTGCATGTTGATAAGCCTGCAACTCTCACTGATCAAATCACTGCTACTGAAAAGGAGTTGTTTGCTCAATGGGATAGAGCAAACAGTATGTGTGTAGAGGCCATTAGGAGAATCGTTGCTGAACATCTGATGAGTGGTCTAGAAAAGATTAAAAATGCTAAGGAGCTTTATGCTGCTATAGGCAATATGTATGAACAATCCAATAAGTCTGAGGCTGGGGCTCTTATGAGTGAGTTGACGAGTATGAAGTACAACAATGAAGGAGATGTTAGAGATTTCATTATGAGATTGGTCCACATTCAAACCAAACTAGGTGCCCATCAAATTTCTCTCCCTGACCAATTCCTTGTTCACCATGCCTTGAATGCTTTACCTCATGAGTTCACCGAAATCAAAACTGCCTATAATGCTGTGAATGAAACCTGGAGTGTCAATGACCTTATTGCCAAATGTGTTTCTGAGGAAGAAAAACTCAAGAAAGAAAAAAAATGAGATTGCCTTACTTACCACCCATTCCAAACCTCATTACCGAAAGAACCTTGGAAAACCTGGGAAGATTAGGTTTAATGCTCCTAATAAGGTTAATGACGATAAGGGACAGGCTAGTGGTCAGACTAAATGGATAAGAGGTCCAAATGTTGCCATTAAGAAAGATGTCAAGTGCTTCTTTTGTAAGAAGAAAGGTCATATCAGGGTCGATTGCCTCAAGTTTAAATCTTGGTTAGAGAAAAAGAATAAACAATGAGGTAACTCATTAACTCTCAACTCACTAGCTCTCGTTTGTTATGAATCCTATTTTGTTAGTGCCCCACCGAATTCTTGGTGGCTTGATAGTGGTGCAACTGTTCATGTTGCTTGTACATTGCAGGGATTCAAAAGCAAACGGAAGCCAAGTGAGAGCGAGGCCAAGCTTAAAGTTGGAAATAATGCTGAAGTAGACGTTAAGCATGTAGGAACCATAGGTTTAAATTTGAGTTATGGTTTTGAACTTGTTTTGGATTATGTTTTTCACATTCCATCTTTTAGGAGAAATTTGATTTTTGTTTCTACTTTAGACAAAGTTGGATACTATTTTGGTATTGGAAATGGAAATGTTGATTTGATTTTAAACTCAAATATTGTTGAAAATTTTAAACTTGTTGATTGTCTCTACAAATTGAGTTTATCTCCTAATAATGAGTATAGTTGCATGAATGTTGAAAACATTGTGTCTAAAAGGTCTTAGATTAAAGAGAGGTCTTCCTTGTTGTGGCATAAGAGATTAGGTCACATTTCTAATGAAAGAGTTGGAAGACTTATAAAAGACAACATTTTACCTTCTCTTGATTTTGAAAACTTAGACACATGTGTTGATTGCATTAGAGGGAAAATGACTAAGACTAAGAAGAAAGGGGCAACTCGAAGTTCTGACTTTTTGCAAATTGTGCACACTAACATTAGTGGACCTCTTACACCTACTTTGTGTGGTAACAAATATTTTGTTACTTTTATTGATGATTTTTCTCGTTATGGTTATCTTTACTTGATTGATGAAAAATCTAATGCTCTTGAAAAATTCAAAGTTTTTAAAACTGAAGTAGAAAAACAATTAGGGAAAGTCATCAAGATTGTTAGGTCTGATCGTGGTGGTGAGTATTATGGAAAATATGGTACAACTGGGCAGCATATGGGTCCATTTGCCAAATACTTGCAAGAATGTGGGATTGTTGCCCAATATACTATGCCTGGTAGTCCTGAACAAAATGGTGTGGCTGAAAGGCGTAATCGCACCCTTAAAGATATGATGAGGAGCATGATGAGTAGAACTATCCTTCTTGAGTCTCTTTGGGGTGAATCCATTAAGACTGCCTTGTATATTTTTAACAGAGTACCTAGTAAATCTGTTCCCAAAATACCTTTTGAATTATGGACTGGTAAGAAACCTAGTTTGAACCATTTTCGAGTTTGGGGTTGTCCTGCTGAGGTTAGAATCTATAATCCTTTTGAAAAGAAAACTGAACCTAGAACTACTCGCTCATTCTTCATAGGATACCCAGCCCATTCTAAGGGATATATGTTCTATTGTCCTACTCGTGGCACTAAAGTTGTGGAGTCACAAGTGGCGAAATTTCTTGAATGGGATGTGGCAGATGATGTTGTGGTAGATAATGTTGATAGTGAATTTCCTAGACATGTTGATCTTCCTCTGCCTGTTTCACAAGGTAGTGTGGTGCCTATGGATGTTGAGAGAGAAGATCCTGGGCAACACATTATTGATCCTACTCCTCAAAATATTGATAATGCTCCAATTGAAGTTCCTCCTGTTCAAAATAATGAGGTTGATGTTCCCTTAAGAAGATCTTCTAGGCAAAAGAGGTCAGCCATTTCTGATGATTATGTTGTTTTTCTTGGAGAAAGTGATTATGATATTAGTCATGTTATGGATCCTGTGAGCTTTAGTGAAGCTGTTAATAGTTCTCAGTCTGATATGTGGATGGATGCAATGAAAGATGAGATGAGCTCTATGGCTCAAAATTATGTTTGGGAGCTTGTTGAGCTTCCAAAAGGTTGTAGGCCAATTGGTTGCAAATGGGTCTATAAAACCAAGAAAGATTCCAAATGGAAAATTGAGAGATTTAAAGCTAGATTGGTGGCAAAAGGATTTAGTCAAAGAGAAGGAGTAGATTATAATGAGACTTTTTCACCAGTGTCTTCCAAGAATTCTTTTAGAATCATTATGGCCTTGGTAGCACATTTTGACTTAGAGCTTCACCAGATGGATGTGAAGACAGCTTTTTTGAATGGCGATCTTAGTGAGGAGATTTATATGAAGCAACCTCAGGGTTTTGAGGAGCCTAGAGGTGAACACTTGGTGTGTAGACTCAAAAAGTCTATCTATGGGCTTAAGCAAGCTTCTAGACAGTGGTACTTGAAATTTGATGAGGTTGTTACTTCCATGGGTTTTGAGGAGAATAAGGTTGATCAGTGCATATACCTTAAAATCAGTGGGAGTAGATTCATTTTTCTTGTACTGTATGTAGATGACATCTTACTTGCTAGTAGTGATGTTGGATTGTTGCATCAAGCTAAGCAGATGTTGACCAAGACTTTCGACATGAAAGATCTTGGTGAAGCCTCTTTTGTGCTTGGGATTGAGATTCATAGGGATAGATCTCGGAATTTATTGGGACTTTCTCAGAAGGCTTATATTGATCGTGTGCTTAAAAGGTTTAATATGCAGAATTGTAAGCCTGGAGATGCACCTATCATTAAAGGTGATAAGCTTAGTCTCAATCAGTGTCCAAAGAATGATTTGGAAAGGAAGTCTATGGAGAGCATTCCCTATTCCAGTGCAGTGGGGAGTCTCATGTATGCTCAGGTTTGCACCAGACCTGACATTGCCTTTGCGGTAAGTGTTCTTGGCAGATATCTTTCTAACCCTGGTTTAGATCATTGGGTTGCTGCTAAGAAAGTAATGAGGTATTTGCAGAAGACTAAAGATTATATGTTAGCGTATAGAAGGGTGGATAATCTTGAGATTATTGGGCATACAGATTCTGATTTTGCTGGATGTCAGGATGATATGAAGTCCACCTCAGGGTACATTTTTATGTTAGCTGGAGGAGCTGTTTCTTGGAAGAGTGTTAAACAAACACTTTTAGCTTTTTCAACTATGCAGGCAGAGTTTGTTGCTTGTTATGGGGCTGCTACGCAAGCTATTTGGCTTAAAAATTTTGTTTCAGGCCTTTGTGTTGTTGATTCTATCTCTAGACCATTGATGATTTACTATGATAATAGATCTGCAGTGTTGTTTTCTAAGAACAACAAAACTACTAGCGGGTCTAAACATTTAGAGATAAAATACCTCAAGGTGATGGATTTTGTGAAAAATGGTGACATAGTTGTTGAGCACATTGACACCGATAGTATGCTTGCTGATCCTTTGACTAAAGGGTTGAGACATATAGTATTTAGTAGACATGTTGAGAGCATGGGTATTATTGAGTCTTTTAATGTACTTGGTTAGTGGGAGTTATGAATTCTCACATTATAGTTTACATTATTTATATTGAGACTCATTTATGTTTTGAGACATCATTATGATGATTGATTGATGATTCTTATTGAGAATAATCCATGCTATCTTCTAATTACACATGTACATGTACTTTGATGAAGATTTGCTTATATATGTTGTAAAATCTTAAGACTTGGTGTCTATCTTAAGTAGGATTGTTTTGTCAATTGGGTATGTCTCATAAATGGCACTATATAGTGATCTCAAGGATTAGTGGGAGACATACAGGCATATTGTTGATGCCAAAGAGATTTCTCATATTGTTTAGAGAAATCATAAAGAGGACCGACAATGAAAGTAGCACATTGAGATCACATTTGGTGCTATTTTCTTGCTACACAACCACACTAAGATCCATTGTCGATAAGATCACTTATATTTGTAACCATGGATTGGTCTTGTATCATTAAAGGGTACAAAGGCTGCCATGATTCAGTATTTGTTGATTTTAATGGACAGGATCATGAGATGTTGTTTCTATGGACTGAATTGTTTTCAAATTGTGGCCACATCAAAAATTAAGTTAACTAGCCTGGTGTCATGTTTTTTGAAAATATTTTCTAAAATTTAAAATAAACACCAATTAATATTGCCCAAGTGGGAGAATGTTAGAATTTTCTATTTTGTGGGCTACTATTAATTGGTCATTTGTTGTTTATTAAAACAGGCTAGTAATTTGGTCTATGTGGGAAACAAGCATGAAGGCTCAATTTTGATAAGTGATCTTTATTGTATGGGCTTTGCACATCTCTTTTGAATTAGTGTGGTATGACAGTTGTGTAGGCCTGGCCTAATAGGCATTTTATGGGGAGGATTACTACTGGGATAATTAGGGTTAATATAAATAGTTGGCTAAGGTCCCCTCTTCTCTTCATAACGTCAGTTTCTTCCCATTGAGATCTGCCATAAGAAGAAGAAGAAGAAGAGGAAGACCATAGCTTGACCGGAGACACTTGCTTCCGCTAAATAATCATGGCTGCCCAATCAGGTATGGATATTATTGTATTATCATATTGGTGTTCTAATATTTACTTAAGATCTTGGGTATTTCAAGATCTTATATCTTACACACAGGTCAAGCCCTCTGCTTGATCTAGTTGTGGGATTGACTGGCCCCTTTGGCCAAATGGCCCATGTGCAATGGCTGGTCAGTGGTCACCCTTGACTAAAGCTGTTCAAGGGCCGAACTACCCGTCCAAGCACGAAGACCCGCCCGAAAAATGAAAGGGTTTAGACAAAGAAATAGGACCTGAATATCAGACCCCAGACAAAGAAGGAGGCCTGTTTAGAAAACGGGTCGGGCCTTAGTCTTAAGCTCTAAAGCCAGGGCCCGGCCCGTTTTCTCATGTAATATAGTTTTTATATTTTTTTTAGAAATATTAAATATGTATATAAGATTATTATTTTAAATATTTCACTTTAGATATATTTTTAATAAAAAATATAATCCTAAATAATTCTAAAGATTATTCTATAATTCTTAATTTTTCTTAAAGAAAATAATGTTATAATTTTTATTTAAGGAAAAAAAATTGGACGGGCTTTTGTGCGGGCTTTGGACAAACATATTAAAATTTATGCGAGCCTTGGACATATGGTTAGGCCTAAATAGTCGGGCCGGGCCGGGCTTGAGCAAGGCAACTTCATATTTTTCTTAAGCCAAAGCCCAGCCCGAATCCTACCCGACCCGGCCCATGAGCAGCTCTACCCTTGACCTTGATCAAACACCTGACATGCTTTGCACTATTAGAATGTAAATATCAATCTAAATATCTCTGTACTATTTCTACAAATTCACATGGCTTAGAACATATTGATGTAAAACGACATATGGAGCCTCAAGAGAAAACTCTTGTTTCTCATCAGTCTGATCAGTCATTTTCATTTCCACCTTTTTCGCAGCCTCCGTGACTAAACCACTTGCTAATGAGGGGATTAGTGATAGTAGTTGTCAAGCTGAGACTGTCCATCAGGGCAGAAAACCATCTCTATCTTCTCATTAATGAAAGTTATTGCCTGAAATTGTCAGGGAATCCGTAGTAAGAAATGTATGTGCAATTGTAGGGAAGTTATTAAAATTCATTCCTGGATATTTTGTTGCTTTCGGAAATCAAATGTGACGATGAACTTGTTGGTAAAAGGCTTGGTAATAGGTTAGGTCATGATTCCTCTCAGTTTGTGGCTTCGGTTGGTTTTTCTAGGGGTCTTCTTTTGTGTTGGTCCAGCAATAATATTTCAATGGACTGTTTGACTATTACAAATCAATTTAGTCAAATCAGAATTAATGTTGATTAGTTATTTACAGGAGTGTATGTACAACCCCACTATTAAATGAAAGATCTTTTTTGGACCCAGCTTTCCCAGCTCTCATCATCTTTTTCATTACCATGGATTGTAATGGGGGCCTTCAATGATATTACTACTGTGTCCGAGAAAAATGGGGGAACTCATTTTTATGCTGCCAAGGCACACATAATTTTGTTGAGCATTGGGACTCATGTAACTTGTTTGATCTTGGGAGTATTGGGGCTCGTTTCACTTAGGTTCGAAGGAGTAATGGGCGTGTGCTACTTCATAAAAAATTGGATCGAGGTTTATGGAATATTCAAGCACAACATACTTTCTGGAAGTAAAAGTAATTAATTTGCCATGCTTAAGTCTGGATCATCACCCGATCTTATTGAATACGACCTTGACTGTTGCTCCTACTAAGGCTCTTCGGCCTTTTAGGGCTGACCCATGGTGATTTTGATGAACTGTTTAAAACTTGTCGGGATCATGGGGATAATTTACTGTCTTCTATTGGGGTTGTTAGTTCGGAGGTTCAATTTTGGAATGCAGAGGTTTTTGGTAATATATTTTGTTGAAAGAGGGTATTGCTTGTAAGGATTGATGGCAAGTTTGAGCATTCGATATTTCTACAGAAGCTGGAGACTGAACTTCGATAGGAATATCAATCAGTACTTTAACAGGACGAATTATTATGGTACCAAAAGTCGAGAGCTCAGTGGTTTTGTGATAGGGATCGAAATACACATTTCTACCATACATTTACTATGGTTCGCGGAAACAGGAATAGAATTGGACATATTTTGATAAATGATGAATGGGTGATTGATTTTTTACTTCTCCAGAGGCATGCAGTTGATTTTTATATGGCGTTGTTTGCTAGGAAAGACACTGTTCCATTATCCAATTCTTACATTAGGTGGCAGCCGATGTTAACTTGGATGAACAGGACGTTTTGATTCAATCTTTTACTTTGGAGGAAGTTCGCCAAGCTCTCTTTGATATGAAAGGTCTCAAAGCCCTAGGTCCAGATGGGATACAAACTTTGTTTTATCAAAGGGAATGAGAAGTAGTAAAGACTTCTGTGGCTTCTTTTGTCAGTCAAGCTCTTTTTAATGGATTCTTTCGTTTGGAATTCTCTAAAGCCTTGATGACCTTAATTCCCAAGACAACTATGCCACGTACCATGGCCGACTTTCGTTCGATTAGCTCCTTAATACCTCTTACAAGATACTATCGAAGCTATTGGTAAACAGGTTGCGTCCTTTGCTGTAAAATTTGGTGGGTCTTTTCTAACAGAGTTTTCTTTCAGGACGATCTATTAGTGATAATATTATTATCACCCAGGAAGTTTTGCACTCATTAAAACGAAGAAAATGTCGAAAGGGGAGTTTGGTGTTGAAGATTGATTTACATAAAGCCTATGAAAGTGTGGACTGGGACTTTCTGAGACAAGTCTTAATAGATTTTAATTTACCTGCTCAACTGATCTAATTAATAATGTTTTGCGTCACCTTGAACCAGATCTTGGTGCTTTGGAATGGTGAGGCGTAACCATATTTAGCCCCTCAAAGATGCCTTCTACAAGGTGACCCGTTATTTTCATACCTTTTTATTTTGTGTATGGAGAAGCTTTCACATATGATTCAGGAAAGGGTTTTTAAAAAACTATGGAAACCATTAAAAGTTGGGCAACATGGTGTATCTTTTTCCCACTTGTTTTTGGCAGATGATCTGTTGTTGTTTGCCCAAGCGAGTGAACATCAAATTGGTTGTATTATGGACTGCTTGAATGCTTTTACTGCAGCTTCCGATCTCTCTACTAATATGGCCAAATCAAAGCTTTTCGTGTGTGCTAATTGCCCCCACATCCATGCTAATATTTTAAGCTCTTTGTGTAATATCCCTCTGGTTAGTAATTTAGGACATTATTTAGGAGTGCCTTTAATACATGACAGACCATCCCTACATCTATATGTGTATCTTGAAGATAAATTGAGCTCAAAATTGGCTAGTTGGAAACAGAACGTTCTCTTAAGGGCAGGTAGGAAAACTTTGGTGCAGGTAGTTCTTAATGCTATCCCAGTTTATACTATGCAAACCACTATTCTCCCTCAGGCTACTTGTAACCAACTTGACAGGATCTCACGTAATTTCGTTTAGGGAGGTGTTGAGAATTCTTTTATGGGGCATATATTGAATTGGCAAATAGTTTCTCTACCGAAAGCTTATGGAGGACTAGGACTTCGCTTTTCGCGTATGGTAAATATTGCTTTGTTGTCTAAGTTTGGCTGGAAATTGGAAACTAGAGGCGAGTCCTTGGCCTGGGTTCATAATCTATCTGGTGTGGTTTTTTAAAATGTAGGAAACTGCTTAATGCTGCTAGCAGGTGGACATTGGGAGATGGTGCTTCCATTCGATTTTGGCAAGATTGGTGGGTGGGAGAACGCCGCTTCTTCATAGTGCCTTGGCTCCTGTTGCAAATATTAATTGCATGGTAGCTGATTTCATTTCTAGTGAAGGGGAATGGAATCTGACTTTGGTTCAAAACTTATTGTGAGAGACGGGCCCATAGAGCCTTTTACTGGTCGGATTACCCACTCTGGGCTCGACCACAGTGTCACCACTACTCAATGTATTGTCCCTTGGCTCTCGTAAATTTGAGTACCAACGTGCCTGCAGTACTCCTCAAATCCAGGACATCAAGGGTTTTGTTGCTTCTATGCGCACACCTCTCACCAATTGACCTACATTTTTTTGTGAGAGACAGGCCCATATAGACTTTTACTGATCCGGCCACCCACTCTAAGCCCGACCACCAGTGTCACCACTATTCAAGGTATTGTCCCTTGACCCTGGCAAATTGGAGTGCCAACTTACGTGCAACACTCATCGAACCCAGGCCACGCCAAGGGTTTTGTTACTCCTATATGCACACGCCTCTTACCAAGTGAGTTGTGCCTTTTTTGTGAGAGACGGACCCATAGAGCCAGCTCAATTGGTGAGATACGTATTCATAGGAGCAACAAAACCCTTAGTAACCTGGGTTGGAGGAGTGCTAAGCGCATGTTGGTACTCGAATTTACGAGAGCCAAGGGATAATACCTTAAATATTGATGACACTAGTGACCAGGCCCAAAGTGGGTGGCCAGACCAGTAGAAGGCTTTGTGAGCTCGTCTTGCACACTTATTGCCCCAACATGTGCTAAATGAGGTCAGTGCCACTCCATTGCCTAGACTTTATAGTCAACCAGGTTTTTTTTTCTCAGTTAGCATATTTTTTTTCTTCAAGAATCTATACAGGTTTTGCCATTACTAGAGCACCGTTGGGTTTGGAAGTTGCCTAGTCCCGAAAGAGTGTGCCTCTTCATTTGGGTGCTTCACCATGATGTTTGATGACAAATGAAAATAGAATGAGTAGACATATGACTCTGGATGCCTCATACCCTTGTTGTCATATTGTTATTAAATCGGCATTGCACTTGTTTAGAGATTGCCCTTTTGCTAGAGATGTTTGGTCTTGCTGGACATTAGCTGGCTTGGATTTGGCTACTTTTTTTTACTTTGTCTTTTCATGATTGGTTGGCAACTAATAGCTCATGTTGGGATATTAGAGATGATGATGTTCCTTGGTGCTCACAATTCTGTGTAACATTATGGGTGCTTTGGAAAAGTCAAAATTCTCTTGTCTTCCATCAACGTCTCAAGGATCCTGGTGGTGTTTGGTGAAAAATTTGAAAAGGAAGTGGGTTTGGCTTTGTCCATCAAATCAAACCGTCCTAATGTGGGGACACTAGTCTAGTGGATTCCCCCGGATGATGGTTGTTTCCTCCTTAATTCAGATGGGGCAGTGAAAACAAGTACGGGCCTTGCCTCTGCAGGTGGTTTAATTTGAGATAGTGTTGGTCGTTGGGTTCGTGGTTATGCTGTTAATATTGGTCACGTAAATAGCCTTATGGCCGAACTTTGAGGAGCTATGGAGCGAGGGCCTACTCTTGGTCGGTCCTTGGCTTTGAACTCGGTGGTGGTGGAACTAAATGCTCTTATGGTCGTACAGTTCCTGCAGACGAATGTAGATGGTTGCCATCCTTGCGCTTCAATGGTAACAGATGTGTTAACTATCATTCATGAGGGGTTGGGTGAAAGAGGTACGACACATTTATCATGAAGGAAATTAGTGTGCTAATTTTTTAGCAAACTTTGCCTAAACTTGCCCTATTGGAATCTCAGTGTGGGATCTGCCTTCAGCTTTGCTTCCTTTACTTGAGGCTGATACTAGTGGCTGAACTCGACTGAGGTTTTAAGCTAGTATTTGGCTTCTTATGCACCGAAAATAAAAAGGGAGAAAAAAAAAACTACTTGTGGGATATTTGTCGCATTGCGGATCCTAGATAAAGATTTTATTAGAGTCTAGGCTTGGTACGAGATCGAGATGATGTTAAATAAATGGAATTCTAAGTTAATTAATTTAGCAATGGTCAAATACTATTTAAAAAAGATTTACTGATAAAATTAAAAAATTCATATCTAAATAGGCGGATCAAACTTTGGTATGTACACAATATATTCGATGTGTCAAATAAAGACTCGACCCAGTATTTCTAGTTGCATGATAATATATAGCTTATTTTGATCAACATTGACGTAAAATTATGAATAATAAAGAAAGTATGAACTTATTACTCCATTCCTATCCGTTTATATATATTGTTAAGAAGCTTAATAAATAAAATAGATTGACACATGGAATTTATATGACACGTGAAATTTTATTGTGCCACGTCAGCATCAAAGATTACATTGTGCGCAAAATAAATTTTAAGACAAAATATTCTAAAATAAAAGTCGAATAACCAAAACGACAATTTTATATAAGTTCGAAGGTTATTTTATATATTAAACCATTGTTAATCAAAATATTTTAATATTGGGGAAATTAATGACAATTTATTTTCTTATGTGAGTAAATTATGTTATGAAATATATATTATTCCTTCTTTTTTTTTTTTTGAATTTCTATCGAAAACTCCCAGTGAACATTGAACATGTTCATTTCAATTTCGAAAGATATGGGGACATTTGATTATGGGCCGTTTGTTCCTGGAATAGTAAGGGGTGTTTTAGATAATATATGCAGGACAATTTCCAGCAATAGTAACAGCTCATTTTGTACCTGTATGGAGGGGTACAGCGGAGACGTCGGACAACTATTGTAATAAAGTTTGTTGATCAGAGGTATTGCGAAAAGAGAAGCAAGGTGGATTACTTGTGCCCCGGTTATTTTAAGTTGTTGTCAATCTTCTGCAACACCGACAAGGGATCAATGAATTTCAGCTTGCTGTTAATCTAACTGGGAATTTTATCTGCCAAATTCGTCACAGTAGTGGCAAAATTTGAATTCCTTTCTCGGATGAGCGATGCTCGTCTATTATTCTTTTTTGGCATCATAGCTACTTATATCAGCAAAGACTATGGCGAGTACAGTTTATGTATTGTAAAGAAAATGATCATCATCGTTGTTAACATGGTATTAATATGAAATCAAATGGATTAATATTGCTAAAAGGAGAGACTGAAAAGGATCTTTTGCATAGCTCTAACGGCATAGAGTTTTGAAAAAAAAAGTGGCTTACTTTCCTGATTATAATTAACCACCAGTATTCAAAAAGCTGAAGCCTAGTGTTTGAATGAAGACGCACAGTCAGAGTGGCCTAAGAAAACTGAAACGTTGTTTTCTTATAGCTAAACCTTAGATATATCTTAGCTACTTAACATTGTTAATTCTTTCAAAATAATCCAGAAAATATTCCCTTAGCTATCTCTAAACCTTGAAACAAAAAGAACCCAGTGGATACGGGCACACTAAACATCAGAAGCACCATCATCCCTACTCCCAAACTTGGTCTAACATTCATCAAGAAATTTTGTAGCAACCCAACTGCTTCATAGATATCTTCATTATAGTGCAAAAAGTATCTTTTCTCCCACTCCATCCAACTCGAAGGTACTTCATCTTCGCTCTTCTCTAATACCTTCATCTCTTTAATCCGCATTCGTAGCACGATCATGCTCTCATCCACAAGCTTACCTTGGTAATTATAATGATCTCCTCCATGGTTCGACCCCTTAATTGAAGCCATGATGATGTTCCGATTAACGGCCTGTGTTTTCCGGCACATCAAGCCGAGGGGAATCCGATTAGGGTTAAGCGTGAGAGATGAAAATTTGGAAGTTGTTTCCATATGATAATTAATCTATATGTAGTGAAGACGCTGAAGAGAGTGATGATGATAAGGAGCTCAAGCCAAAAATGATCAGCTCTTGATGATATGCATAAGAGAAGGTCCTCTCATCTAAGCAATATATATACGGTGAAGTCTTAGAAGCGAAGGCAATCTCCAAAACCGTGTATCATGCACGCGGACTTGCCGTGTGTGAGGGTAGTCATGGAGATGACGAAATTTCTCTCCAAAAGGCTATTCTCCTTTTTCTGATTTGTTCTGTTTTGGGCCACAACTTTTTTTTTTTAATTTTAAAAGAATATTATTAAAGTAAGTTGTCTGAAACAAGACAAAAGAATATCACAGTGTAAGATATATAGTTTAGTGGTTAAATTCGAAGAATCGAAGACTAAGGAGAAGGTTTATCATCTATGCAATGCACTTGGAGATGCGTTGAAATTCTTGAATAGACCTGATACCCTATTAGTGTCGAAAAGGGTGATAAGTGTACCGATTGTTTTATTTAACTTTCCTTCACCTTATTTTGTCTATTTATGTTTAAGTACTACATAGAATTGTATGCCGTCATTATATTGATTACAGTATTTGAGAGAAATGGAGTGGAAACAAACGAATAAATCATCACAATTTCCTTTTTCTTTTACCCTATAGCCATTGAGTGCTCTACCTCAGATACGCTCTACTGACGTAGGTTTCCTTGAAAATCAGCTATATCTGATCTTGGTTGTCCTTCCATCCCTGCCCACAAGTCATCGCCGTATTTTGCCACAAAAGTGGGCTCGGTCCTCCAACTCCAAAGCCTGAAATAAGGATGTTGAGCAACTTTTTATTATTATTATATTATGTAAATTTCATTTGTTCTATACATTTTAATTTCGATTATCATGCTATCAATAGACAGAGGAAACCAATATACTACTAATTGATTTGCTTTGAGAAAAGAAATAAAGGAAAGCATGCGTAACAATAGGAACCAAGAAAAAGTAAAAGGGTATACAATATTCTAATTAAGAGTCTTATTATACAAACTAATTATAAGTCTTATATTTCATTATTCAACGATTGACGTTTTTATGTACTATTTATTAACCTTCTAAACTTTTTCTAGCTAATGTATAATATAAGGTTAGGAAAGTAATAAGAGATAAATAGTCAAAAGATGAATGCTAGAAAGAGAGAATTTATGAGGTCAGAGAAAAAAATTTTATTGAAGTTGTTCTTGATCATCTAAACCTTCTTTTTAATCATTTCATATAAATGAATTTGAAACTGATCACTTGATGATAAAGATTTTGCTCCATTCTTATGTGCTTTTAAATACAAAATACTACAAAGCAATTTTCACTACTTTAAAATCTAAGGCTTTACTTGGTAGGAAAAATACAAAATTAAAAAGAAAGAAAATAAGAGGAGGAGAAAAGTAGAAAGATGAAAAATAAAATTAACTTTTTTCTAGTATGCTTGATAGGAAATATGGAAAAATGAGTGAAAAAAATTAATTTTCTTTTCTCTCATTGGTTGGTAGAAGAGAAAAATGAGAAGAAAAAAAAATTAATTGATATACTTTTACTATAATATCCCTTATTTAGTATGCTAGCAGTGAATATTATACTGTTATATGTTAGAATATTTTTGGTAATGAAGGATATATAATTAGTACTTTAATTATCTTAATTAATTAGATTCATTTTATTTTCTCTCCACTTTTTTTTTTTAATTTGGAGAGATTTTGATATAAAGTATGAAAGAAAAAATTCATCTTTCTAATTTTTTTCCTATTAAATTTCTTTTCGATCAACTACTTCAAAATTTATTTTCTCTCCACTTTTCCATCTTTCTACTTTTCTCTTTTACAAAGCAAGGCCTAAATCACACATCACATTCAATCTTTAATCAACTTAATATATAAATGAAGTTTTTTTTTTTTTTTTGGTTGATGAGAGTGAGTACTGGAATTCAAGAACAAGCATATGAAAATTAGAAGACTAAGAGAATATTAAAGTTCATAATTAAGATAAAACTATGAAATTAGGAATATTATATCAAAGCAAAATTACATTTATGATAATCAGCCCTCTGATTTGCCTCATCCCTTAATTTATCATATGCGTCTGAAAATAATTTTCAGTTATTTGGAAGAACTTTTAGGATAATTACTACTGTGCTAACAAATTACAATTCATTGTAAAATGAAATTATGAACCCTAGCTAGTTCCTATATATATATATCTGAATCCCTGGGCTATTTGGAGAGCATGAAAGAAGGTCCAAGCAGTAGATATTGGCACGATTAACAAAACGAGCGCTATGATCCCAACAGCCAAACTTGGCCTACTATTCAACAAAAAGTGCTGCAAAACCCCCATTGCTTCACAAACATCTGCATTATAATGCAGAAAATATTGCTTCTCCCATTCCATCCAGTCCGAAGGCAGCTCAAGCTTGCGCTCAGAAATCTTCATCTCTCTGATCCTCATACGCAGTACAATCATGCTTTCGTCAACAAGTTTACCTACATAATCTGGTCCGTTGCAGCTCCCTCTACACGAAGCCATGATGAAGCCAGATGACTTTGATCTCCGATACTTAGGATCGAGCCAGAGAGGCCTTTTGTATAGAAGCCTAGTTGATGATGAGATACTTGCTGCAGCTTCCATGGATGAAGAGACTCAGAGCAGACAGATCAGAGAGACACAGACACAGTACGTAGGAGCCCTAAGAAAAGTTTGAAGTAATAATTTGTTAATATGATAACCTATTTATAATAGGGTTCTAAGAAGAGATTGTCAAGAGGACCACTCAAGTTGAAAGCTTGACAGTACGAAATTACGTAAAAGGATCTTGCGACCAAAACCGTGGGGTAACAGTGTGCATTCACCGTGTAGATTTTTACTGTTATTATAATAATTAAGCTATATAAGAAAACAAGAATCACGACGTCTAACAGTTGCAAAGAGTTCAATCAATATTCTAATATTACTTAGAATCATAGTTACCGGGATTCCTCTACTCTTTTGGAACCACAGTATGGGATCTTCGATCTGAATCGTGATGCTTTTGCGTTCTGAAATCCCTGAGTTCCCAATCCAGTTTTATGAAATTGACGTTACGAATTTTTTTATATAAAATTTAAAATTTTGAAAAAATTAATATTTAAATAGATGAATTTTAAATAAATAAAAGAAAAAATAACTTATTCATTTAATTTTCTTGCTAAATTTGATTTTAAATGTTTAATTTTTTTTAAAAACAATGGGTGAAGTGGGATGATGAGTGTCATAAATAGAAAAAGATAAAACTTACTGGTAAATTATTTATTACTTGAATAAAAATTAGAACATAAACGCTCTTCACAAATGTTCTAACAATCAAATAATAAGTAAAATTCTTAATTCATATATTTATATACGAAAGTTTTTTTATGTTTTGATTGTAATTGTTTTATATACTTTAATTGTTTATGAAAATTGATTTGTATTTATAAAAATTTTACATGATATATATTATTAACGATCCAATAAATTATTTTAAATGTATCACGATCCGAAATATCGTACCATCTAAGTCTACCCCCTTTGTATCATAAAATTTATAAATTACGTACTACGATCCCGTATTCATATCACGTATCAGAACATATCTCGTTCCAAGTAATTATGTTTAGAATAATCAAAGAATAAAAAATTCCTCTTCATTCTCAAGATAGCGACAGAGGCAACTAGAAAACCTAAAACTAATGGATTAAACAGCTCAAAACCTAAGCCGGTATATGTGAACACAAATCTAAGGTTTTAAAACATTGTTAGCTAGCCATCCTTTTCCTTAGTACGTAATACTAATCTAAATTAATGAAGTGGAAACAAATGATTGAGTAATATTTAATCAAAAGAGGACCTAATTACTTATTTTATGTTCATCTTTTCCTATTTTTGTTTTGCCTTCCGCCCCATCCATTTTAATTTTCAAAAACGCTTTTTGATCCGTTTAATTTACACCATCTCGCCTGACGTGACTTTTCGTAATTATCACAAAAGTTTAGCCTTACTTTTTATCAAATTTAGCCCCACTTTAATAAAGGTAATTATTAACAATAAGTTTTGATATTTGATTATGGTAGGATTTTAGAAAAAAAAGAAAGTGGAACCAAATAAATGAAAGTTACGTCAGATGGAATGAGAGGCGAGACAAAAATAGACGAATCATATAACATTTTTCTTTAATTTTGTACTAATTATGTTCTTTTCTTCCATCCATAAATATCACACATATACTCTCCTTTATTATTACCTAAATATATTCTCAATCTCTAAAAATTGGTTTTAATTTTCATATTTATATTTATAAAGAATCTTTGTATATTTAAATTGGGAGGGCAAGTTAAATAGTTATAGTATTATTAATGCAGCCTATATTTTTAAGTTTTTATCTATATATGTATATATAGAGAGGCAAAGCTAACATAAGTATTCCCTTATATAAAAAATGTAAAGTTAGAAGATAGTTTTCTTTCATAAACACTTGTCAACCCTTTAAAACAGCAAAAAACTTTGACGGTGTATGACAATACGTACGAGATGATTTTTCTATATATTATAATTTTTAAATTAATATATAACAAATTTGTGTTGAGAGTTTAGTTATCAAAATCAGATCGGATTGGTGGTTTGATCGATTTGGCATAGAAATCGGTTCGTTTTTTTAATTAGACTGGATGTGTAATTGACTTGTCATAAACAGTTTTGAACCAACATATCAATTAGTAAACCAGTGAATTTTTATTGAACCGTTGGGTTTTATTTTTTAATGATGAAATCATTCTAAAATAAGATTTAAAAAGTTATTTTTATTATAATCATTATATTATTTTATCAATTAATTAAAACATTCAATTATTAAAGTTTTAACGATGAAATAAAGTTTTAAAAAAACGTATTAATACGTTAAATTTTAATAAATAAAACTTAAAAAAGTCTAAAATAAATAAATTTTTAAGTTAAACTTGTGGTATGTATTTGTAATTATAAATTACAAATTTGAAAATATAAAATTATTTAAAATTTTATTTTATTATTTATAATTTTATTTAAAGTATTTATAATTATTTAAATATTTATAATAATCTAGGATTAACCCAAAATGATCCGATGATTAAACCAATGACTCGATGACCCAACATCTCGAACATTTTATTGTTTGGTCTAATTCTAATAACTAAGTATTGTTAAGAGGGAAATACATATATAGACACCCATTGAATAGCAATTGTGGAACCACTTACGAGTTCAAACTCAAAGTCTTATCTATTTCTTTTTCAATGATAAATACAGGGTTCATGCATGCACTTAGCTATATATAAACAGATTTAACACAATATAAGAAACCATATTTTATTAGTCCAGCCAAGTCATGATTCAATGCGTTACTAGCTCCTCTTTATGTGTCTATATTATATATATATATATATATATATTTATATATTTATATATATATTCAAATGTTTCCTAAATGTTCGTTTCATTATTGCTGGAAATCTCTCAAAGGAGGAGGTACGCTCGTCTACCATGTAAATCTATTCTTTCGTTGTCGACTTTCCCCTTTTGGGTACAAACGAGGGGAGGGGAAGGGAGATGGCAGGGGTCGAACCTGCTGGTGACCTTCCTTAGGATGCATTTGGTTAAGGTGATGTTATATTATCTGTGGATATAAGATTACCACCATATTACCTAGTAATGCGATGTCCTGGTAATATGTGCATTTTATATTTGATTGAAGAGACAGACATCTTAGATTATTATATTTGGTTGGTGTAGAAATATGACATATATGAATGACTATTTTACTAGTTTACCCTCACTTATATAAAAAACTTTCTAAACTTGTATTTTAACTAAATTAATATTCTAACTAAATTAATACATTTTGAAACTATTAAATAAATTCAATAACAAAAAGTAAATATTAATAAAATCAAAAAATTAACAATAAAAATAATAATTTGATAAATAAGATTTATAATTGACAAATATATAAAGATACAAATAATCTAAAATTCCTTCAATTAAAATTACCAATTGTTTTTTGTTTAAATATAAATATTGTCAAACTCAAAAATAATATCATTGTTTGTTGGTATAATGAGAAATAAGTAAGGATAAAATAAGAATATTGTAGCCAAAAGGGTACATATAACATAACTTAAGAAGAGGGTGGCATTCACATTGTCATCCATATTACCACCTCTGTGGTAATCGCATGTCTTCTGATAATATTATTAGAGAAACCAAATAAAAACATATAACTTAATATGATACACATTTCCACAGAAAATGTAACAGAACCCCAATCAAACGTCCTCTTAACCCCTTTGGCCACTAGGCCAAGAGGTGGAGGTCTTCGTTGTCGACTTTCTACAGACATGTTTGCATGCAGATATGAGATGGGCCGAAATTAGTGAGAAATATTTATGTGTTTTGTTTTCGCAAATACTCAAAGATCTCAAAGATGGGCCAAATTCAGTAAGAAGCGTGTTTTTGTTTTGTTTTATTTATTTTTGGCAAATATTCAAAGATCAAAGTTGGGCCGAAATTAGTATAAAAGAATACTAACTTAAAGGTGCGTTCAAATAGAAGTTTTCAATGATGAATACAGTGCGCATGCCATGCACTTAACTTGGCCTTAAAGTGGAACTTCATATTAACAGTTAAATACGATAAAGAAGTCATTGTGAATGCTTAATTATTTTGTCGTTGCATTCAAATTAAGGAAAGATTTTGTTTAAATTGTACACCTAAACAAAAAGTGGAAATTAATTAGGGTAAAGCCATCCATCGGATCGCATAGTTTTCATATTTTTCACTGATTTACTTTTTTTTTTTTGAAAAGTAAATATTTATTAGAAAAAGTTACAACCAAACTACCAAATTCACAGCATGCCTAGCCAACGAATCTGCAAAAGAGTTTGTCTTTTTATACACATGAAAAAAAGAGATATTACCTAGAATCAATAGCATATTTATACTTATGAACGGAAATCATATGTCCTATTTTAATGTCTCATTTTGTGCCTACACATTAGAATACGTCATGTGTCCCATTTACTTAATTCTACCTATACCTTATTTGGTTTTAGGGTTTTTTTTTTTAAAGCAAAAGTTTCTGAAGCTCTAAAGAGAAAAAAGATTCTGTATAACAAAAGTTTAGTCTCAAATTAAAATTTTTTAAATTTTAGGATAAATTTATACCTTTTTTAAGGATAAAATTTATTAGAAGAAAAAGAAAAGAACATTACAACCAAACAACTAAGGTTGATGCTCTAGAGACATCACACTTGGTTAAGGAGTCAGCAAAAAAATTAGCCTCCCTAAAAATATGAATAAAGGAGACATGACCAATAATCTCTAAGAAGTTGGACAGCCTGTTGAAGAGGATCTAAATTTCCATTTCCATTATTGGAATTCCATGTAATAACATTTTTAAAGTCACTCGATCTCCAAGATAATCTTAGGGAGAGGAAGAGCCGCATCATCCACTAGGATAGAGAACACTTCAATAACGGCTAAAAGCTCAACATGGTTGGAATCAGTGATTCCAATGTTTTTTGAGAAAATCAAAATCGCATCACCTGAAGAATTTTTGATAAATTTCTATGTTTATGATATTATTGGGATATAGTTTTAGTTTAAATAAAGAAAAAAATTATTTTTTTTCTTTGCTTATTTTGTTAAAACCAAATAAAGAATAAAAAGAATTAAGTAAATGGGATATGTGATGGGCTGTGGTATATGAAACATAAAATGAGGTATTGAAATGTGATGGAAGAAATTTTTATTCTATACTTATCTAAATCAGAACTGTTAAACAGTGTATGAGAAACTCTAACCATCAACACATTGTTGATATAGGATTTTTTATCTAATTTAATAAGCAAATTAATCAGGTGACTGCAAATTGCAAAATAAAGATACTGTTTTTTTCCATCCTAAATTTTGGTCATAGATGTCATCTTTGTGAAAAAGAGGTTGCAGGTTAGAAAAAAAATTTTAATGTCGATTGACCAGATAAAAGGAAGATCCAGCAATCGTTTTCATGAGCATTACATTGCGAAACTTTTGTTGGCAAATATTAGATAGGACGCGGTCAAGCGGCTGGGTTGGGCCGAAAGAGGGAAAAAGAAAAGGTCCGAAGTGGGGCTACGCATAGGTTGCTCATTCCGTGCCACACGCTTGCCTTGACCAGCACTAGCTCACGAGATCTCCAACTCACGCTACTTGCAATAAACATTTAATTCTTATAAAATTTAATAGTAAAAATTTATATGGAAAGGTTTGAAATAGAAGTGTCCATGGTGGGGTCGGGTTGGGTCGGGTCTATGCAAGAATTTGTAAGAGATATGTTTATTCAAGTTCAATATAGCCTGATAATTCGGATTTCCTCTTTTGTTCAAGTTCAATCCTAAAATATTTATATAAGATTATGGTCCATTCAAAAGTCCGTTTAATTTTTTTTTAAATATTAATTTTAAAAATTTATTTATATCAATTTATAATATAAATAAAAGCAAATCAACATATATTTTAAAATTATTATCCAAGATAATTTTATAAAATTTATAAAGTCTAAATACTACTAATATTTGAAAAAACCAATATCGTGTTAAAAAAAGAAAGAAAAGGCCAATATTAATAAATAAAATATATATAATATATATTTATATTAATTAATAGTAAACAGGTCGGGATGAGCTCGGATTTTTATACCTATGACCAAGTCCTGTCCATTCTAAACGAACCTATAAATTTTGTTCAAGTCCAATCCTTAAATTTAAGATTTTTATCCAAACCCTCCAATATAGAGCATGTTTATGGGTTTGGACGGGTAACCTGGTCCTTGGATAACTCTAGTTTGAAAGAATATTTTCTCTTTTCTATTTTATTTGCCTATTTTTTTCTTTCTAAAAATTTATAATTTGTTTGTTCTTTAACACAAATAAATAATAAATATATTTAAATTCTCAATTTTATTCTTTTTTTTTACTGTCAAATGTCAATCATTACATAAAACAAAAAAAAAACTCATAAATCTCATGATAATAAGGAAATTTAATTATTTTTTCTTAAACTTTATGAAAATTGATCGGACACAAACATTTTGAGAGGGGAGAATAGAAGATTAGGTAGATTTGTTTGAGATGATATCAAGTGTATATACTTTATTATATTTAATTTCTCTGAACTTTTCTGTTACATCTATTTATATTAAATTTTACAAATTTATTACATATCATGTTTCCATTTATTCTATTATGTGAAATGAAATTAAAGTTTAATATTAAAATAAAAATAAATATCCATGTGAAATGTACATGACTTTTTTTTTGGCCAAAAAATGTACATGACTAGATACTAGTATATAGTATAAAATATGTCCTATATAATTATAAAAGAACTTAATTTCCATTTGGTTGACCCTCAAACTTTGTTTCTTGGTAAATTTAATTTAAAATGAAATTTGATTAAATCACATCCACATCAACACTACATCCACGTCAAGGCCAATGCAATGACTTGAGGTAGTCGTTAGTAGAGGTGTCAAATCGGGTTGATCGGGTAGGTTTCGGGTTCGGGTCAATCAGGTCGGGTCAGTTTGGGTCAAAAGAGATTTTCGGGTCATTTCGGGTTTCGGGTCATTCGGGTTCGGGTCATTTGGGTTTCGGGTCATTCGGGTTTCGGGTCATTCGGGTCTCGGGTCATTCGGGTTTCGGGTCATTTGGGTCTCGGGTCATTCGGGTCTCGGGTTTTTCGGGTTTTGTCCTCGGGTTTCGGGTTCGGGTTTTTTGGGTTTGACCATCGGATCTTTCAGGTTACAGGTTTTTTAGGTTTTATATCATTTGGATTCGATTTTTTTTTATTTAACTCTCGAGTCATTCGGGTTATCGATTATTTTAAATTGAATTAAAGTTTTGATTTTATAAATTAATACTTAAGAGAGATTTTATCAAAAATATTATTTATTAGATTTGTTATAAATTGTAATTAAATTAATTAAATTTGTAATGTTATAAATGCATTAATTACATTAGTAATATTTATAACTTTTTTAAAAATTTTCCTATAAATTATCTATAGTTTTAAATAAAATAAATATTTAAATTTTTATTATTTACTAATTCATTTCTAAATTCTAATTGATATATAATAAATTCATGATTCATACAACTATGGCCACCATGAACCACTAATCTTAGTATCTTATTATCTTAGTGCTAATGACTTTGTTTTGTTCTTTCCTTTCTAAGACTTGTATATAGACTATACTTTATAGTGATTAGTGATTAACATCACCTACTTCTGCATAATAGAACAACTTGCACACACACTACATTCGGCATTCTCATTAAATTATTTGTTTTGGCGAGAACTAAATTATAAGGAGAAAATATATGACAACATATTGAAATTTTAATTTCAAATTTTTAATGTTTAGATACTTTTTGTTGGATAGATAATTTACTAATTTGATATGAATATTAGTAATTTATTAATACTACTATAATTTATAAATTTTCTTAGTTAGAATGGAAAATTATCATTCACATGAAAAAATTTATTTATTGATTTGATTAGTAATGATGAAATCAACATGGACTTTTGTAAATTCTCAAATTTTCCTTAATAATGTTCATAATTAATATTATTAAATTTAAGTAATAATATTCTATAAATTCATATAATTCAATCATAAATTCATAATAATAAAATTTAAAAACCATAATTATGAAAAAATATTTTTTTAAGTTCACTTTGATCAAAATTTTATCAAATATTTATTTTTATTTTCTTTATCAAATTTATTTATTAAATTTGAAGTTTATGAGGTATATAAAAATACTCCATCTGTCCCTATTTGTCTATTACAATTAATCATTTCATACAAGGTAAAAAAAGTAGTTATGGTATAAAATTTCATACATATTTACATTGACTTTCTTATTTTATCCTTATCTCTCTTCTTCTTTAATTCTCTCTGCTATTTAGAAAAAAATATTTATTTAAGAGAGAAAAAAAGTAGTTTAAAAGGGTAATTTTAAAAAATTAATAATTAATGCCGGGATATAGACAGATAAAAAGGAATAAATAAAGTTTCTAGAAACAAATAAAGCTTCTAGCAGGAGGCAGATAAATAGGGACAGAGGGAGTATTTTATTAGTTTGTCGGGTTCTTTCGGGTTAGATTCTCGGGTTTTTCGGGTTAGATTCTCGGGTCAATCGGGTTACGGGTCAATCGGGTTTCGGGTCAATCGGGTTTCGGGTCAATCGGGTTACGGGTCAATCGGGTTTCGGGTCAATCGGGTTACAGGTCAATCGGGTTACGGGTCAATCGGGTTTCGGGTCGGTCGGGTTCGGGTCGTTTACTTTTTTTAGTCAAACCAGGTCGGGTTAGTTTCGGGTTCGGGTCGGTCGGGTCGGGTTATCGGGTTCGGGTCAGCTTTTGACAGCTCTAGTCGTTAGTCATGTGACCAAATTCGATTAAATTTTAGTCAAATTATCCAAAAATTAAAGTTTGATGGTTTTTTTTTTTTCACAATAAAGTTTGATGGTTAAATTGTACCTAATTGAAGTTTAGAGCTAAATCATCTTTATCGAAATAGTTTCGACGACAAATTTTGTATATCATTTTTGAAAAGAAAAGGGAAGAACGAGAGAGAGGCTGGCCCAACTATATTTTGTCCTTTTTGGGCTTGTACTTTTGTTACATTTTTTTGGGCCTATTAAACTTTTTATTCTTATTGGTCCATAAGCCTATAATTAATTAATCTGTATCTTATTGGGTTTTTGCCTTCCTTTTGAGGTTTTTTTTTTTGAAAGATCCTTTTGAGGTTTTTATTCTTAGTTTTTTTTTTTTTGAAAGATCCTTTTGAGGTTTTTATTCTTAGGTTTTCTTTTAGAATACGTTTAGAGTTTTTCTTATAAAGTTATTTCATAGAGAGTGATTTCATAAAAAGTGATTTTAGGGAATCATTTTTTCACTCCCTCTTCTAGAATCATTTTTTCTCATATGAAGAAGAGTGACTTGAAAGAGAGCATCACTTTCTCTTGTTTTAAAATATATCAAATCATAAAAAATATTTCTATCCTTTTAAAATCAATGGTTTAAAATATATCAAATCATAAAAAGTGTTTCCACCTTTTTAAAATCCATAGAAAATTAAATTCTCCATCAAAATAAACGTGCTCTTAGGATGGATTGCATTGCCAAATTTTACTGGAAATTTGACATTGAATCTTAAGGGTTTTTCTTTTTCTTTTTTTAAATCACAAGTTGAAGTCATCTAGAAATGAAACAAAAGTATCAACATAACACTTTTGCATTAAAAATGATGAATTAGCTTACATAATATACATCCAATAATTGGTTGATTTAAGTGGTTTTGTACTTATTCTCTTTAAATAAGGTCTCGAGTTAGAGTCTCTCTTCTGAATGGAGAAATCCATTATTGGGAGAGTTTTACCTTTATAGTAGACTAACCCGATTCGAAAAGGATTAATATGATGTCAAAGACATGGGATACTACCCCTTGGTTAAAAAAAATTATATAATATACAAAAATTTCCTACACATTTAAATACATTGAAAAAACCACTGATTTGCTAGGCTTTGTACTCATCAAATGTGATTGCAATAACCCCACAACTTTACAAATGAACTCATTACAAGATGTAAAATACTTCTTTTCCCATTCCATCCAATCCGCTGGAGGTTCATAGTTTCTCTCTATGATCTTCAGATCATGAATCCGTTTCCTTATCATGATCAACCTTTCATCAACCAGTTGTTAGCCGTGATTCCATTGCTGAGATTCTCTTTCGGCTGCCAAAACTAGGCGGCCTCTAGGGCCTTTTTATCGTGCCGGGATAACATTTTACGAGAATGTAGAGAAGGGAATGAGGAGAAGGAACAAGGGGAAATCACTTCCATTGCTGAATTTAGTGAGTTTGTGTATGTTCAAGGATAGACTGGAAGATGGATTAATTTCTGGCTATGTATGTGTTAGTATTTACTATTTATAGACTCGATGAATGAATACTAAGATCTAATGTTAGGGCTTAACCGCCAGCAAAAGGTTGGCACACATGGTCGATCTTCTAGTTTCAAATAAAATGATCCTTGGATTTATTTATATTTAAATGTTGGTTAGTTTCTGGGTTTATATAGTATATTATTGTCTTGGGAAGATGATGTGGCAATAGAGGTCGGCGAGAAACTATCAGAAAGAAATAGTTTATGATTTGTTTAAGGGGAATGCTTAGGAACCAACCTAGCTAATTGGCCAAAAAATTTAATCAAGTTATTTCAATCACTTAAAATTTACAAAAATATTTTTTTGATCTGTCTATTTCATCCCGCCTCTATCCCTCATCACGTGACTTTTCTAATTACTACAAAATTTAGCTCCACTTTAATAATGGTGGTTATTAAAAATAAATTTTAAAATTTGATAAAATTCTTGTGATAGGGATCTAAAAAAAATAAAACAAAATCATATATACAAATGAATGTCACCTCATGGGAGATGGAGGTCATGGAAGATGGAGAATCGAGACAAAAATAAACGAGCTATATAATATAACATTATTCAAAAATTTATTTGTTCAACACCCGAGCATATAATAGCTCCAATAGTTTTTCAAATGATTTTATTAAATTGTTAGGGGCTTTTAAATGATTAAATCTATTATTATTACTTTACTTTATTACTTTATTACTAACCATTAAAGCAAGCTATAAAAGTCTATTTGAGTGTTTTGAGAGAAGGGTGGGCAGGACACCTGGCACCTCACATTGTTTTTTTTTTTTTTTTTTTCGTTTTTTATATTTTCATTATTCTTTTAGTATTTGGGCTTGGATTTAGAAAAAAGTTGAATTTGCGAATGGACTAAAATTTGAATTTGGGTTTGATAATTTTATTTATATATAAATTACTATAAAATATTAGTAGTATTTGATGAATTTAATCTCATATATGTAATTTTATTTTAAATTACAAAATTATTATTAGCACTACTAATTTATGAAATTATAGTTAGATTTTTTAAAGAAAAATCACATTATAATATGCCCAATTAACGAATACTTAATCTATTAATTACCTTATTTTGTACTTAATCTATTAATTACCTTATTTTATAATATAAATACCTGCACCAAGTGTGGGAAAACTTGCTAGTGAAATCCAAAAGGAGGGATGGAAGAAATCTCTCTCTTCCCTTACTCCATTTTTGGTTGGGATATTAGAAGATTGAAAAGAGGTGAGGGGGATTTTTATGTATTCGGTTGAAACACATGGAAGGAGGAGGGCGAAGGGGTTGTGGAAAAGGCCACCAATTCCCTTATATCTCTCTCCTCCGAATCGAGGTTTTTTATAAAGGAGAATTTTTTTTTTTCATATCTATCCCTATTTAATTATAGATATTTTAAAATTATCTTCACCTTCAAAATTTTTTAAAAATTTTTACATATATAGAATAAATTAATAAAAAAACACATTAAACCCTTAATTCTCTTCGAAAAAAAATCTCATTCTCTTCCAAACAAACACAAAAATAAAAATACCACTCCTTTCCCCCCTTCACAAAATCCCCAATTCTTCTCCCTCCCCGTCACAAACCTCCTCCCCTCCCCTCCCCTCTTTGTGCCTCCTGGGCTCCTCCCCTCTTCGAAGCAAACGAAGGTTACAAATGAAATGACTTTGTTGACCTTCTCAAACGTGGCCATTTTTGCAGCCCCGCCCAAATCTTTGACAATTTTATAATAATAAAATAAAAGTAAATTTATTGCATTATCGGCCTTGTTTGTTTTTTTATGCACCAAATTGTAAACATGTCGTGGATTTTTGGTTCTTGCTTGCAACTCTACCCAACATTGTCGGGAAGAAGATAAACGTTGTCGCCAAACCCCACAGATTTAGCATTACCAACTTTAATAATACATCAATACTACTACTTTCGTCCTATTTTATATGTTCATTTGTAGTTAAAATATACTAAATTTTGATTATTAATTATAAAAAAAATTATAAAGTTGTAAATTTTTTAAAAATAAAGTTAAAAAATTTAAATCTTAAACTTTTCAAACTTATTTTTTCAGAATTTAATTTTATATAATTTTTTTATAATTTGTTATCAAAATTTAAAATATTTTGACCACAAATAAACAGATAAAATGAGACGGAGGTAATATTATACAATAAAATTCTATAAATAAAATAGGATTAATTCTTACTATGTGTATTGAGATCTGTATAAAGAAAATTTGGTGTAATAAATAAAAAAATTGACTGACAAAATGTAATGGTAAAGATATTTTTAATTTAGAGTAATAGATTTAAATTATTTTTCCTTTTTTGCCCTTATTATTCAAAAATCCATTTCTTTTCTTTTCTTCAAAGTTTTTCTTTCTTTTCTTTAATTTATTTAAAGTTTTTCTTTATCTTTTATTTTCTTTAATTTATTTCTCTTTTATTTTTAGCTTTTGATTTTATTAAATTTTTTTATTCTTTTCCTTTCAACTACCACTTCACCACTCAGCCTCTTCTTCCTTTTTTTTTTTGCCTTAATATTTCCATTTTTTAATTTCATTTTATTTTATCCCATTTTAATTTTAATTTTAATTTTTTATCTTTATTTTTCTTGGAGAATGACCAATCTATATATATAATCTATAATATCTACTCTTTATTTTATAATATATATAACTTATTGATTACTACTAAAATTATTATAAAAACGCTAACTAATTAGATAATATATAAATATTGATGAGATTTTAATTTGATGAAATAATTTTGTTTTTACTTTTTAGGATAATACAATGAGATTACATTATATCAAATTAATTTCATATAAGTTTGTTTTAATGTAAGAAAATTTTGTGATATTATATATTTGAGGAGTGATCCATTTACACCCAGTGTAAAACTTTTAGTTTTACACCATTTTTATAACTCGTCGTACGATTAATATTTTAACGATCCGACCGTTGGATTTAAAGATATATTCGAATCTATCATGCACGTAAAATTTCAAGTTGATCCGATACTTTTATGATATCGATATAGATTCTAACATTTTTAGATATTTTTAATATATATTTAACGGTGAGAAATTCTATCGCTTCAAAACATATACTAGACATTTTAAATTAACTCAAAATTTTGCATGCACGATGTATGCGAATAGAGCATGAAATTTGACGGTCGATTAATTAAATATTAATTGAACGTTAAGTTACGAAAGGGTGTAAAACTCTTAATCTTACACCCGGTGTCAAATGATCCCTCCTCTATATATTTTATATATAACATTTCTCTTACAAAATATCTGAAGTTATTAATGTATAAAATAATTCATAAATATGAGTGTATTAAATCCGGAATAAAAATAGGTTAGATAAAAACTAAATCCGTCAACCAAGATCAAATATCTTACAAAATTTCTTGGTATAATTAGAGTAATTATGTATATATTTATTTATCTTATATATACATTTGTTTATATTCTATATATATATATATATAATATAATAACTTAGATAACACATTTATTATAATTTTATTGATATTAACAAATCAAATTTCAATTTATTCATTAATAATAAATTTTAATTTTGTAATAATACACATATTGATTAAAGTTTAATACAAATGAAATTGGAAACCAAAAATTCATAGCCTAGGCAAATTAAGTAGAAGAAATATGAGACCCAACTAGTTATAATAAAAAAGAAGAAAAAAAAAGTCGGTAGGAAAGTTACAACATTATCTCATATCTGTTGGATTTAATTTAACATGTGGGCTCTTATGTTTATATTAATTATATATTATGGGCTATCATAAGATTAAGTCCAATTAAAGTGATCAATAAAGTTTAAAGTTTTGGGCTAGACATCTAATAGAGAATGGACATTAATGTGTAGAGACCCAAAGGATTAATTTCTATTTTTATGATAGGCTAAAATAGAAGTTAGACTAAAGATATAAATAAGGGTTATGGTCCCCAAGCCATATGCACAACAAGAAAGTTTTCTATTTTCTGTCATCCTATCAATCAGAAAAGATATCACTCTCCTCCAAAGAGATAACTCTCTTCAGAGAGAGCAAAGAAGGCATATTGACTTGGAAGACAATAATAAGAAAATCAAGCTTTCTTCATGGATCCAGGTACGCTTTCGCTCAGATCTAAACATTTAGATCTAAATTTTCTTGATGATTTGACATGAAAATTGGTTGGTGACAATTCACCAAATTAGAAATAAAGTATTCTAACAATTGGTCTCAGAGCTTCTTCATGTCAAATAATTGAG
This sequence comes from Microcos paniculata, assembly GCA_030664755.1. NCBI lineage: Eukaryota > Viridiplantae > Streptophyta > Magnoliopsida > Malvales > Malvaceae > Microcos > Microcos paniculata. The sequence continues at coordinate 12,744,898 of CP131462.1, forward strand.
AATCAATTTGTTTCTTTGTCTTCCATAATCATGGATTTGGTTTTTCCATGGATTTAGTTTATTAAGAAATATGGCTTTGGAGTTTGGAGTTTGTTTCAGATTTGATTTTTACGTTTTATGCATCCAGCTAGAATCTTGTTAACAAGAGCTAAGATCCAATTTATTGAGAAACAGATTCAAGTTTTAAGGATTAAAAAAAAAGTATAAAAGTTTCAGTTTTCTGGGCCAATTTTATTAGGTGATAAGTTTTGTCCAAGATGTGAAAATCATGCAAGATGAATAGGACAATTTTCCTATTATGATGGCAATAATGGGGCTTGTTAGTGGTGCAAGTTGGCGTGGGGCCCACTTGGTTGTTTAAGGAATTTGTTCACATTTTGGTATTATTATTTTATTAATATTATGAGATAAGTTGATTGAAACAAACTTTCGGCGCATAATTATTGTTTTGGTCAATTGTCACTGACTTATTCAAATTTTGGTATTATTATTTTATTAATATTATGAGATAAATTGATTGAAACAATATGCTACCAAAGTAGCCTCTCTTGTCTAGATTAATTTATTTTATAATATTAAGTTGGTTGTGTATATGTAATTCATGCGGATATTGGCCAGCCCAAAGAAGGGTCAATATTTGGCCGAAATACATGTGCACTTGTGGTAATAAATATGTGACAATTATTCGGTTTGCCATGTGAACAATTAATCGGTCCAAAAAAAGGTTAATTGTTTGACAGGATCTTATTGTCAATATTTGATTACTACACCAAGAGTACCACTTACAGTTAATATTTCTGTCCAAAGACTAGATATTAATGTTGTGCTAGGTATCTTGTGATGTGGTTTACCATTATTTGAATATATGGTTATTATATGGAATTAATGTGAGCATGTTCTACTTGTTTCGTTCTCTGTATAGTTGCTAGTTCTGCATCTACTATTACTGCCAGCTTGAATTCCATTCCCATGCTTAGTGGCACGAACTTTAAAGCATGGAAAGAGAACGTTATGATTGTTCTCGGTGTTATGGATCTAGACCTTGCGTTAAGGAAAGAACAACCCACAGACCTTACGGTTGATAGTTCATCTAATGATAAGATGGACATAGAGAGGTGGGAACGTTCTAATCGCATAAGTCTTATGATTATAAAGCGTGCAATTCCGGAAACCTTCAGGGGCACTATGTCCGAAAATGTTACTACTGCTAAAGATTACCTTGAAGAAATTGAAAAGAGGTTTGCCAAAAGCGAAAAGGCTGAAACAAGTAAGATTTTGGCAAATCTCATTTCAATGAGGTATAAAGGAAAAGGTAATATAAGGGAGTACATCATGGAGATGTCTCATCTTGCTTCAAAGCTAAAGGCACTAAAGTTGGAGCTGTCTGAGGACTTGCTTGTGCATTTAGTTTTGCTCTCTCTTCCTGCACAATTCAGTCAGTTTAAAGTTAGTTATAACTGTCAAAAGGAGAGTTGGACTCTTAATGAGCTCATCTCTCATTATGTGCAAGAAGAAGAAAGACTAAAGCAAGAGAAGACAGAAAGTGCTCATTTGGCTAGTACCTTTAAGGACAAAAACTTGAAAAGGAAGAAGGGTAAGGAAGCTGCAAATATTCCACCAGAAAAGAAATAGAACCAACAGGGTGAGGCATTTACCTGTTATTTCTGTAAAGCTGCTGGACACAGGAAAAAGGATTGTACCAAATATCGCGCATGGCGTGTAAAGAAAGGTACACTTCTCACTCTGGTTTGTTCTGAGGTTAATTTAACTTCGGTACCTATACACACTTGGTGGCTAGATTCTGGTGCTACTACTCACATAAGTGTGTCTATACAGGGTTGCCTGAAATACTGAAAGCCAATTAATGGTGAAAGATACATCTATGTGGGCGATGGTAAATCAGTGGAAGTTGAGGCTATTGGAACTTTTAGGTTATTGTTAAAGACTGGTTATTATTTGGATTTGAATGAGACTTATGTTGTACCGTCATTTAGAAGGAATTTGGTTTCTATTTCCGTATTGGACAAATTTGGTTACTCTTGTTCATTTGGAAATAGTCAGTTTAGTCTTTTTCAAAATTCAAATGTTATTGGTGCCGGTTCTTTATCTTTTGTTGATAACCTATATTTGCTTGATACAATTGCCTCATATAATGAAACCTTGCATGTGTATCGAGGTATAAAGAGAAAATTAACCAATGAGAATTCTGCTTCATTATGGCACAAACGTTTAGGGCATATCTCTAAACAAAGAATTGAACGTCTTGTGTCTGACAGGATTCTTGATCCCTTTGATTTTACAAACTTTGAAAATTGTGTTGCTTGTATTAAGGGGAAACAGACAAACCTAAGGAGATTAGGTGCCAACAGGGCTATGGACGTCTTAGAACTAATACATACAGACATTTGTGGGCCATTCCCTACAGCTTCTTGGAATGGTCAACAATATTTTATTACGTTCATAGATGACTTTTCACGTTATGGCTACCTATATCTCATTCAAGAAAAGTCTCAGTCTCTGGATGTGTTTAAAAATTTTAAAGCTGAAGTTGAGAATCAACTCAACAAAAGAATTAAAAGCGTCAGATTTGACCGTGGTGGTGAATACTATGGCAGATATGACGAATCGGGTGAACAACGTCCAGGACCGTTTGCTAAGTTTCTCGAAGAGTGTGGTATTGTCCCACAGTACACCATGCCAGGATCTCCTAACATGAATGGTGTTGCTGAAAGGAGAAATAGGACATTAAAGGACATGGTAAGGAGTATGATTAGTCATTCTACTTTACCAGAATCTCTTTGGGGAGAAGCACTAAAGACTGCAGCTTACATACTCAATAGGGTTCCAACAAAAGCAACTGCCAAAACCCCTTATGAGCTTTGGATGGGCAAGAAGCCCAGTTTAAATCACTTGCACATTTGGGGTTGTCCAGCTGAGGCAAGGCCAAATAGGCCAAATGAAAAGAAACTGGATTCCAGAACGATTAGTTGCTATTTTGTTGGATACTCCAAAAGGTCAAGGGGTTACAAGTTTTATGATCCCACTACTAAGTCAATGTTTGAGACGGGAAATGCTCGGTTCTTTGAGGATGTTGAGTTTGCGAGGGGAAAAGGAATTAAGGACTTTGTCTTTGAAGAGGAATGTGTTGAAATTCCTCTAATTGCTTTTGAAAATTATCAGGGTCAGGCTTCAATTCCTGGTATTGTTCAAGAAGCAATTCCAGATCAAGACAATGTTATTGAACCTCTTGCTCAAGTTCAACAACTTGTTCCAGAAGAACAAACTCTACAGCCTCAAGAACCTATGCCATTAAGGAGATCCACTAGAGATAGGAGACATGCAGTTTCGGACGATTATATTGTATTTCTTCAAGAACATGAGGTTGACATTGGTGTGGTAGAAGATGATCCAATCAACTTCCATCAAGCCATTGAAAGTTCTAACTCTCAACAATGGATTAATGCCATGAATGAAGAGATTAAGTCCAAGAAGGACAATGACGTTTGGGACCTTGTATCATTACCTGAAGGTACGAAACCCATTGGTTTTAAATGGATATTTAAGACCAAAAGGGATTCGAGAGGTAATATAGAAAGGAACAAAACTCGTCTTGTTGCAAAGGGCTTCACACAGAAAGAAGGTATTGACTATAAAGAGACTTTTTCTCCGATTTCTTCAAAGGACTCTTTTAGGACAATAATGGCATTAGTGGCATATTTTGACCTTGAGTTATATCAGATGGATGTTAAGACAGCGTTTCTCAATGGTGACATTGATGAGACGATTTATATGGTGCTGCCAGAAAACTTTGTGTCCGGAGATGCAAAGCAAATGGTTTGCAAATTAAAGAAATCCATCTATGGGCTCAAGCAAGCTTCTCGTCAATGGTATTATAAATTTCATCAAGTTGTTATCTCATTTGGTTTTGAGATAAATGCAGTTGATGATTATATATACCACAAGTTCAGTGGGAGTAAGTGTATTTTTCTGGTTTTATATATCGATGACATACTGCTTGCCAGCAACGATATAGGCTTATTGCACGAAACCAAGAGCTTTCTGACAAAGAAATTTGAAATGAAAGATCTTGGTGACGCCTCTTTTGTATTAGGCATACAAATACACCGAGATCGCTCTCGGGGTATACTTGGGTTATCACAAAAGAGTTATATCGAAAATGTTCTAAAGAGATTTGGCATGCAGGATTGTAAACCAGGTGACACCCCTGTTGCTAAAGAAGACAAGTTTAGTCTCAACCAATGCCCCAAGAATGAGTTTGAAACTAAAGAAATGCAAAAGATTCTTTATGCGTCAGCAATAGGGAGTCTAATGTATGCTCAAGTGTGTACGCGTCCGGATATTGCGTACATAGTTGGAATGCTGGGCAGATACTTAAGCAATCTTAGAATGGATCATTGGAAAGCAGCTAAACGGGTTATGTGATACTTACAGGGAACAAAGGACTACATGCTCAAATACAGAAAATCGGATCAGTTGGAGATCATTGGGTATTCTGATTCTGATTTTGTTGGATGCCAAGACAGTAGGAGATCCACATCAGGCTATATTTACCTGCTGGCTGGATGAGCTATTTCCTGGAAGAGTGCTAAGCAAACACTCATAGCTTCTTCCACCATGGCAGCGGAATTTATAGCATGTCATGAGGCATCTAGTCATGGGATTTGGCCGCAAAATTTTGTCACTAAGCTGCAAATTGTGGATGGTATTGAGAGACCATTAAAGATATTTTGTGACAATAAGTCAGCAGTGCTATATTCCAATAACAACAGGAGCTCAACGAAGTCAAAACATATAGACCTCAAGTTCCTGGTTGTTAAAGAAAGAGTTCAAAATGGTCAGGTGTCTATTGAACATATTGGGACAAACTTCATGGTTGCGAATCCGCTAACTAAGGGATTACCACCTAAGGTCTTTCATGAGCATACCGCTCATATGGGTGTTGTATCTTTTGATAACATGTAATTTTAGTGGGAGTTTGTTATTTTGGTTGATTTTCAATTATAGACACATTTTGTGGTTTATTTGAACTCTTTATTTGGTTGATCTCACTAAGGAATAAGGTTGGACTAGTTGGAAGTAGGCATGTTAAGATCACATTACATGTAACTTCCCATGCTATGTATCCATGCTTGATCTATGTTGTTCAATTATATTGACATATGTGACTATTGATGGTTTCGTTATGATATGTGTATGATGAAAACCGCTTTAATCCTATGTTGATATGATTGACGAACCAGATTGATTTAAGATGTCTATGGTAATGATAGCAAAATTTGAGCTCATAAAGTTATTACATAATATATAATTAAAGGAGTTATACATATATGGCCCAAGTGGGAGATTGTTGGATTTAATTCAACATGTGGGCTCATATATTTATATTAATTATATATTATGGGCTATCATAAGATTAAGCCCAATTAAAGTGATCAATAAAGTTTAAAGTTTTGGGCTAGACATCTAATAGAGAATGGACATTAATGTGTAGAGACCCAAAGAATTAATTTCTATTTTTATGATAGGCTAAAATAGAAGTTAGACTAAAGATATAAATAAGGGTTATGGTCCCTAAGTCATATGCAAAACAAGAAAGTTTTCTCTTTTCTGGCATCCTATCAATCAGAAAAGATATCACTCTTCTCCAAAGAGATAACTCTCTTTAGAGAGAGCAAAGACGGCATATTGACTTGGAAGACAATAACCAGAAAATCAAGCTTTCTTCATGGATCTAGGTACGCTTTTGCTTAGATCTAAACATTTAGATCTAAATTTTCTTGATGATTTAACATGAAAATTGGTTGGTGACAATTCACCAAATTAGAAATAAAGCATTCTAACAATATCTCTTTGCATTTCTCAAAGGGTAAAATAGACAATGCACTAGAAATCTATTATACTCAAGTGAAAATATCTTTATCAATACATATTGATTAAAGTTTAATACAAATGAAATTGGAAACCAAAAATTCCAGGCAAATAAAGTAAAAGAAATATGAGACCCAGCTAGTTATAATAAAAAAGAAAAAAAAAAAGCCGGTAGGAAAATTACAACATTAACTTATATCCCTTTGTATTTCTGAAAAGGGTAAAATAGACAATTCACTAGGAATCTATTATATTTAAGTGAAAATATCTCTACCAATGCATCTTGCTCTCTTTTTTTCTTTCTATTACACCATATATATTCATTTTTCTTTTCCCAATACATTTTTTATATTTAATGCAACAAAAATATTTCCTCTCTTTGGGTTTTTTTTTAAGAAATTTTAATTTAGATGTCTCTTATCATAAATAAATAATAAATAAATTTTAATTATTAATTTTATTTTTTATTACTGTCATATCATTACACAAAATTTTAAAAATATTTACAAATATAAAAAATATAAAAGATAATAAAATAGTTCTACTTAATTAAATCACTTTTTAAAAAAAAAATTATGAAAATTAAAAGAGAACAAACATTTCATTTGACGAAGGATTGGAGAAGGAGAAGCAAAGGAAGAGGAAGATGGATAAAACTTATCAAAAGATTCCAACAATTGATCTTTCAGATTTTCCAGTGCAGTATGAGAAATTAAGAAAAGCATGTGAAGAATGGGGTCGTTTCAGGATCTTAAACCACAAGATTCCATGGGAGCTTATGCAGGAAATGAAGAGGGTAATCAGATCATTGCTTGACCTGCCCATGGAAATCAAGAAGCGCAATTTGGATGTAATTGCTGGCAGTGGTTACCGGGCTCCCAGTCCCAATAGCCCCCTTCATGAAGCTTTGGGTTTCTATGACACATTGACATGGCCTCCTCCCAAGCTGTACATAACTTCTGTTCTCAATTGGATGCCACACCTTCCCAAAGGTGCCTCTCTCTCTCTCTGTAGCTTTTAATACTTCTGATGAAATTTCTAGTTGATTCGAGACTCTATTTTAAAAGGAAAACTCTTGGCTGAATTTGAATATTTTAGATTTTTGTTATTGATAAGCGCTTAATCTAATTCAAGCGTAGTTTCCTATTTGATTCAACGAATTGAAATCACGATTGTTCTTTGAAGAAAGATTGATTAATATTTCTCCTTGAGTTGTTTTTATTGCCAGAGACACAATACAGAAGTATGCTCAAGCAATTCATGATCTGCAGATGGGTATAGGGGCAAAACTAGCTGAGAGTATGGGTTTGGATGGTGATTACTGCAAGGAATGACCATGTCAGCTTAGGATCAATAATTACAATTTCACCCCAGAAGCTGTAGGCTCCACTGGGGTACAAATACACACTGATTCTGGATTTCTAACAATACTGCAAGATGATGAGAATGCTGGTGACCTTGAAGTGATGGACAAATCTGGTGAACTTGTGGCAGTTGATCCCTTGCCAGGCAGCCTCCTTGTCAATCTCGGAGATGTAGCAGCAGTGAGCTAATACTTAATACGCCTATTGTTTTGTTTATTCGCATTCTTTTGTTAGAATGAATGGATTCTCATGCATGTTTCTTCTCAGGCATGGAGCAATGGAAGGTTCTGCAACGTGACGCATAGAGTACAATGCAACGAGGCAACAACAAGGGTGTCAATTGCAATATTCCTCTTGGGACCTAAGGAAGCAGCAGTGGAACCCCCACCAGAACTGGTCGAGGACCACCCATGTCTCTATGTACCTTTTACATATGAGAAGCATAGAAAGCTTCGTCTCACCACAAAGTTACAAGCTGGTGAGGCTCTTGACTTCTACGTACCTCATCCTGTTTCCTGACATAAATGTGTTAGCCATACTGCAATTGTAATGAAATCCTCAAACTGTGAGGAGTATACTTTGAACTCTCTTTACCTCCTGTTGTGTTTGGTAAAGAAAGCATTTACACGGACAAATATTTTCAAATGAAACGCAAGAAACAGATAAATTGTTAAATGATTTTCTACAAAATTTGAGCGAAATGTTCTTGCAATTGTTCATTTTCACAATATTAACATGTTCCAAAGAAGTCAATCTGTCATTTGTAGTGGAAGATAGTGAAAGGCATTAATCATCATATGGGCATGAGGAGCGGCAGTAGATCTAGGATCAAATGGATCTTCAGAGCCACAACAATGCAAATATTGAAAAACCTTGCCAGAGTCAGGGGTCCCCCCCGACGTATACACTCGAATTTACTCTTTTGTTTCCCCTGATGATAATATGTAGTTAGAGGTAAGAAGCAAACAGAAGTCACTTCTAGCAAAACAAAATATTCCGAAAGTATGGCCTGAGAATGTGGGATACTTAAAAAACAGAAGAAAGTTAATAAGCAAAAAGAAAAAAAAAATCAAACCGTTGTGAAAAAGAAAAGAATCAATTAATCGGTTAAGGAATTGTTCTAAAAAATATCAATTTTACCTTCTTCGGCATGCTCTGGCTTTCTGATGGGGCTATGAGTCTCTTCGAATCCATCTTCATGATTCCTTTCTGGAAATGATAAATTTAGTATTAAAATCAATAATACAAGGTTCAAGTTCCGCCTCCCACCACACCCCCTCCACCAGTCCTCCTCCAATTCTTTCTCAGTTTTAAGGTAAAAAATTATAGTCCAATAGAATTATTACACGTGGATATCAAAGTCATCATCTTTGTGCCACATGCTATCTTCTGAGTGGATATTAGTCACATAATCAAATTAAGTTAACAATGTTAGGAGTAAGGAATACATTGACACACAAAATGAAAATAAAAGAACCACATTAGAGGTTTTTATAATTGAGGTATCATATTAGAATATTTTATAAAATATATGGGTCAAATGAGACATTAATTCTTTTTAAAAAGAAAAAGGAAAACGGAGAAAGAGGTTAGTCCAACCATCTCTTGTTTTTTTTAGGCTTGTCACTTTTGTCACACTTTTTTGGGTCTATTAAACTCTTTATACTTATTGGCCCATAAGCCTAAATTAATTGGATAGAATTTATTTTTTTAGATTTTTTCATGTCAGTAACCAATAAGATGTCGATACGTATATTTTTATATTATTTAATTTTTTTTATAAAAAAAAGAGTTAAATTTTTAGTGTTTTAATAGAACATTTAATAATATCCTATTAACTACTAACATGAAAACCATCTAAAGAAAATCATATAAAGAAAATCATATAAGTCTTGTCCTAATTAATTAATCCGTATTTTATTGGGTTTCTACCTTCCTTTGAGGTTCTTGTTCCTGGGTTTTCTTTTAGAATGGATCACATTGCCAGATTTTATTGGAAATTTGACATTGAATCTTAAAGGTTTTTTTTTTTTTTTCTAAGCACAAGTTGAAGTCATCTAGAAATGCAACAAAAGTAACAGAATGATATTCGCATTAAAATAATGAATTAACTTATATAATATACAAAAAAAAATTCCTACATATTTACATACATAAAAAAAAATCACTATATAATCAACCATGTCAATAGAAATGGAAGTTAGATAAGACTCCATTGGCTGCCTCCATCAAGTACACCAAAATCATGAGTGTGGATGCTTGCAAACTCGTTGTAACCAGTGCTAACATCCCAAGAGCCATGTTAGGCTTTGCATTCATCAATTAATGTGATTGCAAAAACCCCACAACTTTACAAATGAACTCATTATAAGATGTATAATAATTCTTCTCTGACTCCATCCAATCCGCTGGAGGCTCATAGTTCTCTCTGTGATCTTTCCGATCATGAATCCATTTCCTTATGATGACCAAGGTTTCATCAACCAGTTGTCCGTTGTGATTTCATTGCTGAGATTCTCTTCTGGCTGCCAAAATCAGGCGGCCTCTAGGCTTTTATCATGCCGGGATAACATTTTATGAGAATGTAGAGAAGGGAATGAGGAGGAACAAGGAGAAATTACTTCCATTGCTGAAATTTAGTTTGTGTATGTTCAGGGATTGATTGGAAGATGGATTAATTTCTGGCTATGTGTGTGTTAGTATTTACTCCGTTTGTTCCTATTTACTTGTCATTCATAACTAATTCTCTTAGATTAAGAAAATAATTAGTTTTCAAAAATCAAAAAAATTTTTATATGTTCTTTCAAAACTATACTTACTTTTTCTACTCTCATCTCTCTATATATTTAATGTCTTTGCCTTTCTTATTTCTCTATTTATATTTCTCTCACATATTTAAAGAAGGATAAAATGATAATATAGTCAATAACTACTTTATTGATTTATTAAAATGAAAAGTAAAAAAAAACATGAGTTTGTGACATGTAAATAGGAACAGAAGAAGTAATATTTATAAACTTGATGAATGAATACTAAGAACTAATGTTAGGCTTAACCGCCAGTAAGAAATTGGCACATAGTCAATCTTCTAGTTTGAAATAAAATGATCCTTACATTTATTTCTATTTAAATATTGGTCTGCCTTGGGAAGATGGTGTGGCAATGGGGGTCAGCAAAAAACTATTGGAAAGAAAGAGTTGATGATTTGTTTAAAGGAAGTTCTAACCACCTAGCTAATTGGTCAACAATTTAATGAAGTTATTTCAATCACATAAAATTTATTTGTTCAACACCCCGAGCATTTATTAGCTCCAATGTTTTTCAAATGACTTTATTTATTTGTTAGGGGCTTTTAAATCTATTATTATTACTTTACTAATTACTAACAATTAAAGGAAGCTACAAAAGCTTTTATGACCGTTTTGAGAGAAAGGTGGGGAGCTCACATGGCATCATCACATTGGGTTTTCTTTTTTCATTTTTTATATTTTTACTAGAAAAGCTGTCTATGCTTTGTTGTAGGACAACTTGAAATTTTTTGTTATCATGAGATATAATGTTTGATGATTAAAAGTAAAATTTTTATTTTAAATTTCTGAGTCCTTCTCCCAAGGTTTTAGAGAGACAAAGTATGAAGAAATTAAGTAAAAAGAAGGAAAAAAAAAAGATGACTAAAGAGATCAAATGAGTATAGCAATAAATTGAAATTGAAAACATTATTACCATTGTTATTACTCTCCCTCTTCTCCTTTTTTTTTTATTGTTGGGTTTCTATAACCGATTCTCATTTTTTTTGTTTTCCCTCTTATTTTTTCTTTTTCCCGTAACACTTATAAAGTTATTACCTTTAATTAAATGTTTTTTAAAAAATAAAAGTCTATGAAAAAATATCAAAAGAATTCCCATGTCCTAGGTATTATAAAACTACAATTAAAACATTATTTAATTTAGATGAAAAAAAGTTTATACAAAGAAAAATAATTTCTCTAAAAAGAAAACATGAAAATATTTTTTATTGTTTAAATATCTTTATAAAAAAATAAATTGCTAATGTAGAAGGCCAAAAAAAGGGATTTTTACATAACATTAATTTCCTTAGTACGAAATTATCAAAAAAATCTAACAAGAGAACCACCAAATACCATATTAAATGGTCAAAAAGGAAATTTAATCAGAAACAAATTAATATATAGATACAGATTATTCTTTTTGGATTTGGGCTTGAATTTAGAAAAGGATGGATTTGGAAAAGGACTAAAATTTGAATTTGAGTTTGATAATTTTATTTATATATACATATAAATTACTATAAAATATTAGTAATATGTGATGAACTTAATATCATATATGTAATTTTATTTTAAATTTAGCCTCAACTAAAAAATAAATTTTAAGGATTAGTTTAATATTTAAAATATATTATTGTAGGGTTTTAGAAAAAAAATTTCAATAAATTTGTCAAAATTTAGCTTCAAATAAGAAATTTTTTCTTCTCACTATATATTTAAGGGTATTTTTATCATATAACTTTTTTTTATAACAATTATTGTAATTTCTGAATTCAAAGTTACTTTTCAACCCTATTAAATAAGCTTAATCAGTGCCTTTAAGCACTAGTTAATCGGACCCATACTTAATCTATTAATTATCAAGTGTTATAATATAAATACTTGCACCAAATGTGGGAAAACTTGCTAGTGAAATCCAAAAGGAGGCCAATGGAGATTAGCCAAAGTAGTAAGAGTTTGGACCAATAGTGTAAGATACCCAGATTCAAATTTCCATAGACTTGTTTGGTAGATAGTAATTTGTAAGTTCGAAAAGTTCCACAAAATTAGAGTCTGTAAACCCTCAAAGAGGTTAACGATTTACCTTGACTTGGAAAATGGAATAATCTACCTTGTTCTTAAACTTTCTTTGACAAAAAAAAAAAGAAATCCAGAAAGAGGGATGAAAAAAAAATCTCTCTACTCCGTGTTTGGTTGGGGCATATTAGAAGATTGTGGAGGGGTAAGAGGAGGGGTTTATCTATTCAGTTGAAACAAATGGGAAGGAGAGGGCGGAAGGGGAAGGGGGTGTTATATCCCACTCCCCAAATTGAAATTTTTTGGAGCGGTGAAAATTTATCTTTTATATATATCCCCTTTTGTTTTTGGCCAAATACATATCCCCATTTAATTATAGATATTTTAAAATTATCTTCTCATTCAAAAATTTTTAAAAGACTTTACCTATAAAGATAAATTAATAAAAAAACACATTAAACTCCTCATTCTCTTCTAAACAAACAAAAAAAATGAAATTACCTACTACTTCGCTCACCATGTTAAAATCCCTCATTCTCCTATCTCCGCCTAAGGCCCTCACTCCCTCCCCGTCAGTAGCCCCCTCCGGCCTCCTCTCCCCTCTCCTCTTCGAACCAAACAAAGGCTACAAATGAAATGACTGTTGACCTTTTCACTAGTGGTCATTTTGCAGTCCCACCGAAAACTTTGACAATTTTATTGCATTATTATCAGCCTTGTTCGTTTTTTATGCACCGCGTTGTAAACATATCGTGGATTTTTGGCTCTTTCTTGCAACACTACCTAACTTTGTCGGGCAAGAAGATAAAAGTTGTCGCCAAACCCCACATATTTAGCGTTACAAACTTCAATAATACTAGTACTAGTATATAAAATAAAATTCTATAAAGATAATATATACAGTTATAATTGCACCTATCAGGGGATTGGAGGAGGAGGAGCAAAGGAAGAGGCAGATGGAGAAAACTTATCAAAAGATTCCAACGATTGATCTTTCGGATTTTCCAGGGCAGTATGAGAAGTTAAGAAAAGCATGTGAAGAATGGGGTTGTTTCAGGATCTTAAACCACAAGATTCCATGGGAGCTGATGCAGGAAATGAAGAGGGTAGTCAGATCATTGCTTGAGCTGCCCATGGAAATCAAGGAGCGCAACGTTGATGTAATTGCTGGCAGTGGTTACTGGGCACCCACTCCCAAAAATCCCCTTTATGAAGCTTTCGGTCTTTATGACATGGCCTCCTCCCAAGCTGTACATAACTTCTGTTCTCAATTGGATGCCACACCTTCCCAAAGGTGCCTCTCTCTCTCTCTCTCTCTCTCTCTCTCTCTCTCTCTCTCTAGCTTTTAATACTTCTGATGAAATTTCTAGTTGCTTCAATAAAGGAAATCTCTTGGCTGAATTTTGAATATTTTAGATTTTAATTATTGAGAACTTTCATGTATCTATCTGATAATTTCTAGAAAATATCCAATTTTCCCTTTTTGCCGTCTTCATTTTGAAGGCTATCAGAGAAAGTTCATTCCTTTTTTTGCCTGTAAAATCCTTTTGCTTTGAGATTGTACAATGGAACTCTGCTGACTGCTGATTGAGGAACTAATATTTAACAAAGGCTTATTACACGTATGTTTACCCCATATTATCTCTCTTGACTTTTTGTTATTAATAAGCGCATAATCTAATTCAAGCGTAGTTTCCTATATGATTCAACAAATTGAAATCGCAAGTGTTCTTTGACGAAAGGTTGATTAATTCTCCTCGAGTTGTTTTTTTTGCCACAGAGACACAATAGAGAAGTATGCTCAAGCAATTCATGAGCTGCTGATGGATATAGGGGCAAAACTAGCTGAGAGTATGGGTTTGGATGGTGATTACTGCAAGGAATGGCCATGTCAGTTTAGGATAAATAAGTACAATTTCACCCCAGAAGCTGTAGGTTCCACTGGGGTGCAAATACACACTGATTCTGGATTTCTAACAATACTTCAAGATGATGAGAATGTTGGTGGCCTTGAAGTGATGGACAAATCTGGTCAATTTGTGGCAGTTGATCCCTTGCCAGGCAGCCTCCTTGTCAATCTTGGAGATGTGGCAGCGGTGAGCTAATACTCAATACGCTTATTGTTTTGTTTATTCGCATTCTTTTGTTTAAATGAATGGATTCTCATGCATGTTTCTTCTCAGGCATGGAGCAATGGAAGGTTCTGCAACGTGACTCATAGAGTACAATGCAACGAGGCAACAACAAGGGTGTCCATTGCAACATTCCTCTTGGGACCGAAGGAAGCAGCAGTGGAACCCCCACCAGAACTGGTGGACTCGGACCACCCACGTCTCTATGTACCCTTTACATATGAGGAGTATAGAAAGCTTCGTCTCACCACAAAATTACAAGCTGGTGAGGCTCTTGAACTTGTACGTACCTCGTCCTGATTCCTGACATAAATGTATCAGCCATACTGTAAATCTAATGAAATCCTCAAACTGTGAGGAGTATACTTTGAACTCTCTTTACCTCCTGTTGTGTTTGGTAAAGTAAGCATTTACAAGGACAAATGTTTTCAAATGAAATGCAAGAAACAGATTATAAATTGTTAAATGATTTTCTACAAAAGTTTGAGCGAAATGTCCTTGCAATTGTTCATTTTCACAATATTAACATATTCCAAAGAAGTCAACCTGGCACTTGTAGTGGAAGATAGTGAAAGGCATTAATCATCATATGCGGCATGGGAAGCGGCAGTAGATCTAGGATCAAATGGATCTTCAGAGCCACCACAATGCAAATATTGAAAAACCTTGCCAGAGTCAGGGGTTCCCCCGACATAATACACTTTCGAATTTACTCTTTGTTTCCCCTGATCATAATATGTGGTTAGACGTAAGGAGAAAACAGAAGTCTGTTCTAGCATGACAAAATATTCTGAAAGTATGGCCTGAGAATATGGGATACTTGAAAAACAGAAGCAAGTTTTAACCGCTCTATCAAGCAAATTATTAGGCTGCAACTGGTTTAGGGAGCTGCCAGCCTATTCAGTTAAGATTATCAAATATTAGAGGATCAGTTCACGAGAGCTCTGACTACTACAAAATGCCAAAGGGTGGAACTATATCCTAATTATGTCTCTTAGTAACGCAATTGTGGTAAGATCTTAGTTGGTAATAGGCTGATCATCACGAGTTATCTCTGTTATTCAACAATTGATTTTGCAAAAATGATCGCAAAGGTTTCACGGCCTCATTTAGCAGGGAACTTGTACTACATTTACCATTTCATTCGTCTTGTTCTCTTAATCTCAAACACAGAACTGAAGTTGTCAATGAAGAATCCATAATAATAATAAGGAATCAACCCCAAAAAATTCTCTTAACAACAGTCCATTATCAGGAAAATAGTTAATTCAGAGAAATGAAAGGTTTTCTTCAACCTCAAAAATTGGTTTTATGTACTAGAATGGATCGACTAAAGGCTCGTATGAATTTTCGAGATTTTGTCAAATAAGGATTCAAAAACATAATTTCAACGAATTATGCCATACTTGGCAAATTGAGATAAATTAGATTCGTTGTTAGATAATATTAGTGTGTGATATATATATATATATATATATATATAAATTGAAAAATACGTGAAGATTTTTATATCATGTTATATGTATCGAATTTATTTTGATTAATATTATTTGATTTTTAATTAATATGATAATATTATTTTTTTATCAAAATTAATGCCTGTGCATGACAAATATTAATTTTCATTTAGAAAGATCCTAATTTATGATAATTTATTAAGTATAAATTTTAATTTATTAAAATGATAATTTTAAACCTTTATTTAACAAAAACTCAAAAGTTCATATCTTTAATTGAACCTTTAACTATTATTAAAATCTCTAATGCCTCGTACACAACCCCCCCCCCCCACCCCACAATTTTTTTTTTGGGCCACAAAAAATAATTGCTTTTTTATTGATGAGAGAGACAAGTCAGTACAACATCACATGACAATCCAAAACCCAAGGAAAGTCAAACAACAGTACATCAGATCTGCAGCCCCTTAACGAGTTCCATGCGGTGCAGAGCCATCTTTATCCAGAATACCAACCAAAGAGAATGGGGGTGTGTTCACCCAATTTATCATGCTCATTCTCTTTTTGAACTGGTTGCCACCCAATTTGCGGCTCTGTTTGCTGCTCTTCTAGTCCAACATTTTACGTCTCTCATTCTTCTTGCAACGCATTTAATATCATGGATTACTGGTCCTATTTGCCACCTACCCTCTGGTTTGTCTTCATTGAGCTCTTTGATCACTATCTCAGAATCAGCTTCCACAATGATTTTTGATAAGCCCAGTATTTCTGCTAGCATTATTCCTTCTCTAACAGCAAATGCTTCACCTTGTAGCACAGAGCCTGTAGTGAAACTTCCTCTCCTTTTCCGGTCACCATTTCACCTTCACTGTTCCTTATTGTCACACCATGCCCAGTCTTCATATTAAAAGCTGCATCACAGTTCACTTTTAGCCATTGATCATCCGGAAGCTTCCAACTAGTTTCCCTCTCCAATTGCTTTTCTGTCATTTAGAAATGCCATTTTCAGCATATGCATTAGTTAAGCGGGAACATTTGCCATTACTTATAAAAAATAACATCTCTTACTCTACGATTAATCAGTCCAACCCACCAAATCACTTTTAGAAACACTTAACTCTTTTGTTATGATACAAAAAAAAAAAAAACCAAAGAAAAGAATGAAACATTCACATATCCAAGTTTCTATACCATCTAACGTATAAGATATATATATATATATATATATATATTATGCAACAAGGGTTTGTTTAGTTTTGCGCTTAATTATTTTGGTTAAATCAAGTTAAGCTTAGCTAATGATATAAATTCAGTATTAAAATCAATAATACAATTTAATATGCAAAAAGAAAAATATCAAACTGTTGTGAAAAAAAAAGGAATCAATTAATTGGTTAAGGAATTGTTCTAAAAAATTTCAATTTACCTTCTTTGGCATACTCTCGCTTTCTGATGGGGCTATGAGTGTCTTGCTATCCATCCTTTCCGCTAATAAATTTAGTATTAAAATCAATAATACAAGTTCAAGTTGCTGCATCATTCAATTATTAAAAATCAATAGTTGTTGCATCATTGAAGTATTACTTGCTTGGTTTGCGAAAGTAAATGAGTATTGCGCATGGTCATTCCAGGCCATAACAAAGATCCTCTGTGTTTTAGCCAATTTCTCTTTGATCCTTGCCTCACTTTGTTTTTATTTTTTATTTTTGGGTGGAAAACTCTGTTTTTATTTGAACCATCATACTGCAGGTGATTTACACCATAGTCATCAGAATCAGACCGATAAATAACTCGTGGAGGTATTGGGTCATTAAGTGAATAGTTTAACTATCGAATTAATAAGTCAATTAATGTTGGTTTAATATTTTAGATATATTTTTTATATATAAAATAAGTAATTGTCTAGTTAAAAATATATATTTAATACACTTACACAAATAAATCACATGACTTAATGGCTAGAAAGTCTTAATTCTTCTTTTAGGCTAAAGTTCAAATCTCAATATTTGCATTTAATTTTGTAAATTAGTTCAAATACCAATTTAATGAAAAAACCAAGAGTTTAACTGGATTTGACCAGGACAATTGCAAGTTTGATCCAATTACAAAACCAAATTAACTCCATGACTGGTTCACTTGTTCATCCCCCATTCTGTGAGTTACTCGCAAACGTCACCGGTGAAACTGCTCAATTAGTTCTTGTACTATTGGGTTTTGTTCCTTTTAGTCCTTGTACTCCTATTATTTTTTTAATTTGATCTTTGTAATCTTATAAAAGTGGCAAATTAAAGACAATCACTAACTGTCTTTATTTGTAGCAACATACAATAACATATTTTAATGAGAAGTTAACAGTGATATCTATTAGGATTTAAATATGAAATTACTTTAAAAATATATATAATCTAAGATTTTTTTAGAAGAAAAAAGACAGTATATGAGGACATGTATTGCACAAAAAAAAAGAGATCTATACTCGTACTGTAAACAGGGCTGCGATGTGTCAACTTTTCATTAGCCATGTCTTCATATATTACCATCTCAGCACTATGTCATCAGATTTAACAAAATAGATATTGATTATCTTTAATTTGTCATTTTTACAAGAATACTGAGACCAAATTAAATAAAATTAGAGTGCGGGAACTAAAATAAACAAAACCCTATAATACAAGGACTAATTGAATAGTGTCACCAACATTCGCCTATACTCAGAAAAAAGTTGCCTTACTCTTTGAACTTGCTTAGCATATTACCGGCCAGATAGAAAATGGTACAAGTATCCCTCACTGATGTAAGCAAGTACAAGTATCCCTCACTGACGTAAGCATTGGAATGGGATCAACTGGCCAATCGCCGGTCAACTCTCTTACTGTTACTATTTTTCAGGTCTTCAAGCCACTGGAAATCGACTAAGATATTCGTTCAAGGTCTGGTTCTCGAATACCTCAACAGGTTTCTATGTGCCTTGGTTTCATTTACCATCTTTTTTTTTTGGTCGGAAAGATGAATATTCATAGCATTAACAGAAGAAAGAGTTACAGATAGAATAGACAACCATAGAGTATAGGGCAAGTGGTTCCAGTAGTTACAAAAACGTGGCTCTAGCAACCATGCTTCTATTGGCATTACAAAAAGACGCCCTAATATCATTGTTTCTACTAGAACTACTATTACATGTCCTTGGGAATGGTAATACCATTCTCTCTGCCATAACAGCTATCAAAATGATAGAATGAGGGTGCTCCAAAATACTAAAGTTATCTTCCATATTCAGAGTGTCCTTGGCAAGAAGGTCAGCACATAAGTTCCCCTGTCTACGTGTATGTTCTAGTACTCTTATGTTCAAGAAGTCCATAAGGTACCTGCAATCATTTAAAAGAGCTATAAGCTCATGATTCAAACTGAAACAATTATGAATAAGGTCAACAGCAATTTGACAGTCAGTTTCGATGATGATGCTCATGAAGTTTCTTTCAAGAACAATTCTTAAACCGTCCCGTATAGCCCAAAGCTCAACGCTAAGGCTTGTAGTGTAGCCAATTTTTCTCTAGTAGCCCAAAATGAAGTTACCAAATTCATTTATGAAGAGGCTAGCACTTCCTGCTCTGCCCAGGTCAGAGATTGCAGAACCATCAATATTCAGTTTCAATGATCCTGCTGTAGGCGGCAGCCAACTTATATGTATAGTCTCCTTAATGTTGTTTCTAATTTACTTCGCCGAGATCACAAAGAATTCTGCCCTTTGCTCTTTGATGACTCTAATAGTATGCTCCACTGTCTGTTATTGTCTCTCAAAAACCAGGTTATTCCTATGCATCCATATATTCCAAATGATTATAGGGAATATATATTTCCAAGAAATGCTGAGGAAGGAGGGTTGATTATTAGTACAATTAGAAATAAGCCAATCAACAACCCAGTCTGAAAGAGTCCGTAATATCAGAATTTGAGCATAGGGTTCTCCAAATTTTCAATGCAAAGGGATAGCACCTGAATAAATGATTAATAGACTTCGAAGCAATGATGCAGCAAGGACAAAAACTAGTATCAATGATTCCTCTGTGAACTAGTAGACCCCTTGTTGCAACCCTTCCATGTGATAGCAGCCATAAGAACATCTTTATCTTTGGAAGTGTGGGGCATTTCCAAATCCAGTCACTTCTGACTTCTTTTTCCCTTTTTAACCCTTTGGCTAGCATGTACGCCTCTTTCATGCTGAATTCCCCTTCTATGCAAAACTTATAAGACACTGTATCATTCTGTTATTCCATAGTTTGGATCAGGATAGCCCTTATAACTTTCTTAAAATGTCTAGGTAGTACCAAAGATAACTTAGTAAACTCCTAATTTTCATTTTCTCCCACAAATCTTTAACAATGAGGTTTTCCTTTCGTTCATTTAGAAGGCCTTCTATCAAATTTCTAAAGAGACCTTTCCCTATCCAGTCATCATTCCAAAACTTGGCTATATTTCCACTCCTAATCACCCATCTAACACCTTAATTGATAATATCCTTGCTACTAGTAATTGCTTTCGAAAGAGGAGAGGCCAGAGACGATTCTCTATCCCTATTGAGATATCTACCTCTGAAAACTTCAACCCAAAGTTTGCTATTGTCATTACTATGGTTTGATGAAACCAAGACCTCCAAAGTCTTTCAGTTTTGTCACCTCATCCAACTAATAAGATGAAGTTTCCTTTTTTATTTCGAGCAGCCCCATAAAAAGTCCATGCATATTCTATCAATTTGATTCAATGTAGCAACAGAAAGTTTGGATGCTTGCATATAGTATGCAGGTATAGTGGCCAGGGAAGAATTGATAAGAATAGCTCTCCCTACCATTGGGAGAAAATTTGTTTTCCAGCCGGCCAGTTTGCTACTCATTCTATCCACAATAAATCGAAAGTTGTATTTATCCGGCCTTTTATGAGAGATGGGAAATCCTATATATTTGCCTAAATTTTCAACCTCTTCAAACCCCAAATTATCTATGATCGCATTTTGAACCATAGGGTTTGTGTTATGAGAAAACAAAACCTTAGATTTCTGAAGATTGATGACTTGACCCAAAATGAAACAAAAGTGGTTAAGGTTTGTTTAATAGTAGCACAGTTGTTGATGGTCGCATTTGCCACCAAAATCATATCATCCACAAGGAATAAATGGCGGATCATAGGACCATTTCTAGCCAACTTGAAGGTTTTCCATTTGCCATGTACTAGTTCATTGTTAATAAGAAGAGAAAGATATTCCATGCAAAGAATGAAAATGTAAGGGAAGAAGGGATCCCTTCGTCTAATACCTCTTGAGGGATGGAAAGCCTCAGTTTTTGTACCATTAATAAGGATACACATCTTTGTAGAACAAATACAACTCATGATTAAGGAAATGAGTTTCTTAGGAAAGTTAAAGAAACAAAGGGTATCTCTAATGAAATTCCATTCCAACCTGTCATAAGGTTTATCAATATCTAGCTTGATGATCATATTTCCTAACTTTCCTTTCTTGCCTCTCATGGTGTGAACCATTTCGTGAAGAATAATTACATTATCAACACTTTTCTTACCGGGCAAAAAGCTAGACTGATTAGGGTCGATCAAATCACTGAGAAAAGGTATGATCCTATTGACTAACATCTTAGTCACTATTTTGCAATTGGTATTGCACAATCCAATCGGTCTAAACTGATTAATAATTTCAGGATTTGACACTTTTGGGATGAGAGAGATAACGTTGTCACTCCACTCAGCTGGAAGTAAACCATTGCTAAAGATTTTTGAAATTTCTGAAAAAAATGGTATTTCTCCAAATGCTCCAACATTTTTGAAAAAATCCTGGATAGAGACCATCAGGTTCAGGAGCTTTTTGAGGTTTCATACTGAATAAAGCCTTAGCAATCTCAAGATTATTAGGATTTAAACAGAGACTGCTAATGGCATTTGCATCTATTTTCGGCCCTGGCACATCATGAAGTTGGCTATGTCTATAAGAGTAGTTTAATGAAATAGTAAAAATATTATGGAAATGTTGGACAATGTGGTTTTTAATAACATCCAAATCAAAGCACCAAATCTGGTCGTCGAGTCTAAGACCATTAATCCTATTTCTTTTCCTCCTAATCAAGGTGGTGGTGTGAAAAAATTTGGTGTTAGTTTCCCTATCAACCAACCAGTCAATACGAGATTTTAGTCTCCATAAATCCTCCTCTTGTTTGAGAATGGTTTGATAATCATTAATGAGTCTCTTTCAAGACGAATGAAAAAAGGATTAAACCTATTAGCCAAGCTATTTTGAACACCCATAATTCTAGCCAACACAATCCGTTCCTTTTGTGAACATTTTTGAAGATTTGGACATTCCAATCTCTAACAGCATTGTAAAAATTATTGATGCTACTGGTAAGGTTGTTTGAATTGTAAATCCAAGCTCCCCTAACAAAGTCCATAAATTCGGCATGTTCAAATTAGCACCATTCAAACTTAAAGGGACGGCCCGAATCATTAGGCGGGCTAGGATTAAGGTCGATAAGAATGGGATTGTGGTCGGAGTGGGTACGTGGGAGGTGAAAAACTTTAACTTCGGGAAATTTCAGATTCCAAAGCAAATTAGCCCAAATTTTGTCAATTCTTTCTCTAATTAACATCCCATCATACTGAGCATTAACCCATGTAAATTTAGGACCAGTGAAACCTAAGTCTATTGATGCGTGTCGCAAAGCATCAAAAATAACCTCACTACTCTAACATGTAGTTAGGGAAGCAAGGGTCGATCCCACAATGAGCTATCCAATTTATCATTACTTTCACAAAGCATAAATCAAACTAAACAAGAATTTAAAGGGGGGGTTTTGTATTGGTGTTGGAAATAAGATATAAGGAGTTACCAAGTATGGTAATAATAATGCAATGTATGATAAAATAAAACCTCCAATCTATTATATGATCAATCTTTCAACCTAGCACTTGATCATTGATTCACTGACCAAACATTCTTCTCATTAATTGGTTAACCCCATGGATTAGAAACCAGCTTCAAATCCATGGATTTTTCCTAATGTTGATTAACCATGAATCTAGGTTCACTATTAATCCTTCCTCTTATGGCTAATTTGAATCCCAGCAATTCAAATTCAAGCCTAGAAGAGCAATAAGCTAGTGAAAGATGAAAGCTAACAACAATCAATAACAAACCCAGCATTCATTATTCAAATTGCATCTTCAAATCTCTTTGAATGTAAAAACATCCTCTTGCTACTCAAGTTCTAAGAAATCACCAAACTCTAGCTTTGGAGTTCTAAGATTAGCATGCTAATGAACTACTCAATCAATTATTTGCAACTAATTAACTCAGCAATCCAAAAGACAAGATAATAAACGTGATAATCATCTTTAAAGCTCAAGAGATAGAAGAACAATCAATGAACAAGAAAGCATTAAGAACAAGAATCTCACAAATGCAGATCAAAGTGATTGAATCTTATAATAGATTGGAGTTATAGAGTTTTGCTAAACGAAAATTACAAGAAGAGAAAAACCCAGCAAAGACACACACTTCAAAACTGAACTCAACTCCCCTTTTAAGCTGCTATTTCTCCCTTTCTTTCTGCCGTCCAGCACTGCCAGCCCATAGTCCACTGCTCATCAATAATTCCTTCCATCTGAGATAAGGAATCTTAAGAATAAAATAAGCTAAAGTAGAAGCCATTGAGGAAAAGAGGGAGACAACTCTGAGATTTAGTTATGGCTCCTCTCCACTGAATCTCCGGAATGTGTTTTTAAAGGGTTTGATAGTGGAATGACAGCATTTAAATGGGTCTGTCGACGTTTTGACTTTGTTAGCCGTCGACGTCTAAGTGTTTGCCCGTCGACGTCTCTGCTTGTTTTCTTCATATTTTTCCCAGCTCGATCGATCCGTCGACGTCTAAAGATGTGCACGTCGACGTCTAAGTGTTCAACTTCGAAGTCAGAAACTTTTACCCGTCGACGTCTAGAGTCTACCCGTCGACGTCTAGATTTGGACGTCGACGTCTAGAGTTGGCCGTCGACGTCTCTGCTTGTGTAAGTGATCTCGTGTCCATTTCTCGAGCAGCCGTCGACGTCTACATGTTTACCCGTCGACGGATTGGTCGGGCAGACCCGGACTTAGTTTGATAGTCTCTCGTAAAACAGACATTTGGAGGGTCAAACGAACTCCGATTTCGACGTTCTTTAGCATTCCGGAAAGCCCAAGATGTCCTCTATAACTTTGATGTAGATCACAAAAACAATTGAAGTCTTGAACATAGATAAAATCAGCCATATTTATGATCTATCCAATCTGTCAGGATTTCAATTTTGAGTTCTTTACATCTTGTCTTCCCACTTGATTTGTGTTTGGTCCTTTTCACTTCAATTCCATCATTTTCACTCAATTACCTCAATTGACACCTACAAAGTGAAACAAAGCTAAGTAAGCTTAGTTTATACAATGAAATGCATAAATCCATAAAGATTAACATAGGAAAATATGTCTATTTTGGTACTCAACATCTATCATATTACAACTATTCATATAGTCTCTATAAAGTCTGGCCCTATAACTATCGATAGGACGACCACCAAATTTTTCATCTGCACTTAACACATCGTTGAAATCCCCCATAATAGTCCAAGGGAGATCAATTCTACTGCTTAAATTAACAAGTTCTTCCCAAAGTCTTTTCCTTCTATGCAATCTAGGATTTGCATAAACACCACTTAAAAGCCAGTGAAAGTTAAAAGAAGCTGAGTTGATTACCTAAATTAATGCATGGATAGCCTGCTGATAGAGGTGTTAAAAGCTAACCCTATTAGAGAAATCCGCCTGAATCTGAAACTAACCCAACCCAATTTGACAAAAAAAAGTAAACAATCCGAACCCGACCAATCAGAAACCCGATTGACCCGAAACCTAATTAACCCAAAACCTGTTTGACCCGAAACCCGTTTAACCCAAAATAACCTGAAAACCTATTTAAGTAATATTTTACTTTCTCATTCTTAGATATTATCAAATTTATTTAATAAATTTGTTAAAAAATAAAAATAAAAATAAATGTCTTATTAAATTGAAATAAAAAACATATATATATTTCATATTCTTAAATTTTAATCTTTATCCTACAATTTATAAATTATAAATTATACTTTAATATATCTCTCATTAATATATTATACTTTTAATAAGAGATAGAATGATAGATAGTCTATATTTGAAGAAATCTACTTAATCGTTATCATATGTAACGTATAACATGTTACATGAGATATATTACATGTCTCATAAATTATAAGTCGATATAACCGCAATATATTTATAGATTTAATACTTTAATTTGATTTTATCATTTATATATGTGTTAATATGTTGTATAAATAATATTAAAAAGCAGGAAAGCATAATTTTATTTTTTTTAATTACTTACTTATTTTGATTCAACCTAATAAAATTAAAATTTATTGTTGACTTAGAAATAGGAAATTGAGAGTGGAAAGAAAAAACATAAAGAATTGAAGATTGAAGAGTTACTTATTAGTTTGTTACTTAAGAATTAAGATTTATAAATTACAAGTTTAACGGTATGTAATTTATGTGCATGAAGACTCATGCTGACAGATGATAGTAAATAATTGCTTAACTTTGATTAGTTGATTACTTGATATATTATTAAAGAGTTAACTTATGAATTTAATTTTTTTAATAAATAATTGGAAACTCAAATGAAAATGATTTATGAATTAACTTAAAAACCCGAATTAAACTCATGACTCGTGTCAAAATTACTCAATGAACAAATCTGAAAAACCCAAAATCGAATGACTCATGGGTCAAACACGAAAAACCCGAGTTAGAATGACCGGAGGCCCAAACCCAAAAAACCCGAGCCCAAATAACCCAAAACCCGTATCACCCGAACCCAAATGACTCGAAATCCGATTGACCCGAAATTTTCTTTGAATCAAATTAACCGATCCGATTGACCCGAACCCATAACCAGTCCAACCCGCCCATTTGATACCTCTACCTGCTGACCATGTAGAAGTTTCATTTACCATCTATATCCATGCACTTATGCACCCTCGATTTACTCCCCGACCTGGCATTCGAGACCTGATGTTGCATGTATCTATCGAGATTTCAGTCCTCATTATGGGGTCAGTAGGCTAGAGAGCAGGGCTATTCTTCTTCCGAGGGGCAAATCGTCCCCTCTAATGATCGAACCCTCAGTTTGAAGGTCTTCGTCAACATGTTACGAGGCTTCAGCCTTCGACGTACGGTTTTGTCAACGAACGCGTCTCGGGCTGGATTGACTAACCTAACCCTTAAGGGGACCTTGCCATAGTTGGGTGCTCTGCTTTAGTGTGATTGACGAAACTAGTGGTGGCCTTCGTGTTTGCCTTGCAGTTTTGCTGCTTTCTGCTCTGCCATTTTGTATAGGTACTACTTTTATTATGCTTCCAAGAAGACAAAGAGGTTCTTTTCTAGGTTGATTTCTGATAAGGGGACTGATGCCGACTCATTGTAGTTAGTGATAAATCTGGCGAGGACACAAAGGCTAGCCCTTGAAGCATGCGGGTAGTTCCATTTAGCAAATATATGTCATTAGCACTTCCTGCCTGGGAACATATCCTCTTCTTTTGGCAATTGTCCATTTTTTTGAGTCTTTATATCCAGTCCTCTAGTGAAGGGCTAGAATTATGTATATTGCTCTATTGAATACTACTAGAAATACAGATTCAATCGAAAGACGTTTGAGACAATACGCTGCATGCTTTTCCTTTATAGTAACACGATAATTAACTTTGGCTTCCAGCTTTCTTCTTTTTCTTTTTGAACGACCATCTTTTCTCTTTATATCTTAGTCACCTCTCGCTTTTTATCGTGCAAGCTACTTTTGGATGAGCTGTTTGAGTCGAGTTGACGACGACCTTTGATGAACCTCGTGTTGAATGCTTCAAAACTATAAGAACACAGAACATTTCAGCAATTAAGATTGAGATATCTTCTCTTTAAAAGACAAATATGTCTCTGTTCCAAACCCACATGTCTCATTGTGTTTTCCTTGAGATTATACATATTGTAAACATCTTATCATTTTCGTTAATCAAAATTAAATGGGATTATATTTAGCTCTAAACCTTTTATTTGATTTAATTCCACCTATGGTCCCAAACCTTTTACTTCAATTCCACTTTGATCCCAAGCTGTTAATTGCTCCATTTAGGTCTCCAAATCTTATAAAATAGTTTCATTTTGATCCATAGTTTCTCAATATAATATAAAATAGGAAATTGTTAACGGGTGTCTAAGCAATTATTGACAATAATTGTCTTGTTTTAGGTACTTAACATTTATTTTATGCCTTTATTATTGTTTAAAGATAATAATATCCTTAATTAAATGTAGTCCCAAATTTATAAAGTTTAACCCCAAATTTATAAAGTTTAACCCCAAATTTATAAAATTTAGACCCAAATAAAAAATTTTAATTTTAAGGGTTGTTTTAAAATTTCAAATATATTATTGTAGGGTTTTAGAAAAAAAATGGATAAACTTGTCAAAATTTAGCTCCAAATTTATAAAGTTTAGTCCCAAATAAATCTAAGGATATTTTTGTTATTCAAATATTTTCTGACAATAATTATTACTCTTTACAAAATTCAATGCTGTCTTTTATCATCATTAATTGGGCTTATCCAATGCCTAGGCTTAACCAGTGCCTATAAAATAATCTCCTCACATTTTTTGGGGACACGTGGCAACCAATAATTGGCTACCAATTTCTTTTTTGTATTTTGTTATAATTTTCTTTTCCTTTTCTTTTCTTTTTTTGTTTTCCATTTTCTCTTGTCTTTTTTTATCTTGCATTTTCTTAATTTAGTTTTAATTTTAATATATATTTCTTTTATACTTTTTTATTCAATTTTAATTTTAATATATATAAATATTTGATAATTATAGAATAGCTAGCTATACCCAAAATTTTGTTGGGGGATATGTGACATTCATCGATAAGGTATCACATTTTCTTGAATTTGACAATTTTTCTTTTTTCTTTTTTATTTAAAATTTGCTTTTCCGCTAGCACAAAAGAAATTAGTTTTAATTGCGAATGGTCTAGTTGACGTATATAATATTTAGATTGTAATATGACATGCCATGTGGGTATTCCTTTATTATTTCATTGTACAATTTCTAATTTATATAATTTAGAAATATAACTATTGATATTAATATCTATTAAAATTAAAAATGAATAAAATGAAAAAGAAAAATATATTAATGTGAAAATTAAATTAAAAATGCAAAATAAATAAAGAAAAGAGAAAATGGGAAACAAGAAAAAGAGAGAAAGATAAAAGAAAAAGAAAAGAAAAAATTGGCTGCCAACGTGTCCCCCAACAAATATTGGGAGATTATTTTTTATGTTATTCAGAAATTAACGATCAAAATAAAACTATTTTGTAAGCTTTGAGACTTAAATGGATTAACTAAGAATTTAGGGATCAAAGTGGAATTGGAATAAAAGGTTTGGATTTATATGGAGCTGATGTTTAGATCCAAGTTGATGAACACACACACTATTGTTAAGATTTATGTTCAAATGTTAATTTGTGTGTGAATTGGGGAAAAAAATCAAAGGGAGTACTCTTGTTGAGATTTCTGTTCAAATGTTAATTTGTGTGTGAATTGCGGGAAAAAAAATCAAAGGGAGTCTATGAATTTGAGACTCTATAATAACTTTGTTGATTATTGGACCCTACCATATATATATATATATATATTATATAGTACTGGGGCCCTTCTTTATTTTAATATTAAATCAAAGTGCTATAAGAGTCCAACTCGTTGAGACGAAAGACAAGGGAAAAGGCATACAACTTGTGTGAAGTTGAAGTAATGTTGAGTAAATGGGGGGACGAAGACTTAAT
Source organism: Microcos paniculata (assembly GCA_030664755.1). Classification (NCBI taxonomy): domain Eukaryota; kingdom Viridiplantae; phylum Streptophyta; class Magnoliopsida; order Malvales; family Malvaceae; genus Microcos; species Microcos paniculata. The sequence goes on from CP131462.1 coordinate 12,773,499, forward strand.
TGCAAATGAAGTCAATTGCTTTTAATAAATGTCCAAGATTAAAAGATGAAATACATATCAAAACTTCACAGAAAAGGCAAAGACTTGTTGTTGACGTGGAAATGGTATAAATATAGGTCTCTATATGAATTCACTTTCCATAACCCTCGACCATAATTTCAGTACTTTCGAATTATATCTCCCAAGCTTATTGTACCTTTCGACGGAGGCTTGTTTCTTAGTTTCAAGAAATGGGAAGGATCCTCTTTGTGTTGTTGCTGTTTTATTTTCATGTCAATCCTTCATTGAGTACCTCGCCTTCCTCTTCTCTTAATTCAGCTCATTTATGCCTCCAAAGAGCGAGCTCTGCGTTGCTCCAACTCAAGAGCACCCTTTATATTGATACTCGTTATACACCATATCCTAGTTGTGCTACTTCTTATCCCAAGACAAACTCTTGGAACGAAACCACAGACTGCTGTTTATGGGAGGGAGTCACTTGTGACAACGTCACTTCTCATGTGATTGCCCTCGACCTTAGTTGCTCCTTCCTCATCGGCTCTCTTTCTGCAAACAGCAGCTTTTTCCTCCTTCAACGACTCCAACAGCTCAACCTTGCTTATAACAATCTCAATGGCTCCATCCCATCTGCGTTTTTTAGTCAGTTAGTAAGTTTGACGCATCTTAATCTCTCTGCTAATGACTTTTCTGGCTTAATCCCATCTGAAATCTCTCTCCTATCAAAACTAGTTTCACTTGATCTTTCTGGAAATCATTTCACAATAGACAAATATTGTTACGACATGCTTGCACGTAACTTATCCAAATTAACAAATCTTGTCTTTGATGGGGTAAATATGTCTTGTGTTCCACCTTCATCTTTGTTGAACTTCACTTCATCTCTGAAGCGTTTAAGTCTTGTGTCCTGCGAACTTTGTGGGAAACTCCCCACTGAAGTTTTCCGCTTTCCCTACCTCCAACATCTTCATTTAAGCTACAATATTGATCTCACCGGTCATCTCCCTAAATCAAATTGGAGTAGTCCGCTTGAGTTGTTAGATATTTCATATTGTAATTTTGGAGGACCACTTCCTGCATCTCTAGGAAACCTCACAGAAATTGTTTCTTTAGATTTGCTACCCAACAGTTTTGAAGGAGAGATTCCAGATGTTTTTGGAAGCCTAAAGAAACTAGATGGTTTGGATTTATCTTCGTCTAATTTCAGTGGTCCACTTCCTTCAACAATATTTAACCTCACACAAGTTACTCATTTAGATTTATCAAATAATAGTCTAGAGGGTGAGCTCCCAGCTCACGTAGGTGGGGTTCAGAATCTGGAATACCTTTTCTTAGGCAAGAACCTAATAAGTGGTTCAGTACCGTCTTGGTTGTTTGCTTTGCCATCTTTGAATGTTTTAGATCTTAGCCACAACAAATTACTCACCCTCCCAACTGATGACCAAATTCAGAAGCCTAATTCAGTCCAAAAGATTTATCTGGGGTCGAATGAGATGCATGGTTCAATACCGAGTTTTTTCTTTGACCTTGTGAATCTCACCGATCTTGATCTTTCATCAAACAACTTGAGTGGTGTCATCACCTCAGAGATGCTTGCAAAATTTAAGAGTCTTGGACAACTTGATCTTTCAAATAACAGTCTACTCTCATTGAGTAGCAGTCATTCTGATGTTAACTATACTTTCCATGAGCTTTATAGACTGTCCTTATCTTCTTGCAACATAAGGCGATTTCCAAGTTTCTTAAAAACAGCAAAGAACTTGATAGAGCTAGATCTTTCCAATAACAAAATCGATGGCTCAATTTCCAAGTGGGAATCAGAAGGATGGGTGCAATTGACCCATTTAAATCTTTCTTACAACTCATTGACTAGTTTAGAGCAATACCCCGGAGAGAATCTTGAGAGTTTTGATGCTAGTTCAAACCACCTCCATGGTCCACTTTTGGCTCCACCAACTTCATTGCGGGAATTGTTAATTTCGAATAACAATTTAACAGGGGAAATTCCTACCTTGATTTACAATTTGAGTTCACTTGAACAACTTGACCTGTCTATGAATAAATTGGGAGGAATTATTCCGGCTTGCCTTGGAAATTCTAGCTCTCTATCAAAAATATATCTCCAGATGAATAATTTCCATGGGCAAATCCCTACCTTCGTGAGTGATATGTTGATAAGTCTGGCCCTCAATGACAACCAATTGCAAGGGTTACTGCCACAATCCTTGGCTAGTTGTTCTGGTTTGAGATTTTTAAATGTAGCAAACAACAAGTTAAATGATACCTTTCCCCATTGGTTAGGTCCACTTCCAGACTTACAAGTTGTTGTGCTACGATCTAATAGATTTCATGGTCCCCTGGATAGAAATGGGAATTGTTCTTGTACCACAGCGCCCTCTTGCTTTTCAAGTTTGGAAATAATTGATCTTTCACAAAATGAGTTCACTGGTACCTTGCCAACAAAGTTCTTGCAGGATTTGATGGTCATGAAGTGTGGAAATACAAGTACGAAACATCAACAGCGCATATGTCCAGCAGGTAAACCGTATAGCGCATGTATTAGTGATGGAAATAGGGGCACTGCCGATTCTGACGATTCTGTGAAAGTCGTGATAAAAAGGTTGCAGAGGGAGCTAAAAGTAGTAGGCGGTACATCATTGCCAGGTTTCACAATCATTGATTTTTCTAACAATCAATTCCATGGACCAATCCCAGAGGTACTCGGGGAACTTGGTTCACTTCTTTTGCTGAACCTCTCTTGCAACCAATTAAATGGTTCCATCCCACCAGCATTGGGGGATATGAAAGCACTTGAATCATTAGATCTCTCATCAAACAAGCTTGAAGGCATAATTCCTCCCGAATTGACAGATCTGACATTTCTTGGAGTGTTAAACTTGTCACAAAATAGTCTGGTCGGACCCATTCCCCAAGAGAAGCAATTCAGTACTTTCGAGAAGGATTCCTACAGTGGGAACCCAGGGTTGTGGGGGTGTCCGCTGTCAAAGAAATGCCGAAGAATTCCAGAACCACCTCCATCAAGCATTGTTGATCAAGATGATGATGATGATGACGACGATGATTCACGAATAGCCTTCATTTGGAAAGTTGCAGGGATGGGGTATGGATGTGGAGTGGTGTTGGGATTGAGCATGGGATACATCATATTCACAACCGGGAGGCCATGGTGGATTGTTAGAAAGATCGAGAGAGATTGGCAAAGGAATGTTACCAACTGGATTTGGAAATTCCGACGAAGAAGAAACTAACTCACCACCGCCTCAACATGCTGAGGTTAGTACTTTTATACTATTTTTGTAAAGGAAAGTAAATTAACCTGTCTGTTTTTCCTTTTCCACGAATGATAAGTAGCTCCCAAATGTTTGGAATGTTTTTACTCTAATTCTAATTCTAATTTCATTTTTTCTTTTTTCTTTTTTCTTTTCAGAGTGATCGTGGAATCAAATAACTGCATACAGAGGTTGTGATTCTGTGCTTCTGTAAGCGATGGCAAGCAGATGAACTATTTTCTGTTTTTTGTTAGAAAAAAAAATATATATATATATATTTATATATATATATATATATATGGACTTTGCGTTGAATTTGGTACTTATGTCGTATTGTGTTCCAAAATTTCTTTAATTGTTTGTTTGTATGATGTTTATCTCATCAACGGCCAAAAGCAGCGTTGATTCAATTGGAAATATGTTTTTTGAAAGTATCATTTGCATAATTTTGCTATATATTGAGGTCAGGTGATTTTAATCATCATAGCATTTGTTTTCTCTTTAATCTCCCTATTTTAATTTTGTTTATGAATTTATTTCTTTTATAAAGTTTTTTATTGACATTTGTTGACTAATTTAATCGTACTACTTTTTGAACTTATCATGATTGATTCTTTTAATATAAATTTTTATGGTGATAATTCAAATGAATTTTATGTTTTTTCGACAAATAAAGTAAGCACTTCTTCGTTTATTTCTTTAATTTTGAATTTAAAAGTACAATTTGTTACCTTTATCTTCATAAAAAAATTCTCAATAACCTATATTTTAATAGATGAAAAGACATTATAAATTTTTATGATTTCAATGTACGGACGTGCCCGCATGAGCCTGTGCACACTCTTATGGCAAAATATGTATTGAGATGAAACTGATCACTTGATAAAGATTTTGCCCAATTCTTATATGCTTTTAAATATAAAATACAAAACAATTTGCAGTGCTTTAATTAAAATCTAAATCACACATCACACATAGATACAATCTTTAATCAACTTAATATATAATTGGATTTTTTTTTTCTTGTTGATAAGAGTGAGTGGAATTCAAGAACGAGCATATCAAAAGAAGGCTATGAGATTGATCTTCCAGGCTCCCAGCAGCTGCTTTTAAAGTTCATAACTATGATGAAACTATGAAATTAGGAATATTATAACAAAGCAAAATTACCTTGTCAATCTTGGAGATGCAAGTTACACATCCGCATTTTCTATTGTTTCGGCAAGGAATGCATCGGTTCAAGTGTTCGACCACCAACAAAAACAATTAGCACGAGATGTTGAGTATGAAAATGTTTTAAAGGTCCAGAGTCTGCTTACTTCACACAGTATTAATTAGCTTTCACGTAAATAGGCAGATGTGTTTTTCACATCTCTCGAGCATCATTCCACATTTCCCAATTAAGAACTTGATGAAGATCCAACAGACAATTGAACTCCTCCTCTCCCTTATGAATTTACTAAAGTTACCATCAAAATAATTTGTTAAGCTGAAGGTTCAGTATAGTGTCCAAGCTATTCTAAGTTTCGAAAAGGACAACAATATGTTGCAAATGATGTGCATGCGCCTAGAGGAGTGATGACATTGTCTTATTTGTAACACATCCAAGAAGATAAGCACTTAAATGTTCAATTGTGCAATTACAAATATTCAGATGATATGTTGCAGGTGTTATAGGACTACCATGCAACACTTTAACATAGACAGAAATAAATGTATTCAACATTCAATGTTGGCCGGTCGGGTAAAATATTTACAAGGACAAATGTTTTCAAATGAAATACAAGAAAAAGATGATTTGTTGAATGATTTTCTACAAAATTTGAGTGAAATATTGTTGGAATTGTTCATTTTCACAATATTAACATATTCCAAAGAAGTCAACCTGGCATTTGTAATGGAAGATGGTGAAAGGCATTAGTCATCATAGGAGGCATGAGGAGCAGCGGTACATCCAGGATCAAATGGATCTTCAGAGCCACAACAATGCCAATATTGAAAAACCTTGCCAGAGTCAGGAGTATCCATGGTTCCCCCAGTGTATACACTCTCGAATTTCCTCTTTGTTTCCCCTGATGATATGTAGTTAGAGGTAAGGAACAAAGAGCAGTAACCTCTAGCAAAACAAAATATTTTGAAAATGTGGCCTGCGAATATGAGAAACTTAACTGAAAAAACAGAAGAAAGTTTTTAACTGTTCTATCAAGCAAATTGTCAACATGCAACTAGTTTAGGGAGCTGCAAAACTATTCAGTTTAAGACTATAAAATGCTTTAGGATCAGGTTCATGACAGCTCAGACTGCTACAAGATGCCAAAGGAGAAAACTATATCCTAGATATGTCTCTTGATAACCCAATTTTGGTAACATCTTAATCGGTAATAAGTTTATCATCACAAGTTATCTCTGTTATTCAACAATTAATTTTGCAAAATGATTGCAAGGTTTCACCAGTCTCATTTAGCATGGACCTTGTACTACATACTTCACTATTTCATTCATCTTGTTCTCTTCATACCAAACACAGACCTAACGTTGCCAATGAAGAATCCATAATGATAATCAACCAGCAGTATTATTAGATTGGAATATGGCAGAATTACTTGTCACGGATACCAGTGCCAGAGAAATAACATCCATGATAATTTATATACTTAATTGAGGCTTAAGCCGATAAATCCTAACAAATTTTCTCAACAACAGTCCATTATCAGGAAAATGGTTAATTCAAAGAAATAAAAGGGTCCAATTTTCTGCAACCTAAAAAATGTTGGTAATATGTACAAGAATCTGTAATGCCTCAAACACCCGCATTTAGAATTGCCATTTTCAGCATGTGCATCAGTTAAGCAGGAACACTTGCCATCACTCTACAGAAAATAACATCTCTGACTCTAAGATTTATCAGTCCAGCCCACCAAACCACTTTCCAAGTTCTTCTTCTTTTTTTTTTTCCCAAACAAGTTCTTGCTCAAGGTTAACTTAAACCTGATAGAACTGTTTTCTTCTAATTAGCTAAAGCATATTTTAGCCATAACCGCTTACATAACCAAAATCTTGTAAGAAATACTGAAATACCACCAGCTAAGCTAATGTCAAGCAAATTAATCAAGTCATAGTTAGATGATTAAATAAAGTTAAAATGAAAACATATGCATACAAATTACAAGCAAAAAATGGGTAAAAAGAATACCTCCAAAATGGGCAGTATGGAAACGGCATGCCCGAGGGTTGTTGAGCAAAGGGTCGAATTGAGCTTTGCAACTTTTGCATGTTTTAAGATTGTTGTTGCTGCTGGATTTTGCTCTGCAGAGGATTGGAGTCGGACCCAATTTGGCTAGGCTTTGGCTAAATTTCAGAGGACATGGTTGGAAGATTGGTGGGTTTTTGTGACTGTAAGGAGGAGCAAAGAGAGAGATTGTTAGAGCCATTTGCTGATAAATTGATAATCGTCTTCTCGAGAGTCAGGCGTGAGGAGGGCTCGCGGCACCGCTGAGAAAAACAATAGCCATAGAATAGAATCCACCCAAGTTCCAGCCCGGGTCCATTTTCACGCTTTCACAATTTTCACCCAGTTTTGAGTTTCTTTCTCTCTCTCTCTCTCCATTTTCTAACACCTATTTTTATTTAATAATAATAATGGTCAAAATTGCTACATTATTGTGTAAAAATAATAATAAATATATAAATGCATAAATAAATACATTATAAATTATTATATTGACACAATAAAAAATACATTTTAACCATTAGAAATTATAATAAGATAATAATTTATTTGTGTAAACATAACAGTAGAAATTAGAAGCCAATTCTCCTGTTGTAAGAATAAGCTGCGTAAATGGTATAATATTTAATTGATGGAAACCAAGCCTTGTGTGAAATTAGAAATTGCCAACAGGTTTCACCTTTACAGTGTATGTTCCACAGCAACACTGAAGTCCAAAACATTACCAATAAATTTTGAAACAAAAACTATTAATTACTTCACAGTACAAAACTCCCAGCCAAGCTCGTTAAAGGCAGGTGTTTGCCTGCATCTCTTCAATGAAAGACACGGGATCATAAGAAAACTAACGTGACCAGAGGGAGGAAAGATGTTTTCCTCTCTGGCATGCCATAACATGTTGTAATACAATCTCCTTCACCTGCTCTTCCACATCTTCCAACGGTTGGCAAGCGTCTATGATCTGAAATTGACACTGGAAATTGTCAGCAAAGGCAATATCTTCATCCGTTCCCGTAACCAGACGAATGATTTTAATTAGCCGAGGTAGCAGAGTGGTCTAAAAATCTAGGATACTTCCGTAATGAGTGACTTGATTTAGGTAGTCAACAAAGAATAATGGCCATTATATATATGCAAGAGGGGGTTGATCTCATCATCCAAGACCGAACGTTTTAGTAATAGAAGGAAAATCATAGAAAAATTAATGGGGCACCAAGTAGAAATCACAAAAAGCCAGCAACAAAATGAAGAAGTTGTTGATTACACAGTCTAGTCTTTACACATTACATACTGTCATCACATATCAGGGGTAAATTTATCCCAATACCTGTGAAGCAAAACCAGAAATTTACCCTTTTTTAGCGAGTCCAACAAAGTCACAACCATGATGCAGACCATGCAACTTGCTATTACTAGAAATCAAGAGATAAAACAATCCAGTACCTTCCATGAAGAATCTTCAAGGAGCTTATAGTGTTTTGCAACTTTCTTCTGAAACTCAAGCTGCTCATATCTCTCACCTCCATAGCCTCCTCTTTCTGCAGCTTTCTGATGATATGCAACAATATTCTAGTTATATACAGATGCTATAGTAAAGTGAAGAAAACCATGATATTCACAAATCACTAACGTAAGCATAGAATAAATTTATGAACACTGTAGGAGTGTACAATCAACAACATAATCATTACAAACAAAATGTTAAAAGTAGAGTCAATGGTTAAATGTAAACATCTACTCCACTAATTTTAATATAGAAAAAGAGCTGTGCAAACCTCTGGCGGTATGTCAAGGTAAACTACCAAATCTGGAGCTATTAGCCCAATCTCTGGTGCCTGTAAGAAGAGACTTATTGTTATCAATGGCTAGATGACTTAACTTTTATGAGTTAGTGTTTTTTAGCAACATGGCTTCACCTTACACCATTCAAAATCAAGCCCTTTAGCAGAAGAGAAAGCAACCCCAGAATAAGAGTAACGGTCTACTATAAGGGTGGTCCCAGCTTTCAGTTTGTTTTCCATGATTGATCTGCAAACAAATGGCAGATTAACTAACTTCATGTTCTACCGTGATCCTATTATCAGAAGTGTGCTTATGTAACAATTCATATAATGCTATTCCAAAACAGAAGTAAATAACATACCAGTGGTCCATGCACATTAGTACATTAAACAGACTGACAGACAGGCAAATATGTATATCAGGGAAGTAATGCCGTGCATCAAGTTCGTTGTATTCAACTATCTATCACTGAGATAAGTTATGGAATTTTTTTGACTTAAAAGCCTACAAATTTTCAGAATTTTTTCCAATAATTTTTCACAGACAATCAGTACATTCAGGCTACTTATTTCATAGGTGTTATTCTGCCAACTAATATCAAAATGGCCCCACTTATCCTTGCTGCCATGCCACCACCAAAAACACATGAACTAGTAAATGGAATGTCTAAAGCATGTTTAGTTGAAGTTCCTCATATTCACTCTCCAACATAAGTGACTTGTAACCCCATGCAGTAACCAATGTAGCCAAAGGCACAAGCGCGATACACGCAAGAGGCTCTAGGATGATTGTCTCATACAAGGGGCAAGTCAATTATAAAACACTCACCTAATTAAAGCAAGGCACTTAACAATAAAGTTCAAGTAGATATATGTTCATTAAACCAAACAATCTTTACAGAATATAAATGAACATCGCAAAGTTAACTCCATCCCTTAGACTGATGTATCAAAAAGATAGCACACTATCCTAAACCAAAAGCCATCATCAAAGTAGCACTTTTAGTTTCCTTAATTTCCACCTGCACTAGATATAGTCTTCCATATTCTCTCTCTGAGTTTATTCTAGGCTAGCCCCTTCGTTGTCAGAGTATGGTGATATACATACAACCCATTTTAACCTTCTTTTAACTTCTTATAAAAAGACACATTTGTTTACATTTTACATGCCAATTTAAGCTCAAGAAAGGCGTGCACCATATCAAAGATGCTTTTTCTTATTTTCTGCCTCACCTTAACACTGGGAATGCACCTTGAACGCTTGCACTATCACATGCCAAGCAGTATCAGAGAATGCATCTGACATACTTAGCTACAAATGAATAACTCTACCATTAAATTCAGGATGAACGTAGAGAAGTATTGCCATTCAGATCAAAGATGATACTTTGGCCATTTATTTTACTTGGATGGGAAATGAATGGAAATGCCAAATCCAAGAAGACAAACAGAAGGAGCAAGTTCAGGGCGGAGTAGCTAAAAGACTTTTCCTTTCACCAATGATGGCTATGAATAAAAGATAAATCAGACACTATCAAAAGATTGCAAAACTTGTTAAGAAATGCTGTATTGCAAATTGAGAAGACAAAGATTTGGAGAAGATTTGGGGCAGTCTAGTAGAAAAGAATTTCCTTTCAACTGTATGGCTAACAAAAGTTCTCATAAAAGAATTAAACCAAACACTGTAAACTGCAAAGATAATTAAACTTGTCAAAAAAATGCATTAAGCTACCACATATGTAACCAAGAAATAATCATTTGCTAGAAAAAAAGTTACATGAACTTGGAATCTACTACCAGCAAATACTGTGGGGCAGTATAAAATGCAAAGCTTAAGTGCAGAAACAAACCTCTTCTCCCACCGATTTGCACTGAAAAGGAGATGGATTGTGTGGTCATCCAATTGTGATTTATTTGTAAGATATGCAGATATCATCTGCCCAACACTTGTAGTTCTGTCGGGGAATCGCCATAATTCAACCGGATGCCCCAGTCCCTCCAAATGTGAAAGCAGCCTCCCACATTGTGAAGTTTTGCCACTGCGATCCAATCCTTCAAAAACTACTAAGGCACCCCTAGATTCATTGCTTGAACCCATCACTTCACAATTATTTCTGATTGACCTGATTGAACACTTGCTGGAAAGATTCAAGCCCGAATTCAATGACCTCCTCACTGCCAAAGCTCCAAAATTTCTGGAATCCAACAACTACTAATAAGTTAAAATTATCTTAAAAACATTCAAGTTTTGGGTACCGTTTCTTTTTCTTTTTCTTTTTCTTTTTCTTTTTCTTTTTTGGTCATAAGTTTTAGTTACCATTTACAAGATTATTTCATTTACCGAGGCATTCGTGGAAATTTTTTTTTCTTTTTCAAGTTATGAGTATTGCATTATTTGGTATGACAAAATTACATTATCCACTAACAGCCAAAAATAAACTTGTATAGACAAAAATGGATGACGCAGGAAATAGAAAATAGAAAAGTGGAAAGTACTTACAAGGCCTTAGAAACTGTAAAAGAGCAAGCATGTGTCATGTCCCTCTTGATACTACAAACTGCAATTAAGATAAAAGTACAAACAGATCCAAGAATTAAGCAAATGAATCTAAAAGTTTGAACTTTAAATTTAAAAATTTTCACCTCAAGGAAAAGAAAAAAGAACATATAAATAAAAACCAAATAAAAAGGATTAAAAGAGCAATGCTACATGCCCTGCCTAGTTGTACTGCACTACTGCTTGAAGCAGGAAATTACTGGCTCCCACACTTTCTTTCTTTCTCTCTTTCCCATCAAACAGAACTTGCTGACTTATAGATCTCAGCAAAACTCATTTTGCATAGAACTATCACTATATCAGTCCCTTTTTAATACAAAAAATTAATTTAAAATGAAAATCAGATATATCATAGATCAAGTTCATAATACCAATTAATTTTGAACTTCAAATTTTCACCTTGAATCCAGATTCATAGCCTTATTAAAATCATAATAAGAACAACTGAACCAAATCCCCATATAAAGAACTGATCTCATTCTCAACGAAAAAACGATAGATCCTACATCTTAAGAAAAATTTTTCAATGAAATTAAAAAACGACTTTCTACACAGGAAAACAAAAACCCAGAAAGAAAATGGAAGGAAGAGTACCTGAGAAGAACAGCAGCCATTAGAGAGAGAACAAAGAGAGAGCTTTTCGAGGGAAAACTGGAGACTTTATAAAAGGTGAAACCCTGCCCGCGAAACTTAATTTAACAACTTTTCAGCATTGTCGAAAAGACCAGACTACCCTCTTGGAGCCCAATTCTCTCTCCCCCTTTTCTCTCGCCTCTTTCTTTCTTCGTTAAAAATCTTTCTAGGGTTTCAAAAATGGCAAATAACAACAATAAAGAAGAACCGAGCACTGCTCCGAAGCCTAATCGATGGTACAATATAAGTTTAGGGTCTTCTTTTAAAGACCAAAATCACCGTTCTGCCAAATTCTGCACTTTACGTTGTAAGTACTTACTATCCTCTTTATTTTTCTGGGTTCTGCTTGGTTTCCTAGAAAACGATGTAAAACGGAAGAAAACACTTGCTCCTACTTCTACTAAGATATCATTTTAGTTTTCTGGGTTCTTTTTGGTCTCCAAGATAAAAGCCAAATGCTTTGTCTTGGATTGGGATGTCTGGGTTTATTTATTTATTTATTGAGCATATTAAACTTTTTAGAAAAAATAAAGCTGGAAATTTCCGAATTGGTTACGTGAAATAATAATGCTCGAGTTCAGATTTTGAAAAGAACAAAAATTAAGAAAAACGTTGTCGAAATTGAAGAGATTGTAACAGTTTAGCTTTATAAACAAATTCCATTAAAATGGCTGGGAGTTATTAAGCAAAGGTGGAAAAATGAAAGTGAAGAGTATCTTTAGCTAATGAAGTATAGTTTAAGTTGCCTTTCTTTTTCCTATAATGTTTTGATTAGCAATCTAGTGGAGGGATTTGGTGTAAGATCAATTTCAATTAGATTGATATTTAATTCTATCGGTTCCTAAAGTACTTTGAGTGTATAGAAATGTAAGTTCTGGATATTTTGTTCTTTTTCTGTTTCAGATGAATTTAAGCCAGCATCAATTGATAAGACCCAACCAGGATTGTTCCACAAGTCTAGTGATAACCGGGTTAAGGTAGAGTTTGAAAACAACCAACATGGAAAACCCAAGGTGACATTTGAGGGTAACTGCGAAGATTATCACAAGGATAATGATGCAGTTTTGTTCTTTGATGGCGAGACATTTCGATTGGAGCGGTTACACCGAGCAGTGAAAAGGTTGAGGCATGTAAGGCAGCCTGGTGAGTCCACGGCTGCTGCCACTGCCATGGCTCCTTCCGTTGGCCCTGCTGCAGAATCCTATTCACCTCCACTTGCTAAAGGAGCAAAGCCCGACTCTTTGAACAAAGGCCCTGTTCCATCATTGCCAGTGAGTTTTTTTGACTCGAGGTCCTTGGAATCTTGTACATCTTTTGCTATAAAAAGCAAAGGATCACATTGATCATTGTTGTAACTGTCATGTTTTGAAAGCCTATTATATAACTGCCCTTTTATTTGAAGAAACTACACAATACTCTTGTTAATAAATCTGCAATTATATTAATTTTTCTATTTGTCCTATTTTCTGTGTGATTGTACAGCTTCAGGTGGAACGCATTGACATTGGTGACTTTGAGAGCGGAGGTAAGATTGTCCTTGTTTACCAGAGCTAATATTGTTAAGTTAGGACTTCATCATCTTGATTTAACCAAACTGTTGTGGATACGTGAACCACTTTGTCAGATTAAGAATTTGTTTTTCAGTTAACTTGTGATAGCGTGGCAAACTCATTCTTCTGAGTCCCTATTGCAGACTCTAGAAAGGAGAACAATGCAGAGAACCCATCTTCAGTTCCTAATCAATCAACTGCATCGCCTGATCCAAGAAATTATGAATCAGAAGAACAGGTGGATATAGTCAATGATGAAGATGATAATGATGGTTTAGGGACAGATAAGCCAGACAATGCATCTGAAAAGGCTTCACTCGCTGGTATTAGTATTGATATCAACTTACCACATCAAGTTGACATGGATGATGAGATTGCTGATGTAGATGTAAGTGATGATGAAGAGCATAAAGTGGGACGTAATGCAGCTGAAGCTCTTAGGGCTCAAGTGAATGCACAAGAGAAAGAAGAACAGACTTCAAGCTCAAACAGTAGCAGTGGAAGTGAGAGCAGTGGGAGTGGAAGTGGCAGTGGTAGCGGGAGCGGGAGTGGCAGCAGTAGTAGTGATAGTGAAAGCAGTGATGGTGACTCAGTCATTTCTATTTAAGTCATTAGAATAATGCAGATTTACTTAGACACTTACCGTAACAGCCTGGTAGTCATTTTGCATGGCCTAATTTGGCATTGCTGTTGAATAGGATGGTTGGATAACTTAGGTCAAAAATTTGTTGTGAAAAATTGCTGTGGAAAAGTGCTTGAGTTTTTTTAGTATTTAGCATTATTTTGAAGGTGTTGTGATGAATTAAAATGTTCAACAATACAAATGAAACAATAAGAAGCCGAGTTGTATAGAAAGATATTTTTCATTCTGAGACATAATGGTTCAAAACCAGCTTTTGTAAATCAAAAGCAAAAATTATGGTTGTTTATCATTAAGCTGGGACGCAGAGCTGCATTTTACCTAAAACAGGCCCCTACGTCAAATGCCAAAAGTGAGTTAGGAGGCTTCAATAATGCAATATGAGATCTAGTTCTGATGTCTATGATGATGTTTATAATTTTTTTTTTGGTTGAAAATGTTTATGATGTTATATCTCTTAAAAAGGAGGGATTCACTTACACCCGGTGTAAAACTTTTAGTTTTACACCCTTTTTATAACTCGTCGCACGATTAATATTTTAACGATCCGACCGTTGGATTTAAAGATATATTCGAATCTATCATGCACGTAAAATTTCAAATCAATCCGATACTTTTATGATATCGATCTAGACTCTAACATTTTTAGATATTTTTAATATATATTTAACAGTGAGAAATTCTATCGCTTCAAAACATATGCTAGACATTTTAAATTAACTCGAAATTTTGCATGCACGATGTATGCAAATAGAACATGAAATTCGACGGTCGGATTAATTAAATATTAATCATACGTTAAGTTACGAAAGGGTGTAAAACTCTTAATCTTACACCCAGTGTCAAATGATCCCTCCTCTATATTAAATTTAACTCATTTGTTGTTACCGAAATATATACAGCAAAAATTAACTTTAAGAAAATATTCCAGGTAGCTTCTATGCAGATAGCAAGCAGATTTGAGGCACGTTGACGTCCAAAATAAACATAAATAAATTAGTGTTCCCTTTTGATTTTTGAAAAATTTTGTTACAATCGTACATAATAAAAGCTTAGTGAGAGAAACAACAGAAAGATGGCCCTTTGACACACCAAATAGTTGAGATATCTCTCAAATCTCATGAAGGGGCGGGTTCTCTCTTTTCCTGCTCTGAGTCTCTTCCCTCATCACTTCCTTGACCTCCTGTATATCCATTCTGTAAAATTTTATGTTCTGTAGGCAAATTCTTCTTGGCTTTCTTGCTCCCTTCAACTTTCCACAAATCCCATACCCGGGTTCTTGGTGGTGGTGTTGAATCTGCAATGGGTGCAACTAATCCAGGCTTGCCATCATCTATAACTCCGTCTACTAAGCCGTATTTCTTGGCTTCCCAAGGATTCATGAAATTATCCCGGTCTGTGTCTATTTCTACCTGTAAAATCGAGGATAGTAAAGATAATAAAATTGTAAAGGAAAACAGAAAATGAAGTGCAAGAAAGAGCAGAGGATAGAAGAATGTTGGAAGGAATACGAATAAACATCAACCTGCTCTTCAGGCTTTCCTGTAACTCTTGACAGTATCTTGTTCAGCTTAATCTTGTGGTACACCATTTCTCTTATTCGTATGCTCATCTCTGTTGCCTGGAATCATTTAACAGTATAGTGTGACTAACCACAACCACCAAAAATTAACTAGCTATAGCATAGCCTTCTAAATCAACATCCATCTTAAAATGAGCCAGACAAATAACTAGCACCGTTCAAGTCAGACTTGTTCTATGAGTAGAAGATTTTCTACTGAGCTGCATATTTTTCCGTATAAACACTCTTTCAATGATATAACATAATTAAATCTTGCAAGAAAATCACCCTTAAAGAAAAAAGTTGCTCATGCATAATTTGTAACAAGGACAGCTCTACATTTATATACAACGGAAAACACACCAACTAATCAAATAATTTTCTTTGGAACATCTGCATGTAAATAAAGGAACACAGGACATAATTAGCAGAAACTCCATATTGACAAAATGGGACACTACTCAAAGTAGGTATATAAGTTACATATCGACATCAAGGTATAACAGGGTCTCTAGCAAAAATAATGCAATAATATCTCTTATCAACCTAAGCCACAGCCATTTTCTTTCCCTTTCATGATGTATTACTATGTTCTCCAGAGGTGAAGAGAATAAGAATCCATATCAGAAGCGCATTGAACTATCCACACTAATGACCATTGCAATTTCAGTCTTCATAATAGAAGATCAAACAAAGAAAGATTTGCTGGTTCAAGTCAGGATGCGAGCATATCAAGTTTAATACGAAAAGAGACAATAATTACATCAAACTTTCAGGTTAAAATTTGAACACAAGTACATCATCATATTCAATAACAAAGTTGTATCATTCTTATCTTTGAGGATGTATTTTCATAAAGCTAAGCACAACATCATGCACTTACTTTGCCCCCGGCAGTTCCAAGTGGTTGATGAATCATCACTCTTGAATTGGGCATGCAAAACCTCTTCCCTTTTGTACCGGTAGCAAGGAGAAATGCACCCATTGATGCAGCAAGCCCTAGGCAAATAGTTGAAACATCTGCTTTGCACATCTTCATTGCATCATATATCCCCATCCCTACATGAATCAATGAATAGAGGGAGGTTAATAATATCAGAAGGGTGACATGCTGCTTAGATACACAACTCACACAAACATCTTA